>CM041784.1:2925860-4324610 GCA_023375725.1 Nephotettix cincticeps | reverse complement strand
ATTAATACTACCAGTTCTGGACATCACAAACATCCAACTCTAGGCAATATTTTTAATGATATCACTCATTTAACAATTTAATAATGACAAAATTGTCCTTAGACTGTGTCAATAACTGATTTATTTATTAATATAACAATGTAAATTACATTGTAAAATTGTTTAAAAAGCACAATAAAGATCTTGAATCTGAAACTACTCTACTTACCTCACTCTGAAATTTAAATTTTTTTTAGGTCTTTTCAATTAGTAACCAAATTATTTGTATTTTCTAAAAATAGTAAATTTATTTAACTTAATATCAGGAAACATTGCTTAGTTTATTTAACATTGTTTGTTTGTAGCGGATAAATACTAATCCATTTTCAGTACTTCATTGTCTGAGTTCACTGCAACGTAATAACTGATCCAGCAAATTAAACAGGTCAGTGAACCACCACTGACATCAGCACTGCACTGGCTGAATACTAAACTGACAGCTGAATAGACGGTAAAACATTACCCACTGGCATGTGACATAAATAAGGAGAGTATAAGTTAATTCAGTAGCGGAGAAAAATGTGCAAACAATTATCATTTTGCACACTAGAGGTTATAATTAATTTCTAAAAACATTTCAATCACATGTTTTAGTTTGCATAATATATTCAACATATTTTAGACGTAATCACTTACATATTATACATAGTACTGAGTATGTATTATTTGATGTGTTTACATTAGAAAATTCAAAATTAATTAATTAAAATTTTAAAATTTAATTTTGGTTCAAAAAGATAAGTGTATTAGGATTGTTTTTTAAATAAAATAATATTAAATAAGAGCAATTAATTACTAAAATAAAGAATACTACAAAAAGTTTAATGTAATTAAGGGTAAAAGTTCCTTTAAAAAATATAATAGAATTATATAACAAGTAGGGGGAATTATGAGGTATCAAAGATAAAACAAGATTTGGATAGAATTAGCAAAGAAGAGTTGAGAAGAGGAATAGTTGAAAAAGTTTGAATTTAAGAGAATTTAAGATTGAGATGGTTTGGTTAGACCACTTAAGAATAAATGAAAATGTTAGAATGCCCAAAAAATTAAGTGAGCTTCAAATGAACGGAAGATGACCCAGGAGAATATGGATTGACGAGGTGAGTTGAGATGTGGAAGCTAGAGGAGTGCTATGGCAGTATGTGGAGGAAGAGGAATTGTGGAGGGGCAGAAGATGATAGAGAGGAGCCTGGAGCCTTTAACACTGGGGCCTGGGGATATTAGGGTAGTAAAACAAAACGTTTGTAAAAAATTTGTAATTTTGACAGATATATATAAAATAGGGAAACATTTATGAAAACAAAAATGGCTACGGAGGTTCGTACGTACAGTAATTGGCCTTTGTATGATATAGTGTATAACATTCAAGGACATAGTGCAACATAAAGAATAGAAAGAAGCCCCCTTAAAAGAAACATAAAATACTTGTTACTTGTAAACAAATTGAGAAAATAATTGGTAAGTTTCGTCGTCATCACTATTGATACTCTCATCAAGCAATACGTCTAGAATTGTATTACTTTTCAATGGATCATCACCTGTATTGACCAATGGCGAAAAACCGAAATAACTAACTGTAAAAATAAACTATATAACAGTGGTGTAACAATACAGCTTGCACGTATCGTAAACAACCCGGACTCGAACACAACCCAGCTAGTAGCAACAGCTGTCTGTTCTGAGCAAGCAAGTGAAACATCGTTTGAAAAATATTAATTTTTTTGTAAATACACCACAGACTAAAAGAAAACCAAAGATGTGTAAAGATTAATGACTAAAGAATATATTATAAGTATCAAAACCTGATTATACACCGAAAATATGTTGCTTTGGAATTAAATAAGGCCAACCGATCTAGGGTCGGGTGCCGACCAACGGGACAAACAAGCTAGCCCGACCCAGGGTCGGGCGCCGGCTCCAAAGTGTTAACACTCAGGCCCAGATATAACCGGAACAGGAGAGGGTACTTCCAACAAAATAAAAGCCGATAAAAGAAGAAAACAGTGAAAAACAAAATATATATAATCTTGAGAATAATTTAAAGATGCAGATATAATAGGTGTAGTGAAGTCAAGAAGACTGAGATGAGCGGACGTGTGAATATGAGAGAGGAGGATTCACTGTTAAAATGGTATTGGAAGAGAGACCAGCAGGAAGACGTTTGGAACAATGGAGGCTAAGGTGGAGAGAGACATGAGGAAGATTGGATGAGAAGGAGATGAGATGCAGCACAGAAGAGAATGGAAGTGAATTGTGATGAGGCGAGGCCAAAAACTTTTTATGGTTTGAGAGGTCAATTAATTAAGAGAGAAGAGTGTTACCATAACAATATTCCATCTTTGACTTTTTCGTAGAGTGTTTTCCCCTCAGGATCAATGGGCAGGAGATGGCCGAGGTCCGGGTCACTCCCCAAGTTGCTGTTGATCCAGTCGGAAAATGCCAACTGCTCTTCCAGCCTCACTGAGTGTGTTGTTCCTGCGTACATTGACAATCTATTTTTATTATCCACATTTTAATTGACGTGAATTTGGGTGATCATACACAGTGCTTACTTGACACCATTATTCACTTATACGAGAGTTGTTTCATTCTGCGCATAAGCACTGCAGTGTACCTGCATCTTTTGGCAAGCCTGCGCGATCAAGCCTCTAATCGAGACTGCCACTGACTTTAAATTGTGCGCCGTTATTTGATTTCAAAGTGATAAAGGAATGAAAGCTACTGAAATTTATTGGAACTGAGTAAAGTTTATGATGAAAACATTAGCGTATCTATGTGGCAAATAAATGGAATAAGGCACTTAAAGATGACCACATGAACATTCTTGACGAAAAACTGAGTGGACAGCCATATAGATGATTTGGTGAGGAAATTTGAATAAAAAGGGACACTTAAAATGTCTACATCTTATCCTTCTTAATACAAAGGAAACTCATCTTAGACAACAAAGAAATTGAAAAGTGTTTATTCTCTCTCACTTTTTCTTCAACTGGACACAGACTAAATCATCTACAAGTGCAGAGGGCTACCCACTTCCTCCTGAACATTAATCATGAACGTTAGTGGAGTCGGATTTCAATGGCTTTCAGGTCTTTGGCACTTAAAAATCGTATTACAGTGCACATTTCACACTAAGTAGCAGTCTCAATCGCCAGCACCATTCTGAATGCTCACTACTAGAATTTTTCTGCAGTTGCGTAATAATTCACATAACAGAAGAACAAATTGAGGAATAAAATATACCACAAGAAACCAGTAAAAAGAGAAAATTATTTTAGTTGCCAATAAATCAAATTGTGGTACATTTGGAGAAAGAATAAATAAGTGTTTCGTCAACCACGGTCCTGATATAGAGTGTGACCTGGTAGACTTAGAGTAGGTGCTAGTGGTTTTCTTATTATAAGATATTATCACTTAGAAATTGAATTTTCCATTAGTTACCTATATGAAGTATAATTTATTGAAGAGAAAACAGATTGTCAAGCCTAAAGCCATTACTGTAGCTAAACAACTTTGCTGCATATTCTTAATACATTACATTCTAGCAACTATAAATTTAATACAGTGAAATAAAATGTCAACAAACCTTCGCTGGAAGCATCAGACATGCCACCAAGAGTTTCTAAGTTTTCCTTCTTTGAGACAACCTGTTTAAAAGTACTGCCAACTTCATTTGCTTTGAGCTCCAAACAAAGCTGAAAAATATAAAAAACAGTCATTTGAAGAATTTTTAGTAGTGTACAATTGTAAAATAACAGAAATATTGTAATTTTAAAATAATTAAATATTCAATACTTATCAAACACACCTCATAGTAATGTTTTAACTGAAGTTCAGTTTTAGAACTTTTGATGGATGACAAAAACACTAGGTAATCAAAAATTATTGTAAAAATACTATGATTTTTTTAAACAAACACCTTCATCAACTGTCACAAATCATCATAAGATATCAAGTCTTTTAAGTCCATCAATTTTTCACAAAACTTTAGTAAAAAAAAATGGGTTTTTACTCTTCCGACAGATCCCATTATCATTATTAAGCAATTATCATAATTAAAGCAAAATAAAAGTTTACTAAAAAAGAAGCCATATTTATTTGGCCATGAACAATGCAATTGCTCAACAGCTGTGAATCACATGCATTACACTACATTGAGCAATGCTCCTGCATCTCAGTCTGTCAATGATCAAGTAATTTGCTTATAAAATTGTAAAAGCTAGTATTTAGTTTATGTCGGCTATTATAAGGTGTTAAGTACGTTGGATTTATATTTTATGGTTTGACACATTAATTTATATTCTCATATTTTATTTTATCCCATCCGTACAGTAGTATAAGAAGAAAATGTAATGTTTGTAAAAATTTTCGAGTTAGAGTTTTCATGACTTCATTAGATGAATAATTTCAGGTCCTGGAACCCTGGAAACGTGTTTTTGGGTCCACAGACCCCAAGATTAGAGCGTGAAATTAATCTGATGTTTTCAGAGTGGTGTCATGAAGCAGACACCAATCCATCCCAGAGTGAACCAACCAATACCAAGATTCAGACTGGTTATCCATACTTACTCTTGATATCCAAAAGACTTAACAACTTCATTTTGTTGCACCCAATTATAGCCTCTGCAGTCAGAAAACATTTAGGGCATACTTCACTGTTAAAGTTACCTTTTCAAACTCCTCGAAAGACAGTCTGTTTTTCTTCTGGACATCATAGTCTTCAATCATCCTCCTGACCTTCCAACCGGGCATCTTGAAACCACACAGGTCAAGTGCGTTCTTGAGCTCAGATAGATCGATGAATCCATCACCGTTTGTGTCAATCTGAAAAGATTATAGGGTCAAGAAAATACAATACTAGGTAGAAAAGTATTCTCAAGTACAGTATACTGACAAGTGCACAGGGTTGAGTAAGCTAACTTTATTGTCATTAACCCTTTAAAGAGTATTTTGCGTCAAAATAGGACATTTTAAAATGTCTTTTGACGAAATTTGTTCAAATACATATATATACACATATAATCTGATAACATTCATAAGCTATAAATCGATAATTAAAGACACGTAGAGACGCGGAACGTGTACTTATGTGTTTTCGGTAGGTTGTGGGTAATCTGCGGAGGGTTTCTTAGGCGGGGTGGTCGCGGCGGGAAGTTTTATTAGACATGTTATTTATTAGCACTGAATAAAAGTGAAAGCGTTCTACACTCCCCTATTATTGACGCCTGTATCTCTGTAGCTGAGAGTTATTCGTTTGTTAAACATCACTCGGTGCTTTCTTTAGCTTTTAAAAAATTAAAAATTGATTGAAAAAAGTTCTAAAATGTTTATTTTAGGGCATTTTGAACCTAAAACACGTTTCTAACTATATTTACTCCATGTTAAAACGTATATTAGTGAAAATTAAAAAAAATTTTTTACTCTTTTGAGGTGTTTTGAATTTTTACCCTTACTCCTTAACAGCTCTCAAATAATGACGTTTTAAAAAGTCGTTACTCCTTAAAAGGTTAATACATTTTGGTACATGATCAGAGGACATCAATACAAATATATTCTTAAGAGTCTGCAGTACCTCCGCCATCTTGTATTTTGAGTCCTGTAAGAGTAATGTTAAAAACTCTCAATTATACCTCAAAACAAGCGAAAATCTTAACAAAATTACAAATGCTCCAGAGATAAAAGAATTTTCTGCTGTTTAAGTTTGTTTGTGATAAACAGAGTACGTTGTCTAAGAGCGCCCAATGTTATTCCTACAGAAAATACTAAAAAAATCAATTTCTATCTTATTTCTGTGTTTTGCATGAAGCTAAGTAAGGGTATATTACCCAATAAACCTCAGTCAAAAGGTTTGTTATTACCTCAAGAGAGGGGGAGGGGTTTGGTTTGACAACCCTCCCATTTTTTATTTTAAATTTGTAGTAAGAGAGTGTCAGCAAAAGATTTGATAAATTTTTAAATTGTGAGTTTTGTTCATGTTATTTTAATGATTATTAAATAGTGAAATAATTAAACGTATGTATTACCATTTAGTGTATACTATATTACATAATATACAGGGTGTTCATTAAAGTCGGGGACAAACTTCGAGGGGTGATAGTACTCATCAAAATAAACAAAAAATTACCTATAACCATTTGTCAAAAAATCCTTCGTTTGGCCGCTAGCCGCCATTTTGTATTTTTTACAAAACACGTTATATATCAAGAACTATTTAAGATACAGAAACCAAACTTTGCTCACGTATTTATTGATCAAAGAGACAACTTTTTCCAAAGTATCATTTAATTTTCTTTTATATTTTCAAAATGGCGGTGGTTAAAAATCTTTTAACTAAAATAACAAAAACCCCATTAACTTTATAACATTTTTAAAATAAACAAAACAGGTTGGAATTTTAATTTCAAATCGAACGGTATTTTGGTGAACGAAATCCGTCCACGGATAACCAAGAAAATGCAGGTTTAATGTTACATTGCAGGGCCCACGCGCCACCGCGGCGCGGCCGTGGTTAAGAAGCCGCGTTGTGCCAGCTAAACTCCGCTTCTTAGCCACGGCCGCTCCGCGGTGGCGCACGGGCCCTGTATTCTAACATTAAAAGTGCATTTTCCGGTTATCCGTGGACGAATTTCGTTCACCAAAATACCGTTCGATTTGAAATTAAAAGTCCAACCTTTTTTGTATCTTGTAAAAATTGTATAAAGTTAATGGGTTTTTTGTTATTTTAATTAAAAGATTTTTAACCACCGCCATTTTGAAAATATAAAAGCAAACTAAATGGTACTTTGAAAATATTTGTCTCTTTGACCAATTAATACGTGTGCAAAGTTTGGTTTCTGTATCTTAAATAGTTCTTGATATATAACGTTTTTTGTAAAAAATAAAAAAATGGCGGCTAGTGGCTAAACGAAGGATTTTTCGACAAATGGTTATAGGTGATTTTTTGTTTATTTTGATGAGTACTATCACCCCTCGAAGTTTGTCCCCGACTTTAATGAACACCCTGTATACTATATTAGTATATAGTATGTGGTGGTTTATACTAAATGGTATTACTTAGTTCATTATAAGATGGATGGTATTTCACAGTAAGAATATAAAGGAATTATAGGAACAAGTACTGTATGTGTCAATTCCCTAATACCGTTTATTTTCCTTTGTTGTACAAAACATAAAAGTAGAAATTAATATTATTGGACTTTAGTTTATAAAGCAGTCTTCAAACTGTTCTGCTGATAATATAAATTTCCAAGTGATGATTTCATATCAGTTTTACAATGCGTAGGTAGTGCCAAGGCCACCCTCAAGAAATCAAGTGGTTATCAACACTTTAAAGTGAATGATGACTAAATCTCTTATCAAACAATTTCTACACACTTTAAACCATGGAGTCAGGTGCTAAGAAATACTACTGATTACTTATCAATGACTATTTAAGAGAAAGTTCAGAAACCAGAACAATTCTTCATTGATAACTATTTTAGTTTTTTTTTAGATCAAGAAATAGAAGTTAAACTGATTTCAACTGGTAAACATTCTAAAATGTTTCAAATGGTAGAACTTCAAATAAAACCAAGTGTCATTTGTGTAAAATTCTTTATTTAACCAAAAAGCTAAGGATCAAATTGTTTCAATACCATAGGCCTAAGTCTTTCACAAAAAATTCAGAATAATTATTTATGAATACAGGGTGTCTATAAAAGAACTCCGGGGTTTAAAAAATTTATATCTTTTAAACTATAAAAAATAGCAAAATTTGATCCGTTCCTTTTAAACAAGCAGCTCAAAGAGTTTTACTCATACCTATTGGGAATGTTTCTCCCAACAGTTGGCAGTGCTGCGGAGCGTTAACTTTGTAAATGACCTAGCGGCTGCAGCAGGCAGTCAGTGTCGTCTGGACTGCCGACTGCCGCGCTATGGCGACGCCTCAACAAAAGGCTCAATGTGTTATTTGGCTCATAGAAACTAATTCTGTTGTTACTGTACAAAGAAACTTTCGACGTAGCTATGGTGTTGACCCGCCTACAGACAAAACAATTCGTCAGTGGTTAAGTGCGTTCAAGGAAGTTGCATTAAGACAGAGTCATAGGTCCCTTCATTTTTGCCGAAAGGAATATCAATGGTGATGTCTGTTTGACATGTTAGAGGAGTATGTTTATCCTCAGTTGGATGACATTGAGGCGGAGAAAGGTTTAGTTTACTTCCAACAAGATGGGGCGCCGCCACACTTCAGTTTGCGTGTGCGTGAGTCACTGGACGCTCGTTTCGGCAACAGGTGGATTGGAAGGGAAGGACCTATTCCATGGCCACCAAGGAGCCCTGATATGACTCCGTTGGACTTTTTCTGTGTATGCGGAGAAAATTCGAAATGTTCGCCATCTCAGGGAACGAATAGTGAATTGCGTGGCGTCCGTTCCCCCAGACATGCTCGCCAGGACATAGGCAGGAAGAGGCAGAATATCGTTTCGACGTGTGCCGTGCCACTCACGGAGCTCACATTGAACTTTACTAAGTTGTTAAAAAATCTTGAAAATTTAAGCTTTCTAATCATGTATAAAACATGTATGTACGTTTTATACTTTATTAAAATATTTTGTCTTAAAACCCCGGAGTTCTTTTATAGACACCCTGTATTGTAATAGGTTTGTGTGGGCAAGTTTTAAGAGAGATTTACTCAAATAAAATCACTAACAGAAGTTATTAATATTTAAAAAAAAAACTTATCCAAGAGTGTAAGAGTGTGTGTTGTATTTAGTTGTAATGTAGTTACCTGTATTTATACTAGGCTCAGTAATAGGTCCAGCCACATAAGAAAGTTACATAGATTAACTTATTTTCTATTAAAAAACATAGGAAATGAGTAAGTATGTTTGATACAACAAGTAACAGAAACTAGATGTTTTAATAAACATTCGTTGACATTAACTAGACAAATACGTACACCAATTGTGTTCAAAATGTTTCAAATAATAATAGAGATGTAAATGTTTACATTTTCCCCAAAAGATAAACATTGGGACCCCCGAAAAATAGGTTTTTGAAATACGTACAAACCTTGACGAAACGATTAGTGAACTTGACGAGGCTACGATTTTGTAAACTTCCGGAAATATATAATTGTTAAAATTGAGATGAGAAAGCACGTCTCAAGTTATTATAAATCAAAATATTCATGACCGGGTTCTACAGATGGAAAAGAATCGGTACCACGATAAAAATAATCTCAGAGTGACGCAGAGGTTCGGTATTACTGTTAAAAAACACGTTTATTAAACAGGGTGTTTCAGAACTCTCACCAACCTTTTGAGTTGTCGAGAGTTCTGAACTTCTATCACATTTAAACCGCAGTCCTCAGTTGCTCACAAGTCCGCCTATAAAAATTCTACAAACCTAGTTACGTAAAAGTATTAAAATTAATATACATCCTAATCACAGGATTACATATTATGAAAACATTTTTAAAAATGTCCAACGCTAAAATTCAATATGGCGGTCAATTCAAAATTTCAAATGAGAATAACTTTAAAACTACAATTCTTTTGAAAATTTTATGAAAGTATTTTCAGATAATTTTAAGACAGATCTCACGGTACTTTGCTTGTGAAAATCGAATAAAAACAAAATGACACTTTTTGAGACGCAAGGACGACCAATGTACGTGATGTTCTGGAAAAATATTCCACAATAACGAAAAATATGACAATATTGTTGGTAGAGCGATAAATAAACTATTAAGGCAACTCACGCAGTGGAAGGACTCGGGAATTTGAGCCAAAAATTCGTCCTGGGAATACTTCATGTTGCACAGGTCCTGAACACAGAGCCTACTGCTATATAGACACTTACCGCTAACCACTCCATTCCCCCCCCACGCGCTGAGTGATAACTGATAAGCGACCCTTATCATCCGATATGTCCTTCAGCAGTCGGTTGGTCTCTCACAGTCCCGACCGATACCAACCAGCCTCAATGGATGAATAATTCCCTCACCAAGAGTCGAAAATCCTTTCTCATCCTTTGTATTCGCTTCTGAGACCCATCGATTACGCGAGAACTGCAATAATTAATCTGCACATTGCTTCAATTTTAGTCTGGGAGACAAAAAGTTATACATAATGAATTCACAACTGGAATGTTTATAGTATGTGAAAGAATTCGAAAATAATTTATGAGAAATTAAGGTGGGATCAAACGTCGAATTGCTTATTTAAAGACGAACCTAAGACGATTTTAGTTTGATTTTGCTTTATTACTACGCGTCTCTAAAAAATTAAACTCTTACTTTCGCTCTTAATAAATTAACTCCTAATACTCTTAACTCTAAAAATCTCTCAAGTAATAAAAGTCATCTCCAGCTAAATCATTTATCCTTCTTCAGACGAAAAACCACTAAATAAAATGTCATGTAATAAACCCCCTAAGTTACCTGAACCCAATTGACCAAATTACGAGTACTAATATATACGAGTGACGACCGAACCCAGTTGACCGAATTAATATATACTAGTGACGACCGAACCCAGTTGACCGAATTAATATATACGAGTGACGACCGAACCCAGTTGACCGAATTAATATATACGAGTGACGACCGAACCCAGTTGACCGAATTAATATATACGAGTGACGACCGAACCCAGTTGACCGAATTACGAGTACTAATATATACGAGTGACGACCGAACCCAGTTGACCGAATTACGAGTACTAATATATACGAGTGACGATCGAACCCAGTTGACCGAATTACGAGTACTAATATATACGAGTGACGACCGAACCCAGTTGACCGAATTAATATATACGAGTGACGATCGAACCCAGTTGACCGAATTACGAGTACTAATATATACGAGTGACGATCGAACCCAGTTGACCGAATAAATACATACGAGTGACGATCGAACCCAGTTGACCGAATTAATATATACGAGTGACGATCGAACCCAGTTGACCGAATAAATACATACGAGTGACGATCGAACCCAGTTGACCGAATTACGAGTACTAATATATACGAGTGACGATCGAACCCAGTTGACCGAATTACGAGTACTAATATATACGAGTGACGATGAAGTGAACTAATTCACAAATGTAAGGTTGTGATAAAGTCGTAAATAAGCCCTAAGTCGTTCGCGTTGCAAAGTACCGTGCAGACGTTTTTGTGTCATCTCTTAAACATCTTCCCGATTTTTCAGATCCGTGACAATCTTGTATTGTTTGGGATTTGTAACCCTAGTAGACTCTCTGACCGGGTTTTTACTAGTTCAGAGAACGATATCAGGTACATAAAAAAGAAGCAGTCCAGTTATTGATAAGTCAATTGTGGCTATCCAGTGTGACGGTTTTCCTTATCACCTGGGTTCCTTCTTGTCTTTCCTGAGGGATTGATTGACTACCGGCTGAGCCTGAACACCCAGTCTGACCACTCCACCTGGGAGGAGTGCCCTCCTGGGGGAAGGTTATTTGCTTGGGATGCCCTTAGGGTTTCCCGGGTGGGGGATGCACTTTCCTGGGCGTGTTCCCTCTGGATCAGTTTGGAGGTTCTTTCCCGCTGAACAATATTCTGTACGAAGGCGTGTCTAACTTTGTTAAACTTTAGGGATTTAGGCCTTCTAATCCTCCAGAATCTAGCATCTAGGCGTTTGTTGTTATTGTTGACCACCCCCCGCTTTAATCGTGAACAAGTGATGGGAATGGCGGAAGTGGGGCGTGCAAGGTCCCACGGCCACAATGAAACAGCTGTAATTCGCAGCCTCATTCATTAGCCCACACTCTTTCTGCTACCGCTACTTCCACTCGTTATATTTTCCCCTGAACACTCCAGATCGACGGAAGCAATGGGCAAAGGTAGCCCTTGTAGTCTAGTACGACCTGAGTAGGTCTACCTAGGCAAAATCCGCCTAGCGACTAAATAACATTGCCGAGATAGGGAACACAACGTTGTAAAGGTTTAGAATAATCATGTTGAAAGGATTATTCGCAAAGGACTACTAGAAGTAGAAATCCCGATAATAAATCATTGGCACATCTGATTTTTCAAGCCGAGACAGTGAGTGGTTGTGTGGTTGACTGACGTAGCAGTAGACGGTGTTTGCCAACGCCACCAACGCTCTAGCCTCTATATCGTCACCTGGAGGCCACTGGTGACTGACGTAGCAGTAGACGGTGTTTGCCAACGCCACCAACGCTATAGGCTCTATATCGTCACCTGGAGGCCACTGGTGACTGATGACTCAGGTGTTCCCGTGCCCTCGGTCGTGCCGCTTCACTCGTCCACTAGTCCTACTTCGTAGTTCCTTTGCGAGAACGGTTCAAAATGTATGAGCTAAAAACAAAAGAAATGTCCACTACCAGTAAGCTATCAAATACTGTATATTAGCCCATATTAATTTAATTTTGAATCGGAACAAATTGCATCGACGATTAGTAAATTGGTTATAGTAGTTAAACATTAAAATTAAGTCAACCCAACGATTGTGACAAGTGACGCATTTAACTCCACCAAAATAATACTTCATTCAAATTACTGGAAAGTGTATCACACAACATTACCGACAAACTGGAATGACTAACCGTTCTGAGAATCCCACGCGTCAGGACTATGGAAAATATCGAGTTTCTCAAGTGTTAACCGCTCCGCTGGACGTTTGTGCGTCAGTTCGGATTACAAAACTAGTAATAGTCACAGTCATACTGGGGCCGCGACTGACGACGACACTACAACTGCGTTGGCTTATCTACTTTGACCTTGGAACAGATTCAAGGACGGCAGTGGTACCGTAATCATGAACGTGAACGGTAAGGTGGACGGTTTGATCGCGGTTAGGGAGCCGCGAGTAATGAAGTGTTCGCCACAGTTGACCCACTTCCTGCCATTTGCTGATATCCTTAACACACAAAATCCCTCAGAACTAGATACCTTTGTAGAGCCTTTCGTGTCATTTGGAATTTAAGAGGGGTCTTTTACTTATCTTTCCCACCCACATACACTGTACAGATAAGTGGAACGTATCTAACATACTTCTACATATACGGTTTGTCATTGTCATTGTCAGAATATGAATAGGAAGCTACAGTAAATCTGGAAAGGCCTTGATACCATAATTGAACTTTTGTACAGCCACCGAAAAGAAAGGATTTAAGAGAATCGGTAGGGCAGGAGAGTACAGTCTGGCGAATCACCCGGAGAGGGATGGACAGAAACTCCAAGCCTGTCCAGCCCATCAGGACTCGGTTCACTGTGGATAGCTTAAGTATTGACCAGTAACAGGTGGAAATGAATTATGAAATCTGAATGGTAACAAACGGATACCGAAGGAGACGCCGCTGTCTCAGCTTCATCAGTATTGTATTTCAGTTCCGTAAAAACAATGTAAATTGTGTTCTCCACTACTCCTTACTCAATGGTCATAAAACATACAAAAAAATACAACGCCAGAATACCTCATGATTAACAAGTAATTAACTTGTGTTATAGTAACAATACAAATTATATACTTAGTTGACCACTTTGGTTTAAATTTTGTTAAATTGAACTAAGTGATTTTGTTTCAAAACTAACATTTTTCTTATGGGGCTAAACCTTAATATGCCGCTGCCACTGATAAAACTCTTAAGAGTTTGCAGTAAGTTACCTCCATCATTTTAAGTTTTACTCCTGTAACAGCAATGTTAAAAATTCTGAAACATGCATAGTTTTAACACGAGTATTAAAATTAAGAACGTCGGATTAGTTTGATATCAGGATATGTTCATCATAAAGATATTTATCAGATACATCGACAGGCATTAATAACACCCTTTAACCAGTTACAAGGTTTTCTGGTACAAAACAACGTTTAACATTCTTCTAATGAGAAATGATTGAAAAAATTATGTACGACTCTTAAAATGATTTTTCATATAGATGCCACATACCTGTATCAGAAATTTCAAATATAAGTATGATAATATATTAATTTATGTCAAGTTTTATAAAATCTGATAACATAGAAATTTGACTAAGTTAATGAAAATGTGATAGTTGCTGTAACAAATAGTAATACATAAATACATTTTCAACTTTCATCACAGTAATGTTTTCCTACAAATTAAATGAAAAAGTATGCTTCTGCCAGATAAAACATACTATGTTTTTAACATATGAAAATAGACTCAACGCTGAAGCTTATCAGTTTTATCAATAATTCTGATTAATAAACAATAATTTGTCCCTACTATAAATTAACATAACACATATCTGTGTTAATTTTTTAATATTAACTTGGAGTGAGAAAAATTTAGGAACTTAACTGTGTAGTTTCAGTGCCAATGGTGAAATGTAAATTGAATTTTGTTACAGTGACAAAAAAACATTTTGGGGTCAAAAACAATATTCCCATTAACCGATACTTTAAGATCTCGTGAGCATGTAAATAAGTCTTACAAATGGTCTTGATCATATACAGTTATGTAAAGACATACATAAAACACAAAACACATATAATAATGTTTTTTTGTTTATCATAATAAAATACACATATAATAATATTTTAAATTTTACTTTTGTATTTACCTAAAAGAAAAAAAAACATGCGAACTTTACAATCTAATACTTTTCTTGCATTAAAAAAGGAAAGAAGAAAGTGAGAACTCGAGTTGTTTTACTATGACTGGTAAAATTCTCGAGAATAAAGATATAGAGGCCAAAATGGCAGACATAATGTAGCGGACAGCATTCATAACATTGCGATGGGACGTCATCACTTGAACTTGAAGCGATCTGTTTCCGCTACTGCGGCTCTGGGCGTGCGACGGAGCAAGACGCACCGTGTGAGGTGCGCAGTAGGTTGTTCGCTGACTGCGCATGCGTTCAACTCATCACGCGCGTCGCTCATTAGTTAACTGCTGGGAACCAACTTAATACTCATAGACAAACTTAATGATCGCATTCCTCAATCACAGGCGTTGGTGGCGGCGTCCATTTGTCCAGGTTTTATTCTTTATTTTACCTGAATGGTTCAGCGGTTAGAGCACCCGCTTCATATCTGCGTGTTAAGGGTTCGAGTCTATCATAAATTTGTGATAGTTCGACACTGCACCTAGGTGCTTTTTAAAACTAATTTATGATCTTGACAAATGAATAAGTTGTTCTTTGTCAGTATAAATATATATGCCATAAAACCTATCACAATCACCGCGCACTCATATTCATCTTGTACTGTATTACCACCTAGGCGGTGACAAAGTTTTGAATTATAAATACAGTAAGAATATTTTGCGTCGACCACGTTTCGCGTACTAGTCTCAGCCGAGGTCCTCGGGGGCCAACTAAGCATATTTCATATTTCAATAGAGGTAATCATACCAGCACGTCTACAATTTTAAATGTTCGATTGCGTATTGCTAATACAGTTATTACGTAATAGATCAGGGTTATTGGAAACTCGTTTTACGCTAGCGCGGCAAGGGTAGAAGAAATAAATTAATTCATGAATGTAGTAGAAAAAAGTTTCTTATATTAATACCATTACCACAAGTCCCTAAAGCTCGATAACCGTATTATGTTCGAATCGTGTTGAATAATTTTCTACTTTACGGAATTTTACAGTATAATTGGTTACGAATTTCCTCGCACTATGAGTATTCTGGTGATTTTCCCAGTTTTCTAAATTGCATTTTGTTTACCAATACATAGACTACGATATGTATGAATGTGTTATTAAAGGCTCAGGTGACACCGCGACAGGGTTTCCCCCCACCTGATCTCGCCAAAATTGAGAATTCGACCAAACAGCATGTTTACCTGGAGGGGGGGAGCCCCGTGAGTCACATCACGAACTACGTAATGGGGTGACTCACTCGACAACACGGAAGCCTCTCCGTCTTCAACTGATGCTGTGGAAATCCGAGATGTTGTTCATAAGAATTTTAAAATATAATACAGGAATGGTTTTCCAGAAAACTCGTTAAATTTTTTATTTTCAAAGTTTATAAATTTAATTATTTTTTAACCATTTAAAATGGCGATGGAATATTTTTGAAGCGCCTAATACGAAAAAGTAAAATAAAAAATGAAACACAATGCTGGAAACCGTTGGTTTTAGCACTTTTGAGCCATTTTATCCATATTATGCAAAATTCTTCAAATGTGTTTGACGGTAAGTTACAGACCGGATTTAAAATGTGGGAGTAATATAATACCAATGACACTGTGAAACTATGTGTGGAACAATTGGTTCCAGTATTACATTTTTTGATTTTTCATGCCAAACGTAAATTACATCAACTTCTTTTAGAGACCATAATATATTTTATATTATAATATCCAAAAGATGATTTTACCAAGCTTTGCTAACGTAACGCAACGCTCGTTTCACTTGTATTAGTATTGTTATTTCGTAGCGGCGAGGCGGGTTAGACCGCCGCCTTAACAAGTTATTTGATTATGAGATGAATTTAAAATTATCACCAGTCGACGATATTTTATGGGAATATATCAGAATTGCAAAAGCGATATGTTTGGTCCACACGAGCCGGATCGTGAAACGTAATGAGCCAAGTTCGGCAGCGTCGCGGTAGTGGTTAGCGACAGTACCGTCTGTCGCCACGCGCCACGACCTTCAAGTCCAGGCTACTGACCTCCACGTTTTCTGTTTTATTTAAGAAGGAACCCGTGAGTTACGAGTGCTCGCTTCTCACTTCTCAGTCCTCTGTCGAAGCCAACCCTCGACCGCGTCTGCTCCGCGTCACTTCGCATCCTGGCCGGACACATAGTTTCTCCCTTCCAAACTCACCTCAAGACTGTAAATATCCTAAGATTGGACACTGGTGTAAAGTTGTAAAAGACACACAACATACAGTGCCCAAATAATTTAGAAACGTCCGCTTTTTATCGTCCGTTGAAAAACGCGTGCATGAAGGGACTCAAAATTGTAAACTATAGCAAACTTTGATGTGAGAATTTTAACGATTTTAAAAAGCGTTTTAGCATTTTAAAAACGACTTGACACAGGCTCGGGTCAATCACATACGAGGTTTTGTACATAGGTGATATTTTCACCGTTGTTAGACAGAATCACATAGACTGTCTATTAAATGGTGGAGGTGTCCTTTTGATGTCGAAATGTCAAAACGACTTGACACAGGCTCGTGTCAATCACATACGAGCGGCCGCCTTTAAGCCTAGAAGCATCCATAGGTGATATTTTCGACAGTTGTTACACAGACAGACATCAGACATAACATCAGTCTATATGGTGGAGGTGCCGCAGACTCTTGATGTCGAGAAGTGTCAAAACGACTTGACACAGGCTCGGGTCAATCACATACGAGCGGCCGCCTTTAAGCCTAGAAGCGTCCATAGGTGATATTTTCACCGACAGGGTTGTTACACAGACAGACATCAGTCTATCTAACATGGTGGAGGTGCCGCAGACTCTTGATGTCGAGAAGTGTCAAAACGACTTGACACAGGCTCGGGTCAATCACATACGAGCGGCCGCCTTTAAGCCTAGAAGCGTCCATAGGTGATATTTTCACCGACAGGGTTGTTACACAGACAGACATCAAACATCAGACATAGACATCAGTCTATCTAACATGGTGGAGGTGCCGCAGACTCTTGATGTCGAGAAGTGTCAAAACGACTTGACACAGGCTCGGGTCAATCACATACGAGCGGCCGCCTTTAAGCCTAGAAGCGTCCATAGGTGATATTTTCACCGACAGGGTTGTTACACAGACAGACATCAGACATAGACATCAGTCTATCTAACATGGTGGAGGTGCCGCAGACTCTTGATGTCGAGAAGTGTCAAAACGACTTGACACAGGCTCGGGTCAATCACATACGAGCGGCCGCCTTTAAGCCTAGAAGCGTCCATACGTGATATACGACAGGGTTGTTACACAAGACATCAGACATAGAATAGACATCGTCTATCAACATGGGGGAGGTGCCGCAGACTCTTGATTAAGAAGTGTCAACACGACTTGACACAGGCTCGGGTCAATCACATACGAGCGGCCGCCTTTAAGCCTAGAAGCGTCCATAGGTGATATTTTCACCGACAGGGTTGTTACACAGACAGACATCAGACATAGACATCAGTCTATCTAACATGGTGGAGGTGCCGCAGACTCTTGATGTCGAGAAGTGTCAAAACGACTTGACACAGGCTCGGGTCAATCACATACGAGCGGCCGCCTTTAAGCCTAGAAGCGATAAATTTTCAGACAGACACCAGACATCAGACATCGACATCGGTCTAACTAACATGGTGGAGGTGCCGCAGACTCTTGATGTCGAGAAGTGTCAAAACGACTTGACACAGGCTCGGGTCAATCACATACGAGCCGCCTTTAATTGAACAATTAAGTTTATTGACACAGTGTTACTCAAGAAATCACATCTATCTACATTGACGCAGACATCTTCGATGAGAAAAAACGTTTTGACAGAAAGGCTCGTCAATCACATACGAGCGGCCGCCTTTAAGCCTAGAAGCGTCCATAGGTGATATTTTCACCGACAGGGTTGTTACACAGACAGACATCAGACATAGACATCAGTCTATCTAACATGGTGGAGGTGCCGCAGACTCTTGATGTCGAGAAGTGTCAAAACGACTTGACACAGGCTCGGGTCAATCACAAAGACGCGCCCCTTTAAACGCGACAGTCCATAGGTGATATTTTCACCGACACTTGTTACACAACATCAGCTATCAATCACATACGAGCGGCCGCCTTTAATTGAACAATTAAGTTGTCACTCTGAAGCGAGCGAGGTACACAGACACATTACCTAGATGTCTCAAGGGATGATCAAAACGACTCAGTGATTAACGTGGAACGATATATATCAATAAGATATTGATTTTGTCAATAACAAAATCGATATGGAGGCGCTATAAATATACCCCTTAGCGGTCAATACGATGGTCGGCAAGTTAACAGACAGACGAGGTGCCCAGAGACCAAAAACAATAGTCGTTAAAATTTATATATATATATATATATACATGTGTCTGTGAACACGATAACTCTCGTAAAAATGGTCCGATCGAGACCAAATTTGGTAGAGACGTGTATTCCTACAAATGCTCGGACGAGTTCGTAAACCAGACATATCGGTCAATAACAGTTTGGGGGGGTTTTGTACCCCAAAATGGGGTTTTTTGCGTTTTTCACATGTAATTTTAAAAAATTTCTAATTTAATATTTCACCATTGGAATCAGCTTAAAAAACTACACAATTAAGTTCCTTAAAGTTTTTCTCTATCTTCAACGGTTACCGAGATATAAAAAAATCTAAACACAGTACGTTGTATTTTGAGGCTCCAATGTTAATCTTATGGAGGATTAGGAAAATTAATTTTTCACTTATTATCTAATATTTTTGGATGAAACTTGATATTTAGCTTCATATGGTTGAGATCATATTTGTGCTAAAACATAGTTTATGTGTTTATCATGGCAGCAAACCTGCATACTCTTTTCTAATCATATGGAGATTAGGCATCCTTTATTTATGGAAGTGTGATTAAAGTTGATAAATGTTAAAATAAAATTTTTGATGGTATAAATGGCTACTTTCAGTGTTCCTCACAGTGAATCACCACCTTTTGAGGGATGATCTAATTTTAACGATATCAGTGAATATAAACTTTCTTGTTTTGACATTTTCGATATTATTAGATATTGAAAGACTTTTGTCAATAACGGAAATCGATATGGAAGGCAATTTCTATAAATATACTTTCCTATGTTCATGCAATAGGCTGCAATATCTGAGTATGCTTTTTGGTTTTTGTTTTTTTTATTATTTAACGACTAAAAAGCCTAAATTCCACCCTCTCTACACGTGTATCTTTCTAGAAATCCAGATTTCAATTTCTTTTTTATCCTCCTAATTTTTCTATGGGTTGTTGTTTTGGCACTAGTAAGCATTAATGCCATAGTTTTCCAAGAGGTCATGGATAGGAGATGGGACGACTGTCGTTAGGCTATGGTTTAATTAAAGGTATTATTTAGTTTACTGGGAAATGGAGAGAGTATGTGTCATTATGTTTTCTGAAGTACAGTAAGACACGAATAACTGTCGCTAATTGTAAAATGATTGGATTATTTTTTAGGGAACCGATTCGATTTCGTGATTCGACCCTGATGTAACCGGCGCAGCTGTTTGTTGGGAAATGCTATCTGCGCTTATCAATTATCAGGCTAATCACAGCTGACTCACAACTATTGGCAGATCGTTATTCGCACCCGTCGCCCCACGGGTCGAGTGAGTCATCAGATGCACAAAAATGATCAGCTAACGTCTACGGATTTGCCACTAAATTAGAAACTTAGGATTAAACAAAGATTAAATATTACTTATTACAAAATTTCACATTGTTTCCGATGGTTTCAGCGTTTTAGGCGATAGTAAGAGAGTATAGACAGTTGTAAAAGCGTAATAAGTGACTTGTTAAAGTAGTTTCTACCGAACCAACGATATTTCAAACAACCCTAATTTAAATAATTAAGTTAATATTAAATAGTTAATTAAACTGCATGACTTATAAAATCCTAGCACTCAAGGAGCCCCAGTACCTGAGTGAGAGGTTTCGCAGCGCGCCAACCGTGATCAAGTTGCACTTCCAGAGAGTGAGGCTTTTGGCCGGAGAAGTTTGTCTTATTTTGGGCCGCATTGTTAAATGATCTCCCTCGTTTCCTTAAACTTTAAATGGGTCTGTTTTCAGGAAAACTAAAATAAACTCAACAGGGAAAAAATTAACAACATGTATTTTAGTAATATTGTTTTAAACTGATGATTTTCATTTATCTGTTGAATTGTTGTTATTTTGTAGTTAGCTTATTTGTTATTTTTTGTCGTTATATTATTTATTGTATTTCTGTTATTTACATTGTGAGTTGTCCTGAAAACCAGTTTTTAACTGAGGAATGCTTAAAATTAAAATAATTTTTGTTTATTTATTTATTAACAACTTATTCCAATAATGTATCTTGCTTCTGTATCATTTAAACCATACTGACACAAAACGCTAGTAATATTAAATGGTCTAAACTAATTTAACGTTAAGCCACCGTTTGTCAGTCACATTCGATCTTATGAAGATTAAATGTTAAATCATAATATAAAGTTAAGACTCATTTTCATGCACAAGACGCTTGTGAGAATTATACTTCGCATAGTTACATCGGCTTTTAGAAATGAAGCAAACTTATTTTTCTAGGTAGCTCATTTATTGTACGTTTATTTGTTGCTGTGTAGATATTTTTTATATAAACGTTGTCTGAAATCGAATTGAATTGAATAGTATCCTTGATAACTATGAATACCATATGGTAATAAAAAATGGTTAGTCATATTATATTAGTTTTATACAAATACAATATCTGTATTAATATTTTGTTCTTATTCATTTATTTATGAAACACCTCCCAATTTAAACCTAGGACTCGAACAGGCGACTTTGTAGATTACGAAGCAGTACGCCGACTTTTAGATGTGTAATCATCATTTGATAGAAGGTGTAGTAGCAACAGGGCTGGAAGGGTTTGTGACGGAGTCTCGTACGCCTAATCACAATCACAAAATTCGTGTAAGGTTTTAACCCAGGATCGAACCGGCGGTCTTTTTGATCGATGTAAGGTACGCCGTAGGGCGCACATAACCAACTGTGCTCCTAGATTGGTGATGAGTAACATCATTGTAGAAGTGTAGTAGCACAGGGCGGAAGGTGTGACGAGTCTCGTACGCCTAATCACAATCACAAAATCGTGTAAGGTTTAACCCAGGATCGAACCGGCGACTTTTAGATTACGAAGCGTACGCCGTATCCACAGAACCACCCAGTTTTGTGATGAGTAACATCATTGTAGAAGTGTAGTAGCACAGGGCGGAAGGTGTGACGAGTCTCGTACGCCTAATCACAATCACAAAATCGTGTAAGGTTTAACTCAGGATCGAACCGGCGACTTTTAGATTACGAAGCGGGCGCCATAACCACTGAGCCACCTAGCTTGGTGATGAGTAACATCATTGTAGAAGTGTAGTAGCACAGGGCGGAAGGTGTGACGAGTCTCGTACGCCTAATCACAATCACAAAATCGTGTAAGGTTTAACTCAGGATCGAACTGGCGACTTTTAGATTACGAAGCGGGTGCCATAACCACTGAGCCACCTAGCTTGGTGATGAGTAACCTCATTGTTGAGGTATAGTAGCACAGGGCGGAAGGTGTGACGAGTCTCGTACGCCTAATCACAATCACAAAATCGTCTAAGGTTTAACTCAGGATCGAACCGGCGACTTTTAGATTACGAAGCGGGCGCCATAACCACTGAGCCACCTAGCTTGGTGATGAGTAACCTCATTGTTGAGGTATAGTAGCACAAGGCGGAAGGTGTGACGAGGCTCGTGACGCGATGGCGCTTAGGAATGCCGCCTCTCCACCCGTGAGTCACCGATATGGTAATGTCCATGAGTACATCAACGATCCCAACTCCCCCTGGACACTCCGGCTACTAGTCACTAGTCGTCACTTCCTATTGACTATAATATTGTATAGCCATCTGGTAGAAAGGGTCCATAAGGTTGGAAAATGGTCTGTTCACATAATTGTTGGAGAAGTAAAAAACTTCAAACTAATAATCTATGTCCGATATCGAGCCGTAGAACGCTGTGAGATAATTCACGCTCCAGAGTCTGGGACTATTGGCAACCGCGCCTATCCCATTCGTCATCGCAGGGGGTCATAAAAGTGTCAAACTAATAATCTATGTCCGATATCGAGCCGTAGAACGCTGCGAGATACTTCACGCTCCAGAGTCTGGGACTATTGGCAACCGCGCCTATCCATTCGTCATCGCAGGGGGCCATAAAAGTGTCAAACTAATAATCTATGTCCGATATCGAGCCGTTGAACGCTGTGAGATACTTCACGCTCCAGAGTCTGGGACTATTGGCAACCGCGCCTATCCCATTCGTCATCGCAGGGGGCCATAAAAGTGTCAAACCCGTGCCCCGGAACTTTGGCAACTGCTGTCCTTCCTGGCGGGGATTTCAGAGATTTCAGGGATTTTCGGGCGGGGTTGAGATTGAGGGAGAAA
This sequence comes from Nephotettix cincticeps, assembly GCA_023375725.1. Classification (NCBI taxonomy): domain Eukaryota; kingdom Metazoa; phylum Arthropoda; class Insecta; order Hemiptera; family Cicadellidae; genus Nephotettix; species Nephotettix cincticeps. The sequence goes on along the minus strand of CM041784.1, from coordinate 4,301,468 downwards.
GCGCGATAGAGAAACACGAGAAGGGAGACGGCGGGCGAAGACAAACAAAAAATAACAAAGCACAACGCATGATACCCCATTCCTTTCAAGTGTGAGATTACTAACTGTCTAAGAACTGTCTGTTGTCTATTTGAACTATGTTTAGAAGTACAGTACAATATTTTGAATTGTATCGGTCTTATTTTTGAACCCATATAATAATGAAGATATAATTAACGATTGATATATCTTTAATATCAGAAAGACTTATAATTTTCAATTTATAATGATGTAACGATTTTATAACCAAAATAAAGATAATCAGAATGTGCGGAATCAATTAAACGAAATATACATAACTGTCATACACTTTGTTTTATTCGTTACAAATACAATATGTATAAGACATTTAAGAATGTAGGCTTTATGTATAAATTTCACTGTATAAATTATTTAGAAATTATTAATGTGGTCACAAACCTCTTTGTATTCAAATTTAAATTCTCAGCTAGGTGCAAAAAGAGTCCTATACAAGTACATAAAAAATATTATTAAAACCTTAAAATTCTAAAACTCTAAATACAAATACATTAGAGAGAATAAATACAATGAAGAGATGAAGTTATGTTGTTACAATACGAGGTGTATATCGACTGTCCCTCGCCGTCTCGCTCTTATATCACCTGATTTCGGTGATTCCGGGGCGAGGGAGGGACTTTAAGGGAAAATAGTGATAATTTGTTGGATTAAACAATGAGGCAGGGATTTTCTGGGAGAAAAGGGAGAATTTTTGGGATGAAACCGAGGTTGCCAAAAATCCGTTTCCCACGCTCCAACCCGTTACATACAATAGAACAAACTACACCAGGAAGCCAAAACATTTGCTGGGAGAACTAACGTCCTTCTCTAGGATTGCAAAGTTAATTTACCCGAGTTTGAGCTGTAACTGTACTAAAACCAGTACGGTTACAAATACAATATACATATATCATCAAAAATGCACAAATTAAATTCTAAGTGTGAAAATGGGAATTTTACATTTTTCTTTAAAATTGTAACGGCAAGTTTAGTAAAAATTAGAATAAATGAAGAAAGAAAAACATATTTTTCAGACGTCTAATTTTTAATAAAAACTATTTAACCCACAAAATGTTATACACTTTAGGTGGACCATTATTTATTTGTACAACCATATTAAAAGTTTCAGATGTTTTATTATCGGCAAAACTGTAATTTTTGTGACTTTGTTTTGGAAACGGATAATGTTAAATAATAACGGCATAATGTTTAATGTATCAATTAAAGAAGCGCTAGGTGCAACATTGTTGAGAAGTTATTTCAAGGCTTAGGCATACTCTTTTTCTGTGTTTGGATAGTTGCCTTTGAAAACGACGTGGATAGGTGAAATTCGTTTCGTGATGTGATTAATAAGTATTAACTATTTTTCTTGAATTCGCTTAGGAAATGAATAAACCTTTCAGAAACCAGAAATGATGGAAATATGACGCCTTGCAGACGATTTTTAAAACGTCCAAGAGCACGCCCAGTGAGTATGTTGGGTTGTTGATACGCAAGCTCTACAGAACCATAAACAACGGTATAGCTATTGCAACATATCGGTTGACAGCTGACGCAGATATTGAGAAAAGTCACCTCAGCCGATGACGTAACCAAGGGGTGTTCGGGGTAGCGGGGCGACCCTCATCCATGAATGTTTCGGTTACTCCCTTTGCAGCAGGCCTGCATCCTCAGTGAATTTCCGTACGTTTGATAGTGACTCATCAAAATCACATCATTTATCATGTAAAAATTCCATGATATTTTGAAAATGGTAACACACGGAAAGACTTTGGGATATTGTTCCTGAGGACGAAACAAACAAAAATGTCCTGTGGACATATGGCCTATCTCGCTCAGTTTTCAGTCTGTCGGCGCGAGTATATGTTTTTAACTGTTATAACTAAATTATAACTTGTTATAACTTGTTATAACTTTACAACCACTTGAGGTACCACCTTCAAACGTGTATGAGTACTAATAGGCCATATTTTTGTGCATAGTTGCATAATTTCAACTTTTTACTATTTCAAAATGGCGGCCATTACAAATTTTCAAAGCACAATACCTCAAAAACCATGTGATTTACAAATAAAAATTAGAAACAAAAACGTTGCGAAATTTTTATTTTCTTTAAGTAAATGTAAAATTTTAATAGGGTCATAATACAAATACCCCCGTCTCAGCAGAGACCTGCGTACTCAGCGAATTTCCAAATCATTAATATAATAATAATATATGACAAGTTTTATTAATATCTGTAGATAAATATGAGAGTTATTTGCCTATTCTCCTTAAAATTAACATAGGAGAGAGTATGCAGGTTTGCTGCTGTGAGGAACATTGAAATTAGGCATTCCTAGCGTAAAAAATTTTATTTTGACCATTCTTACTAAGTGTCATAAACATTTGTATATAAAAAAAGGAGTTTTCCTACTATCTATATGATTAACATGGGAAAAGAGTATGCAGGTTAGCTACCATGATAAACACATAAACTATGATTTTTAAGCATTTGAAGCATAAGATCTCAACCACATGAAGGTAAATACCAAGTTTAATCCAAAAATATTTATTTTTTTTAAATTACACAAGAAAATCGCAAACCCCCCCCCAAACTAACCGGTCGAACAAATGTAGGAATACACGTTTCTACCAAATTTGGTCTCGATCGAACATTTTTCGAGAGTTATCGTGTTCACAGACACACACATGTATATGTATATATAAACATCTATGTATAAAACTTTTAACGACTGTTGTTTTTGGCCTCTGGGCACCTAAAGATGAAAAAATAACATGGTCCCGGGCTTAAGTCTTGTCAGAGCCATGAGACCTACAGTAATAGCTTCTTGCCTATGGGGAATTTGCTAATAAAGAAGAAAAATATGTTATTCTAAAGCTAAAACTGTCAATTTGAGCTTAAATGGGCAATTTGGTTAAGTAGTAATGTTACTAAAATTGAATTTTGTTTGTTATTATTGTGGAAATATCCTATTAAAATTTTATATTTTCTTAAATGAAATCAAATTTTGCAAAATTTATGTCTTTGGTTTATTTCTGTAAATCCCATAGTGAATGAGTTATTGAGCTTTGAAAATTAAAATGACTGCCATTTTGAAATGGCACAAAGTTAGAAATTTTTATACTATGCACCAAAATAAGTCCTATTAGTATATTAATAGCCATACAAGGTTTGGAGTAAGTACCTCAAGTGGTTCTAAGGTTATGTAAAAACACATATGCCTACACTCTGAAGGGACGGAAATAAAGCGAAATGGGCCATAAGTTCACGAGACATTATTTGTTTGTATTGACCTCAGAAACAATACCCTAAAGTTTTTCATTGTGTTTTAGATACACCCTGTATATAGTGTAGTGTCCATAATTCCTTTTTTTAAAGGCCTTTAAAATGAGGTATTACACGCTGGGCTTCCATTTAAAATTGGTGTTTCCCAAAAATCCATCATAAGGCAGGTGCAAAACAGTAATACTCACAAAATACCCCCGTCGCAGCAGACCTGCGTACTCAGCGAATTTATAAATCAATAATATGATAATAATAATAATAATATATGACAAGTTTTATCAATATTTGTCGATAAATATGAAAGTTATTTGCCTACTCTCAATAAGATTAACATGGGAAAGAATATGCAGGTTTGCTGCTGTGAGGAACATTGAAAGTAGGCATTTTTTGCATACAATATTTTTACTTTGACCATTTATACCAAGTTTCATAAACATCTGTCCATAAATAAAGGGGTTTGCCTATTCTCCATATAATTAACATGGGAAAAGAGTAGGGCCTATACAGGTTAGCTGCCATGATAAACACAAACTATAGCATTTGAAGCATAAGATCTCAACCACATGAAGGTAAATACCAAGTTTAATCCAAAAATATTGATTTATAAGTGAAATATTAATTTTTCTTTATCCTCCTTAAGATTGACATTGGAGCCCCAAAATACAACGTACTGTGTTTAGATTTTTTAATATCTCGGTAACCGTTGGAGATAAAGAAAAACATTAAGGAACTAAATTGAGAAGTTTTTTAAGCTAATTCTAATGGTGAAAAATAAAATTTAAAAATTTTTTAAATTACATATGAAAAACGCAAAAAACCCAATTTTTGAGGACAAAACCCCCCTAAAATTACTCGTTCCGATTGACCGATATCTCTGGTTTACGAACTAGTCTGAGCAAATGTAGGAATACACATCTCTACCAAATTTTGACTTGATCGGACCATTTTTACGAGAGTTATCATGTTCAAAGACATATATATATATAGGAAATGAATAATGCCATAGTACCCTTTTATTTTCATATTCATGAACTTTATTTAAAAAAAGTGTATATATATACAGGGTGTTCATTAAAGTCGGGCACAAACTTCGAGGGGTGATAGTACTCATCAAAATAGACAAAAAATCAACTATAACCATTTGTCGAAAAATCCTTCGTTTAGCCGTTAGCCACCATTTTGTATTTTTTACAAAAAACTATATATATATCAAGAAATATTTAAGTTACAGAAACCAAACTTTGCACACATATTTATTGGTTAAAGAGAAAAATATTTACAAAGTATCATTTAATTTTCTTTTATATTTTCAAAATGGCGGCGGTTAAAAATATTTAAATTAAAATAACAAAAAAAACCATTAACTTTATAAAATTTTTACAAGATACAAAAAAGATTGGAATTTTAATTTCAAATCGAACGGTACTTTAGTGAACGAAATCCGTCTACGGATAACCGAGAAAATGCACTTTTAAAGTTAGAATACAGGGCCCACGCGCCACTGCGGAGCGGCCGTGGCTATGCGGTCACTGATGCGGAATCAGTGTGGTCTTTTTCGACAATAACTGTACTGACAAAATAACGCCAGTACGGTTTTTTCGACAATAACTGTGCTGACGATATTTTGTCAGTCGGTCCTAAAGGGATCAAATCTTAAATTAGAACTCAATGTTATCCGAATAGCCTACTCACTGGAGGTTCATTTGGATTTTACAGCCTACATTAAATTGTCTGCTTCCACATTAATACAAAGATGTTTTACTATCTAGACACAGTGTTCAATAATTGAAAGTTTACTGAAATATATATAGCGGGAAAATGTGTTAATGGAAATATTGTAGGCCTATAGCATTTTTGTTAAAACATATTTTGGCCATTGTATCTATAAACCATTCATTTTTGAAACTTGGTAAGGGCATTTTGTGAAAATTTGTTAAAAATAAATTATTATGAGCATCTTATTGAGCTAAGCCACTTTTACACCGGAGTTGCAACCAGTGATTGCAGACCTTTATCGGCAATTTTTAGTTGAACGCTTAATAACAACTGCTAACAGCTTTATAACAACCGTAACTATCATTGTTGACTGGTAGGCTAGTCGCAGACCAATTTTACGAGTTGGCAACCAAAATCTGGGTTTCCGACTGGAGTTGGTTATAATCAAAGGTGGTTGCCAGCCCCGATCAGCACATCACAAGTTGTAGTGCCAATTTGAGTCTGCAACTAACCCCACCACCCCTCCTGCTTATAGGCTCCAAACACATGAACTACTTTGTGTAGTAAGTATTCATTTTTGCTAATTATTTGTTTAATACCAACAATCAAACATTCAAAATAACATTCTCGACATTCTTAAAAAGTTTGTTATACTACTGTCGCATCTCAATTTTCCTACTACAGGATTTAAATTGTCTTTAGTCAAATCATTTAATAGGTCACTCCCGTGATACTTTGCTCTAGCATGCAATTAAGGTCGAACCCAGTATCATTTTGTTCTTCCACCTCTAGCTAGAACAATACACAATGTCGCAGCAAGAACACCTCTACTAAACTTTGACTCTCTACATACTGTCTGATTTGGAGTTTGCAGGTTAATATAGCAAACCATGTACTTGGATGCAAACACAAATCTCCATGAGAGACGAGTCTATAATCGAAATTGGTAATTTACTGTTAGCTACTCTGGTGTAAACGAGGCTTTATAGATAAATAAAGAAGTATTAAGGGGCAATCCCATTTCATTTCTGTAAAATATTTTATTTCCATAAATCTGTGTCAGACTGGAAACTTAGTGTTATTTAAATCAAGTCAAGGGGTAAAAACAATATTATAAGAATGTCACTGTAGAGTGATATGGTTAGCATTAGTTTTAGTTTGGTTAATTTTTTAATTTTAGGCAAGTATAACCGATTTCTCACATTTAGTTATCTATATCTAATCTAATATCTAATCACCGTAATCAAAAGTTCTTGTAATACTAATCTTACACATTAAGTAAAATAGCATTCTAGTAAAGTATTTAAAGCAATTTCAGTCGACTTAATCGGTTTAGGTTAAGAAAAGAATATGCCAAAATTATCATAAAAAAACTAACAGTAAATTAAATTTACGGCGAAAATGAACTAAAAGTGTTGTACTTACAGCATCAAAGGTCTCTTTAAGCTCAGCATTTTCATCACTCATTTTCCCGTTGGTATCTGAAATCACTTTGTATCTGTCAACTGTCGACGCCATGCCCACCTAGTCTATGTGCCTTCTAAATAAGTGCGAAATACGAACTGGATAATGTTATGTGTCTGATCTTGGATCTAGTGCGTTGAGTGCTCGTGAACCGTAGGCGTGAGTGTAGGCTGGAGGAGAAGCAAAGCTGTCTTGATAATTCGTTTGTATTCTATACAAATACTATAACAAACACACGTTTCATTAATCTAACAATTTGAATTTTAGATATTCTGTACAATATTACTAGTAATCTTAAAAATAGATATACCCTTTCCTTTCTTACTTCTCATAAGAATAATGTTAAATTCAAACAATCATGAGGCCACACAAAAATATTATTACATCTGAAAAAGATTTATCAACCTTAGTAACCGATAACAGGGGTTGCGAACATAGACCTATAAACATGGAAAGCTGACTGAGCGGGTGTCACCTCACCGTCATGAATAAAAAAAACCCCACGCCACCCTTGCACGCTGATGCAAGGGTTTCGTAAATCTGCCACTGTAGGTTTATTTTTCAACCAATTTTAAATATCTTGATGTTATTTTATTTTTGAAATGTTTACCTACCCGTCAGATATTTTAAAATGCTGATATTGTTTCAAATACATTACCAGGCGATTGGTATACAATTTTATGTAAATTTTAATTTCAGTAATTTTTAACAGGATTTTTTTTGAAAGGCTGTATAGCTAAATCAGAATCTCCTTGGAATAAAAATAGCTTTCCTCTTGGAAAAATATTACCGTTTTCCATACAAAACCACTAAAATAATTAAATTTGTATGACCTATAGTCATAATTGAATTATTTTATGGATAAATGTATTATGTTTCTATATTTTAAAATATGTGTTTTGATTCTGTTTCAAACTCCACAAGTAGTTTATTTGACAATGATAATAATGTTTGTTAGATAATGAGATAAAACACAATTAATTGTGCTCTTCAAAATATGTTCAGCAATTCCTTAAATATGGTTTGTTTAGTACCTAAAAGCTACATCCTAAACTGGGAGAAGGAAGCAGAACATCTTGTTATTTTGTTAATAAAACTGATAGGATTTTTTATATTATGTTATTTTTAAACGCCAAACAGAGAATCATTGTAAAAACAAATCTAAATTAAGAACAGGACAACTAAATAAAATTGTCCTTTTTCAAAACGTTTAGCCAACATATTTCACTCAATTTGTAAATTACACTTACAAATTATTAAGTAATTAAAATTTTCTTGTTAATAGAGTTTAAATAATACTTTTCTTCAAACATAGGAGTTAAATGGTTTTTTAATTAATATTTAATATCACTATATTAATAGCCTTAAATTATATCTGTGAAATGCAGCTGTATTTTGAAGCTTTTTTATTATTGTTATGTAAAAATAAATTATAGTAACTACAGTTTTGAATGGTTATCGATGTTATTTCATACCCAAATAGCTATCAATCATAACAAATAACTTATAGTGTGTTTAGTCAAGGGTTAGTCCCTAAAAACCGGTAGTGGGACGAGCGGAGTACCTACCGACCTTCCGCCGGCTCGTTTTCACAGCGTTGAGTCGGCGTTCCATGTTTTTAGTTCTACGGTTGGGAAGGGGTGAATGATACCGACATAACACTATCTCTCTTTTTATCTCTTGAGAAGAGGAATAGTTGAAGAAAGTTAGTCCAATGACAGTTTGGGGTTGAGGAGGAATAATTGTGTAGGGGCATAAGAAGATGCAGAGCAGGCCTAGTAAACATCCAAACCCAAGAGAGTACTGGAACGGGAGAGCATATGTACAGTATGCTTGCATTCTAAAACAACTGAAAATGACAAATTTGAAATGAATTATTTGGTGAATAATTTTAAATTTAAAATACGTAGACAAAATTATTATGATTAGCTAGTATTATCTAGTATTACTAGTAGTACTTAGTATTTGCGTGTAATACTAGTAATAATACTAAGTAATACTACTTACACGCAATCATCTTGATCAGAGTTGACATTATAAGATAGGCAGTACCGTTGTTATGCGGTAGGCGGTAGGCGGTACTTTATCCGGCATTTACAACTGGATCCAGCGTCTTTATTGATTAGGACCTGTCAGATCGGCGCATGTCCGAGATGCACATTCTCTTCTAGTTTGATAACGTAACTATAGGTTATGTATGTTGTTTTTATGCAGCTATTTTTACTTACAAAATAATTAATCAAGAGTGGATGTAAAATGTGAAAAATGACAGGTTACCGTAAGTAAAAATATATAGTTATGAAAAGATTTAAAAAATGAGTCAAGATACTAAATCATTATTCTCGAACTGAGTTTATAGTTTTATTTAAAGTGCATCAGTGCTTGGTTTCTAGCATATAGATTAATAGACTTATTCAATGTTTTAAAATTATCATTAAATTTTATATTATTTAAGGGGATTTTTAGTTACATTCTATCTGTTAGACGATTCATTTCTCTTCTTTCCTCAAAAGTTTCCTCTGATTTGAAATTTTGTACTCAAAAGTAGAAATAATGGATTGGTCAAGCAAAGTACGGTATACTTATTTTTATTTAGTTTGAATTAATATAAATTGTAGTATTTCATAATTAACTTTGACAAAAAAATCGTTTACGTGTTTAAAATTGATTATATATTTCACTATAATAAAAATCGTTTACTCATTTTTAATCGATTAGACATTTCATCATAATAAAAATTGTTTATGTATTTTAAATCGATTAGACATTTCATCATAATAAAAACCGTTTATGTATATAATTTATTTTTAAAATAGTCATTCAACAATCCAATCACCTCTTTTCTAGTTTTATCTGCAATTTTAATATAATTTTATTTGCTAAATCTTGAATGAATTTATGATCTATATTTTAAATTGATTGTGGTTTGTTTGATTTTATCTAGTCTTTTAATATGTTCTGTTATTTATAAATTTTAATAGTTTCTAACAGCTAATTTGTTGGCAATTTAATTTAATTTTTCATTGATAAATAGAGAATAGTTTGATGGATAATAAGACTTTTTAATTTGCTTTTTAATTGATCTAGATTTTTATTTTGGTAATCATTGTTATTATTATTATTATTTTTACACCACATTTTTAAATTATTAACTTCAGTTTCTTATATTGTTTTATTTTGTAAATTTTTTTTGAACTGTAATGTTTAGAGTTAATTGTTGATGAAACATTTTTATCACAATAAGGGCAGATAATTATTTTATTTTCCATTTATTAAGAGAAAGATTTTCTACAATATTTAAAGGGAATAGTTTTATATTACCTTTTTCTTTTAAAAAAATTTCTTTCAATATACCACTTTTTACTAGGTAATTTACAATTATTACCATATTTTTCAATAAAAATTTAAACTTTTAAAAACTAGTACAATTTTATAAATCTTTCAAAATATTCTTTATTTTGTTTTCAAATTTTCAATTTTCTTCGTTTTTAATATGAATTTTTGTTTTAAGTGTTCAGGATAGTGATAAGTCCATTTGATATTTCTTCCACATTCACAAAATTGTGATTTTAGATACTTTTTTCTGAAACATTGTGTACAAATTGTCCTTTTCAATTGAACAAATTGAACATTTAGTAATTATATAGACCCCATGTAGACCAATTGTGCTTAAAACTTAGTAGGCCTACTGCCTTGTACGTTATTAAACGACTCAAAAACATCAGCAACAAAGAACCCTCAAAAACAGCCTATTTACTACAGTATTTACTACTTACTATCACTATTTGAGTCGCAAATCCGCTATGGGCTGACTGCATGGGGGTACTCATCTCAGGGAAACCTCCACAGAGTACTCCTTCTCCAGGAAAAGGCAATTAGAATTATGGCTCAACTTGGTTTCCGTGATTCTTGCCGTGGAGAATTCAAAAGACTGAAACTGCAGACAGTGGCCAACCTATTTATTCATCAGTGAGGTAAATAATCTATGCGGTTAATAAAGGAACCATCCATTTCTCAGACATACATCCGTACAACACCAGAAACAGAATCACAGACTTCCTGCACATCACTTGACTGCCTACGAAAAAACCATCCAACATCGGAACTAAGCTGTTCAACACACTTACACCAGAACTCAAAGAACTGAACTGCAAAGACAACTTTAAAGAAGCTCTTTTCAACTGGTTGTTTGAGAGAGAATTCTACTCCATTGAAGAATGTCTGGAGAGAAGTCCATACCATTGATCAAGAAAACCAATTGACACCATGACTGTACTTTATGTTCATGTCAATAAAGATCTTTTGTCTTTGTCTTTGTATGATATATCTTCTGCTAGTAAGACTAATTGTTATATCTGAAAAACTATAAGAGTATAATACGATTAAAAATGATATGACTGAAATCAAATCAAAACATTTGATGATAAAGAAACTGCTTTGGTTAAATTTGAATAAAAATTTTAGTTTTGTAGCTTATTTTGTGAGAATTATAAAATATTTTTACTGGTTTTAAAAAGGTTTCAATTTTATTGAATCGTGTCAAAAAACTGCAAAAATGGTTGAATAATTTGTAAATTTAACTAAATGATTTTATATTTACTTTTTTTCTATCAGTTTTTAATGGATAATTTAGTCAATTGTATGGAAATTAGAGAATATTTTTACTGATTTTCAAACAAATTTGATTTATGGAAAATTGAAAAAGTGCTGAAAAATCGGCAAAAATGGCTGAAAAGTGTGAATTTCACTAATTCTTTTGATTTTGCTACTCGTACTCTTTTGGGTTACAAGCCCCATAAGGATAGCCTCCATATCTACATTTGTAAAGAAGGCCTACCTCTAAACTTTATGTGCAATAAATATAACAATTCCTTGGTAAAAGTTGTTTGAATGTAAACCTGAATTCTCATACCTGTTTAAGTAATATTGAGATCTATAAACTTACTAACAATTCTTATTCACTCTTCTTAAAATAACCTAAAAATTGTACGTTGGAGGGTCCCCCTCTCGACTGAGGGTATTCAACCAAACTCCCCGGCCAAACTGACTGGATCCGCCCATGTTCTAGGGTAGACCCTTTCCTTGTCTGGGGGACTTTGGAGTCCTTGAATTGCAGTATGAGACCTCTTAGGTCAGCTCTTGCAACTGCCTGTATATTTCCAGCGCATGTACGAGCTGGGCTGGTGCTGTGTACAGCAACGCTACTTCTACTAGTTTTCTCTGCGCAGAATTGGTTTTCGTGGTTTGAAGAAACTTCAGTTCAGCAGAGTGGCAATGATACCTTTTTTAACAACACGCTTGTTGAAGGTAATTGGATATTAAATGGCATGAGATTTATATGTGTCCATCATTAAAACATTTAAAGATTGTAAAAACTAGATTCTATGTAACTTTACTAAACATTTATTAATTATTTTTCATGTTGAAAGGATTAAATTTTCAGTACATTAAAGTAAAAATAGTAAGTTAATATAATTTTCCATTTGGCCTGTACTTCCCCTAGGGTTTTGAAAATCTCCTTCCGTAGCTGAGTAGAATACTCAGAAAATATTATCATATACATATTGGTGGAGAATATATTTTTTGTTGCAGAATATACCGGTATTGATAAACACAATGTATAAATATATCCATGTATAAATAAATTTTAATAGATATTTAAAAAAAATAAAACAGAATTTTCTTCCTAACGGCGTGTGTGGCAATTTGAGGAACTACAATACTACATTACCGACATAGCTAGACAGCTGGGCAAATATTTTCTCCATACAACTTTATTTTAATTTCTTCTAACCCTAGCTCAAAATAGAGGAAGGAATTAGGTAATGAGTGATAACGGTATCTTGCCCTGCAAAAGGAACACCACATACAACTTGTCACGTCACAATATGAGTTCAAATCTTAATTTATCTTTGAATTCAAAATGTCGTATTTTTCTGAAAAAATACTTATAACTATATTAATTTACAGGGTGTTTTGGATCTCACTTCCAACCTTTTTTAACTATTTTTCCAGGGTCAGTATAAAATCTTTATATCACATTGAAAATCGCCTGGAAATCCTCAGTTACTCAAATATTAACCAATTAAACTTTAGAAAAATATTTTTTCTCAAAAACTACTTATTAAAAAAATGTTTTTGGTGATTTTTCATTGTTGTAGAGGATATTGGCTACAAATTACCTGCACTGATGACAATGTACCACGATATCGTATCCTATTTATTTGATCTCCAAAAATAACTATTGTCAAGATTATAAAAAAGTTAAATTGTACTTGTACAATTTTTATGAGGAACAGTTATAAAGTTATTCTTTTTTGAAATTTAAAAATGGTCCCTTTATTAATTTGTACGTTGGACAATTTTTTTCATCAGTTATCCTCACTATTATTAAAACACAACATTATTATTACTACACAACATTTAAATAATTTTTACTTTTAATCTCAGATGCAGATGAGTCGACGTGCGGAAATTTACACATTTTTGGTACAAAGTTGTTTACTTGTTAGTAATTTTTGTTGCTTTGCTTGCTTAGTGGTATTACGTAATTGGAAATAAATATAGTTAAAAAAACAAAATGGTGGTTCTGTGAGTATCTGAGGACTATCGGACTATTTAAACGTGAAATTTAGATTTCATACTGACGCAGGGACAATACTTTGTAAGGTTGAGTGAGAGTTTTTAAATGCCCTCTATATATTTCTAAGCAATGAAAACTAAAACAGATTATGGTTATCTGGTATCTGCCTGATAAAACTGCCGAATCGACGATACGTCGATGATCAGGAATCCTAGCATTGAAGCACTTATATATTGAAGCTAACATTTTTGAAGCAGATTTCACGTGATCTGTTCCCTCTATATTAGTATTTATAAGTCTTGGTTAGCTGAATTATAGTTTTTGAGTTGTATATTAGAACAAATACATGTCCAATACGGCTCCTTATCTAAACTATTTAAGAATATTTTTAAAATGCAGAAATTCCACGGGGTTGAGATAAATTACCTATAGTTTCCATAATCAATTTTCTTTTTTTTTAATGAGGTGTCATTCAATGGGACTTCAACTAAAAAAATCATTTGCTGTGTAAATCACCCATTTTGGCAGCAGATGGAAAACATAAGTTCACACCAAAAAATCAGTTTTTATTATTTTTCAGGTAGATATACTATGTTTGATTCTCCTCGCTTAGGGAAGACATATTTTTGGAGAAAAATTTTGCTTTTTTTTGGGGATTTTGCTTTCAAAATCCTGGGGGGACATATTTGCTACACTCACAGCTCCTATTTCCATTAATATTTCCTCAAACTATATGAATAGCTAGAACTCTAATTTTTCCTTTATTTAATACTAATTTTTAAAATTAGTTTTTGACGTAACATTAAACATCTAACATTAAACTAACCTAAACAGTAGACTTCCTGCATTTAATAAAACTAAAAAACAGACTTTGAAGTAAAATAAAACCCCTTTGGGCTTCAATAAGATGTGTATGGTTATTGTTCTAAAGCCAAACATTAGCGATGATGGTTCTGCGCAAAAGCACAGTACTTCAATATATGTTTTAAAATGTACAACTTTCCAAGCAGGTGAGAAGCGTCAAGTTCAAGATTTCATAGAAATCTCAGAAATCCTTCCCAACTGTGGCATCAAAGAGCAGTGTCCAGAAGATTCATTCCCAGTCCACATCTACACCGGCCAAGACAAAGATGACCAGCCCAAGCTCTGTATTCGAGGAAAATAGTATGTTTTTATTTATTGTTTTATAAATGCTATATATGCCATTTATATAGAGCCAAATATTAGGGTCGCTGACTGGTTTTTACTAGTCAAAATTTTAATTAGGTTCATTAAAAAAAAGCTGTCCAATACTGGTAAGTCTTTTGGATATCCAGAATGACAGGTTCCCCTATAACATTGATTCCTTCTTGTTTTTTCTGGGGGCTTGACTCATGGCAGAGCCTAAACACCCTGTCTGACCAGAATTCTCAGGGAGTGGAGTTTCTTCTTACTATAGACAGTAAGAAGAAGGAGTGTCCACATGGGAGGGCACTCCTCCCAAGTGGGCACCATGTCCACTGGAGGAGGGATGCTTACTTTACATGCTCTTGCAATTTAGGTTTAGGTTTCCTGGGCAGGGGATGTAATATCCTAGGGAGTGTACCTTCAAATGAAAAGTTGAGTCCTGGAGTAGACCCGTTTGTTGCCTGAAGGACTTGGGAGACTATGACCAGCTTCCTGTCCCACGGTGTTGATCCGTTTGCCAACGCTGCACGTTTCTTTGAAGCGGCACAGGAGGGAATGTGCAGCGTTAACATCTTTGGACATACTTCCATCAAGTCCACGTGGATTCCCTCCGCCAATCAGAACAAAGGGGATTGTACAAAGCCCTCTGATTGGCTGCCTATTTCGGATGCAGGGTTGGACGTCATCATTGGCGGCGGAAAGACAGGGCAGTCTCCAGGAGGTCGCCCCAGGTTCACGAAGATCCGAACAAAGTATTTCAGCCTTCTCTGGCTTAGAGCTAGACATTCGAACCAGAAGTGAATGGAAGACTCAGCCTCCTCCTCACAGAATCTTCAGGAGTCCGATGTTCATGAGGTGTTTCCTCAGTGGGTCATGTCCTGTCAGTAGCCCCACCAAAAAGCTGATGTCCCCTTTAGAGAGCTTGAGCAGCTCCTTCCACTCCTTCCTGTATAGTTCAATTGGCGATTTTGACTGTTGAAGGCCTGGAAGAGACTTCCACACCTCCCTCTTCTGACCTTCTCCCAATTTCGAAGCTTGTCCAGACCCTGACAGATGGAGACTGGACAAAATAGTTTGGGCCTTCCCATTAAGGACATTGATTCCTTCCTGGCTAGACCATCGGCTTTTTCATTCCCTACGTGTCGTGCGTGTCGCAGGACCCAAGCAAGCCGTTCACAGTTCCTAGCTGCAAGTTTCTTAAAAGAACCCTTGCAGCTATATACAACCTTGGATGTCACTGAATGTGATTTCAAGAAGAGCAGCTTGACTGTCAGAGAGAATTAAATTCCTGGCCCCATTCAGCTGCCTGTCCTGAAGTCGTCTTGCACAGCATTCAATCTCCAGAACTTCTGACAGAAACATGGTTACAGCGGCGCCTGGCACCTGGGAAATATGTGCCCTGGCACAAAACACCCAAGCCCCGAATGGCCGTCCATACGCGAACCATCAGTGTAGTAGGTCAGGGCTGAGTCGCCCAACTCTGATTTTTTCTGCAGCCACCCGTCCCGCCTCTTGGTGTCTACTTGGTAAGGGATGTTTAGGTCAAGGACCTCCACCATCAGATCCGGGATAGTTAGCTCCATCCCCAAATCTGGAAGTTCACTTAGGATGGATGCATGACCCGTGGCTCTGGGCAGGATTTGGTTCCTGCTGATTGTCTTCAGAGCTGTTGTGGCTACTATTTAGATTACACTAATTATTGCTTAGACTAACCATTACTTAGATTTAAATGTCTTCAATTTTTGTTTGTTGAAGTAAAAATATAATTCTTAACAATTTGACACACTCTCAAATCTGGTTAATCTCTCCTCTGCTGATGTATGAAAAATAAATGTTGTCAGCCAAATAATCTTTTAGTGGTCTTATAGTGGTCTATATACCAGTATACAGATTAGTTATTTGATATTTCACTTCCACACTAACAAAAAGAAAAAGATTAATAGTAAAAATTAAAGAAGTTAAATTACTTGACACTATTTTGATGAAGCACTCCACTTATGTGTCATATTCGTAATTCAAAAAGCTTAAAATAAGTTTGACGAATCATAGGATGGGTATCTTGAATATTTCAGCTATATTTCAATTTATTGGATATGATGTAGTGGAGATTAGTGGGTTTTGGGCATCTTAAAGAATATGGTGAAAATGATACAGAAGTAAAAAGCCTAATCAACATCTGTTTTCCAAAATTTATTGAGTTGAGAGTGGAAATATCTGTCTTAAGGGTTCCTGAATACATAAAGATTTTTTCAGACATCCTCTCTGTGTACTGCCCCTGAAACCACACCGCTAGTTTGATTTTCATGAAGTTAGTAAGGTTGCACTTCGACATCTACAGACTTATTCAGTTTTCGATGTTTAATGTTAAAATTTAATGGCTCATGCAGAGTTTAAAGTAAAATTATTTTCAAAAGAGTCATTTTGTGAAAGGTCCTTTTAAAGGGAGAAAGTATGTGTGAATACACATGACCATTTATTTAAGTTATGCTTTTTCAGTCTCTTTTGGTGGTAAGATGAAAAATAAGGGATATATGTACAGATAGAAATAAAAAATGGAATTCGGTTACAATTTGTACTGTAAATAAAACTTGATTGCAGTGTGATCGGGAACAACATCAACGGAGGGGGGAGAGGTCTGAACGCTGCTATTGTTGATTCCGTCCACTTCCAAGTCATTGCTGTCCACAACTTCGATCTCTACAGCCAGAATAGCTCCATGCTAGAACTGTGGCTCGAAAACCAAGTCTTAGATAATGATATCATCATTGTCTTCACGTTTGATGAGGCCTCAAAGGAACTCAGTCGAAAAGCGAAACTGTCACTGTATAAACTAGGTTAGGACATTAATATTATATTAGATTGTAGATTGTATATCATATTAGATCATGGAGTCACCACCTATAGTAAACATTTTAACATGGAACCTTACACATTATACAGTTTTATTGAAAGGGAGAGAGGGGGTTTTTAAGGTTTTCTAGTTCGTCAGGCTCATCTTGAGGAATAACTCGAGTAGTCGAGTATAGAAGATTATTAAGCTGCCAAAATAAAGTAATATGATAGGCTTAACACAACATATATTCAAATAATTTTCATTTAATACAATGATATTACAACCGAACAAAAATTAAACCAGCAATTCTATGAAATTTATAGTTTAGTTTGTAAGTACTGTTTTAACAATACAAAAATAATGTAATCAAGGTTGATTCATCAGCGTCCGTAACTTTCAGTTCTTGAACCTGGGTTTAATCTTTTTGTTGTAGGTATATTCCTTGTGATACTATGCAATTTGATTGAATATTACAATTTTTATGTTGTGTTCAGTTTCAAGTTTGTGTATTGCTTAGATGAGAAGGAGTACTCATATGCTATGTATTACTAACTTTTTTATGCACTACATGAAGATTTTATTCTTTTAGAAAATATTACAATACAGCAGTATATACAGAGTAAATTTTATGTACCGGCACACCTTGTTACAATTTAAATGACCTGAGATATCAACTTCCAACCTTTGCTGAATATAACACCCTTTTTAAGTTATTAGTTATTTTAGTTATTAAGTTATGCTTTGTCACCTATACAATGTTGTCACTCTAACTAGTATATATTTTTAATATCTTGTAAGTGTGTTAACTGAGAAATAATAGTAAATGGTTTTAGGTAGTGGGAAAATTCAAGACTTGCAATTTCGATCTCAGTGGTACATGATTTCTCAGAAGGGCATCAGTGGGTTCACGCCTCTCGAGAAGCTCAACTTGGCGAGGAATGACCACTGGGGCGAAGCCATCGATGAGCGGATCTGTGTACCGAGACAAAGTAAGTACATGTACATTTTAGATACTTACAATTCTACTGAGGCCATTGTTGGACTTCACATACATCCTGCATTGTTTATACTGTACCTCCTCTTCAGGTCTGTTCTGCCTCCTCAAGTCTTACTCTTACAATCTCTAACAACCCTGATATACAAAAATCTATATTGACGTATAAAAAATATAAAAAATAGTGAAAAATGCACGATTTTCCATAATGTACCCTTCCTTGTCCTTCATTCTATGAATGAGATCGATGTGCATGTACATCATGTACCCTTACAAATCCATCGAACTGTAAAAACTATTGGTGTTATGCTCGATAGTGACTTTACCTTAACAGATCATGTCACGTACATCACCAAAAAAGCTCTTGGGAGACTTAGGGAAATATACAGATTGAGATTAATTCTGCCTGAGGAGGCTAAGATACGTCTGTTAGAGTCCATGATTTTATCTGTAGTCTATTATAGTTTTCCTACATATGAGAACAGTATCACGAGGGAAGATATCAATAGAATTTAAAAGCTACAGAACATGTTTGTACACTTTGTTTATACAGTAATCTAAAAAGATTTTATCACATATCGACCTTTCGAGAGGCTGCTGGATTCATGCCAATTGAAGCCGTGTGCTGATGGCAAACATACTGCCTTATTAACAAAGTACTCACAATTCAGGAACCACAGCATTTGGAAGAGAGACTACCGTATCAACTAGAGTTGTCATGCAAAGTAATATGAATTTATTGATAAACGCTTATTGATAAAAGACAATTTATTATTATTTTATTATAGTCTTCTGTCTATGACTAGACCTTACCTTACAATAGTATATCTACAACCCCTCAGCAGTGGGATTCTAGCTGGTTTTTTTAGCAGATACCAATATCTGGGTACATTAAGAAAATATTTAGAGGCAGTCATAAAGCTGACACATAATTTTGTTCCTAACCAGGGGAGGTTAGTGCAGAAGTACCAAGTTATGAAAGTCCACAGGAGCAAAGTCAATAATAGGAGTGCTCACTTCCGGCCTTACCACGATGAAACAGATAAAGAGGGAGACTCTTAATATTTCAGTTAATAAAATTTAATTTCTGTTCCAGTTCCTCCTGTGACGGTCACTCCTGACCCTCCTCCAAGGAAGAATCCAATGAGAGAGAAGTTTTGTGAAACAGTGGATGAAATGAAATGCAAGGAATTCTGTGGAGGTAAGTGCTCTAGAATTACTTTTACAATCAGTTATACGAGTTTTTGGTTTATTTTAACGAATAAACAGCATATTAGTAATCCTTACGTGGAATTCTAGCTGTCCTTTATCAGTCAAGATACCAACACTGTGGTACATATTAAGGAACTAAATCACAGTAGGAAGTCAAGGTATGGGTGGGAAGCCTTGGTATAGTCAGCTGACCATACCTGTCTACACCAATTTAACCTATTTAGTCTATCACATTCCTATTTTCGTAAGCCCACTGGTGGCATAGTATATTGGCAGTACAGTAGACCATAACGTATTTTCCAGTCATATTCCATTAGCCATAATTTATGTTCGTATCACCATGAATTGTATGTAAAGATGTAGTTAGAAGACTTTGCAATGTGATATTCAGGGTTGTATGCTGGTTATCCAAGAGTACTGATTTATTTTGTTTGGTCTGTAATCAACAACAATCAATGTTGAAAGTAATATTGTTGACAGTTGTATATGAAAGCCCTGTTATTGAGAAACAAATATACTTAAATTTATTAAAATTATAAATTGTTTTTATGTTAAATATCCATAAAGAAACAATACTTATTTTAAAACTAAATCATGAAGTTGAGAGTAATATGTAAGTACAGTTATATTTAAGTCTTTATAAATATTTTATAGTTTTTTTCACTTGACTGCTAGTGTTTTTTCTTTTTAAATTCACTTTGTCAATTGATTATTAGACTACAATAGTTATATGAAGTTTTTGTTGAAAACATTAGGTGATTGTATTGATTATTAATTTCTGATTCATTTTCCATCACGATATTTTATACACTGACTCACTTTTCCAGGATAGCAGTAGCACAAAGACCGGATGTGCATAAGATCCGGCCTAAAGCAATGAAAAATAATACAAAACAACAACAATGAAAGAACATGTATTTAACTACTGTACCAAGATAAAAAAATTTAATTGAATAATAAAGTATGAACAAAGGTTTATAATGAAATACCCTTTATTGAAAATAAACATGTATACTTGAGTTTTATTTATGAATTAAAATTGTCCATACATACAACTATGGCCAACTTTAATTCATAAATCATCTAGTTGGATGTGTTTCACTGTGAATATAAAAGGTACATGTTATATGCTTAAGTTTTAACTGGCTGAGTGTAATCTTTATAACCTGTAGTCAACTGACTGTCTAGTTTATATGAAGTCTTTGTAATTTGTAATAATGAGGTATTTCTGTTTTTTTTTAGCTGATCAGAAGAAGTACCAGTACCGTATAAAATATACATATGATTGAAAACTGAGGTTTAAGTCTGCAGCTCGTATTTGATGACTGAGACAACAGTTTTTCTCCTGTTACTTTGATATTGAGAAGAATAATATTTGGAAATGCATTTGATTAGTTTGGGGTCAACTAGAAAAGTTGTCTGAACATATATTTAACCGTTTAAAGAACATACCTTCTCTCTTAGAATTACTGATGATAATTGCCAGAATGAAAGTAGATTATACCGATGTTTTGGATTATCGAGTGTCAACAACTCGTGTTAAATTTGTTTTTGTGGAACTTGCAGCCATAGCACAGCATGAAGCCATCTATCCTGCTCTGTTGACCAATCGTAGCTTGATAGGGAACCCAGTCTACTCCACTCCGGTTATCGTTGTTGGGGGATCTTCACTTGACACACTCTCTCTCACCTTGCAGACTCTAATTCACCAGCCAGGCATTCACAGGTAGCTACATATTTCTAGCAATCTAAGCTCAAAACAGCTATCAGAATAGTTTTGGCTAATCCATGAAGTAGAAACTGGTAACATAGTAAATTTTATCTCAAAAGGCAAGTTCTTTTATTTTCTCCCCTCATACATAGTATATGTATAAAGTGTCATTTTGCTTTTGTGTAAATTTTTTATTTGAGTTGAGGGTGGATATATTTGTTTTGCGACTCCCTGAATC
Source organism: Nephotettix cincticeps (assembly GCA_023375725.1). Taxonomy (NCBI): domain Eukaryota; kingdom Metazoa; phylum Arthropoda; class Insecta; order Hemiptera; family Cicadellidae; genus Nephotettix; species Nephotettix cincticeps. The sequence goes on along the minus strand of CM041784.1, from coordinate 4,280,204 downwards.
TAAAAAAGTGGTTTTCAGACTGATGTAGTGTACGAACCCCGAGACTATTCTGATCGTTCAATTTTTATAAAACTTGGTACACAGGTGCACATTGGCCATATCTCCAGACTGGTTTTTATTTATAAGGGTAGTTTAATTACTCTTAAAACCCCTTAAAATATGAAAAACATAAATTTATCAAAATCTGATTTAAAGATTATGACTAATATGTCATATTGTATAAGTATTAATTAAGGTCCCAAATATAATGAGACCAATGTGATGTATGTGAATGCCTGTATAACTAATAGTTGTGTGCTAAAGTTATGGGTAAATGTCAAAAAAACCATTTTTTATATTTTTGGCAAAACAATAATTTAATAATATATGACTATCACCATTAAAACCAGCTTAAAAACTAAATAAGTTAGTAATTTAAATCATCAGCTTATGGCAAATGGGTTCCAGAGAAATAGTAGAATTCTTTGTCCATGGTGAACACAGTTACACAGGCAAACCTAGTTTAGTATTTACATAAACTTTATATTTAAATAGCCATACAATAAACAGCTTCAAGAAAGGAGCAAAAGTCAATGAAAGACAATAGTGAGAAAAACATCTGTGAACAAAGAACTACCAGAGGAACTATATTGGAATTTTTTAATCCCATAGGGGATAGGCTTGGAGTGGTTTTAGGCACTGTGCTGCGCTTACTCAGGCTTGTGGTCAGCACTGTCTCCAACCCTGCTGCGAACTTATCTTACCGTTACTAGAACTATTTAATCCCATGGGGGATAGGCTTGGAGTGGTCGTGGGCACTGTGCTGCGCTTACTTAGGGCTTGTGGTCAGCACTGTCTCCAACCCTGCTGCGAACTTATCTTACCGTTACTAGAACTATTTAATCCCATGGGGGATGTGCTGTGTTTTTACTAGTGTCTAAACCTATCAGTGATCTTCCAAATTTTTAATAATCAAATGTCCTACTGATTGTTGAGAAGAGTTTTTTTTACTGTCTGTACATATCTGTTAGTTGAAATGAAACTTTTAAAAATTTGTTTGCAGCCCAAGTGTACTTGTTCTGTATCCAGAGACAAATAATGAAGACATGGCAGAAATGATTAGGTTGTTTTCCTTCCAGCCAGTGCCGATTAACTCTACGTTGAATAACGGTATTTGGTTTTTAGATTTATTAAGTAGAACTAATTTTATAGTTAAAATATATTTTACCATCTAAATAATATATTAATCATAATTTTATTTGAAATTGTATTATAAAATTCACTAAATTAATTATAAATTTGTAATAGATTTTAGAAAATTTTCTGAGTGACATCTAGCTTAAGGTTCGACCAGCCTTATTGTTCAAAATTGTTCTCAAAAGTGAAACATGTTAAATCATAAGTCCTTTATTTACACATTGAAATTTATAGTATAGTATAGTCGAAATACTTAAACTAAACATTCATTCAAAAGCCAAATGTTACAATTATTGTAAGTACATATATTTTACATTTTTTAAGTTTCAAATCAACATATACTCATCAACATATCAACTCTGCAATAGAATAAAATGTATTTAATTCAAGAAAAGTTTCTTGTTCCCGTTTAGAGAGATCATTAATATATAACAAAAATAGAACAGGAGGTAATGTACAGGCTTGAGTGACCCCTCTTTGTACGAGGTTGCTAGGGATGCAATTGTATCGAAGGAGGTGATTAGCTTGACTTGTTGGAATCTGTTTGAGAGAAAAGACTCAAACCAAGTCAACACTATTCCTCTGATACCATAAGCAAGTCTATTTAACCAGGAAAACTATAGTATGGTTAAACCATACACTGCCAACCAAACTAGGAAATTAGCATAGGTTATGTTTTAGTGTCCATTCACACTTTTTGTGGGTGTTTAACATATTAACTACCACGTCGGTCAAATCCGGTAGGTTGGCTGGATTGACATGCCGACCCTATTGAGCATAAATAAATCATACTGATAGAACCAGGTAACAATTAACCAAAACACCACACATGAGGATTGTAATTAAGGCAGTTACGCTTACTTGTTCTAGTTTGTGTTTTTAACAGTTGTTTTTCATCCCATAAGGGGGGGGGGTTGTTTGCAAGTGCTGTGCAGTGTTTTGCCAATTTGATGATGAAGGCAACCGTTGCACTTCTATTGTGATGAACTAAATGGACAAAGTACATCTCGTGCCTCATAGACAGAGTTGCGGTAGCTTTCTGACATTCCAACGTTTATCTTTGAATTGCTTGTAAGTGTGGTCGAAAAATGCCAACCCAAAGAGTGGGAAGGGATGGAGTGATGAAAAATGACCATTTTCATTTAAATATACAAAATATTAATTTTTATCATTAATTTAAGTCCCAAGAAATGGTTAGTTTCTGTAAACAAACTATTTCATTATTTGGAAAACAAGCAAAGCTACAGTTTTATATTATAAAATGATCAATATTTCTCTTGAAGTCTAGAACCCTGTGAATTTAAATTTAGCTAACATATAATTTATTTATGTTAACTTTTTTACTTTCAGAGCATATATTGTTTGGACTACGCTTAGTCAAGAAAAGATTTCCGAATAAGAAATATGTCATCGTGCTAGATGAAGGGCTAATCGTATCTCCTGATTTTGTGTTTTACATGGCTCAACTTGTTTTTCTCTTTCAAAAGGATGAATCTATTTTTGCAATTTCTGCATGGAATCCAAATGGTAATTAATACTCTTATTCTAAGAGACTAACCCAGCCAGTTGGGGTTTTAAGATTTCAATACAGAGATTGATAGAGCTACTTGATTAGTCAGGATAATTAATCACCTAAATGAACAAAGACAATCGAATTCACTTTAACCGAACTGTACAGAACAATCTCTAAAATCTGGCTGTTCGATATTTAGGTAGGTCCAGTAATCTGATGATATAGTAAATCTGATGCTATGTTTCTGCTGATGATTACTGTACAGCAGATCTGCCTTGAAATGTGGTTGTGTAAAATATGTCTGTAATAAACTTAATTTAGATTTAGACTGTTCACCTACATATTTTTCTAACTAATTTTCTTTTTCATGTTGGTAACACATTAAACTAAGTATGACACGGTTGATAAACTTGGAAGTTGACAAGTAAAGATTGTCAAAGCAAAATCTATTTAGTGTTTAGCCACACAAATGTTAAAAATATCTTTTGGATGAAGAGTACAACTAGTCTATATACTTAAAATGTAATATGATTTGACTCCTGAACGATCAGTAATATTTTTATTCTTACCTAAAAATGTTCCAGTACTCCTTAATAATACTTAAAACAGTATTTAAATGAAAATAACATTAGTTATAAAACTATAAGAATTAAAATAAATTTAAAACTTATTATTAGATTTTTTTAACTTTATAATAGTCTCATATTCTATAGTTTTATAATCCACGTTTAGTGATAAAATAATTTTACAGGAGTAAATTAATTTGAATTTCTTTCCATACATGATAACAGTTAACAGAAAACACTTCCAACTTATATTAAATCAATTAAATAATTAACCACTTTAACAAATAACTAAAGCTTAACTTACCTAGCTTAAAACTTTTATCTTAGTTCTGGTTGGTGAACTGTGACCAATGTTCACTTAACTTATCAGTTAACTAATTAGTTAAACTCAAGTCTCATCAGTTCGTTTACTTGAAAGCCCAGTTGAAACCATATCCTTTAACGATTCATATAATTACCTCATAAAATTATAGTTTTATGATCACAATATAAATCACTAAAAGAATTATAGGAATTATGTGGCTGTCTCTATTATATCTAACATTTCTATATTTTTGATTGAGTTATAAGGCTAGGAATAATTAAAATATGTATAATTATTCCAGACAAAATTTTTCTTGGAGGAATTTAAATTAACCAAACCCAGTCAATGGACCAGGTTTTATATATAACTGGTCCGTAATTTTCAGGTTATAAAAACATGTCAAGCAATCTGCATCAAGCGTATCGATCGGAACACTTCCCAGGCCTTGGATTCCTATTACCCATCAGTGTATTTGACAAACATTTGGAAGACAATTTTTTTTCTTGCTGTACTCAGCCGTAAGTTTTTGTTGAGTTATTGGTTATGATTTTAAAATAAACCATTCTACTTGATCAAGTCTAACTTTAGATGAAAATTTACATACAGTGAACCCAAGGAAATTTAACCCGGGAGGACTCACTTTAAATTGAAAACGTGACGACTCACTCACGGTCATTTTGACAGGAATTCATAAAACAGCTATTTTTCGTAATAACATTGGTGTATAACGATAAAATACATGGATAAACCATATTATAGTTTAAATAAATATAATTATCGCAATAATATAAAATATTTTAAAATTATAATAGTCTCATATTCTATAGTTTTATAATCCACGTTTAGTGATAAAATAATTTTACAGGAGTAAATTAATTTGAATTTCTTTCCATACATGATAACAGTTAACAGAAAACACTTCCAACTTATATTAAATCAATTAAATAATTAACCACTTTAACAAATAACTGAAGCTTAACTTACCTAGCCTAAAACTTTTATCTTAGTTCTGGTTGGTGAACTGTGACCAATGTTCACTTAACTTATCAGTTAACTAATTGGTTAAACTCAAGTCTCATCAGTTCGTTTACTTGAAAGCCCAGTTGAAACCATATTCCTTTAACGATTCATATAATTACCTCATAAAATTATAGTTTTATGATCACAATATAAATCACTAAAAGAATTATAGGAATTATGTGGCTGTCTCTATTATATCTAACATTTCTATATTTTTGATTGAGTTATAAGGCTAGGAATAATTAAAATATGTATAATTATTCCAGACAAAATTTTTCTTGTAGGAATTTAAATTAACCAAACCCAGTCAATGGACCAGGTTTTATATATAACTGGTCCTCAATTTTCAGGTTATAAAAACATGTCAAGCAATCTGCATCAAGCGTATCGATCGGAGCACTTCCCAGGCCTTGGATTCCTATTACCCATCAGTGTATTTGACAAATATTTGGAAGACAATTTTTTTTCTTGCTGTACTCAGCCGTAAGTTTTTGTTGAGTTATTGGTTATGATTTTAAAATAAACCATTCTACTTGATCAAGCCTAACTTTAGATGAAAATTTACATACAGTGAACCCAAGGAAATTTAACCCGGGAGGACTCACTTTAAATTGAAAACGTGACGACTCACTCACGGTCATTTTGACAGGAATTCATAAAACAGCTATTTTTCGTAATAACATTGGTGTATAACGATAAAATACATGGATAAACCATATTATAGTTTAAATAAATATAATTATCGCAATAATATAAAATATTTTAAAATTTTAAACTGAACAAAGTAAGAAAAAACTTTATACTTGAAATCTATATTTTACAGCACAGTCTAATATTATATAAATAATATTAGACTGGGACGGTGGCAACGTCCTGTAATCCAGCTACTCAGAGGTCAGAAATTTTGGATAGTTGTAAGCGATGGACTGTGGGTGTAGTGTTCTCTTGTGTGGTTTAACGTCCGCGCTATTGAATACTGCGTTAATGCACTAAGACCATCCTCATGTTTAGACCAATTCGTAATTCAGAGGCCGTGGTTAAACTGTAGGTCCCTTAGTTGCCATCGGCTGTTGGGCTATTAATAACAGTCCTGTCTAAGGAACATGTCAGCCTTAGTCAGTAACAAGACTACAAGATCACGCCACAATCATCCTAAACTCATTTCTCATTCATACTTGGCTTAAAATATCTACCTGGGTAGGTTTACATTTAAATTTCCACAAAATACAACAAAAAGTAGCAAAATAAGTAATAAGAATGTTCATGTTTTACTTGCAAAATTGCAACTTATGTCATCGAGAGTCAAAACCCAGTAATAAAGCATTAATTTTGAAACAAAAAAAGTATTGTTAACTATTACATAGTTTTTATAATATTAGTAACCACTGAGCACAAATAAAATATATTGAAAACACTAAACCAGTTACATAAAAACTACAATTTGATTAACATACTCACGGTCGAATAAACCAGGAACAGACTGTCTCCATCACTCACACACGGTCGAACGAAGCAGTGCTTTACGCGAAAGCAAATAACACTGAATCTAGAAAAGGAAGGAAGGCGAGAAGTGATTCAGGCCATTCACGTAAAGAGTTACGTGAGGTATGGTGGCAATGAATACTGCCGACAACTACTAAGTACAAATTTTCTTGAAAATAGTACCAACCAGGTCGTTTTGACTGGCATGCGAGTCCTCCCGGGATAAAAGGAATATCTTTCTGTTTTTAAATACCCTGAATCGAAGTTGCTTCCAAATCATGTCTGGATGTGTTTGTGTGTGTGTGTGTGTGTACAATGCCACATCCTAGACAAAATTGAGACAAAAAGGATAAAAAATGACAAAAAGTTTGGTACCGTAACCCAAATAATGTGACAACAACATTTTTAATCAATCATTTTTTTAATATCTGTAAAAAGAGTAACGGTTAAAAATCTCTCTATAAATTGGCAAAACGATAGATTTAAAATGATATAAAATTATTAGAATATCACCATTAAAACCAGTTTAAAAAGCTAAACAAATTAGTAATAATGAGGCACTAATCTTATGACAAATGGTTCCACAGAAAAATTAAATTGACTAGCTGTGGTAAGCACAGTTAAGAATGTTATTCTTAAGGAAAATCCAAAAAATTCAATAATATAAGCAACTTTGTTCACTATTGTGTATGAAACATGGTATGCAGTTTAAGCACTTCAACAAATAAACCATACTTAAAAATGTTTGTTATTACTTCAGTGGGTGCAGGGGGGGGAGAAGGTACATCTCAAAACTTCTAACAACTCTTTAAACTTCTAAGAAGGGGTGAGTTTATTTTTAAAACAATATTTTTTTTGGTATTTCAATAAACATCAAAGAATGTGATAGCTATATGTATGTAATTTTTAAAGTTTACTTTAGGAAAACTCTTGTGTCAGTTCAATGAAAACGTTTATTTAAATTACAGATCAGCACTGGGTTGGAACGTCAATGGCACTGTTATAATGCCTGACGTGTCAAGGGTACTTAGAAGCCCCAAGGATTTTCTGCATTACCCACCAGAAGATTTCCAGTTCCAGCTGTTTACTCAACCCAGGGTTACCAACACGTACTGAACAGTAATTCAGATTATCATAGATTAAAATTAAGATTGTTGTTGTTTTTGTTGATAAGGGGGATTCAGAGTCTGGAATTTTATCCCAAACCACAGAAAAAAACCCTGTGGGTGCACGTCAACCACGGCTTATTGTGGCTAGCCACTGGAAGAAAAGTGAGCACTCCCATTTCCCTATAACTGGGACCGTGGCGTGTCCTGTAATCCCGCTACTTTGAGGTCACGAATTGTGGATAGTTGTGAGCGATGGTCGGTGAGTGTGGTAATCTCTTGTGTGGATTAATGTCCACACTATTAAATACTACGTTGATATACAAAGACCGTCCTCATTATTAGACCAGTTCATAATTCAGAGGCAGTCGTTTGGACTCCACGTTAAACAGTAGGTCCCTTAAATATACCATTGACACTTAGAATATTAATTAACAGTTATGTCTAAGGAACTTGTCAGCCTTAGTCAGCAACAGACTAATATATCGGCATTGTAATATATTGCAAGTATGTTTTATAATACATAACTCGACCATCCGCAGGTTAACTGCCTTTAATTGTGACAATTTTGCTTAATATACCCCAGTATTGGTATTTAGACTTACAAATGGGAGCTACTGTACAATCCCACAGGGAGTTATTAAGATACAAAATATATGATTTGTAAAACTTAACCCTTTGAAGAGTACCGTATTTTTTAAAGAGTTAAAAATCATGAGTTAGTACTTATAAATTATTCAAATAAAGCCTTTTAAAAATTGAAACTTTCAAAACCTTGTAATTGGCTCAAATAAAAAGTTTTGGCATAATCAAGTTAAAATAAAATATAACAGTGGGCGCAAAAAATCAATTATATTTAATTATTGATATTAAAATTGAAAATCATAAGAACTATTTATTCTTTGCATTTCTTAAATTATTTCATTTATCTAGAGTTAAATTATAGAAAAATAAATTATCGTAATACGAAAAAATGAAATTAATATAAACACACATTTTTAATATTTAAGACCATATAAGAGAGCTGGGAAAGAATTCCCTTAATTTATTTATTCATTTCCCTTTGTTTCTTTCTCTGAAGTTTTCTTGAGGGTCGTTCAGATACAAAGGACTATTTGTGACTAGGTGACTATTTGTTTCAATTTTTACCATTATAGATTTTCAACAGTGTGAAAAGGTTTTATAGTTTGAATGAAATAATTATGCCAAAAAAGCAATGCAACTTGTATTTTAGGATACTTTTATTTATTATTTTAATTAACTCATAATTTAATATAACTTGCAAGTCTGATAGAGCTGGCAGATTAAATCTCCTTCAGTCTTGACTTATGCAACATAAGTACTGTATACAAATCACATCAGCCTATTGAAGGTCCTGCTGTATTATTACTTGAAAATTTAAAATTGGAACTCTTAAATGTGACAAAAATATAACTTTGGGGTAGCTAAGAGTGGGTTTAATAAATTTTAGGGATCTTAAAAAAGTATTCATGATAGAATACGTATTACATTAAGCCTCACAAAAACAATATTTATTTTGCGGCAGCATTACTGGCCACACAAAAAATAAAAATATAGTTTGGTGGTAAATTAAATTTGAAAGTTGATATTTAGGGGATTAAAAATTGTTTTCTTAAATTACAAAACAATATAATTACTTGTTGACTATGAGGATTCATTTATATTTTCCTGGCAATTATATTTTTTTTGTACAATTATGTAACATTTTAGATTATGCATGTCCCAAGGTAACAAAACTTGACATCCCAACCATATTTTTACCATTCTGTGATGAGTAATGATGTCACAAAGTTTTGAGTTAGTTTTTTACATAAATTGTATTATCTATGAAATTAAAAATTGTTTAGAAAAAATGAATACAGTGTAGTATTTTGAAAAAAAAACATCAGTGTGTATGCAATTCAATTTAGTAATGAAAAAATCATTAGTGGAGGAAACAATATGTTGAGTGTTTTCTCATGCTTTTGTGTGGTTTTGTAACTGTTGATTGTAATTGATTGCTCAACTTCACTAATAGTTGGAGAAGTTGGGGCAATAGACGTTAATGTGTCTCCAAGTAATGTATCTCCAGGTAAAGTGTTGTACGTATACGTGTAAGAGGCATCCAAAATACTCTGAACACTACTACCAACATCTTTTACTTTTTTAGTTGTGAAATTAAAAACATCAACCTTGAAAGACAAATTTTTGTCCTGTATGTATTTCTCTAATGCTGTCTTAGACCTGAAAACTCTGCCTCCAGGAGAAGTTACATAAATATCAATTTTTCATGCACCTAAGCCAGGTTTAACTTCCTCCTTTTTCCAGCCCTTGGGTAGGAATGCAGTTTGCTCTTGACTTGAAATCTTATTCATATCTCATCAATCAAAATAAAACACTTACATAAAAATAATAAATTGGACTTATTTATTTATTTAATAAAATATTTCTTCGTAATAGATATAGAAATAGATATTATATATATAAACTAGCTGACCCGGCGAACTTCGTAACGCCTAACAGTAAATACATGTTAACTTTAAGATTGGCCATGTTCTGAAGTCGAATACCATTACGGCTTCATTGTGAAAGGTTATATATTTTTGGTCGCGACATAGTGAATAACAATACTGAAACGATATATTAATAACATTCCCATAAAACAAATAAATCTGAGTGGATTAATTCACAATTTTCAAATCCAATCTAAACCCAAACCAAACCTAACTGTAATGCGGTTTTTATAGGAAAGATATACAACAGCTGATTATTATGTAATATATATAAACATTGTAGTTATTTTTTATTTGGCCAACATATAAACACGTGACTTTTAATCATACAGAAAATAAAAATATAAATACATAATCCCCCAAAACCGTAAACTATTTCTTGGTGAATAAAGCTGTTCATTTTGTACAGCACATATTTACTTCATAGTCTTACATTAATGAATGATTCAGATGGCATTGGATAGTAAAGCATCTTGCTACATAATGGAAAGTAAATTAATCAGCTGTAGCTAATAAATCAAATGTTTTCATTGTAGACAATTTGTAAACAAACTTACTCTCCATAAGGTTAACATTAGAAATTTAAAACGACATAAAATGGAAACTTATGGGGTTTTCGAAAATATGTATTTACTAAAACCTTCCCGGACACATATAGAGCAACTTCCTAAAATTTCATGGCGATCGGATAAGTAGTTTGGCAACAAATAAAGTACATACATATATACACACATTCAATTATTTTATATATAGAGATAGAAGGAACTGAAACTATTCAGAAATTATATTTGGGCATACAGGCAAGAAGTCTGCCAATAACCATAAACTGGTCCAGGAAGACAGTTTTAGTTATTATTTATACAGTAAGTAGCATGGCCAATTTAATTTTAGAGTTCATTTAACAATTTAACATCCAAGCTATGAATTTCTAGGCATAGATTAAGTCCAACAGAAATATTGATAAGTGATAAGAGCCATTGAAGCATAAACCAGTTCTAAGTATGTTGACTCCCAAAATAGTAATCCAAGCAATGTTCTTTATGTGTTGAGTTAAGAACTATCCTGTCAACTTATTTAGTGTCATTTTTTATCACAAACCAACTAATTCGAATAGGACTTTTGATTAAATAGTTCCTATTAATCATAAATTGTGATTTATACAAGACAGGAAAACATCTGCTTTGAGACACTTGAAGTGAGTATATTGAAACTTAATCTTCACTTGCTGATAATAATTATATAATAAAAGTTTATTATTTGAAATTACCAGTGTACTCTATTTTTCATTATTACTCACATTTCACAATAAATAAAAAACTGAGAAATTAACTATTCCACTTTAAAACAGAGGGCTCAACATAGCCATTTAAACCAAAATATAACCTCACATAACTGATCCACACTGTCACAGTCAGCTATTTCATATTTCACATTGTTGATGTTTTCAGGGATGACTCTGCTTGGATTGAAAGGCCGCAGGAGTTGACCAAGGACAGGTACTTTCAGCAGTTGGTTAACCTGATCCAAGAAAGCACTACTTTCTATCTATCGGAGTCTGATCTACAATTGTGTAAGGAAGGCATAAACGCAGCAGCATTACAAATGCTCCATGAGTTCTCAGGGTTTGTAACATTGACAAAAACAAATCCTCCCTCCTACTCCCTAGACAACTCCTCCCAAACTCCCTTGACTTCCTAGATCATTCTCAAATTTTGTCCAACTGCTTAGTCAACACCCCTCCCTTCAACGCCTGCTAGACTCAACAGATCCTCCTCCCCCTCTTTCAAACTCCCTAAATTATATAATAAAATGGCAGATTTTGTTTTTAAAGTAGAAACGTTTAGAAAACACATAATGTCTACAATGATTTGTCAATGATTGTTATATTACATTGAATTTTGAGAGAGATTAACAGAACATGGACAAACAAACCATGAACACATATAGAAAGTGCAATAACCAACAGTGCAGTCTATTTACAGTGGGCTATACACATCTGAGAAGTTGTATGTTTGTTTCAAACTTTGTCTACTGGTTTGTCTTTAAAGAAGATTACAACAATTTCGTTATTTTATTGTATTTGTAATCAACAATTTTTAAACCACCAAGAAACTTCTTAGAACTAAGCTTTTTTCAATGAAAGACACTCCATGGAACCTAGTAATTAAGGACCTAGAATTGTTAAAAGTACCATCCCTGACCATCTTGAAGTCTTTATTGAATATAAAAATGAAAAAAAAACTAACTGAACTATTATTCACTAGTTTTTCAATAAATACTTTCAAAATTTAAATTAATTGAGGAAATTTAAAAATGTTGAAACCAACTTAAAAGAACTTTTAGTGAATAAAGTCTACTGATAGGTTTTTTTGATATGAGTATTTTTAGGTTTTTTTAAATTTTATGATGGGAATTTACAAACATACATTTTTGTCCTGAAAATCCCCCTTTTTGGAGCAGGTATATTGTTAATACTCATTATTTTAGTGTTACTAACAAAAAGGTCTGTCCCAAAAGCATGTTTTTATATTATGTATTATATGTATAATAATTTTTCCATTTTTCTATACACATTACCGGAGAGAATGCAATAAGATAAAATGAACAATCATACTCTTTCATGAAACTCAGTACTATTTAAACATAAATGTTGCCAATAAATATTCAATTTTCAGGAGGGTATTCAGCATTTATTACATTGAAATGGACTGTAAAAACCAAACAACTTTAATAACAATTGCTAAATGTTTCGGAATGTTTATACCACCAGGAATAAAACCCCAAGGAACGTATCTTGGCCTCTTCAGGTCAGTACAGTCAATCATTTCTTCAGTTTAGTGTGTATTGTTTAAGGAGACTTAGATGCAGGATTTAGTCCTATCCACCTGCTGCGCTGTGTAGCACTGGGGGTAGAAAGAATAGTTAACCTATTGTCAGTTTAATTGAGGGTGGCCTCTGGATCCATTCACTTATAAACCAATCCTGTAGTCTTTTATACTTTTATGTATTTTTTCTATAGTATTTTTTCTTTTGTCTTTCCAAACAAAAATCAATAATAATGAGACAATTACATTCAATGAAATGTAATGATACATACATGTTATAAAAAAGAAAACTACACTCATGGAAAGAAACTTAAGTAATTTATTTCAATATTATGTTTTTACAGGTTTGCCGTTAATGGAAGCACTGTTTTGCTGATTGAATCCCAATCACCCTTCTACAAGTCAAAGCTTCGTCCTGTAACAATTTAAGCTGATCACCCTTCTACAAGTAAAAGGCTTCTACCAGTAACAATTAACCCAATCATCATTCTACAAGTCAAAGCTTCGCCCAGTAACAAGTTTACCCAATTACCCTTCTACAAGTTGAAGCTTTGACCAGTAACAATTTAACCCTATCACCCTCCTCCAAGTCAATGCTTCAACCTCTTCCACTTGAACCAAATCACCCTTCTACAAGTCAAAGATTTGATCAGTAAAAATTTAACCCAATTACTTTTATAAAAGTCAAGGCTTTGACTAGTTACAATTTAACCCAATCAACCCTCTACAAGTCAGCACTTCAACCAGTTTGAGTTTAACCTAATCATCCTTCTACAAGTCAAAGCTTCGATCAATAAACAATTAATCCAATCACTCTTTTACAAGTCAACACTTCGACCAGTTACAGTATAAATTACCAGTATGTAAAACATTGTCCGGAAATAAAAGTTTGTAATTTTTGTAAAATATGATTTGTCAATTCCTCATATTTGATCATTTGGAGTGAATACGAGATATAGGGTAGTCAGAGTATGATCTGACAGTGATCTAAGTCGCCAGCCACTGGTTGTAATCTAACAACCTTTGCCTTTCTGGGCCAGAATGTTACCCTGAACTATAGTACCGTCCTGGTAGCTTGGATAGAATGTTTTCCTGGAACCCTTTAATACACATACGAGTTTTAAATGACTCATAAAATTATTCTTTGGCCCTTTTATTGAATAAAACCTAGGTAGGCACGAGTATTTTCCCTAAATATTAATTTTACAATTTTTAAAACTTTGGGTAAATATTGCTCTCCATAAATCAGGGGAAGCAATATTTAGAAAAAATAAATATTTTGGCATATTTCTATAGCTTATTATTGAAACGGAAGTTTATCGGTATTTTGAGATCTTTTGAGACATGTTTGAGATACCATATTTGCCAAGAGTATTTCCAACAATTCCTTATAGGTCAATCTAACAGGAGTTAAATGAATCATTTATTTAGATTATTGAAATGGCAACCTACCCAGGTAGGTATTTTAAGCCAAGTATGAATGAGAAATGAGTGTAGGATGATTGTGGCGTGATCTTGTAGTCTTGTTACTGACTAAGGCTGACATGTTCCTTAGACAGGACTGTTAATTAATAGCCCAACAGCCGATGGCAACTAAGGGACCTACAGTTTAACGTGGAATCCGAACCACGGCATAGGAGTTAGATGACTTTGCTATCAAATTGTAGATATTTTTAATTAGAGTAAAATGTATGAAACCGGATCTAAAAAAGTCAATCCTGAACAAATTGGCGGTGGTATGAAGTTCATAACTTTAAACTTTTAAACCATTGCAAAACCATTTTATTGTTTTGCATCAACCTTTTAAGTTTGGGTTGCGGTATTGTTTTTAGTTCAACATGACCATAAATTTGTTGGATATATGCACAGGACATATACACTGTACATAACCAGGCCGTTACCCATACGTGACATCCAATCACCATATGTACACAAAAAGTAGCTTACTATTACTAGTTATATGCCAAATTTGGTTGTGATATCTCTTCTGAGTTTCAAATTATAAAGTTGTCCTAAGGCTTTGTCCCCTGTATGTCTAAAGAACGAATATTTTCCTGTGGGAGTAGCAGAGCAATTCATTCGCTCAGAGGTCCCAAAAATAGATTATTGATAATATTTAAATTTTTGACAAGGACTATCTTGCACCGTACGGGTAGAAAACTTTTGAAAAATACTGTGTTTTGTGTAAGGTTTATCTACAGTACGCAATACATGAAAATACCTTGCCAAAAATAAAAGAAATGGAAGAGAATTTGCAGTAATGGAATTGCAATCCTGAATTGACTGTGTAGAGATTGGAGTAGTAATTAAGTAAAGAGAGGAATCTAACGGCACATGTGTCCTTGGATCTCATGGAATCTTTATCTTTATCTCGGTGTAGCGAGAGAAAATTCCAACTCATGTAAACGATTCTCCAAGTAAACGGAATTTCTTTCCACGAGTATTAATGTTACATAAAAATGTATACAATTTTTCAAAACTAATGTAATGTGATTTTATGTAATGTGTTCTACAATACAATAATTAGTAATAAAAGTAGGCCCTAGTGTAAAAATAAACCAAACATATTTCACTTTGTTATCATTGAACGAAAAATGACCATGTATTGAGATTAATACTTTGAAAATAGTAATAATAAAACTGCTGGGAAAGGCATTTTTCACATTATAGAAAATAGAAGCAAATTTATGAAATATTAAGATAATAATTTAATAAACAGTGTCTACTTTAAGTATAATGTAAAAGTGACCTTAATTTGAAAATTAGTCGAAAAAATCAATGAAGAACTTTAAAATAAAAATGTGAAAATTAATGAAAGCGTGAGTGACAACTGAGCTTGCGACTGCAGTTGCAATAAATATAAATAGATTATGTGAAGAAAAAATAAATAAATAAAACTATATGTTCATGTAAACAGTATCTTACATTTTAGCCTACAGTAATTATTTTTTGTCTACTTCAGACAGTATTCAGTAATTGGGCAAGCTGCACCACGTACAGTTATTAACTAATTTCATTTATTTATTTATTTTTGGCATGGATATATCTTATCTCTGAGGGGGTGTTAGCAATTTTGTAAGACGAAAATTTGAAACATAAGAACAGCTGTTTAGATGAACTGAAACCATCCCTTTAGACATACCGTATCCATTATCTAACCTATTTCCCATAGGGAAGTACAGTATATACAAACATTTTTGACCTCTACTATGTATTTCCAGTTTTCAAAATTTCGAAAAAGAGTTCTGAAGACACTGGAGGTCAAGGCAAGAAAGAGGTTGTCAGACCGGGTTAACCAAGCATTTTTAATAATGCTACAACGGATTTTTAAATGTACATAAAGTTGACCTCTGACCTAGCAAACCAGTCGGAGACAATGTATTTTTATTTGTGCTGGGTTTCCCACAGATAACATTTGTACTTTCATTTATAATATATTGAACAATTCTGCTACATTTTAAACGGTCAACCATTTTCCCACCAACGATACTGTTCTATTATTGTCATATAAAAAATTAACGGACCCGTTATGAGAACAAACAATCACTAGTAGTTATGAGAAAATACCTTGCCAAAAATAAAAGAAACGAAAGAGAATTTGCAGTAATGGAATTGCAATCCTGAATTGACTGTGTAGAGATTGGAGTAGTAATTAAGTAAAGAGAGGAATATAACGGCACATGTGTCCTTGGATCTCATGGAATCTTTATCTTTATCTTTATCTCGGTGTGGCGAGAGAAAATTCCAACTCAAGTAAACGGAATTTCTTTCCACTAGTAATAATGTTACATAAAAATTTAAAAAAATTTTCAAAACTAATGTAATGTGATTTTATGTAATGCGTTCTACAATACAATAAATAGTAATAAAAATAGGTCCTAGTGTAAAAATAAACTAAACATATTTCACTTTGTTATTATTGAACGAAAAAATGACCATGTATTGAGATTAATACTTTGAAAATAGTAATAATAAAACTGCTGTCAGTTAAAGTCAGTTAATTAACTGACTTGACCACAGAGGAAATATCGTTACTACATGAAACGTTAGATACAAGATGAATGGAATCTAATGTTATGGGAACAAATAACTATTTAACTTCGTTGATTAGTCAACTTGATCACGAAGGAGTCTCGTTGGTTCAAGAACCGACGGATGCAAACACTTATGCCGAGGTCCAGTTAGCAATCAATAACATTCGTTATAGTTCATTTCAAAAACACAATTAAATTGTGTTATGGGTGACCGCGGTTGTTAGAAAAGAACAAGAGAGGAATTAGGAGGATGATAAATTTGAGTAGATACGGGAATAGAACTGGTAGGCGCAGAGCGCAGTAGTTGTGCGGCAGTGTGGCAGTGTGGCAGTGCGGCAGTGTGGTAGTGTGGTAGTGTGGCAGTGTGGCAATTACGGCGTGACAGTGAAAATGACACTGGCTCTGGCAAAAGATTTCAAACCTGTAATTAGTTTTATAACTTCGATTGAAACTAAAATTTTTTCATGATACAACTCATGAAAAAGCTAACACTAATAGATGTATAATTTTTCCCACTAATTATATTTGAGTTTTGTTTCTTTTGTTCAAATAAACCCCCTAACAAGTTTCAAACTTTTAATTTAGGTATAGAACAATTTAAAAGCTTTAATTCAAACTATATGTAATTAAAATTTTAGAAACAACAGTAAAATATGGGATTTTTTAATAACTAAATTAACTTATAGTTTTATGTTCATTTATTTTTGGAAAATTTGAATCATTTTCAATCATGTAAATTATGCTTAACATTTCGTACTGGAAGATTTTATCATATGTAGTTCATGTTTACTTTACCGTAATTCGCTTCAGAATGCGTTAAAGCCTCTTTTGAGATTAAATATAACATGTCAGGGATGTGTAAATCCCAGCGAAAATTATATTTCGCTGGGATTTATCAAATATTGTAGAGGATTAACTCAAAACCTAATGGACTTAAGTGAATTGAATATTTTAAAACCGGAGGGAAACTTGATTTCTTTCCGTTCAGAAACATCCATCCAATTGCACATCAACTGAGAAAACATTCTATCAAATATGCTGCCCATATTTTGACAAAAAATTAGAGTAAACATTCCCTAAACACTTCGCCCTAAATACCACACCTAAACGAATAAGAAGCACGAAATAATTTACAATACCATAACACAAAAGAGAGTTGAAATAATTTAGAAACAATGATGTGCACTGTGTAACATTGGAAATAAATAACTGTTTACTTTGGAGCTTTAAAAGAACATTTTATACTAAAACATACAATAGGGTCTTCTCCTTAATATATTTAAAAATAAAATCAAAACTATGTTATAATTCCCACATCTCTAACCTTGGTTTCTAATTCTTCATTTCGTAATACATTTCGTAGATGGGTTTGATATCATCCGTAACATTTATTTACCATGAAATTTCGCTTAGCGAGCCAAAAAAATAAATCAATTCCATCCATGTTTTTTACATGAGAACGTTTTATTCACTGAATAAATGATGAGCTCTTGACGATATTTCCGTAAAGCTATAAATTTTCAACGAAAAAGATTTATTATAGTCACCTAAGATTTTCGTGTGCTAATTTTTTAACAGTGAACAGTGTTATCATTTTATGATGTGACAGTGATAAAAAAATCCAAAGAAAAGATCTTCAAAGAGAGAAAATATATTCCCGCTCTTTGAAATATTTAACGTTGGAAAAGAATTTAAAAGTGTTTATAAAACAGGTACCATGTACTCTACACTGTTTTTCATAACAGTATTTATTTTCCCAGGTAAGTTATGATCATTTCCTTAGTTCTAGTTTTATTCTGTAGTCAAAATGTCTCGTTTCGGTTGATAAATTAATCCTTGGTTAGAAAGGTTAAAATATTTTTAAAACTATTTCACGGTAGTACAAGGGGTTGTTTGCAGTCTCCATAAAATGTTTAACATTTCAAAATGCACCCAAAACGGTACGTCTACATTGAATAATGTAGATTCTGTCAAATGACCAGAAAATAAATAACGTTGAGGACCAGATTTATTATAACAATTGATAATTTCACATGGCTGATGTAGGAAAAAGTTAAAATTTCAGAAGAATGTAACAACTAGACTTAAAAAATATTATGATATTTATGATGTATTTATCAGATTTCGATTATTTATCTTATTTTGTATTTTTACCTTTAGAGTAATAAAATTACAACAAACTGTCTTAAACTGCCTTGTTTCAAAATAATTTTAATTACATCGTACATTAACTGGAAGGTACAAAATAAGTGATAAATTAATTGTAAAGTAAGCAATTAAATGTTTTGAGTTTGATGAATAAGTTTCATCTAGAACAGAGCTAAATCTGTGTGGTTTAATCTGTCCTTCAGGGACCCTAAGAGGATAGTTTGCTTAATGATTAAGTAATAATTAGTCAGTCGAGAGTTGCTCTAGTAACAGATATTGAACTTATCATTTTTTGTATGGACAGATTCCCTTGGCAGCAACAATTCACTATCAAACAACGTAAGCCTATATTAAATGTTGTACATATGACCTACTACGTTTAGTATTTAAAACCTTACACTATCAATTAATTGCCAATTTTATTACTTAAAATAAAGTAAAATTAAAAATATTTATTATGCGGGGCTAAATTACAAAGACCCCTCTTTCTTTCATTTCGTCTTAATCGAGTATTAGTTATTCTATTATATATATTATTATTATAATTATATATATATATATATTATATTATATATATATATATTATATACATAGTATTCAGTGTTATACAAAATCTTATATTTACAAGAATTATAATACTATATCTTTAATTCTTAAGTTTCAGTACGAAATGTACTCGATGCATTTGATATTGTATATTTCTGTTGGTAAATAATTATACTAGTTATTTTGATTGTCGTCACAGTTGTTTTGATATCTAATTGTGAAAATATATTTTAAGGATTTGAATTATTGCGGACACGTTTTATAGGAAAAGCGATATGGTCTATCTAACAATTAATGACAATTCCAAGATTTTGTACATTTACCGGAGTCTGTGTTATTTAGAGTTATTGTTGGTGATGGTGAGCTTAAGTTATTTAAATTATCATTTCACATCACGTGTAGTAAAACAAAATTTCCCGACGTTTCGGGATCTGGAATTTAATACCATCTTCAGGTTTGCTAAAACCTAAAACACATTAAGATTAGTCCAGACTATTTTTAACTGTTGAACACGGAATATCTCTATTAAATAACTAGTTAGGGCCAATATAATTTAATTTACCGTAAACAAAAAATCCAAGAACATTATAAATGTTAACAAAGTAAAGCAAACAAAAATATTATATTTATTACTATATCCAGTATGGAAAATCTAGGGTATCTGAGACATAAAGGCTGTAAGAGGTTCGTTTTCATTACTTGAAATATGTTATCAGCACACAAACAGCTCCACTTCAGACCTAATTTCCCTTTTAACGTGTCCTAGGTGCTACTTAACAATAGAAGTGTTCTAACTTCATAAAAAATATAAAATAACATTTGCATTAAACTTAAATGGATTGGCTGTGGAATAATAAATTAAATACTGGTGCAACTAATAATTATTCAACTTTAAAAACATTTGAAGTATCATCCTCCATGCACCCTAAGGTTTATTTTTAAAAAAAAATATTAGAAATACAACATTTTCAAGTGAAAAGCAATTTTATTCGTCTGTTATCAAAAGAATTCTTGCTTTGAACATTTTTCACTTCATTTGGAAATATATTCTTTGTTCTTGGTGCTAAGAATAACAAAATGATATAAAAAGTACTATTAGGTCGAGGAACTAGAATATGGTCTGCATTATCGGTAACGTTTTCGAATGTTTTTGTGACAATTTCCAAATCTCGGAGATGCTTCGCGTATTTTTAAACCCCCATTGTGACCGTGCTAATTTTAGAAGACAAACGCCCGCTATTGTCCTGGCACGGCGTTCACCGCCTTTTGTCTCCACTTAATCTTCGTCTAAATGTCTTTTTATGCTCCTCATCAAAACATTTCTATACATTATTTCAAGTCATTATGTTTTTAACTTTGTTCCTAACCAGAGTCTATTTTTGATTTCGTATAAAAACTAAAAAATAATAAATTGAACAGTTAAAATTGATTATTTTGTTTTCAAATATAATTCAAATATTTGGAAGAATCCGGATTAAAATATTGCGAAACTTAAGTATTATAACTGTATTTAATAGATTGCTAATAAATTTATCGTATAATCGTGGTAGTTTTACTCTAATAATTAATACTAAAATTAAATGGAACCTCATTCAACGCATAAAATATTTCATAAAGTGAAAAGAAAAATTTTCTAGAATCTTGATTGTATACCAATAATTTAGACTATTGATTCAATTATTATTCTGTCAATTATGTTAATGAGTGGTGTTTTAAGAGTGTTTGGCTCAGCAATAAGTCGTTGAGAAGCAGCACGAGCGTAAGAGGCAAGAGCTTTAGAAATAGGAGTTTAAGAGGAAAGAGCTTAAAGGCCGACACTAAAGGCATGCGACACACGTTCTCTAGGCTGTTATCATTATTCACAGCGTTTTTCATTACCTAAATTCTACAGAGTACACTTTATTTTTACTAGGTGTCATGTACCGGTCAAAATGCAGTAGCTTTTTCGTAGTCGTCGAGTTCGTGATCAGTTACGACCAATTTCGAACAATATGATGTTAGAGGATTATTGAGTATCAGCAAAACCTTGGCACACATTTATGCGGAATATAAGCCACAGGAAATAAGAGATTCCTTATAGGATTTGAAAGGTAGGACATGGACAACATACCTAATACTCACTGAAGGAAATAGAATCTCCAAACCGACCCAGATCCGGACTCGGGCCATACTGCAACTCATCAACTCCCAACTCAGAGTCTAACTCAGGGAGACCTCAACTAGGACAGTACATCTACTGTCCAGGCAAGGGGATACCTTGCCTGGGAAACCACGAGAGCATGCCAAGGCCTGCACACACCGGAGCGATACTTTATTGCTGGGTTGACGCGATACCAATTCCTGGAATTTATCTGCGATACTTGGGGGATAATATCGCAGCGGGAACAGGAGTTCGCACACTGGAGCGGGAAAAACTACGCGCGAAAGACCAGTACCTCTTATTTTCCCCCTCTAAAGCCATAAGCCACAATGGTATCGCAAGGAACACTGGTATCGCTAGAGAATTTCCAAGAAAAAGTATCTCTACCGCTCTGGTATTGCTCCGGTGTGCGCAGGCCATAAGCATCCTTCCTCACACTTCTCAGGAGGACAGTGAAGAGATAAACCAATCCTTTTGAATTCTGGTCAGACTGGATGTTCAAACTCAGCCGGGAGTAATTTAACACTCTCAGAGATTCAAGAAGGAACCAAGGTAATAGATAAAATAGTCAAACTAGAATGTCAAAAGACTTACCACCAATTGAAAAAACACCTTCTTTTGAATGTACTCGATTCCGACTTCTGTACCAGTAAAGTCTAACATATCTTTTTCTCATATATAACGTTTAACTTTTAATTTTTAACTGTTTTAAACTAGTGTTTTTACTTCTCGAGCCTACATTTTTGGAGGCTGCCCACTCCATTCTTTTCAAGGAGTCGCTGGCCATTGTTACTTTACTGCGGTTCCAGGTTTCCAATCTCTACGGCACGTTCACCTCCAGGCTCCAGGAGCTATCAAGATGGCGAGTTATATGACCCTTTCATGCTCTTACCTCCCGGACCAAGTAAACCTCTACACAGTGAAGTTTTACCTGGAAGACACAGAATTCTTTCGTTTTGTGCCCAGAGATAGACCTTCTACAATGGCTTTCCCTCTTCAAGATGCATCGGTACACGTAAGTTTTAGAACGGATCTTAAAAAACACTGTAAAAGAAACGAAAATGAGAGGAATAGCCATAACAGCATTTTTGAATATTTTCTAATCATTTCATTTTTCTAATTTATAAAAAATTCAAATCTGTTTAGACTGAATTCTTTAGTTTAGGCAAAGAGACTTTTTGAAATGTTAATTTACATTCATGCTAATACAGGGCGTTCATTTAAGTTAGGGAAAACTTCGAGGAATGATAGTACTCATAAATGCCCCCGTCGCAGCAGACCTAAATACTCAGCGAATTTTCAAATAAATAATATAATAATAATAGTATATGACAAGTTTTATCAAAATCTGTCGATAAACATGAGAGTTCTTTGCCTATTTTCCACAAGTTCAACATGGGAAAGAGTGTGCAGGTTTGCTGCTGTGAGGAACCCTGAAAGTAAGCATTTGTACCATAAAGAATTTTTATTTTCAACATTCATTCCAACGTTCATCAACATCATATTCTTCAAAATAAATATGACGTTGTCTACAAGTGTGAGGTGATCGAGGATCCTGTGTGATATAGCCTCGTGTGATTGGCAGGTGCAGATGAACAGCCTCAACAGGTCGGTGGTGGTCGTGGGCCCGATGCACCGCGGTCTGGCCGGAGTCTACAAGTGTGAGGTGACTGAGGAACCTCTTTTCCTCACCGTGATCAGCTCTGCCTTCGTTACTGTCATTGGTAAGTCTTTGGGCGGCGCTTTGTGCCTACCTCTTTAGGCAAGCGTAAGAGTTAAGGGGGAAAAATTGTGAAACGTGAATAAATCATATTCTTACATACTTTACGAAAAAGTCATATTGAAAACGAGACATTAAATGATTTTACTTTTTGGTGACTCCTCACCATACGGGATTTTCGACTACAATCCATTAAAATTTGTCGACCATTAATAGTTCAAAGATTGGTTTCTTGTATCATTGATCGTATTAAATGTTTTCATGATGCTGGTTTGTTCTGAAAATTCAGAATATACGGTATAGCCATTTCGCCATGGGTCGATTAGTATTTTACCTAGATAACAATATATGCACTTAAATTGTACATATTTTATTTTAAGTTTAGAAGAACATTATGTACATTATGTAAGATAAACCGTTGAATATTGAATTCGATCAAAATAGGGTTCAAATAGGAAAAAATTTAACAAAATAAATGATGTCGTATCAATGTTGAATAGTTGCAAATTAAGTATAGTGTTAAGATCAACTTACTGGTGAAATTTAATGTTCAGTATTTACTTCTTCTTGGGAAATACCTTAGGTCATGGATATGTCTAAAGTGAATGTTCCCAGTTTCCCTAAACAGGCGTCCTTGTAACCATATGACGTCACCGTTTCAAATATCGGTCTGGCAGATTACTAATACCACTCCCCAAGAGCTAAAAAATGTCTATGTCAAAAATAATGAAAATCTTGTAGTTAATTATGAATCCGTTTTTAAGATTGGGATTATCATCCATAAATAAAGATTGCACGCAATTTTTCATGCTCTGAAGTAATGCGCGTTTTTTATCTATGGCTTAAGACACGGAAAGTTTAGGAAAATATCGTGCTGTGAGTAGTAAGGATAGTTTTAATATAATTTTAGCTAAATAAGTGCAAGTACTTAAAAATTAGAAAGAGTTAAAATCTTCAAATTTTCATATTGTAAAATTGATTTTATTTAATTTTAAAAACTCTCATATCGCATCTTAAATGGTTTTTGGCTTACAAAATAATAAACACTAACAATTTTTTATATTTTAAAATTCAAGAAGTCTAAAATATTACGCCAAAATGTTTTTGGAATTTCGTTCTATATAAGTTAGTCATTCCAATAATGCAAATTAAAATATCGTAAATTAAGAAAACGTACGGTAACAGAATAATAAAATCATTAGAAGTCCTATATATATATATATATATATATATATATATATGTGTGTGTGTGTGTGTGTGTGTGTGTGTGTGTGTGTGTGTGTGTGTGTGTGTGTGTGTGTGTATGTGTGTGTGTGTGTGTGTGTGTGTGTGTGTGTGTGTGTGTGTGTGTGTGTGTGTGTGTGTGTGTGTGTGTCTGGAAGAGTTGTTTCCAAAATTGAATCCAGTATTTTTAAGAAAACATTTATCTTAAAGCTTTTATTACGGTTTATGCAATTACTTATGCTGGGCAGGAATGAAGTAGGCTTTATTTAAAGTTGTCAGAATATGTTCAATGCTATCTAGAGATTTGGATTCCAGAGGAACCGGTGTCACGGCCCTCGTTGGTGACCAGCAAGCACGTCTACGACGAAGGGGAGGTCTTGACAGCGCGGTGTTCCTCCCGAGGTGGCCATCCTCCTGTCAACTTCACCTGGTCCATCAACGATGTCAGGGTAAAAATCTCTATATATAAAATTGTATATCTGTCTGTCTGTATGTATGTATGTATGTCCTTTATGCGTTGCCAAACTACTCATCCGATCGCCATGAAATTTTAGGAAGTTGCTCTACATGTGTCCGGGAAGGTTTTAGTGAAAACATATTTTCGAAAACCCCATACGTTTCCATTTTATGGCGTTTTAAATTTCTAATGTTAACCTTATGGAGAGTAAGTTTGTTTACAAAATGTCTACAATGAAAACATTTGATTTCTTAGCTACAGCTGATTGGTTTACTTTCCATTAGCTTTACTATCCAATGCCATCTGAATCATTCATTAATGTTAAACTATGAAGTAAATGTGTACTGTAAAAAATGAACAGCTTTATTCACCACGTTAATAGTTTACGGTTTTGGGGAATTATGTATTTATATTTTTATTTTCTGTCTGATCAAAGTCACGTGTTTATATGATAATTACAATGTTTATAATAATCAGCTGCTGTATATCTTTCCTATAAAAGCCGTATTACAGTTAGGTTTGGTTTGGGTTTGGATTGGATTTGAAAATTGTGAATTAATCCACTCAGATTCATTTGTTTTATGGGAATGTTATTAATATATCGTTTCAGTATTGTTATTCACTATGCAGCGACCCAGAATATATAACCTTTCACAATGAAGCCGTATTGCTATTCGACTTCAGAACATGGCCAATCTTAAAGTTAACATGTGTTTACTGTGAGGCGTTACGAAGTTCGCCGGGTCAGCTAGTCTTTAATAAAACCCTTAAACAAACTAATGAAATTTTACCAAACAGTACATTGGATGCAGCAGGAATCAAATAGTCCTGACAGCCCTGTGGAGTAAGTTTATATTTTCCTCTGAGGAGTAGGCCTTCTGCAAATTCTTAATTTTAGGTTAGTTTGAGGGACACTAGAGTCTTCCCTTTATATGCAATGGGTTTCATTCTTTTTATAAAGAACATTGTTCACAAATCATTACCATTTCAAATGTAATCATTTATTATTTTTTGATGGAAATTCTGTTTCCATAAAATGATGCTATTCAGTTAAATATAAATTAGTTTTAGTTTTCAATTTGAATTAAGAGGTACACTTTATCCTTACTAATTGTTATTAAAAACTGATTTTAAAGTTTACTACATCTTAACCTACAATGCCGTAAGTAAGTTACAATAAAAAACTATTTAATTGTTAATAAATTTATGCAGAGTATTTTATTTGTACTCTGGTGTAAAATAAATAAAATACGGACAGTTAAATAGAAGTGGGTGAGGAGAGTTTTCACTTCCCAGACATAAACACTCACGATGGATATGTTTGCTAAATGTTTTTGACTTGTATGATTCATGGACATCTCTCAAGTTAAGAATCCTGATGTATAGATAATGTATCCAAAGTGTAGCTTGGTTGATTGGGTAGTGATGAAGAACGCATTGCCTTCTTTGTGAGCACGCAAGTGCTTGAAAGTTATAAAAATAATTAGCGTTATTAAAAAAAAGCTACATCGAAATAGCTAGTGTTTGAAAATTATGATTTTGTTAAATGTAGTCAAATTTCATATAACAAAACGAACCAATTGAGTAAAAAATTTACTCAATTTTTCTGCACAGAGCACAAGGGTTGGTGTTTGTATATGTTTCACCACTTACATACTTTCAGGTTTACCCTTTTCAGTCACTGTTAATGTATTACTGATCGAAAATGATGATAGTTTACATACATCAGCTCACATACATCACCTTCACAAGGCACAATGACAGACTGTTATGAAACGGTTGTGACCAATCAAATTTATAGTGATTTTCATTATTCTAGAGAAATACAATTGTTTGGCTTCAAAAATAAGAAACATTGAGTAAAATTTAAAAATAAAGCAAGATATCACTTTTAGGCTTGAATATCCTACTTGTTAAGCAAAGTCAGATGACCTCTACGAATTAACATTTTCAAAATTGTTGTTCAAGATTTAATAGGATTTAGGATTATTAACAGATACACACACCTATGAAATTCCTGGGGAAACCTTCCAAAGAACCTAACCCGTTATTATATTTTTTAATTGATAAATAATTGGATGATGTTTTCACTGTATTGTAGAAGCTAAACTTAAGTCATTGATTAATGTCGAACGGTTATTAGATTGGTGAGTCACCGGACATCAAGATGAAACGTTACATCGTGTCCGGAGACGTTGACACGACTGTGGCTGAGCTCAGACTGAGAGTTCCCCCCTCCTCATCACCCAGCCGAGAGCTACGACTGCGCTGTACAACCTCTCAGTTCGATCTCTACTACGCCAGTGCAGAGCGCATCTTCAACACTCCTGCACCTGTGACAAAAAATCGAACAGGTCCTTCAGTGTTCACTCTGACAGACTCTTCAATACCATTAAAGCTATTGTTGATTTTTTTCTATTATTGTATATATTTTTAAACATATTTAGTTAAGTTTATTACCTTCCTAAGTAACCAAAACTATAAAATAAGTTTCAATTGATCTCTAAAAATACTAAGCAGCATGGAAAAAGTAATTGTAATCACCAACAGTTTATTTCCATTATTTTGTTATGTATAATATGGCTCTAAATGTAACTGAAGATTAACTAATGTGACTAAGTTTTCTCGTATTTCAATCTACCCGATTTTGACCAGTGGATACATTTTAACACGAACAAAAAACCAAAAACATTACAAGATTCGATACTTTACCGAAATAGAAGCCGTTTTACAAAAACAATTATAATGTTATGAATATGAAGGTAAGGTATATACAATTGTGTGATACATGGGAATTAATATCAACGATTTAATTTTATTTGAAAAGTATTTGCTTTAGTTAATACTATAATCCAAATATAATTCAATCTGTGAACCCCTGCCGGATGATTGGGTGAGGGCAAGCTTTGATAAACAGCGCGAAACTGAAAATAATTTGATTAGTGGAAAGTCCTTTGATGTCACACGAGCGCTGGGATTGACTGCAACAAAACCCTATATTTCTATGTGGCGCTTCAACAACAAACGAAGGAAAGAAACCTATTGTGTTAGGAATTACTAACAAAAACAGGATTTGCCTCCTTATCCATTATTTTAAGACTATAAAGCATTCATTTAAGCAATCAAAGAATCACTTACTTAAGCAATTCTTCATTAACAAATTTTTACTACCCCTGAGGATGCCACACACTGTGGCGAAATGTACATATCAGTAACAAGTAACAAATCTAAAATATTCAAAATCATTAGGCTTCATACAAGGTAGTACCTTATAAACATGCATTTTTGTCGACATCTCTAAAAAAGACTCTCAACACTAGAATGAACAAAATCACTTCTAGATGGTATGAGACTGAGGGAGCGCCAAAACAGTCCTACCAGCGCCACAGTAACGTCCAGACAGTAGGGGCCAAGGGGATTGGCCAAGATACATGTCAGTGTCACAGTTATGTCCTGATAGTAGAAGCCAGGGGGTTGACCAAGACAGATAACAGTGACACATCAACGTCAAGAGAGTAGAATCCAGTGGATTGGCCAAAACAGATGACAGTGACACATCAACGTCTAGACAGTAGAATCCAGTGATTTGACCAAGACAGATGACAGTGACACATCAACGTCTAGACAGTAGAATCCAGTGATTTGACCAAGACAGATGACAGTGACACATCAACGTCTAGACAGTAGAATCCAGTGATTTGACCAAGACAGATGACAGTGACACATCAACGTCTAGACAGTAGAATCCAGTGATTTGACCAAGACAGATGACAGTGACACATCAACGTCTAGACAGTAGAATCCAGTGATTTGACCAAGACAGATGACAGTGACACATCAACGTCTAGACAGTAGAATCCAGTGATTTGACCAAGACAGATGACAGTGACACATCAACGTCTAGACAGTAGAATCCAGTGATTTGACCAAGACAGATGACAGTGACACATCAACGTCTAGATAGTAGAATCCAGTGATTTGACCAAGACAGATGACAGTGACACATCAACGTCTAGACAGTAGAATCCAGTTATTTGACCAAGACAGATGACAGTGACACATCAACGTCTAGACAGTAGAATCCAGTGATTTGACCAAGACAGATGACAGTGACACATCAACGTCAAGAGAGTAGAATCCAGTGGGTTGGCCAAAACAGATGACAGTGACACATCAACGTCTAGACAGTAGAATCCAGTGATTTGACCAAGACAGATGACAGTGACACATCAACGTCTAGACAGTAGAATCCAGTGATTTGACCAAGACAGATGACAGTGACAGCTACGCACGGACGGTAGAAGGCAGAGGGTCGACTAGGACAGTTGTCAGTGACACAGCTACATCCAGATGGCAAGAGCCAAGGGGTCGGCCCAAAACAGTTGTCAGTTACACAGTTATGTCCAGATAGAAGTCAGTGTTACATTTACGTCCAGACGGTAGAAGACACAGAAATGGGTAGATGTTTAAGGGGATGATTAAGATGCTTGTCAGTGACGCAGCAATGTCCTGACCCGTAGTAACCAAGGTGGTTGGTTAAGACAGATGCCATTGACACAGTTACGCCAGACGATAGAAGTCGAGGGGATTTGAAAAAACGGTTGTCAATGACACAGTCACTTCCAGATGATAAAAGCCAAGGGGGTTTACCCAAAACAACCGTCAATGACAAAGTAATGTCCAGATGGTAAGAGTCAAGAGGGTTGGCCCAAAACAGTTGTCAGCGACACCGTTACGGGATTGTTGTTTGTGGTCGGGGACGGTGTGGGTGGGGTTGCTAGGAGACCCAGAGTCGCTAGAGCCGCCAGTACCGGCGCCTCCGTCTGCCCCGCGCGACTGTGACGGCGGTCCGAGGCATTCGGGCTACCGATATGTGAGTGTTGTGAAATCTATTTCTTGATAGGTTTTTGTGCTTCCAGGCTTTCCAACTGGATTCTGTTACAGGTAATTATTATGTTACAAATAGTTAGAACAATCGACGAAAACTTGTTTCACTTATTTTTCAACAATAAAAGTTAAGATGTTTCTTAGATACAACTTTGGACGTAACGATTTAAGTTCACTGTATCTTAAGAGAAAAACTGTCTTAGGAAATTAGAAACATCTTTAAATATTACGTTCAAGGATTTTGCTTAGTTAAATTTCAATCCAGCACTGCTTCATTCAATTATTCCGCATTTAATTATTTACAGTAAACAGTTTATTCTCTGAAGGAATTTTGGAAAAAGTTTAAAAAGTGCATCTATTAATAAAAAACATACAACGGTTTTGTATTTATTTTCTAATAATTCATGTTTTTGAGAAAAATAAGGAAAGTAAACCGTTGTCTGGAGCATAATTTTTAATGAAAGCGGATTTGGTCCTTCAAGTACTTGTAAATTGCCTCGAACTGCTCAAAGAGGTACATTACTGATCTTTGGTCTAATCAAAGTTTTCAAACAAATTGCATTAATAATTTACTTTTTTAACTACATAAATAAAAATAAATAATTTAAAACATTAATTAATTTAAAAAGTCTGACTTTATCTCCATTACAATCAGGAATGATTTGTTATTCATTTTTCACGTGAAAGGGAACGTCGATAAAATTCAAGTAGTTTATAAATAAATTATTCTGCTAAATTTACCATTAACTAAAGTAAATTTCTTTATGTTTACAGAAAATTCAGATTTACCATAAAACGAATATGAACTATTAATATATGTAATGTTTTAAGACATACTGTATATCCAGAACCACTATAGCATACAGTTTGTTTACGAATGTATGATAAGTTATGGATGTTACTCTTCACTCGATGAATGACAAAAAACATAATTTTAACCAAAATTGGAAATAAGTGTACATATTATTTTAAAGTTTTTATTTATCACTTAAGAAGATAAAGTTAAAAAGTTTTTTTAATCTTCTATCGAAAAAATTAACATATTTTCACTGAAATTACTTAATACAACAAGAAAGTCCATCCTGAATTTAAAAAAACATGGACTTCCTTTCATAAATAACTATTATAAATAATTTTGTAGCTTAAAATTGGCCTTCATGGACTTCCATGTATGTATTATATCATGTTAAAATGGTTCATGTAAGATTACCGAATTTCAATTAACCATAAATATTTTTATTGACACGACTAATGTGGTTACAACGTTTTGAACATCGTGTTAGACAGTTTGAATATCAACATAGATCTATGAATTTAAAATTTTTAAAGTCACCAAAAATAAATAGATAAACAATAGAAAGGTATGATTGTTTACAAAATGTTTTACCTTGGTTATTTCGTAAATAATACTATTAAAATAAGCCACTAACCAATAACAATATAAAACTAAAACATTTGGAAAGACAAGAATAATAAATCAGTGATCACTTATCACTGTGCTTAGAATAATAATTTATTCAGGAAATAATATTAAAATCCGTATAAATTCAACGACACAAACAATGAACATAAATCATAGGCATGAATACAAAAAGTCGATATTAAAATTGTATTGATTTATTTATTTGATTACGTGCGTAATTCCCTTGGACAAAATACAAAATTCAACATACTCCATATTTCAACCCGTTCAGTCTAGCACTAATTTAAAAAAGATTTACAACACCAACTAAAGCATCTGTATACAATAACAAAAAATATGGAACAATAGTAAAAAAATGGTTTTACATTTAAGAAAAAGAAAAGACTGGAAAATATAAAAAACCCATAGAACATGGTTGTTATGGTTCAAAGGATTTATACCTGCTTGATCAGCAATACTTTTTGTAAAAAATATTTGAAAATTATTTTAAATATGGATATTTTTGAACCGTAATGTTCTCAAATATACCCAAAATGTATTGTGTATTATAATCTAGACATCCGAATAAAGATGTTTTAGGCTGAAGTTCTTACGGTCGTTTAACAAATAAAGTCAAAGTACATGTTAACTGCGACGAGTCAAGTGAATTGTACGGACATCGATTGACCCTAGTAAAAACGCAGGAACTCAATAGACCACTTTGCTTTCTGAGGTACGGTATGCAATAACGTTGAGGTAGATGTTAACTGCGACGAGTCAAGTGAATTGTACGGACATCGATTGACCCTAGTAAAAACGCAGGAACTCAATAGACCACTTTGCTTTCTGAGGTACGGTATGCAATAACGTTGAGGTAGATGTTAACTGCGACGAGTCATGTGAATTGTACGGACATCGATTGACCCTAGTAAAAACGCAGGAACTCAATAGACCACTTTGTTTTCTGAGGTACGGTATGCAATAACGATGAGGTAGATGTTAACTGCGACGAGTCAAGTGAATTGTACGGACATCGATTGACCCTAGTAAAAACGCAGGAACTCAATAGACCACTTTGTTTTCTGAGGTACGGTATGCAATAACGATGAGGTAGATGTTAACTGCGACGAGTCAAGTGAATTGTACGGACATCGATTGACCCTAGTAAAAACGCAGGAACTCAATAGACCACTTTGTTTCTGAGGTACGGTATGCAATAACGATGAGGTAGATGTTAACTGCGACGAGTCAAGTGAATTGTACGGACATCGATTGACCCTAGTAAAAACGCAGGAACTCAATAGACCACTTTGCTTTCTGAGGTACGGTATGCAATAACGATGAGGTAGATGTTAACTGCGACGAGTCAAGTGAATTGTACGGACATCGATTGACCCTAGTAAAAACGCAGGAACTCAATAGACCACTTTGCTTTCTGAGGTACGGTATGCAATAACGATGAGGTAGATGTTAACTGCGACGAGTCAAGTGAATTGTACGGACATCGATTGACCCTAGTAAAAACGCAGGAACTCAATAGACCACTTTTCTTTTGAGGTACGGTATGCAATAACGATGAGGTAGATGTTAACTGCGACGAGTCAAGTGAATTGTACGGACATCGATTGACCCTAGTAAAAACGCAGGAACTCAATAGACCACTTTGTTTTCTGAGGTACGGTATGCAATAACGATGAGGTAGATGTTAACTGCGACGAGTCAAGTGAATTGTACGGACATCGATTGACCCTAGTAAAAACGCAGGAACTCAATAGACCACTTTGTTTTCTGAGGTACGGTATGCAATAACGATGAGGTAGATGTTAACTGCGACGAGTCAAGTGAATTGTACGGACATCGATTGACCCTAGTAAAAACGCAGGAACTCAATAGACCACTTTGCTTTCTGAGGTACGGTATGCAATAACGATGAGGTAGATGTTAACTGCGACGAGTCAAGTGAATTGTACGGACATCGATTGACCCTAGTAAAAACGCAGGAACTCAATAGACCACTTTGTTTTCTGAGGTACGGTATGCAATAACGATGAGGTAGATGTTAACTGCGACGAGTCAAGTGAATTGTACGGACATCGATTGACCCTAGTAAAAACGCAGGAACTCAATAGACCACTTTGCTTTCTGAGGTACGGTATGCAATAACGATGAGGTAGATGTTAACTGCGACGAGTCAAGTGAATTGTACGGACATCGATTGACCCTAGTAAAAACGCAGGAACTCAATAGACCACTTTGTTTTCTGAGGTACGGTATGCAATAACGATGAGGTAGATGTTAACTGCGACGAGTCAAGTGAATTGTACGGACATCGATTGACCCTAATAAAAATGCAGGAAATCAATAGACCACTTTGTTTTCTAAGGTACGGTTTGAAGTAACGTTGACATAGGTGTTAACTGCGACGAGTCGAGTGAATTGTACGGATATTGCTCGGTATACCACTTTGCTTTCTGAGGTACGGTATGCAATAACGTTGAGGTAGATGTTAACTGCGACTGCTCAAGAGAATTGCACGGACATTGATTGACCCTAGTCAATAACTGAGGTCGATAAGTCGTCGAGGTCTGAGAAGTCGATACACTACTTTGCTGTGTGAGTTATCTTACAGAGTAGACCTTTTCATCTCTCACTTTGTTACTTCTTGTTGTTGTACATGCTCGTAATATACAAGTATGTCAAGAAAAAAAATCTCTTGATTATTATGATTCAGTTTTACGTACATTAAATGTACATATATACATTATGAAATGTACATTAAACGTACATAAGTGATTCACCCACCCAAAGTACCGCTGTTAGATAAGGGTAAGTCATTTACAACTTGAGATTAATTAAAGTTATTGAAAAATGATTTTTACGCAGTATTTTACGAGAGGAAGTTAATATAATCTAAATTGTGTTAGCGATGCAGTTTGGTCTTTAGGAAACGGGGGAGATGAGTTGAGTGGGAGATTTATTTTTGGGATCATCGGGACTATCTTTGTATCAAATAGGGTTTTCAAATAATTAACATGTAGTTAACTATTGGAGAAATCACATGAGGTCCTAGTTCCAGAAAACCCGGCAAATATTAATTCGGAGTATAGTAGGCCTACCACTGCTTGGGAGAAGGGATATGTTGAATCCCACCAAATATAAATGCATTTTTGCTGTGTTATTCTGAGTTTTACTGGCGAAACGGTTGGGGTCTTGCTGGGTTCGCTTTAGGACGAAAAAGCGAGGCGTAGGATGAAAAAAGCAAGGCTAACGATTCTCCGACATTTATGTAGCATATCCAAAATAAAATAATTTACCAACAACCCACTAATACCATAGTTAATTTAGAATAATTTACACACAGTTTTATTCAACACGTAGGAGTCAGCCAGGGTAACTAGACCTATAGCTGGAACAATGGCTTCGTTAGGGACATGGACATGAAGGCATTGTGCTAACATGGTCGTGTACCTTGCTCCGACATATTAATTCCATTTAAGGAAAACTCCAACTTATAAAATTTAACTTATTCCCGTTATAAGTATAATGTATGGAAATGGATATTTCGTCAAAATAATTTTTTCATTGAATTATCTAGGTGTGATTTATTTTAACAGTATTTACTCTCCTCAGAAATTAAAAATTATCTTAAGATAAAAGAGAAAATTACCAAAAGAAGCTGTTTTACATTGACTTGACGTCATTTTGTGTAGTCCCAAAGGTTAAATATTGGCTCTATTCTATTCTATTGCTTCAATAATATCAATTTAACGACTGAGGGATTTAAATAAATCCTAGATAATATACTGTCGTCAATTTTATAATATTATTTGTTTATATGATTTTTTACATAAATATATTGAAAATAGCATAAATTAGTATAGGTTATTTTTGAGAAACAGTAGTTTTTGTTTAGTGACAAAATTTGTTAATTGAAATATTTCTTTGTGTGGAAATCTGTGTCGTCTCTCATCTTACCTTACCGCTGTAACCACTTAAACCTGTTATTACCTGTAGATTTCTGGCCTCCGATGTGCCTACAACCGCCTCCCTCTTGGACTTGTTCCCAAACAGTTCGTATATATCCGTATCTTCCTTCTGGTCTGGTGCCTGATGGTCTGTCTACAAAGACGTTCTGATCTGGGTTTCTGATATGTAGGTGAGGTTCGGTGGATTAACATCCGAATATCTCTCGTTTGGTCCTGAGCCAAATCCTAGCTCAATTTTGTGTTGGATCAATACTGGACCTGCCTTTCTTCACAATGTAGCGAAAACTTATAATCTTGGTAGATGAATCTGGTGATGTTTCCTGTAAGACGTATTTTTCATAGCACACACCCTTTACTCATTTCATAATACCAAATACCCTCCAGTGGGTCGGGGTCCTTCAGTATACTGTATATTGATAATAATGACTAGTCCATCTCAGGTTTCGGCTTTAATTAGACTATATGAGGATATGTGTAACAGGTTTCTCAATTCAGCCACTTATTCTCTAATCAACGTTTTCACTTGTAAAATTATACACGTACGGTTAGGTTAGGTATTGTTTGTTTGGATTAGGCATTAGGCATTTTCCTAATAATTATTTTTTATATGAAATTCTTTCCTGAAATTTCCTCACGGATAAATCTTCCATATATGAAATCTGGTTGGAATATTGTGTGGTAAATTTAGATTTGAACTCATCTCTTGTATCAATTCAACAAAGCAAATTTCAACTATATTGTCAGTTTAGCAGTTAACGGTTGGAATCTAAGCTAAAACCTCACACCCGTTTCCTCGAAAACGATTGAAGTTTACTTTCGTTTTACCCGTTTAGCAAAAAACCTCAGAAGTAGAGAGCTATATTTGAAATAAATATATGTTATATACAACAATTTAAATTATAAGTAAAACAATATGACCCTCAGTCAAAGTGTGTTTCGTAAATCCACATAGGCCTACAAGAATCCGATAAAAGTAGTGACTCAGTAATAAAGAGAGTACTAAATTCAAAATGACGTAGCGTGTCAGCCTTAAGCCTTAAGTCAAATTATTAATAAGGCCCTCCCACCTATTCGTGACAAGTTCTCTACAAAGGAGAGAAATACAACCCTACAGTACTTGAAGAGTTTTGTGATTTAGCAATGAATAAATAATTATTGTTTCAAAATCAATGGAATCCTCATAAAAGTTTTTGGCAAAGAATACTAAACTATAAAACATGTGCATACGTAATTTTCTTCATGAAAGCTACAGTTTCTTCCGTCTATATTTACAGATTGTGTTTTGAATTGTTTCAAAATAATAATTTAATAGTTTAAGGGTGTCTCACAGTTGCATGTCTTCCTTTATTTAAGACCATAAAATTGTTAGTTAAAAACAGATTCAGGAGAGATGAATTCTAAAAACTAAACTAAACTTATTCGTTGAAATATTTTAATGGTTGGAAAACAGTTTAGGAGTAATTAACCTCAGTTTGCTAAAACTGCATACTTTCAAATCATGATCGTGAGTCATTTATGTCAGATATAAAGAGGTCATTTATTCTCTCCGATTATAATTTTGACAATATATGCTATGAAATATCCGTGTCTTATATTTCGTAAATAAAATTACGTGGATAAAAGGTATACATTTTTTATTTACGTCTTGAACAAAACTCGTCCGTTTAAAACGTATAAATTACATTATTGTGCCAAATTCAAAGAATCTGTCATCGTGACTATAAAGATGTTGAAGTACAAGCAGACCGACAGGCATACATGTGTTGCGTAGAAGGCATGCATTTATAGTTTACCCTTCATGTTATATTCATTCAAATACTCAAGAAGGTTTCGGAGGATTTCAATAATTTGAAACATGAATTGGAAATTTATCTTTTCATTCAGAAAAATAGTAAAATAACCCATGGTGATTGTAAAATACATCACGACAGTTTCGTTAGCTTTCTATAAAATTGAGACGAAGATCCACTAAAAATACTATATACAGTAAAACGTGATACTATCATTTAGTCTTTCATGGAATGTAAGAAAACTAGTATTCCCAAAAAACTACTATTAAGAGATCAAACTTTCCTTTTAACTTGTGCTCTTATAAGTTGTTGGGGGAATAATTTTATTTTTGTAAGAATAATTGTATTTTTGTGTGAATAGGTTTTTTATAATAATTGTTTTTTGAGAGGGTAGTAATGTGTTTTGGGTGAATAGTTTTATGTTTTAGGAGAATAATTTTACATCGGAAGACAATTATTGTTTACCAATTTGGTATTCAATCCATCGAATGTTTAACGTATAAATCCTGCCTGCACGCCACGGTAAATCTGCAGTTGCTCGTTTTAAGAGTCTGCAGTGCTTTTGCCATCTTGGAATTTTAGCCCTGTAAGAGAGAGCAATTTTTTTAAATCATTAAAATATGTTAATCCTCAAACATGAATTTTCAAACTACAACCAATTTGATCAGTTTGTATATGAATATTTCCAACGTGAAACGGACATTGATACATGAGATTAAACCGTTCATAAACTATTTTGGAATTTTTGTTAGTTTTTCGAATTTTGGAACAGAATCACCCTTAAATCAAGCGTACTCTTTTAAATGAATGTGCCTAGGGTTTAACGTCTTGGACTTGAGAGCAAGAACATGGGTTCACGTCAGTTTTGACCGCCAGAGATTTCCAGAGAGCGTTTGTGCATAATGTGTCTCTGGCTCTATTAAAATTGTTATGGCGTAGAAAGAACAGAAAAAATGTTATTCTGCTTTCAGTAGTAGATTATTCTGTTACAGTACTAGATTCCTCCAGTAGAAGTAAGTCTTATGTTATCGCTGGAGACATTATCTCTTAAGTTATTACATTAATAACCTACCAATACTCCTTCTCGTACTTTGTTTCGGAGAGGAAAGGAAATTAAATATTATCAAGACAAAGAATTAACCTATAATGGTAAACAAATATACCCCCGTCTTAGCAGACCTGGGTACTCAGCGAATTTCCAAATCAATTATATAATAATAACAATATATGACAAGTTATAAAAAATCTATCCATAAACATGAGAATTATTTGCTTATTCTCCATAAGATTAACATGGGAAAGAGTGTGCAGGTTTGCTGCTGTGAGGAACACTAAAAGTTGTCATTTCTACCATAAATAATTTTTATCTTAACATTTATACCAACTTTCATCAACATCTGCCCATAAATAAAGGAGTTTGCCTATTCCCTATACGATTAACATGGGAAAAGAGTATGCAGGTTTGCTGCCATGATAAACACATGAATTATGATTTTTAAGCATAAATGGATAGATCTCAACCAGATGAAGCTAAATATCAAGTTTTATCCAAAAATATTCATTAATATGGGAAATATTAATTTTTCCCTATCCTCCATAAGATTAACATTGGAGCCCCATAATACAACGTACTGTGTTTAGATTTTATAATATCTCGGTAACCGTTGGAGATAGAGAAAAACTTTAAAGAACTTAACTGTGTAGTTTTTTAAGCTGATTCCAATGGTGAAATATAAAATTAGAAACTTTTAAAAATTACATGTGAAAAACGCAAAAAACCTGATTTTGGGGTACAAAACCCCCCCAAACTATCCGTTCCCATTGACCGATATGTCTGGTTTACGAACTCGTCCAAGCATTTATAGGAATACACGTCTCTACCAAATTTGGTCTTGATCGGACCATTTATACGAGAGTTATCGTGTTAACAGACACACACACACACACACACACATATATATATATATATATAAATTTTAACGACTATTATTTTTTGGACTCTGGCGCCTAAAGTCGAAAAAATAACATGGTCTCGGGCTTAAGTCTTACCATGAGACCTACGGTTATAGCTTCTTCCCTATGGGAAATTCGCTAAAACGATAGACTGCTCAACTATATTGCAGTAAAAAATTAAGACATTGTACTATTTTGTCATTACTAAATTCATTTTCCTCCCTCACTAGTAAAGTTGGTCCCGTTAGGATAAAAATTTAATACACAGTAGTTAATTTACTTAAGTTTAATCAAGCTAATTAGATTCCTTAAGACACTTATAAATTTGTTTAAAATCAATGAAATATGTAATTACATTAATACTGATATTTATATGAAACTTAGCATGATAGGTGACTGTTTATTTATGTTACATTACTTTAATAGATCGTATTTTTAGTAGAACCTAGAAAATAAGGGTCCAGGGGAAGAACATGAGAAGTTTCTCAATTTTCAGTTTATAGGTGATTTAGGTTGGTATAGTTAAGGATTCGTATAAAAAATACTGTATGGCACAGCATAATAAATTTATAGATATTTATGAACAAAATTTGTAACTTCAGGGGAATTACTTGATAAGCGCCAGTCGCCCAGGTTAATAGACCCTACCTTGATAATTCCATGGTTCATGTGTTTTTCACCACCAGCAGCAGTAGTGTGTTAAAGAGTAACTTAAGTAGTGTAACTTAAGTGTTAAGTAGTGTAACTTGATATTTGTATTACTTGATAACCATTCAGTTTTCGTTGGATAACTTGATAACTCCAGGAGATAACAATTTTTTACAATGAACATTAAGACTTATAGTTGGGTTTTCGTGTAAAAAGATAAGTTTTTATTGATAAATGGACGAAAATTAGTATGCACGTTTCAAATGAAGTGTATTAAGTGTGTGTGTAATATTTAGCATACTGCAACAAACGGTTGACAAAATATGAGTCTTCAAACTATTTTTGCTCACTTGAAAAATTTATACAATGACTGTTATCAATTTCTCTCCTGAAACCTTGATTTTTATGTGTCAATTAAAATGAATTTTTGAGAGCTGATGACTTTGTTTTAACGTAAAGTTAAAAAAAAAACATTTCCTAAATGTATATAATAATGAAAATGAGTTTCATCATAGAGGATTCTCTCGTTTAAACATAGAAGATAAAACAAATGACTTCTTGTTTACCGTTAAAAAAACAAAAACAAAAAAAAAACAGATAGTTGGTCAACAGAAATTGAGATCTGTCCAATTTCTCCTTTAATGGTATATACAACGTAACAATAACAAAAATAATGGTAATTTCAAACAAAAGCGTGTGAAAATTTCAATTCTTAATTAAGATATTTAGTCAGTTACTAATTAATTTCTTGAATATTCCATCTCAGTAAGTGTTAACATTTCCCTATCTCTTTGCGCTTTGGGAAGTCACGTGACTCTGCATTTAGCAAATATTACAATTTACCCTTCAATTAGTGTTATTAGTGTCCTCCCAACATTTCAATCTCTGTAATATCTGGTGCTTGGCTGACGGTCAGTTGGTCATTAATTAAGAAATATGTTTGAATTTTATACCGCGTTCTTGCGTTATATACAGGGTGTTCATTAAAGTTGGGGACAAACTTCGAGGGGTGATAGTACTCATCAAAATAAACAAAAAAATTCCTATAAACATATGTCGAAAAATCCTTCGTTTAGCCACTAGCCGCCATTTTGTATTTTATACAAAAAAATTTATATATAAAAAACTATTTAAGATACAGAAACCAAACTTTGCACACATATTTATTGGCCAACGAGAAAAATATTCTCAAAGTATCATTAAGTTGGCTTTTATATTTTCAAAATGGCGGCCGTTCTTAAAGTTAATGGTTTTTTGTTATTTAAATTACAATATTTTTAACCGCTGTCATTTTTAAAATATAAAAGCAAACTTAATGATAATTTGGGAATATTTTTTTCTTTAGCCATAAAATATGTGTGCGAAGTTTTGTTTCTGTATCTTAAATAATTATTTATATATCACGTTTTTTGTATAAAATACAAAATGGCGGCTAGAGGTTAAACGAAGGATTTTTCGACATATGTTTATAGGAAATTTTTTGTTTATTTTGATGAGTACTATCACCCCTCGAAGTTTGTCCCCGACTTTAATGAACACCCTGTATATGTGTGTTATTTTAATTATTATTGCGGACATTTTCCATTACGATTAGTTAAACAATATTTTACGTCCTTTCAGGATCTGAAATCTGGTCCCGTTCATTTTTTGGGATACATATTTACAAATAATGGTTAGATTATAAACTGTAGAATATTTTATTATACATAATACTGTATAGTTGGATTTACAAAATGTATACCCAACTATAGAAGAGGTGTTTAGTTGGTTATACACAAGTGTAGCCTATACAATTCCATCGAATAACTGATATTTAGTTTTTATAAATTCACAAAACTTGGAAACATCAGATCCCCACTCGTACACTCTGGTAATGGTGGGTAGAATGTGTCTCAGTTTTAGTTTAGTAACATAACAGGTAATGACGTTACCTGCCAAGAGGTATTGAATATCGCTGACAGATGTCACGTTGGTTAGACATAGAGGTATGAGGACATTCCTCCGTGTCATTTACATTATCATGTGTCAAAGTCGAACGAGATTTAAAATACACCCGTTACAGCAGACTGCATCCTCAGAAAATTTCTATATTTTCTTTAATAATCTATTTAAAAAAGTTCAGGGCTCAATTTAAAAATACTTCACTAAAGTGTGAAAATTCTATGGAAAAAAAATCTTTAAGTGAAAATTCTTTAAGGTCTTTAAATTGAGGTATTACTCAATGAGGCCTGAATTTAAAATTTTGAAACTTCCTCAAGTGTAAACGATGATACAGCACAAAAAGTCTATTTTAATTTCTTTGCAGATAAACTAAATTTGGTTAACTTCACTTTACCCATTCAACAGTTACGAAGGAGACCTTTTTGACTAACAATGCATATCTCAGTTACCGTTTGGCATAGAGCAAGGATTCAACATAGTAGATTATTTGTTCATTGAGCTGATTCTATCGGTGATTGTCAACATACTGTATTTTATAAATTATTTATATTTCATTTATAAGTTCCAGGTTTCTGACATAGATAACGCAGCACACTTCATAACGACACGATACTGTACTACATTATCTACACAATAGACAGTACTCATGTTCTCAGGATAGGAAAATAATTTAAATCAATTTTGACTTTACTATCACATTATTTTTTTGGGGTATGTAGTGTATGATATTTTCCACCTAAAGAATGAGAGTTAGAAACCAACTTTTTTGAGCTGTTTTAGCTATAATTGTAGAAAGCAGAAAAATAATGTTAATCTGGACGTTTAACAAAGGAATAAACCAGCAAAATATCATACTGGGTCAACTGGTTTATGTAAGTCCTCCTGTTACATAACTGTACATAATATAGTAACTGCTTATAGTAAAAATCTACTCCCTCAGCTCCCACCGGTCGTCATGCGGGCTGCGTCAATGCCACGTAAACACGCTTTATTTCAAAATGTTTAACATTTGAAAGCTGGGGTTGTTAATAAAACTGGCGGTAAGTTGTTTGGTTTTATTAGAATCAGAATTTATGTAATCCTTAAAAATAATGAATAACTATTTACCAGGGTTCCACAAAAGGGTTGGAACAATGTTCCTTCAGCAGGTCAGCCATGGGGCTTATTGCGCACCCCGGTTGCGGGTTGTCTCATGATCCTTCCAGACTCTTAAGCCTGGAAAACTGCCGTAGTCTTCCGACCAGCTCCTCCTGGGGAATGTGACTGCCCCTCTCCATGACGTCAAGAGTGGCAGCCCTTACTTCAGTAAGTCCAGTGCAGTCATTCAGCAGATGATCGGCAGTCTCCTCGGACTGCTCACACTTCTTGCAGACTGGGTCTCCAGTGAAGAGCACCATGCGAGCAAGATGTTTCCTCATATATCCGTGTCACGTGATGAGACCTACAATGAGTTCTGACCTACCTAACCGAAGGATGCAGAGGACCTTCTAGGTACTCTGCGATCCTCGAGGGGGGAGATCTTAGATATATTTTGCTGACTCTCAGGAGGGGAAGCTCCACCCATATTCTGCGGTGACACTCACGTGCCCACGTATAAACTCTCGATCCACATATGCCCTGGAGATACCGCAAAAGGGTTATGGGCCCACGAATGGGATTAAAGGCCCATCATTTGTCAGACGATCCACTGTTTCATTACCCAGAATGTCCTGGGACCCAGCGTAGGGTAACGTTGTTTGGACTACCAAGATATTTGAGTCGATGGCACAGGAGTCCAGTGAATTGTGAGTGGCTTGACTGTCTGAGAAAATTGTGATGTTGCTGTTCCTGACGCCTCTGTTGAGATTGAACATAGCACATTTCATGATGGCTACTACTTCTGCCTGGAACACCGTGAGGAAATCCTCCATGGAAACGCAGAGCTTTACCTTTTCTTGCATCCACAGTTTCCCAGGTCCAGTTCCCTTGCTTCCCTTGAAGCTACCCATGTACCATTCTGACTCACAGGGTTGAAGTGGTCTGCTGCCTTCAATGCCAGTCAATACATGGTGGAATCACCACAAAAAAGACTTACCAAAGGCCTGTCTGGAGTGAAGGTAATTGTAAGGCATGTCGAGTGTCTCACAATGAACTACCTGATCAATTCTGGTGTGTCCAACCGAGGGTACATTGAAGGTCATCCAGAGATCCTCACATCGGAGCTGATATGCACACTTCCCAGCAACCGTTCTGATGTAAACATCTATGGGCAGGATGTTAAGCATGCAGACCAAAAATGCTCTAGGGCAAGTTCTTACGGTCTTAGGAATCATGAGGAAGGCCAGCCTCTGAATTACTCCAGCACCTGAATTGCCGCAAGCCCCCGCACCATTGCACCGAAGTTTGTCTTTGGCCACCAAATAAGTAAACCATAGGTCATGGCCGGCCTCACCACAGCAACATACAACCAGTGAAAACCCCTAGCATGCGGTCCCTACGT
Source organism: Nephotettix cincticeps (assembly GCA_023375725.1). Taxonomy (NCBI): domain Eukaryota; kingdom Metazoa; phylum Arthropoda; class Insecta; order Hemiptera; family Cicadellidae; genus Nephotettix; species Nephotettix cincticeps. The sequence goes on along the minus strand of CM041784.1, from coordinate 4,236,344 downwards.
TGTACCAACCATTCGACTGCAAGTCATGGGAATGAACAAAAAATGTATAAACGTCATGAAGAATGAAGAGATGATCTTATGTAACTAGAGTTTCTTGAAAAAATATAAAAAGTATTTGTAAAAAATAGATTTGATCGGGAAGCTTTACATGTTAATGCCATATTAAGAACGACATTGACTGTTTTTATTTTAGGTTAAAAAAGGAACTAATTTCAATAAAAGCTGTTTTTCAGTCATTATAAACTTCCAATGGTTGCCTTTCGCGCCTGTCGTTGCAACATAATGTCAGGATCTGACTATTAGGCTACTATTTTCAAATTATCTAGGCTACTAACCTTTCCCGTCCAAACAGTTCTGTTAAATTTATGCGACTGTGCCCATTTCAAAGCCGAATCCTCACAGTCAGATCAGTTTATATGTCACATTTTTCGTCATAAATACACGTCATAACTACTAAAAACACTAAAACATCACGTTCACAAAGAAAAAATTACACATAAATAAAACACTAAGTAGCTACGTTCATGTGCCGGCCAGAAATTAAATGTGTTTAAATTATCTGTAATTGTTTCTGTATGAACTTAATGTTTTTAATGGTTTTAATAGTTTTTACGTGTCTATTTAACGACAATTTTGATATTTAAATCATGCAACCTGATGACTTGAATCACGGCTTGGCTTGACTTTGAAATATGAATAGTCACATAATTGAACATAAATGTTTGGGTGGAAAGAATTAGTAGCCTAGTTAATTATTGTATAACAGTTCAAGAAGCAATATACTATAAAATAGACGTCAAATGAAGTACCACATCAACACTCTTATATTCACATTTCTATTCATTTAAAATACATATTTCTATTAAAAATTTTTTAATGTTAATTTGACATAGAACAAAATCTTTTTCAACATTCGTTTTAAACAACCGAAGTTTATCTTGAAAATCTATAATACAAAAATCAATTGAGTACAGGTTCTGTTATTTTATTGACATCTAGAGTTCACCACGGCCCCGACAGGTAGCGGACAAAAGCGTCTTGATGGATTGGTGTAGCAGTTTTGGATTGTACGAAATTTCAAAGCTTCAACATAGATCACATTACGATCCATACACGTCCCGAATTCTTGGTTTTAAAGCAATTATTTAACTGTAACACTTATTTGATATTTTAATTCTTTATTATTTTTGAGGTTAAAAATAGCACATGCACACAATCCTAAAATGAAAAAACGTTTGATTTTTACTATGAATTATAACAAATAAATTTATTTTAATTCATAGTAAATGCTTAAAACTATTATACTTGGGTTAGTTTTAAACACATTATGAATATCCAATTCTCCAATTCTCTCTAGCGTCATTTTAACTAGGTTATATTCTGCCAAATAGTATTAAATGACCAAAACCATTTTAATCCCTAGACGCTACAAAATAGAACGGCTAAGATAAAGAAAACAAACTTAGCATAGGTTATAAAGAATCCTTTTTAGAATGCTTTTTTATGATAGGCATGCACATTAAATGGGATTTTATGAAGGAATGAAAATTGTACTCATAATGGCATGTTTTGTTCCAAATGAAAATTTGACAAAATCCTGCAAGTAACAAATAATAAATTTTTCATAAATAATAGCCGAGTATTTAAAAATATTTCGTCTAATATTAAATTATAGGTAAAAATTAGTAAGAGTTCAATTTTATATCTTTTGAAAATCCTGATTGCTATACATTGCTGTACTATGCGACATAATTTCTGGTTCTACAGATACATTTGGGCTGTTAAACGATACGATAAATATCTCGGTGCTAAGCCTAGTGATTAAGACGGGGCAGGGCACGACACATTCGATAAATCTATCGGAACATTGATCAAACTTATCTATCAGTTTACCAATACCTATGTTTATCATAATCCAATTTCATATAAAGAATAGCGTTGGTTGAGAAGGATGGTCGATGGTGTTGCAAGCAATATATCAGATTGCACAAAACTAAAAAAATTGGTGTGTTATAATGTCAACTTTACAACTAGTAAAATTCAGAAATATTGTAATACCACAAAGAGACATATGTTGACTGAGATGTGGGATGGATTAAAATGTACAATTAATTAATTGCCACCTTTTTAGTCCTAGCACGCTCTCTGACTGTGGCTCTCTTCTGCTTGTTCAATGATCAAACATAAAGCTAATCATTACTGATTCTTTGGTTATTGTGCTATTCTGTGCTACCATGTTTCGTAATATGGTATCTGATCCCGTTCCCATGTGAGCTGCAACCTGATCCCCTCCTCGTGTGATCTGAAACCTGATTCTGTCCTCATGTAAGCAGGAACCTGATTCCGCCTTCGTGTGATCTAAAAACCTGATCCCGTCCTCATGTGAACTGGAATCTGATCCCGTCCTCATGTGAGCTGGAACCTGATCCCGTCCTCATGTGAACTGGAACCTGATCCCGTCCTCATGTGAGCTGGAACCTGATCCCGTCCTCATGTGAGCTGGAACCTGATCCCGTCATCATGTGAGCTCAAACTTGACCCTGTCCTCATGTGATCTGGAAACTGATCTCGACCTCATGTGAGCTGGAACCTGATCCCGTCATCATGTGAGCTGGAACCTGATCCCGTCCTCATGTGAGCTGGAACCTGATCCCGTCCTCATATGAGCTGGAACCTGATCCCGTCCTCATGTGAGCTGGAACCTGATCCCGTCATCATGTGAGCTTGAACCTGATCCCGTCCTGATGTGAGCTGGAACCTGATCCCGTCCTCATTTGAGCTGGAACCTGATCCCGTCATCATGTGAGCTGGAACCTGATCCCGTCCTCATGTGAGCTGGAACCTGATCCCGTCATCATGTGAGCTGGAACCTGATCCCGTCCTCATTTGAGCTGGAACCTGATCGTCATCATGTGAGCTGGAACCTGATCCCGTCCTCATGTGAGCTGGAACTAGGTCCCGTCCTAATGTTAGCTGTACCTGATCCCGCCCTCATTTGAGCTGAATCCTGACCCCGTCCTCATGTGATCTGGAAACTGATCTCGTCCTCATGTGAGCTGGAACCAGATCTCGTCGTCATGTGAGCTGAAACTTGACCACGTCCTCATGTGATCTGGATACCGATCTCGTCCTCAAGTGAGCTGCAACCTGATCTCGTCGTCATGCGAGTTGAAACTTCACCCCGTCCTCATGTGATCTGGAAACTGATTTCGTTGTCATCTGAGCTGGAACCTGACCCTGTCCTCATGTGATCTGGAAACTGATCTCGTCCTCATGTGAGCTGGAATCTGATCCCGTCCTTTGTAAGCTTGAACCTGATCGCATCCTCATGTGAGCTGGAACCAAGAACTTTCTCGTCATTTTAACATTCCTCTATAGATACGTCAACAAAGGCTTTAAGTATTACATTTGTGAGCGTAAGTGTGTGAGTTATAAGAGAATGAGAGTGACGTTTGCTGTGTATACGATCACGAAGTTAAGGTTTGTGATCGTATTTATAACGCAGCCAAACAAACGTAATTTGAGTCAACAGTGCTAGAACAATTAAGCTCGGTGTAAAACACTGAACTCAATCCCGGGATTGCGTACCTTGCCCGGAATTGCAAATAAAAAAGGAAATATTTGGATTTGACAAATGATTACAAACAGTTATTTTTTTATAGTAATGTTAGTGCCTAATTGGTTATGTAAGCTCACGCTTTGAAGTTAGAGAATAAAAAATATTTCATTTTTATATTTTACCTTTAACTATAGTTTACCTTTAAACGCCAATTATTTCATTGCAAGACTCTCCTTAGCGCCAAATTATAAAAGAATTAATATTTAAAGACTATTGGTCATGTCTTTTAATTATGTGGCCTAAGTACGACATTCTGAAATACCTCTGAATGTTGGTAAATATTATATTCTCAGCGCAGATTTCGGCTGTAGGCCTAGTGTAGCTATGAAATTTGAGAAGTTTTCATATCCATCAAGTGTCACTCAGTATACACCTCTAATTAGATATTCACCAGATACAAAGTAAATTTTGCATGTATTATTGCTTTACCTTAATTTGCTAAATATCAACCATATCTCAACCATATCGCTATATGAAGAGAGGATCCGCTAATTACAATCATTGTCAGTCTACAGACACTGCGACATTGCCATCGGACTCAATGCATTTCTTCTTCATATACGTAAAGAGGAATCGCACCTAAGAGATATCTCAACCATATCTTTATTTGACAACAGGTATCTCGTCAAATAGCGCGTCAGATACGTCTCGACAATACCGCTTTTTAATGACAAGTATCGCCAACTACAATCGTCAGTCTGCAGACACTGCAAAATTTCCATTAAAGTCAATGCAATTCTTCTGAGCAACACAAAGGGAAAAGGCACGTCGAGACACGCATGACAACAGGGAGCGATACTCACGTCGGAAATGCCTCAACTCTGACGCTATCTGATGGCAGTTCCGCTAACTACTATCATCAGTCTGCAGACACTGCAATATTGTTATTGAAGTCAATGCCTTATTTCGTGAGGGAGTGACATTGAGAAGATACTCACGTCGGAAATACCCAGGACACCCCTACCAGGTGGACAGTAAGGGGGTACACCACTTTCTGACAATTCTGGTCAGCCCCGGCAGAATCAAGCTGGAACCAATTAACAGGAAGTCCGTCACTCTGGATAGCCACCGTTAATGGACAGCTTATTTTTAATTTACAAATTTTGATCTTTGAACTAGTAAATAACCCGTCGTAGCAGACCTGTGTACTGAGCGAATTTACAATTCAATAAAATGACAATAGTAATATATGACAAGTTTGATCAATATCTCTCAATAAATATGAGAGTTTACCTATTTTCCATCATGGTAGAGAATAATCAGTTTTGCTGCTGTGAGGAACCCTGGAAGTAAGCATTTTTACCTTAAACAATCTTTATTTTGACCATATACCAAGTTTATCACCATCTGTCCATAGATAAAGGAGTTTTCCTATTTTCTATATGATTAACATGGGAAAAGAGTACACAGGTTAACTGACATGATAAACACATCAATGATTTTTGAGCATAAATGGATGGATCTGAACCACATGAGGCTAAATACCTAGTTCCTTCCAAAAATATAGGTTAACAAGTGAAATATATTTTTTATTTACCACCCTCCCATTAGATTAGAAATTTCTAAAGTTCTTAAAAAATTGGCTATTTGACTTAGGCAGTATTGAGTCATTATTTTTTGTTTTGGTTTAAAAGTTCATGTTGGATGGTTTATATATTATACCTACTGCATTAAGTATTTAACTGTTTAACTAGTTAAAGCTATTGGAGTCAAGACATGTTTTCTTATTTTGCTGAGTGGTAAATTAAGGCCTATTGTTTTCTAATAGAATAGTAGTTGTTTTTATTTTTTAGGTAATAGGATTAAGATTTATTTTTATTTTTCGTTTTATTGTACGCACTGTAGGGTACCGCTCTTAGTTCAAGTGTAAAGTTCGACTGTTTATTATTTTTGTTTTAGTGTTAAGTTAACTGGGCTAGCCATGTATACTAGAAGAAATGGCTAGTAATTCCATGAGTAAATTGTTAATATATTATAAATATTTAGAATAAAAAATAATATTCTTCTTCTAGATTGAAATCGGAACCTCAAAATACATCGAAATGTTTTTAGTGTTTTTAATATATCGGTAACCATTGGGAAATAGAAAAATTTTAATATTTAAAATTATTCATAAAATACAAACAACTCAATTTTGGGGTACAAACCCCCTCAAACTACCCTTTTTAATTGACCAATATATCTGAATTATGAACTCGTCCGAGTAAATGTAGGAATACACATCTCTATCAAATTTTGTCTCGATCGGACCATTTTTGCGAGAGTTATCGTGTTCAAGATCACACATATAAATACATAATTTTTATGTTTATTCTTTTGGTCTCTAGGCACCTTAAAACGAAAAAGTAACATGGTACTGGGCTTAGGTCTTGCCATCAGGCCTACGGTAATAGCTTATTCCCTATAGTAAAACGAGTCAGACAGTTGACTAGGCCTTTAGTCACGATAAACCAAGTTACATTTTATAAAACTATTTCTACACGTATACAAGTATCTTGTACTAGATTCATTATACTCCAAAGTGCACCATACACGTAGTGTAATGAAGTTTTACTGAAGTCGTGTGAAATGATTAGAAACTGTATCGTAAGTACAACAAGCTATTGTTGGACAGCCTGAATCGATATCGACATGTCAGACCTATGAGTAACCGATATGCCTCTACATTTTCAATAATCTGAGGTAAGCATTACACGAAGGATATTATCCTAATAGAGATAATTTCAATCTCTATTATGAAAATGAGTATTCTTGGAAAATCGGAAATATTCATTAGGCTGTATTATGTTTACCTGGAACATTAAATAATGCAAGAATAACCGTGGTTTGTCGACAAGTTCATCATTATTACAAACTAGCTGTAACGACCAGTAAAACATGTTCAAGAAGTAGCAGAATAATAGCATTTCATTGTAAATTCGTAATATATAACAACAAATGATAAACATAATAAATAACAATTCCATTCCCATAAAACAAATAAATCTGGAGTGGATTAATTCACAATTTCAAATCCAATCAATAATAAACTGAAATAAAATATAAACAGCAATTATATAAATTAAATAAAGATGTAATATCATATAAACACTATAATTTTATAATAAACGATAAACATTGATAAATATAAAACTTTATCAACATCTGAAAATATAATTTGCCTAATCATATATTAACGTAATAAAGCTGTTCATTTTTCATGTACACACATAAACATTTTTTAACAAATGTAGATTAAACATTAATGAATATCAAGCATCCATATTGGATAATAAGTAAAAATTAACCATAAGACATTTAGTAAAAATCAAATGTTTAGATTATTTAACTTTTGAACAAAAACTTTAAGTCTTAGGATTAACATTAGGTATATAAAATTAGAAATTTTTAAAAAAATTCTGGGCGAAAAAACCATTTTTACAAAACCGAAATACTTCATACATACGGATACGAACTTCGTTTGTATAATACATTTACATACATAATTTTTTACGAGAATAGTGTTAAGACACAACACACAACACAATTATATATAAAAAATTTTAACACAGCTATAATAAAAAAAAATAACATCATATAAAACTTGATAATAGTAATTTTTCCTATTCTTCATAAAATCAACATGGTAAAGAGTACGCAGTTTTGTTGCTGCTATAAGGAACACTGAATGTAGGGCTTTTTAATATTTTTTATATTAATTTTTTTATAGCTTATAGCATACAGCAGTGTGGAAGTTGTCTGCATAGGGTTCTCGCCTGTGCTTAGTCCAGGGCCTTTGTAATTATTTAAGTTACTAATTATAGAAAGAAAACTGTACATACTTTTGTAAAAACAAGATAATGATAGTGACATGAAGAACATATGAGTGGGTGTCTGGTATGGTCGTGCGAGCGTCCAGCAAGTGTAATGAAACGAAAAATTATTTATTTCTTCAGCCATAATGAGAACAGATGTCCCACTTAACAATACACCGTATTAAATCAAGACAAAATGGCCTCAATAGTATGGTGGATAAATGGTTAAATGGTAGTAAAAATCATCATTATGGCCGCATTAACCATTTTAAAATAATTCTAATTCTTCTTCTTTCTAATTCTGATTGATTTAAAAAAACCCAATTTTGATCTTCGAACTAGTAAAAGGTCAGAGCACCGATTAGGGCTGGCACGGCACTAAACGGGATGTCAACTGCATATGTTTGAGCGTCATTTGTATAAGTGAGTAGCTTATAATATTCAGGGTGAGTCTCTCTACTCACTCACTACTCACTACTTAGTTTTACTTTTTAATACTACTTACAAAACTGAACAAAAAGTGTATAAGTCCATATGTTATCTTAACCGTATAGCTGTCATAACGTATTTTGTTTTTTTATTTCACGACTTGTCCCATTAGTTTGACGATAGAATGCAAACTATTTTAGTTACGACATAGAAAGTAACACCATTTAAAAGAACATTAAATCTAATTTAAGGTAAACATAGTACTTTAATACTGACTCCTTTTACAATGGTTTTAAAATAACTTTAAAGTAAAAAAATATTATTACTGAGATTTTCCAAACAAATTTAAGGCTTGATAGAACCAGTAAAATATTTCTTATTCTTATGTACAATTTCATACGGTCGATTAAAAGATATTTTATTCATCACAACTACCAACGTTTTGAATTAGGCTTGCAATAACTTTGTTTTGACTTAATAACGTAGTTCTTTTTTCTAAATAAAATAATTTATTTAAATTTTTTCTATTAAATGTTTTTATTACCTAACATCTTCAAAGTACTAAAAGCATCAACTGTCTTTTCTTTGGACTGGAGGACTCCTTTAAATATTTTTAGTAAGATAATTAAATCAGTGTTTTTGTGTCTATAAAGACCATTTAAATGCAGAGACTAAAGCTAAAAGTAAAGCTATAACTAAAGCTTTATAAATTCTAAGCACATACAACTGCGCTCTATTCACATAAAGATTGGGAAGGGAAAGCAGAGGGATTTTCATATCTCATTATTAGGCAAAATTATTTAAGCTCATCTTGTTTCCCGGACATGAAACATTACTCAACTCTGTCATTACTCATTACTCTATCTCATTAGCAAAACTCATTAGTATTTTAATATTACCCTTGTCGTTATTTAAGTAATTAAAATATTTACATGACTCTCTTTGTAACAAAACAAGTATTTACGTAATGAGAAAAAACCTGTTTGAGAAATATTGTCACCACTTCTTGTCCTTTCTAATATCGTTAATGTTGGTCGACTCAAAATAGCTTAAGCAGAATTGGCGAGGGCTTGGGACTGACTACCACTCTCCTGATCGAAAGTGGCCATTAACATAATACGTTATAAATAGCCAGTTAGGCCACTTACTCCAAAATATTTACTGGTGGATTAGATTGTTGGGTGATTAAGTATTGTATCCAAGTACCCGGCACCACTTTTAGAACATTTTCAAAGATTAACGATGTTTCAGGATAAGGAATCTGATCCCATCCTCAGGTGAACCAGAAACTAGTAAATAAAAAGATTAGTATATAATCAAGTCTAAGAAAGTCTATAAAGCTGAAAACAAAAAATATAAAAACACAAAGAAACAAAAGCTGCAAAACAAAGCACAAGAACACAGCTCGGCTGTTTGCCACGGTAGCTTAGGCAATATCGAAGGAAGAACGCGTCTTGCGGTTATTACATTTGGTTTAGTTAAAAGTAATTACATATCAATAACATACTACGAGTTTTTGAGAGAAGTTAAACTGATGATACTCCTAGTAACTTGACTAACGTTTGAACTTACGTTGAAGAAAGACATAGTTGGAGACTAACAAAGTTGGCGACAAACTTTCTGAATATTTGAAGACAGTTATACGAAACAGTTATGCGGAACACTATAACCTTCCGCAGCCTTCCTTCCCTACTCAGTGGTAATAAAGTTTTTACGCGGTGGCATAACAGTGAGGATGCTTTTTGTTGTAAAATAGTAAATATTATTGTATGTCATGATTGCAAATATATTCCGCCGATAAATTAGCAGCCCGTACTTTATTTTTAAATCTTACTAATCACACAAGTATTTGAACCCAGATCTACTTTTTCAGCCTTTAACAAAAAACATTCTGCTTGCTAATGATCTCAGAATCTATATATTTACGATGAAAAAACTTTCTTCCTAAAAATAAAATTCCAAATCCAAAATATTATTTCTCTAAATATACCTGTGCGACATGCAGTCTCTTATAATCATCCGATAAGTAATGTATAACGTTTTACAATGTACTTGTTGGACTAAACCCCAATACTATGTATTGTGTAATATTATAAAACCCCAATAATATGTATTTAAATAATGAGTAAACAAAATAAGTTGTCTAACCTATTAAGCTTAGACATTTAGGCACTGATAATGACTGAAGAATATAAAAGAAACAAGTAAGAAAACACTTCACGTTTACCTAAAAACCGTTAAAACGTTGAAATATAAATTTGTAAAACGATATTTACGATAAACGATAACGATTTTGATCAAAACTGTAATGTTTGTTTGGTTAAGGTTACAAATAATCTAACGCCTCTTAAATGTCTGTAGATGTACAGGTTTCAAATTTATGGGTATTTAAGTGTGAAAAATGTTTTCAATTTTTGGTCAAAACCATGAATTCAAAAAATAATATTACTATGACCATTGAAACCAGCATAAAAAATAAAGAAATCGATTATTTTTAGCATAAGTATTTTAAAACGTTATCTTATATGTATTTAGATAATGAGTAAACAAAATAGGTTGTCTAACCTATTTAGTTTACGATTAAAGGGAGAAAATATATTTCAGTTTACTAGTTCTGTTTACTAATGAATGCTGTAATAGTAAGTTTCAGAATCTCTAAAATTCAAATGGCGTTAATTATTACTTATTCAATATACAGGGTGTTTCAGAATTCCCTACCAATACTTTAGGGCATTGTTCCTGGGTAAGAAACATATCTAAATATCATATTTAAGTCGTCCGGAAGTCCTTAGTTACTCACACCCTCCATTTTGTTTTTCATTTATAATATTTTTTCTGAATAATGGTTAATCGTACGGAATTGAAACTTTGCACAAACATTTATGGCATATAGACAAAGCTACAAAAAATTTATGATAATTTCTCAAATTCATAAAACAAAATGGCGGCCATTTAAAATTTTGTTTCTCATATAGGTGACCGCTAGAGCTTAGTTGCAGTGCATGTAAAGGCATGCGACTTAAGTCTGCCACAACAATGCAACAGTCTCCACCTGCTTACTGTCATTAAAATTGTTGTGGCAGACTTTAGTCGCATTCCTTGACATGCACTGCAACTAAGCTCTAGCGGTCACCTATCACTAAAGCTACCATATCTCAGTTAATATTTGTCTAATTTAAAACAATTTGGTGTCAATAGACTTGTAATTACATTACCTAAAAAAATACATTCTTGTAAATTTTCTTTTAAATCAACGGTTCACGAGTTATTTGAGAAACAAAATTTTAAATGACCGCCATTTTGTTTTATGAATTTGAGAAATTGTCATAATTTTTTTGTAGCTTTGTCTATTTGTCATAAATGTTTGTGCAAAGTTTCGATTCCGTACGTTTAACTATTATTCAAAAAAATATTGTAAGTGAAAAAAACAAAATGGAGCCTGTGTGAGTAACTAATGACTTCCGGAAAATTTAAATATGATATTTAGATATGTTTCTTACCCAGGAACAATGACCTAAAGTATTGGTAGGGAATTCTGAAACACCCTGTATTTTATTGGACTTTTCCAAAGTGTCTGTGTTTTTAACTACACAAGGTTTCTAGAGGTGGAGACACTCCTTCCAACGGGAATTGGAGCAGTTGCTCCAGTAAAACCCCAGAAGGACAAGTCGTACTCCAACTACCGCTCTAAACACACGCTATCTTGTGTCGCCCCGCTAGCTCGGAGGCGTGTTGTGTTTATTTGTTGCGTTATCAATATAGTTTTTGTTTTGTGCGTGATAGATAAGTATTATTGAAAAATGATATAATTAATATCTGTAACTTTTAATACTCAATTTTCAATTTAAATTATTAGGTAATCACTTGAAAACGGGAGGAGTGTCTCTACCCCCAGAAACGTTATGTAGTTAGAAACACAAACGCGTTGGAAAAGTCCAATGAAATATATTGAATAAAAGTAGTTCTTCGAGTAAAAATGAGAGGTGTATTCAGAAACATTTAAGTTTTGATAATTAATTCTTTATTTATACAAAATGAATAAAATAGAATATAAACATGACAAAGTAACATATTAAATATTAGAGGATAAGCATAACGAATAGAAGCATGAGAATTAAAATCTACGATCCACTATTTCGACTAATAATTATATTTCGATCCGCATTTTATGTGTAAAAATTAATATTATTTCTTTTTCTTCCCGAACTGTCAAAATGTAAACGTTTTGGCATTAAATGTAAACATTGCCAGGGTATTTACAGCAAATGTCTTTGTCGAACTGTATTTTATGTTCACAGCTGTTGACATTCAAGTTATTTTATGTTTTCATTTTCTAAAAATTTAAACATTGATACTTAGGTTTAGTATATTTAAGGAAAAAAGTTTTTGATGAGTTTAAGATCTGTCTTTGGTAAAATTTCAAATTTTTTCAGTATTTTTTGACTTCCAAAACAAACACAAACCACAAACACAAAACCACACAAACCCACAAACAAACATACAGAAACCACCTCTTCTTTATAATATTTTAGATAATAAGTTTCAAGTATATGAAATTCAAATAATTTGGTTTAATTTGTTAATTTATAAATTAGGATATAATAAAATAATAATAAATAGAATATATAATTAGGATAGTTATAAATAGATTAAGGTAACATGTAACACGCGAATCCGAAGCTATGGAATACCTACGATCCTGTTGTGTATTATCGGAATTTTATAGACCGCGTAGAAGCAACAATGCTACCGGTGAATATTCCTCCATCTTCTTCGGATATTCTGTGAATTCAGCTGGAACGTTTTCAGAATGTCATGCGCCAGGGTGAACGTTTTTAGGAAATGTTTGGGGAGATTTATTTATATTGGCACATTCTTTCCGTTTAAATTTATATTTTTCGTTTGTATTTTATAATGTGTGTTACATTTCAAAAAAATTTGATAGTTTTTAGTTGATTTGAAGTTAATGTCATAGGTAAATATTTTTTTCAAAAGAAATGCAATTAGTTGTATGATTCCCATACAGCAGACCTGCATTATCAGTAAATTTTCATCCTTATCCACCTATGCAAAAGGTTTGAGGCTTTTTATGTACATATATCTTTAAGGGTGAAATTCCACGGTATTTTGAAAATGGCACTTCTTCATTCTAGGTACTTAAAAATCAAAAATCAAACAAAATAAAAAATGGTGTGGACATATACCCAGAATAACATGAAAATATGAACTCTTACAAATTAAAAAAAATAGTTCACTAAATAAATCATATTTTTTAGACATACCAAGCACACCATTGTTAATAACTTATTTGATTTTGTTGTTATTTTTGCTTTCTTTTTTAAGTATAATTGTAGCCTTATGACGAAAAACATGTTTTTAGTTATGGATATTTGACGATACATGATATTTGTTACGTTATTAAGTAAACAAATGTGATTTGTAAATAAAGAACTATTGACTATTTAGAGACGGACGGACAACAGTCTAAAAACCTTTTTGGACACAGAAAACCTACAAATTAATGTAATTAAACTTTTAACCTTAGAGTTTTAATATGAGTTTAATGTTAATAGAAATAATACTTTATCCATATACTATGTAAAGCGAGAGGAAGTAAAAGACGTGTTTGACAGGAACGCCAGGTATGATTCACATGTATAATGTAGCCGTTTAGTTTTCGACAGAAGCCAACTTCGCTTTCAACGAGATTGAATAATTCCAAGCCCGAGCATCTCCTATAGAATATCCCGTAAATCAAGTGTGCAATTTATGAATGGACTTAAAAAATCCTCGCTGAATTTCACTGTCAGCTCGTATTTATTTTCATACAGGGCATTTTAGAACTCTATACCAACTTTTTGAGGTAATTTTCCTCGATGAGTATAAAATTGAAATATCACATTTTAGTTTTTAGTACCGAAGTCATCAGTTACTTACAGAGCTACAAAGTTTGTTCTAAAAAAACTTTTTTTGTGAGAACAAAAACAGTTTTTAATATAAGAATTAGGATTACTAAATCTAAAAAATGAAAGTAAAAGGTTAAATAGTGACGTTGGTTTTCGTAAAATATTGAAAATTGTGACTTTATAATTCATAGCTAAACGAAATATTTCTATCAATTAAATCTTTAGTAATTTAAAAACGTGTTTGGTGCGCATTGCCCAGACGCAGGCGAGTCAATGAATGAAAAACCTGACTACAACATCAACCCTCCTCAGTGGCATCATTTTAGTCATTTTATTGTTGTATGTTTTAGTTAGGTTATAGTTAGCTATATTATATATATCTGTAAACATATACGAATAAAGGTGATTCGAAGTACATAGGAACTTGAGTAAGAGTAGATGCATGTGTTGGGTGTTGTGCACGTAGATATTTTTTCTAAGAGAGCTAAGATAAAAAAACAATCCTTCTAGCTGGTGTCAAGAATGCAAGAATGTCCAACCTGATAACGTTAAAGAACTTTCAATCCCTAATGAAAGAGTTGAATATTAATCAACTAACTATTCAGGGGTAGACAAAAAATATATTCGAGTGGTGGACAGTAAGACTATGCAAGTGGTGGACAGTAAGCCTATTCAGTGGTGGAGAGTAAGCCTAGTCAGTGGTAAACGGTAAGCCTATTGAGTGGTGGAGAGTAAGCCTAGTCAGTGGTGGAGAGTAAGCCTAGTCAGTGGTGGAGAGTAAGCCTAGTCAGTGGTGGAGAGTAAGCCTAGTCAGTGGTAAACGGTAAGCCTATTGAGTGGTGGAGAGTAAGCCTAGTCAGTGGTAAACGGTAAGCCTATTGAGTGGTGGAGAGTAAGCCTAGTCAGTGGTAAACGGTAAGCCTATTGAGTGGTGGAGAGTAAGCCTAGTCAGTGGTCGAGAGTAAGCCTAGTCAATGGTAAACGGTAAGCCTATTGAGTGGTGGAGAGTAAGCCTAGTCAGTGGTAAACGGTAAGCCTATTGAGTGGTGGAGAGTAAGCCTAGTCAGTGGTAAACGGTAAGCCTATTGAGTGGTAGAGAGTAAGCCTATTGAGTGGTGGAGAGTAAGCCTAGTCAGTGGTAAACGGTAAGCCTATTGAGTGGTGGAGAGTAAGCCTAGTCAGTGGTAAACGGTAAGCCTATTGAGTGGTGGAGAGTAAGCCTAGTCAGTGGTAAACGGTAAGCCTATTGAGTGGTGGAGAGTAAGCCTATTCAGTGGTAAACGGTAAGCCTATTCGATTGGTGGACAGTAAGCCTATTAAGTGGTGGAGAGTAAGCCTAGTCAGTGGTAAACGGTAAGCCTATTGAGTGGTGGAGAGTAAGCCTAGTCAGTGGTAAACGGTAAGCCTATTGAGTGGTGGAGAGTAAGCCTAGTCAGTGGTAAACGGTAAGCCTATTGAGTGGTGGAGAGTAAGCCTAGTCAGTGGTAAACGGTAAGCCTATTGAGTGGTGGAGAGTAAGCCTATTCAGTGGTAAACGGTAAGCCTATTGAGTGGTGGACAGTAAGCCTATTAAGTGGTGGAGAGTAAGCCTAGTCAGTGGTAAACGGTAAGCCTATTGAGTGGTGGAGAGTAAGCCTATTCAGTGGTAAACGGTAAGCCTATTGAGTGGTGGACAGTAAGCCTATTAAGTGGTGGAGAGTAAGCCTAGTCAGTGGTAAACGGTAAGCCTATTGAGTGGTGGAGAGTAAGCCTAGTCAGTGGTAAACGGTAAGCCTATTGAGTGGTGGAGAGTAAGCCTATTCAGTGGTAAACGGTAAGCCTATTCGATTGGTGGACAGTAAGCCTATTAAGTGGTGGAGAGTAAGCCTAGTCAGTGGTAAACGGTAAGCCTATTGAGTGGTGGAGAGTAAGCCTATTCAGTGGTAAACGGTAAGCCTATTGAGTGGTGGAGAGTAAGCCTAGTCAGTGGTAAACGGTAAGCCTATTGAGTGGTGGAGAGTAAGCCTAGTCAGTGGTAAACGGTAAGCCTATTGAGTGGTGGAGTAAGCCTAATTCGATTGGTACGTAAGCCTATTAAGTGGTGGAGAGTAAGCCTAGTCTATTGAATGGTGGAGAGTAAGCCTATTCAGTGGTAAACGGTAAGCCTGTTGAGTGGTGGAGAGTAAGCCTATTCAGTGGTAAACGGTAAGCCTATTGAGTGGTGGACAGTAAGCCTATTAAGTGGTGGAGAGTAAGCCTAGTCAGTGGTAAACGGTAAGCCTATTCGATTGGTGGACAGTAAGCCTATTCAGTGGTAAACGGTAAGCCTATTCGATTGGTGGACAGTAAGCCTATTCAGTGGTAAACGGTAAGCCTATTGAGTGGTGGAGAGTAAGCCTAGTCAGTGGTAAACGGTAAGCCTATTGAGTGGTGGAGAGTAAGCCTAGTCAGTGGTAAACGGTAAGCCTATCCCCCCAGAGCTAAGACATATCCATGTCAAAACAAAGCAAAATTATATTTCGGTTTTAGAGTAACTATATACTATTGATGACAAAAGCCTTTTTATTTTTGAATTTTATTCCCCAAAACAAAATACATGTAACTTAAATTATTCTATATTAGATTTTTTCTCGGTTTTTAATTCTGTTTTTGTGTTCAGTTGTTGTGTTCTAGTTCAGTTAACTTTAGTAAGTGTTTAAGTATCACCTTTTCTGGTTGGTTTTATAGTATTGCACAATACCTACAGTCCTACAACTTATAAGTGTTAGTATTTTATTATCTGTAACGAAAAAATATATAATTGCGTCTGATCTCGCCCCCCTCCAGTGGGGGACAGTATGTTTATACAATAACTATACTCCATTTTCATCTTCATGATTTGTATGTTTCCATAGGCTAATTTAGAAAAAGGAAGAGAGAATTACACGGTAGTTTAAAATAGTAGTTTTATAAAAAAAATTCCCACCACCTTTAAATTATTAAAAAAGCCTTACGCAAGTTTAAATCTTGTATTTCCTTGTTGTGAAATGCTCATAAACGTTTTATTGTTAACAAGGGTGAGAATCAATACGTATAAGGATGTGCTGGCACCTGACGGAAACTCTGGCAACTAACTCAAGCTCACTAGGCAGCAGCACAATAATTAATTCAAAATTTTACGACCAACTTAATTATTAGATTTACACAATTCCCTATGAAATCTGCACGCAATGTTGTGATATTTTTGGTTCAACTTATTTAGTGTTTTAGCGTCAAAGATTTTAAGAAATAAATTTTATTTATTTCATAAGAAGAGAATTCTTGTGATTCCTTGTTTAAAGCGTATAAAAAACTCATTCGTAACAACATTAAAGCTTTTGGTAACATTTTAAATAGCATTTTTTAATTACTTGAATTTCAGTTTTCAGCGAATTTCCTATGAGAAATAGTGCTGTACCGTGATCGTCTTAGCAAGACCTAGACTGGATCTATTTTTTAATCGTTGCAATGTCGCTAGATTCCCAAAACACTATTCGTGTCAGACGGTTGCCAAGGAAGTTTACACTTCATAAGGTTCTATATCTTATACAAAGTAACTCCTAACTACCTTAATATTTTGTCCGAACTTTATATAAGGTATTATACTTGTATTTGCCTAAAAACGTTATTCTTGTAAGATTTTTATAAACACCAGTTTTGTATTAATTCTTGGATAAACGTTTAAAATGTCATTTGAATTTGTTTGTTGAAGATTTTCTTTACAAGCTATCCCCTTGTATGCGAAATCGAAAAAGTACTTTTAAAGGGTTTCGAGAAAAAGTGCACAACGGCACTGTGAGTACTTTGGAACGATATACAGTATTAGTAATTATTAATTATTATATTATTTTCAACCCAAAAATTTGACCTAAAAACTGTATGTGATGTATTGTGATCTATTTTTTGTGGGAATTCTTTTAATATGTCTAATTTTTAAGTATTGTTATTCCATATATCGCAAGCCAGAATATTTACACGAAGCCGTAATGCTATTCGACTTCAGAACATGGTCAATCTTAAAGTTAAGAGGTATTTACTGTTAGGCGTTACGACGTTCGCCGGGTCAGCTAGTCTACTATAAATGTGAAAAAATATTATTGGATTAAGTGCTTGACAGTTCCAGCTGGAAACTGGACTTAATAGATTGGGCCTAAGTAGCCATAAGAAAATAAGTTAAGGGTAGCTTACATTTTTAAATATGCTGATACCATATAAACTTATTTTTTGACCTATAAAGATTTAATTTCATTTGACTATGTCAGAAGCTGATCAATACATCCGGGTTGGCATTGTTTTATGCAACGGATGTCACCATCACAACTGTAAGTAAAATAGTGGAGAAAATCATATAAACACACTTAGTTTAAGAGAAACATTGCCTTCCCAACTTCTGTGCTAGGTTGTTTTGAATCGTTTACTATTTCCAGTCAAAACAAACCCATAAAATCCACACAGGAATTTCACAACCCATTTCAAAATTGATTTAAAGGTTTTCTATCGAGTGTTCAAATATCAGAAATGTTTTCATGTAAAGTTTTGTAACAAATGAGTGAGAAATAACATAGAATACTGACGCTTTCAGTGTTATCCATGGACAAAGAGCTTTAGCAACATTACTGTTACCAGATACGGGAAGGGAAAACCTTTTCAAATTTTTTCGCTTTGAGGTCCCCAGACGCCTAAAATATAATTATATAAATAAAAACATATATTTACATAAAAGCACTATTTTTAAATTGAATAGTTTTCTTTTTATTGAATCTATACATTATATTTTAAAGTATGGCTTTGTAGTTTAAATTTTCATGTAACCACAAATTATTAGTACTAAACGAATAACGCTATCGGAAATAATGGGCAGGATCTTTATAATGACTGCAACAACAGCTTTTATCTGTAAAAATTCGCAAACATAAAAACAATGGTTAATTTTAATTAGTTTATTAACTTATTTTAATGTCTTTTTATTTTCACCTCAATTGTTCATTTTTGAATCAGCAAGAATAAATTTTAAAATAAAGTATATCACTGTTTACCTAAGACAAGAATGAACAGAAAATAATATTTGTATAAATTGGCACCTAGCCATGTTGCCTTGTGATTTGTTATTTCATAATTTATATTTAACTAGCTGACCCGGCGAACTTCGTAACGCCTCACAGTAAACACATGTTAACTTTAAGATTGGCCATGTTCTGAAGTCGAATAGCAATACGGCATCATTGTGAAAGGTTATATATTCTGGGTCGCTGCATAGTGAATAACAATACTGAAACGATAAAACATATTAATATCATTCCCATAAAACAAATAAATCTGAGTGGATTAATTCACAATTTTCAAATCCAATCCAAACCCAAACGAACCCTAACTGTAATACGGCTTTTATAGGAAAGATATACAACAGCTGATTATTATAATAAACGAAATAATATAAACATTGTAATTATCATATAAACACGTGACTTTAATCAGACAGAAAATAAAAATATAAATACATAATCCCCCAAAAACCGTTAACTATTAACGTGGTGAATAAAGCTGTTCATTTTTTACAGTACACATTTACTTCATAGTTTAACATTAATGAATGATTCAGATGGCATTGGATAGTAAAGCATACGGTATTGCTAATGGAATGTAAACCAATCAGCTGTAGCTAAGAAATCAAATGTTTTCATTGTAGACAATTTGTAAACAAACTTACTCTCCATAAGGTTAACATTAGAAATTTAAAACGCCATAAAATGGAAACTCATGGGGTTTTCGAAAATATTTTTTCACTAAAACCTTCCCGGACACATATAGAGCAACTTCCTAAAATTTCATGGCGATCGGATGAGTAGTTTGGCAACGCATAAAGGACATACATACATACATACATACAGACAGACATACATTCAATTTTATATATAGAGATTTTTGTACTTCCCATAAGAACGACATTGTCACCCCTGAACAATATACTGTGTTTACCGTTAGCTGTAAATGTTGTTCATGTCCCTTCCGATAGCTAGAACAGGTCTAGGTCAGACGCTTTCTCAGAAAATTTTTCTGTAGGTTCAGATAAAAACCTGGTCTTCAAATCCTCCTTATAAACAAAAACAAGAAATACCCTATGTTTAAATATTTACGTATTAATAACAATTTACTACCTAATTTTAAAAACTTAAAATTGCGACAAATTTTAATTTGGAAAAATATTGTGGAGGAAGGTGGTAAGAGCCATAAGTGCAATATGACGTTGCCAATGTCAATTCTAATCGAAATTCAAAGTAGGTCACAACAAAACTGATAACAACTGAAACTATAAACTTGGCCGCACTATGGCGACGACGGCGGCGGCGGTGACGGAGTGGATGTGGCTTGGGGTTGTGGAGCTCGCTTCCGGAGAAGACGGCTATAAACCAGGAATAGGACCGAGGGATAACTCTGTCTCATAATCTCTGTCTTACATAAAAATCAAACTACTGTCCTGCATCATTGCATCAGTTCTGCTGCAAACAGTGCACTGTATATTGTGTGTTTCGACTACAGTTCTTCCGATATCGAAACTTATTCAACATATCGATATAGATCAGGAATATCGATGCAGTAACATTATAAGGAATAAAATATTGATACCACTAATTTCTCGGCGAAGCCAGCTTGAGACGCCTAACAAAGCTATTCAACCTTTTTACAATTTAGTGTTAACTCTACGAAGGGAGTTATCAGTTAAAGGACGACTTTATAACTTTAAAACAAAATGACTCAGCACAAACAGAGTTGGCATCTTTACTGGTAAGCTACTTTTTTGTGTGCATAGTGATCAGATGTCACCTGTAGGGGAAACCATGGGGAGTGAGTTGAAAATGTTAAAGGTAGGCTTTGGTTGTTACGAAATTATACCAAATTTGACTTATGCTGCATCAACTCCTAATAGATTGACCCATAAGGAATTAGATCGATCTATGTTGTCTCAAATTGTATGTATTTTAATCGGAATACAACATCTGAAACCGGACGTCATAATCCGGTGTAGGCTCTCAAAGCAAACCAAAACATCTTTTCTCATCAAGTTCATACATTTGTACACTGAATGGTGTCATAAATATATTATCTTAAAAATATTCATAATAAAGCTACTAATACAAATACAAAGTTACTACACAACTACCCTGTCAAAGAAGTCTTTGAGGAAGTAGAAAAGTACTCTCCAATTGAGTATAAAGCTTTAGTTTCCAAATAACTTTTTAATTTACCTTTAAATTGGTCAAAATTCTC
Source organism: Nephotettix cincticeps (assembly GCA_023375725.1). Classification (NCBI taxonomy): domain Eukaryota; kingdom Metazoa; phylum Arthropoda; class Insecta; order Hemiptera; family Cicadellidae; genus Nephotettix; species Nephotettix cincticeps. The sequence goes on along the minus strand of CM041784.1, from coordinate 4,215,333 downwards.
TTCAATTTTGATCTTTTGGGGTAGACGCTTCATAAGTTTTAATTCATTGTAAGGTGGCTTTTTTCGTAGAAAGTTAATTCGTGTTGATCACCAATGAAATTTTTTTCGTCTTGTATTATATGGTTGACAACCTATTTTTTAGCTGTTAAGATGATTTTGTGCAATAATAGTTGTATTAAAGATGTATTGTCCATAGACTGTTAAAACTTTTAACTCTTTAAATGGGTTTTTGCTGATTCACTGTATCCTATTTTGTAATTATTCTTATTGCCTTTTTTGGGATTTTAAGTATTTTTTCTATATTTGCTTTATTTGTTGACCCATACAGACATAAAGCAGATGATAAAGAATGAATGTTGGCAAAATATATATTTTTAATGTTTTTTGGCTACAGAAAAATGACATTCTTGAAAGTGAATACATTCCGGAGGATAATTTTGACAATAATTTATCTACATGCATATTCCAGCTCAAATGTTAATCAACTGTTAGACCCAGAAACAGTGTATATAATTTATTTTCAATTTCTTGAGCATTGTATATAATTGTTGGTTCCGCGGTCTATTTTTTGGTGGGTTTCAAATACTATAAAATTGGTCTTTTGTGCATTGAGCTTTATTTGTTATATTCCAAGAAATTTCCAATGTTTTAAAGTTCAATGAAACTCAAAATTTCGACTTGTTGAACTGTATTGGTTGATACTTTAAAATTTGTATAATCTTCATTTTTTTAATTTTGAAATTGTATTGTTAGCTATAAGTGTTATTTCTACAATTTGACAACGTTTAAAAAGATAAGATTGAATCAATCTAATAGATATTTTGATACACATAATTTAGTAACTTGTTTATTTATAGGGTGTGGTTGACACTATCAAACGCTTTTGATAGATCCATGATAATTCCTTTTGTATATTCACCTTTATCTACTGACTCAATTAATTATAGATTCAATTAAAGAAATATCAGCAGTAGTCACAGATTTCCCAGTCTGAAACCATGCTGATAGTCATTTAGTAATTTTGATTCCTGTAAGTAACTTAATAACTGAATGTTAACGGGTTTCTCGTAAATTTAAAATACAACAGGAAGAATAGAAATGGGCCTATAGTTGACACAGTAATTTTTTTTATAGATAGGTATAAATTTTGATGTTTTAGCTGTTTGGGAAAAAATACCTGACACAAAAGATGTATTTATAAGGTGACTTAAATTTTGACTTTTGTTTTTTTCACATATTTAATTACTTTTATAGGAATCTCATCATACCCTGTTGAAATTTTTATCTTTTAGAGAGCTTGTTACTTTTCCTACCTACTCTGCAAAAACAAATTTATAATTAAAATCTCTTTTATCATTCTGACTATTTTTGTTGGTGAAACTAGTATAAACTGTATTTCCACTATTACAGTAATCACTATAACTTGCATTCTCTACATTCAATTCATTTCAAACATTGACAAAATCTTTATTTAATGTGTTTGAAATAGTTCTAGAGTCACTTACATTACTATTTTCTATTTTAAAGGTGATATTTTGACATTTTCATTTCTTTCCCTATCTCAGAGTTTATTAACTACCAAACAGTTTTTTGTATATTTTCTGACTTTTTAACGTTTATTAACTTTGCTTTAAAGTTTAGGTTTTTAAGTTTTAGTTGGCTTTAAAGACCAATTGTTATGTTTCCAAATTTCCAAGGCTTACGTAACCTGATAAAGGATTAGAACTATAAACTCAACCATGAATATACTACTACATTGGGTTTGAAATAAACATTTTGACCAAAAATACTTCAGATAAATTTTAAATAAGAGGGTTAAATCTTCTTAAATGTATAAAGAAAGAGAATTATCGGCAGAGAGTAAGGTTTGAACAGGAGCCCCTGGCAACTTGCCTTGCCTGTTGTTGACTCGCTGCCTTCCTCTCAGTTCTCTTAAATACACGATATGTAAGAGAGAATATTGTAAAAATTCAACTTAACATTTACAAATATTTGAAAAATTGTTTTTATATAATTTCCTATAGGAAATTAGGCTATTACCATAGGTTACTGAGATATGAATAATATAAGTTCTGTGAAAATTTTCTCTGCTCACGTCACCGTGCTGCGTGCGACTTCGTTTAATAATCATTTTAGGAGGTTCTTTCAGATTTTTAAAGAAAACTGCTCTGAATCTAATGGTAAAAGTGACCACTAGATTCGATGTCACAGACGGCAATATTCTTACAAACGGCTTCCTCCGCAACCACTAAACAACAACAACTTTGCAGAGTGCAGATCTCAACGACGATCTCGCGATCTGAATATTCCGCGTGTCTGATGGAATTAAAACAAAATCACATCAATCACAAGTTAGCACAGGGTAGTTTGCATGAACCAGGGAATTATAGCCTCGTTTCACAAACACAATCATCCCTGCAAATAATCTGTTCATGAATAAAAGCTAAATATCTACTACTCTTTTTAAATTATTGTATCCGCTATTTTCAATGGTTTCTAGAAAATAATTTTTACTGTCTTTGTAAACGTTTTTGGCAATTTCCATGTTATGTTTAGCCCATATAACTATATTTAACATTTTAATTTTATTTCTTATGGTGTTGTACATAGTTTGGCCTTTCTCAAACAAACATAAATGTTAAGTTTTACTAATTAAAATCCATGTTTTCTAGCTCCTGAGATGATTTATTGACTATCTACTTGCTATAAATACCTCGTCAACAGCTCAATTTTGTATTCTCATCTTAATGCCGAAACGGCCGTAACTTATTACTACGAAATTTAAATGTTGACGAGTTAAGTTTTTATGATGAATCAGGTACAGTGTATGTATGAGGTACTATAGTAAATTTTAATCCCATTACCTTTAACATACGTAACAACACTTTTCAGTTAAGGCAGTGACCTACCCCACGGAAAAATCCTCCAGCCTTGACGCTACAAAATAATATAGCTGATATAGGGAAAATTAATATTGCAGAAGATACGCGTAATCATATTTTAGATGACATTAGTTACGTCCTACTCTGTAAATGGGATTTGATAAACCAATAATATTGACACTCATACTGGCGTGTCCTGTTACAATAATCAAGAATTTGAGCTATGCCTACAAGTTAGGCCAAACAATAACCACTTTGGGTAAATTATAATTCAGTATTTTAAAAAGTTGTGTCTATAATTTCAAAAATAATGTAGCAAATGAGTGTAATTATCTTGTATCGTTTCATAATTATCAGCTATTTTCTATACTTTATTCATCTTTATTTTATTTTTATTTGTTGTACTATTTTACTATTTTTCCTATTTTTTCACTCAGTAGCTAAAGCGTATGCTTAGCGTTGAGAGAAGGTTAACACCAAGGTAGCAAGAATACTAAAGGCAAGGTTCATGCAAACAAAACCGATGACTTTGAACTTGCGGTTTCAAACGGAGTATAATAGGCTACTAAATACGCACAGTAAAAATATTACCCAGCATTTTTTAATGTTGAACGAATTTTGATCTCATTTATAGCTACCATAATTTGTAACATATCTTTATAAATACAATTTTTAGTGATTTTCTTGATTTGAACTCTGGACAGGAGAAGACATTTCCAGAATATATTGTTAAAGACGCTAAAGAATAATTAGCTTAGTTTTGTTTATATTAAATTAATTAACAACGCATTTTAGAAATTAACAATATTTAAAATAAATATAAACAAATATTCATATGTAAATTTTGAAAATAAATAATGACGTCACTGGTGTCTAACTACCATATATTTGGCAGGAAGTGTGTTCGTAACCCCGACCTCCCTTTAGTATTCTAGTTTCCTTTGTTGTCACTACTGGGCCATCCGACGTTCAAAATACTAGTTTAATAAAAATTAAAATTTTCCCGGAAGACCATATTGAATTTAAGTCCCAATTTATATATTTTCTGTTGTTCAGTTTTTATAAATGATGTTTTAAATGTATTTTTGTATAATGAAGAGAACATATGTCTCCTATTTATAAAAGACATGTTTTTTGATGAGGTATATTGCATATTATCTGTTTTATTAGGCACACTCACCTATTTTAGCGAATTTCCCAAAGGGAAGAATTACCGTAGGTCTCATGGTAAGACTTAAGCCCGGGACCATGTTATTTTTTCTTCTTTAGGTGCTTTATATAACGGTGCTTAAATAACGACAAACATATTTTTCCTTCAGGTAATCCTTAAGCCTGATACTGGTAAGTTTAAATAGTACCTGCGTTTCTATTTTCACAACTATTCCCTTTACGGATTTTAAGCTTTTTTCAATACACGGCGGTTGAAATTCTCTCAATATATCAAATGTGCTTATCGATTACCCAAAAATAACCCAGTTTCTTTTCAATCAATAGGTTCGACATATCGAGGTTTCACTATCGGAACGATTTGGGGGTTCAGAAGTGACGACGTGATAACAGCGGAAGAGCAATGTTTGATCGATTCCTTGTCAGAAGGGCCACATAATCAATCACGTTGCGATGTTGGTCCTGGTTTAGAAAGGGCGATGACTGGTATAGTGGTGTAGTGGCCGTCCCTATACCGCTGTTTCTACTTTCTCGTCCTATTCGTACTATAAGAATGAAGTATTATTTTTGTCACTGTTGTTTAAAGCCATAAAGAGAAAGTATTGCACTTTCGTGATGATGGGACGATGACCAACGGGGTATGGAAACATTATAATTCTTCGTCCCTTTTCAGTGTCGGTACTAAGTGAAACAATTTTCAACATATTAATTATATTTCGCGATGAAGTTATTCCTTTTTTTGGTTCCAAAACAGAAATTGTTTCAATCCCTGCTGTACCTTGGGATTGGTGTCCTTGCGAACTTTATTCATAACATTATAAATGTTAGCCAGACCATGTTAGCCCGGCTCCCGGCCTAAAAAAATATAATGTATTAAAGTCGAAATGTATTAAAGTTAATATTGTGTAGACTGTATTAGAGTCGCTCCGACTGTTATACAGGAGGCATCAATCCAAACTCTCTGTAACCTAGCGGCATTTAAGAGTCTGCAGCAGTGGTAGGCATCATGAATTTTAGTCCCGTAAGGGCAATGTTAAATTCTGGCGGAACATACCTTCACTTTGGCGTGTGTAGTGGCGTTAATTATCAAAGTATCAATGTAAAACTTTGGAAGTGCATTGATGAGATGTGGCTCAAGGGCATGACCTTTTCAATATGTTCAATATGTTCAAAAATTTAACTTGATATAAAAAAACAAACAAAATATTCAAAAACAAAATATTCCTGGATTTTTGTTTTTATATTAAGTTAAATTTTTGAACATATTGAATATATTGAAAAGGTCATGCCCTTGAGGCACATCTCATCAATGTAATTCCAAAGTTTTACATCGATACTTTGATAATTAACGCCACTACAGACGCCAAAGTGAAGGTATGTTCCGTTAGAATTTAACATTGCTCTTATGGGACTAAAATCAAAGATGGCTACCATTGATGCAAACTCCTAAGTACTTACGCTATACCCTGTAACAAGTATCAATGCCAACATCGATTATAGTCCGGGAACGATGTGAATACAGTGGTTGGATGCATCAAAGCAGTCTGTCACCTAAGGCATTCTAGCAACCTTCCTGTACCCTGTGACAAGTGTCTTAGCTACTTTTATTACAATATTTTATGTGAAAGCAAGATGCATATCATTCATGAATTGTAGTTTTAAATATAAATAATAGTTCAAAAGTTACGGGCTTTTAAATTCCAACTTTGAAATTAGGATACGACTGATGGTTCAAGGTAAACCCTTGTCTAAGAGTGCCTAATATTCTTATGGTGGTTATAAAAATTAATTTTCTTCCTCGTTTCTCAATAATTTTCCACAAAACTTGGTATTCAGCTTACGGTTACATAATTCAATTATCCAACACAAAAATATGATTTATTAACTCGAGAAAGATGTGGGATGTTCTCCTCCAAGTATCAAAAATTGTAATAAAATTTATGATTATTCTAAAAACAAAACATTAGTTATGTTAATAAGCGTTTAGCTATGACGGTTATTAGCTGAAAGAACGTATCAGTTCCCTAACACCATTTATTTAGACGAGCTATGAACAATACACTGTCGCTTTGTTTAGTGAATAGTGTTGAATATTAACGTCAGAACAATAAATTCCCTCCAATCCTTACCTTGTACGTTTTATGTCCCTAAGTAATGTAGGCTTTCAAGATGTTAGACCCAAGCTGAGCACCCCGTATTTCAGGATTTACAGAGTTTATATTTTTCCTTACTAAACTACCTCATTTGTTAAATATTTTCACAATATTTTCATACTGTAAAAGTAACTAAAACACAAAGAAATGCATTTTATAGTTAATGTTGAATGGTTATGGATTAGTCACAGGGGTATCCTTGTCACAGCAGACCTGCACCCTCAGTGATTTTCCTTATCTTTAATAAAAACCTAGCCAAACCGTTCAAGGAATATTTCCAAAATATTTCACTCAAGTGCAAAAATATCATTTGGTTAAGAAAAGACCCATAACCTTCATAAGCTATTTCCTTTTTAAAAGGACTTCAAAATGGTTTTTAATGGTCTTTAATGAACAAATCTTCGAGTTTTTCATTTTAAAATTATAATGTGTCTCTAAAATCCCCCATTTTGGGGGTAGGTGCAAACAGTAACACACACACACACACACACACACACACACACCGAAAAGTCCGTTCTAATATTTTGAAGGTAAGATTTTCTGTGTTTGGTCAACCTCACTTAACCCATTAAAACGTTATGGAAGAGGTATCCACTCTTTTACCCAACCCTGTATATTACAGTAACTGTTATACAGAGAAAATTGAAATTCGGTGTACGTACACACACACACACGCACATTACGATAAATAGACAATAGTTTTATGAAAGGGGTCTGGACAGGATCTTTAGGTTCAGTCCTGAACTTTAAGGACTGTCTTGATCAACAGCTGTGCTTTGAGAGGTATTTGACACCTTTTACAGCTCGAAGGTGGCTCCTTTCTCAAGAGACGTCTCAAAAAAGAGTTATAAGTGAATGAAGTAGGCAGGCGTTATTTCCTTTACATGTAGCTCTATATATCTTTCCACTACGATATTTATACATTTTACGTGTTCACACGTTTTCGTTCTAGAAAAACTCTTATAAGGAAAAGAATTTAATCTTTAAATCTAGTGTAATAACAGATTTCTCTTCTATGGTTATTCTTATATAACTTATTGAACATGTGGTTTCTAGCATTTATTTAATTTTAATATTTTTTCAGTCACCAGAATAATAGAAATACTAACTATTATACTTGTCTACTGGTGGCCTCCTTAAAGTCTCCTATAAAAAATAAAAATAAAAACAATGCGAAGAATATTTCTAGCATATTTTGAAAATTGGCTAGTAATATTATCATAAAAATTATTTGAGAATTCATTTCTCTATTTTGAGTTTTAACACTGGATGAAAATGATAGTAACAAAACAGGTTTTGATAACATAATCAATTTAATCGGTATTGGAGTCACTTCGATCGATATGTTAAAACATCGGTCACTCATATACAGTACCTATTTATAGGTTATATATTAAAATGTTATTTTGTGGAACAAGTTCAAATTGACACAAATGTGAAGTAGCCTATCGAAAAAAAGTATTAAAAATATTGATTGACGCCTAGTTTTATTATTTTCGCTGTCATCATAGTGTTAACATAATCCATCTTATCTGTCTATTAATATAGAAAATAACATTTAAACTTGTACATTAAAAGATTAAAGATTATTAGCACTTATATGGAAAATTTTTAATACTTCGTAAGAAAATATTATCAATAAATTTTAAAACAACGTTTTATTTAAGTTTTCGAAGGGTTGATGTAGCTGAAACTATTACATTTAAATGTCAGAGCGAGATCATGTTAGTAGCAGGTTCAAACTATTGTAAAGTAGGTGCATTGGACAGGCAATCAGGATAGAAGGAAGGTCCTGGAACAAGGCCAGTATAGCCAGTATACAGGGTGATTGATATACGTGTGTTAGCAGTTTTATTTGAAAATTATAAGAGATATCCAAAAATCTTAAATTGTAACTACCATGGATTTTTTATTTAAAAATTTTTGTTGTCTTGAAAAAAATTTCTCGCCATTTTTCCAATATGGCTGCAAACAGTTTTAAAACAGTTTTATTCTTGTGCATTTTTCAATAAAACTAACCGTTTCCAAGATAATAATGATTAAAGTTGCAAAATGTTGGCATGAGGGTCAGTTTTTGATTTAAAAAATTTTAAAATAAAAAATCCATCGTTGTTACAATTTAAGATTTTTGGATATCTCTTATAATTTTTGAATATGTTTTACTCAAAAATTGCCAGCTGTTTGCTGGCACGCTTACATCGAAAACTAACCCTCATGCCAACATTTTACAACTTTAACCATTATTATCTTGAAAACGATTGTAAAATATAGGGTGTTCCATAAGAAAAATTAAAGTTTGCAGCCATATTGGAAAAATATCGGGATTTTTTTTCAAGACAACAAAAATTTTTAAAATAAAAAAATCCATGGTAGTTACAATTTAAGATTTTTGGATATGTCTTATAATTTTCGACTAAAACAGCTGGCACACTTATATCAATCACCCTGTATATACTGCTGTTTCCCCAAACTTCTTGTCATTTCAGTAGTTGATGTGAATCAGCATGCAAGTTGTCTGCAGATTATGGTTTAAACATTTTAAATATTGTAAAATGTGCTTTCCCAGGATTTATTAGGGTAACGAATATTATAAGATAAAAAACATTGCGAGTGTTTATGAAAATTTAAATTTCTAAAAATATCTTGGTATATTAAAGATTGGAAAGAAAACTATGAATGAATCAGTGAATTAACCTATTCCAGTTATATAGCCATTTTCACTGTTGCAAAACTGAACTATATCAATTCATAAATTAAAGTAAAAAAACAGTAACTGTAACATATGATTAAGATATATGTTACAGTTACTGCTACACTTTTACTGATTTAATTCAGTGAAAGGTACATAAGTATATAAAAGTGGTCTTGGGGATCAGCACATTCAGAGATTGCCTGGGCTTCTACGCTGTTAAAATATATTTGACCTTTCAACCTTGGGGATTATTGAATGAGGACAAATAAATAAATTGAAAATTAATAAATGAGGAATACCAGATTAATTGTGCGAAGTTATAATGAATCTAAAAAGTGATGAAATGTTGAAAAAGTTGGTATAGATTGTATTTTAATTGATCAAAATATAACTTCTCATGATCCTTAAATCTTTAAAAAATGTTAATATAATGAAACAACTTATCATCGTGTTAGTATTTCTTCTAGGACTACTAAGTTATTAGTGATTTTTTTATAGAAAAGTTAGCGATTTACATCACCCGAATGATGACAGTTAAGCCCGGGACCATGATATAAGTTCATAAGTCAACCCCCTGAACACGTTTTAAGGGGTTATTAACAATTTTATATTTATAAAGGTAACATACGTACGACACGATAATGACGACAATTATTGCCTGATTATTATAATTCGGTGTTGTTCCGAACTTTATAATATCTTGGACAATTTTGTTTGGCAACGCAATCTGACTACATTAACGTCACTGGGGGGGAAGGTTGGTTATGTCTAAAAAATGGGGTTTTCAATTTATTTAAGTGTGATTTTTAAATCATCTATTTTCTTTTTGCCATCGAATTCACCTCAAAAAACATACAATTTCGTATTTTGAATTATGAATCAAGGCCAATTTGTTACTGAGATACTCAAAATGGTACAGTACGTTACTGAGATACTCAAAATGGTAAACACAGTACGTTGTCTGGTGTTAATCTTATGTAGAGTAACTAAAAATCAATAGCTCACTGATTTGCATAAATATCCTTCCAAAATTTGGTATGCAAGTCATTCCAGTTAAGTTTTATCAATGCATGCGTAAGACCTCAAAATGTAATGTTTCTTACGCCAGCAAACCTATGTATTGCTTGCCCACGAATTCTTATGAAGAATACATAAATTGGTATAACTCGCTTAGTTATCAAATTATTTACATAATTTGATTAAATTTTGTATGTGTTTTTACTTAGTGAACAGCCTTAATACTCAAGCCTGTATTCGATTACTATGATGGGAATAATATAAGCTTCATGAAACTCGTACTAGTCTCGCCAGATACTGCGTACGATCTCCTCTCTCTCTGTTAAAAGAATATAACGGTCAGACCAGAAATTTCCAGTGTCCGGAGTGATTTGAGTAACTAACCAACCAACCTCGCACGGTTACGAATCACCAACAATCAAGTTCTAGGAACGAAATTGCCCTTTATACTCTAACGAGATCGACAGAGAACACGGACAGCCTTTCTGCTCTCTTGTCCAGTTAAACCATCACCACTTCATATAACTTGGCAAATGTATAGCTTTAAACGGCCGTAAAACATCAAAATCTAATTAATATTTACTTTAAATACCAGGTATTAGAAGTGATGTAAATATAGATGATAAACTATGTCACTCATTAAATATAATATATTTATCAAAATAAAAAAAATATCATAGCGGTAGATATTATGTACCGTAATTTGTAATTTTCCTAATATGTTCTGTTGAGAAACACATACCGTATAATTTATATGTTTATTTTGTTTCTAATGTTTTTCATATGAGATCAGTAACATGCTAAGATATCTAGTTAATAATAAAACGGTGTTATAGTTTAAAAACACTATCATTTCTCATTTGTTTTTTTTCTTATAGAAACATTTACTTAAAGTTGCTTAAGCGTTTTTGATAGTATTACGAGCATTACTATAGAACGTAATTTACCAGAATTTTAGCATTTTTACTGTCTCGGTAGTTCAGAGTTCACGCGCTGGCCTAGTAAGTCAGAGGTTGCTGGATCGAAACCAGTGTCCGGTGACTCTTGTTAGATCATGTGTGGTCTTCTTGGGCTTGCCTTTATGTGACTCACACCGCACACGGTACCTCGCTGCCTTTAACTCATCGCACAGACCCTAGGCCTTGGATGATGGGAATTGAGGCTAAATTGTGAAAGCAAGTGTTAAACATTACCTCGTACGTCCAAGCCTAGAGCAAATATAACGGCAAGAGTTTAACATTACTTCATACGTCCTAGCTTAGAGCAAATGTAACAGCAAGTGTTTAACATTACTTCATACGTCCCACCTTAGAGCGAATGTGAATGAAAGTGTTAATCATTACCTGGTACATCCAAGCTTAGAGCAAATGTAAAAGCTAGTGTTGAACATTACCTCGTACGTCCAAGCCTAGAGCAAATGTAACAGCAAGTGTTTAACATTACTTCGTACGTCCCAGCTTAGAGCGAATGTAAAAGCAAGTGTTAAACATTACCTTGTATTTCCAAGCTTAGAGCAAATGTGTACAGAAAATGTTGAACATTACCTCGTACGTCCAAGCTTAGAGCAAATGTGACAGCTAGTGTTAAACATTACCTGGTACGTCCAAGCTTAGAGAAAATGTGACAGCTAGTATTTAACATTACCTAGTACGTCCAAGCTTAGAGTGAATGTGACAGCAAGTGTTAAACATTACCTGGTATTTCCAAGCTTAGAGCAGATGTGTACAGAACATGTTGAACATTACCTCGTGCGTCTAAGTTTAGAGCAAAAATGTGGACAGCAAGTGTTAAACATTACCTCATACGTCCTCAACCACTTTACTCTACTACCTCTATAAAACGTTCCTTCTTTCCTATCAACAAATCAAATAATACTTGAAATCAGCCACAACAGGATATCGGTTAAAAACAAAGTTTATGAACAAAATACATCAAAATCCAGTTCTTAAAGTTTGAAAATATATAACAGTTATCCAACTATAACATGTTCTTTATTAATCGTGATATATACTTTAAGTTTTCATTTCCATAACCTGATAAGTAATATATATATTATGTTTTATATTTAAGATAAGTTGAAACCAAATCCGACTGTATAATTATAATACAACGAGCTGATGCAGTTCTGTGTATTGTATGTATGCATGAGGGGAGGTTGATGTTACAAGATAGTCCGTTGCTGCAGGCTACATGTTGGCGGGACAACCAGCTCATCCCCATTCATATGACGGAGCCCAACATTCACCGGGTAAAGCAGTATTTCGACGATCATATTAAATAATTATTTTAATGATTATTTCGTTCATGAAATTTGGGAGCTGGGACCTAAACAGTGAAATTAAGCTTAAAAATTTCATCAGAGTGAAATTGAGCACTCGGCTTAATCGCCATGGCTACAACCACACTTGGTGGACGAAACCGGTGGGTTAGGGTCCATACAAAGCTAAGGGGACGCTAGATGCTGGATGTTAGATTCTAGAGGGTTAGGAGGCCCCAGCAAACGTCATCCTGTGGAATATTGTACAGCACCGGTACGATATGGGTATTGGTGGTATTCAGCATACGTTCTTTGAACCATTCCTGAGTGGAAGAACCAAATATGTTGATACATGTGGTAGTGTGTTGGATTGCTTGGAGGTTGAATCCGGAGTGCAACAACCATCAGCGGTTAGACCTTTGCTGTTTTTTAAGTTTTATCGATTTTACATTTAATGTAACTGTTTCATCCACTGTTATACTTACTGACGATACAAATTTTCTAAGCGTTTACTACAATTCTGATTTTTTAAGATTGAAAATAGAAAGCCCTTTGGATAAAACTTAGAACCCCCCCCTTAGAAGCCCTTAGAACCAAAATGTGGTATAACTCAATCTGCCTTCTATTCAACATGGAAAAGACTCAGAGTCTCCTCCGTAAGCTTGAAAATAACTACCAAAACAGCTATAAAACCCTCAGAATCGTCTTTGACGGTACCTTGTCTGGAGGGCTCATATTGAGTCTGATTGTGTTAAATTGTCTAGAGTAATTTCCTTGCTAAGGTCCTTGATAAGTATTGTACCCGATTCCTATGCTGGATTAGCTTATTTGGATTTCATAGTCTGTGATAAATTATAGCCTAATTCTCTGGGCAAATGGTTATCATGTTAGTAATCCTAGAAAAGTAGTTTAATAAGTGCAAAAAAGCTTTTTAGAATTATAAATAAGGCGTATTTTAAAGTTCATTGTAAACCTTTATATAAAAAAGAACAATTTGTACTGTGATAAACCTGTTCATATTTGTTTGTTTAGTACATATTATTAAGGATTATAGAGTAGGTTCTTTAGTTTTTGGATCAGACTTTCATGGAAACAATGCTTTTCACCAATCCTACATAGAGTTACGATACACTAGGTTAAGTAAATGATAGAGTAGTTTTAATATTGTTAGTGTTAAATTTTTTTATAAGCTACATAAAAGCAGAAAATATCTGGACCATAAATTGTTTTTAGTTAGGTTGTTTGTCTAGCTGTTTTAAAGCTCCTATTATAATCTTAAAGAATTCTGTTCCTTGAAAACGTTTAAAATCCAAACATTGACTTTGTCTGATGCAAATAATGGGATGAGGACAATAAAGTATTCTGATTCTGAGTGTCTACCTAATTCTTATCGAAGTAAAAAGAATCGCCAAATTCCTCTAAACAAGGGTCTAACTCAGGGAGCCCTTGAACCTTCACTTGAGGGTCCTAGGATAAAACAGCCTCTCAGTCCGGCAACCACAAGAGCGAACCAAATAAACACCCTTTCTCAAGGAATCCCTCCTAGAAGGGAAGCTATGAACTATATCACTCTCCAGGAATTCTAAACAGACTGTGTGTTTAGAATAAAAAATGAAGGCCCTAGGGGGGCAAGAAAAATAAAGGTGATAGGGATGCACGTCATACTTAATAGCCAAAAAACGAATTAGTAAGTTTTTCTATTAGTAAACGTTCCTATTAGTTTACTAATAGGAAAGTTTTAAATTTACTCAATTTCAATCTCTGAGTAGGTAAAATCAGTCAAATATCCTGCTAAGCAGGGGATACGAGGTCCCCTGCTTTTGGTGATACTACACGCCTCGAACCCAAACTAATCGAACATTTTATTCCTAAAATATTTCTGGATAGGAAATAATTTTCTCTTAAAATAAAGCTGTATAACTGTATCTGATTGGAACCATTATTGTTCGTATGTATTGTTGTATCAGTCATCGTGGACTGACAAATGCCAGCTAGAATGCTTTGCCACTGCAGAGGGCTTTTGTAATGCCCGTAACTTTTGTCATCTAGAATAATAGTCCTTATATTTTAACGGTACATCATTAACCTGACAAAATTTACCATTTTCTTAAATAATACCTATTTTATTTTTATATCTGCTCTCCCCTTAAATCTATTTTTTGATAAATTTACAGTACATAAATATATAAATGAGTATAAATATTAATGGCTTCCTATATAATAACACAAAATGAATTTTTCCCAGAAGAACGTGTGAAAATTCTACTAGATTGATTTATCATACTTCTGAAAAATCAGTGAGTTAACTTTATAATCACTCCAGGATAATAGCATTAGAAAAATAAAGTCATAATACCAATTGGTATTTAAAAGGGGCTGGATTTCAGATTGCAAAGTTAACCTGAAGCTTGCGACAAACCGTTTCCTTTTGGGTTATTTTAAAAATGGAAATCAATATTATTAGTATTATTTGTGAAATTCAACTATATTTTCAAGGTAATTCTAGATATAATGTAAATAAATTTTTAATACCCATGTTTTGACTAACTTTAGTCTTAAAGAAGCTAATTCAGTAGGTCACGAAAATGTGTAATAAAATAGATCAGCTCGCTAATTAATGCTGGTTTTGAACATTCAACTTCTTTAGAGTAATGAGTAGAATGTAGCATACGAGTTAAAAATTATAGTTTAAGAGATCCCAACAATCATTAAAATTAGGTAAAAGACAAACAGTTTAAAAGTAGAAATAACAAACCACTTCATACCTTGCTTTAAATGAAGGTATGTTCAAGTGTAGTAAAAACCCTAATTTATGGACTTATCATAATCTTGAAAAAGATTTTCTAAAATATTCAAAAACCTCATACATTTTACGAAAAACCCATTAGTAGGACCATTTCAATAATTGTTCTCGACCCCTGGTGTTGACAAGACACAGACTGGTACGTATCTATGTTACATGGACGCCTCCTCAGTAGTATAAAGGTTAAGCTGGGGTTCAGGAGCAACAAAATGGATTTTAAGACTCCATCAGTGTTGCCGTATTGGATCTTAGCTCCATCAGACAGTTTTAATTTTGTGGCAGCATTACTTGACTTACACTATTGTCAATAAAATATACGTTAGGTATATTAAATTAAAGCGGTTTTCAAGGGAAATAACAAATTATTATATTTTAAATATAAAAATGTAATCATTAAATAATTAATTATAAATTGTGTGGCAGCATAATACCAGTGAAAATCTAAAAAAGGTAAATTTATTTTAATACATTTTGTATTAGCTATTTAAGGTTCACAACTCAACTATGTTATTTAAATTTTAATTACATACAATTTTCCACCACAATCTAAGTAAATAAAGTTTCATGACGTTTGAGGATCTGGAATCCGATCCTGGACGTTTTCCAATGTTTTTGTGGATGTGTGCGTTGAAAAAGATCTGATAGGACATCTGTTTATAGAGAAAATATAAACACGAGGCAATATTTGAATTTTCAGTCCAATCGTCAAAGTTCTGTCATAGAAGTTGTCATAGTCATTTATTCTCTGAATAGATACAATGATTTTTTACATTTGAATATGTTAGTCGTCAATAACATTTCACAAAGTAAAAAACAATAGTACATTTGAAAGAAATAAAACAACATTATACAAAGAATACCTACAAGCCAGATAGAAATTCTCCTACACTACAGCCTTATTTATCTGAAAGGAAAAGCTTAAGAGATTTTTTAAGTAATAAGTAGAGACTCCGTTTTTAAGTAGAGGGGGAGATAGAGGGGGAGATAGGGGGGAAATCGATGGAGAGATAGAGGAGGAGAAAAAGTGAAACATAGAGGAGGAGATAGAGGGGGAAATAAAGGGGGAGATAGAGGGGAGGTTAGAGGAAGATATAGAGGGGGAAATAGAGAAGTAGAGAGGGAGATAGAGGGGGAGATGGAGGGGGAGAAAGAGGGGGAGAAAGAGGGGAGATAGAGGGGAATATAGAGGGGAAATTTAGGGAGAGATAGAGGGGAGGTTAGAGGGGGATATAAAAGGGGAAATAGAGAAGTAGAGTGGGAGATAGAGGGGGAGATCGAGGAGGAGATAGAGAGAAAGATAGAAGGGGTAATGGAGGGGAGGTTTTAGGGGGATATAGAGGGAAATATAGAGGGAAAGATGGTGGGGGAGATAGAAGGGGAGAAAGAGGCAAAGATAGAGGATTAGATAGAGGGGGATAAATTGGGAGATAGTAGGGGAGATAAAGGGGGACATAAAGGGGAGATTAGAGGGGACATAAAGGGGGATATAGAGGGGAAGATGGAGGGGAAGATAGAAGGGGAGATGCAAGGGGAGATATAGGGGAAGATAGAAGAGGAGATAGAGGGGGATATAGAGAAGGAGATTAAGGGGGTGATACAGAGGGATATAGAGGGGTAGATAGAGGAAGAGATAGAGGGGGAGATAGAGGGGAAGATAGAGGGGGAGATAGAGTGGAAGATAGAGGGGGAGATAGAGGTGAAGAGGGGGAGAAAGAGGGGAAAATAGAGAGGGAGATAGAAGGGGAGATAGTGGGGGAGATAGAGGGAGAGATAGAGGAATAGGGAGAAGGAATAGGGAGGGAATAGGGAGAGGGAAGATAATAGGGGAGATAAAGAGGGAGATAGAGGAGAGTTTAGAGGGAAGGATAGAGGTGGTGATAGAGGGGAAGATAGTGGGGGAGATAGAGAATAAGAGGGAGAGATAGTGGGGGAGATAGAGGAGAAGTAGGGGAGATAGAGGGGGAGATGGAGGGGGAGATAGAGGGGGAGAAAGAGGGGTGATCGAGGGGAAGATAGAGGGGGAGATATATGGGAGGTTAGAGGGGGAGATACAGAGGGAGATAGAGGGGGAGTTGGTGGAGGGGATAAATGGGGAGATAGGAGGGGAGATAAAGGGGAAGATAATAGGGGAGATGTAGAGGGATATAGAGGGGAGGTTAGAGGGAAGGTTAGAGGGGGTGATAGAGGGGAAGATAGAGGGGGAGATAGAGGATAATAGGGAGAGATAATGGGGGGAATAGAGAAGAAGAGGGGGAGAAAGAGGGGTGATAGAGGGGAAGATAGAGGGGGAGAAGGAGGGGAGGTTAGAGGGGGATATAGAGGGGGAGATAGAGGGGGTGATGGAGGGGGAGATAGATCGGAAGAAAGATGGGTGATAGGAAGAAAGAGGGGTGATGGAGGGGGAGATAGAGGTAAAAAAAGAGAGGTGATAGAGGGGAAGATAAAGGGGGAAATAGAGGGGAGATAGAGGGGAAGATAGAGGAGAGACTCTCCTCTATCTCCCTCTTTATCCCCCCTATTATCTTCCCTTTCCCTATTCCCTCCCTATTCCTTCTCCCTATTCCTCTATCTCTCCCTCTATCTCCCCCACTATCTCCCCTTCTATCTCCCTCTCTATTTTCCCCTCTTTCCCCCCTCTTCACCTCTATCTCCCCCTCTATCTTCCACTCTATCGGAAACACTAGAGGCTCAAGACTCCAATGTATAGGGAAACACTAGAGGCTCAAGACTCCAATGTATAGGGAAACCCTAGAGGCTCAAGACTCCAATGTATAGGGAAACACTGGAGGCTCAATACTCTAATGTATAGGGAAACACTAGAGGCTCAAGACTCCAATGTATAGGGAAACACTAGAGGCTCAAGACTCCAATGTATAGGAAACACTAGAGGCTCAAGACTCCAATGTATAGGGAAACACTAGAGGCTCAAGACTCCAATGTATAGGGAAACACTAGAGGCTCAAGACTCCAATGTATAGGGAAACACTAGAGGCTCAAGACTCCAATGTATAGGGAAACACTAGAGGCTCAAGACTCCAATGTATAGGGAAACATTAGAGGAAGACTCCAATGTATAGGGAAACACTAGAGGCTCAAGACTCCAATGTATAGGGAAACACTAGAGGCTCAAGACTCCAATGTATAGGGAAACACTAGAGGCTCAAGACTCCAATGTATAGGGAAACACTAGAGGCTCAAGACACTGATGCACCTAGGGAAACACTAGAGGCTCAAGACTCCAATGTATAGGGAAACACTAGAGGCTCAAGACTGATGCACCTAGGGAAACACTAGAGGCTCAAGACTCCAATGTATAGGGAAACACTAGAGGCTCAAGACTCCAATGTATAGGGAAACACTGGAGGCTCAAGACTCCAATGTATAGGGAAACACTAGAGGCTCAAGACTCCAATGTATAGGGAAACACTAGAGGCTCAAGACTCCAATGTATAGGGAAACACTAGAGGCTCAAGACTCCAATGTATAGGGAAACACTAGAGGCTCAAGACTCCAATGTATAGGGAAACACTAGAGGCTCAAGACTCCAATGTATAGGGAAACACTAGAGGCTCAAGACTCCAATGTATAGGGAAACACTGGAGGCTCAAGACTCCAATGTATAGGGAAACACTAGAGGCTCAAGACTCCAATGTATAGGGAAACACTAGAGGCTCAAGACACTGATGCACCTAGGGAAACACTAGAGGCTCAAGACTCCAATGTATAGGGAAACACTAGAGGCTCAAGACACTGATGCACCTAGGGAAACACTAGAGGCTCAAGACTCCAATGTATAGGGAAACACTAGAGGCTCAAGACTCCAATGTATAGGGAAACACTAGAGGCTCAAGACACTGATGCACCGAGGGAAACACTAGAGGCTCAAGACTCTAATGTATAGGGAAACTCTAGAGGCTCAAGACGTACACAAATAATCTCTCTGTATAAAAGGCTCAAAACTCAATGTATAGGGAAACACAGAGGCTCAAGACTCCTAGGAAACACTAGCAGGAGACAGAGTCAGACACAAACAGAAAATAGGAGCAACTCCAAAACACTAGACCTATAGGCACTAGAGGCTCAAGACTCACAAAGATAGATCCAAGGATGGACAGGTCACAAGAGTTTACCAGACTCAAGAATTAGGAACATAAGTAAACACTAGGGCACCTTGTAAAGATTAGACCTAAATCAATGTATAGGGAAAACTTACTCAAGACTACTGATAGAAAGGACACTTCATACACCTTTCTCTACATTTGAAATAGGGCTAAAAGATCTATACATATACCTAACCATGGCTCTACACCATATAGTATAGGAGCCTATTATAAATGATAATAATTTGAAACACTTGGATTGAAGAGTCACTGACTAAGCCAATTGTTTACCAGGCCTCCATTTTTTAGACTTAGGAATACTTTATAAGTAAATTCAACTAGGGCACCGGTTGTAGATAGATTAGACCTAAATCGAAATTGGTAAGGAAAATTCTTAATTAAGAACATACTTAGATAGAAAGGACATGAGCCTCTCATACACCAATTTCTCTAGTACATTTGAAAACGTAGGCGCTAAAGCAATCGGCCTATAGCCATCCAGGTCACCTCTATTACCCTTTTATGGCTCTTTCAACACAGATAGAAATAGGAGGAAAAACAGTGAGTAATAAATGATAATAATCTAGATTTGGTAAAATACTGCTTTTTGGATTGATTAGTAAGGTAATATGGAATAAGTTACTTTGGTAAAGTGGTCGCTAAAAATCTTGGACAACTCCTAATTTTTCATTAGTGGTGGAATTTTACCTGTATAAGAAGGCTAACTTGTTTCTATACGAATAATGTCCCAGACTTTCCTTTGAGGACAGTCACCCCTAGCCAGTTCCTTCCCAATTTTAACCTTCTTTTCAGCAATCAAAATCTTCCGGAATTTTTCCTACCTAGCTTTGAAGAGTAAATTTAATTGATGATCCTGTGTCTCATGAGCTCTCAAACGTAGGTCAAAATTTTTATTTGAAAAATGCTTTAGTTCCTTACTTATAGAAAACTTTTCGGCATTTGATCTGTCTTGAACTTTCTTCAAGGGAAAAGCTAATGAAAGTCTGCGATCCAGCCTACAAAGAGCTGAAATTTTCCAATTAATATTGCAAGTGACACTCATTGAGCTCCAGTCCACATGTTGAATAAGAGAGATGTAATTCTGAATGTTATTTTTAGAGAAAAGTGTTTATTTATATAAAAACTCTTCACAGCCAAAGGGACTTTTAGAGAAACTAGTTGATCATCATGGTCAGAAAGAGTTCTAACGAAAGTAGGTTCTTCCTAGTAGGATTGTCAACATTTTCTCTCAGATCATAAGCATGAAACATATTTCAAAGAGCCTTGATCGAAAAGTTTCCAGAATAAAAAAATATTCAAATGTCCACAAATCACTACCCTTTAGTTTGGACACCTCGTTCATTAAATTTTGAAAGAATATTCGGATTTTTGATCCTTTGTTCTTTGGTGCTCTGTAGATACAAATCAGAGTGAAAGTAGGGAATTTTCTGGAAACACGTTCAAAGCAGTTAATGTCCGAGAACTTTAATTCTAATGTAGCCTTGGAAATCATTGAATAACTTGAAGTGAACTTTGGTTATTCGTAAAAATTTTGACTCCTACTCCTCCTCCATTTCTACGACAGAATTTATACACAAAAAACGAGGAACAGGTAGTTTATCCTCACCCAGCCAATGATCCGATAGGCACAACAAATCAGGTTGATCAAGCCACCCGAAACACAGCTGGTCAACTTTGAAGCGATCACTACTGGTTTTTAAATGGTAGATGGGAAAGAACTTGAACTGGGGAGAGAAGGGTCCTTGACTGGGCTAGTTAAGGGGCTGAACTCTGTCTGACTGAAGCATTCTAAAAAACTTATTATATTGGAGTTTCTCTCTCTTTATTTGACAGAGCAAAGAGCACTTGCTTATTACTTAGAGTCAGAATCTTGTACAAATTGTGTTATGTTTTAGGGCTTAGCTCCCCTGAGGACGGGTTTCAATTCCAGATACCGTAGTGAAACTTTGTTTTACTTAAATTGAGCTGTAAAATGTCCATAATGAGAATCCAAATAACATAAATCTACCATCACGGATAGGGAATTTCAAACAAATAACCTCAACTTTTATAACCACATAATGATGAGTTCTAATGAGACTAAACTCCCAATATGGCGGCAATCAAGAAGATTCATTTTGTTGGATGGGTTGAATTTAAAATTCAACAAAACAGAAACAGAATCATCAAAAAGTGCAAAAATCATAGGGTTAAACAAAAATGACGGATAATAATGAGGAAAATTCGATCCAATATCAATCCCTTATATTTAAGTGTAAAGAGTAAATTTACTAACTGTACATTAAATTTATTTAAAATTATGTCCGTGTATACAGCTCAGAATACACTTAGGCAAAGTCTCATTGAAACCAAACAAAAAAACTTAGAAATCCAAGAATTGTTAATAGAATAAACTGAAATATTTGTTCTAATATTATGTTAATTATTATGTTTTATGTACTACTTGTAATAAAACGTCATACTGCGTTATCAGTAATTAAATTAACATCAAAACAAAACACACTTGTGTTCATGGGACACATGATAATCGAGGGGTTTCATTAAATGTGGATTTCAATTTAGATCAAGTTCACGCTGGCTATTTATTGGAAACCGATAAAACGAAATATTAAGGGTGATTTTGATTTCCTAATTAATTTTGAAGTTGTTTATCTCGGACTGAGTTGGAATATATTGTGAACATTTCGTTTATTTCAAATTGAGGAAAAACTTTATATAATATGTTTTTCAATCCATTCTTTACTATGTGAATATGTTATGCTTATATTCTTGGTTGATACATGGTTATGGTCGTATTATACGTTAAATGCAGGGTAAAAATTAATGAAATAATATTTTACGTCGTCTGTATCATGCAGAAATACATCGGGTACAGTCCTTAAAATGTGTAACTATTTGGTAAAAAACCAGTTATTGGTTTTTGACTCTTCTATTTTGCCAACATGGTAAACGCATAGGTATTCCTGCAGCGATACAGTTCCGTGTGTCCCAAAAATAATGCCTCACTTTCAATTGCTCACTGTTAATCAAGTGAAGGTCGCGGATCAACTGAAACAGCTGATTACAAAGATTTGTTTTCAGGCTGTTATTACCATTGGGTACTACTAATGTCAGGAAATGTCATTATACGTGAACTTTTTCTTAAAACAGTAACTATTGAAATTTTGCATTGAAAAGTGGAGGTGCGCTTTTGATTTTTTAAGTTTGAATTTTATTTTTCTGTATTTAAGTTGAATCATCTTAGTACGAGGCTATATTCTAAACATTGAGATTTGTAAAAACTTTTTCAGATTTGAATCTGGAAAAGAGAAACACGATTCTGCAAAAAAAGGTCATTGTTAGGTTGATTTGACACAAGCCCTGTTATAGGATTATTGGTTAAGGACTAGTTATATTTCTACAAAACTCTTAAGGTCTAAAGTATAAAGTTCCATCTGTTAAGGAGAATGAAAGGCTTTGTGCCAGATAATTTTATTAAATTAAACTTATTGAGATTAAACTTGAAATATAACCGTAGTTACAACACCATGCTGCTAAACATGCTGTTTGAAAAAATGTTTCCTACTAAGACTACTAGCTCATTTAATTAACGTGCTCATGAAATGGGGGATCTGAGTGAGACTCATTTACCGACACGTTGATGGCAGAAACACAGCATCTGTCTGTCCCTGCGATCTCGGTTGTCTGTTACACGAGTTTTAAATGACGGAGCAGTCGGTTTAATGGGAAATAAATCACTTATAAATTTTTATTATTATTTCGGAGCGGTAAATAGATTTTAAATATAACATTTGTAAGTTTTCACACACAAATACAAGCGTACGTATGGATATCACTTTGTAATGTATCATTTTATACTCCAAAAACGGATATAATCACAAGCTCAAATTCGAAAGTTACGACCAAAAATTTTAAAAGTCATACCTCAAACTGTTGTTTACATGGGAATATAAGGTATAATCCATATTTACTTGAGTTCGGATTTTAGATTTCATTTTTAAGGGCCGATATCCCACCCACGGTAATGTATAACAGGGTTCTGAATAACCCTGATTTAGAATTAGGTCTAATTAATTAATTTCAATTTGCATTAACTATGTGTAGTAAACAAAATTAGATAGAGGATAAAAAACTCTGACCAAAACACTATACTTTCCTATCATAATGGTAAAAGTGAGTTAAATTGTCTCTCACAAGGAGCTCGTTTGATAACCGGAACAATAGATCTCGAAATATTTCTAAAAGTTTAGTCAGAGGTAACCGATGTTTAATTTATTTCAACTATCCATTAAAAAGCCCTTGGTCAAGGCAAGTGGAAGTCATGGAAAGACCTAACTGGTAAAAAAAGAAAATTAGCTATGATAAAGATAACGAGAGCTTTCCTCACTGGAGGAATACAAAAGCTGCAATTGGTTAAACTGAATAACCGACATGGCTTTTAACCAACGAGTTTAATTAATAAGTCATCTTGTTTGAGAGGATTGCAAAGCTCTGTCACCTCTAGTAATCACGACCTCCATATCCAGCTGACGTTCAGTTAAATTTTAACCGATAAATGTTCAGGCTTTTAGTTTTTATATTTTTATAATATTTTGTAAGTAGTGGACGGTAAGGGAAATACCCCTCTTGCAGAACTTGCATTCTAAGTAAATTTCCATTCATTTAAGAATACTTATAATGATTCGAACTAAGCTTAGTTATAGGTTAAACAATGAAGTTATGTCAATTTTACTATTCTGCACTAGAATAAATTGGGAAAAAGTCACTCCACAACGAGTTGGGCCACTAGGAACCTAAACATTTATATTTTGACTCGGAGGTGTCTTAGATCTAGGGGTATTCGCAATCCGTCAGACCAAAATTTGAAACGGAAGTGACTTTATATTGTTAGTGACGTCATATGGTTATAAGGACAGTTTTTTAGAGGAAATGAAAATATTCCCATTATATATATCCATGATTCAAGCTATTCCCCAGAAGGGAAGTAATTACGTTTTTAGTATACATACCTAAAATATATATATAAAGGCTCTTTAATTCGAGTAAATAGCTCAACTCTATAACTGGACAGCAAACTTTTATAATGCCTATAAACGCAACCATATGGTTTAATCTTAATAATATTTTAGTTCACGAGGAAAAAATCCTGTGGAAATTCTCATATAACGAAATGAAGACATAATAAAACATAAATGTCTCATTATGACTGGGACGGTGTCATCGTCCTGTAATCCATCTACTTGGAGGTCACAAATTTTCATTCATTTCTATTTTTATTTTGTGTATTTCTACGCCAGTGGCATTTTTAACGTTTTGATGGGGAACGGTCCAAACCCCGGTCTTGTTACTACCTAACGTCGACCTGTTGTTAGGAAGCATCATTAATTAGTAGCCCAATGACAAATGGCGACTGGGTCCAGATTCGACCCTTGCGGGATTCGATCCGGCGACCTTCAGTTTTGAAGGCGGGTATTATAACCACTACACCACCCAGCCAGTAACCATTTATTTCATTCATTTCATTTCAAATTTTGGATCGATGTGAGCGATGGTCGGAACTGTTCTCTTGTGTAGATTAACGTCCGCACTATTGAACACTACGTTAATCCGCAAAGACCATTCTCATAATTAGACCAGTTCGTAATTCAGAGGCAATGGTTCGGATTCCACGTTAAAGTGCAGATACCTTAGTGCAGATACCATTGTTGACTGTTGGACTATTAATTAACTGTCCTGTCTAAGGAACATGTCAGTCTTAGTCAGTAACAAGACTACAGGATCGCGCCACAGTCATCCTACACTCGTTTCTCATTTATACTTGGCTTAAAATATCTACCTTGTGGTACGGTCTCCATTTAAGTAATCTAATCCAAACTTAAAAATCAATTACCTCTTTAAAGACTATTCATCAGGGACACTTGAAGGGTAAGTTTAAGAGAATAGTAATACTTACGATATATCGATACGTGAATCTCTGCGGATTGAACTTAGTTTAAAATAATTTATTCTCAGGTAATATATTAATAGTTATTTGCATGGTTAAAGACTCGTAAAACAACAAAATATGTAAATAAAATAAGTATGAAGAGCTATGAGTATCAGTATTAAGTATTTAATTCATGTCTTAAATCATCCTAAGAGACTAATAAAGGAGACTAATAAACCTGGGTGAGGGGGGAAACGGGTGGGGGGGGGGGGTAAAAAGGTGGGGAAAGGGAGAAAGGGGGGGGGGAGGGAAAAAAGGGGAAAGAGGAAGGGGGGGGGGAGGGAAGAGGGGAAAGAAGAAAGGGGGGGGAGAAAGAAAAAAAGGAGGGGGGGGTGGGAGGGGGAGAAAGGGGGGGGGAAAAGGAAAAAGATAGTCGCTAACGACGTTAATACAGCACCTTCAATTTATACTAACCCAACTTAAATACTGCTCTTGTACTGCATCAAGGTAATTGTAGGAATTTAACAATTCTACCTTCTGTTCCTGGTTGAATGATAAGATCTACAGCATTTTCATAGACATATTAGTCACCAATGTGATAATGCAGAGCTAAACATCGGAAGGTTCTAAAGCGGAAAAAGTCATTTAAATTCACTATTTCGTTGTCCATAAAAGACCATAGCTGATACATTTTGTGAAGGAAAAATATTTCGTAAAATATTTTAAAAATAATAAAAATATTTTACGTAAATACTGTTAGCTTAAGAGCAAAAAAGCAATAAATGATTCAACAGGTAATATTTATTCTGAAAGTACCCAGCATATTTTCTTAAGTACTTTTAAACGTACCTTAGACATTTGCTAATTTACAAGTTTCAATAGGTATATTTATTTAGGTATATTTATATAGGTATATTTTAGGGTGAAAATTAAATATAACAGTAATGTATGTATGCTAGGATAATGAGACTATAAGATTGTTAAATTTACCTACCTATATGTTTGAACTATAATTAATAAAAATATTAGTCCAGAGGGAATATTCATTCTTGTTCCTAGAAAACATATAACTTCCCCCGTGAATTTTTGTACTTGAATGACTGAACTCGATTTGTTGAACTGTTCAAGGACAGATCTATAAGTATTTTTCGGTTGTATTAAATTTATCATAAATTACTAACTAAGAGTATTTTTCACTCAGTATAATTTTATATCGTTATTTGTCGTATTTCATACAATAAATACTATGGATTGAAGATTGTTATATTTTCCTCGGTCTTGTGTTTGATGCCAGTGAAGCGAAATGAACGCAGGGGCCAGGTGAAGCTGACAGTGTCATAATCGACATGTGAGCCTACCAGGAAAACAGGGCACAAAGACACCTAATGTACAACAAGCGTCGCCGTTGCACCAAACATAAACCACTGCTTAAAGGTGAAGCTGGCACGGTGATAGCTGACAGGTGAAAGCTGACATTGCATAATCGACAGTTGCGCCTACCCATAACTCACAAAGACATGTTACCAACAAGCACGCGTGCACCAAACATACACCGACATGAAGGTGAAGCTGACAGTGTCATAACGACATAACTAACAGACATGACTAAAAAAAAAAAAAAAAAAACAAAAAAAAAAAAAAAAAAAAAAAAAAAAAAAAAAAAAAACAAAACAAAAAACAAGCGACGCGTGCACCAAACATAACCACTGTTAAAGGTGAAGCTGACAGGTGAAGCTGACAGTGTCATAATCGACATGTGAGCCTACCAGGAAAACAGGGCACAAAGACACCTACCTACTCCCAACAAGCGACGCGTGCACCAAACATAACCACTGTTAAAGGTGAAGTTGACAGGTGAAGCTGACAGTGTCATAATCGACATGTGAGCCTACCAGGAAAACAGGGCACAAAGACACCTACTACCAACAAGCGACGCGTGCACCAAACATAGCCACTGTTAAAGGTGAAGCCGACAGGTGAAGCTGACAGGTGAAGCTGACAGTGTCATAATCGACATGTGAGCCTACCAGGAAAACAGGGCACAAAGACACCTACTACCAACAAGCGACGCGTGCACCAAACATAGCCACTGTTAAAGGTGAAGCCGACAGGTGAAGCTGACAGTGTCATAATCGACATGTGAGCCTACCAGGAAAACAGGGCACAAAGACACCTACTACCAACAAGCGACGCGTGCACCAAACATAGCCACTGTTAAAGGTGAAGCCGACAGGTGAAGCTGACAGTGTCATAATCGACATGTGAGCCTACCAGGAAAACAGGGCACAAAGACACCTACCTACTCCCAACAAGCGACGCGTGCACCAAACATAACCACTGTTAAAGGTGAAGCTGACAGTGTCATAATCGACATGTGAGCCTACCAGGAAACCAGGGCACAAAGACACCTACTACCAACAAGCGACGCGTGCACCAAACATAACCACTGTTAAAGGTGAAGCTGACAGGTGAAGCTGACAGTGTCATAATCGACATGTGAGCCTACCAGGAAACCAGGGCACAAAGACACCTACCTACTCCCAACAAGCGACGCGTGCACCAAACATAACCACTGTTAAAGGTCTGCTGTACCTGCTTTGCCTCCAAGGTTCTTAAAATACTTTACCTTTTGGTTTTGAATAAGACCTTAAATGATGAAATAATAAACTTCCCTATTTTATTCTATATGTCATGAGTGTATTTGTTTAAAATTGTGAATGGATTCGTGTGTATCTTACAATAAGTTGTCAAGAGTATACGAATAAAAAATGGGAGTTGTATATCACAAATAACAATAATATAATACTAATTTTCCTTTAAGGTTTGAAAACCTAGCGTTAAACGAATTGAAAAGAACCTTAATTAATATCAACTGACGTGGTTTTGAAACGCTGTAAGTGTACGACGGTTAAGTTATTAATATTATTGACTACCATAAGTTGAAAGGATATTTAAGTTTTTATTCTAAAAATGTTACTTTTAAGGAAATTGTTACTTTTACACTCATAGTTCTATTTTGTTTTCAGTGATTGTGATCTGAAGTTGTGAGTGCGCCATGACATGGTGAGAAGGGGACTTGAGTGGATTTCTTTCAACTGGTGGTACTGATAGGTGAGAAATGTATGTTACTGTTTCTGTTTTGGTGTATCCAAGTAGTTTGTAAATTATATATCTTCCTACTAGTAACAAGTTTTTCTTTTGTCGAGCAATTTTGAAAATATTTTATATGCATCATATACTTAAGAATTTACAGGATTAAATGATTGAAGAGAAAGGTTCTCAAGTGCCATTTTGGACACCACCTTCTACGAGATTGGCATTGAACATACGTGGTTAGTAGTTTTGCTTTACTGATACTTCATACTTATTCTGTACAACGCATTTCACGTCAGTTGATTTTTTCTTTTCAAGTAATATAAAGGTTACAATTGACAATAATATTTTTAAAGGTATATATCAAAAGTTTATTATCAAAAACCACATCGGTACATCTTAGAAGGGTCCAGGGAAAGAACGTGTTCAGTCCAAAGTTTTTAAATTTTTTGTTTCAATGTCATCTGTTAGAAAATTTGAGGATGTTGTCACATGTTTATTCATCCAGGGGAAAATCCTGACCAGTCAAGATATATTAAAGGATAATGAAATCATACACAGGGAAAGAATGAGTTCAGTCCATGTGAAACTGGGAAAAACATGTTTAGTCCAGTGACTTTTTTTAATTTTTAACGCAGCGCAATAATGGAAAAATATCTATTTTTAACTCAGATAAGTGTTGTGAAAACATCACCAATATGAAATATTTCTTCTCACTTAACTGTGTTGCTAATGAATCAAGATTTATTAGTGTAAAAACTTTAAAAAGGCTCTCCTGAAAAGTTTAGAATATGTGACTGAACATGTTCTTTCCCTGAACCCTTCGTTTCATTTTCAACCTCAAACTTGTTTTTATGACTACT
Source organism: Nephotettix cincticeps (assembly GCA_023375725.1). Taxonomy (NCBI): domain Eukaryota; kingdom Metazoa; phylum Arthropoda; class Insecta; order Hemiptera; family Cicadellidae; genus Nephotettix; species Nephotettix cincticeps. Next base: position 4,186,359 of record CM041784.1, on the reverse strand, counting down.
GAGGATACTTTGAAATGGATTTTATCAAGTTAAATATCAATAAAGAAAACTCTGCAGTTTATAATATACCATTTACACGTTGATCTCGTTTGATTTTACTCATATCTTTATTATTATGACTACTAGAGACTTATAATTAACTTTACCCCATGGAAAAAATTCTTTCCATAAACAGCTTTCCATTGAGCAGCTTTGTGTACATGTTAGAAATGTAAGAACTCGTAGGTCCATTTTTGACTTGAGCTTAGTTTTCATTAACCTTATGATGGACTGCGTGGATACTTCTCTCGGGTAAAATAATGGCATTCTCGGATTACAGTGTTGAGAGTTGGAGTTTTAAATGGTCTCAGTTTGAAAGTATAGTAGGTAAACTGTACGCGCTGCTTTGTCAATAGCATTTAGCACTTAAGCTATATTGACTTTATAATTTTCAGCTTCGGGCTCACTGGTTTTCAGGAACAGAGCGTTTTAAAGTATTTTCCAAACGTGCACTACATTTTCACAAATTAATAGCTGCTCAGGAGGTTTAGACCGAGGTGTTCTTATGTGAAGGAACCGTCATCAAAGTCAAAGCTGAACAAAAAATTGTTCTAGTCCGTCAGGAACTCGTTTTAACATGTTACCTAAATATTGTAATCAGACTCCGTAATGGGGATTACCTTCTTCTTAAATAAATAGATCTAAGAGAGATATTGTACATATATATTACGATATATAGCTAGAGAACTATGTATACAATAAACAAAATATTTTGAAAATTATTCATAAAAATATGTACTGTATTAAACAAAAGTTACATTTTTATATTTTAACGTGTACATTACAAAACAAAGTCTTTGAGTCAGAGAGGGTACCGGTAGTTCATGAGTAATTCTTTTAAACTTACGAGTTTACCACCTTACATTGACCAGCTCTAGGTTATAAATACAAATTACATTTTTATTACTGTATACAATACCACGATAACAACGGACACAATAGCAGAATAACATATGGATGACTTTAAATTAGTGAATTCAGGCTGATATAACTCCGGTTCCTGTAATTGTTGCAACGGTGTAAATTCAGGTTAAAAATAAAGAAGAAAAGAATACACAAAACTAATTTTTTATGACTAGTTGCAGACCACCTTTATTCATCAATAGTTAATTAGAAATCCCGGCACTTGCAGGCGGTCTATTATAATGTTTGAACTAATTATAGTTTCCAAGAATGTTGACATTTTAGTATGATCCAAGGGAAATATCTTTTGTTTCATTCACCATAAAGAAATGTACCGATAAAAATAAATAGTTTATTAAAACAATAGCTGAAAATATAAATCAATACAAAGATAAAAACGTATGGATAAATTTGGTTATGTTAGGTTAGAACCTTTTCATATATGCATTTTTGAACGGTGTAACTCTCTCAAGCAAAATCTAGCAAAGTACAAATACTTAAACTGTACGCTTACAATACAGACGTTGCACTCGAGTACAAGAAAAATACTTCTTTTCACACCGTGGATAACACAAAATGCTATCTGAAATAAATTTGTACCTTATTAACTAGATTACCGGGTGTGAGGGTTTTTAACCCAAACAAAAAGAGGAGAAAATCTTTTGTCAACACAGTGTTAAACAGAAAACGCTCAATCTTACTAACCTTCTTTGTCGACTTAACTCCAAACCAACCCTGGTAAAAATTAATAGTTTTATGAGGTACTGTATGCTCATTAACTTTACTTCGCCGGCTCAACTCCGAGCCAACCCTATACAAAAACGATCAATTTATTAACTGAAACTTTCAATAATCAACTCAACACAACTGCGTTGATCATACACTACTGCACGGCACACCTAACTGAGTGGAAAGCCAGAGGGTGGAAACCAAAAATATAAACTAATATATATTTTATCAAAAAATATATCAGGTGGATATCCAATTCACCTCTAATTCGAAATATTCCAATCACAGCGCCAATTACAGCGCGAGCTGGTAGGTTAAGTCGGCTGCATCGTAAGTGTGACGTAACGTAACCCGTCTCATTATTTTGACCGTTACAATGGACATTCGAAAATGTAACACGTATATTCTTAAAACACATTTAAAAATAATGGAATAGCTGTTAAAGGCTCAAGAAAGTGTATAACTGCACTCATTTCATCTAATGTATTTAGAAACACGGTTTTTATCGTCCATTTAAAAACACACTCATAAAAGGGTGTTATATGAGTTTAGGTAAGAAATGTTTACAATACGCAGTGTTTCCTTTTGTTTTTAGTTCGAGTGTAAAGGTATTTTAGGTTTAGGATTAATTTTCCTCCATGAAATTGTAACACGCTTCAAAAGAAGAGTACCCGTACATTTCAAGATTGTCGCTAAAAGCCGTTTAACGCCCCGATATACCCCCCCTCCCCAACGCCAACTTCAAAAAAGACCATTTAACGCACCATTCGTCCGATTTATAAGTTAAATAAGCGAGAATTTCCTCGTTACCTCACAATAACTAAAGGGTCTATAATAGATTTTCTCTATTTTTAATCTCTATTACAATTGAAGAATCAAAAGTTAAATAAGCGAGAATTTCCTCGTTACCTCACAATAACTAAAGGGTCTATAATAGATTTTCTCTATTTTTAATCTCTATTACAATTGAAGAATCAAAATAAAAAAAAAACTCCATTAAAAGTTTAATCAAAGTTAATTCGTCTAATTTTAAGGATTATTTACAAATAAAATACAAGTGAAACATCAAACATAATCTAATGTAAATCTATTTATTTACAAATTTATCAATTGAAAAACATTCTGAGAAGTTTCGTTAATTATTTTCAGTTAAGTTGTTCTGATAAAGGTTCTTCGGACCCCTTTAGTTAATGTCCTCAGATTAGTTGCGCCTACAAATTAAATAAAATATTATTGGGCCATAATTTATAGTTTTGGATTCAGTAAATGTTATTACGGCCAAAAATTGGGGAAATATGTTTCTACTAAAGCATGTAGAAACTATAAAAAATAATTTACTCTCATTTTTAAAAAGCAAACTTTCAGGCCATAAAAATATTTGGTGTTCAAGGGTTTAAATGTTGTTATTTATCTTATTTAATGTATTTCTACTACGCATAAATTAGATTAAATTTATAAATATGTTTTATATGAAATATGTATTTGGACTATTAATGTTTTATGAGAGATTTAGATATTGATGTGGTTACTGCATGTTCGAATAAAAATATCAATAATATAATAAAATATGTTTCAAATACTGATTGTTTTGTGTTATAAGATACATCGTATGCAAAACCATCAATGTATAATAATATTTTAATTAATTTGTTGAAGAAAGTAACAAACCTACAGAAAAAATTTTTCAAAACTTATGGCATCTTAAGCTTTTTTGATTAAAAATAAATAAATTAAAATACGTTTTTTCATGAGAGATTTTTAAGTTGGATTTTCAAGTTCTATTAAAGTATATGTAGGTGTCATAAAATGTACATCATTGTGGTTGAAGCATTCGTGTGTAGCTTTGTTCTGCATAGGACATACCTCTCGTATAAAGCATTTCAGATGCATAGTCTGAGCAATGACGTCAGCTGACAGATCAAGACTTCATTTCACGTCTTTGCTTTTGAATGGGAGAAGATACAGATGATAAAACTGACATATAATTCAAATCTGACACTTTTGGCCTGTAAGCGAATGGGAAAATATGTTCTGAAGCACCTTTACTTCAGAAAAATTAATGCAAAACATAAAGTTTTACACATAGACATAATACCAATATATATGTGAAAGATATATTATACATATACATGGGATATATATGTCTGTATATGTTTTTCCCTCGTTCTTAAGATCATTCACAAGCTTCTAAAACAAGTGATAATACCTTGAAATGTTTTCTATTATACTATGAACGTGTAATGATTTTATTTTTTATCCAGGGGCAAAATTGGAACTGAAGTTTATGTCACGAACGTAGAACTTTGAATTTTTCTTTGGATGATAAAATATCACTATTTCTTAGTTATAAATTCGCGTCGGGTGCTGCTATTAAACATATAAAAGTCGCAATTAACACATAATTTACATTGCACCCATACATACATGTTTATGAGTGCGTGTAATATTCGGTATTTTTTAACTTTATTTGCGACTACTACAACGTGCATTTCTAGAGACAAAGGTAATTGAACCAGTTATAATTAGATTAGAATTTCGTGAACGATAGTGTGATATTGCTTTTCAATATATGAGTAAAGTAAGGAAAAAATTGAATATAACGTTTTCATTAATTAAGTAAAAAGTATTCTCGAGGTAAATATTGACTGTTCACTGATGTACTAGTCTGGCAGTGCCAACTAACCCAAAGTAAAGTGATTTATCAGGGTAGCACTCAATGTATTAGACGTTCCTGGTATGACAACTAATGATTAATGTGAAGATTATACGATTGTGACCGATTTGTGTTGTATTTGTGCATCGAGAGTACAGTAGACGATCGATTCCTTCAGCGTCCTTCAGCTTTAAAATGTTGCTCTATTACTATGTTAAAACAAATAATCAATATAAGTGCAAATGATAGAAAAGTAACTGAAAAATAAATTATATCTGCTAGATAACTTTAAATTAATTATTTAGTGAGGGAGTCCTCAAACCTTTACTAAGAGTAAACTGTTTCATGTATACAATGAAGCGTGGCATATAGACAACCTTGAAGGGCTTTATTCTTATTTCAACGACAACGGATATTGTTCCGGCCATGTGACACCGTTGTTTGTCAATGTATGTGGGCCTCATGTACGAGTTAAGCACTGAAATAATATTGTTATATTTTTACGTTCTTTCCCTATAATACAGAGTAGATTTTTGCCAATATGTTCTAACGTGACTTGAGAGAGGATATTTCTGTTTTGACGCTCCCTGACTCAAAAAAATAATTTTGAAATGACGTCTATCCATCTAGATAACAAAGCTGCACCATAGAAATATATTCAGGTGGAGTTTTCATTTTTTTATTTTTAGGAGTAGTACATATTGAATATTATATAGTTATAACGCTTTCCAGTCATAATAATAAAAACTATAATAGTTCGTAAACGATAGTGTGATATTTTAATAATTTAAAAAATAAATGTTATAAAAATTATATAAATAAATATTAAAATAGTAAAAATATACCTTTTCTGTGTCTTTTAATGTTCATGATCTACTAAGTCAAGTTTTTTATTTTCTTTCATTTTATACTTAACTATTAAACTGAAAGATGATTATTTGTGCATCATTCGTTCAGTCAATACTCTTTTTTCAGCATTTTATTTGCTCTATACTATGTAAAAATAAAATTACTAATTTATTTTTTAATGTTTCATGAAAATAAAAGTATGAAAATTAAAAAAAATTATTTATCTGCTTAGATAACTTTAAATTAATTATTTAGTGAGTTCCTCAAACTTTGATGACTATAAACTTTTTTATCAAAATGAACTTTTTAAAATTTGATTTATTCTTTTTTCAATTTTTTGTATTTGTCTTATGTGCCCTATATATAGCACTGATTTTCTAAATATATTTTTATTTATGAAAACAAAAAAAAAGGAAATAAAACAAAAAAAAAAAAAAAACAAGAAATAAAGGTGGAGATTTTTTTTCAGAGTATAAATATAAATTAATATTTTAAAAACACTTTTATACTATGATAAAAAAAAAAGGGGATGGATATGAATGTATAGAGGATGGATGAAAATTTATTAAAATATCCTAGTTTATACAGGTTTCAGTCACAAACAAAATTAAAGCTTTTAAATGTCCGTGGGTACCGATTAAAAATATATGTGCCTTAAATGTAGGAATTTTTGGCTTTATTTACTCCAACTCCCATGGCCATGGGTACTTTCCCGATCATCAGCTTATTCTCTTCCTTTTATTTTCTTTAGATCCTTTTCTATTTGATCCTTCCACCAGTTTAACAACGATATCTGGAGATTTAAAGTTTTCTCAAATTTCATGATTGGTTTTGACCCTCCAAACCTCACCATCTCTTGTAGGGCCAAATACTGTTCCCAATACTCTATTTTCAAATGTCACTTTTTTTTTTTGTCCAAAATCCAAGTCTATGCTCCATACGAAAGGGTTGATCGAATGGTGGTTTTATATATTTTTAATTTTGTTTCGTGGGACAGCAATTTTGAAGTTAACAGTCTGTTTGGGGTGAACATACTCATATTTGCAAAATTGATTCTATTCTGAATTTCCAGGTATTTGTCATTCTTTGAGTTTATCATTGCTCCAAGTTATTTAAATTCTTTGACTTAATAAAATTTGTGATTTATTACTTGAAAAGCTTCTATTTCGTTGTCTCCTCTGCTGAAATGTATTGATTTAGTTTTTTCATAATTTATTTGTAGTTTTTACTGATAGTGTCTCGTTTATTAGGATTTGAGTAATTTCAAATAATTCCTCTTTGCTTTCAGAAACCAGCAAAACATCATATGTAAATGCTAATGCCCCTATTCTGGTGCTTATATGTATGCCTAATTTCCTATTTCTAATTTCTTTTAATGCTCCTTTCAAGACCAAACTAAATAAAATGGGTGACAGATTGTCCCCTTGACTTGCACCTGTTTTTACTTCAAACAGTGATAAGTACTTACCTTCTATTCTCACCTTGCATTTAGAGTTTTTAACACTGAGTTTTGCCAATCTGATTAGTTTGGTAGGGATTCCATATTGTTCCATTTTTCCCACAACTTATTTCTAATAATACTGTCATATGCATTTCGAAAGTCAATAAATGAACAATGAAATTCTTTGTTGAATTCTCAATAATACTTAGCTACAACTTCTTTTTGTATAAATATTCGATCTATGGTGGAACCACCTTTTTTGAAACCGGCTTGGTTATGCTCAATAATTTCTTCTATAGACTTCTAATCTTCTTTGAAATATTTTTGAAAGGATTTTATATGATGTACTCAGTAAAGAAATTCCTCTGTAATTGTTTGGATCTTCCTTGTCCCCGTTTTTAGAACATTTTAATTGATATATGAAAAGCTCTTGAATTTGTGGGATCGCTAATCTCTGTTTTTTCTAACAGACCATTGATATATTCCATCCTATTTTCCGAAAAAGTTTGACAGTCTCGAATTTTGCATGCTAGTAGTGGAATTTCCTATCTTCTGTTTGTGTATTCAACGATATATTCTTGCATAACCATCTTTCTTCCATTTTCTCTGCACTCATTGTCAAATCATGGCTTCACCTTTACTTTCTTCTTCTTTGACTGTTTCTGTTACAGCATTCTTGAAGCTTTCCCAATGCCCACTTACGGTTATTTGTCTTTCAGCATCGTTATTAAGCTATCCACTGCCAATGCTTGAAACCTGTTTGAGAGTTTAAGCCTAAATTCTTCTACAACCTCTCTTGTTTTTAACAATTCAGTCGCATACATATTCTCCCTGTTTTCTTCTTTATGGTAACTATTCGTGGCTTGACTTTAACTAATAATAGTGGTCAAAACCAAATTCTGCTCCTTTTAGATAATGAGTTTCTGATATACTTGATTTATGTCTTTGTTCTATTGAAACATAGTATATTTGGTTTTTGACTAGGCCGTTAGGTAATACCCAAGATTCATTATGTATATTCGTGAGTTGAAAAACAGTACTCATTATTTTGAAATATATCGATACACAGAAGCTCAGGAGGAGCTCAGGAGCTCTTACCCCAGAGACATTGCTTGTATCGTGTAAGCTCTGTTTTCCTTAGTTTCATATCATTTTTGTAGCTTTGTTGTTAATTCTTCTAGGGTATCATAAAATAGATCTTTCACCTCTTCCTTAGCTTCTTCGGTTGGTACATATATACTAACTAATGACATATTTCTAAATCTACCCTTAATCCTAAATATTAGTCACATGTCACTTGTTGTATGCCCTCGGCACAACAGACTTCCTAATGTTGGCGGCATTTTCGCTTTTACTACAAATTTACAGCATTTTGTTTACTCCGTAACTTCAAGTTAAACCTGTGATGACGATGGTGTCGATGGTATGTATCATAAAAAAAATTGTTTTAAAGATATTTATCTGCAAAAAATGTTTTATACTTTTTTATATTCATACTCAATAGTGTGTATAGCGGATTAGGCTACTGAGTAACTGTACCTAGGCCACTAATATTAAAACATTGTATTTATTTTTCACTACAGTATTGTAAGACATATTTATTTTTTCCCTTGTATTAAATAATTTATTTATTAAATGTTTTTATTCTGTGTTCATCAGAATAGCTTTTTATAAAATTTGATGAATATTCTTTTTTAAAATACCTTTACTGTTTTTTTAATATACTTCCTCTGATAATTCCGATTTTTGTTGTTGTAGGTTGCAACGGTTACGATTCTACTTGTGCAATTCGTTTATTATATGACTAAATAATATCAATTTATTTCTTTTTATGAAAAACAAAATTCCTCCATCAGGTACTTCCAATATAATATATCATACACTCTTTGGTGTTGATTTTACCAGTTAGAGAAAAACTTGTTTCCTGTAAAGCTACTATGTCGCCACAATAAAAATGTTTTATGACCGACTCTTTCTTGATCCACACTTGCACCTGTTACCTCGGAAACTGGGTGCTGGACGAAGGGGGAGAGGCTAACTGAACCATAATTCCCTGATTTAATATTGAGAATAGTATATTTATTTGCTGATTTTTTGGTATTTTACTAAAACATTATATTTTTCCCTTTTAATGGAAAATTACTGTGTACAACGGTTATATTTTAGTTAGTGGTGAATAGTTTAGAACTATTTTTATTTTAAAATGTGATTTTAAAAAAAAAAAACTAATTAACTGTTTTTTGAAATATAATCTAAGATGAACAGTAACATTTGTAATTGTAAACTGTGTAATTAAAAATTGTCTCAACAGTTTTTCTTCTTGTGATAATTGTTTTTCTTCTGACAATATAATTAGTAATTCACGTTCGTTTTAATTGTTTATACTCGATAACTAATGCTCACTGTTGTACCGCCAGCTAATAAACAATTTGAAATATAAAAATTACTTTACTATTGTACTTTTAATTACATAGTATGGATTAATTCTATTATTCACTTATTTCTGTTAGATTTAACAAAATTCTAGTATAAAATTCACCATAAATATATTTAAGTTTAGTTTAAAATAAAAAGATCCTAGAAACAAAACTATTAAAGTGTATAATGTAATGATTATAATATAGTTAGGGTTATCTAGACATAAATTGTAATAACTATATACAGAAACGCAGTATAGTTTTTCAATATACTGAACTCGTTTTCCTCGTTTTCAAAAAAAACTAACTCGTAAATATTGGAATATAGACTCACCAAACAAATATACTTATTTTATATAACGAATTAGTATATTTTTTAACTGTGAAGCTCATATTTAATATTAGTCCCTGTTACTTATTTTAATAGGTTTTCTGTTGTTGTGCAGTTAATAGTTAATCATTGTTGAATTATTTGTTGAAAGTTACTGTAATTATTAGCTCCAATCTTATACATTAATTAATACTGTCCACATAACAACGTGGTATACTGATATTGTACATAGATTACAAGATTAAATGTGTAAATCTATTTTGAAAGTATTTTTAAAATCAAGTTGTCTTTACTATAATTACTAACATTGAAATAAAAAAATTAATGTCATTCCAATGATTACATAGTTTTACTCATGAATACACTGTGACCATGGTCATGGCATTATTCCCAAATATCTATACCAATCTGTCGTGATTCGCCATGGTAACGAGATTAAGGGTAAATTTTGATCGATATAATAAAGACCAGATTAAAAATATGGTAATCAGTATAGTGGAATTACGTAATGAGTGATTGATGTTTAAACACTAAAACGCCACTTAAAAAATACGATGGAAAAATATAGACAAAATATACAAATAGTAAATTAATTATTATTCTCAATTAATTGTATGTAGATTTTTTTCACGAACATTTTCCATCATATAAAATTAAAAGAAATCACGACGTTTTGGGATTTGAAATCTGATCCCGTCCTCATACAAGCTTGTACCTAAAACATAACAAAAATAGTACATAATACCATTTTTTAATTGTATTTTCTTGTTTCCGTTTCCGTAGGATTTTTTTAAAATTCGTATATACCTACACAGGTCCTTAGACTGAGGAGGAACGCGTTCTAACGAGATTATAGTTACTCAAGGCATGATGCTGGATTTAGAAAAATCAGAGGAAACGAGGTGATTTACTAAATACTAAACTGTTGATTTATACATGAAAACGAACAGTTGCCGGAAATACCTACTAGGTATTGCGTTAACATGCAAGAAGAGTCAGTTGTATACCAGTGACATGTGACCAACTGGCACGCAAGCTACTGGGCATCGTATTATTCAGTAAATCTGCTTGAATCACTTCAACAGTCATCATGCTGTTAATTGAGGCTACAAACAATTTGCAGACTCTAGTAGCCCATTGCAATTTTTTTCACCAACGGAAGAAAGCTGGTTTAGGTTTGGGAAATGTAAAATTGAAACGGCATTCCTTGTTTATGAATTCTGAACTTAGAAAACATTTACACACATTAGATATATCTGTGATGAAAGGTCACCGGTTTTTGCAACGCCTCGTTCTAGATAGGAAAACAATTTATTCTGGATAGCCAGAAACTAGCAGCGAATTAAGGAAACTTTTTATTTTCAGGCAACCGGGCGAAGATTTTAATGCTGGAAAACGCTTAGGAACCTCAACGAAGGCACATAAATATTTCATTTCTAGTAGGCCTACAATACGGGGAACACAATATCCGCTAGATATCGTGATTGTAGTTCTAGAGTCTCTGGTGGGACTGAATACTCTTCGGATACGGAGTTGACGGTCGATACGGCCGCGTGCTGGCCCACGGCGTGGTCGTCGGGCAGGTGGGACGGATGCGGAGTTGACGGTCGATACGGCCGCGTGCTGGCCCACGGCGTGGTCGTCGGGCAGGTGGGACGGATGCGGAGTTGACGGTCGATACGGCCGCGTGCTGGCCCACGGCGTGGTCGTCGGGCAGGTGGGACGGATGCGGAGTTGACGGTCGATACGGCCGCGTGCTGGCCCACGGCGTGGTCGTCGGGCAGGTGGGACGGATGCGGAGTTGACGGTCGATACGGCCGCGTGCTGGCCCACGGCGTGGTCGTCGGGCAGGTGGGACGGATGCGGAGTTGACGGTCGATACGGCCGCGTGCTGGCCCACGGCGTGGTCGTCGGGCAGGTGGGACGGATGCGGAGTTGACGGTCGATACGGCCGCGTGCTGGCCCACGGCGTGGTCGTCGGGCAGGTGGGACGGATGCGGAGTTGACGGTCGATACGGCCGCGTGCTGGCCCACGACGTGGTCGTCGGGCAGGTGGGACGGATGCGGAGTTGACGGTCGATACGGCCGCGTGCTGGCCCACGGCGTGGTCGTCGGGCAGGTGGGACGGATGCGGGTGGTATCGACGGGCATAGCGGGTGAATGGAGGACGAACATTGCCGATAACGCCCGAAGAGCGACGACTACTGGCGCGCCAACCGTCGCACCACTCCGTGCCTGTCGGTCTGTGCTGTGGTGTCAAGTGTTCTGGATTCCGATAATACCTGTCAATTCGAGGTAACAGTCGCAATAAAATATACAATTGTTCTTGACTCACCTTGTCGGTGGTTTTTGAGATTTTTCTTCTTATATTTTTAAGATGGTCCAAGCTTAGCCGTAGATTTTTGGGGAAACTTGAATGTAGTGGGGAACCCCTCAATCAAAGAGGGAATATAAAATTAAAAAATAGACCAATTTGAATTATTATATGTTGAAATGTCTTTGGAAAATAGATATTGTTATTAAGTACTTTATGGAAATTGTATCAAAATTATAATTTAAAACGTAGTGGGCTATTTAAGTGTTCTACATTAAAAACAATCTTCAATTATAACGCAATTTTAATATGCTACAAGGATAACTGTGTGTATGCCACAAAAAATTTTATTTTTCTTCTATAAAACCCCATATAATGGGGTTAAAAAGGTGGGTTGGTGACAAACTTAACCGTGTCGTGACAGTAAACGTATGAGCTTTCATAAGCAGTAATGGTCTTCATATCTATGATTATTCGATTTTTTTCCATTTTACTAACTGATGGTGCATAAAAAACACACAAAACCCCATAGAGAGTCAAACAACGCTCCGTCACGGACGACGAATGCGCAACTGCCGGTTCCAATACTAGAGCAGCATGAACGTTTGACCAATTTATTTTACGTAAAAAAATATTTTGGAAAAAGATGACGCGTTTTAATTATTCTTTACAAAGGTTATTGAAATACACTCCTGAGTTTTCACTTCGAAGAATAGCTTTATTAGATATAAATTGTAACACAATGAACTTGAGGAGTAAATATTTTGAGGATTTTTGTATATCGTTGGTTCATAAGACAAGAACCCGTCATTGATCCCAGTGCAGATAAACTCTACTCTACCTGGATGTAAAACGTGCTTAGATAAAAAGATTATCCGCACGCAAAACACTGAGATACACGTTCAGTGCTTGTAACAGAAATCTGATACTCAGATATTTTGTATATTTACCCAAATTCGGACAAATATTCCTACATAAGAATAGGTAAAGATAAAAATGGATATTAAAAATAAAATACAATTAATTTTTATTTTCCTTGTACTTATTTACATAATTGATAAAAGAAAATATTAATATGTTTAGGAACTATTTAAAATATAAGGTATTCTATAGAAATTATATGTGTTCTAGTTAGTAACAAAAAGTATTTACGAAAAAAATATTTCCATTACGACATATTCTCAGATACATTGCATTAGGATTTTTCAATTTTGATCTCAAAGTAAAACAATTCTATGAAACCAAAGACTTGCAGTATTATGAAATAGTAATTGCTTCTAATTTGTTATTTTTTTCAAACTACATGTATATTGGCGAGTTGAAGGCTACATATTGGAGCAGACATGTGGTTAAAGAGGTGAAGAAATGACTGGCATAACGGTGTCATAGGATATAAAATTACAATCGCTGATAAAAGACATTTTCTTGTAGCCTCCTTATGAAAAATTGAGTTTTGTGGATATGAGATATCACATGTTAATACAGTGAATGTAATTCTTTTACATTTGACTGATAATTAAAAAGGCTAATTTGAAAGTGTAGTAAAATACACGTTCAAATCAAATTAATCTTAAAATACTTAAAATAGATTTGATATATTATTTTAATCAAGTAGATAAGTATTTTATTGAAAGTATAACTGGTGGTGATAGTAGGGCTGCATTTTTCATATTATAATACAGACATTTATGTTACGATTATTAAATCAAAGATACATAAAGAAGTTTTAGTTAAACCAATAGTGCACTCAAAAAAATATCAAGCAATAAAGGTCACACACAGAAAAAATAGATAGATCTATCTGTGCACCTAGACAACGCATATACATGTTATGTTTTACTCTTAATACTACAAACTATATGCTATGTTTGTGGTATAGTTAATACTAAGACCTCACCACACTCAGGATGTATTTCACATAGCTACTCGTATAACGTAAAAGTAAAATAATTTACATTAACAGGAACAGAAAAAAGCAATACAGAATAATATAAAAACTATGTTACCTTAAAACTATTTTCCATAAATAATTTCTCATAGATTTTTAATGAAATATTAGTTCTGTATGGAAATCAATGCATGTATAAAAACATATATTATAAGTAAAATGTCAACTAGGTTAATATATAGCAATTTTTTTATTTTCAACATACCATATAAAACTCGGAAGAGGATTATTGTTATAGGCCTGCAATTATTTAATAATCTTCCCTACAGTTTTACATGTTTTTTATATTTTAAAACAACTTGTACTTCTTTCTAGCCTCTAAAACCTATATTAACGTATGCAAATTTATCATGAAGAACAAGCAGTTTGGCCAGCATCCAGCTGGTGGCCGAAATATGGAACTAGGCTCAAAATTACCCTAATGAAGTTTTTCGTCATAAGTTATACAAATTTAAAACCAATTTTTAAAGTTTTATTGTAAAATTTGTTTTGAATTTTTGATATGTTTATATACGTTTATTTTTAAGGTTTTTAACGTTTTAATATTACTTCAGTAATTTTTTACTAACGATATTTTATAGATTTACACTGATTTTACCATTTTAAAATAATACATTTGTATGACATATTGCATTACGATGCACTTTGCAATTCCCACGTATGCAACTTAGTGAATTTAAAAAGGTTTATAATAAATTCTAGATTATGTGACTTAGAGTCTTTAAAATCCTCAATTTTAAAATCATGTCTAACTACTTTGAAAACCTTCGTTGTGTTGAAATTTGACCTTTTCAATGTCATATTGATACACAAAAGGATCTGACAGTTGACGTCAGAAGCGATGAAGTAATTTTTCAATAACATAGAACATGATCGGCACCGTCAGAGGCTCCGTTTGTACAGAGCTTCACAGAACTGTAAACATAACATTTATGTGTGTCACTTAATATAACATAACTCATAAAATCCATAAATGACCCCATTACAAATTTCTGTACTCTTAATGATTTAAGAGGTCGATAATCTTTATTCACTGAAATTGTATTAAAATACATCATTAATAAATTAAATATATAAATTAAACTAACCACTGCCATTTTGAAATCATATAAGCAAATCAAATGATACTTTGAGAGTACATTTCTGCTTGGCTAATAAATATGCGTGCAAAGTTTGGGTTCTGTATCTTAAATAGTTCTTGAGATATAATGTTTTTTGTATAAAATACAAAATGGTGGCTAGCGGCTAAACAAAGTATTTTTCGACATATGTTTATTGGGAATGTTTTGTTTATTTTGATGAGTACTATCACCACTCGAAGTTTGTCTACGACTTTGATGAACACTCTGTATATTGTCTATGTCATATTTATTACATTATGGCCGGACTCCTGATCAAATACATTTTGGCCAATAATTTTCATCTAATATGATTTTAGGGGTTGTAAATGGTCAATATAGATTAGAGAAAACCCGTACGCCACCAGCACGGGGGGTTAACGCACCCATATACCAAAAACAAAATAAATAAAAGGACGAAAAACTGGTGGGACAGAGGTAACTGACGTGATACACCCGCCACAAGGTCAACATTCCTAAACAGGAAAATATAAACAAATATCAGGGTAAAACTGTTGGCACAGAGGTAACTAACGTGATGCACCCGCCGCAAGGTTAACATTCCTAAACAGGGAAAAATAAAAAATATCAGGGTAAAACTGTTGGCACAGAGGTAACTAACGTGATGCACCCGCCGCAAGGTTAACATTCCTAAACAGGGAAAAAATAAAAATATCAGGGTAAAACTGTTGGCACAGAGGTAACTAACGTGATGCACCCGCCGCAAGGTTAACATTCCTAAACAGGGAAAAAATAAAAAATATCAGGGTAAAACTGTTGGCACAGAGGTAATTAACGTGATGCACCCGCCGCAAGGTTAACATTCCTAAACAGGGGAAAAATATTAGGGTAAAACTGTTGGCACAGAGGTAATTAACGTGATGCACCCACCGCAAGGTTAACATTCCTAAACAGGGAAAAAATAAAAAATATCAGGGTAAAACTGTTGGCACAGAGGTAACTAACGTGATGCACCCGCCGCAAGGTTAACATTCCTAAATAGGGAAAAAATAAAAAATATCAGGGTAAAACTGTTGGCACAGAGGTAACTAACGTGATGCACCCAACGCAAGGTTAACATTCCTAAACAGGGAAAAATAAAAAATATCAGGGTAAAACCGTTGGCACAGAGGTAACTAACGTGATGCACCCACCGCAAGGTTAACATTCCTAAACAGGGAAAAAATAAAAAATATCAGGGTAGTGGTTAATCTCAATGCAATGGAACGATTTTCGAGAAACCCACATGCAGTATACGCTGGCAAGCCTCGCTGAGCGTTTCCACGCAATATAGGTTTGTTGCGTTATTCATTACCGAAGGGAACAGCATTGCATTACAAGAGGATTCAACAATCCTCACCCGAGCCCGCCAAAGCGAGCTCCACTTGGCTGTTCACAGACATAATATTTCCATAGCTCTTTGAAAATGAATGAAAACATGTTTATTTCAATAAAAATTACGTTACATTGTTACATAACTTATGGAAATAATATGAAACGACCCCTACATGTTGCTAACAGGAAAAACCTGCATACAGAGATGTATAAATACCCCCGTCGCAGCAGACCTGCGTACTCAGCGAATTTCCAAATCAATAATATAATAATAATAATATATGAAAAGTTTGGTCCAAATCTGTCGATAAACATGAGAATTATTTGCCTATTCTCCATAAGATTAAAATGGGAAAGAGTGAGTAGGTTTGCTGCTGTGAGGAACACTGAAAGTAGCCATTTATACCATCAAAAATTTTATTTTTAACATTTACCGATAAACAATGTCCATAAATAAAGGAGTTTGCCTAATCTCCATATGATTAACGTGGGAAAAGAGTATGCAGGTTTGCTGCCATGATAAACACATAAACTATGATTTTTTAGCACAAATGTATGGATCTCAACCACATGAAGCTAAATATCAAGTTTCATCCAAAAATATTAGATAATAAGTGAAAAATTAATTTTTCCTAATCCTCCATAAGATTAACAATGGAGCCTCAAAATACAACGTACTGTGTTTGGATTTTTTTATATCTCGGTAACCGTTGAAGATAGAGAAAAACTTTAAGGAACTTAATTGTGTAGTTTTTTAAGTTGATTCCAATGGTGAAATATAAAATTAGAAATTTTTAAAATTACATGTGAAAAACGCAAAAAACCCATTTTGGGGTACAAAACCCCCCCAAACTACCCGTTTCCATTGACCGATATGTCTGGTTTACGAACTTGTCCGAGCATTTGTAGGAATACACGTCTCTACCGAATTTGGTCTCGATCGGACCATTTTTACGAGAGTTATCGTGTTCACAGACACACACACACACACACACACACACACATACAAACACACACACACACACACACACACACACACACACATATATATATATATATAAATTTTAACGACTATTGTTTTTGGTCTCTGGGCACCTAAAGAAGAAAAAATAACATGGTCTCGGGCTTAACTCTTGCCATGAGACTTACGGTAATAGCTTCTTCCCTTTGGGAAATTCGCTAAAACTGATAGTAATTAACGAACATGATATTACAAACTAACAAAGGAAAAAGTAAACAGGAGTGTCATTACATCCACTAGTAACACTAATATTTAAAAAATGATAACAATAAATTTACTGCTTGTAATGCATACAGTGGTAAGAGGGAAGTTATATTTAACGGAGACCGTGCGCACACAACACTACACATACGCACAACAAACACACACACGTACATACACACACACAACACATTCACACGTTTATATTCACTTTCAATACACAGGTGCTTGACAGATCTTTCACACATCCCACATGCACCTGGAAATGTTTGATGTATTGTGGAATTTTTCCTTATCAAGAAGCTGATTACCTATATTGCGACGAAAATTATTTCCTAATATCAGCCCCGTCAATTTCCTGCAACCGTTCATTTATCTTCTTCTTAAATGATTCGTAGCTATAGGAAAACAGGTTTTTTAATTTAGACGGGAGTTTGGATAAAAGGAAACTGATTATGCAATGAGAAGAAATTAATGTGAACGTTTTAATCAATCTGGGTGGATTAATTCCAATATTCAAAGAAGATCGCGTAGCATATGGATGTGATATATCGGTAAATAGGCTGTCTTTATTTTTAAAGATGTAATTAACCAATGTTCTTAAATATAATTGAGAAATGTCAAATACTCTAAATTCCTCAAATAACTGTGAAAGTAAATTTGATGGATAATGACGATTTTTCTGTAGATCTTCTTTGATAATTGATTTTTGCGTGATTACAAAAGGGGTTAAAATGGACTGATAGCAACCGCCCCAAGCAAGATTTCCATATTATATAAGTGATTGAATATACGCATAATACTTGTTCTAATACTTGTTGTAATACGCAGACTTGTTTGCAACGAGTCTGGGGAAAGTATTCTACCGAGGGAAGAAAAAATATAAATAAATCTCCGAAGCTTTTTGTTGATATAGGTCACGTGTTCCTTTCACTTAAAGCGTCTGTCAAACATAACACCACACATTCACACGCTGTGCAGCCCTGCAAACCGCTACATGAATCCATACGCAGGTCGATATTACCAGGGTCCTGGCCGGCTCTAATAGAAATAGGCAAACATTTGGTTTTGGACAAGTTAACAGTTAGGCGATTTTGATCAAAACAACGCTTGACAGTGAGTAGGTCATCCCCCACCAGACGATACGCATCCTCAAACAGCTATCGCCCTCAAACAGTAGAGCTGTCTCGTCCGCATAGAGGAATATTTGCCCATTTGGTAGGTTTAGTTTACCGAGGTTGTTCACATAGATTAAAAACAAAAGAGGACCTAACGAACTGCCTTGTAAAACTCCTGAATTGATATTTTTACTGAAACTTTCCTCGCCAAAGATCGATAAAATCTGAGAACGATTGCTAAGATAGCATTTAAACCAACTCAGAGCATTTCTTCTAACACCTATGATACGAAGCTTAATAATCAATAAATCTCTATCCACTGAGTCAAAAGCTTTAGCTAGGTCAATATTAAGAGCGGCTTTATTCATTAACGCACTTATCGTGAAATGACAACTGCATGTTGTGTTTGACATGTTCTTAAACATAACCCATTCATGCACATGTTCAATATGTATGAATTGAGCATGTTTCAACTTTGAAGATTTTATAGAATTATGTAGTTTGTAAAGCTTGGTTTGTACTGAGATGAAATATAAATAATTTTTTAAATCAAAATTAAGTAGAAAAATAAAATAAAATAAGTGTATTGGTAAACAAAAAAGTTTCTTTACGTTTTAAACATTTTAAAGAAGTTGTGGAAACGGAGATTTTCCGGATATCTTCCAAGTAGTTTCACAAAACGTTGAATCCGTGTATTTTAAGTTGTTCTTTTTGTTATTTTTAGAAATATTGTTCTGAAACTTTGGTGGGAATGTTCCACGTGTACCGCCCCAGGATCCCAGTATAAATAGAAGCATACCAAACGGTTCCCTGACATGGCGCTCAGGATATATACAGACTCCCTGATAAAGTGAAGGTATTAGAGAAGACCTGTTTTGAGCAAGTTTTGACTTGATGGCTGAAAGAAATGACATTTTCCTATGTTGATATTCAACTTTATATTATTTCCCTCCTTTTTTACAAAAATTGACACGAACAATCCAGGATTACTTTGTACAAATTCAAGAAGGAAGGTTTATAAAGCAGCCTCTTTGAAGAGATCTTTATGTGTTATTTATAGAAAACTGTTAGAAAACAATATAATCCTTGGTAAAACTTAAATTTAAATTTTTGAGGGGGTAGAAGCGTGCTGGGTCCGTGGGTCTTAACCACGCTCTGCTACCAATCTTGTGGTGCGCTGAGGGCCCACGTGGATCCTGCATTAAACACGATAACTCGGTAATCAATTCCCAGCCATTTTGATGAATTTTAAACTGATACTTTCGTAAATTAACTTCAATAAAAATTACTTCGTGATTAATATAATGTTATAGAACTCTATTTTTTAACGAATGAATGATTCATAACTGCCAATTATCCCGGTTTCTCCCATCCTCTACAGCTATTACTAGGTTACCACATTATTGGAGGCTGTCGATCCGTCGTCTCCCAGCTCCCACACCACTGCCTCTGGTCTCCCTTCCTTACCTCGAGCCCTCTTGGGGCTTGGGGCGCTGCCGGCTCAGAGTCCAACCTCATGTTCTCCTGTTGTCTTATTATTTGTGTATGGGGGAGGGAGCCCCTCAAATTACGTTGATTTCAAATTTTTATCCATAAAATAAACTTAAAAAATCAGATAATTTGCTGAGTATATGAATAGGAAGCAAGTTAACATTGGTCTTATGGCTTTCAAAACTACCTGGAGCTATTGGAGTCTCATTTTAAAATTCCAACTGAAGTCATTGAGTAGTATTGTTTTGCTATACCATTGAATGAGCTCTAGAGTGCGAAAAAATTACTAAGAAACGGTAGTATATAAAAGTTGGGTTTTAAAATATAATTTAATAGAAAAATGTTGTGTTTACTGGCACCGTTAGAATCAGAAAAGATTCAAATTGTCAAATTGTTTGTTTTTCGTCAAACGGTTACTGAGATGGCGGATATTTTAAAAACAAATTAGCTATGGAAAATATATGTCATTATGTGAACCCAAAAGCAGATGTAGCATTTTCAAAATCTCACGGAATTTTTACACTTGAATTAAATATTTGAAAAATAAACATTGAATGGCTAAGACTAAATATTGTTAAATATATAATAAACACGTTAGGATGCGGATCTGCTACGACGGGTGTATTTTGCCATCGTGTTCTTAGTTCATTCCTCCCACATACCCTTAACTTCACCTTGAGTTGGTAATGGTTGTTGATCGGGGTCATGGAGGTTTAATCGTTACTTCGGAGGTTATACACGAGTTTTTTTATATTTTAACAGTCATTACTATTTAAACAGCTATGTTGGCGCTTTTTCTAAACATGAACATAGTACATAGGAGTAAAAATAGTTAAATAATGAATATTAATTAATACTTCAAATCTGTTACTTGGCCATTTTATGGTCTTCTTATACATTGCTTACTTATACATTTACGCTCTCTTCCCACAATGACTTATATTTTCAATGCTTCATTAAAAACGGTGTATTCCCAGAAAAATGGAAGTGTGCCCTTGTCCGTTCCCAAAATAAGATCTCATCCCCGACTTGCTCACAAGATTACCGACCAATAAGCATTCTTCCTGCTCTTTCAAAAGCCCTTGACAATAGTTCATTCTCAAATATATGACTTTCTTTCGGAAAATAATATCCTAAATTCATTTCAATCAGGTTTCAGGAAATTCCACAGTACTGAAACAGCCTTATTAAAGATCACCGATGATATCCGTCTGGCTATGGATCACAGTCAATTTACACTTCTGACTTTTTTCGATTTTAGGAAAGCTTTTAATAAAGTAAATCATGATATTCTCCTTGCTAAAATTAAAATAATAGAATTTCCAGAAGCTTCACTTTCTTGGATGAGATCATACCTTCACGGCCGTAAACAATATGTGTAATGACCAACTAACTTCGAATCGGAAAGCTGTATCCTGTGGTGTTCCACAGGGTTCAATTCTTAGTCCTCTACTATTTACTATTTACACAAATGATGTTTCGACAGTCCTACACCACTCAAAGTCTAATTCTTAAGCTGACGATTTACAAATCTACGTTCATTTTAAAGTCTGTAAATTGAATGAAACCATCACTCAAATTAATCACGACATTGACAAGATTGTTCTTTGGGCGGCCAAAAATGGTCTCAGACTAAATCCTGACAAGACTAAACCAATCATCCTTGGACACTCACGCTTACTTCACAGAATTGACACAAACACCGCCCCCAGGATAACTGTTAACGGAACAACTATACCTTACTGTGACAAAGTGAAAAGCCTGGGGTTGACTATTTGCAAAACACTAGACTGGACAGACCCAGTGGTGAATACTTGTAAAAAGGTGTTCGCTGCTGTCCACACTATAAAAAAATGCAGCGAATTTTGCCATTTCACATCAGACTTCTTCTCATCAAATCACTTGTCTTTCCACATTTCGGTTACTGCAACTCTGTAATTAATGACATGACTGTAGTCTTGCAAACAAGATTACAACGTACTCAAACTTATTGCATTCGTTTTCTGTTCAATCTTCGCAGAGACGATCGTGTCGCACTCTATTATATTCAGTCTTTTCTTTTAAAGCTCTCTGAATTTAGGGAGATGCGAATCGTCCAAATTACTCATTCTGTTGTCAATCTTGGATTTCCGTGTTATCTGGGCGTTAATTTTAAATTTATGGGTGGGGGAGGTGCAAGAAACACCCGCTCTGGCTCGTCAACTCTTCGTATTCTTCGACACAAAACCACGGTATTTAATCGTTCTTTCACTGTAACTGCTAGGCAGTTGTGGAAATCATTACCTCAAAATATAAAATCAATAGACACTCGTTTACGGCTGACGGTGGCGTTGAAACAGTACTATCTCGACCGGATGACCGAGGCGTGGCGGGAGGGCGTGAGTTAGGCCTGGGTGTTGTGGGTAAAGGACGATTGTATGAATGTGTGTTATTAATATTTTAGTTTTCGTTAATATTCTCATTTTTTATTTGTTTTATAAAGTTTATAAAATGTTATTTTTATTGACATTACTGTTATTATTATTTTAATTTAGGTTTATTGTAAGAGAGGACCATGTGGTCCTAAATTCACCTTACAATAAAAAAAGTATTTTCATCATGCATTCATTCATTTGTTAACGGCTACAGATATGTCGCCCACTAGAGTGCTAACCGATTGAGCCAACAAGAGTAATTAAATTGCATAATTAATCGGTTCCAGGTCCTCGTTGAGTGACCACTCCGTTATGTGCCAAGGCTGAATCTCAGTCCTGAATACTGAGATTCGATGTTTAAAAATTTGAATTTACTTCTTTGAATTTTCTTGCTGGCTCTAAAGTAAATTTTATACAAAAAAGTTTTAACTTTTTTCAATATTAATCTCCATCCAATAGTTATAAATTATAGTTGGCGAAACTATAAATAAAAACCATGCCATGCAATTACAGTTCTATGTTATTTTTTAAAGAGATTGACAGAATATTTTAATATATTTTACCAACTTATGCAACTGATATGCGTGTGGGAAGGTATCAAGCGAAGATAGAGATGGGACGAGACATTACTAGGTAGACGATACTGATAAAACTGGTTAGCAGCCTTAAGTTCTCTATTAAAATGATCTATTGCCTTGGGACTTTTTTATTTTGAGGTCATCTGTTGCCTCATCTGACGATGTTTTTGTTTGCTCACAACATCATTCAAAAAAGATTTGTGAAAATAATAATCCCTTTTTACTCCTTATTTCTGGATAGAATTGACTGATTAGTGCAGTGTTTGGTTTCATATGTGTTTGTTCGTTTAAAAAGTCGTGTAATGTCAACAGTTTTTTAATCGTGCTATATTCATTGTCTCCTCACTCTTTAAGGTTTGTTTCGGCTTTCCACGGGTCCGATTTTGGTTCAGTGAAAATTAGGGTCGAAAATATTACTGGAATCACTGCTTCATATGTATTTAAATTTGAGCGTTGAAGGAAATGGTCTATGGAAAATATCTTGCATCTTGTTGTGTTTGGAACTCATTGGCTACACGTAATCCTGTAGACCATTAACATAGCCATCGTTAGTAGTAGTAGTTTGGCCGTTTTCATTTTTCAGGTCGTCAGTTATCTGGACTACTAAATGCAATTAGTTGGATTGTAAATACTATCGGAATATTTTTTGTTTTTTGCATAAAAATATGTAGGTCAAAATGTATTTTATTTGACTTTTGATAGGTCATTTACTGGGGGTTTTCCCGTTTTAAAATCATGATTTATTGTCTAAAAGGTAATTGCAATTTTTAAAATTTTTATCTAGCATATTAGCTCTAACAAATTCTGTGAATTCATAGGCGTTCCACAGTTGATCAGGTCGTAAAACGTATCCAGAAGGACAGTAGTTGCTTGAAACTATTCAGTTTTCTTGTAATTAGTTTTGTAGACAGTACGTATAGAATGTCGGTTTTAAATGAGCTCAGGGTGTGGGAAATGCTGTGCTGTCCCACTGCCCGTGGTCTTATCTTTTGGAATATACTGTGGTTCTTCGTAGTCTGCCATTGTATATATATTATATATATATATAGAATTGTATATTATGTAAAAACATGTCAATAAATTATCAAAAAAGGGGATATTGTTTGAATTTACTTTATGTGATTTAAATAAATATGCCCTGTCATAGATAATTTATTCACATGTTTATATACACATACACACACACACACACACACACACACACACACACACACACACACATACGCACAAAAAATACTGTGATAAAACTTTGATGATTATTAACTATGAGAAAGGGATAAATTGCGTAGGTTCAGACATTGAGTTGACGTATTGAATATACCGTTAGTTTCAACAGCAGTGCAGGCGATCAATCAGCATAGGTTTCTCTCAATCGAGACTGCGAATAAATATTCCACAACCTAGAGTGCAATTTACTAGACTTTTGCATATCTTTCTATCATCCTCCCGATAGACTGAGAAAAATATGCAGACAAGTGTATAAGTTCAATTTTGTAGAGATTTACATAGACCAAGTTTATTTTTGAACACTAGGGTGTACTTCGACATATTTTGTAATTTGAATAAACCATTCATGTTAATAAAGTTTTTTTAGAACATAAAGATATATTGAATATAACATTAAAAAAATGTTAAACGGTACCTTTTATCCAAAATACAAGAAACATGTTCAATAATAGATAGAATAGAAATGTTCTTCGGTATTTTAAATTCAATACTGTAACTGGTCAGGGTATTTTATAGTGAAAATTTATGGTGCTAGTTCGTTTTGATATTGTTTACTTAGATGCTAGATACCATTCTAACATCCGAGTAACACTGGCTTTCAAAATGAAGCCATCCGGATAGGTATGTCTTCTTGTCAAATATTCTACAAAAAAGGAGAAAATAAATAAATAAGGGGTTCACAAGGGATTCATGGGAAATGAAGGACATTGTTAGTCCACGTTATTTGCAAATAAGAATAGAATAGAAGAATAGAGAAGAAGAAGAACCTTCAGCTCAGAGACTAGAACACCCAGGAGGAGTCATGCACCAATCCAACAACACATTGGATAATGAAAGGGACCATCTCAGGGATCATTCACTTCACATTTTCATTTGAGGGTATACAGCCAACAAACCCAGAGAGAACAATAAGCAAGTGTATTTCCTCTAAGATGCCCTTCCCAGGTAGACATTAAGAAAATATATCACTCCCCAGGAATCCTGGTTTGGCTGTGTTCATACTGGATGGAAAGAAGGAAAAAGGAGGTAGGAAAGCCCATAATACAAGACAGCCAAAGTACTAACTCGTAATGTGACAGCTTATTTTTAACTTATCAAACTTCTTTGGGAATTTCCCATTGGGAAGAAGGTATTACCGTGGCTCTCATGGCAAGACTGTGTGTGTGTATACGATAACTTTCGTAAAAATGGTCCGATAGAGACCAAATTTGGTAGAGACGTGTATTCCTACATTTACTCGATCGAGTTTGTAGCCTAGACATATAGGTCCATCGGAACGGGTTGTTTGGGGAGATATGTACCCAAAAAATGGGGTTTTGCAATTTTTAAGATGTAATTTAAAAAAAATTTAAGATTTAACTTTTACCATTAGAATCAGCTCAAAAGCTACACAATTTAGTAAGTTAAAGTTTTGCTATATGCCCAACGGTTACCGAGACATCAAAAAGTCTAAATACAGTACGTTGTATTTTGATGTGAATCTTATGGAAAATAAATTGTTATTTTACTTATGTACTTTACTTGTATTGATTACTATTATTATTTAATTTATTACTTATTATTTATTTCACGTTTCTTTAAAAGACCTTCTGGAGGATAAATATGTTCTCTCTTTCCAGAAATGAACTTAATTTTATTTAGCTACAATTTAAACCTCTTGAATCAATGGTGATACTATTATCATTGAGTAGGATTATCATGTGGTTGAGATCCATCAATTTATGCTTAAAAATCGTAGTTTATGTGTTTATCATGTAAGTTAACCAGCATACTCTTTTCAAATTCATATAGAGAATAGACAAACTCCTTGATTATGTTGATAAAACTTATAAGACGTTAAAAATGGTCAAAAGTTTTAAATGCCTACTTTCAGTGTTCTACACAGCAGCAAACCTGCATACCCTTTTTAGCGTTAATCTTATGGAGAATAGGCAAATGACTCTCATATTAACCAACAGATATTGATAAAAATTGTTATATACTATTATTATGATATTATTTATTTTGCGAATTCACAGGTTTGCTGCAATGGGGTATTTATTTATCTTTATTTAAACTAGCAAAACCCAGTTAGAGAGCCAAGTTTGGTTTTTTTTGTTTGGTTATTTTTGATAGAAAATACTTGGATAAGAAATTTAAACGTAAAAGTAATGTTTTTACAGTATTATAATAGAATTTTTGTCATAATGTTGCGATATTAAGGACATTCTAATGGGTAAAATACTCACTTCAATAAACAAACTTTTTATTTAGTTTCTGCTTTGCGAAAGCCCAAATTCTTGTTCTAATAATAAAATAAATTTTGAAGCAAGAAAAATTTGTAAATATTTAATACGTTAAAGCTTTTAAAAATTTTACGAATTCAATTTAAATATAGTTATTATGTACTCCAAATTACTAAGACTACGTAGGATGACTTTAAATTCACTAAATTTTATAAATGTTTACAAACTAAAATTTAAATGGGATTAACTAAAACATAGATACTCAAAAACTTAGCTCTCTATGAAACCCGATTTACCATTAAAAGTCTAAAAAAATAAATTTAATTAAACGCTATAGATTTATATTTTTGACTCAATTTTTATCCACTACTATAATTATAAATTAAAGAGTATTTTTATAACTAAAATAAGTCCAAATGTGTTTTAGTATTGAAAACGGGTATGCATAAGCATATAAAGAGATACGAATTTTCTATTATAATAAATAATGTTATATAAATAGAAGAAACAGATTTAGGATTCCAGAAAAGGTCAGCGTCAGAGCAGTCGTAAAACAAGCCGTTTCCTATAAGTTTATTTCCCTACGTTCCTTCAACAAACCTTCTGGAAGATAACTATAATCTCTTTGCCTAGGAATGAACTAACTTTTTATTTAGCTACGATACAAACCACTTCAATCGATGGTGATTCTATTATTATTGGGAATGATTAGTATTTTCTCATTGTCTAGGAATGAACTAACCTTTTATTTAGCTACACGTTATGTTAAATTGTTGTATTTCACGTAAATTTTATGTTTCCGGTGAAAATTTCAAATGGAATTTTAAAAGAACACAATAAATTCTAACATATTTCACACAGAGTTAACATTGGTAAACATTTTTTATTTGGATAAAATCTAACATCGGCTTGAAAGGGAAATTGGGACCCATCTGTCTGGGATTACGTAAAACTTGTTCGGGGATCAGCTTACACTGCCAGTGATATCATTGTAGAATTATGCATTTATATGACTCATTACATTAATTTTGGCAAATGTTTTGAGTTGATTTGTTTTAGTCTGAAATACGGCTCATTATTTCTTTTTTTTATTTCCTAAAATCTTATAGGTATTTATTTTGTTTATCTTTATATTTATAATATAATGACTCCTCTCCACCCTTTACTGTGCGTGTTTGTGGTTTTCACATATTTTTATAAAACTGTATAATATTTAAACAACTAGAAAACAATTATTCGATTTAATGTGTTACTAAGTATAATATACTTGGATATTTCTTACCTTTCATCCTACTCAAATTTTAAAACATGAAAGATAATTGTGTATTTCTAATGATAAATTAAATTTGCACCCATTATAATAACAATTAATTTTGTTCGGTAGTCTTCCAAAGGTGAATAAAGAAGTGCAGAGAGGAAATGAATGTAATATGAACTG
Organism: Nephotettix cincticeps; assembly: GCA_023375725.1. Lineage (NCBI taxonomy): Eukaryota > Metazoa > Arthropoda > Insecta > Hemiptera > Cicadellidae > Nephotettix > Nephotettix cincticeps. The sequence continues at coordinate 4,158,569 of CM041784.1, read as the reverse complement.
AATTGTTTATTTAAGTGGTCTGGAATAGGCGAACGTTGTCTACAGAAGAAAATTTTCTTAACGTTCTTTGTTGTTCTTACTTTCTATTAAAATAGTGAGTTCCTAGGGCTACGTGGTGGGATCGGGGCTAACTGGATCCCCCGTTTACCAACTTATAAAGAGACGGTCCACCCTAGCTTGGAGAACGTAAAATAAGGGTTATTTTGGCAATGGGCACTAAACAGAATTTTTTGATAGACCATAAAAAATTATAAGTACGCTGGCATGTTATATTCTGATATTAAACTCCAAATATTTGCAAATACTAGGTTGTAACCAATAAAAATGTGGCTATCCATTTTATCTCTTAAGCCAACATATTTTTAAAATAGGAACAAGCCAAGGTAAATATAGTTTTTTATTCTGTATCAAATCCCGTTCACCGCGAACTACGAATGCAATTAGTGCGATCAAAATAATTGTTACTCAAAACCTATGAAACACTTTTTTCTTGTTTTTTGGTAATTCTATCTAGGTGGATTTTTCTGTGTGGGGTTTTTTTAATAATCACTTTATTTTACAATAATATACAGACACTACTGCAAAATACATGTAATTATTATTATCGGTCCAGGCATGGAATTCCCTCTCGGAAACGCTTTTCTGCACTACTTCAAGAGGGTGCCTTTATGCGCCCAAAGGGCAATACGTCCTCGTATTCCCTCCTTATTTAGCTAAACGGTGCATACTTTAGCTGTTCTTCTCTCTTTTGACTGAGCACCCTCTTGCAGAATTCAGCGACACAATTCCACGATGTAGGGCTTGATAACATACGGTTTATGATACCGTCCGGTGATATTTGGCCTATGGCTGCCTCTAGATTAGAACGTTCTGCTTCCCATCTTCTACAAAAGAATATGGTGTGCCGTGCATCGTCATTCGCTGAATCGCCATACTGACATTCTGGGTTTTCGGCTTTTCCCATTTTATATAGGTAGGCTTCAAAGCAACCATGGCCAGTTAGAAACTGCGTCGTGAAAAAATTCACCTCCCCATGATTTCTTTCTAACCACATAGGAAGATTGGTGATCAGGGCAGCGGTCCATCTACCTCTCTCCTCCTGCTCCCAGCGACTTTGCCACTCCTCAAGAGTTTGTCTCCTTGCTTCAGCGTGACTCAAAGTGCCATTTCCTTCAAAAATTTTCTTTCTTTCAAAAGCTAGGAGGTCGATGGGTATGACCCCCGCAACAATGAGTACAGCTGGTTCCGATACGGTTCTGTAAGCGGATACGATCCGAAGAGCAGCTCTTCTCTGCACTGATGCCAATTTTCTCTTGTACCGCTTCTTCTTCAGTACATCGGCCCATAACTCACATCCGTAAAGCATTACAGAGTTAGTAATGGACATGAGTATGCGCCGTCTACTTTGAGTAGGGCCTCCGATGTTAATCATCAGCCTTGACAGGTTTGCCACAATCCTTTCGGCAATCTGGTCCGTGTGGTAGACCACCTGAAAGGGGTGTATACCAACTGTACCTCGCGGTCAGTGAAATCTGAGGGTCTACCCGCAATCCAAAAAAAGATGTCTTCAACTGCACCTGGTCCTCTCCCTCCCCTCTCTACCCCCTCCACCCTTATAATAATTAGACAAATACCCGACTGATGTTTACATAAATAAAACTGGTTTGTTCGCATTTATACTTGTTATGATCACACCTAGAGCTAAACAATTGTCTAGGAGTCAATTGCCAAGTAACATCTGACTATTATTTAAAGTATTTTAAAAAATAGTTCACTTTTCAAAGTGTAAACTTTTAGCTCTTTACTTTATATCACTAAAATAAAATTGTTCATTTTTAGTATTTACTAAATAACATATAACTGTTATGCTAATTCCAGTTAATGAAACTAAGTTCTTAAACAACTATTTGCTTAAACTAGATCGAAATGCACAAATAGTCTCATACAGTATTTAAAAGCAATCGTTAAATTGAGAGTATTGAAATGAAGTCTATCTATACTTATGGACCTTGGACACAATTCCTGAATGTCTGATCACAGTTTCTAAAAAGCTAAGGAATGTATTGAATAATTAAACATTACTATTAAGTTTGTCATGGCCTTAACGTTTGGGAATAGCAGAGCTACAAACACAGGAATCATTTAAAATTAGTTAAAATAAAAAGTGATAGCGGTTCAAGACTTAATAAAACAAAGTTTCCAGTGTTCAAAATCACTTTAAATATATGTAGGTTATTTTTCTGGGGTATACCATTATGGTATTTTTCCCCATCAGAAAAATGGCTTTAAACTGGGTCAAAGACGTCTGTCTTTTACAATTTTTGCTTGGTTTTCTGATACTTTTCGTATTCATTTGAATGTAGGTCTTTACCTGAATACTCCTCAATGCATCCAAAAAACGAATTATAATTTTATGAGGCGAACAAAACAAACCCAATGAGTGGAAGGCCTCACAACCTCAAGGCCTCAAGTTTTTTATCCTATGTGAGACCGATTTATTATGAGCTAGTTTATTATGATTAATGTCTTATTTAATTATTATACTACTTATAACATTGGAACTAAAGTAAATTATAGTTTTAAATACTATTAATGATCAAGTAGTTTTGTTGCCATTACTGATTCATAATAACTTAGAGGTGGATAGGTGCAGGGATAGTTTTGATCGCAAGCCACAGTTGCAGCATCCCTACTAAAGGACCACGATCTGTTGACCTCTCATTCGTGCAACTCCTATGAGACCTATGAACTCCCCACTTCGCCATGCTAATCCCCATCCGACACTTCCGAACCTCCCACACCAAAACATTTTACCCAACCCACCCCTATCCTTCGATCTTTAACCCATCCACATCCATAAAATGTCAGTCTCCCATTCCTAGACTTGTTACCTATACACTTCGTGACTTGGCAATCCCTCTTCGATTCTTGCTACCTCCCTAATCGTAATCCTGTACTCAATCGTGTAATTCTTTTGTGTAATCTTTAACCCACCATCACAACCTGTCAACCCTCCCTAGTGACATGTTCATCCCACACTCAGTGATCCTGAATGAAAAGTAATCGAACTCGATAAACAAATAATGTATAGTCTATTTTTATCCATAGTTAGCGTCCGTCTATTCTGGATAATTTAAATGACCGATTTAAGTCGTACTACATAGACATAATCTTTGCAACATTTTATTATCTTTTGGGGAGCTATAAAAATCATAAAAATACTTATGTAAACGTTTAACCTCTCCATCAACCGATTATGGGAGGAGGTAACTAACGTCATTGAGTGGGGGAGGGTGATTAGGTCACGAAATTGGGAGGTCGACAGGACGTGTTACAGGTCCTCATGTTAGGAAATGGAATCGTCAGTTTGAATGGAAATGTTTAATTCCGTTACTGATCATGTGTAGTTCTTGAGTTGTAATTGAAACTAAATATTTTTTCACAGGTCAAATCCAATATCAAATACCAATATCAAATATTTGATGTAATATTTGAACGGTTGTACCCAAAAAGTAGTGTTTGCTTATGGTAAGATTGTTTCACCGAAAATATGTTTAAAAAGTGTATCGAACATGAATGTAGCTATTTCCATCTATGTGATTAATCTTAGTTTTCTGTGAAAACGTAATCAAGCCATTTCATGTAATTTTATTCCACTTAGATATTTACCAAAATTTTTAGAGTAACAAGGTGATACCTTTTAGTAGACTCGTGTGTTGGGAATTTTGGTCTTTTCAGACGACCATCTTTAAATATTTGAAATTTTCGAATGTTTATAAAACGTTCTACTACAGTAGAACTCCAATTATCCGAATTAATGGGGACCGGGACCCATTCGGATAATCGGAGTTTTTTTAAACGCCATTAGAGAGAAAAAAAGCTACGTTTTGATATTGCACAATTTTTTTATTGAATTAAATGTAAGAAACATGATATTTTCACATTTTTTAAATATAAATAAAATGTACTTACATTTTACACGCAAACACTGGCTTCGCGGGGGGAAGAATAATAGCGCACTTAGACTTTTTTTAGACAAATCTTTTTCTGAAAGTGATTCGGATAGTCGGAGTTCGGATAATTGGAGTTCTACTGTAGTTACCTCTCTGTCTGTCGGTAGTCCACTAACAGGACCTACCCCGTTATTATTTTAAATGTACGAAATATATTTGCCTTAAAGTAAAATGTATATTCACCAAACAGTTGTAAAAACGAAAGTTTACAATCTGGTACAATGTAGTATATGAAAAATAGGTCACTTTTGGGTGTACATTTTAGTAAAATTAATTTTAATTTTTCACTTAAATGTTTTAGTTTTAGTTTTGATTACATTTTGAAGAGGTTGTAACTACAAGTATACTTAACATCTTGCTAAAGTAATTTTGTAATCACAAAATCTCTCAATACAATTGATGATGAAGATACAATATACAAATGCCGTTCTGCAGATTAAAATTAAATGGAGAAAAATGAATGAATTTGAGAGAAATGCGTTTAGTCCTCCAGGATATAATAAGGCGACAGTTCTTTGACGACGGCATTCAATATCCGTATAGACCATCGCAGAGACCAACCAATAGACCGCGCCTCTTGTTTTATGATGCAATCTGTTGGAAACTTGGTGCAACTGTTAAGGACCACACTGTACATTTATACGAGTACACCAATTTTGATTTTTTAAATTTATTTTCTTTAAACATATGAGGAGGCCCTGCTAGGTAAAAGAATTATTGGCACAACCAAAAAAACATGAGTTATAAAACAAAACAAATACATACAAAACATTTTAACTTCTTTGTGGCCCTGGTTATTACCATCTAAATATTAATTTCTGTTATTTTATGTCTTCTGCGCCTTTCGGAACTTTTTAACGTTATGATAGGAAACGGGCTAAACTCTGGTCTTGATGCTACATGCCATCGATCCCTTGTTAGAAACATAATTAATTAATATCCCAACGGCAAAATAATTACTAATTATTTTGTCAACTAACTATAGATTCGACCCAGTTGATTCAGTCACTAGTTGACTCTTGATTTGTTAGTATTTTCCAAACCGTCTTATTTTTAACTACACAACAATTCTGGGGTTTGTAAAAGTGGGGTTACAAATGATAATCTAAGAACTGAAAACGGGAGTAGTTTTATCACATACATAAATTTTGTGTAGTTAAAAATACAGACACGTTGGAAGAGTAAAGAAAATTATATTATATTAATAAATTTGTACATTATTATCAAAGTAAAGTGAAGTAAAGATTCAGAGGATTGGCAGAATTATACTCTAAAGTTCATGTCCGAAGAGTGTAAATTTAGGATGGTACTTAAAGTGGATTTTAGACATTTGTAAAATTTACCAAAACATTAAAACAAAATTATAGAGGTAAAAAGTATATTTAGATATAGTTATGGAGAAACTCGGGCAAATATTTTGATTGGCAGCCCGGATGGAGTGTCTCACTACCAGTTGTATTCGTTCTAACCTGAAACAATTCATACGAACATTTATATAGAAAATCTTTCTATTTTTAACACATTGCATTAATTTAGTTAATGATATACAATAATTCTCACATTTGCACCTTCAGATAGTATAAACGATTATTAAAAAAAGAATCTTGTCTTCTCAGAACTATGTCAACAATATTTGGTGTAAACTAACTTACCCTAACTTACTTAACAACTTTAACCGAAGAAAGATTTTAATACCCTTTTCCCATAAAATGTGACATTTACCTTATATTTAACTAGGTTGTGTATCATCTAGATAACAGAAATAAAAAAAACGTTCTTAATAAATAGATTTAGTTAGGTAACTACATTTTACAATAAACACTGCTCATGAACCATATAACACCGGTATGACTCTAGAATAAAGAAATATGAATTGATATACAAACCAAAATTAACAATACCTGGGTATTTGTTACATACAGCTGAAACCTTAAATTACAAATCGTGTTACCTTATTAATTATTAAGTCCAGGATTTTACTGTATAAAGAGAGTGTTAATTTTGTTTTGAAATAAAAAGTGAATAGCTTCTACATTGAGGAGGAAATATGATTGCAGTTTTCATGTTGTTTTAGAAGTAACAACGAATAACTTAAACAATTAAACTTTTGCCTTGACGATGTTTGTAATTAAAGCTAACATCTTAAGATGGGGGCGAGTTTCCTTTAGATCCGAATTCAACGTACCTAATACTCAGACCTTAGGGCTTATCCCAATGGTATTACATGTTAATTTGGAGGTTACCTTAGTTTACGCAAGTTTACTTTGTTGTGCCACTTTGTTTTTTTCTTTTAAACTAAATTGTTGCCTTAATAGTTACATTTTGATTGATAATTTCCGGCTATCTTTAAAATTAATCCATTTTATTTCTACAATTTCAGTTAGATTACTAATAATTTATTAGTAATACTAGGAATTTACTGGCGATAGATAAAATAGATGATACTTGAAAGAATATATCAAATGACACTACTTAAAACAAAAGGAAACGAGGTATTTTAACTAACTTACTTAAAGAAAGAGAGCAACGAATTCACAAAAACTAAATGTTTGCCTTTCTGATGGACTGACAGTCAAAGTCAAACACGCTTACGCTTGGGTACAGGTGTTGATCAATTTTACACTTCTTTGCCCTGATCAAACCATCGCAATCTCAACAATGTCAGACATCTGAGTTGATCAAATTCACTTCACTTACCACTGATCAAACCTCTATAATCAAGTATATGTAAATTATCAATTTCACACTTATTTTCATTGATAAAATCATCGTAATCTCAAACATGTAAGACATGTGGTTTCGAAATTATCTCCACCTGTGCCTGAGACCAAGTCGATAGTCCAATTTTTATGAATATTCGTACAAGGGCAATATCTGACACTTATATTTCATTTTGTTAAATTGTTTTAAAAAATATGCCCCTTGAAAGGTGGAAATTCGCTTTTCTTAAAAACTACACGAACGGTTTTGATCAAAATTTCATGGTTTTTCGTGGTTTTCAGTGCTTAAGGTACCAAACAATAAGAAAGCACCCGAATGATTGCAAAATGACGGTTTGAAGGTTATGAATTTTTAGTTGTCCAATAAATAACCCTTTATTTTAATTTTCTGGCAAAAAATAAATGTATACAATGATAATACTATTAAAGCCAAGTTGAAAATAAATAAATTAGTTCCTTTGAACAATTGAACTACGACTAATTGTTCCAAAGAAAATTTAAATTTACTGTCCGCGATAAACACAGAACTTTGTGTAAAAGTACACATTGCTATTCTTATAGAAATTACTAAGAAAATCAATATCTTCCTTGTTACCAAACCATTTTATATGAAGCTTAGTATGGTTAAATCACCAAATAAAACACTAATAAGTTTGTTATTGCCTCTGGAGGAAGGGGACCAATGCCCTAAAATTTTGCAACTCGTAGGGGGTACCTTAAAGAATCTAGATTATTATATTTGAAACGTTAACTTCGTTCAGTGCTATTTAAAAAATACATTCAACTATAGGTATGGCTAGTCTAAAGGCATGTTTTTTTACTTTTAAGGGGAGAAAGTATGTGTCGATTCACCAATACAGTTTATTACTTTATTTGGGGCGAATACAACCACGTTAATATATGATATCAATTATCACTGTACCCTTAACCTATTATTTGAGATAGTTAATATTATCAATTTGACACTCCTTTTTGCTAAAACCATCTCAGTCTCAACCATGCTAGATTTTGTCTTCTGTCAAATCAAAATACAAGGAGTACTCTGTAATTGAACATTTTGAAGATATTTTACAGTGTTTGATTGGAATCAAACCCACAAATAAATGGTTGATAAAGAAGAATATTAAATTAGTAGTCTATAGGTATTATAATAAAAATAATATTTCTAGTTGTGTAAAATTGTATTAAATGGTAAGAGGTATATTAGCATGAACACACAAAGTACCTCGTAAAATTAATTTTATTACTAATATCGTTGCGTTTTTACCATTTATTGAAAAGTAATTTAAGAGTTTTTTTATCATTCACATATATAAAATTACATTTTGTTTACTACTACATAAAGTTGTTGTCTTAATATTAAGTTCATTTTGTTAATTTGACACTGAACCGGTTGTAAAATATATAGTATCCGAATGTATACATTTGTATATGTTTATGTATAGAAATTCGCTTGGATAATAGCGCGAGGAAAATGAAATGCGGAGGAGATACGTTTTGAAAGCGACAGAACAAATGCGGGAGGATCAATGGCTGTACAGTTTTGGAGCTCACACAATCTATATGTACGACCAAAATTGTTTCCTATATTATTCACTTCGTTTTTACAGCACATCTTGTCAAAGTAAGTTTAACAAGAGCTAATTGCTCTTCTAAAAGTGATTAGAGAAAATCTCCAAGCACTTTTGGAAAGTTATAGTTTGTTTTTATTGGATTAAAAGAAAAATTCAACGGGGTGGATTGGATTGTATCATTAGCTCTTCAGTTGTAGTCTTAGTCACTTAAAGGGATTCTGACTGTTATAATACACTTCAAAGACCATAATTGGGTACAAAAAATGTAAGCCTTTTGGCTATTCAAAGTGAATAGCTTCCCTTGCACCTTCGGTCCCCTCTGGTCTCTTTAAGAGCATGGATCTGGATCCCCACAATAGTTGGTTCACTCTATGCTGGATTGGTGTTCATTTTATGCTCCGGGCATGACACCGGGTCCTCGGGACTGAGCAGGCTTGAAGTTCTTCTCTCTCTCTCCCCGGATGACTCAGTCTGTCCTCTCCTGCCTTAATAATCCTCACGAACCCCTTTATTTCCGGTGGCTTTACAATAGATCAACAATTGAACAATAGTTTATTGAACAATAATTTGTTTAGTACTCGGCCAGGATTGCTGATGCCTCCTATTTTAACAATGGCAATTGAAATGTAATAATAATATGGTAATGATGGAGCAATCACACCACAGAGCAATGCGATAAGACACCTAGCATTCATAAGCAATAACTCGTTAGGACTATGTTTTGATAGCCTTCTAAGCAGATATATTGTAGTGGATAACCTTTTGGAAATACTGTCCACATGATTGGACTCCGTTAGTTCCTCAACAATGCGTACTCCGAGGAATTGTGACGCCAACTTCCACGATGACAGTGTCGTCTATCATTATTATAGTAAGGGAAGATATAGTACCCGGAAGATATTGGATACAACAGTTATTTCAAGTATTTATTTTCATCAGGAGGGTTTGTATCGTTAACGGTTTAAGACGACAGGCGCTTGGCCGGTAGTAAAGCAAGAACATACACATTTAACTGAGCGATCCACTTCCTGTTATTACTTTACCATTACAAACTATGCAACTGCTCTATGAGTCTTCTATCCATGCCTATTTCAGGAAATCAAATTTTATTGCACTCAGAAACTGTGCTATTGGTGGAGGGAATGAATTCATAGGATACTTGATATTTTTTTTTCAAAACAAATGAATTTGTCACAATAATGGCTTCTCAAATTAAACAGCTTCCCTTGTTCCGTAGGTTCTTTCGTGTCTGGTTAATGGCATGAAACCTTATAACTCAGATACCCACTCTGAATTTCTGTATTGGTTGGATTGGAGTAGAATGATTCATGCTTTTCGTGTACCTGATGGGTTCGACATGGGTCCTGGGGGCGAAACGGGCCTGGATTTGTTGCCTCTCTCAGACAGTTCTCTCCTACCTTACCGATCGTCATGAATATTTTTTTCCGGTGGCGGCACACTGATGATTTAACTATGATCTATGTGTCCGGCAAAATTTTTTCCTAGAAGCCTCCTATTCCATTCTAACTATGATGACAGCATAATGACAGGTAACAAAATTAAGAACCTAGATGAGTAGCCTGGAAACAAAAGTAAATTATAAAATTTAAAACAGGTCAATGAGCCACATACCAATCAGCCAATCGGCTCTGCTTCTTAGTTTCCTTCGTTTGGCACAGTCGAAATACATTGGTACAAATGAGCACATTTTGCACTGTCGTCTATCTTTTATATCTGTTCTATTGTCGTCCAATCTATTTAAAAAGTTAATATTTTTATCTTCCGCTCAAAAAGACATGCATAGAAGGGCTTCATGTTCTTAGTTGAAGAACTGGTTCCGGAATCAAACACCAATCCCCAGGAATTCCTAGGTGTGGGATCTTGATATCTCATTAAAACTTGAACCATATAAAACAATACACATTAAAGTTGGATCGTAAGGTAAACCTCAAAGAGTATTAATGATTCAGACTGTAGTTACAACCAAGTTAACTCTATTATTTGTCTTCAGCTCTACATAAGACTTGCAACGAATGACACAGAATTTAAAAAAGATAGACACCGTTTTACAATTATATCAAAATTTATATAATGTGTTAAAATATTTGCTCATAGTATTCTATTCTATCACCAATGAAATCAAATCAAGTTCCTATCCTGGATAATTTTTAGGCTCTGCTACAAAACATTTTGCACTTCAAATGTCAGTCATAATATAACATATTTTTCAGGATGCTTTTGAAGATTTAAATGAAATATGATATCTGTTTGATCCCTGCTGTTATCTGTGCATTACTAAGGGCTTTATTACTAATTTTCTCTAATAATAAATAATAAAATAATGGAGTAAATTGAATTGGGCTTATACACGTACATTTAGTTGGAGAGGTTTGTGAGTGGGCTAAAATGCCAAGCGAAGGAGGCAATTTCAAGGGATTCACATCCGGGTGAGGCACACAACCCTCATGCGGGCTGATTTATGAGCCGGCAAATGAGGCCGATATGTATGTTTTGTTTCCGGTTGTTTGGTACAGATATCGCCTTGTACTCATATTTATCTGTGACACCAAAATATCCTAGGAGCTTCCCTGTGTTGCTTTACCATCACAAAGTATAAGTAATCTGTGAAACCGACGAACACTGGTAATTAATTTTACTGTGTTTCCTTATCGTCAAAAAGTATATGTAATCTGTGGTCCTGGCGCAACCTATACAAAATATACAAAGTATGTATCACCTATATTTTTCTGATTTTCTGATTTCGTGATTTTCTGTGTTGCTTTACCATCACTTAGGGTATGCAAACGTGAAGGGAAGAACATTGCAGTGCTACTGGATGTCAGCAAGGCGTTCGACAAGGTCTGGCACCTTGGTATACTCCTTAACCTCAGCGAGTCCCCGCTCTCGGCAGCAGCAGTTTATCTCCTCAAGTCTTACTTAGAGGGTCACCAATTCCAGATATATGTCGAGGAGGCACTATCTACGACACGTCCGGTGGAGGCTGCGGTACCCCAGGGCAGTGTCCTGGGTCCGGTCCTCTACCTTGTTTACACTAATAATATTCTGACTTTTCCAGGAGTAACATTGTCCCTTTACGCTGATGACGCCCTGCTGCACTACAGAAGCTGTCGCCCCATCCAAGCCGTGAAGATGATACAGACACAGATGAATGGCCTGTCACCATGGTTCTGCCAGTGCCGCGTCAAAATCAACGCGGATAAAAGTAATTCCATTTGTTTCAGGAAGAGGCGAAAAATGTCGAGAGCATTTTCCACCCGAGATCCAGCTAGACGGAGTGGGAATACCGTGGAAGACGTCCGTGAAGTACTCGGGTGTCACCCTACTCACACCTGTGTTTCAAACAGTATGTTGACAGGAAATTCGCTGAAGCAAAGGCAATCCTGGGGCTGATGTTGCAACTTCTTGCACCCGGTCAGGATGAAGGTCACCATGTTCCTACCAATTGTACGCTCTTGTATGGGTCCATGTATGCTTCAGAAGCGTGGTGGATTCTGGCCAACAGGAAACGCCTAGGGGTTATCTAGACGAAGTCGCTGAGACAAATCACACGATAACCATGATTCGTCAGAAGCTCCGTAATCATGGGGATGTTGGGAGTCCCAACTCTTAATCTATTTAACAGAAGAAAAGCCCATGAACATTTTCAGAAAGCATCTGTGGACGGCATGACGTCGCAGTGGTCTGGCGGCCCAGGCCCATCGTCATCCTGGATGATCCACCGTAGGGGAACAGCGTGTCCTGCCCAGCCAAAGCCTGACACAGCAATGCGTTAATACTTCTTAATTTTACTTATGTTTAATATACTTTGATTAACATCTGTTATTTCACTTGCTCTGGCTCTGTCCTGATTTGGTTGTTCTAGCCACTCCAAGATGTAATCCGGCAGCTACAGCTGAAAAGCTAATGCTGTGTTTCGCACAAATTAAGTCCAATTTCCCATATGTATGTTGCTCATACACGTCTGCACGGATGGGGGTAGGTGGGTTTAGTTTGGGTATACACCGCCGGTTGAGTCACCAAATAACCCTCGCAGGAGCGGGGGTACTCATAAAGAGTTACCACCTACCCAAAAAAGCGAAGAAATAGGACCTTTTCCGGACAGGGTGAACTCTGGTAAAATAGGATTATTCCTCTTTACAATAACGGTTACCGCTTGCTGCTTACATTCATTATTGTAATTTAATGTCTTTCGTTGGGTATTAAATTATTTTATTTTTACAAAGCGTTTCACGTGTTTATTAGACATAATCTGTTTAGACCATACTTTTTTACAGAAAATCTATATTTTTAAAATAAAATGTGTCTCTCTTGAGGATATAATTAATTATTAATCTTTTAAGTATATTATTTGTTGCTATTTATTTATTTAGTATATTGTTACATCGTGAATAGGGATTTTTTCCATAGTTTAACTCTCTGTTATAACAATCCATGATTAATTTAACATGTAAAGTTGCGTTACTATTAATAAATTTACTGTTCATTATTCAAATATATAAATAGTTTTTGTATAATTGACATGCTCATGCTGAAACACTCATGATGGCTACCTTTTGTTTTAAATCTGATAATACATATACTGTAAAATAAAATTGTTGTTTTATCATCATAAACCATGTGAAATTTGTGGAGTAATATCTCGTGTTTCAGATTTGGGATGTTGAATAGAACATTTGGAAGTTGAATACAATATCAGTAGTCTTTTAGTCTTTTTTGCAAGGCTAAGATTTACATAATTCATAAATGTAAGCGGGAGGAGGAGGGCTCGTGGGTGGGGGAGGGATGGGGGGATGCGGAGCTCATGCAGTCAATGCATCTCCTCTCTCTCGCGAAGTATTTTCAGCTTTACAGTATAAATTATGCTAACCAAATGTGTTTGATTCCCTTCACTGAAAATTCCTTAAAGAATCTCACTTGATATTAGCTTTATTACCATTATTTTTATTATTGTAAAATTCTTTTTTTAATAGGAACACACAGTTTTAATTATTGGCTCAAATGTACCGTTCTTGATGAAACGGTCAAACACATCGGTTAAAGTGGTCCAATATCTCCCCTATTCTTGTTGAAGTAGCCATTTGATTAAAATGGTCCAAGTCCCTGTTCTTGTTGAAATGGTCCTAAACTCTCCCTTTCTGGTTGAAGTGGTCCAACCTCACACCTATTCTTGTTGATGTGGTCATAACTTAAACAAAGTTTCTTTTTATTTGTGTTTAGTAATATGATGATAAGCCGATCATTGATTTTTTATTGTAAATTCAGGTGTATTCATTCATTGAGTATTTTGTTCATTATTCGTTAATTTTTGCACTAAGCAGGTAAGTAAGGTTTTAGAATCTGGATTGTATATTTGAAGAATGAAAGTAAAATAATTATTTCAACCACGAAATATGAAAATAAATGGATTTCAAACAAAAACCCGTTAGATTAAAAATATATAGGGCATATCATCGTTTTTACTTATTTTGAAAGAATATAAGCGTGCGGAGAGGATTTCGGAATGGGTGTTCTGTTTAATGGTCAACATCAGTCTACAGACAGTTTATTTATTTTCTCATGGCTTGTGGAATTGGTTTTTATACGTCAGAAACATAAAAAAGAATTGCTACACAACCTTAAAATCCAAATAAATTAAATCTTTTTGAAGAATTATGTTTATTTCAAATTTCAAGTAGATAATATTTATTATAGCGGTTTAGAGTGTTTAGCCTACCAACAACAATATATTCTATGTCTTTTAACTCCGCACAGATATCTCCTGAACATCTAAACATGGCCATAACAGGTTTTTGATGTATAAATGTTTTATTAATATCAATAACAGAACTTTTCATAAAAACTTTTGGAGAAACAAATACAACCTGCGAAAAATTCCGTCGCAAAAATAGTATATTTCATCACAAGGACCAAAAACACGCGTTTTGATACGAACATAAGTTTAACAGCTGAGGCGTGCCAAGGCTGTTATATGTGCGAGTATATACAGTATCAGCCAAAATAAACAGTACTGAAATGGTAATACTTTATTCTACGTATAAATTTTAACAACACATACAAGTCAAATTCTGATGTACTATATTTTTCGTCATATTTCGCTCATAAATTGAAACAAATTCGTAAAACATAAATTATTACCTGATTTAGAGTATCAATAGTTGGCGACCATTTTTGTCGCTGTAGAATAATCGGCTGTTATGTTACTTACGTTGTAGTAGTCCTTTCTAGATTCCTGATTGGTTGTTTAGGTTATGTCAGTGTTAGTCATTATTATCCATAGTTCAATCTCAACCGCTCGATAATCTGATTTAATAGTCGATTACAATCGATATCTGGAATGTCTGAAACTTTATCGATTATTTACAATCGAATGATGCCCTCGAATCAAAAGTATCATTAAAATGATCTTTTGCAGCCTATGACTCAAAAACTAATTATAGTAATAGCTTCCTAGAAAGAAAAAGAACGACTTTTGCTCTTCAACACATGTGTCTAAGACACCTAGCAGCGTGACGAAAAAATATTTAGGTGTATCCTTCAAAGTCTTTTCTGATTTATACCCAATGCTATTTGAGCTGGGTATCGTACGTTATGAGAAGAGTTACATTGGGGGGTACACTAACAAGAAAAATAGCTGACGAAGGAATTGACGCCTCAAAAATACTATCGCAATGAAGTTATTGATTGCAAAAACTTCTAAAAGCCGGTATAAATTGTCCTCGGTTTATTAAGTTTGAAAAACTCTTTAAAACTTTCTACCGCTACATTTTAAAATGGACAGCTCGGTCCAAGTAAAGTTATCAGACAAGGATCAGTTAAGTGCTAGTTTGTTACTTTGATAACCATTTTAAATCATTAAATGTGACATTTCACGTTCTACAACGGATAGCATGACAGATATAGACAGATATACGAGTCATATTTCTACAAACAAACACAATAACAATTACTTCATAAAATTTAATAAATGTTGCGAGAAACTGTTTACTCAATAAGACTCATTGCTTTTATGTCACTTAGTTCTACAAAATATAATGGAATTAGGAAAACCAAGTTCATTTTAAGCTATGATACTTTACCATTTTGGTCAGTTGTAAAATAGAAAAAAGTATTTTGAATATTTGATCGATGTTTTGATACACGATACCGATTGAGAAGGGCGGGCTTGGCTTTTCAACGGCCACATATCTGACCTTGCTTTAAACGTTCAAGATACTTATCCTGTCGCTAAACTGTTTGAACGGCTGAGTGTTTTATATTCGAACTGGTTTAGGTATTTTACATTACTGTATTTTGAAGAATATAGTTAAAGTGACTATGGAGCGATGTGCCTCATAAAATAAGTGGTTCCCACATTTATTAAACTATAAATATTGGTTTTACTATATTTTTTCAAATAAGAGAAGTGTTATGTTATGCGGAATATGATAGGTTATCATTCGATTTTATGATCATAGCTTATGGGCCAATCAAATAACACCATGGTAACATTAACTGTTGGAATCGTCTCATAAATAATTTTAAGAACTGTAATTAAATTATAAACTGTTTTCATCCATATTCTTCTTATTTATAAATATTAATCTGGGAACCATAATGACTGGACTAAATCGGCTTTTGTCCACCATCCTTTTCACCGCAAGCATTGCTGGAACTGAAGAGGAAGTTCCTAAGTCTTTTGTTAAAAAATGTGTATTTATTATATTCGATTATTTGTATTAAAACAAGAGCGTATCCATAGAGTTTATTATTGAATTGAAAGTTTGATATTTTGTAAACTACTGACATGATTGCAGCTACTGATAATTTTTCGTCTGGCATAAGCTGTTAGTATTATTCATCTATCTGTTGCTTGCTCTTCTTCACTTTCCCAAGTAAATAATATCGTTCAGATAGTTGCCAAGAACATACTGTGTAGAAATATTTCCCTGAAAACCCCCTTTTGTATAATTTTTTTGTAAATCGATTTCACAGACTCAAACCTTAATCTTTTCAATTCTATTTGTTTGTCAGTGCCCTCAGTAGCATGACTTATAAACAAATTCCTTAACCGTTATAAAAAGCCTAGTTTAAAGACTCAAATCAAATATCAAGCAATTCCCAACATGCGCATTTATTATAATTCATCCATGATAATACCAGTATTATATTAAGTAAAGAAAACACGTTGGAAAGCCAAACATCTCCGTACTAGGCCACAACATAAGCCATTGCCTAGTTGTAGAATATTGGAAAACTATTTGTTCAACTATTCGGTAGATTGGATCCGGTTTATGACATAAAGGGATGTATATTCAAAGAGTCTCCACATATCAACGATTTTTCCGTCTTTTAGTTTAAACAAGTTGAATAAAGATTGCAAAAATATAAAAACAATTATATCTATTCCAAAGGAATTTCATTTGATTTTTTTATAATCCATGTATATTTTTTATACATATTAAGTATAATAAGAAAAAAGGAATGATTTAAAAGATTTAAATTTGATATTATAAGTAAACAATGAGAGAGTAAGGTCACTTCCAAAACAATTGAAACTATATTCAATGAGAACTAGTTTTTACTTGTTTAGGTAAGTGATTGAGCTCTAGAGAAACCATTGATAGTAAAATTCATTAACGGACTTTGGCTGGGTATTATTTTCACTCTTTTGAATGAGTCCAAGTGGTATTTTACCGAATTTTACTATCACAATATTACTCATACAGCTACTCTGCAGTGCATAATAAATATTCATCGCCATTGATGAGTCAGACACCATACTGTAAGCACTGCAAGGAAGTGCTGGACGAGCTCTCTCATTTAACTAACGTTTACCCAACATAACCTGCTATATAGTCAAAGTAAAGAGCCTAAATCTATCCCTAGCGCTATCCACTATCTACTCACATGACTATTAAGCCATATAATAGGTCTCAATTTAAATAAATACGTGTATTGTGATTGCGCAATTCATCCTAACCTCAAATCAAGATGGTGAACTGCAGACTTTGGTCTAAGTCAGTCAATGAAAAACCAAACAAAGATCACCTATAGTGACCTATGCACAGTATCCATAAAGATCTTTCTAAAGCAACAATAAAAGTTAAAACCTGTAAAAAAATTGAAACCATGGATTAACTAGGACCTTATTAAAAATTTTAAATAAAAAACAAATTATTTAACAAATCTAAGACACTCTAACGACTCAAATAACAAAGTTGAAACATATAGCATAGTTGATGAAGCAAATAATAAATTAGTTATAAAGAATTATAAATACTTTTGCACAAATTGTGGCTAGCGGGTGTAAGAGGTGTTGTTAGCAAATGGTTTACCAGTTACATTGAAGGTAGAACCCAACAAGTCAGGGTACAAGGATCTGTGTTGGGTGCTATACTCTTTCTGGTTTATATTAATGACTCATGTAATGGCCAGTTTGCAGGTAATCTGGTGGCCTTTGCCAATGACACAGCTCTAACTTATGTGGAAAATTGTAGCAATGTGCTTAAAATGTCAATACAAAAGGATCTAAATAAGTTGAACTTTTGGTTTTGTAAAAAATGGTAATAAGTAATAAGACTTTATACGTAGTTTGTTTTCTTTAAGAAGAAGTAAAGATTCGGATGTTGACCTAAGGTACCTCTGCTTATCTTTTTTTCAAAATTGTTTCTGTCCTACATGCAATCAATGTTTAGTTATCCAAAATAATAGTTCAGTTAAATATTTATGAGTATATTTTGATAGCAAGTTAACTTCGAAACTGCATATAGCCAAATTGCAAAGAGAATTGTTATCCACTGATATAAAATTTTGTTATTTATGATATTTATGTCCTATTGAAGTATTGCACTCGCTTTATTTTTCCTTGGTACGTTCTCGTCTTCAGTATGGCATTCCGTGCTGGGGGGGAGGGGTACCTATGCAACCTCACCCATTGGTGATAGCACAGAACAAAATCGTAAGAGTGATTTTAAAGAAAAATAGGATGGAAACTTCCTCTACTCTTTTTAAACAACTCGAGACTTTACTATAGGGGGTGGAAATGTAGAAACTAATATAAACACATATTCTATTATACCTAGAAATACATTTTTGATTGTTCCATGACCTTTCAAAGATTTTTTAAACAGTCTTACAACTATCTTGCCCCCAAACTATATATTCTTTTAGGACTAAATGGCAAAGAGTTCCTATCTTTATTTTCGTATTGTTAATATCTTAGAAATCTTATTGAATAACTCGATCATGATTGAAATGGAAAATGTTAGAAGATTTCTTTTTAAGTACACAAAAAAGCTAAGGCACACTTGCTAAACAAAATATATATTATTACACAATTTATTCCCTTATTTAGTTGTTAAAATTTTTTTTAGCTCGTCTAGCCTCTATGAAATGTCTCAAAACAGGATTTTTCATTTAGAGGTATTATTATCGAGAGAACATATTTAGTCATAATATATTTTTTTAAGTGTATTATATCTATTTAGTAAGTTATAGCCTATTAAGTAAGTTATATTAATTGTGAATCTTTATGTTTATTATTTACTGGTGTTTTATTACTTATATTTTTTGCTAAGCTATTGAATTTTGTTTAGTATTCCCCGTAAGAATAACACTATAAAACCCTCAGGCATCGTACTTGTAGGCTACAGTTTTTTCGCTGACTTTCTACATCAATAATTTTATCCACAACAACTTTAGTAAGCCTTAAGTGTTTTTGAGATTTTAATAGTACAACTGAAATATTACCTATTAAATTTATACTATCATAACGTCGAAAAAAAATTTCAATTTCAAATGGCCTTAAATTTTGAACCATATCCCTGAATTTGCGAATCATGGAATAAATATTTTATTTTATTTCAAGTTAAACCTCGACAAACCATTAAATACTATCGGGATCGTTGGACCAGTTTTTTAGACTTATTTAGACTTTTATGGTTTTATTATTATTATTTATATGTTTGGGATAAATAACTGTTCAAAATTAAATATAACAGTGAAAATGTCAAGAGATATTGACAAAGTCTACGATGGTATCAAATACAAAAATCGTCCTAGATTAAGTTGACAGGCATATATCAGACCGAAAACCACTCTTTTGGATCTAATGATCCTCAAAGAAAATACTTACATTCATTTGGATTAAATTAAATAAACGCATAAGAGGAAAACTGTCAATTAGGGCTATGAAATGATTAAACATTTACATTATAATTAAACATAAGCTGTCTAAGGATCGACTTTCCACTACAGTACTAATTAATTGTGTATTAATCTCACTTGAAAATATACGTTAACATTTTCCAATTTTCCAAATTTGTGTGGTGTTTAAATACATTATAATTAGTTCCAAACCTATGAAATATAATATCAGAGATAATTGTACGGAATTACTTTCCGGTATCTGCTATACATTACTGAATTACATATAAATTAGAATGCAACACACACTAGTTGACGCATTTCACCAGACAGTTAAAATAGTACAGATAGTACTACATCGTAGTGTAATTGATTTCGAAATGCAATTACAATTTAGGTTTGAAACAGACAGATAACCAGTCTGTTAAACTATTAATTAATGAAACTGGCAAATGAATGACCTGAATGAAGAACCCGCTGAGGCAAGTCTGTGTCTAATATATGAGTGATAAGAGGTTAAACCATTTGACGAGGACCGTCTGGGCGATATCTCATCATAATGGACCAACGAGGAGTGTTGTGAAGTAATGTTGATGTGCTAATCAAACCCGAATAAAAAAATGTTTTTAAAAAATTCTCAAAAATATTACTGTATAAAAAATTTTGTATATTTTAAAATATGTAATTTTTAGTGTGTTAAGCTGCAGTCTAAAATAAAAAAGGTTTGAAGTTAATATTATTTTCCGTTTGGTCTCAGAATTTCTCCTAAAATTTTTGAAATACCCTTTCGGCACAATGTATGCCACACCGATCTACAAAAATACAAGCGCAGAAAACTCGTCAGTCTGAAAAGGTCATCATATAAATAATATATTTATAACGAATATATGGATATTAATACAATGATCAACGATTATATTCATATACTCGTATGAATAAATATTGGTTGATATTTAACAAAATAAAACAGAATTGTCTTCTCAACTATGCGCGTTGTTATTGAAGGATATACTGCACTCCATCACCAGACTAGCATGCCGGCCAAATTTCCTTCAATGAGAACGCTATAAATACATTTATAGGATAATATTCTTAGGTATAACAAATTAGCAATGTATCGGGTACTTATTCTAGCATATAGCCAAATTTCCGTCAGCTGAATTGCAACAGAGGCTTATTGTGCTAATAATAGTACCACATATATTATAGTACCAGCTAATAATAGTTCCGCCTAGGAACGCCACGGTCTGCTAAATGAACACAGTATAGAGGGTACCGTGGAGGGGGCCAAGGTCCTTGACCTCTATGGTGTTTCGGGTGTCCAGGAGGTTTAGAACCCAACCTACTTGAGCTTTGTACATCTCCCATAACCTTGCAGTGAAGGTATAAATCTGTTACCGATTATGACGGATAAAGCCACCTAATTACTAGTAATGCTTTTGGTTATTCAGTGTGATGGGTTTTCCAATCACCTTGGTTCCTTCTTATCTCTCCTGGGGTTTGGTTGTCTATCGGCTGAGTCTGAACAATAGTCTCATCGGAATAGTTGTGTATCTCCTTACTGTCCACCTAGGAAGAGTGTCCTGGAGGAAAGATGCTTACTTGTCGTGCTCTCAGGGTTTTCTATATGGGGACTGTCCTAAGGCAATGAGAAGATGAGGACCTGGGATAGAACATTTCCTTATCTGGAAGATTTTGGAAATGTTAAATTGGAGTATGGATCTTCTTAGGATTTTGCATGGCCCGAACTCAGGCCTGGATTGCTTTAGAGGTATTTTTACTTCTTTGAGGTGGACGGACTATGTCCTACCATTCCTTTCTCATGAATCCTTTCTGAACAGCATTCCGCAAGAAAACATGCCAAGCTGGCTTTGCCGGGGTCTCGTAATACTACAGAATCTAACTTCTAACATTTACTGTAACGTATTGGTATATAATCTATAAAAGACCAGCAGAACCTCTCTGGAAGTTACGCAATATGGACAAGAGGTGGCAAACTCAGGTTTTGTATCTGAACGCCGCGTTTAGGAAGGCATGTATCAATACAATTACTGTCGAGAGTAAAACCCTCAAAACCTAAAATATAATTTTCACTACTGAACTCGATAAAATAATCCATCCACGACGCCCACATTCATAGAGAGGATGAAATTCGTTATATTCGTGCGGTGATGCCATGAATTATCGATTTCTTGTCAGCCCAAGCCGATACAATCACCTAGATAGCATTCCTACGTTGCTTTCCAAGAAGGCCAATAACAAAACGGTTCAAGCAAACGTTTTGAATTACAAATCCTTTCAACACGAATGTTATCCTAGCGGATGAACACTAAAAATCAGTCTATTTCGCAATTTGTTGACTGATTACATCGTTTAATATAGACACATCACTTAAATTTTATTGAGGGAATACAAATCGATTAAATAATAATTTCTTAAGTGTGAAATACCAATGATAAGTAGGAAAGCTGTTTATTGAAGCCTAAACATATTCCATAAAATTTTCAATAAAATTAATTATAATTGGTGATTGTGTGAGTAAAATTTACTATTACTTTACACCTATCATATGTTAAAATAAAATAAAAATACTTCATAAGCAACATATGTTTTCATACATTTCAGTAACACTTACAGTCTGTGTCAGAGTCGAAACCGTATTTTAATTTGAAAGAAACACACATAATATAACCATCATATACCATTGTATATGGTATGGTATAATGTAATGTATGAAAGTGTTTTAATATCATAAAATTCCCGGTATTAAAATGGTGGTAATTTAGTTAATTTTAACAAAATTTGAAAGTATTTTTATATTCATTTTGAAATATTTCCGTAATATCTGAGATCTGTGATGTTAAGGTAAAATATGTTGACAAATAAGTTCACAAAAGTGTAGTTACACTTGAAAATAACCATATTTTAGCATCAAATTGATTTTGCCTAGGGAAATTCAATTCTTTAATAAGTTAAATTTATCATATATATATATATATATATATATATTTATATATATATATATATATATATTATATCTTATATCTAAAAATATTTATTTCTTACTATTATTTACAACTATGTTTAACTATGTACTAAAGTTAACCATAGTACTTTCTTGTCTATAGTTGAAAACCGACAATCAATTTATAAAATACTCCAAGGATTTGGGCAACAGTGGGATGTGTAGGAGTGAGGCCGTAAAGCCATGCAGACCAGCCATCTATCACTTAGTAAATTACCGTAATCAATCTACTAAATCCGTTGCTGGGCAGAGATACGAGGCTGAAATTAGAATTTAAAAAATGTGATTAAAATATAATAGTGCTGTGGTTGCAGCCTAGGAAACATCCAATGTGGTTTCTTAACCATTTTTGAGATTGTATGGCCGTGCCGAATCGTTGGCCTCCTCTACACTACTACGCCATTGTTCTAGTCCACCATCATTTCTGGGTCTTCTTGCTAAAAGCTAACACTTCGTTTACTTGGTTTCTTTAAAAACGTAGATTTTTAGGTTTACTCAGTTAATTTTTCGGCCATGGCTCATTGTAAAACGTTTGCCTCTTCAACGGCCATCTCCAGATCTTCTGGTTACTTTAATCTCTTTAAGTTTATCCCCTCATGATTTCCATTCGGGTCACCTTAGCCTTGTTTCTCCAACATGCGCTGTTACATCAATCTCTATATATAAAATTGAATGTATGTCCTTTATGCGTTGCCAAACTACTCATCCGATCGCCATGAAATTTTAGGATATTGCTCTATATGTGTCCGGGAAGGTTTTAGTGAAAAAATATTTTCGAAAACCCCATAAGTTTCCATTTTATGGCGTTTTAAATTTCTAATGTTAACCTTATGAAGAGTAAGTTTGTTTACAAATTGTCTACAATGAAAACATTTGATTTCGTAGCTACAGCTGATGCAACATGCCTTACTATCCAATGCCATCTGAATCATTCATTAATGTAAAACTATGAAGTAAATGTGTACTGTAAAAAATGAACAGCTTTATTCACCACGTTAATAGTTTACGGTTTTGGGGGATTATGTATTTATATTTTCATTTTCTGTCTGATTAAAAGCCACATGATTATTTTTTTGCCAAATAAAAAATAATTACAATGTTTTTTATATATTACGTTTATTATAATAATCAGCTGTTGAATATCCTTCCTATAAAAGCCGTACCACAGTTAGGTTTGGTTTAGGTTTGGATTGGATTTGAAATTTGCGAATTAATCCAGATTTATTTGTTTTATGGGAATGTAATTAATATGTCTTATCGTTTCAGTATTGTTATTCACTATGCCGCGACCCAGAATATATAACCTTTCACAATGAAGTCGTAATGCTTAAGCTTAAGTTAACATGTATTTACTGTCAGGCGTTACGAAGTTCGCCGGGTCAGCTAGTATCTTAATACAATATAGTTACTTCTGTCCTAAGCTTCTCAGTTGTCCGTGACTCATCCCAAAGTGTTTAGTCTAAAAATTATTTCTAGTGTCACCTGGACATAACGAACCTCGATGTAACGAATTGTTCCAAATCCCCTAAACAATGCAAATTAACTATACAAAACAAATGAATAATACAGACAGCCACGATGAAATAAGTTTTTTCCTCGTTGTAACCATTGGAAAAGCCTAGAAAGCTAAAGATTAGAAACGAAACTTGTCTAGACCTGAAGACTTGCTTGAAGCTTAAAACAGACCAGTTTCTAAACAGGAGTCATTCAGTTTGAGTCATTTATTTTTTAAATGTGCGTTGTGGGATAAGTACCAAGTGAAATGAAAATAATGGTTTGATAAGTATTTGTTTTTTTAAATACAACTTCCAATGTAGTATTTAATTTTATTGTGTTAAGCTAGTATAAAATCTTGCTGACATAGACTTATTCTAGTTTTCTGTGAACTTACAAGTGCATACAGTATATTTTCAGCTATACTAATTGCAGTTTAATGAAGCGTAGGATGTTTGTTCTTGTTTCTTAAGAGTCGTTATATGGACTGGAGTCGTTATAGAACTGAGGCTACTGTTTTAACCTAAAAGTGTATAATGCTTTTACCAGCACGATTTATCCTGCTACTTACTTTTGGATTTACACTGCTATTTTTTAATATTACTGAAATGCTAGGAGTTTACTTGATTATTAGTTTAATTTGTATGGCCAATTAATAGCTTAGAAAAGTCTATAAACCTTTTATCTGAATTAACTGGGAAACCAATGATATTGGTACTGTTTTCCATGTTATTATTTTTTACCGATATTCTTTGAAAAATTATACTGACATTACCAAGAGATTTTGTAAAACAGTAGCAAATATTGATCGATTATTGGAGATTATTGTATTATGAGCACGAGTATATTTGTACAACACTAGTTGCATTTTCAAACTTCGTGGAAACCACAAAGTGAAAAATATGGGAAACTGAACTTTCATTTTGAACCAAATATAATCCTCAAACAAAACATTGTTAAGAAGCTTTTCCAGCTACATTGGACGTGGGATTGCTGCAACAGGGAGATAGTTGGAAGTGCATTGAGCTTTACGCGACTTTTCTCCAAGCCTGAATGGATATATATCTCGTGGTACTTTCCACAATATTTTTTTCAAATTCTATTCTTAGCACCGTGGTGTGTGTTTAAAACGTCTATTTGGCAGGTCTGGCGATGGGATGCGGAAGTTCCCCAAATCGCCACACGCAGCATTCATCTCAAACTAGCATGTTTTAGAAAAATTCAAAGATTGGAATATTTGTGGAGAGATTTACGTGTCAACGGACAATTTGGTGTTTCTTTGCTTTTAAATATTAATTCATATTTATTTATATGTAAGTGTATTTATTTATTATTAAATTAATATTCATATTCTGAAACAAAATATATTCTTTAACATATGAGTATTTTTTAGTGTCCTACGCTTTTGTTTACGGTGCGGCTGCTTACACTTCGACGAAAGGAGTTTTGCGAAATCGCAGCATTAACAGGTCAAATGAGAAATAATGTCGACCCCAAACAAGTATAATTTTATACCTTAATATAACTCAATAAAAATGCAATAAACATAGGCTATCCTTACTACGTGAGAAAATAATTATTGTTTGATGTTTTAAAATCAGAGGTTTTGAACTTTTTTAATCTTGGAAAAACTTCAATGAGCTAATTTTAGGCACCGAATATTACAGAAATTGGGTGAACGGGGTTTCTCCTGAACTTGTGTCTTTATTTGACAAATCGGGTGAACGGGGTTTTCCTGCACTTGTGTCTTTATTTGACAAATCGGGTGAACGGGGTTTTCCTGCACTTGTGTCTTTATTTGACAAATCGGGTGAACGGGGTTTTCCTGCACTTGTGTCTTTATTTGACAAATCGGGTGAACGGGGTTTTCCTGCACTTGTGTCTTTATTTGACAAATCGGGTGAACGGGGTTTTTTCTGCGCTTGTGTCTTTATTTGACAAGTTTGCTACTTTCTCACCTCCTTACTCCAACATTGTTTTTTAAAACTATATAATTCACTCACAAGCTAAGCATGTTAAGTAATGTTTTCCCCTTGATACAATAAAATAAATTAAAAGTAATTTAAAAATATAAATATTTCTTTATTAACCACCCCTTAATTTACAACTGCAAATAATAAGAGGGATATACTTGCATAAAAAAATATATATATAACTTAACAAAACCTGCTTAGAATGAGACATCAAAATTTGTCCATTTGCTTTAAGCGTAGCTACCCTAGTGGAATAATATCAGTGGAAATGGCAAATGATCCATCATTCCCAAGTGGCCCTAGTGATATTGGTTGTATCAGTCGCAGTTGTGATGTTTGTAACAAAATTATACAATGCTTTGTAAAGTTATATTAAATAGTATATTGATTTATTGCGAAGAAAAATATATGATTGCATTCCTCATAGTATTTGGCATTAATATGTATTATTTGAAACTAAAGGTTAAGTATAAAAGTAATACCATCGCTGTGTTCAACGAGGAAACTGTAATACCCCACATGACAACATGTAGGATGGATGCACGAACATTTTAGTGCATAACATGATATGTGATAGCATCATAATATACGACATAAAACCTGAGGCTATTGTATTACACTACGTAAAGGTGAGGAAAGTTCACCCATAAAACGTAAACCATTGTATTGCATTACGTAATACTTGGGAACATCATGATGCATGACAAGAAATGTGAGGACATTTAAGTAGTTCATATAAATTCATACACATTTAATTCTTCATGTACATTTGTTTCCTAAATATAAATAAAAAAGAATACTTTATCCAATTGCATATTATAGAAGTATAATGTCCTCGTCACACCAGACTTGCTTTCTCAGTGAATTACTTCATATTTAATAACTCCTACATAAACTAAGCAATAGTTTTTTTAAATTTTATTCAAATGCAAAAAATCCCCTAGGTTGAAATAAAGATATAAACTATAAAAAGTTTTTCAGTTGAAAATATTATTTTAAAAAGCGCTTGAATGGGGTATCGGTTTAATTTAAAAATTTTAATTAGTCCCAACAATTCCTCATATTAAAATCAAATGCAAATCAGTAATACACACCAGAAAGTCAGCCTTAAACTATTTTGCAGATATAAACACATATTGAGATTTAGTCAACCTCATTCAACTATTATTGAAGGGGTATATACACTTTTGACTAAGTCTGCATATCCTTGTAACCGTTTAACAAAGAGCAAAGATTACAATTATAATTATAAAGTGTTTGCATTTTGAACACATTCTGAAGGTGCTTATAAAACCCATGATTCAAAAATAAACGATCTATAAACAAATAGTTTGTATATAGCAATATGGCTGATTTTTAGCTGGAAGCCACGAACTATCCTTTTAACTTTTCAGTTTCAAAGTCATAGTGTTTTTGACATATGAGGACCACAAAACAAAACATTTTCGCCATCCTAGGTTTTACCACCACAACTACGGTAATAACTTAATTTTGTATTATAAATTTGTAAAAAGAAAAGGGATATAGTTTGTAATGGTATAACCTTATATTTGAGATAGAGCGTTGTTGTGCCCCATCACAACAACGAACAGGTCCGAGGACTAGCCTTCCCAATACCCAATACCCAATACCCAATACCCATCACTCACCAAACTGTCCGTATCAATCTAGTAAAGCCTGCTGTCCGACTATCCGTTCTCCGTCTTCAAATCCACACGATCCATCGTGTCTCACCGACTTCTATCCTAGTAAATACTTAAACTACCATATTTATGGTTATGGTTACATGGTACTTAAATATGAAAATCATAATTAAGGCTACAACTATTATGATTTCCCCAAAATACGAATAAAACAGGAAAAACAAAATTTATAACCATTAAAATTCTGTTTTAGTGAGGGCATTTATTTGAAGTGAAACATGATAACAGTTTTAATTTACACACTACTAAGAGCATATCATGCTTAGATATAAACTGTTTATGTTTATAATTGTTTGTATTGCCAAACGGAGCAGCACTAAGCATTCGATCAGTTTGGCTTCCCTTATTTGTATTTGAATTTCAATATCTACAAGTGTAAATTATATTTTACTTGGGTAGACATTAATTTTAAAACTTCTATGAAAATTTTATGGACTGAAGCCTATTCGACAGGTTTAGGGAAACACATTAATATTCGGTCCAGCTATTAGGCACATATACTTCGCATGAACGAAGGAATAATACATACTATGAACCGTGGAAGAGGTAAATGGTTTTGTGTCCTCCTTCCCTCTCATCAACCCGTCCTCTCTCCCAAAGCGTCTGATATTTAAAGGCTTATGAATCGATTATTATATTCACCCTTATACTTATCGCAATGCAAGGAACATTTTTGCGTCAATGTTTAGTATATATTACACATAAAGCCAAAGATTCTGTAGATCACAAAAAGTCAAAGCAGACCTGCGTACTCAGCGAATTTTCAAATCTCTATATATAAAATTGAATGTCAAGTTTTATCAATATCTATCATTAAAAATATTAGAGTTAGTTATTTGCCTACTCTCCGTAAGATTAAAATGGGATAGAGTATGCAGGTTTGCCGCGGTGAGGAACACTAAAAGTAGGCATTTCTAGCATAAACAGTATTCATTTTAACAATTTATATCTGTCCATAAATAAAGGAGTTTTCCTATTCTCTAAATGATTAATATGGAAAAAGAGTATGCAGGTTAGCTGCCATGATAAGTACATGAACTATGATTTTAAGCATGATCTTTACAGCATAAAGCTAATGAAATATTAATTTTTCCTTATCCTCCATAAGATTAAAATTAGAGCTCCAAAATACAACGTACTGTGTTTAGATTCTTGTATCTCGGTAACCGTTGGGTATATAGCAAAACTTGAAAAAGAACTTAACTGTGTAGTTTTTAAGTTGATTCTGGTGGCAAAATATTAAAAAAGAGATTAAAATTACACATGAAAAACCCCAATTTTTGAGAACATAACCCCCTCAAGCTACAATATAAAACTCATAAAAAATAACATAGCATATATACTTAGAACAGGCCAATTATAAAAGTTAACATTATTACTGTGAGGACACGTTTTGAAGTTGGTCAGCTAGTCAATACATTTACTAAATAACATTTACTGTATGAAGAGGTGACAAGTTCATTATCAATAGTCTATCATTATATAGAGTTAGTTATGTAGACTCTGTTAAAGGAATTGATTGCAGGATTTGATACTTGTGTTATTTTGCGCATTTTTGTTCAACTCCAAGTTTTTTGTAGGGAAAAAAGTCTCACCCGCCGCTTGCCTTCCATAAATATACTACGAGTTTTTGTATGAACAAAAAAAGTCTCCTCCAGCGCCTTTCTCCCATAAACTACTGATTGAGACTGCGTTCCAGGGTTCTTACAGACGCTACGACTGCACTCCGACAAATGACGTCAACCTTAAGGTCAATGTGTTTGTGAAAAGTGTTTGTACAAATTCTGGGGAAGAAAAAGTTATAAATTTAAAAACCCAAAATAAAAAATTGACTGGTGAAAGTAAGATTGTGGACTTTTTAAAATCAGTAAGAGGAAAATTATTGAGTGAAAAATCAAAATGTACGGAAAAAGGATCTAATTGAAGTTTTTTATATGTACAAATCTTAGATATGAGAGTAAAAAAATATATCATTGTCTAGTATCCAAGTTCCTACAATACTCAGTAAATATCACTACAGCAATATAATTTCTAATCCATGTGGTTTGGGTATAGAATAAATAAATGCATACCATATGTTCTAACAGTGTACAACATCTATAACTAGAGTCCAGGGGAGCTATAAAGATAACTTTAACATGAATACGTATCAATTTTTGAATGGATATTTTTAGTGCAGGTATTGATAATTGTGCTATTTTTCGCATGTTGATTTATCTCCAAGTTTTTGGTACGGACAAAAAATGTACTATTCATAATTTATAGTTTTGGTATGGACAAAAAATATCCCCCAGCACCACCCTCCCATTAATATACTACTCAAATTCACTATGAAAATTTTCATTTTTCATTTGAGAGTTTTTTTAAAAGTATTTGTCAATGAAACCCAGCAATTAGAAATAACAGCGCTCGACCAATAGCTTTGTTAAGGGACCACCTATATACAGTTGGTAATTGCAAGTGAATTTGGAATTGCTGTAATTATTTCAGCACCAGATGCTATTGGTATTAAAACGTTTTGGGTTTATGCTTCACTAATTTCTATATTTATTAACCGTCTTTAGATAATTAAGTCACTAATTAAGCTATGTTCACACTAATATAACAGTTTCTAAAAACAACAAGTTAGTCAGTTTTACATTTACTTTACCAAGTCTCTATTGCAGTGCAGTTGAACAATACCGTACATATATCTACAAACAAGGTTCACAGATAACGTGGGACGTTTTCATGTTCCTGGTATCATTTGTATTGTTACGAGTATTTCATGTTTCAGGAACCTTTCAGCGTTACAAGGAACATCGTCCATTGTTTAGAGTTTGTTCATAATTCATCACCTTTCTTCACTGTAAGAGAAAAAGATCTATAGATATTTGAATTACTCCATAGAAAATGTTATACTACATAAAGTGATGCCTACATAAACTCAACAACTCTTAAAATGTTTGCGCTCCAAATTCTAAGAATTAAAACAAGGGCTATTACAAAATTAATGACTAAGCTAATCAGTTCATGAAATATTTTCTCTCAGTTAGTGATTGCACTGATACTCCAAAAACTCTATCTGTTCTCTGAACACATACAGTAAGTTAGATTAGATAGAATCCCAGTGTTTCAACTTGAGACTGAAAATTTAGAGTTTACTAGCAACAATATACTGATTCTTGAATCTTGAAGAAGCTTGAATCTTGAATCTTGATTAAATATCATGCTAAAAATTACGTATTTAAAAAAATTGAAATCATAATTTCCATCTATTTTTTACAGTGATACTACTACTATTATTTGTACTAATGATAGCCAGTTCTTGTGGTGAACACGTTACACTTTGAAAGAAATATTATTGTTGTTGTTAAATACTTTTAAATGATCCCTTAAATTAGAAAGATTTTTTAAATGAATTGACTTTAGTTATTAGACAGCATACAAAATCATAAATTACTTAACTTTTGATGAGGACGGTAATACAGGTTCAATATGGTAAAAAAGTCGTTAATATAATACGAACGATCAAGGAAGTTTGACCAGTGTATTGGGTCCAAATTGTCAAGTGACAGTCAACTCCTGGAATGAAAATCCAATTTGCAAAATAATGTTTATGTATTGCGATGGTGGAGCGCAAACATCCTGTTATTAATTAAACTCCGGAAAATTGTTCGTCCGCAATGAAAACAAGAAAAGAGATCAATATTTTTGCAAGAATCATCGGTGCTTCAAAATGGAATCTCTGTACAACATATATACATAACATCACTGAAAAAATAACTAACGAAGTCATAACCTTGTTTTTTGGGTGTAAAACATAAATATAGATTAAAATGGGCTCAAAGAGCACTCTCAATTAACCTTAGGGCAATTATATTGATTTATTTAAATTAAAACACGTAACACAACTAACCTTATAGTACGTCTCAAAACTATGTAATGAACTATGACTGCACCACAAGCTGTATTTCTTTCAATTAATTAAAAATTCCTACTGTTCATTAAAAGTTTCATATTTTTCATATTAGTCGTAAAGGTTGAATTGTTCTTGTAATGTGTGATTTTTTAAAGCTTTAAATTTATATTGGGATGGCGATGTTAATCTTATTTCATAGGATATCTGTTCTTTATAAGTCAAGAGATAAATATCCTTCAAATGTAAAAATAAAAACTCAAAATATATGATCAAAACAAAAAAATTAAGTTCTTAAACTTAAAAGTAATGAAGGGGAGTGTTAAAAGAAACATTACTTTTCAAAGAAGGGTAAAACTGACTGCCCTAAATAACTCTATTCTCGGAACTGATCACCCGTAAAACTAGCTACTTGTGGGGCTGGCTAACAATTATTCACTAAACCCTCTAGTAAAACAAACCTAGCACGTAAATTAAAAAAACCAAAATGTAATAAAAAATAAAAGTTTAAATATGTTTAGTACTGAATGCGATCTTATATTCGGTGGTAACAACCACAGGTTCATCTGGACCTGGCTGGTGGCTGATGTTCAGTGGTCGTCAGTACCAAATATAGGATCACAGACAGTATTACAGTTATTAAACCTTTGTTTTCTAGTAATATCAATGATCTGGAGGCTACAATGGACAAATAAATAGAGTTTCCATGGTTTTTAACTATCACAGTCTAATGTTTTGAGTAGGTTTTGAATTGGTATCTCGTTTCAAGTTTTATTTTATTAGAGAAATGTCTTTTGTATTATACATTATTCGCACATGTATATACGTTACTATGTTACTAGTCCAGAAAATATGTTTACCGAACGAATATTATACGCAATGTCCACCATACCGTCCTAACCAAGTCAAGTCAAAATCAGATTTATTCCAAAAAACAAACAAAATATATTACAAATTCAACGGTACACATTTTCTAATGTTAGATATAAACAAATAAAAAAAAATCTTTACGTAGACATAATAAGAAAATAATAAAAATAACTTTAAAAAGTCGGAAATGGCGTACTTGGACCTAACATGGACGTAAAATGATCTGTGCGTAGGCCCGAGTTGTTTTTATTAAAAATAAAATGTATGTGAATTTTAAAAATTCTGATTTTGTAAAAAGATGTAAATTGTACATAAACAACAAAAATATAAAAATAATAAAATGTATAAAAATGTATGAAGTATAAATGAAATGTATACGAAACAATAAACTAACAATAAGTATTAAAATTTGTTATATATTCTCATTACCTAAAATATTTCTACCTGGCTTAAAGAATTAGAGGTTATGTTTGTGTTTACACGATCAACTCACCCACTGTCATTACAATAATTCAGATTGGTCAACAATCTGGCGAAAAATACCGTAAGCAGCTGTTTGTATGATTAAATATATGCACTGGAAGTACATTAGTATATAGGAGTATCGAGTAAAATATATATTAAAACTTGCCCAAGTTATAGTAGTCATAAATGTGGCCTCACACTCAGTCCTTGGCGATGTTGAGTCAATATTTATGAAACGCTAAAATGTTAAAGGAAATTTCAAGAATTAAACTTTTACGTTAAAACAAAAGCTTATCGTAGGGATTATAACAACTAGCTAGGCATGAGATCGTGTCACGGGGCATACTGTGGAAATCAATAAGCGCTGCTCCGTCATACTCCTGGCAATGTGAAATAACCTGGTGAAATTGCATCAGTCCTCGGGTGCCCCACGGAGTCCTGGGCCCCAATCACATTACCTTCAAGAAAATATACTCATAAGCATCACATTAGATAAGGGCGACTTAATATCTTTTAATAGATGTCATAGATAGTATTATTTTTTGATTCAGGTGATTTTAAACATTTTCTTTGGTGAGCATTGTTACCTTTTTTATTAGGAACTTTCTATGATGAATTTGAAAGCACAATATAACTTAGGAAAAATCTATAACCATACATATTTTTACTAGAAACAAACTTCAACTTTTTTGAAAGTTTTCAAAAAAGGTTTTGAAGTTTGAGAGGTTTTTCAAATGGTTGCAAACGAACAAATATTTACAATACGTCAATTGTCACTACCAAACTATTAATTGAATAAAAGAACAATATTTAAAACCATTGTCAGTTTTTATCCAATTTTAATATTAATGAAGAATAGTGGATCTTAAATAATACAGTCAACTTTGCTTGTAACTCATTAACGCCATTTATGCCATTCTTTTTGTGATTGAAAATGCTCAGTTAACAATAAATATGAAAATTATTTGGTTCATATATTAAATTATTTATGGTACGTGATCTACTCATGGAATTTGTACATGTATGTCATTCTTCTCACTCAGAGCCGATACGCTGGCCCATTAAGTCAAACGTTGATTATTCGAAACAGGCGATAGCTTCTGTGGGATGACGTGGTCCATTACCAGTCATCTCTGGATACTATATGTGATAAACATCAATTCAATTTTGGTTTGTTCACCATATTGGCCATAAACCCATTAGATATGGGCAATTCATGTTTCCCTGCAGACTATCAAAAAACTAATTTTTTAAATTTTGAAGCCGTTTTATTATATACAGAAAATAAAGTATGCTACCGAATATACTCATACCCCATACTCAGAATTATACTCCGGGATTAGTTACAAGTTGAAGACTGGATGGTTATAGGATTGTGCTAATCCTATAACCATCCAGTTATTTAATTAGCTAGGTTAATCAAGGTTATGTCATTAGCACGTCATATGATCTACAGCCATTCTAGTTAACTACCGGATCCCGTGTGGTTACTATACTACGGGATTAGTATCGGTTTTATGACCGAATAGTAATTTGATTAGCACGTCATATGATCTACAGCCATTCTAGTTAACTACTTGGTCGTATGGTTACTATACTCCAGGATTGGTATTAGTTTTATGACCAAATATTGATTTGATAAACTCGTCTTATGATCTACAGCCATTCTAGTGAACTACCGGACATTCGTGTGGTTACTATACTCCAGGATTGGTATTAGTTTTATGACCAAATATTGATTTGATAAACTCGTCTTATGATCTACAGCCATTCTAGTTAACTACTTGGTCGTATGGTTACTATACTCCAGGATTGGTATTAGTTTTATGACCAAATATTGATTTGATAAACTGTCTTATGATCTACAGCCATTCTAGTTAACTACCGGATCTGTTACTATACTCCAGGATTGGTATTAGATGACCAAATATTGATTCGATAAACTCGTCTTATGATCTACAGCCATTCTAGTTAACTACCGGATAGTCGTGTGGTTACTATACTCCAGGATTGGTATTAGTTTTATGACCAAATATTGATTTGATAAACTCGTCTTATGATCTACAGCCATTCTAGTTAACTACCATATTGCATACTCCAGATTGGTATACTTTATGACCAATATTGATTTGATAAGTATGATCTACAGCATATGTAACTACGGATACTGTTACTATACAATATTAGTTTTATCATAATTTTATTTTATGATCTACAGCCATTCTGTAACTACAATGTGTGTACTATACATAATTTATGACAAATATTATTTATAAATCTTATGATTAAAATTGATATATTACTTGGTATATACAGAATTAGATGCAAATATTGATTTGAAAACTCTCATGATTAGCCATTCTAGTTTCTATGGTTATACCATATAACAAATGAAATATTAGATAAAATCTATGATTAGCCATTCACAATATGTTTAGAGTATAGTTTTATCCAAATATATATAATGATCTACAGCCATTTTTAATACTTGATACGTTTTACATATTCAATTATGTTTTATCACAAATAATGATATTGTTTAGATCTATGAATATATATATGTGGTTCATGTTTGATGTATTATATACAAAAGATGAAAATGGTACATTCAGATGGATATTTTTTATATAATCTATTGGAGTTTTTATAACTGTTGTGGATACGATCTGCCATTGTTAACTACTTGGTCATGGTTACTACACAATTGGTATCGTTTTGACCGAATGGTTTATTATACGATTGTTAGAACTATATGACCTAAAGGTTATTTGATGAGCATGTTATATGATCCACAGCCTCTCTGGCAAACTACGGGATGCTCGTGAAATACTCATATTAATATACTCATACTCCGGTATTCATAACATCTTTATGGCCAATTGGTTATTTTATTAGTATGTAAGATGATCTACAGCATCTCTGATAAACTACAAAAAATTATAAAATTTAGTCATACAATTTACTTTTACGATGGTAAAGAGTATACAAAACAAATCAACTGATACCATAAAACATATAATGTGGGCGCCCAGAAACTGTATATACCACAGAATTTGTGAGAAATTACGGAAAAGGAAGGAAATTCTCTCATGATTTTGCAGCATAACCTTAGACTGGTTGACACCTATAACATGAAATATAACCTAAAGTTGTTTGTAACCAAACAAGAAATTCCAATTCTCTATTTTCTATCCAATTTACTTTATAACTTCAAATATATTGTGAGCGTTTCACCAGTATTTGTTGGATCACTATTCTTCTTAAGCCACCTAAAGAAACATTGTTTACTGGTATTCAAGTTAGTACAATTTTTTTCTTTTCATTAAAAATGTTCAAAAAATAAAAATGAAAACAGTAGAGGTTTCCAACTAATATAAGGTCCACGCGGAAATTTGGATATTAAGGGATGCTGACTTTGGTTTTCTTTGACGTTATCTTACGATGAGGATTTAGAGGGCAAAAAGTGGCCTTTGACACTAGGGTAAGCCAAAATATATATTTATCCCTTGAAAGGGATTTTTAAGGTAGTTTTTTATACTTAGAATATCTCGAGCCGCCACTTCCTTGGACGTTTTAACCCTAATATCGTTACAGTTTATATTTATGCAAATGTATATGCATATGTATATGCAAAATAAAAGACAAGCCTGTTGCAAACTGATAGTTCTCTAAAACTAAGATGTTATAAAATATTCAATGTTTACTTTAACGCTGCTTAGTCTTTTATATAATGATTGGTTCAATATGTTCGTTGCATTTAAACAACTTCAAGCCATTTAGATCAAATTGTATTGTTTGCGTTTAGTTTAGATGGAATCTGTACTGTTCAGATTGGGACGGTTTAGTTTAGATGGAATCTGTACTGTTCAGATTGGGACGGTTTAGTTTAGATGGAATCTGTACTGTTCAGATTGGGACGGTTTAGTTTAGATGGAATCTGTACTGTTCAGATTGGGACGGTTTAGTTTAGATGGAATCTGTACTGTTCAGATTGGGACGGTTTAGTTTAGATGGAATCTGTACTGTTCAGATTGGGACGGTTTAGTTTAGATGGAATCTGTACTGTTCAGATTGGGACGGTTTAGTTTAGATGGAATCTGTACTGTTCAGATTGGGACGGTTTAGTTTAGATGGAATCTGTACTGTTCAGATTGGGACGGTTTAGTTTAGATGGAATCTGTACTGTTCAGATTGGGACGGTTTAGTTTAGATGGAATCTGTACTGTTCAGATTGGGACGGTTTAGTTTAGATGGAATCTGTACTGTTCAGATTGGGACGGTTTAGTTTAGATGGAATCTGTACTGTTCAGATTGGGACGGTTTAGTTTAGATGGAATCTGTACTGTTCAGATTGGGACGGTTTAGTTTAGATGGAATCTGTACTGTTCAGATTGGGACGGTTTAGTTTAGATGGAATCTGTACTGTTCAGATTGGGATGGTTTTAGTTTAGATGGAATCTGTACTGTTCAGATTGGGACGGTTTAGTTTAGATGGAATCTGTACTGTTCAGATTGGGACGGTTTAGTTTAGATGGAATCTGTACTGTTCAGATTGGGACGGTTTAGTTTAGATGGAATCTGTACTGTTCAGATTAGTTTAGTTTAGATGGAATCTGTACTGTTCAGATTGGGACGGTTTAGTTTAGATGGAATCTGTACTGTTCAGATTGGGACGGTTTAGTTTAGATGGAATCTGTACTGTTCAGATTGGGACGGTTTAGTTTAGATGGAATCTGTACTGTTCAGATTGGGACGGTTTAGTTGGGACGGTTTAGTTTAGATGGAATCTGTACTGTTCAGATTGGGACGGTTTAGTTAGATGGAATCTGTAATCAATTGGGACGGTTTAGTTAGATATACTGTTCAGATTGGGACGGTTTAGTTTAGATGGAATCTGTACTGTTCAGATTGGGGACGTTTAGTTTAGATGGAATCTGTACTGTTCAGATTGGGACGGTTTAGTTTAGATGGAATCTGTACTGTTCAGATTGGGACGGTTTAGTTTAGATGGAATCTGTACTGTTCAGATTGGGACGGTTTAGTTTAGATGGAATCTGTACTGTTCAGATTGGGACGGTTTAGTTTAGATGGAATCTGTACTGTTCAGATTGGGACGGTTTAGTTTAGATAGGAATCTGTACTGTTCAGATTGGGACGGTTTAGTTTAGATGGAATCTGTACTGTTCAGATTGGGACGGTTTAGTTTAGATAGGAATCTGTACTGTTCAGATTGGGACGGTTTAGTTTGGATAGGAATCTGTACTGTTCAGATTGGGACGGTTTAGTTTGGATAGGAATCTGTACTGTTCAGATTGGGACGGTTTAGTTTAGATAGGAATCTGTACTGTTCAGATTGGGACGGTTTAGTTTAGATGGAATCTGTACTGTTCATAATTGGGACGGTTTAGTTTATGGAATCTGTACTGTTCAGATTGGGACGGTTTAGTTTAGATGGAATCTGTACTGTCAGATAGACGGTTAGTTAGATGAATCTGTACTGTTCAGATTACGGTTAGTTTAATGTCTTACAGCATAATAACGGTTATTTTAGATGGAATCTGTACTGTTCAATTACGTTAGTTTAATAATCTGTACTGTTCAGATTGTTTTATTTAGAGTAAGAATTGAAGCGTTGCGGTTCGTTTTGATTCAGTTAGAGTAGAGTGTGTTCATTAAGTTGAGATTGAGCTATTCAGTATGATAATTTTCAGTTGAGTTCCAGTCGAATCGATTTGGTTT
The DNA here is from genome assembly GCA_023375725.1 of Nephotettix cincticeps. Lineage (NCBI taxonomy): Eukaryota > Metazoa > Arthropoda > Insecta > Hemiptera > Cicadellidae > Nephotettix > Nephotettix cincticeps. Next base: position 4,119,950 of record CM041784.1, on the reverse strand, counting down.
CTATGACTCCAAAATTCAAAATATACTTTCTATGTACACAGGGATGCCCTCCTAAAAATTAGTACATATAGCGAGACAGTGTGGAATCACACAATCGAGTTTTATTATTAATTATAAATTTGTAATGTTATGATATATTTTTTTAATCAGGGAAGAATATTATTATCCATATAGCTATTGAATGGGGTAAAATATTAGTTGAATAACCCAGCTACTTCGATATACAGTCTCAGCTTATCAAGCGACGCAGAGTAGGTTTGTGATCAAAATCAGACGGGCTCATCAATATATGTTTGCCAAACAGAGGCAGTGATTGTGACCACCCTATCCATCCCTGCCACCTGGATCTACAATACTGTACTAATGCCTATCTACCATTGGGTAGTTACCCACTGGTTAAGTATTTTAGACCAATTTAAAACCAAATTCTTAAAGTAATTCAAGAGTGAAAATCGTTTATGAATTCTTTTACTATTAGTATTATTGTTGTTGTTGTTGTTATTATTTAATAATAATAGGTTTATTATTATTTTACCAGCAGTAATCACGAACTTTGTTTGGTATGTTTTATTTAACATCGAGGAGCAAGTTGCTTATTATATGGCAAATAATAACTTGCATTCATAAACTACTAGCTGACCCGGCGAACTTCGTAACGCCTCACAGTAAACACATGTTAACTTTAAGATTGGCCATGTTCTGAAGTCAAATAGCAATACGGCTTCATTGTGAAAGGTTATATATTCTGGGTCGCTGCATAGTGAATAACAATACTGAAATGATAAAACATATTAATAACATTCCCATAAAGCAAATAAATCTGAGTGGATTAATTCACAATTTTCAAATCCAATCCATACCCAAACTAAACCTAACTGTAATACGGGTTTTATAGGAAAGATATACAACAGCTGATTATTATAATAAACGTAATATTATAAACATTGTAATTATCATATAAACACGTGACTTTAATCAGACAGAAAATTAAAATATAAATACATAATCCCCCAAAACCGTTAACTATTAACGTGGTGAATAAAGCTGTTCATTTTTTACAGTACACATTTACTTCATAGTTTAACTTTAATGAATGATTCAGATGGCATTGGATAGTAAAGCTAATGGAAAGTAAACCAATCAGCTGTAGCTAAGAAATCAAATGTTTTCATTGTAGACATTTTGTAAACAAACTTACTCTCCATAAGGCTAACATTAGAAATTTAAAACGTCATAAAATGGAAACTTATGGGGGTTTCGAAAATATTTTTTCACTAATACCTTCCCGGACACATGTAGAGCAACTTCCTAAAATTTCATGGCGATCGGATGAGTAGTTTGGCAACGCATAAAGGACATACATACAGACAGACATACATTCAATTTTATATATAGAGATTAAGTAGAGAAAAAACACAATTCTCTGCTAAATTTTGTATAATATCAATTAGTTTGTTTTAACCTTACGATTCATATGATTGATATTTTTTAGACGAATAGATTTTTAAAACTAAAACGAAATGGTGTATCTTAGAGTAATTGAGGACTTTCGGACGATTTAAATGTAACGTTGTGCTTTTTCATATATCCAAAAACAATACCTTAAAAGTTCCATAGAGATTTTTGAATCAACCTGTATGTATGTCGTGGGTAAACGTAGAGCAGGACGCACTATTCAACAGACGCCTCAATGTGAGATACGTTTACTAATCAGATGCTGTTGAGTTATTTAATGGTTTAAATGCAGAGAGATGCTAAGGCAACCCAGTAAATAAAATATTACTCATCTCCCCGCATTGCATAGCTATCCGGAGGGATCAAGATTATAATGTCAGCCACAATACTTATACAACAACTACTCAAACAGTTTGTTAGACTATTGGTATCAAGCTAATGTTACTTTTTTGTCACAGTTTTCTTACATAAATTTACGTATAGCTGTAATGGATAAATTGTATCATAACATTGATAAATTTATGGTTTACAGTTCAATAAACTAATCTATGTTTAATACGTACATACAGTAATAGCGTGAATGTAAGATGCAATAGCGTTGTGCTACATACAACCTGACTAACCGTTGCCAGACGTCGACAGTCTGTACGTAAGGTTTTATGTACGTAAAAACTAAGAATAATACCTACATAAAAGCGTAATTATGTTATAAAGTATTTCTAAAGCTAAATGGGTGTGTCTTGATCTTAAAAATTCTATTTAAAAAAAACCCTCTTTGTTACTATTCACTTTGAAAAGGATAATAAGGTTTGAATACCCGCTTTTGTTTTATTGATAAAACCACTACAAAGTTTTATTTCTAATAAATGCTTGGAATCATAATAAAGGTAAATTAAAATATGAAGAACATATTTCAATAACCTGGAGTGTTTTAATTTGAATTGTAAATGCTGCCCTTTGGGAACAATATATACTCCAATGTCCAAGACAACAAGTCACTTTGTATTGCGATGCTGGTTCAATAATTTACTTTTCCCTTGCTCAAAAGCAGATACTTTTATTTGTGAGATATTTGTAATAAAAGTTTAATATTTTAATGTGGTTCTACAAGAGTTAATACTTGAAAAAAGGTATTTGACAATAAGACATTAATACACATTTTGACGAATAATCTTTAAAACGTATAGTATGAAAAGGGTGTACATCAAAATACTTGTGTCTATGAAACTATAAAAATATCAAAAAAATTTTAATTTTCAAAATACTTAACCAACCACTATATGGCTACCATGGATGCATCGTTAACATACATTTTCATATTCAGAACATGAGTCAAAGTTTATTGTTAGCTAATCTGTATAAACTAGGAAAACTAATTGATAAATCAAACATTATTAAAACATAAATGATGAATGAACTGTGTTTTAATTTACATGACAGAATAACAAACAAAAATGAACTATTGGACCAAATAATTAATTAGAAGTTTTACTTTAGCCCGAAAGATCTTTTTGATTATAAAGCCAATTATGATTTGAAAGCAATAACCAGGTTATGATTTCAATAGTGAGGAGTTCTCTAGATTTAGTGATTTCAACAAAGCACAAGCCTTGAAGCTCTAGTCCAAACTAATACCTTGTGTAGTTACTACGCCTCAGACCCACGTCGGTCACTTCTAACCAGCAACCCATGACATACTGGGCCAGCATATTGTCCCTGAGCTGCCGTGACGGTAACCAACCACTCGGAACCAAGGAGTTCTCTAGATTTAGTGATTTCAACAAAGTACAAGCCTTGAAGCTCTAGTCCAACTAATACCTTGTGTAGTTACTACGCCTCAGACCCACGCCGGACACTTCTAACCAGCAACCCATGGCATACTGGGCCATCATATTGTCCCTGAGCTGCCGTGACGGTAACCAACCACTCGGAAACAAGGAGTTCCCTAGATTTAGTGATTTCAACAAAGTACAAGCCTTGAAGCTCTAGTCCAACTAATACCTTGTGTAGTTACTACGCCTCAGACCCACGCCGGACACTTCTAACCAGCAACCCATGACATACTGGGCCATCATATTGTCCCTGAGCTGCCGTATCGGTAACCAACCACTCGGAAACAAGGAGTTCTCTAGATTTAGTGATTTCAACAAAGTACAAGCCTTGAAGCTCTAGTCCAACTAATACCTTGTGTAGTTACTACGCCTCAGACCCACGTCGGTCACTTCTAACCAGCAACCCATGACATACTGGGCCAGCATATTGTCCCTGAGCTGCCGTATCGGTAACCAACCACTCGGAACCAAGGAGTTCTCTAGATTTAGTGATTTCAACAAAGCACAAGCCTTGAAGCTCTAGTCCAACTAATACCTTGTGTAGTTACTACGCCGATCACTTCTAACCAGCAACCCATGACATACTGGGCCAGCATATTGTCCCTGAGCTGCCGTGACGGTAACCAACCACTCGGAACCAAGGAGTTCTCTAGATTTAGTGATTTCAACAAAGTACAAGCCTTGAAGCTCTAGTCCAACTAATACCTTGTGTAGTTACTACGCCTCAGACCCACGTCGGTCACTTCTAACCAGCAACCCATGACATACTGGGCCATCATATTGTCCCTGAGCTGCCGTGACGGTAACCAACCACTCGGAACCAAGGAGTTCTCTAGATTTAGTGATTTCAACAAAGTACAAGCCTTGAAGCTCTAGTCCAACTAATACCTTGTGTAGTTACTACGCCTCAGACCCACGTCGGTCACTTCTAACCAGCAACCCATGGCATACTGGGCCAGCATATTGTCCCTGAGCTGCCGTATCGGTAACCAACCACTCGGAACCAAGGAGTTCTCTAGATTTAGTGATTTCAACAAAGCACAAGCCTTGAAGCTCTAGTCCAACTAATACCTTGTGTAGTTACTACGCCTCAGACTAACGCCGGTCACTTCTAACCAGCAACCCATGACATACTGGGCCAGCATATTGTCCCTGAGCTGCCGTATCGGTAACCAACCACTCGGAACCAAGGAGTTCTCTAGATTTAGTGATTTCAACAAAGTACAAGCCTTGAAGCTCTAGTCCAACTAATACCTTGTGTAGTTACTACGCCTCAGAACTCTCTTTGGGCATACTTCTCTTCCTAGAATATTTGGCAAAGAGACCAGTTATTTTATTTTGAGTTATACAAATTATATTCCTTTTTTTGGGGTCAGTGATTGTTTGAACACATTGTAACATTTTTTTTTATTTTAATTTTAATTTATATTGGTATGTGGAATCAATAACGTAAATTATTTGAGCCTACTTGATTACTTGAGTATTAAAGTTTGGATATACTCCTGAAAATCTTAAGAGGAACTGTAAAATATAATTAGCTTCCGAGTGAAACCCTCTTCCGCTGTGGTTATAAGTTTTACAAGGGAAACATTTTTCAGCATTTACAAGAAAAGTGAGGTGGAGAAACTCATTACCTTTTCACCTCCTTTCTGATCGTATATTTTCACAATTATGATGACGTCACAGTTGTTTGTCATCATCACATTTTCCCTGTCAAATATTGGCTCAGTTCCATTCACTGAGAATGTAAAATAAAGTCATATGCTGGAGATTATTTTATTTATTGAATATAATGTTAATTTTACCATAAAGAGAATACAGATTGTAGACAGATAGCTTTATATCATTTGAATGCATGCAAGAGGAAAAGTAAACATTTTAGTATTTAATATTTTTTTAGAAAACAATTAAAGTTATTTTCAAAAAATTATTTATGTCACAATGTTAATATTAATTTTACGTTAATGAGATACATGTGGTAGGACTTGTTTGAAAAAAATTGGTGTTGAGTGACTAATAACCGAGAGCAAGCCTCTTGATTATTGGGGTATCATTTAAAATTCCCGAAACAGTTCTAATTTGAAAATCAATGTCTAATACCCTAGTTTGTGAACCAATATTCAAAGTTTTTAAATGGAATATTAAGATTGCTAACAATCTACTAATGACACACTAAAGCTAGCATTGACTAAATTAATTTGTAGCAAACAACAAACAGTACCTCCCAGTGTTGTATTTACTTTGATTTATTTAATATACTAAATGCTTATTCCTAATCAATACACATACTACATTATGGTGATGGCCACAAGGCACAATTTTGCTTTATGTATTTATCGTTTATCATTCATGTAACTTGACTTATTAGTCATATAAGTTGACAAACTTTAATTAACAGGTAATTTAATTAAGTTTACTTTTTTTGTTTTATATAGTTAAATCTTCAATGTTATTTAAACGATTATTGAAATAAAATATGGAAATATATTTTTAAACAATTCTTTAAAAAAATCAGAATCGAATCCTACGTGCTTAGAAATATACTACTCCATCGTCAAAAATATTTGTGCAATTGATTTTAATGACGTTATTGAATTTTTCTCTCCTGATGATGGGAATAATAATCTCCAAAACAGGTCAAATAAGATATATATGAAATTATTAAGAACTGTGATTGAAAATTATGTTACTTTATTTTATTTTATCACTCAATAACCGTTCTGGAGGCATCATAATGAGTAAACAATTCCTTCACTGCCTATTGTATGTATCTTATTGATCAATATATTATATTATATTTTATTCTTAGACATTAACAGTAATAATTTCTGTACTTTCATATTACACCAACCACACATGTATGTCGACTACGTATTTTTCGACATCTTCGCTCTTTGCGGAGTTAATTTAGATTGGTCCAGAAACGAATTTATTTACACAATCAATTATTTTTATTCAATACCCTATATAGTGTATCTGCACCGAGAACCTGTATGTTGAAATAAGTAATAAATCATATATTTTATGTAGTTAGTATAGTGTGAGAGTACCTTAGTTTGAAATAAATTACTAATTGTATTTTGGATGTAGTATAAATAAAACCACAAACCCAACCTCATGGATTCATTCCAGCTGAAATGGACGCTGTATCAAAGTTTCAATAATTTTAACCTCAATTAGGTAATTTTTCAAACAGTTTGCTTCTAAAATATTATGCTTTGGTTCAAATTTGTCTTCTTACTGTTCATTTGCAGACTCTCTGATGTGTTTAGTATCTAATAGGGTGGTTAATATTTAAAGCGAAATGTTTACATTACAGTATTACTAAACCCGCGAGAAGATAAAAACATATTTAGCAGTGGAATATCTTGGAGTGCCTACGAGACGCACGACGCAACACTAAAGCTGTATACAAATTGCCTAACGTACACGCCCGGCGTCGACGGGGTCTCAGAATCACAGCTTTACGACATAACCGCTAAAGTTAAACCTAACACTAATTTTATTTATGGAAATGCTTATGCTTATACTCGTTTTAATGATATTTAATGGTATTTATGATTATTTTAATGATATTATTTTAAATTTTATGATATTTTTATGATATTAATAGGATTGAGTTAGCCGGTAAGTAATTAAACACGTTGAAAACCAATGAAGGTTTTCTTACTATACTTTACATTATTCGCTGCTCTTGCATAGTTTACCTATGCGGATGACCCCCACTTTCTTCCAAACTATTTATATTAAAAAAGAAAGCTAAAAAAATGTAAATACACATTTGGATGATTTCAATAAAATGAAAAAATTAGGACTCTACCTTCAATGCAATGCATACATAGGTATATTTATTCTGTTGTTTGTCAGAAAACATGAAAACAATTTTTTGCAATAGTTCTCTAATCCATTGCTATGACCCTAGTATTACAACATACCACTAAAATTCACCTCAAATTAGATTAGTTAAATCAATCAATAACCAATAATAATGTTATCAAACAGATTAAATTTCTTAAAAAATTCCAGTCTCTGTGACTACCTTTTTTGTAGTTTTAATAATACCGTTAAAATCTTTAACACATTATTTAGGTTATTCTTATAACGGTGAAATGCAAAATAAAAAAATAATATTAACTTTTATTTTTACGATGGCGATGGATTGTTAGTCAATAATTTGGTTGCTTGGATCATTCAAAAACCGCTACCGGTGATGACCTCATTTTCCGATAGCTCCTTTCGCTAAAAATATATAGCCGACGTTTTTTTTAATTTAAAATTTTTTGGGGTAGTAAAAAACTACAAAATCCAATTAATTGATTGGTCAGAGTAACCTCTTAGGCACGTTCATGAAAAAGTAAAGATTCTAGCTCATCAGGAAATCATATTTTTAGGCGAAAAATTGAAACCCGTCATTTCACGAAATGAACCTATGCATTTTATATGGGAAATTAAAAAATGTCAGTTCGCATTGAAAAATTGTTATTGTATGGAAAATTTCCTGTTGGTTGTGGGCCAAAAATAAAGGTCCGTGCCAAATTTCAAGTTCCTTGCAATTTTAGAAGTGGGTTAGAATTTGTATCCCTAGTGAGTTACACGAGGCATCGTACTTATATTAGATCATATATATTTGAGATATAATAAAGTATTAAAATAGTTAGATAATACCAAAGTTAAAAACACAATTAAATAAACGTTACTAAATGGTATTAAATGTATTGTTGAATTTTCCAAACTTATTTTCTCACAGGAACAACTACCGCCATCGTCGCTACCACTTTCGACTTTAGGGCAACCACTTCCGCACGGTTACCGCTACCACCCTCTCCAAAACCACTTCCACCCTCTCCGCTACCACTACGCCCTCTCCACAACCACTTCCACCCTCTTCGCTAACACTACGCCCTCTTAACAACCACTTCAACCCTCTCCGTTATCACTACGCACCCTCCACAACCACTTCAACCCTCTCCGTTACCACTACCACCCTCTCCACAACCACTTCCACTCTCTCCGGCACCACTACCACTCTCTCCACAATCACTTCCACCCTCTCTGTTACCATTAACACCCTCTCCACAACCACTTCCACTCTCTCCGATACCACTACCACCCTCTCCACAATCACTTCCACCCTCTCCGTTACCACTAAGCCCTCTCCACAACCACGTCCACCCTCTCCGTTACCACTACGCCCTCTCCACAACCACTTCCACCCTCTTCGCTAACACTACACCCTCTCTACAACCACTTCAACCCACTCCGCTACCACGTCCACCCTCTCAACAATCACTTCCATCCTCTCCGTTACCACTACCACCCTCTCCACAATCACTTCCACTCTCTCCGATACCACTAACACTCTCTCCACAATCACTTCCACCCTCTCCGTTACAACTAACATTCTCTCCACAACCACTTCCACCCTCTCGACAACCACTTCCACCCTCTTCGTTACCACGTAGACCCTTACCGCTACACTACCGTTACATACCATAGGGCTCACTTCCGTCCATACTATTGCCACTACCATCTTTAGGACTATCTTTCTCCACCCTCACCACTTCCGTCTTCACCGCTACCACTCCGTCGTTACCGTTACCACTACCACCCTTAGTGCTACCACTTCCGTCCTCACCGCTACCACTTCCGTCGTTATTGTTACCACTACCACCCTTAGTGCTACCACTTCTGCACTTACCGCTACCACTACATACCTTATGACTACCTCCTCCGTTCTTTCTGTTGCCGCTACTCCCTTAGTGATAACACCTCTGCCCTCACCCCTACCGCTGCCTACCTTAGGACTCACTTCCATCCTTACCGCTACCACATTTGCCTTTACCACTACCGCCTTCGCCGCTACCACTAATGCCCTAACCCCTGCCGTATCCGCCATCGACACTTTCACTTCCTCCCACAGCCCTAACTCTCCCGTCTTTACCGATACTACTGAACCCTCAAAGAATCTTCATCTTTTAATTTCCACTAGTCTGAGAACCAGTTTGGTTGTCTGAAATAAAATACAGAGTAATTTGATGTAAGTAAACACCGAGGGTGTTAGAACACAAGGTTTTCCCGAGAGAGAAACAAGTTATGTAATTACGATAGCGCGAATACGATTATGCAAAATTATGTAAAATGTTTGCACAAACAATATCCATACTAAAAACGAGCTAACTTTAGCTGAGAAAATGTGATAAGGCAAATGTATTAGTAGTAAACAATACAGCTCGATCCATCACTATATGACATTGTTTAAAGATGATGAAATTTCGTCGATGCGTAGAAGGTGACAAAGAAAAGCTGTCTCCGGACAGTAAACATGTCAAAATATGCTTTGAAACTATAATTTATTTAGACTAAATTACTGGTTTATTGCCATAGTTTAAAGCTTAAGTATATTATTGAGACAGTTTTGGAATCTTATTAATAAATATTGTACGAGAACATCAATTTAACGACATAATAGGAGATCTCAAATTTATTTGAATTTTGTTTAAAAATAAGGTATTTGATGAGTGAAATAGCATACAGGGTGACATTCGTGCAAACCTCAATTTTTAATTAGAACTATGGTGACGAAACGTTCCAGGTGAAAGAAGAGCCTTGGTACAATCGTATTGCAGGTTTACGTGGGGTAATGTTTGTGTAATCTCCCACATTCATGTTTTTTCAAAGTGGCGTAATGTTCAAGGTTAAGGTAAGGCAATAATGGAATTATGTTCCACGTTCAAGTAGGGACATGATGGCGTAATGTTCTACATTCAAGTAAGGCAATAATGGCATAATTTTCTACGCTCAAGTAGGACCAAATTGGCGTTATGTCCACGTTCAAGTAGGAACATAATGGTATAATGTTCTGCATTCAAGTAGGGCCAAATTGGTGTTATATTCCACGTTCAAGTAGGGACGTAATGGCATAATGTTTTACATTCAAGTAGGCTCAGAGTGGCATAATGTTCCACGTTCAAGTAGGGTCATAATCGCATAATGTTCCACGTTCAAGTAGGGCCAAATTGGTGTTATGTTTCACGTTCAAGTATGCCTATAACGGCATAGTGTTCCACGTTTAAGTAGCACCAAATTGGTGTTATGCTCCACGTTTAAGTAGGGACATAATGGTATAATTTTTCACTTTCAAGTAGGGCCAAATTGGTGTTATGTTCAACGTTCAAGTAGGGCTATAATGGAATAATGTTCCTCGCTCAAGTAGGGCCAAATTGGTGTTATTTTCCTCGTTCAAGTAGGGTTATAACGGCATAATGTCCTAGTTCAAGTAGCACCAAATTGGTGTTATGTTCCACGTTCAAGTAGGGCTATAATGGCATAATGTTCCACGTTAAGGTAGGGCCTAATTGGTGTTATGTTCCACGTTCAAGTAGGAACATAATGGTATAATGTTCTACATTCAAGTAGGGACATAATGGCATAATATTCTACATTCAAGTAGGGCTATAATGGCATAATGTTCCACGTTCAAGTAGGGCCATAACGGCATAATGTTCCACGTTTAGGTAGGGCCTATTGTTTACAGATGACCATTCATCATTTAGAATCATAACGTTCGTGTTGATGTCATTTTTGTGAAATCGCATTTTGTCAACAAACACTTGGTTGAATTCTTCGTTAAATATTCACAAAATATGTAAAGGAAACATACATATGCCTTAGGGGTTTTTATTTTGGTCAACCTGGGTAGTACTGTATTCTGTTTTATCTAATGTAATGAATCTAATGTGTGACAAAGGAAAAATAATGATTTATTTATTTATTTATGTAGTTTAATTGATTTCAAAAGTCATTACTAAGTAATGATATTTTAAGGACTGTTGTGTTTTAGCATTCATGTTAGTCAGGACCAGATTAAATTAGCTAAATAAAACCGATATTGGTCTAAAAAGCGGACATTTTTAAAATAGTCTTTTTACTCGAAACCCTTTCATTGAGTTAGTCCAGTATAGGACAATAAATGGTCGGACCGAGAACTTTATAAAACCGAACAATATACCTCCTCTCTATTCTAGCTTACCGTTAAAGGTCCATTATACAAGGTTTAAATGACGTCAGAAAACATTGTCAACTGATCACAATGGAATTTGATATCCAAGGAAAACCATTGTTCTGAACCCATTAGCTACCCTAATATTCAGTTATTTTTAATCCAAGACTGTATGAAGCAAGTTTGTATTCGCGAACTTTTTATTAGTTTCAAACGATACTGTTATAGGTTCGTTTGTAATTATATATATATTTTAAATGTTTGTCCCTCTTTTCATCTTACTATTAGGTACGTCTGTTATTTACCTTCAAAATATATTTAAGTATATTATAATTATTTAAATTAATTATTTATATACTAAATAATATAATTATTTTACAGCGGTTGAACTACGACGTGTCACCATTTGTTTGTTATATACGCCACGTTGCCTAGCACAGATCCCTGACTGGTATAAAAGGGCAAATATTGTCTTGAAAATGAAAAAATTGAAACAAACTAGTTCTTAATAATTAAATAATCAAATTATTATATGACAAAAATTAAGAATGTACGAATTAAGTTACTTCAATCTTAATTTGGTATCGAAATCGGATAAAACTAATATTTGTTCGTTATTCAAATTTTCTTGATCTTAAATATTCAACGTTACAAGTTCTATCCTCAACCTGATGGTGATTCAGTCTTCAGTTTTTATATGTGATTTTAAATTGACATAGATATGTACTAGCTCTGGGGGTATTGGCAATTTACGCGACCAAAATTTGAAACAGTGACGTCATTTGGTTAGTGACGTAATACGGTTAGTGACGTCATAGTTTGGTTAGTGACGTCTTAGTTTTGTTATAAGAACAGCTTTCTAAATAAACTGGAAACATTTCATTTAGACATATTCATGATCTAACCTATTCCCCACAGGGAAGTAAATATAAACATATTTTCTTAGCCGTCTCCACTTCCATAAAGTTTCTACGACCTATGTTTCAACACTTGTTGTGTCTTTGGTGTTATCTTTTATAGTCGTTCAATTATTTCACGATCCTGCATTATTGTTCATCTTGACTTCATCAATATTTTGAAAAAGGGACATTTAGCATCACTAACTACAAAACACATCAACGTCATTACACTGAAAACGGACAGTTGCGTAGTCTCATTTACTTCCGCGCACGTTCACCTTAATTGACTTTGAGACATCTGTTTTGGTCAATCGAGTTTCAGCCAGAGAACCTAGGGTTGTCGTTGTCGGTTGTTCTGTTGACAATGGTGTCATTCAGCCATACTCTGTTGTAACGATCAGTACACCTGTACAGTAGTACCGGTCAGTACGACAAGATTGTTGAGTGAATACAAAAAAAATTTAATATATATTGAACAATTTTCAATATATTTAATCCAATGTGGGTAGTATTGTGCAATATCCTGTAAGTCTTCCAGTTCATTTACTATAGGTAGAGCAGTTTTTTACTGTTAGTGATTGAAGTGATCCATTCCATTTTTTGAGTTTTTAAAGTCACTTCATTCACTTGTTCACAGCTCATTTAGTGGTCTTTCATGAGTAAAGTTACTCATTCTTTTCAACCACTCCTTCATTAATATCCTCGTGTTTGACTTCATCAGCAATGCGAATACCTCACACAATGAATAAATAAACACACAACGAATTGACCTGAAACTCTAATATTACCAATATTGACGACATTCTCAAACATGGGTTGCATACTTTTATTGAACTGTGTATGGTCACACCTTTAATACCATTGCACAATATTTTGTACAATAATATTGACCGTGTATAGGGCCTTTAAATGGACATCCACCGAATCTAACAACTATCCTCCGGTTCGCTAGGTACTGTTACATCACAGAACTGACGAGGTCTGACAGATATGTAGTCTTTGTGGCGGGCTAAAGGATAGACGAATCACGTTAACAGCCTCTATCAAAAATATGCATAATATAGTATTCGTACATTTACTATCGAAAGCCTTTATGAGCCAATAAAATTCTTAATTGGTAGAATGTTTGAATTGAGCTGGACTCAGAGTTTTCTAGATGAAGTAATTCGTCGTACAATCAACAAGCACATTAGATGTTCCGCTATTTTATAGGGAGTGGATTAATTAAGTTCTGAGACATGAATCTGTTTCGTTACGCCATTAATAACGAAGCGCACCTGGTGGTCCGGGTGTGAATTAATCTCGAAGCTCCGGTGCTTTCATGTCACAAGAAAACCTACTGAAAGATAAAGTCCGTACAAAAATTCCTGGAACCTATTCTGTGAGGTTGATTTGAACTAACGAAAGCTTGGTGAAAACACTAAAAAAATTGGTTATGAAATTTGGTTATGTTTTAGGATTTTCAATTTTATTCCGTTGTCAAATGAGTAAAGCCAGGATTTGTACACATGTGGACATGTAATATTATGAGAAACATCTAAATAAAGCTAAATAAATGTTTACAATAAAATAATGAATTTTTATTGAAAAACCACCTCAACTGCCGATCATATTGGACCTGAGGCCGGTACGGTGAGTTAAAGATAGGAGTGGTGTGAGTTACATAGGCTAGCCCGAGGAGGCCCCTGAAGATATCCAGTTGAGATATCTGACGGGCTCCGTCATCTCACAATTCGTTAAACTTAATTTTACAAAAAGCCTGTTGAAAAATGTCAAAATTAAATTGCAGTGTTGTTGGATGGATATTCTAACCAGGTAAATGTTTGGACTTTCAACTCTACTGGATGAGATTAAAAACTGATTGTGGTTACTTTAAATTAAATTAATAAAACGCTATGTTAATTAGTTCCCCTCAGCCTCGGCTGTATTTTCATTTAGCTTAAATTGATTGGAATAATGGTTGGATCGTTCCGTAATGACTCTAAAACTAATTTAAATTCTCTTTAAATTATTATGAAATATTGTTCCAAACATTTTCCTCTGCCATTTGAATGGTTTGGCCAATCAGTTAACAGTTATGGACCTGTTCACTTATCAGATTATAAAAAATAATATTTATTTACTACTACACCAAAGCTCATACATATACATAGTAAAAATATAAAACCTTTCTATTTAGTCATTTGTGTTTTTCTACACCTTTCGATATTTTGTAAAGTTTTTGTGATGGTGACGTCTTATCACCATGATGGACAGGTGATGGTGTGCATGTGTGGGATAATAGTCGAGTGATACCATTAGGTGTGCACGTCAAAAATAAGGGTCAAGTGACCATGACGGTGTGCACGTCAAGAGTAAGGGTCGAGGGATACCATGATTGTGTGCACGTCAAAAATAAGGGTCAAAACATATTTTGTGGTCAGCTATTTTTACCTAATATGTGAACTAATTGACGTCGAACGGAAAGATAATTTTTAAACCAGTAAACCATGCGGTTCCCCGTACCCCAATGCATTTTAACTTGTTTAGAAGAAGTACACTATCAACAGTATCAAAATCTTTCGCTAAGTCTATGAATATTAAAAGGGGGTTTTTATTCTTGGCGATAGAGTCGTGTAAACTGTTAATGAGTAAAGAGCGTCATTTAAATTTTGATCTTTACGGAACCCAAACTGTTTACCAAAAAGAATCTCGTTGTTTAACAAGTGTTTCTCCAGTTGGTCACGTACACATTTCTCTATTACCTTAGCGAGCACACTTCCCAGTGTAATTGGGCGATAATTAGAAATTTCATTTTTACTACCTCCTTTATAAATAGGAATTACTTTACCCACTTTAAAACAGCTAGGAAATTTACCCTGCAAAAGGCTATTATTGACTACATGCAAAAGAGGTTGCTTTAGTTCTGAAAAATTATTCTTAATAAAGTTTGTTGGAATGTTATCCACCCAAGGGGCAGATCCACCTTTCATTCCCTGAACAACACTAGCAAGCTCTGACTCGGACACCGGCGACAACTGGAAAGCAACATCGGTTGAAAAATCCTCATCATTGAGCACGGGTACAGGAGTTTGATACCATGTTGGTGTGCACGTCAGGAATAAGAGTCGAGTGATCCCATGCTGATACATACTTATCAGCACATACCTCAGGAATATTGGTTAAGCCAAATAACTATCGATAGATTTTTTTAAATTTAATATTTTTAAATTCAACCACAGAAAAACAACTGCGTGCATAGACCTTTAGTTTCTGTGAGAGGACAAGATTAGAGATTGTCTATCTGAAATGTTAGGTTAGAGAACTTTTAGTTTATTTTTAATTAGGTTTTTCTATTACACTTAAATTTTAACGTTTAAAATGAAAGAATTCTTCTTGATAAATACTTAAGCTATTTAAGAATTAAAAAAGTACCGAAAAATAGTGAGATAAAAGTAAAAATACAAGTATATGGTTTATGTATATATGGATATGAATAAAGTAGTGAAATTGTGATAAAAATATGAATATGGACTGTAAAATACATAATGGAAAAACATAATTTAAATAAGCAGGTTTTTTAATAGCATTTACTAAAATTAAAAGTGAAAAAACGTGTCTTATAATATTTACTGCAAATGAAAATATACGTGGTACGCTCTCAAAACACAAAGAAAGAGTAATCCCTTACTGCAGCTACCGCACACGAAAAGAAATATCAAACTTAACTTCCAATTTTACATTTCCCTATGGATAAACGTTTATTAGTGAACATTGTGAATTTCTATATTTTAATTTACATGTAGTTATCATTTGTTTGGCTGACCTTCAACACAAATGGTTGTATATTTGGCATTTAGAACTGAGTTCATTCGATACATCTAAGTGGAAAAAGGCGTTTTCAACATATTGGAATTGGTATTAATCTCGAATTCTCAGGAATTCAAATCTATTTATATTCCATGTTGCTCCAATCTTAATCAAATGAACCGTGATTAACTTTTATATATTATTTTGAAATATTGAAACGGAGCTAACATTTCTACAAATAACCAGAAATCCCACATCCTGCGATTAACAATGTGCTGGGTGACACAGGCGCGCGGAGGTATTTTAATTTTGAAAACTCTTCTCCATTGAGTCCTCCAGACTACGGCGTCACTTATTCCATCCCTCAAGTTGTGAGCACTCCTAAGATTTAATATACAGGGTGTTTCAGAATTCCCTACCAATACTTTAGGGCATTGTTCCTTGGTAAAAAACATATCTAAATATCATATTTAAATTGTCCGGAAGTCCTTAGTTACTCACACAGCCTCCATTTTGTTTTTTTCACTTACAATATTTTTTCTGAATAATAGTTAAACGTATGGAATTGAAACTTTGCACAAACATTTATGGCAAATAGACAAAGCTACAAACAAGTTATGCCAATTTCTCAAATTCATAAAACAAAATGGCGGCCATTTAAAATTTTGTTTCTCAAATAACTCGTGAAACGTTGATTTAAAAGAAAATTTGCAAGAATAACTTTATTTAGGTAATGTAATTACAAATCAATTGACACCAAATTGTTTTAAATTAGTCAAATATTAACTGAGATATCGTAGCAATTGTGATGGGTGACCGCTAGAGCTTAGTTGCAGTGCATATCAAGGAATGCGACTAAAGTCTGCCACAACAATTTTAATGACAGTAAGCAGGCGGAGACTGTTGCATTGTTGTGGCAGACTTAAGTCGCATGCCTTTACATGCACTGCAACTAAGCTTTAGTGGTCACCTATCACTAAAGCTACCATATCTCAGTTAATATTTGTCTAATTTAAAACAATTTGGTGTCAATAGTTTTGTAATTACATTACCTAAAAAAAGTTATTCATGTAAATTTTCTTTTAAATTAACGGTTCCGAGCTATTTGAGAAACAAAATTTTAAATGGCCGCCATTTTGTTTTATGAATTTGAAATTTGAATGAATTGTCATAATTTTTTGTAGCTTTTTCTATTTGCCATAAATGTTTGTGCAAAGTTTTAATCCCGTACGTTTAACAATTATTTAGAAAAAATATTATAAGTGAAAAACAAAATGGAGGCTGTGTGAGTAACTAAAGACTTCCGGGCAGTTTAAATATGATATTTAGATATGTTTTTTTTACCAAGGAACAATACCCTAAAGTATTGGTAGGGAATTCTGAAACACCCTGTAGGCCTATATTAAAGCTTTTAAAGTTGTGTGGTTAGACTCTAAAATAGATTCGATACAAATTGTATACTGGATATAAAATTCCTTTTAGCGAATTTCCCATAGGGAAGAAGCTATTACCATATGTCTCTTTGCAAGACTTGGGCCCGGGACCATGTTATTTTTGCGTCTTTAGGTGCCCAGAGGCCAAAAACGATAACTGTCATAAAAATGGTCCGACCGAGACCAAATTTGGTAGAGACGTGTATTCCTACATTTGCTCAGATCACAACACATCGGTCAATGGGAACGGGTAGTTGGGGGGATTTTGTAAATAAAAATTGGGGTTTTACGTATGTAATTTAAGTTTTTTAAATTTTATTCATACAACAACACAAATATGTTCCTTAAAGTTTTGCTTTATCTCTAAAGGTTACCGAGATATTAAAAAATTTAAACACAGTACCTTTTATTTTGGGGCTTTCATGTTAATCTTATAGAGGATAAGCAAAAACTAATATTTCACTAATCAATCTATATTTCTAGATGATTCTTAATATTTAGCTTCATGTGGTGTATATACATCCATTTATGCTTAAAAATCATAGTTTATGTGTTTATCATCGCAGCTAACCTGCATACTCTGTTCCTGTGTTAATCATGTTGGGAATAGGCAAACTCCTTTATTTATGAACAGATGTTTATGAAACTTGGTATAAATGGTAAATAAAAATTGTTTATGGTAGAAATGCCTACTTTCATTGTTCCTCACAGCAACAAACCTGCATACTCCTTCCCATGTTAATCTTATAGAGAATAGGCAAATAATTCATATTTACTAACGGATATTGATAAAACTTATCATATATTATTATTATTGCATTATTGCTTTGAAATACACCGATTACGCAGGTCTGCTGTGACGGGGGTATTTTTCTGATATTCTACATACTTCGGAGTCAACAAAATATGAACAATTTCTTTTACCTATACTTTTCCCACCGAAGTAGATTAAATAATATTTACCACCTAACAAGTATACTTGAGATATATTAAGAAAAATACTATACAAGGGGTTCACCGAGTTCCTAACCAGGATTGCCTCAGGATTGAAGACCGTCATGATTCCGACTGCTCCATGGAGTCATCGAAATGCATTCTTACAATTAAAAAATCACACGTAATGTAATTGCATTCGTGATTGGCAATTTCAGTCATA
The DNA here is from genome assembly GCA_023375725.1 of Nephotettix cincticeps. NCBI lineage: Eukaryota > Metazoa > Arthropoda > Insecta > Hemiptera > Cicadellidae > Nephotettix > Nephotettix cincticeps. Next base: position 4,101,387 of record CM041784.1, on the reverse strand, counting down.
GGGGAAACAAAGTTTTCAACCATCACGTTTGCAGTTTCACCTGTGTTACTGTTTAATATTCTGCGAGCACACGTACATGACATAAATAGCAGGCACGTTGCGTGCCTGCTATTTATGTCATTAAACTACGTAGGGGTGTCATGAAATACATTTTGTACCATCCACAATAATCCCAAAATAGTGGATTTATTGCTCTTAGACAAAAGTAAAAAAATTAAAATTACAAAATATTTTGAATCACTTGTGATGGGGAGAACTTGACGCCTAATTGAGTGAGTGGAGTACCTGGAGTCAGAAATTCCAGGTAATTTACTCCGATTAGGGATAAGTACGAGTTTCGTTGAAAATGTAATACCAGAAAAATATAATATTGTTTAATAACTTTATTGTAAGGATATATTCCTTCTTAGTTTTATATTGCAAGTTTTTTTACATGTAACACAATAATAAAAATAAATAAATGCTAACGCAATTTTCTTAAAATTTTACAAATGATTTTGATTTGTTTTTCCAAAAGAAAAATATCAAAGCCTTATATAATTTGTTTTTACAAGCCACATTTACATATATGTAATTTTCAACATTTCGTTGCTTCTGCATGTTGACAGAGAAGACATTGTGCACATATCAGGTGTTTGAACCGTATTGAGTATTTTATTGTAAGGCTCTCTTATAAAAGAGCGTATTTTGGAAAAATGTCAATACATCATCAAAAGGGCTGTCTGTAAAAATATTCAAATGTGACAGTTAGTATCTGGTTTACTAATAGCATAAACAGAAAGAACCTGACGAACATAAATGTACAAACGATACGAAAAACCAAAATTGGTAAAAATTATAAACATCATCATGCAAAACACTACAAATCTTGTGAAAAGGGATTTCAATTGGTCTAAATTAACTAACAATTATTTCTATAGCGTAAAACAATAGGAAATCGCGTTTGACGCCTGACCTCACATTTAAAAGAACAAAGGATTGACGTTGCTGGAAACCAACCCTATCCTTGCCCCTTTGTTGTCAACCTATTGTTCCGCCACTGTTCGCTTTTGTTGCCATATTACGTGGTTGGCGAATTATGTTACCTACTCTCTTAAACATATTTACTAAAGAAAGTATTTTCATGAAAGATAACTAGCAAAGTGGCCGTCTTTGTTTGAAATTCATTATTGGTGGTGGCGGACTTTTCAGATTTTTATTGCGGGTATTTTCCTTCACGATTCTATGTAAAACAAAGTTTCACGACGTTTCGGGATCTGGGATCTGACCGTTCTCAGGTGAACTAATATCTAGAACATAACTTAATTAACACATAATCCTCACTAAACCAATATAAATCTGAAAACATAAAGGATTAAAGCAGTCAAAAAACTTACAAACAAACTATTCACTAACCATTACACACATAAGAAGCCAAACACGTCCACTTGTCTTTTTTACTCAAAGACAACTGACAGTTGTTTTTGAGTAAAAAGACGTTGGTCATTTGCAATTAACACCCTTATTCCATATAAAGTATATTTATTGCATTATATAATACATGGGAGATAAGGACGACTAACGATAATCGGAAGATGAAATTAACTATGACATAAAAATGACTGTGGGTGGAAATCTACTTCGACGTAGACATCGATCGTTCGTGGTAATTGGTTGAGACGTAGACAACGATCGTTCGTGGTAATTGGCTGAGACGTAGACAACGATCGTTCGTGGTAATTGGCTGAGACGTAGACAACGATCGTTCGTGGTAATTGGCTGAGACGTAGACAACGATCGTTCGTGGTAATTGGCTGAGACGTAGACAACGATCGTTCGTGGTAATTGGCTGAGACGTAGATAACGATCTAACGATAGTTCGTGGTAATTTGCTGAGACGTAGACAACGATTGTTCGTGGTAATTGGCTGAGGCATAGACAACGATCGGTCGTGGTAATTGGCTGAGACGTAGGCAACGATCGGTCGTGGTAATTGGCTGAGACGTAGACAACGATAGTTCGTGGTAATTGGCTGATACGTAGACAGCAATTGCGGAAATTATTAACTATGACGCAGGCAATGGTTGTAACTGGAAATTGACTGTACCTTAGACAATGATTGCGTGTGGGAATTTATTACAACAGATGCAGAACCTTTCAGTGGGACTCGACTACGGTTAAGAAAATTACTGTGGCAGGGAATTGACTATAGCGTAAAAAAGATTGTGAATGAGAATTGACTGTAAGGTAAACAACAATTGTGGGTGCGAATTAACTACAACATACAAAACGATTGTGGGTGGGAATAGACTATGACGTACACAACAGTTTTGGGCGGGAATCAACTACAATGTACATAAAAGTTAGAATTAACAATGACGCAAACAAAGATTGTGAGTGGGAATTAGCTTTGACGTAACCAACGATTGTGGGTGGGAGTTGACGATGACGTACACAATAATTGTGGGTGGGAAGTAATAACGACGTACACAGTGATTGTGGTTAGGAATGAGGGGATGGACTAAACAAATATTATGAGTAGAAATTGAAATTTATGTAGAAAATTATTGTGGTTGGTAATCAACTACTTTGTAAGCTATAATTGTGATTAAAAATCAACTAGGCGTAAGACAACGATTGCGTGTTGCCGTGAGGTCGTATAACAGAAAGGATCCTGAGACACAGCACTGTAATTGGTACCAATCTATCATCTTTTCCAGACTACTGAGTACTGGATGATCAAAGTTATACTGTATTTCAGCATAGTAATATGCTTAACTGAAACTTTAAAAAGTGGGTTTGGAATAAGACACGTTTCTTATAACGTTATTTAACCTTAACGTCATTTTTATCACCTTCGCATACAAAATTATTAATCCAACTTAGAAATTAGCAGTTTAAAATACGTCTTTTACTATTTTTACTATTTTTAATACAGGCTATTCCTAACTACTATTAAATCTTTCATCGTACACCAATACAGTATTAAACTACTTCTATTAAATAAAATATCTCATGCCTATTACTCATTTGACTACAAAATTATTAGCTGTAAATACGATAGTGCATAAATTTTTAAATATATTTGTACAAGTTGAGATATACGAGAGAACTAAACCTCGAATTGCTCTGGTATGGTGGATTTTCCTGAAGAGTTTGTAAGCTATGGATATAGACTTCAATTTCTGTCTTACGAGTGTATGTTTCACCACATGGATGTTTTCTTATATGACGACACAAAATTTAGTACAGCTCGAATAATTTTTTGAGGAAATCTAGTCATAAAGTTCTATTATTTGTAATTATTTAAGATGGTATAACTACCGTTCAGGTTCAGCATAATTTATATCAATATACGTGCGAATTATTACAAAACTAGTTGACCCGGCGAACTTCGTAACGCCTAACAGTAAATACGAGTTAACTTCCAGATCGGCCATGTTCTGAAGTCGAATAGCATTACGGCGTCGTTGTGAAAAATCTGATATTCTGGGTTGCAGCATAGTTAATAATAATACTGAAACGATAAGACATATAAATAATATTACCACAAAATAAATAAATCTGAGTGCATTGATTCACAATTTTTCTAATCTAACCTGAAACCAAACAAAACCTAACTGTAATACCGGTACGGCTTTTATAGGAAATATATACAACAGCTGATTATTGTAACAAACGTAATATGTATAAACACCGTAATTATTTATTATTTGGCCAACATAATTATAAACACGTGACTTTTAATTAGACAGAAAATAAAAAATATAAATACATAATCCTTAAAAGTCCGTAAAGTATTAATGTGGTGAATAAATCTGTTCATTTTGTACAATGCACATTTACTTCTTAGTTTTACATTAATGAATGATTCAGATGGAATTGGATAGTAAAGCATATTGCTAATGGAAAGTAAAAAAACAACTGTAGCTTAATAAATCAAATGTTTTTATTGTAGAACATTTGTAAACAAACTTACTGTCCATAAGATTAACATTATAAATTTAAAACGCTATAAAATGGAAACTAATTGAATTTATGGAAACTGAATATGCATAAAGCATGACCGGAGCAGAGACGAATCCAAAAAATCAAAGATCATTAAAATCGGTCCAGCCGTTCTCGAGTTATAATGTGTGTAACTAACACGACTTTGTTTTATATATTTAGATTCACGAGATCACGGTGATGATGTCCCATATATACCTTGGTCCGCGACCGTTAGGCTATCTACCGTTGGAGGTTTGAGACGCACGGGGTAGCGGCGAGATGAGAGACCAGGAGACCAGACTAGATTGACGTACCACGAGGCCCCCATGTATTGCGAAAGCAAGAGTATGCGTGGGGAGCATGAAGCATGGCGGTACCACGCGACTCAACAAACCTGTGCTAGCGGCAATTCGCATGCTCAGTGAGTCTCACTGTTGTCTTGTGTTCGTCTTTTACCTGAGGGATACATAGAGGCTAAGCTTCCTGTAAACGGATGACAAGTTTCATCGAGACTATATTGAAGTCCAAGAAGCCTAAACTTGGAATCGTGACGTATAACATTCTGGAGTAGTTTCTTTTTGAGTCAACTAATTGTGGTTGTCATAAAAGTGTACTAAATGCTTACGAAATATTCCTTGGAGCTGACGGGGTGGTTTTAGTGATGAAAATCCTACACACTCCGTGAATAACGTATTTCCTTCTCCTTACATCAAGGGCGTAAAAGGCATTGTTGGAGCATTTCCTGTTCAACCAGTCCAACACATAACATTAGTTTACAGAAATATTTACTTAGTACGTTTTATATGAAGTAAAACTTTATTAAACTAGATAAAAATATAATAAGGCATATAACAAAATTTTAATAGTTAATAAACTACCAACGCTATTTCCTCAAATTAATTATTGTTTTTTCCTTTACAAGATGCCATATATTATACGGAATTAGACTGTGGGGTAAAAGTGTAGCGTCTAAAGAGATTTTTTCTCCAAAAGCGGGCTTTGCGATTGATTCCAGGAATAAAAAGCAACATGTCTTAAGATAAGCATTATTTTATTAAGTTCGAAATTATGACCTTAAAGAGCCTTTATATTTTAAATATCCTTTGTATGTTAAGGGAACCATTGGGAATTTTAAACTAAAAAAAATGTTCACATGTATCATACTAGAGGATGTACTGACCTTAGCTTACCTATAAATATAATTAAAAACATTAAAAAGTAGTGGTTCTATACAAGTAAGACTATTTAATAAGCTGCCAATCATATAAGGGAATTACCTTTAATTTAATTTGAAAAAACTATGATAACAATTCTTTTAAGTGCCCATTATACTCTAAATGAGTTTTTTGACCTTAAACTTTCAATTTTCCATGCATGTATAATTTTCTACGTATGCGTTTTAAGCTTAACCCTCCGAGTGGCAGACCGACATAAAATGTTGATTGTATAAATTTTTTATATTACATAAGTATTCTAAACTTTGATGGATGGGGATGATTCTTACAACAACTGAAAGCGGGAATTCTAGAGATTGAAAAAATCTGCAAAGTCCTTAAAACGAGCTTGCCACTACCCATAACACATGCAAAAATCAAATCCGCCACTCGCGGGGTTAATAGTGATTTATTTATTGGTATTGTATTGTTAGTGTTATTGTTGCAGTATGTTACTGTATTGACGAAACCTATTGTCCATGTAGAATGTAGACTCAATGGCAAATAAATGAATTGAATTCAAGAAGCTTATTTCAAAATAGTTTTTCCCAATACATAATTGAACCAAATTGTTAAACTTTTCATCCTGAAAATAAATACCATACTTTCTACATTAACTCACACACACACACACACACACACGCGAATAGCTAACTATCGTGGGTGTTAATAAAAAAATCATGAATTTCCGTTAAAATAGACCTAATGTTTTTTATTCTATTTTCAAACTAATGAATTGCATTTTTCGAGGAAATTTTACACTATACTGTTATTGTACTGTGTAAAATTTTATTATAAAGAAATATTAATTAAATAATTCACATTTATAATTATCCTTTGATGGACTTTCTACTAGTGCCAGAATAGGGGAATGAACAAATTATTGATGTCATAAATTGTTTGTCGCTACGTGATTCAGATTGTTATGTCGATACACAGACAATTCGATGTTCGGTGGGCGATTTGCAAACCTTAATTATTCTAAGAACATTGGTGTTTATTTTAATTCTATTTCCTTTTTATAACAGATTGGAATTAAAAAATGTATTCACCAAAACATAAATTATAAAACGATAGATATTTAGTATCTTGCACATAATTTCGCGGTTGAAATGTGTTCCACTTACAGAAGCCGGGATGGGCTCTTAATCACTGTAGATGGGCTTCTCTGAGGGCTGCCATTTTGGCACAAATCCCAGATTCTTGAAAAATAATTATATTCTTGGATCGTTCTTCCCTACTGATGCCGAATCAACCAATTATTTATATCTAAATAACAAATAATTTAAGGCTGTGTAGGTTTATATAAATACCCGGATATTAAAATAACCTGGATTTAATCTCATTCCAAAATGGCCAAAAGAATCAAAAGAAACATTAATGGATGATCAAACATGTTTAATATGGGTTGAAAATTATTTTTATCAATTACATTGTTCAATTACTGATCGTAAGTCTACACATGAATTCACTTTTATTCTTTAATTACTGAGGGTTCTCGTCTGACAAAAACATTCCGGAGTGTTTGTGGTTTGTGAAAAGCAAAAAAGAAAGGTGACTCACGTTTACTTAACTTAAATTGAATACGAATTGAAAGGATGAATCTATATTAATGTAGTAACATGTTTTTAAAGTCTTTGAACTATACTCAAATAATATATACACGAAGATAATACAAATTATTTTGTCCTTGTATAAGTAATTTATTGTAAAGATTCATTTAGGTATAAGCAAAGTTATAGGTTTGAAAACCAAAAGTCTGTTAGAAGTCCAAATTATGAAACAGATCTAATCAATATGCAAAGAGTTCATCGAAGAGCCTTTACGATTAAACAAATGTAAAGGATCATATATTTTTATGTAGTGGGCGAGAATTTGTTTGTCTACATATTGTGAACAGAAAAATATTTTATCTGAACACTTTTTTCTATATTTTTATTCTCAGGTAGATTTATGAAAGTTTATAAAAAGTTTACCATTTAAATTTACTCATTAAGATGCCTCCAGAATGGTTTCAACTAATAAAATAAAATAAGGTCATATACTTTTCAGTCACAGTACCGTACTTGAACATTGCAGGTATATTTATCCTACATTTTCCGGAGCTTAATACTCCATCATCAGGGATCAAAATTACAAAAACGACAGTAAAATTTAATAGCACAAGTATTTGATATATACATATAATCAGTGGTATCTAAGGAGACTGTGTATTAACTCAAAAGATCAGCTCAAGGTTTTATCTCATTGGTATAGCCCATTTTAAATGATGTCAACATCCATAGGTCATATTTTATTTTATTTTGAAAACAATCATAACAGACATTTTCAGTGGCATTTAAAATTAATGATTAGCTAGTACTGTAATTTATACTTATAAATCTGACGAGACGAGAAGTGTGAGGTTCTGACACCAATATCTCTGACAGTGAACACGAACTCGTCTGCAAAAGGGATATAAACTAATTAGTAAAAAACTATAGGAAACAATGGATATATTACAATATTGTGAAATTAACAAGTTAAATAAAGTCAAAGGAAATAATCGTGAAAATACATTGAATCGTTTTAACATTAATCCTATTAACATTATTTTCTATCTACCGAAGTTTGGTTCAAAATTAGTAGTGAAATTTGTGTACGCTACATTGCAATAGTAAGGACTTTTTTAATACTATCTATCTATATCATAATTTTGAGATTAGAATCAGATCAAGTGAAAATTATAAAGATTTTACGTTTGAACAGAAGATGACCTGTACCGGTTTTACAATTTGTAAAATAAACCTAACTAAAATACATGCACATGTGTCAAAAAACTCTTATATAATAAAAATACTAACTTAGCATTGATGATACAGTTATAAACTGCGAAACATGAAGGATAAACATGCCTACCGGAAATTTATGATAACTTTGACTGAAAGGTGTATAACCTTATTTCATTTTACTAACCATTTAAAGCTCTAAAGCAATTATATTATTGTTATTCGTATTTCAGCATAAAATAAACAAGAAATAGCTATTATAAGGAATATACGTGGTTAGAGGAAACCTGAGGGCGGCGTGGGTCCTGAGTCCTGAGCCCTGCCTCAAGCTACTAAGCTTCCGCGACAGCCGCTTAAGCAGATTTCCAGCTTATACTTTTATTCCACGATTACTTTTGCTATTTACTGCCTCTTATATAAGGAGTGTTTTTAAAGAAAAATAATTAAATATCTCATTTACGTTATTGTACGTAGCAATAATCTTACTATACTTTAACATTACATAGACGGTATACATTTGTATTTATATTACGAGTTGACTACGGAATCAAATAGGTTGGTTTTATTTGGGCATTGAAGGATTTGGATTAGATTGGATTGGATCATTATATCCAACATAGTTTTAGGTAGTTGTATTATAATAACAAAAAATACATTATTTAGTCCTAGATTAGATAATTCAAAATAAGATGTATCTATGCCTTAAATAGTAACCTAGCTTGAAGTTGACATGCTAGGTAAGTGTTTATGACTACCCAGTGAGTGAAACATCACCAACATCACCAGCGTCACCAGATCGAAACCAGTATCGAGCGGTTCCTGTCAGATCATGAGTGACTCATGCCACTACAGTACATCATTCTCTTTAATTCACCGCACAGGCCCTAGGCTCAAGTTATGGTCAGTTAAGCTTTGAAAAAGGTTTTGTTACAACCGGTTTCTAAGTTAGTCTCAAAAAGAAAAAGATTGTTTCAGAGAGTAAACCATTGGGTCTGTAAATTACAACATAAAAGTGGAATTATCTTATGCACGAAAAGAATTTCCCCCTCTAAAATTCCAAAATGTTATCACATTGCCAGCAAGTGACAGCATAACACCGCATAAACTACTATATAATACTTAAAGCTGTTAGAGAAGAACGGAGCATGTGCAATAAAGCTGCAACATCGGTCAACTTCTGCCAACTTCCGGTTGACCCTGAGGAAATACTTTTGAGTGGTTGAATGATCTGGTTTTCCCTGTGTTTTATGTTGAAAGTGAAATATAATTTCTAACCTTTCCTATCCCATTCCCCACAATGTCTGCGATCTCTGAGTAGAGTAGAGTAGAGTGAGGCGTAGTAGGTGTTACAGGATTCCTGGCCCACAGTAACTGAGAGTATTTATTTTACAGACACCTGTGTGGATATGTAACAGTTATCGAACGTATTTTACTATGGCTATGGCGGTGTCTGATACCCCTCACCTCGACTGCTTTACCTCCACCACGTCCCTGCTCTTCGCCATGCCTTTCTCTTTCTTAAGGTACTCTCTCACCTCTCTCTATCGTAGATACTTAGGGTACTCATCCGTTCTAGGAACATAGCTCATTCCAACATGTTGTGGTAGACATGTGAATTGAAAACTTGGTGCAAATACGAGTACTTTGTTAATTGAATATACGTATTGGAACGTAGAAGAAAACTATGCCATTCAAAATTGAATTAACCTAGTCAAACAGATCGAGATTCTAAAACTGAAGTTAGGACTGTTTCGGCATTTTAATGACATATCAAGACAAACATGCTCAGCCAGTTTGGTTTCATTAACACTAATGTGTTCTCATGTAAATGACAGAAATTAAATATTTCCAAAGGTTACATTATAATGCCAAAACGATCATAACTTTAGTTATAGAATTATCAGCTGATTGACAGCTTTTTTATTTCTAATTAGTGATTAAACGCTGGGGTAAGATATAAAATGGCTTTTAACGAATTTATTTCGCATCACGCTGAACGCTTCGTAGGTAACGCCATCGTTTGATGCCTGTTATTGTTTTCCATGTCTACCATTAAACATAATTTTGGATGGACCATGGTTGTAGTCATTTATCTGAAACGGATAAGTACCAAATGTAGTTTTCTAGTCTCTTTAAGCTAGCATGCAATACAACTCTTGATTTGGTTTTAGTTTATTAGCTTTTACTGTTAGAGTCCTTTCTGTTTCTTATCCTGTAATTACTTTATGTTTACCTATGTAAATTAAACTCTATATTCCCCTATTTTAATGCGGTGACCTTTTGAATAACTCTTTCCAGGTTTCAACCATTAGGATCTACGAAAGTAGTGTATGTCTTTAAATGTATTTAATCCAGGAAAATTTTTTTTCAAGTGTATTAATGGTAGGTAGCATTACTGTATAAGTAAATTTACACATAATATATAGTTGACGAATAAATATTGCTATGTGTTATTTATGTGCTATGAATGTAAAACATTTATAACTAACGGACGGATTTAATATCCGTCCTGATGAACTCGACCTGTATAAAAATATTTCTGTCACACATGACTTTTTTTGCTTACAAAGGAAGCAGAACCAAAATTAGTTAATCTCTTTTAGATAAAAAAATAAAAACTAATCAATAAAACCAAGCACACAACTACGAAAAGTGTTGAATTTTTCCTAAAATGTCTTGAGTTTTGATAAACCAAAATGTTGGGAAGCAAAACAAATGCATACGTAAACGTTTTGGTAAATATGTGTGTGTGTGTGTGTGTGTGTGTGTGTGTGTGTGTGTGTGTGTGTGTGTGTGTGTGTGTGTGTGTGTGTGTGTGTGTGTGTGTGTGTGTGTGTGAACACGATAACTCTCGTAAAAATGGTCTGGTATTTCTAACCTAAGTTTGAGAATTATGAGTTTTCAGTCATTTATTATGAGTTGTTTATTAAAAAAAGTTGAAATGTGGATTTGAGCCAATCTCCTTCTCTCTGAAAATTATGTTTGTAGAGATACTTAGATTATTTATACGTGAATTGTAAATCTAGTTTGACTAATATAACCGTACTTTCAAACTCAATATTATTTTTATACTTATCTCTAACAAATAAACTTAAATTTGCCTTAATTATAATAAGGTAATTTGTTAAAGACAATTACAATTTCAAGTCGTAACCAGTTCATTTTAAATAAGGAACCGGATTTTTTAGATCCAAATCTGTAAAATTTAATATTGTTTAAACCTTTCATTCTCAAAGAATAAAATTAAGTTAAAATCTAAACAATAATACAGTTAAACACCATGCAACAGCTATTTACAACCTAATTGATAAGAAAATGAAACGAAAAGATTTAGTCTCTGGGTAAATTTTACATCAGTTACATAGTTTCAGGGGCCAATCTAGCCAGTGGGTTAGGGCCATGACAGATCATCTGGCGTCAACAATAGTTAACGATCGGTAGCGAACGTGTTAAGAAAAATATAACATCAAAAATTCTTTCTTAAAAAACATTATAACTCTGTAAAATCCCTGTGCAAAAGTGTGCTTCAGCAACCACATAAAAGCTAATAAAAATACATTCAATTCTTTGTTGTTATCTTAATTTGTTTCTGAAATAAATGTGCGCCAAAATAGCTGATCGGCGCCAAGATAGCAGATAAAATGCGTGGTATAGGACTTACCAGGTCCCCTAACTCATTTGTCTAATCTTGTAATTAGTCCCACCTGAGAGTCATCGCAGAATCATTGCCTCAGTAGGTTACTCGTCTGCTTCACTGATCGAACCACGGTTATATAAAAGTCTCGATTAGGCTTTTTCAACTAACGTCGGCATATTCAATGTTTTGTTTTCTGTCAAAACACAAATCATTTTAGTATTATACTACCCTGCTTTCATTCATTCAGTTATTTTGACGCCATCAAGCTTTTAATATTGGATTACTAATTTACCTGTTTTTCACTTTTTTATTTACTGCATTATGTATACGAAAAATAACAAAACTTTCGTTCAAATTTTACACAGAAAATAGTTTATGCCATTTTCATTGAACAATCTCTGTCAAGACTGCCATAATTATTGTTCATAAATAGCTGATTGGTTTTCGTTTGTTTGTAAATTTTAACTTACATAGGCTCAAAAATTATGATTACTTGTATTTTCCAGTGCATATGAGCTATACAGGGTGTCACAAAAAAGCGTAGTGTGCTTCGTAGTACTGAATTCTACAAAAAAAAATCAAATATGTTATTATATAGATATTTCTGGAGACATTTGTGTAAATATGTAAATACGGGAAAAATATATAATACTTGCTCATATTATAGTATAAAATGTAACAAAAACAACGTTTTAAGCAAAACTGTATTTTAACCTTTGGAAGTAAACAATGAAAACTACCAATTTTATACGTTGAAGGAAAACAACTTGCAAAGACTTAATGAACTAAGCTTTAGCGGGGTAAGCCTTGGAGCAATTTCTACTTCGAATGCGAAATCTTTGCTTCTGTGATAATAACTCTCTTTAAAGATACAATATACTTTTGGCAAAACTATTATTTGTGTAGGAAAATGGTCGCTGATAATTACCGCAAAAAAATGCATTTTAATATAATAAGACCCTGCGCCGAGTTCACTTGGCTTAGGGGAACAAGTATCGAAGGGCCGTTGTAGAACCACTTAACATTCTTAAGTGTAGAATTAAAGGTTGAAAATATACAAGTATGCTAGGTTTTAAAACATTTATATACATTGTTTGAATGAATTGGTGTTGTTCATTTAGTTTTGGTTTTTAGTTTAGTTTATAACTAAAAGTTTTTTTTATTTAGCGTGCAAATAATTTTCAAAAACTTGTGTGAAACCTTTGCAATTTAGTACAATGAATATTATTTTTAAAATTAAAATTCCGTTATTAAATTATTGTTGTATTTTTGATTTGTTGGAATGCTAAAAATTATTCTAAGTTCAAAATGTGTTACAAGAAACTACCCACTTTGACCTTGGGACTGTATAAGAGTTACGTACGCATTATAATCATAAACAATGTATAAAAAGCTTATAAACGTACAAACAGTTATAAATAACCTAATCAATAAATATAAACAACAAATTTTTGGGCAATAATATTGACCTAACGGATAATTTTTTTTTTTAAGTAAGAAACGATTTGAATGATCTTCACTTGATGATTATTTTTGCCTGTTTAATGTTGACGGGAGGTTATTGAATACCTTTATTGCGGAGTATAGCTTTTGCGATTGAAAAAAACATGATGCTTCTTGAGTAGCTATTGAATAAGTTGTATGTGGATATAATTGAATCAAGAGGGTTACTTCAGGAACTGATTGAAATCATTTCTTTAAAACACCACACTAGAAAATATTTTAATAAGTTTGTCAAAACGTTGTTATTCCTGAATGTACCTTTATACAAATCACCAGTACCCTTTTACTTAAAATAACTTCATAAATTCGGTGTTTAGTTATTAAAAAGTTTGTGGTTTACAGAGTTAAATTTTCAGGTATTAATTAAAATGTACTCTCAGCAATTTTAGAAATTTAAAATTATATATTTCATTGATATATTATAAAAACATTTTAGGACATTTATGGGGACCATAAATTCAAGAGGAGCAAAGATTTGGTAGTGAAAAAGTATTAGTAATATTTTAGTAGAATATTAAGGTTACAACCTATTTACCTTCAACTAGATCCTTGTTTAAACTGTTTAAACTTGGAATTTGATCATTCATTAAAACTATAATGACTTTAAATAATAATGAATAAAACAAGATTTGTGATTACGCACAGGTAGACTGTGGAAAAGACATTTCTGTTTTCAACATAACGTCAATTGCAGACATGTTTCTGTAAAGGCATATAAACTGCACGAAAGGAAATGCTTGTGTGTAACTTAAACAACAGCATAGTAACACTAAAATGGTTATTCTACCACACTTTACACGATCAACTACTTTATATATTTTATTTTTTGTTTATGCAATAAAACATCAATGTCTTCACAACTAGAGAGCATGGCCTTCACACGTCTTGTTTTATAAAGAAGCAAATTATATTTTGAACCTTCTTTACTTGTTCTTGGTGCATTTTCCTACAAACTTCATCACTTCCCAATGAAATAGAATGGATACAACATAGATAATTCATAATTTATATTTAACTAAACGAGAAGTGGTATGTAGGTGTATATTTTTGGAAATGTGATGAGTGTGCTAGGTTCCAATGTTATTGCATTAAAAGTTAAGTTTGTTTTAAAAACGGAGAATTAATGGGTCAGTTTACTGAGATTGTATATTTTGAACCTACACTAATGCTAAAATTATGTTTATAATAGTAAATATGTAAACTTTACTTTTATAAAAAGTAATAAAATTCTTTACGTTCCTTGAGTAGAAGATTTTAGCCACGAATTTTTGTCGACTTGGTTGTACGCAATATTAAGTTGCCCCGTAACTTTGAGTTTCCCAAGTACGTTGTTACACTTTCTGTCAAAGGTTTAACTTAAAGTTAATTATACGTTCACCCATGTTATAGCCAATGCAGTTTCCAACAAAATATATTGACGCGCAACCTATCGTTTGCTACTGTCTCGCAAAGGCATACGTTATGCGAGTATAGCTACCAGTTTTTAATGTAATATTTTATGTATCTCAATATAGAAATCTTTATGATCTTTATCAATTTAGTTACCAGAGAATGTCACAATCGAAGGCAGTTATATAGGAGTACTCGTAGGGAATATCATTGGGTTCCCGCTAGGGGAAGTTACTGGAATGGTAGCCTATAGGAGAGTAAATGTGGGCATTTAATGTTTGAGTACAAATAATACAAAAATAGACTTAAACTTTTAAAATTTTCTCAGAATAACTACTAGACTTTTTTAAATGTAATACTTAAGCTATGAATGCCCAATTCACAGAAACCTAGAGAAAAGACAATAGTTTATCTTATGCGAAAATAGACTTTTCCCCTTTTTAAAAAGAAATAGGTAAGGTGAAAGTTCGAATCGTAAAGGATACAAGTTTTTATTTATAATATTAATAATACTAAACGATTCGTTTTTAGCTTATAATTTTTCATTTGCAGTCACTTAAACACAGTTTAAGTATTTTGAGAGGAGAGCCAGTGGGAATTTCGGATAGCTTGATGACACAGAACATATTTTAGTCGTACTGGATATTTTTAGTGTGAAGCATATGATTGTTAATAAATATGTAGATTTAAAAACAATTACATACAAAATTGAGTAGGAATAGCATAGCGGAGTAAGAGTGTGAATGTAAACTCTTACTCCATGGTAGTGTGCGAACTGTTGTCCTAGACTATACTATTTTTTAGCATGATGAGTGCTACAATCTATAAGCATACAATGTAATAATGGCATGGTAAAGGGAGAGTTTAAAGGCAACCCAAAGAAATATCCAAATATAAATGCTTTTCCAACACTTGAATGCTTTAAGCCAATGTTTGATAAACATAGATTTTACTGAGATCAGATTCTCTCATAGTCATATATCGGGACCGATGACCTTTTTCCATTGGTTTCGTATACCTTTATCAACATTGTGATACTCACTAGTGTCAACTCTCTGGTTAGAGCTCAACGTGAGTTCTTCCCCGCCGCGATTTTTTGCCCCACTCTATTCCTCCAAGATGGAGTAGTTTGAGCTTAAGGCCATGCTAAACACCTGAAACTGCCTTGAGGCTAAGGGAACCTGCCAAGGAGGGGGAGAACTAAGTAAGGGCAACCAACCCAATCCGCTCTTACCCACCTAACCCATTTTATTTCTAATTTAACTTATATAACTAATCATGGTGATAATAAAAGGTTACACATTCATTAAAGTCTTGGACAAAAAAGGCCTCAATTGACGTACAACCGCAAGGGTTTTTTTGACGGTTGAGTCATGATTCCTATCTCCACCCCCTTTCCACAACCATGAATTTTAAAAAAAAGTTTAGGAAACCTTCTAGTAACTGGAGTATATATTAAAATTTATGGAATTACTCAAATTGAACCTACATTTTAGGGAAGTCTTAACAAATGTTTACAACAAATATATTGTTCAATTGCATTTATTTTAACTTTGCACTTTGATTGCAATAATGAAATAATGTGGTTCCATCAGACAAGGACCAGCATCATTTCAACCTCCCTAAACGTTGTGTATATTTTGAAGAGATAGAATAATATTCTCTTTGACTAAAGTCTGCTGTATTTCTAATCCTACATAGGTGGTTGGTAATTTTTCATTGAAGACCTAGTAACGAATCATTCACACGTTGATGATTGTATGCTCGAGGATGAGGTCATTAACACTGTGATTACCCCGATGAGAAAAGTCCTAGTGGCGTAATAGTCAAAGGTCTAGCCTGAAGTAATCTGCAAAACTGTCCTAGGCTAGTTCTAGGAGATGATGGGAGGGTTTAGTGAGTGCAAGTCCTAAACTACTAGGTTTTCTGGTGTACATTAGCTTTAACTCTTCCCTCCCCTTAAAAAACGTAACGAATCATTCAGGAGAAAGCAATGAATCTTAATTAGTATCCATTTAAAATTGGTTTAAGAGGGGAATGTTTTGTATTATGTGTCACAGCTACTTCACGGTGTCAAGCCTTGACGATATAAAACAAATTATGTAGAGCCTAGTTTCCGTATTGGGTAAAACCCGGTTTTAATATTACTTACATACTCATTGGAGGCGTTGTGTGGCTGAAGCCTTTTTAAAGGGACAGCCTCTATTACCTATAGATTTCGCTCCAAAATGCCGTAAAACTAACGCCATTACATTCTTGGCACTCACTCTTCACTCATGTTCGCTTTAAACTACTTACGTAGTCGGGTCGGAATAAGATAAAGAGTAGGAAGAGAACTCAACTGACATAGTATTGGATAGATAGTACTGATTCAAACACTGATTGGAAATTGTGTGTCCCAAGTTCGACATGTTACTAACCAAGCCACCGACTCATCTAACATGATTTAGGTTTTCTTTCAGTTTTTTCAGAAGGTAAACAAAAAAAATTCCATTCAAGTTAATACATGACTGATTTTGCAATAATTTTACGAAAGTGCTTTTCATAGGTCTCCTATTTATTTAATATCAATCACTGTATATGGACATATGTAATTAAGTTGCTGAAAAATCTCAATCACAATTATTTTGTCAAGGGATTTAACATACGCCGCATCAGAGACGATACTTGCCATGGACCGTGTAAAGGAGGGCGGGAAATGGTTATGTAGATACGCTGCTAAGGAAACTCTACCCCATCAATTTTCTGTATGAGATGTAAACACAAATCTAATATAAAGTGACCGACTCATGTCCATTTAAATTCAAATTAGCTGGTTTGGTGGTAACGAAATATATAAAATGAAAATAAAATGTAAAAGCCTCAAAATCGTAACAAATATTACATTTATTGTTGTTTTATAATTTACTCTGTAGCCCACCGAGTGCCAAGTGTCTCAAATCAAGATGCACTAAAAATTTCAGCCATATGCATGTGGTGGGTCTGCTAGAAATGCCAGCCCTTTTTCCCAAATAAACGCAAGTGTTTAGTACAAGTAAAACAGTAATAAAAATCTCATTTATTGATATTACTTTCAGCTTTTTTTGTTTTACTTAGGACAAAATTGTGCATCAAACAAAATATATATGTTATTTTATAAGATGTTAGAAATGACAAAAAAGTATTTATTTATTAAAATGTTGTTATACAAATGAGCCGTCTTCTCTTATTGGTTACAGCTATCGCGGGATTGTTTCTGGGATTTGCTTACGATCTCAGAAAGCATTCCGCCATAGAGTAAGATGCATAAAAAAGCCCATTTTTCTGAAGCTTTTAGTGTAATTTAAGCCAGTTACACAAAACCGCTTCATACTATAAACAGTGATTTTCTCAGAGTCTCAGACCAAGACGCCGGCATTTCTCGCGTAGGTATGGTCTCGATCCGAGACTTTCGGCACTCAAGCTTCATCAACGTCTCGGACTGAGACGCTCGGCACTCGCCGAGCGTAAAGGCCTTGAGTAAACGGTTAACAAACCCAACTAAAACACGTAGGATCTGAAACTCTACGAAATTTTCATCGTCATTGTGAAGCCATTGAAGCGATTGTGTAGCAATTCGGTTACACGTAGCACTGACATAATAGCTTTAATATTTATGCTATGGCAATGTTCATAAACTAGCTTACACAATTTGAGCTCTTATAAAATACCACATTGTTGTCCCCACATAAAAATAAATCTACATTTTTGCATGAAAAACAAACTCTTGTCCTTAATATACGACAGATATTATAGACTGATTAATCATAATTCATGAGAGCCTCTTACAAGATACGGTAAAGGCTTTGTATTAACCAGCTTAAGCAGCTTAGATTCATTCATTAATCACAGATTTCAACCACTAGGTCAGTATTTTGAATTTAATATGAGTAAAAGAGTGTTAAGTGTATAATGGATGTGATGACCTTTAACTTTATTACGGACAAAACCCAGATGATAAATTTTCTAGGATCATAAACAATGAAAGGTGAGTCCAGCATCAATCCAGTGCAAAGTTTTATCAATATATAGCTCAGAATATAACCCTTTTAAAAACTAGCAAATTAACCGTTTAGGTCAAAGATTTGTGAATTTTTCTAACCAAAGTTACATATTCATATAACTTTCTGACCAGGGTCTGGTGTTAGATATTTTAGGCCGCACTAGTAGATGCACTAGTGCATCTAATGTGGCATAAAAGCTACTTATGTATCCGCGACCAACGGCTTAACGTGCCTTACGAAGCACAAATACACAGATTTATTTTTCGGTCAAAATCCGTTACGTTCCCACAACTGCAAAATAGTTTAGGTGCGTTTCTTCGCCAACAAACAGCGCTAAGTGGAGTTAAGTTAAGTGTAAGTTAGATAGTATAAAATATCAAGTACTCAAGTACTCAATACTCAAGTACGATCTAAAGCAATACGTTGCTTTACATAGTAATATAAGCGAAATTGCCGACATACAGCGCTCTGCAGAGTTAAAGGTTATTGGTTATTGATATTTCAATTTCATTATAATCATCCATTAATTAAAAATAATAATAAATGTTACTATACTGTACTACACAACTACTATTACATTCTATAGTAAACAATTTAGCAGTTGTGGGCACGTGACGGTTTTTAGACTTTTTCATATTAGGACAGGACAGGATGTGAGGTTTCAGTGGGCTGAAGGCCCACTGCGGCTGTTCACTGCGGACTTCGGCTGTCCTCTTCAGCCAAGGATAGGTTTTGTGGTTTTGGTTGCGGGTTGAATGAAATTTTGGTTGCAGGTACTTTGGTTATGGTTGGTGAATGGATGATTTCGGTTTGAGAACAAAGACCAGAGCCAAGCCGAGAGCAGATCGCTCTTGACCGAAACGAGTGTCTGGCTTTGTTTTTTGTGTTGGGTGGAACAGGGTTTAGGGTGGATTTGTTTATTTATCTATTATCTGCAGGTTTGGGTTGAATGGGATGGAATCAAAGACCAGAAAAAAGCAGGGATTTGCATCCCACGCCAAAACGAATATCTGGTTTTGTTTTTATGATGGGAGGGTTAGGGTTTAGGATGTATTTATTTATTTTCTGTAGGTTGGGGTGAGGGGATGAAATCAAAGACCAGAAAAAGCGGAGATTTGTGTCCCAAGCCGAAACGAATACCTGGCTATGTATTGTAGGATGGATTTAAATGATAGCAGTGTGGGAGTATGGAAGTATGGAACCTACAGTCGTAGACTAGGCCGGGCGTGTGTGCCCTAACCCGAACGAGCGTCCGG
Source organism: Nephotettix cincticeps (assembly GCA_023375725.1). Lineage (NCBI taxonomy): Eukaryota > Metazoa > Arthropoda > Insecta > Hemiptera > Cicadellidae > Nephotettix > Nephotettix cincticeps. The sequence goes on along the minus strand of CM041784.1, from coordinate 4,081,629 downwards.
ACTGTGGTCAGACGGTGGATAAAGTAAGTTGGGCTTTTCATATTATTTTTCCAAACTTCATTTAAACCACACAAAGTACATAGAGATGGTGAAACTCCTCTGCTTTCAAGTGATTACATACAAATTTATATTTTAGGTAATTACTTGTAAAGAGAGGAGTCACCAACTGCAGAAACATGCTGTACTTAAAACATGGCATTTTTGGAAAATGCAACAAAATGAGTGTATTGACCAACAATAATCATTTTCAAAGATTATGTAGATATGTTTCACTCTTCACGACGATAAGATAAAGTTTTTTTCAGGAGTAGTAGCAAAATCCCATAGTTATGGAAAGTCCAAGTTAAAATATAATCTGTTTCATGCTTTCTTAGTAGTGTGCATTGGCTTTACACTGATAATGGTCCAGATTGAAGGTGTTGAGGGAGTTGAGTGAGGGTGTTGTGAGGTGATGAGACTGTGAAATTAAATAATTGGATTTGAAATAACAGCAATTCCTATGAGATATCAAATTATCGAAGCCGGTCCCTGAATTTTTTATTTCATATTCGTCTCTTGTTAGAAAGTAGTCATCAATAAATAAAATTGTATTGTGGACTATTTATTTTTTTAAGAAGAAAACGTTTTTAGTGAGGTATGGTAAAAATAGCAGATTGCCAAAGGTTTTAATGACTGCCGATGATAATAATACAACCGAATCATTTCTAGATTTTAAATCAATCGAATGAAATAATGTATGTGACTTTTTCTTGATCTTTTTTCTTGACCTTCCTAGTGAAAAAGTGAAACTATGGTAGATGAAATACAAAAAATAAAACAGAGGCTTCAAGTTATAAAGGGGATGAAAATTCAAACCTGGACAATGAAATCTACGGCGAGCTCGGACCAGGGATAGGCCCTTGGGGATCCCCGGCTGAACTGTGTGGTTTCTCATTTTCAGAACAGTTGTCCACGCACAGGATCCTCTGAGTGATGGGGGTGCTCGATAAGAGCCAGCTCAGCTCCCAGACAGAGCTCCTTGACCCCTCCGTACCTCTCATTGATGGAACCCACATGGTAAGTGCAACAGAACTACTGCATCAAAATTTTACTCTTCTTCGACTTTCACTGTCATTAATTTAGTCTATATTTTTCTTGGTATGGTGAAGTTTATCTTGCCCAATAATAAAGTTTCATCATTACTTTGTTTTATATCCATAGAGCTAATACTAATATAATGTCGATGATGTTATGTTTGTGACCCTTATTTTGAATTCTTGACCATTTTGATTGGATTGAAAATAATTTAATTTAATCTTTTCGTTGTTATGTATCCATGAGGTTCGCGGGGATAATAGTGTTAATAATATTTTTTATGTTCTAGTCAGAGATTTTGAACTGAAAATAATGAAAATTACACTATTTGCTTTGTATCTTTTGAGTTTTATTGAAATTCCTTCCAAATTGTTTTTGGTTTTATTTTTCTATTAAACCTTAAAATATCAATGCGTTTGGGGTTTGTTAAAAAATATGCAAACTTACTTCAATCTGCTCTCGTTTAAAAATATGCAGCTAAATATGAGCTCGTTTTAAAGTATGTGAATTTTAAAACGATAATTAAAAAATTGGTTTGATATATTAAAGTTAATTATTAGTAGATTAACTATTGTTAATATCACTAGTCTTTCCAATTTTTAGTATTGTAGTTTAAATAGGTTTGATAGTATAATGTAAACTTTGAATTATGGAAAAATCGACGGATATCAAATAGTGAAATAAGAAAGTTTGGATTAGATCACCTACGAATTCAGTGAAAGAAAATAAAAATTAATTTAGTTAATGCGAACATTCTAGGTACACTTCATTCATTCCCTATCGTGATACACTTTATTTCCTGCCCAAAAATTTAGGCCACAAAAACAGTTTCAATCACCTTTTTATCGAAACTGTACTCACACTTAAGATATTAAAATCTTACGAGTATATTCACATCTCCCAAAAACGAACCTATACCTAGCATTATTTGTCTACTTGGAATAAGCTTTCCATACAAAAGTAAAATAATTTAGGCTTATTGGGTGACGTTATAATTGGTTTACTACTAAAGCTTTATAATAAATATCTTTATAAATAATAATTAGTTGTAATATAAAAAGTTTTTAAATTAATAGATTATAATAAATTAGTTAAAAACACGAGCAAGGTTATTATATAAATTTGCAGAAGAATATAGAAATCAGATGAAATGAATTTAGGAAAAAATAATCCTGAAACTTTGGAAATAACTTATTTCCGAGTAGAAAATACGTTCTAGATTGGTCGGGACGTTCAGGAAAATCCCGATTTTCTTGTATTATTAAGTGTAAAATCTAAAAAAAATTACATTAAGCTTATGGAGAATCCGATGTAGCCAATACAAATAAAAACATCTTTTCATAACCGTTTGACAGTTGTTGGTTGAAGATTGTGATAGGCAATATGTTCAATGTAGGATGTGAAAGAGGTTTTCCAAAAATCTTTATTTTATCTATGTAATAAATTTTAAAATTATCAATTTAGTAAACAATTTGTAAAATCTAAAGGTTAAAATAACTGTGCGAAATAAAATCAGAGAAAAGTATTTCCGAAATCTTTCGTGTTTTGATAGAACAATTATTTATAATAAAGTAAGCCAATGTAACGGACCAATTGGGGTAAATTAATTTCTCTTTTGCTTTTCAACCCTCATTCCGTTTCTAACACAATCAGCTGATCACAGGTTAATAATAACTGTATGGATAATTAAATACACAGTATATGATCAGCTAAGACAATTGGGTTTGGATAAAACACCCTAAACGACATCTAAGCTTAGCAAACACAATAGCTCAGTCCTAGCGCGGAGGATAGTAATGAGATCGATCCCACATTTTGAGAAGCTACATTTTTGTTCAGAGTTTATGGAAGATAGTAAAAAAGAGTTTGTATTGACTGAGGTGAATAAAATCGGTTGTATTTAAACCATACAAACTGTTTTAACACTGAGTAATAAATGTGTTTTAATTTTTCTAATTAACCTTTGTAGTACGTGCCATATTTCTCCAAGCAAAGCTCGGGCAAGCTTGCCCCTGACCCAGTGAGATGTCATTTCAAGTTCAAACTCAGTTGTACTACGGCACGTCGTATTTATATTTAAATTCACCACACAGTCCAACCCCTACAATTACTTGATGGACAGTTGAGGTCAGAAAAATATATTTTATACAAGGTGTTTCAGACCTCTTTCCCTTTTGAATCTTTTCAGGTGTGGTTCCTAGGTTACTAGGCTTCAGTTAAAATAACTCTTAGGTCTGTGTTTTTCTTTCGTTATACTCTGCCACATAAATACGTGGCACAATTAATTAGTGGATAAACGATAACAAATTATAACAAACTTACTATTTCTTATAAATTGTGTCATAATTAATTACAAAAATATTGTAGAAAATCTGGAAGAGTAGGTTGGGATATAACAGTCAAAAGAATGAGTAATAGGATAGACCATGATCAGAAGGAGGTGGAAGTGGATATGCTTTTAAAGAAATAGGCTCTTCGCTTCAGGCCGTAATCGTAAATCAAAACGTGAGTTAAAATATTTAGCTTTCCCTAACAAAAGCTGCATATTCAAACATTTAGAAGTAAATGAGTCGGTATTGCAGCCTATACAAAAAATCATAGTTCGTTGAATTATTGGTTTACAATATTATAAATTACAATTTTGCATTTAATTTTGAGAGATTACAAAAATCTGGAATAAAATGCACGTTATTTATGACCAAATGGAACGGATTGAACAAAACAAACACATTCTGAATATTTTTTTAAATTCACTCATTATTCATAATCATATTTGGATTCCATAAATTTTATTTTATTATTATTCCTAATAATTCATTTTTAACTGTTCCGTAAATATATCATTTCTTATATTCTCCGTTTCAAATGTCCAGCTTGAAACATTTACTTTAATTTTCAAACTATGGTGTTTTATAAATAATATATGTATATGTGTATATATATATAATTATTCTTTATAAATACCTCATTTACATACCGCCTCAAAGAGGGTTTAAGCTAAACTAATACTATACAAATAAAATTACAAAATAAACACGAAAATTCCTAAAACACACAAATATATTTTCCCAAAACTAAACCTAGGAAAAACATTGTCAAGAGAACAATTATTTAGTTAGGAGGTATTTGAAATAATTTAAGTGTACCGTCCCTAAATATGTAGCTTATAGTATCATTTAGTTTCCATGAATTAATTATTACTCTATGTCGGAGTCAGTTTCTCTTGTAGAGGAAGCTATTCGTTCTTCTCCGAACATGGCCTCTGTATTAACAAAAGCTAATTTTGTACTGGTGGTCATTACAATGCAATAATTATTAAATACTGTTTCTTTGGTCACGGTAATGTGTTTTTTATTAAACACCACTCAATAAACCAATACAAATTTAGTTACGGATACTAACATATTTTTGCATGAAGATTTTTCAGTTTTAATATAACGTTTGTATGGATAAACTTTTGTATAATTTAAGTTAATTTAAGTGAAACAAAAGTATTAGAATGGGCTTTCATATTTCTATTTTTATTGTCATGCTATGGTTGTATCGTTTCATGAAATCAAAATACGTCATTACAACTTGCTGTAAAATAACAGATATAAAGCAATTTTCAACAACTCCATGTTGTTTCTAAGTTTATGAAATTTTAAAAACAAGCACGTCCTCACTGGAGCTCGAAAGTTACAAAGAGAGCGGTGGATGGAATCGTGATAGTCCATTTCCTGCACCACAAACTAGTTAATAATTCCAATTTATTCCTCTTTTAGAAAATAGAAATTAATAGAATTAAATAGAAAACCCTAAATGATATCTGAAGGTGAATTATGGGTATAGGTTCAGCCACTAAACCTTTTCAGTGTATTTGGCAGACATTTCCAAATAAAATATAAAGCACAAAAAATACCAAATTGGCTTTTTATAAATAGTCCTACTCAAACTTATGGCTGTGGGTTTTGGACTTTGATAGATGGCTTAAAATAAAAATACCAGCAATACAGGGTGTCTGTTAAGTCTAGCATCAAACTTTATGATGTATGGTTTGTTGGGTCAAAATAAGCATACATGTTCCAATTGATCTAAAATCAACAGAGTAGTAACAGGTTTATCATTTTGGCCTTTTCGTCTTTTACAGGAAACGAAATCATCAAAATTTACAAAGTTATGACTTCGTTAATGAGTTAAATTTATTTAAACGGTTTTATAGTCTGGTATTTTAATATTGCATGAAATCACTATTTTAATCATATAATACCACGATTATTGGAATAAATAAAGATAAATGAACATGTAGCTAGGAAAAATATGGCAATATTTAGTTTTTACCGGCAACGAGGTAATCCAATCTTGGTCTACGAGACACTCAATATTTATAACAAAAGCAATCAGATTATACTGGAGTAGAATCTTTTCATATTAATATTAGTTTTTATGTCACAATAGACAAGTTCGAGTTTATATCTGCAAAAAAACTTGATTACTTTAAATAGTTTCTTAACATAGTATAGTCAAAGTGCATTTGAAGAGCTTGCTAGTTATAATTAGAAGATTTTCTCAAGAATGTCATGTAAAAAAGCTTAAACCGTTTGACTACGGTTTAATAAGAAAAGGTATGAAATTATAGTCAATACGACTCTTGAGTACATATCTTTTAATTTGTCCATATTTATTTGTTTTTAGGTAGCCCGGTGCCAAAATACTATTTTTTCAAGTCTCTCCCTCTTGTGCCATTTAGACGCCTTGTGTATTTAGTGAACAAGCTAACATGATTTTCATATCGTCATCTACCAGCTGTTTTAAAAAAATATGTAAATTTTTATCGATGGCATTATCCTCAACTCATGTACTCTGTGTTGCTTCATAAAAACGTATTTCGTCCATTCGTGTTATGACATTATACGTTTAATTTATACGTTAAGTTTTATATTTTATAAACGAAAATTAAATTGTGTGGTTTTTTTGTACATACGTATACAGACGGAAACGGAGCGAGATAGGCCACATGTTCACAGGATTTTTTTTGTTTGATTCGACCTCATATATATTTATATATTTTTACTCTTGAAATTTAGGAACGTTGCATACCACGTATAGTCTAGTGTTTTCAAAATAGAAAATTCATTTGGATTTATAAATCTACAGTGATATTTAACAATTAATAGATATAAAGTTAGGAACCAAAACTGTTTGTTAGCAATCTAAGGGCCAACTGTTCCTGAGCATAATGGACTAGCCCGAGACGCCGACAGTCGAAGGACGATAAGACCAAAACAATAGGCGCCTCCACACTCTCATCGCCTAATACAAGACTATTGTGCTCACACCAAGCCCAAACCTAGTTCATCTCAGTCTATAATGGTAATGGTAACCAATCCTTTATTAAAGAGTAAAATCAAAGCATTTTATCGAATTTACCATAGGGAAGAAGCTATTACCGAAGGTCTCATGGTAAGCCCGGGACCATGGTATTTTTTCGTTTTTAGGTGCTCAGAGGTCAAAAACATTACTCCTTAAAATTGTGTGTGTGTGTGTGTGTGTGTGTGTGTGTGTGTGTGTGTGTGTGTGTGTGTGTGTGTGTGTGTGTGTGTGTGTGTGTGTGTGTCTGTGAACACGACAACTCTCGTAAAAATGGTCCGATTGAGACCAAATTATTTGGTAGAGACGTGTATTCCTACATTTGCTCGGACGAGTTCGTAAACTAGACATATCGGTCAATCGGAACGGGTAGTATGGAGGAGGGGTTTGTACTAAAAAATGGGTTTCTTGCGTTTTTCGTATGTAATTTTAAAAGTTTTTTTTTCATTTTAACTTTCACCATTAGAATCAGCTAAAAAACTAAAAATTTGGTTCTTTAAAGATTTTCTCTATCTCCAACGGTTGCCGAGATATTAATAAATGTAAACACAGTACTTTGTATTTTGGGGCTGCAATGTTAAATTATTGGAGGATAAAGTATAATAATTATTAAAAAATTATATTAAATTTTTTTTATTACGGATATTGATTTAAACCTGTTATATATTGAGTATACCCTGTTATTATTGATTTGGAAATTTGCTGAGTACGCAGGTCTGTTTCGACAGGGGTATTTGTTATTCCACGTTACTCTGTCATTGAACATTTTTGTAAGGTGACTATTTGGTGTAAGTAGACAGAACCACATTTTTACCATACGAGTACTTTCTGAAGGGCTTTTTCTTTTTTTTAAGTTTATACAATACCGTCACCTGTACCATATCTTCACTGGACTTTTTAAAACGTAGTTTATGACGGTAAAGGGGTAAATCATTGATTCAATGATATTTTATATCATCTCACATTTTTATTCATGACGCGCAGGTATAGGAAAAGTGTTGAAACAAGTCTTAGGTAGAGAGGTGTATTCTGTAAATCAATACATACAACTATCTCGTAGTCTCCGATGAATCTGCAAGGAGCGCTTATCGAAACGAGTTGTAATTTAAACAGTGTATTTTGTGAACCAAGAAATCAGAACATTTTGAGTAAGTGTATTCTGTGAACCAATCGATCCAATTTTGTATATCTGCAGTCCTTATTCCGAACATTTTGTATTACAGTGTATTTTGTGAACCAATCGATCCAATGCACCAAACTATTTCGTAGTCTCCGACACATCTGCAGTGGTCCTTATCAGAACATTTTGTAGTTGGGACAGTGTATTTTGTGAACCAATCGATCCAATGCACCAAACTATTTCGTAGTCTCCGACACATCTGCAGCGGTCCTTATCCGAACATTTTGTAGTTGGGACAGTGTATTCTGTGAACCAATCGATCCAATGCACCAAACTATTTTGTAGTCTCCGACACATCTGCAGCTGTCCTTATCCGAACATTTTGTAGTTGGGACAGTGTATTCTGTGAACCAATCGATCCAATGCACCAAACTATTTTGTAGTCTCCGACACATCTGCAGCTGTCCTTATCCGAACATTTTGTAGTTGGGACAGTGTATTCTGTGAACCAATCGATCCAATGCACCAAACTATTTCGTAGTCTCCGACACATCTGCAGCGGTCCTTATCCGAACATTTTGTAGTTGGGACAGTGTATTCTGTGAACCAATCGATCCAATGCACCAAACTATTTCGTAGTCTCCAACACATCTGCAGCGGTCCTTATCCGAACATTTTGTAGTTGGGACAGTGTATTCTGTGAACCAATCGATCCAATGCACCAAACTATTTCGTAGTCTCCGACACATCTGCAGCTGTCCTTATCCGAACATTTTGTAGTTGGGACAGTGTATTCTGTGAACCAATCGATCCAATGCACCAAACTATTTTGTAGTCTCCGACACATCTGCAGCGGTCCTTATCCGAACATTTTGTAGTTGGGAAAGTGTATTCTGTGAACCAATCGATCCAATGCATCAAACTATTTCGTAGTCTCCGACACATCTGCAGCGGTCCTTATCAGAACATTTAGTAGTTGGAACAGTGTATTCTGTCATCCAATCGATTTAATAAACCCTGTCAATTGTTAATTGTTTTTTTACTTAATTTTCGTGTTTTGTTAAAAATTGTATTATAAATGAGAAATAATGGTACGAAACCTTGTATTTTCCTTTTTTAATTTACTATTTTAAATAATATCTGTGAAAGCTAACAGAACATAAGGTTATAGGGTAAAAAATCATAAAATATAGTGTACAATTTTGACACAAATGTATGATATTGCCCTCTTTTAAACGGTTCTTTTTTCAATTAAGTCACACTGACGTACTCTCCACGAATTCAAAGTTATGGATCAAAAAATAAAATGTAATTGGCCAGTAGTAGCTGGCATTCAACTAAAGTTCTGTAGGTAATTCTCTGAGCACCAGCCCACCCCAAATTGACTTGGGTTTGATTTTTGACTACATTAAAAAAACTGTTTGTATTTACTTCCCTGTGGAAAATAGGTTAGATCATGAATATGTTTAAAGAAAATGTTTTCAGTTCATCAACCTGAAACAGCATTTCATTTCAGAAACAGCTGTTTTATAACCTAACTATGATGCCACTAACCATATGTCGTCATTAACCAAATTACATAAATAATTCAAATTTTGGCGGCGTAAATTGCTAACACCCCCCAGAGCTAAGACATATTGATGTCAAATTTATACTTTGAACTGGCTCTTTAGTTCGTAAGGTACGTTACGCCGTTCGTTACGGCTACATATTACGACAGGCCATTACGGAAGAGACACTATTAAAGTATAACCTTAATATTCTGACACCAGACCTTGGCTGGGACTATAAAGGAACCTCTATCTTAACTATAAAATCATATATAATTTGTATTCTTATGAATCTCAAAGTTAAAGTTCTTCTGTGGGAATGGAATTTAAAAGTCAAGTGATATACATAAAATTGCAGCTTTGTAAAACTAAATAAAAATTTAGTAACCTCAAAATCAAAGGTTTAATTTATAACACTTTATTTATAACACTTACCCTTGTAGAGCGCGGGGCTTTGGTGCCCAAGGTCCCGGGTACAAATCCCGCCAATCACCAATGACTTTTCGCTATGGATAATGTCACATTCCACACGGGGTGCGCAAAAAGCCGCTACGGCTGAAGTGCCTTGGGAGTAATCCGCCCCTTCAACTCCCCACCCTCCCCAAAAAACACTTACCCCTGTATTCCAATTTTTAAGGATTTATGATGTACGTAAAAATATATGTCATGTTTTACAATTACAATAATAACAAATTAAATGTTAGTGTAAGTGGAATTTAACTACCAATGGAACTTATATGTATTTTACGTGCAAAATAAAATAAAAATTGTGTGTTTTTGAAGAGCTAGGAATGGGTCATACTGTCGTGATCTCCGCATTCATTACAGAACATCTTTATGCGGTTATAACCTAGGTCACGCAAGACGAACTTTCGTCGAAAGATTGGCAAGTCTGAGTCCATAGGTACTTAAATTTACTACTTAACTTAATATCATTAACTGGTTTTTGTAAGTACTGTTATATCTCAGTTTTAAATTGTTTATTAAAAACTGCTTTCAAGCCAGAATATCCTAAAGTAAAAGGGAAGATTCCATCATTACATTCTTCCGTTAATACCATTCGCCCTTTCATACTCCATTCCCAATGAATAACGTCTTATATCATTATAGTCATGATAAGTTTAAAATACCCCCGTTGCAGCAGACCTGCGTACTCAGCGAATTTCCAAATAAATAATATAATAATAATAAAAATAATATAGGACAAGTTTTATAAAAATCTGTCCATAAACATGAGAATTATTTGCCTATTCTCCATAAGATTAACATGGGAAAGAGTGTGCAGGTTAGCTGCTGTGAGGAACACTGAAAGTAGTCATTTCTACCATAAATAATTTCTATCTTAACATTTATACCAACTTTTATCAACATCTGTCCATAAATAAAGGAGTTTGCCTATTCCCTATATGATTAATATGGGAAAAGAGAATGCAGGTTTGCTGCCATGATAAACACATAAACTATGATTTTTAAGCATAAATGGATAGATCTCAACCACATGAAGCTAAATATCAAGTTTTATCCAAAAATATTGATTAATGTGGGGAATATAAATTTTTCCCTATCCTCCATAAGATTAAAATTCGAGCCCCACAATACAACGTACTGTGTTTAGATTTTTTTTAATATCTCGGTAACCGTTGGAGATAGAGAAAAACTATAAAGAACTTAACAGTGTAGTTTTTTAAGCTGATTCCAATGGTGAAATATAAAATTAGAAACTTTTAAAAATTACATGTGAAAAACGCAAAAACCCCATTTTGGGGTACAAACCCCCCCCCCCAAACTACCCGTTCCCATTGACCAATATGTCTGGTTTACGAACTCGTCCGAGCATTTGTAGGAATACACGTCTCTACCTAATTTGGTCTCGACCAGACCATTTTTACGAGAGTTATCGTGTTCACACACACACACACACACACACACACACACACACACACACACACACACACACACACACACACACACACACACACACACACACACACACACACACACACACACACATATATATATAAACATTTTATCGACTATTGTTTTTGGACTCTGGGTACCTAAAGATGAAAAAATAACATGGTCCCGGGCTTAAGTCTTACCATGGGACCTACGGTAATAGCTTCTTCCCTATGGGAAATTCGCTAATTAAGTGAAATATTACAGCAGCGTAGTTCTATATTCAAATTGAAATATAATTGAAGACTTATCTATATCTATATATTCTCTAATATTTTTCTAAGGTTAAATTGGATGATAGTCAGAGACTTGTGAGTAAACTTGAAACTTTTGAAATTATCAATCGTTGTTACAACCTAAAAATATAGCAGGAAAACATAATATGTTTAAAAAAATATGTAAATATGAACAAAGATCCTGTGTTTATTTGATGAAAGAAGAGGAAAGCTCGTGGGAATCTTGTACAATTATTAATTCATGTTTTCCAATGAGAAAACTGTACCATTCTTGTTTTATACTTTTAGTAATAAAGCTCACATTGTGCTTGCACATGTTGTTTTATTACTTACAGAAAGTTAACATTTATTAATTAGGGTTACATACTTTGGTCTGCCGTGGATCTAAAAAAGGTTTTACTAGGTTTTAGTGATCAGACTAAGACTTCGTCCAAGATTTGACTATGAGGCATTGACCCTGAAATAAAGGGTTGACGAAGCCCCAAGAGATGTAACATTTATGAGCAGTTTGAATAAATACAGAAGGTAGTTAACCATGAAAATGGACACGAGCAATAAATTCATGACTGATGAAGAATTTAAGAAAAATAAGTTATTAGTCTACTTGGCTAAATAAGAAACCTGAAGGATTTATTGAAAATTGATAGTTCTTGTTTTGTAAAATAGTTTAATAATAAACGGAAAATATTTATAAAATGAATATCTAAAACATTTTTATAGAACGTACTTATATACACTTCAATATCCTGGAAGCAGAGGTCAGGCTACCAGATAATCGCTCTATTATCTATTTACTGTATGCATTTTTTACAATGGGACATTGACACGAGCTTCTAATCTGACAGTAATATTAGGACTATCATGTAAAAAATAACATTCTTGGGAATGTATTATTGAAGGAAATAATTTTTGTAGTAAAAACATAATTTAATACAATATAAGGTTGTAATTTAACTCTAATCTTCAAATAAAAAATCTAATACATATGTATAAAAGGAATTGTGAATTTGATCATATTAGTGCAATACATTTAAGAAACATGAGTCTTAAGTTTTTCTATCCATTACACATGAATACATTAAATGAATATTACAAAAAAGCCTTTACAGAGTTTTACTGATTATTATACCTATCTAGAACCTATTTTTCATGAGCCTGAGTCATATATATTTTAAATTGAAAGGAACTATTTGGAGCTATTTTTATACATTATATTGATATGGCTCATATTATAGTATATCATAGGATACGTATTATTAAAACATAAATTTCGTGTATTGTATTTTTATGTAAAGGTTTCATGCAACCATTTCCAGGAGAAATTAATTTCATGGTAGCTCAAATTACCTTAGAACACGCAAGGTAGAATTAAATCTGTTTGTAATGACTGGGGTATGATGCCAACAATTAATTGGTTCTAAGCTAATGAACAATTTGACGGTTGAAGAAGAAACCAATTAATTGAATTTTATTAATTTTCTTCAAAATACATTATTGTAGATATTATTGTATATATGTTTTGTCGAGTTTATATTCCATGAAATTGTATGTTCTTGTGAACTATTTACATTCGCATTGAACTAGAACACTATTTTACGAAGTCAAATTTATTCCTAGTTTCCTATGACAGTCTATATGGATTAAGTAAATTGATTTACCTTCCTTTGTAAACGTATTTAAGTAACATTTTTATATAATTACACCTGGTACTTGACACATGATGACGTGAACCCCCTAAGTCAGTCTTAAATCCACGGATAATTTAGTCCTTGTCCTAGCAAACCTGCATACTCCTTTCTAAGGTCAGAGGGTATAAATTCTGATCATAAATAATCTATGGTGAGATTAAGTTTTTATCTTCAAAGAAAATTCGAAATGAATGGAAATACACTGAGTATGTAAGTAAGAAACTATATCAGCATTTATTTTACGAAATCAGTCTTAAAAACACGTGATTTAACAAACAAATATAAATTTAAAAAAGTGATAAGTATATATGAAGTTATAGTTCATTCTGTAAGACATTCTTACGATTTCTTATTAATTTACTTAACAAACTATTTTTAAAACCATTTTAACTTTGCTGTTTTCAGCTTTCGTTGCTTAAATGTTGAAAAAACCTTGACAAATATTTGAATTCTAAACATTGAAATATTTGTTTGGAAATTATCACCAATGTGACTGGTGATTCTAGGTAATCTGGGAAAAATCACAATTTTAAACAATTAAATAAATTTCCTACGAGATTGATTTTAATAGTTATGACCTAATTTAACTAGTTATTGATTTTAAATGTAGTGTTGCTATTTTAGTATTCGTATAGCATTTTCATATGTATTTAAATAGATAAAGTTTTCTCATTGCTAAATTGATTGACAAACGGAGAAGCTTCAAACTAAACTGAAGCTACAGACTTGACGAGTATTGTTACTGACAGGTTTAAATAGAAGCAAACACAACACCATTACTCTACCGAACGTTGGTAAAACTAATTACAAATCAATGTTTTTCATTGTTCCTCGTTTTGCATTTTACATTCTCTTTCTTTCTTCTCATTGTTTTTTCTTAAATTCCATTAGTTTTATCGGTTTGTGTGTGTGTTTGTCTGTAGACACTATGACTCTCGTACAAATGGTCCAATCAGAATGTTCTACATAGATGTAGGGGATGATATTAAGGTAGGCACATCACTCTATCCAAAGGGGGATTTTGGGGGAGGCTTAGATCCTTAAATTTGATTTTATATGTCTGGTTATTTATCCCCTGTAAAATATCTAGTATGTTTGTGGAAGAAAGTCAGGTGTTGGGATTGAATTCCCTAGCATACCTTGCAATTTGGCTGATCACAGTCCAAGTACAGAACCTGAAAATAATTTTTTTTATTTACACTAATTTATACATTCAAATTTCAGAAAATTAAGCTAAGTAAATTTTTAAGTATTAGTGGCCCTCTTTCATCAAATATAACACTTGGTAAATCATTATACGAGAGTCTAGGCTTGAGACCGAAGTCTCGCACTCCGTGAGAATCTTAGGATTAGTAAAAGAATTAATCGCAAATTGCAAATCATTAATACATGTTCAATGAATTCTGGCTGAGTACGAGTGTATGCTATACAATTGATTGACAAACCAAGTCAGTGTGTAAAATAGAGGTCAATAAATTTTTTAAAAGTCTAAATAACGAGCAGTTGACGTGACTGATCCTCTGATTGGCCCGAGTCCTCTATTAGTTAGGTTTGGTTGGCTCCCAGCCCAGCTTGGTCCCATTTGACATTACGAAAATGTCAACCACAAGCTAGTGACCCTAATCAATTTCTATTCTTAATCATTACTTCCCAACCAGGTCAATAATTGGTTTACTCTTACCTTGTGTATTTTAATGATTTTTTAATTCCTTTCTACATTATCAGCTCATAGATTTTTTTGGTTTTAGCACATGCAAAGTAAAAACTCAGTTTTTACTTTCATTTTCTTTGTAATATTTAATTTAAGTATTAGAGCGTAGTACTACTTTCTTTCTTTTCTGCTTTTAAATGATTATTTAGTGAAGGGACCCCGTTTCGGGCTTAGCCTTGGGGCAACCCGATTCATCAAAAATTGTTTTTCCTTCATCACATTATAGCTAGTATAATTTTGCTTACAAAAATGTGAATAACTTTGTAAAAAATGTGAAATTTTCAGTTGATGCAATTGCTGTGATGCTGTATAGTGTATAACTTGTATCTTGTGTATTTATTTTATTTATTTTATTTTTTTTCAATTTAGTAATTACTAGCTGATAGCAAAAAAGGCTCGAGGAAGTATGTTTGATTTTAATCCTTTAATGTATTGTATTTAATGTATTGATGAAAAGACTAATATATGAATCCTTTCCCTATTCATCCCTTTTCTACCCACCTAACAGAAACCTAGTTTAATTATTTTTATAACCACGAATTAAAATAACGCTTTTATGAAAGAAGTACGAAGAGTATTTTTGGGAATTACTCCCATCTTCATTTTATATGTACGAATACGTAATTGTTATAGAAACCTATTACAATACAAAAGTTTTGTATTATAATAGGTTATTCTTCATCTATTGTCTTATATTATTATATTATAACAATAAAAATTTATTTTAACTAAAAGATACTCTTTCATTAATGATTGTAATAAAACTAATTAAAACAATCATACATCTTTTTATTTTTAAATGTATTATTCATTATTTATTAGTTTGTTAAACCTCTTTTTTAAAATTTAAACATAAAAATTATAAACTAAAATATATCACTAGAATCACCCTAAAAATACGGTAGTTCAATATTCAAAGACAAAAAAACTTTTAAAGTTATATGGAATATTATCTATTTGCTCGTCTGCATATTACGTTAATGTTGATGCTAATCCAAGAAACGGAGTTGGTCAGGATTTCTGTAATGCTGTAAATAATGTTACGGCGTGCATAGTTATCTGTATAGTTGAGTGTAAATTTGTTGTGCACTCTTATCCTGACTGAAAAGGTTTTTAACAGTTTCTTAACATTTCTTTAATATTATTTATGAATTGTATTAATAGTATAAATTAAAAATGATTTACGTGCCGGACCAAAAATAAAGTTAAAAAAGTAATGGTTTGAACGATTTTACATAGTCAATTTGTGTTAGAATCAATACTTTTTGAATTTAAAAGTTTTATAATTTGAAACTTTTAAAGCTTACGTATTGGACTATTATCGAGGGAATGTAGTGAAGCTCAAGATAGTGATCAATAAGAACGCAGTCAGTGTCTAGTAGGTTTGTCGAATCATGAAATGGTGTTTCTATCACATTATATAAAACAACACCTGATTATACATGTCGTATACAAATATTCATTTCAAGGCATGTATTTATTTTGAGAACTTTCGTTGATTATTGTAAGCTTTCAAACATTTTCTGAAATTGATTGTATTTGACAAACTAGCAGTAAGCTCGTCCTTTGTACGGGTTGTAGGATTCGGTTTAAAGAAGAAAGATCATCATACTAAAATGTAATCCTGACATCCTAAACAAATCAATACAAAGAAAATAAATGAAAACCCAGGTTTATTATTCAGCATTACTTTACAAATAAATATATATTTGAACATTTATACCATTATTATTATTAGTTATAAGTTAAGATAACTTTTTAAATAGAATGATTTCGAAATGGGTTTAAATCTATGACCAATATATAAACACTAATATTGATTAAACAGCTGTTTTTTTAATTTCTATTAAATCTTTAAACTACAAAGACAGCTGATTATTGCCAGTAGGTTAATCATTTAAAATTAAAGCAAAATGCGACCAATATCGCGTAAAAAGTGGGGTTTTAAATGCTCATTATTTACTTTTCAAGGGTCGGCGGACACTTTTAAGCCATTAAAAACCTTCTCTGGAATGTAGAGAATGTATGAAATAAGTTTAATCAGTTCTCTCGTTTTTTCGGAGAAGACGGCGTAAAATGCCTCCTGGAGCGTCACAGACAAACAGACAAAAATTGAGATAAGACCGGTTTCGGCTTCTCTAACGCACGAAAAGTAAAAATAACTAAAAATTGAATAATTCTGAGCAATGTACAGACAAAACTCTAATTTTATTTATATAGATATAATATATTGTTTTCCAAATATTAATTTAAATATTGATCCATTTATTTTTCCATATTCAAACTAATACATTAATAAATGTTCATTGGAGGGCTAGGCCTTCCTATACTGGGTAAGACATTCTAGATTATTCTGAGAACTCAAACTCTAAGAACTCTGAGAAATTCCAAACTATTACGTTTTATTGGGCAATAAAACGACCAAGTTTCAGTAAATTTTGTTTCTGAAACAACATGAAAATAAATAATAAAAAGATGCGTACAAAACTATATAATACTTAATATGAAAGAACACCAATTCTAATTTAGAAATGCTGTTACAAGTTATATTAATTTAATAGGAACAAACTATGTTTATACATAAAATTATAAATCACCAGTTTATATGGTTTAATATTAATTCTTCAATATTTCACAAATGTTTGACTTAAAGTGTTGCATATTTTAAAAATCTTTAATCTGATCAAATATGTATTGGATCTAAATATCATTTAACAGAGTACCCACAGTTATAATTATTGTTAAAATAGAGCTGTGTTACGTGAAACAAGTTTTACAATGAATGGTGATCTCTAATATTTTTATGTTTCGAAGCCATACCTGAATAGCTTAAGAAAAAACTAGCTTAAGAATAGCAAATATTGGCAGATTTTAAATATATTGACCAAAAGAAAAATACCGTTAGTTTTTGACTGGGTCTTGAAAAAGTTGTGTATTTAGGTTTCCCGGGTCTGTGATCACGTAATCTGCGGGAAACCTAACACAATTAACATTCTTTCCAAATAACAGTTAGTGTCTGTAGAGTGAATCTTGTTTTCTTTTTCAATCCAAGAGGCATTTTATAAAATAGAATAATAATAATCTATAATATTATAAAGAAATTATGTTTGTGGTTTGTGTGTTTGTGGGGTGGCAATGAACGCAAAAATACTGAACCCAGTTTGAAATTTTACACAAAGACAGATCTTAAACTCATGCAACACATAGGCATACTCTCTAAAGTCCTCTCGGCTACGCCCTAACGTCCTAAGTTTCAATGTTTACATTTTTAGAAAATTAAAATAACTTGGATGTCAACAGCTGTGAACACTAAAATTTGACAGTTCGAGAAGCAGAAGAAATGGTTGCTGTAAATACCCTGTTCAAAATTACAGAATGTCAAAATCCGTTTACTTTACATTTATTTATCAGTTCGGGAAGGAAATAAAGTTAATTTTTACACATAAATGCTGGATTGAAATTAGTGAATTATTAGTTCGAAATAGTGGAATGGTAGATTTTTAATTTTCTCCCGATGCCTGCCTCTATTACGTTAATGCTTATCCTCTCCCAATATTTGACATATGTTACTTTGTCATGTTTAAATATATACTTAGACACGTGTTTTGTCATTTTGTAAACAATAAAGAATTAATTATCAATAACTTAAATGTATCTGTAGAGCCTACACCTCTCAGCCTTTTTTACCCGTGCGAAGAACGGGTGTTAATAATTGTTGGGAGGAGGAGGTAATGCTAATGCACACCACAGAGACCCAGTAGTGTGGGACTCGCACCCACTAAACTCTCCGCCTCGTCTCCTAGGACTAGCCTGGAACGGTTTATCACATTACTTTGGACTATACATTTTAATTATTACGCCTCTAGGGCTCTAGGCCAACCATCTGGTAAAAATCAGCGATTGGTTGATTTGGTGTGAGGTAGCAGGAAATGAAGGTGAAACCCCTGTTCCTCACCCAAACTAAACCATTTCCCGAGCCAGTTCTCAGGACGGGTACCTTTTCGAGGTGAAGCGTTCAGACTGTTGCGGTGCCAGACATATCTGAGAGCCACTGTGGGGAGCAACGGTTCTGATATTGCTCACTGAGCAGTAGTATATCAGAGCTTCACTCAGCAGCAAACTGGTACAGCAGATCGTTTGCTGTTCTGCTTCTCTGCATTTTCAATTGATGAGCTCTTATAATTTTTATTCTTGGATCTAAGTTTCTGAAGCGCTTGTTTGTACGCCTCACAGTGACAAAAACCGGCGTAATGCCTCACCTGCTCACCTCTCAGGGGCGTGTGTGTGTCTATGCATAGGACACAAGACTCCGAAGCAGTGGAAGTACTTGCCCTACGGTCCTGACCACCGCACTTGTGGCAGGTACTGCCTTTGTCAGGAACACGGTAGCAATTGGCTACATGACCAAAAACCCAGACATTTGAAACACCTGGTCACCGTGAGCATTCACCTACATGACACCTGACCCACCCGAATTTAATGTGGCCCTCGGTCAGGAGATTCACTGCATCCCACGCATCCATCGTAAGGATAGCTATGTTCTGTCCACGGAAGTTGGGCTTCAAGACGAAGGAGTTTACCTCAACGTCGCACCAAGGACAGACTTGATGATATCATTTACCTCCGCATCAGTCGTGAGGATACTAACAGTCGCATTTGCACCCGTAGTTTGTTGGTCGGTGCTGAAAGCGGACTTACTCTCGGTAGATTCCCCGAGCTTTACCAGATCACCAAGATCACCTACACGGTCTTCTATTTCCTGAGGGTCTTGATAACCGTACCTCTCTCATCAGGTTTTGCCCTCTGGTGGATTTCTCCAAGCACGCCGGCATGGGATTTACCTTCTGACGACCTGATACGTGTCCTGTCGCTTTTTAAGGGTCGTTGTTGGAAGTTTCTTCTTCTTCAGTTTAGAGGTAGTGCGTCAAGAGCTAATTTGGCCTTTGATCCGGACGGTGTCCTTTCAAGCGACACTAATATCGGCGTGGTCTCTTGGGTTATTAAGGCTAGGGTAGAGTTGGTGAATATAAATTACAAACCTTGGGCATTGGCAAGGGAGGGATTATGTTCCATGAGTAACTTAAGGGAGAAGGAGACAATATACCGTTTTATGGCAGTTTGTTCCATTTTAGCAAATGTTAGATGACTTGGTTTAGTAAAGAATCTTTAGGAAAGGAAGAATTTGAAAATTTATTAAATAGAAGGGATTGGTGGGGTTTAGATAGTTATATGAAAGAGGCATAAACTTTTAGATGGTCGTTGATCCAAGAATTTAATGTTTTAGGAGCAAATGCAGTAAACAATTTTAGACATTGTCTGATAAAAAAAATGTCTTTAATTTATAGTTATTGTATTGTATGTTATCCATTTATTTGTATTGTTTCTTATTGTCTGTTTATACACTAAATGTTCTACTAGGGTATGACCGGCATGATCTGCTGGTATGGAACTACAAACTAACTATAGTGGACGTAGACTTTCCATACTACAGAAAACAATTATAGAGTCACGGATCATTTTTACCGTTGGGGACGTAACTAGGATTATAGAACGATTGACAAGAAGATAACAGAATGCTAGAGGGATAAATATTTAATAAGACTAAACTCTACATGATATAAGGAATGTAATAAGATACAGAGGCTAGAAAATTGTTTAAATTTTTTTTAAATTGTTTTTATAGCAATGGCGAAGTTAAATACAAAAAAATATGTATTTGAAACTAAATATTTTAATAACATGTGCCTATTAAAAATTTAATTATTTCTTAAAATAATGACTAAATGTAAATGTCATCATATTTCAGAAAACACCGTTAAAATTACCATCAGATGAGATAAAAGTGGAGAAAGGTTTTTCTACTGCTACTACAGTTTTTTTTAAAGTTTTTGAAAAATCAAACAAAACCATAGGTAAGAGACCAAAAAACATTTTGGATTCCAACTCCATCTAGTAAGTAGTTTACCTGAAAAAATGTTGTCACACTGAATTCTAATCACCCTGAATACTATTATAGAACATAGGTATATTTTAAAAGTGAAATATTGATAGAGTTTTATTGAGAATTGTTATTTTTATGGAAACGATTCAGCGTTTGTTAAAAAGTGATTGATCTATCATCTTTCTATTTGAATCACTTTAAGTGATAGATGACCTCCGGCTTGTTGGTCCACTTACTTGATAATATGTGATTTTGTATCTTCTGGTAGTTACATTTTATCAATGAATTAATTTAAACAAACTCTTAGGTCACTGAATGAATATTTGTAACTAATTAACTTAACATGACGTTGAAAGGTATATTGAGATACAATTTATTTCCATATTTATAGCTGATTATGGAAGACATGAAAAGGTACTATTGAGAATTGTAGAGGCCTTAGAATAATTATAGTGAATTATAGTAGTATTTTATTTAAAAATGTATACAAAGTATCACCTTACTGAGTGTGAGACATATTCACGATGGAAAATAAAACATATTTTCGGCCGAATTCAATAACAATACTGCAAGCAACATTTATACCAATACAGCAAACTTAGATCATGTTTGGATTCCCATTTAAGTACTCATTAAAATTATGCTTAATAATTTGGGGACATTTTTTATCAAATTATTGAGAACGTAACAAATGTATCAAATGAAGGACTTGTTGAATTTTATTTTTCAAGGGAAAAATAACAGTGGTTGTGTTGGTCGGATGATACTGTACAGACTCTTGTTAGGAAAAGAAAACCTTGTTTTTGCTCTAGGTGACGGGTAAATGTTACATTGTGCTCTCAACTTACAACAACCCCTCCTTTATAGTGTATAACAACGGTTTATAACAATGTAACAAATTTAGAATCACAATAGGGAGTCTCAGTCCATGGAACTGGATTTTCGTGTCCTCGAAGCCTCGGAAGAGATTCTTCCATTGATAACTGAAATAAAAATACAGTGTGAATGTTCTCCCTAGAGGGGTTTGGATTACCTTACCGTATTTTTACTATTTGCTAGTACGTATGTTTTTATGTATATCTGTAGTACATATCCGTATGTTTTATGATTTATTAAATCAAAAAGAAGAAAAGGACACCGTAGATATTTAAAGTAATAAATTAAATTTATTCATTTTTATTTATAGGCCTCCTGAATTGGTGGATATATTAAATAACAGGTTACTGACCTTAGAATCGGTCAATCCAATTCTTACTTGTCACTAACTTTGTGACCCGGGTTTCGAACACATGTGTTCGTTTTCAAACAAATATCAAGTTAGTCACTCCATTGGAGGTCGTTATAATATTCAATACACAACTGCACATGCTCAAACAAAACTGTACATAAAGTCACACTTAAACATTAAAAAAACTTGTTTAAAAAAGCATGGCGTGTACCGGTCGGTCTCTACTATCAAACTGGTTATCATCATATCAGTCAGTGCCTTCTTCCCTCAAGTCTGTCAAGTCAATAAATTAAAGTTTATAATTATTTTCAATATTTCCGGATCAATATTTTTAGGAATATATAAAGTTAAAAAATACTAAATATACTGTTTTAAAGTGATCAAGAGCATGTGTTTGTATATGCTAGCTTTTGCAATTTCCACTAATGTCCATGAATAAATAATTAATGCTCATTTATTTATGTTCTTGTTCAATCACAGTCAACGGAACTTTCCAACTCAGTAACTTGGGGCCATCCGTCTAATGAGACCAATCAATCAAAAACTGTTTTCATCTAACTAATTATGATTTTACAAAAATCAATGATTACTAAACTCTAAAACATATAAATTTTATGTTATCTAATTGATTAAATACATAGATAATTAATAGCATCGCTTATTTGATTATTTATCTTTTCCGTATCAAAGACCCTATTTTTTGGTAGTAATTTACAGGATGTAAACTCAGGAAAATAAACACAGTTTTTTACCACCGTATATTTTTATTTCGTATTTTAAATAGCAATCAAAACAAATCAATTAACAACTAAAACCATAATCTTACGATTTATCAAAATTAAGAAAATTAAAACCTCCGGAAATTTAATAACTTGTAAAAAAAATTGTAATATTTAAAAGTCCACATGATGCTTGTATTTCACTATCATAAAATGTAATGAATATTTACTTTACATTAATTTAATGATCAATTATTTCATTTATACAACCAAAAATAACTAATTTGTTGTATGAAAATTTAACTTTAGAACTATTAAGATCCACCTTTTCTTGCATGCTAAATAATCCTTGTAAAAATGGTCTTTATGAAATTTCCTAAACACGTGTAAAGGACAATTTTTAGGTTTAATTTTGGAAACCAAGCTCGTCACTTTAATCGAAGGGAGGTTTAAGGAGGTTTTGAACCCCAAAACTAAGTGTTTTAGATAACTTATCTTCAAATACATTCTATACCTGTATAGTGATAACAAAGGCTTTTTGGTGTGTATCACTGTTTAGAACCTGTCTCTAAAATTTTATATTTTTGCAGAACCCAAAATATTTGTATACTAGCCCCATAGAGTAGTATATACTAGAGTATGTAGAGCCCCGTAACTCATGTTTAAGACATCTTGAAAAGGAAATTAAATGTGGAAACTGCAGGTCTTAATCTAAACCCAGTAACAAGAAGTGGAATTTTCAAAATATTGTATAATTTTAACACTTTATTTAAATATTTGAAAATAAGACTTAACTAGCTTAGAGAGGTTAATATTGAGGACTTTTAAAATCGCTGAGGATACAGTAGTGCTGTCATGGGTGTATATCTACATCCTACGGAACTAATGAGACATATACAGCTAATAAGGAAGGTGGAGCCAATAGGATCATTTCTCTCAATAACTAAGAGATTTCCAAAATTATTTCCGGTGGTTGTATGAATTACACTTTAATTAAATAAAACCTCATTTTAACTACACAGATTACTTCTTGTTTCAGGTATGTGTGTGATTATGGCATTGCAATATTTCCGTGCATGGTAAGTGTTGAGTGAATACTTCTACAAATTCTAATTTATTATGGAAAATAAATACATGGTCCCCAATAAATCGCATTTTCACTTAGCGCAATTGTAAATTCTATTATTATCAAAGGAAGGGTGGCACAGGGTACAAGGGTAACATGCAAATTTGATTTAGACTTCAACCGCTGTTGTTTCAGCTGGTTTCCTATCCACAGGGTGTGTTGAGAACAGTTGAATGACCTTTTCTCTATTAAATACAAAATTTCATCCCATAATCATACTCGTATGAATAAAAAAAACTCTATAATTGAAAAAACAATCGCAATGAAATATATTCACAGCACAATACTCGTAGATTATTTTAATTTTATATAGTTTATTAAATTAAGAAGAATAGGACTAAGAACAGACTGAAACCGAAATCTGTAAAGGTATGATAGGAGGTCTTGTAATCTAGTTATATTGGGAATTACAAAATAAATTATTACAAATAAATTTTCTGGTAGTTTTTTTATACAATCGGCATACTTTTATCATTAAAGGCATTCTTTCTTAGAGTATTCAAAATTATTATAATTTTAGTAAAGTTGCATGGATAATATTGTGTTCTAAAATATTTGTGTTGTATTGCTAATTATTCGTTATATTCTCGAGTTTATAACTAACCTCAATTATGTATATCTTAACGTTCTCAAGATGTATTTTGTAATTGAAAAAGACCTCTTACTTAGCTTGTTAACATACAGGTAAAGCCTGTCACTGTTCTTTAAAAGAAATTATAATGCATGAGAGAAATAAATTAATCAAAAACAATATAAAATACACACATAGTACCAAGCTTTTATAAAATGAAGATATTTACGCAGCATAAAGTTATATCTGAAAACCTTTTTAATTCACTAACCCACTGAAAGGTTAAATTAATGTGTTAAAGTTTTATCCAGAGTTCCTCTCTTAGTAAATGTTTCTTTAAAATATTGCCAACCAGCTCTCGGGCTTCTTTGTACTGATTAATGTACAAGATTAGCCTGTAAACCACAGTGAGCTTAGTTTTCTCATTTAAGTTAAACAACTCCAAATAATACTTGATCATAAGGCTACTTCGACGTTTTATATCCTCATTTTATACGCACGTCAAAAAATCATGTAGTTGTTACAGAAATGAATTATTTATATCGTTTTAAAATTAATGGACTATTGATGTAAAAGTAGTTATTTATAAGATTCGTAGCATTACAAGAATGAATTCTCCTACCGCGTTTTCAAACTATCGTTGCTAAAAAACATCGAGTAGTTGACACAAATGAATTCCAATAATAACTAAAACTGAAATATTTTGTGTAAACGATAAAACAATAATATATCTCAACTGGTTTGTTTATGACACATCCTTAATATACCGATTATAACCACAACGTTAATCCAATTTTCCCCAATATTGAGTTCTCAGAAAAATAAGTGAACATTGAGATGTAAATTCAAAGATATAGTGTTGAATGTAAATGAATTCACATTGATTACGAATTTAGATTAATTAAAATGACACAATAAGCATTTTAAATAAACAAGTTTAAAAGAGTTGCTAATAAAAGATTTTTTTAGTTTTTTTCAAATGATATCGCAATTGATTATTTGTGATTCCATTTCATAAGCATGCGGAAAAACCTTTCATTATCAATTGTGTAAGGTAATGGAAATAATTTGAAAAGAAGAGAAATATTGAAATAAATTCAATCTGTTCAGGTACAATATGTTTCGTAGCGATAAGTTTTGATATTGGTGTTGTTGAACCATTGAGTGAAGATGAGGAGCATTGATCGAAGAATAGCGTGTCTAGTCCAACGTATACATATGGATCAAGACACACACGATATACACACGGTGGTCTATCGTGCTTTAGTCAATGTGAATGTGTCCATTTTTGATGATTTGTACACGTTATGGCTGATGGATTTTATCTCCCCTAGTAAGGATTAAATTCCAATCTATTGAAGGCTACGATCATCCATGAACATCCTCATAATTAGATCAGTTCGTAATTCAGAAGGAATATTGTGTTTCGGCACGTTAAACTATAGGTCCCTTACGTATTATTCACTGTTGGGCTATTAATTAAAAGTCTTGTCTAAAGAATATGTCAGCCTTAGTCAGTAAAAAGACACCAAAATCACCCCACAATAATTTAATATTCATTTCTGATTCATACTTGGTTGGTCATATTCACTATATCAAGGATCTAATTAAGATTATGAGGTTCACAAACATTACAGTCATTTCATTTCCGTCTTATTGAGTTATTATAAAATAGGATACTTAATTCTAGTTTGTTTGGAAACTAAATAAAACTAATAAAACCTATCTGATAGGTATCAGAGTGACTATTGTCACACCGATACATTGTTTTAACGCACTGCACTATTTAGCATATTGATGTAAACTGAAAAGAAAATTTGAAGTCTAGACACGTTTAGTTTCTCTACTCTATCTATTTCAGTTCGTTATAACGAATGCTACATCAAGGTTTTGTTGTAAAGATGTTTTAAACATGAACAATCTATCATATCGCGAGTGATTTATTTACCTTAGCCGAGATTTGAGAAATCATTAAATAACTACTCTCTATTCGATGTGGAAATCGCTTTGTTCATTATGGTAGGGTCTAGCTAATTCAAAGTTCGTTATAACAAGACATTTGTTATATCGAGGATCGTTATAACGAAGTTAATATTAAACAGAGTGGAAGTTGTGACTTTATAGGCTGATCTCATTTGCCTGTGCGAAGGCACAATCCGCTGCCATTGCTAAAGCGATAAATTATTGTAATAATTAATTCACTTTAGGAAAATAAACGGTACCAGTGGACTGACACATACTTTCTCCCTTAAGTAAATTTAAAAAGGACAATCTGTAATAAAACTATCATGTTCTACAAAGCTATTCTAAATATCATTTAATAATTTATTGTTCAAATTGTATGGGGGAACCCCCCCCCCCCCGGTAATACCAAGATTTTTTGAGCTGGTTTTGTTCGGTGATTTGACCTTACACTTCATACCAAGTTTCATGGAAAACGGTTGGAAAGTAAGGATGAAATTGATTTTTTTATTCTCCATTAGGCGCTTTCAGACAACGTACTGCGTTTATCGTGGACAGTAAATTTAACTTTTCTCTGGAACCGTTAGTCGTAGACAAATAATTTAAAATACTAATTTGTTCAGTTTTTTAAGCTGGTTTCAATGGCACCAGTCACGTTATACTTTACTTTTATTGTTTTCGCTGAAAATTTAAAAATTTGATTTTTTTGACATTTAAAAGCCCATAACTTTTGAACCGTCATTTTTACAGACATGCGGGTGGTGTCAAATTATTTAGTACTCTTTGCACTATAAACTATCACATTTTAATCAAAATCGTTAGAGCCGTTTTTGAGAAAATTGGATTTATCACGTTTTTAAGGGTTTTTCGGGGTGAACTACCCTTAAAAATCAAAAATTCAAAAAAATGAAAAAAACGCCTGGAGATACGGTGACTATATATATACATGCCAAATTTCATCTAAATCGGACCAACGGGGTAGGCTGTGGCACTGTACACATCCAGACACACACACACACACACACACACACACACACACACACACACACACACACACACACACACACACACACACACAGACAGACACACGGACGGACAGACATCACGTCAAAACCCACTTTTTTGGATTCAGGGGACCCCAAAACGGATATATCCACCCTCAACTCAAATTCGAAAATTTTGACGAAAACAATACTTTCTCCATATACTATGTATAAGGGGAGAAAGTAAAAGATCAAGATATCAGCGGTCATATGAAAACAAAAAAACAAACATCCTGAAATGTGAATTTCGTAAAAAATATTTGAGCTAAAGCGGGGATAAATGTTATTATAATAATTTTTAGTGTTTCAATAACAAGATGTGTAAAAATATTGAACCCACCCATGAAATGATATAATAAATATGAGCATTATATATTACAGTGAATCATATTATCATAGTTTATATTAGCATATTTATATCAGGTATAAATAAGTCCTGGAGGTGTCTTGGGTCAGTCATATTACTGTAAGATTGAAACCTAAACCATGCGTCATATAATGAAATGAACTGTCCTTGGCGTGCATTACCGGGTCAGATGTCTGGTCTCACCAGAGTTGATGAAATACTAAGGACTTGATTGTGTCTCACGAAAGAAACATATTTTTTCGATTCCTAAATGATCGTAAGCTTAATTTCGCTTAGTTATAGTTTAGCTTTATTTGTTTTATTGACTTATTTTTGGTGATACAATTTTTATTGTTGGCTGGCGAACACGCCATCGATAATGATAGCTACGTAGCCAGTAATGTGGATGCAAACATCAACAAATATTACCGTTGAAACTCAATTTGCATCATAAATGTAGGACTCCATTAACATTGTGACGCAGCTACACAGATAGTGGTCCCCGGTGATCTGGTCTAGATGACTATCACAATATTGACGAGTCTTTGGCTCCATAATGTAACTTTTATAACTTAAAATCTCCCTCAGGACGACTTTAAAACGAGTTCTAACCAGTTGAGTACACAATTCAGGAAAGTAGGCCTACCCATAACATGTGACGAGTTCTTCTGCCTGTCAACAGCTCAAAGATTACGTTTTGATTGAATTGCCTAGACCTAGTTGGATTCCAAAACAAACTGAACATAATATACTCATAAACATATATGCTGTAAGTATGTAAGTGATTAATCTCTTAATAAATTAGATGTACACATGTACACAAAGAAACAACGTAATTTATTGTATTTTATTATTTGCAATGTGTCAGCTGATCTGAGAATTACCTTCTCTCTCTCTCTCTTTCTCTCTCTCTCTCTCCCGGAACAAAGCGTTTGCTACAGGAATTCTACCTCTGGGATCGAGTTCCCGGTTCGGCATTTGACTATGCACAGGAAATCTTGCCACGACAAACTTGATACGTTGTTAGTCCAAAAGGTTTCCCGAATGTTACTCTGTAGAATATACGAGTTTAAATATGATTTAATGCTGTTTTTTATTATTATAATTCTATTTATAATTTTTATTTTATATTTGATATCATCAAACGGTGATTACTAATAATGGATTTGATATTGAATTTACTATACAAACTATTGTCCAAAATAGAAAATATTATGGAATAAACTGTACCAGAGCTCAGACACATACTTCCCCTCTTTCAATAGGAAGTAAATAATACATAACTATAGTTTTCACGCTAGCTAACTAATGGTTATAAAAATAATGTTTTAAAATCTCAAGATTCAAAAATAGTCTTAACATTTACTTCAGACATCCTTTAGTACGGGTTAAACAATTTTGGGTTGGTTATCGAATCGAAGGTAAAAAATCGTTATTTTGTACCCGCCAACTGCGATTGTGACAATATCGCCTCATTCCGATAGTAGACAGTAGTCGCTGAATAATGTTGAAAGGAAAATCGTAACAATAAGTGCAACATGTGTAAAATAATGTTCATTTATCATTTGCATTACTTGTAATTTATTGTTATTTGTTTTCCTGAAATCTGCAGTTTAATAAATGCGAAAACGTGTCCCAATGTGATATATTGCTGTACGAAAACTTGT
Source organism: Nephotettix cincticeps (assembly GCA_023375725.1). Taxonomy (NCBI): domain Eukaryota; kingdom Metazoa; phylum Arthropoda; class Insecta; order Hemiptera; family Cicadellidae; genus Nephotettix; species Nephotettix cincticeps. The sequence goes on along the minus strand of CM041784.1, from coordinate 4,052,342 downwards.
CCCATAGCGATACACTAGATTGTTTTACGCTAGACTATTTATTTTTTATATTTTTAATAAAAGTAGTAAATTTTTTTAACAGGAAATATACTTTCAACTACTTAACTGTGTATGTTATGATACGATTTGGGTAACGTAGTAGCTCAATAAGAAAAGAGAAAAATATGAAAAAAGCTCGAAAGCAGTCTCCCCATAGTTATATTTTCATGAGCTATATTTTCTTCAACTAAGATTCTGCATTTCCTTTCTAGGAGAATGCAGTTTGCTATCTGGTTCTCTGCACTAGTCCTACCAGATAGATCATAATAATCCACTCAATTTTAGATTATGAGAAAAATCCATATTTATTGAAATTTAAGTGTATGAGTTACATTATTCTTCTCACTATGGTAAAAACATAAAAAAAGAATTAAAATTGAATCATTACAAAACGAAATTACGATTCAGCTCTAAAAAAGGAAAGGTTGCGTTGAAAAAGGTACAAAGTATGCTGAGTGTACCAAGGTAATCGGAAATAAGGTTTTTGGGTTTCTTTCAGTATCAAATCCTAGGCTCAGTGAATGGAACTATTTGATAGAACGGGTATGCTAAACGGATTAGTTAAATGGTTTGACTTTGTTATGTAAATCTGAGACGTCCTACACTAAATTTGCATGCCAAACGCACTATACCTGGATAACGACTTTTAACATCTTCAGCGTTCTAATTAGGTACAAAGCATTATTGTAAAATAAATGTTTCTTTGGTTACCATTATAGGGTTATGTGGTAATGATCTTAAAACCACTTTCAGTGAAGGGGAATTATAACGTGTTAAGCGAGTGGGAACTCTAAACATTGACCTCTTATTGATAAAAAGTGATGGGTTTCTTTATTTTTAACACATAATAATCATTTAATTAATAAGACTTTTACCTTTTCAATATCCTTTTAGCGAACTTTCCATAGGGAAGAAGTTATTATCGTAGGTCACATGGAAATACTGAGGCCTGGGACCATGTTTTTTGACCATGAATGGTTGAGATCCATCCATTTATGCTTAAAAATCATAGTTTATGTGTTTATCAAGGTCACTAACCTGCATACTCTTTTCCCATGTAAATCATATAGAGAATAGGCAAACTTCTTTATTTATGGACAGATTTTGATGACATTTGGTAAAAATAAAAATTTTTATGCTAAAAATGCAGCATTTCAGTGTTCCTCACAGCAGATAGCCTGCATACTCTTTCCCATGTTATCTTATGGAGAATGGGCAAACGTATTTATTTATGGACCGATATTTTTAAAACTTGGTATACGGTCAAAATAAAAATGGTTTATTGTTATGTACATAGCCTACCCCAAGTGACCTTGAAAGAAATTTAAAATAGAATCATTACTCTTAAGAAGTTATCTTTTATAACAAGTTTTTAACGTTAATGTTTCATATTCCAGGGCCGTCTAAGCCATTTTTTGGAACCGTTTTTCTCGTTACTGGAGTGAACCCTTGTCAGAGGTCAATGCATTACAGATCCTCACCGAATGTTTTTTAACCATCCGAGCCCGAAATGCAACAGATTAACAATGGATGCTTTTCGTTGCCAAGTCACACTGCCGGAAGTAACACAATGTTCATAGCAACATTAGATTTTGAATTTATCAGGAAGGTAATAAAATAAAATAAATATTATTAATCTTTGTGGCCACTAAATCATTTTTCTTTGTGCCCGGAAAACATTTTAAAACTTTTTATATTTCAGTATTACGTTATAAATCTGCCGTGTTATGATGTGCCAATAGTGAAAAAATTGGTTCTTGTTTCTTTTTTCTGGCATTCAACCAACAGAGTTTAGCTCAAGAAGACGATTGAAGACACTTAATCCCATTCTTGAACGTGGCTTTCTTAATAAAAGTTTGTATTTATAGCAGCAATCATATGCCTCATTGATTTTGTCCCTCTAAATATTTGTGGGACGCAATATAAGTTAATTCACGAGACCCATGTCCTAAACTACGCTAATTTTGTTGTTAATTAAGTAATGAAATATATAACTACATTTTTTATTTCAAAAGTTATTACCAAATTTTTTTAAATATAATTAATAAAAACTAAATTTAAATTTTTGACTGTTTATATCCCACAATCATTTACACTTAAATTCTTATGATATTTATTTTTAAAACGATAAGTCAAAAATACAAATCATATTACTTTACAATATCGAAAAAAATTTAGCATTATATACACTTTCATGTAAGAAACACTTTATTTATTACAAATGAAATAAATTCATTATTTTTAGTAATATATTATTAACGCAATTACTTTTATGCGTATTTGAAATGTCAAAATTGTATACTACCAGCTTAATTAAGTATTTACTGATTTCTATCATAATTTCCTTCGTCAAAACTAAAAAGATTCTTCCAACGTTTTGTGTTCAATGGATTTTTTTGGTAATAACAAGGAAACCTGCTAAAAGAATCAGTACCATTTTGTGTCTTCAGTAAAATGAGTTCATAGAAATATGATGCGGTTGGAAATGTATGTTCGCATTGTAAACAGATATCCTATTAATCTAGTATGTAAAGTATAAATTTTAAGGTCTTAATTAATATTATAAATGATAATTTATTTGATAAATAGGTTTGGAATATTAAAATCTCAAAGATTAATAGATACTTTATATAACAAAATACTGTATATATATTTGAAAATAAGTAAAATTAAAGTAATTTGTTTGAAATTTAATTATTGGTGATGGTAGGTCCATGATATTTTGATTGTTATTATAGAACGCTTTCCACCACGATAAGTAAAACAAGGTTACACGACGTTTCGGGATCTGATCCCGTGCTCAGGTGAACTGGAAGCTGAAACATAACCAGATTAGTACATAATCCGGACTAAGCCGGTATGAACATTGTTTTACTTATTGCGATGGAAAATGTCCGCAATAAATGTCCGAATAGCAAATTAACGTTGTTTGATAAAGAGAATTTCTTAGTCATTGAATTTACATTGTTACAACACACAATTTTCTCATCAGTACTGTAGTAAACGGACTTACTTTTTCATTTTTTATTTATCTATAATATTATAAAGAAGAGGTAGTGTCTGTATGTTTGTTTGTGGGTTTGTGGGTTTGTTTGTGGGTTTGTTGTGGCAAGTAAATGCGAAAAATACTGAACCGACCGGTTTGAAATTTTACACAAAGGTAGATCTTAAACTCATGCAACACATAGTCATACTCATTTCCTTAAAATCCTCTCGGGCTACGCCCTGTGAACGTCCTAAGTTTCAATATTAACATTTTTAGAGAATAATAACATAAAATTACTTGAATGTCAACAGCTGTGAACACTAAAATTTGACAGTTCGGGAAGAAGAAGAAGAACCGTCCTAGGTTTCAATATTTACATTTTCTAATGACAACATCCGTTTGCACTATATTTTGACAGTTTGGGAAGAAGAAGAAATAAAGTTGATTTTTCAGATAAACTGCTGGATGGAAATTAGTGAATTATTTGAAATAGCGGAATGGTAGATTTTAAGTTTTTCTGACAACTGTCTCTATTACATTAATCCTTATCCACTCCCAATATTAGACAGATGTTACTTTGAAATGTTTTAGACACTCGTGTTTTGTCATTTTGTAAACAATGAAGAATTAATTACAATAGCTTAAATGTATCAGTAGAGCCTACACCTTTCAGCCTTTTTAACCCGTGCGAAGAACGGGTACTTTGGCTAGTTTATATTAATAGTTAATAATATAATAACGAAATATAAATACATTCTTTTAAAATGTGGGTTAATATAAATCATACATTAGTTTTTAGCATCGTTTACGCTTTAAGCTAGCTAGAGAGTCTTCCAAACTGTGGGCTAAACCTTTCCTAAGAGAATCTTTCAAATTCATTATGAACTTCATATAAATTAATTAATAGCTATTTAGTATTCAATAATATTTTGTTCCTCATCATCCACGCGTTTGTGTTTTAACTACACAAAACACAACTTATATTGAGTATCGTATAATTAATTGGGTGGAAATTTTTTTTAAGTCATTTATTTGTATAAATTAAAACACGCACATATTTTTGAACGAAATTTCCTTCAATCACTTGGGATTCTACTGCAATCAGCGACTCTCGCGTAAATTTACATAATTGAAAACAATCACCCACGATTCTGAAAGCGTCGGAAAATCCTGATTATAAATGGTCACAGAAGAATTGAAGTTCTGACTGTTTACCTGAATTTGAATTTTTCGATTGAAAATCATATAATTATTTGAATTTAAAATTTAACGTATAACAATGCTGCTTTAGTGTGATGGTAATTATTCTTTTTGTAGTTTTTATCTGGCAACAATTTTTAGAAATTTAGCAAGAAATAAACGGCTTTAGAGAGTACGAAAGGTAAATGAAATCAAAATTCCGATGATCCTAGTACATTGGCACTAGGTGAGGGGGAGGTGTGTTGGATGGGCACTAGAAAAGTGCCTGGAAGAGATAAAATCATATATGAAGACTCAAGTTGAAGTTTTTCAGGAAAGCGGCCTGGTGAACAGGTCTCCGACTTAAACCAGGAGTGGAGGAGGGACCGCTGGGCTTCGGCCAACCACCTCTCAAAATGGGTATGTCACCTGGGAGATGTCAAAATGTATTATTTAACGAAACAAGTATAATATCACCAAAACGCCTAAACCTCCATGTCATGTCCCTGAATATCCTCAAAATATTGAAATTATATGTAAAAATTCTTTTGAGTCTCTGCTGTTGGTGAATGCAGCTTTGGATGGGGACGTGGGCCAGTTCTGTATTACAGAAATAAAATCAATCATGTGGTACGATAATAATCACACTGTAAAACGCAATTCTAATTAAAACTGTAACACCATATTAATAAATTAACGTAACACTTTATTTGGTATCTAAAATACTGTGGTAAATAACTTATTTTGTAAAGCAATAAAGTCGAAAATGATAGTTTTTAGTATTTCAAATAAGCCTTCAATAATTTATGTATTTTTATATAATAGACTATATTCGTGAGAAAAGATTCAACATTTCAATCAAGGAACACAGTATTTTAAATCTTTGAAACCCGTTAGACATTGGTTATTTATAATTCTAATTTTATTTTGTTAGACTTTTCTAACACTGTTTTCTGGTCTGTGTTTTTATCTACCCAACACTTTTGGAGATGGTGAAACTCAATTTATTACATAAGAATTTACTAAATCTATAAAACTAATCAAAATATCAGCTAATAAAATACATACGAAAAATGTAAATAGTTAAAAAAAACTATTTATGTCAAAAAATATTGTCAAAACTAGGTAAAAAATAATAAAGTATAGAGTACAGTGGATCATAATTTGGTGTTGACAAATAAATCTAGAATATCCCTATAAAGTAGGAATGAAATATATTGATTGGTATCGGTATAGTGGGTATAGTAGTAAATTTATCGTTAGGTGGCCAGGAATGAAAAACACACCTGAATATTACACCATACATTCGGTGTTGGCTTGGCAGTGCACTTCATAAACCACCATCTCTGCAATATTTGTTCATTTATTATCCCACAGCCGTTGCAGTTTCAAATATTTTCTCTACATACCTACATTACAGTTTCTTTTTACGCACTTACTCACATGAAAACGCAAACACACACTTCAACTGTGTAACTAAAACTAGGTAAAATTTTATTTTATTTATCACTTAAACATTTTATCAATAAAGCTAGGTGGAATATACCAACCTTACTGTACATATGGTAGGCATAATTTCATTAATTGAATAAAAGGTCAGTTATCATACAAAGATGTAAAATACAGAATGAAGGGATTTCGAACGGCCGTTGCTTGGGGACTATTCAAGATAACTAAACGATTTAAACGTCAAATTGGAGAGAAAAGAACTAAGTTTTGTTTCCCGCGTAGCATTAGAGGGAGCGTTGACCTCATTACCGTCGGGAAGTGCGCGACACACTTAACAACAGGTTTCCAAATGGTTGGATAGGCAGGGGTGCGCCTATTCCCTGGCCTCCCAGGAGTCCTGATTTGACCCCTTTGGATTTTTTTGTGGGGATACGTAAAGAACATTGTCTATGCTGAGAAAATTCGTGATTTGCAACATCTTCGTTCGCGAATTTCGGATGCGATCGCAACTGTGACACCAGAGATGCTTCACAACACTTGGCGAGAAATCGAATATCGCTTCGATGTATGCAGAGCAACAAATGGAGCTCACATCGAAACATATTAAGGTATGAAAAAAACTTAGTTCTTTTCTCTTCTATTTGGCGTTTAAATCGTTTAGTTATCTTGAATAGTCCCCAAGCAACGGCCGTTCGAAATCCCTTCATTGTTGTCTACAAAATTTGCTCTTTATACGACATAATTTTTACACGATAATTTTTATGAATTGCTTGTTTGAAGAAAATAGGAAATTTAAAATATACAAATTAAAAGGAGAAAAGTGTGAATTATTGTTAATTTTAACGAATCAAAGTTTAATAAATGAATTAATTACCTAATTAATAAGTCTATTGCAGAATCATTACAGCCACAAATACAATAGATAATGAATTAAAACAAATGACGAACTAAACAAAAAACTATAACAAAACGAAGTATTTCGTGGCTGTATTGAAAGTTAAAAAACAATCTTGGGAAACAGCAGACACATACAATGTCTGTGTGTCTACTAAGTTGCTCTTTAAAACATATTTTTTACACGATAATTTTTATGAATTGCTTGTTTGAAAGAAAAATAGGAAATTTAAAATATACAAATTAAAAGGAGAAGTGTGAATTATTGTTAATTTATAACGAATCAACTAAGTTTAATCAGTACTTAATTTTTAACTAATTTGGTTTTGGCAACTATCGGTATCTTAAAAAGTGGGGTAATAAATCATGCAGTATTAAAATGGTCCGAAGGTATTTCAATATGGAGATTCAAATGTAGGTTTAAAAAATATTTGCAAACATTACAGAAAACAATATGAGAAATGTAAAAGGAGTTAGTTGAAGAATAAGCGTTATTTAACTGTGGTGTAGATATTTCAATCCTAGAAGAGTACCTTGTATTATGGTAGTGTGAAATTTCTTGGAAAATGTTATAATAATTTTTGAATATGTTAATTGGTATACATTCGATATAAATTTGGTGAATGTTTAGAACTAAAGTTTCTTTAAACAGAGCGTCAGTTGTAAATCGTTTACTTATACCAAATCCAACTTTCAAAAGCAATTTTTTCGCAATGTTCAGCGGTTCTAGCACACTTTTATAACACCATCTCCAAGCACATAGCAATAAGACATAGTAATCACAAACTTCTAAAATATACTGTATAATAGCTACTGTATCTATAAAAAATGTTTTCTAAGCTTTGAACCATGTGTTATTCATGAAATAACCCATCTATGCTCAATCGCACTAATGTTTTCTATTCAAACCAGCTTTAACGTTATTCTCATCTGGCTCACGGTAGCTGAAACTCTCAAGTGACTACAACTCAAACTTAACAACATAATTTTCAAACTTATAGTTTTGTCAATCTTCGTGTTTTAGAACTTTCTCGCGTAAAACTCTATTGTGGGCTATATATAATCTATGTGTGTGAAAGTAATGAACTATACAAATGTTTAATGACGAATTGTTTCAAGCTTTAATTATTATCACTGAAGTGTAATGATTGAAAATGTATTGGATTATTCTATGCATTAAACTAGCACTTAATTTTGTAAGTTACCAACACAGGGCGTCCATGAAATAAAGCACTCTAATTTCAAATCCAAATAATTTATGTATGGTTATACTTACATTAAATCTACTTGTATTTCCAGAAAGAGGGGTTTTAGAGTTAAATTTAGATGCTGTAATTAGATCTTCATGAGCTCAATTTCTTGCTTGACACGATTGAAGTTTAATACAGAACTAATTACTACTCCTTGATCAACTGGAGACATAGAGTCATCAGCTTGAGCAGAGTGCTCTGCCATACGTGTACGACAACCCGAATTTTAACCTAGTTCTTGACATATCTCCAAATGAGAACAAAATATAGTCATAACCGGGCTTCATGGTGGCCTTTCAACCCATCTTTACATAATCTGTTGTCAGACTTTGGCAAACTCATAGTTATACGATAGTCAAATTTTATATACGGTTAGGCAAAGTATTTTGTGAATCAATTTTTGTAATATGGATTTGGGTCGTCCTAACTACAAACTTAGCTGTCTTATTTACTTCTTAGGGCTGCAAGAACACGAAATGCTAATTTCATCAATGTTTTTCTCGTTTATTTGTAAACAAAGCGGTATAAATACACGATTTGCCACTGAAATATACCTTTTTCATGATACAATCAGAATAGATTTATTAGTAAAATTAATATATATTTCCTATAGATCGGATGTTTTTTGGAAGCATATAAAACATTAAATTAGTACGTGTACTACATTAGACTGTCATGGGGTATCTATACATTTTTAAAACTATTAATTTAACTGTATAAATGTTATTTGTCACTCAGTAATTAGATTAGATTGGTATGCTTAGGGGGATCTGGGAGTGAGAAGGGTATTGTATCCACAGCCCTTCTCGACACTGAAATGACATTACATTTCACATTTGATACTAACTTGATAGTTTAATTATCCAATTAAAATGTTGGACGTTTTATCAAAGTGTGCAGTAAATTTGTGTTTCTATTCTATTCTATTACTATTCAACGACGGTATATCTATTCACACACTTACATTAAATTATGGTAAATAAAAACGCACACACTTACAATATATAGAGTTAATGTAACGTAGTAAATGCAAGGTAAAACTCCTGATATGGATAAAGGGCATATATTGTTACCTATAAATATATATACGTTGACTGATTCCAGCATTTTGTATTTAATTCTGCAATTAGTTGGCTTATTTTTTAATTCAATTAAATTATTTGACTAAATTGAATACATGACATGTCATAAATACATGTATGTCAATAGCTTTGACAAGCAACATATCTGCTTGTCAATAGCTTACGTTTTGATTAAACAAAAATGCTCCTTTTTATTTTTATTTTAAATCGATTACGATTTTAAGATGATAAGAAAATTTGATAATATTATTTTACTATCAATTTGATAAAGTTGATAATAAATCTATGCAAATAATAAAATAATTATATTCATTTGATTTTGGATAACATATTTATCAAAGAATTTATTACGATTCTATTTATAAAATTTATATCAGACCTATTCCACTAATATAACCTCTTATTGATATATACAGATCATTATAATTGAGAATACAGGTTATATACACGCTATCAATTCAGTACTAGGACGAATTCATATTTTAAAACAAAAATAGATACCACAACTAAATTTAACTTATCATTGCTGGTAGGCTACATTGTTGTGGACATGGTGACCAGAGATCTCCATGTACACAACCTATGAGAGACAGCCCAAGGGGAGTGAGTTAAAGATCTTACAAGTAAGTATAGCTTGATATGCCATCAAAACAAAAATGTCTTGACAAAATAAAAACAATGCCTAAATTTGACCTGAAAAGGATTATGAAATACGAAACGAGGATAAATTGAAAGTAGAAAGCTATGAACTTTAAATCACCACACTTTTGTTTTGGAATGACATTTTAAGTTATGGTCCCAGGCTTCTTAGTATTCCAATTGAAAATACATACAATTTGATATCAAATTTGACCCAAGCCACAACTTAAAAATTTTCTGCACTTCCTAAAAGATCTTATTGATTAATAATTCACAGCTCTAGCTACAAATACTCAACTAATAAAATAAAAAAGGTTACATAACCTTCAGATAATCTTGGTCGTGTACATGTTTAAAAATTGTATGTACATATTTGTGTAATTGATTTGTATTGGCATTTTTATTTTTTTTTCTCCGATGGGGTTTGATTATGATCTTCGAAACATAAAGGACAAATATTCTATAGTTTTTAGAATTGTGACCAAAATATAAGGAGCTTTTTTCTATTTTCTTAGTCAGTAACGGATCTAGCGACATCATAATGAGCACAGCTTTATTCAATCGAATCAACTTGCGTGTTCACACGATCTTACAGCGACGAATCTGACATCATTTGGTTTGATAATACAGTACTTATTCAATGCCAACGTTGAAATAGAGCAGCATGGTAAGGGTGCTTAATCAAAACGTTGCGGTGAACAGAAACGGTTTGGAGATTGATGGGTGTTTTCCTTGTCTTTCCAAGTGACAGGTTATTCTAGCACGTAGTGACTGATCTTAGCTCTTGTCCTTGAACATTGGCCGCCATATTTTACCCTTAGTTAAGAGGTGAATCGGTATATTTTGTTTTGAATATCATGCATAAATGTTTTAGTTAAATATATTTTCTTAATTCCTCCAATATGTCTGGGATTGTAATAAAACGGTTATTTAAAAAATTGTAATTATATTTTGAAACATACGCAATTTAATTTCAAATAATATTAGACAGTTCAGTCATCCGATAAGGTCTGTAACTTACTCTACAACCACTAAATTACTAAGCGTCTACAGTAAGGGAGCTTACATTAACTCACCATCCCTTAAACGTTCAACTCAAAAACTGCGGTAACATTCATTGTCTTTTACTGGAAAACAGTACTAGGTGTCATTTGAAAGGGAATAATAACGCCTACAGAACTATTTGAATTGATTTTTTCACGAATTTAACTACTAGTTAGACTTCATAATCTACTGTTAAAAACATTATTACCATCAATATAAGATACATACTCTTATTACATACTCTAAAATAGTGTGTCAACAATCCTTCCTTTTATTAAAATGCTTACTTAACAACCTAACAGCCTATACATATATATAATATACATATATATATAATCAATATATATATTCTTGATTTGCTTCCCAAATATAATCGCTCTATAGTGTTACTCTTTAGAATAGGAAAATATACCCCAAAATCATACAATTGTAAAACACCAAGATTTCTAGGACACCAACAATGAAAAAACAGGACACCATGATACCTATTAAAATAGAACTTAAGTTAAGAAAGCAGTCCCTATCCTACCCGTGTTAAAATTGGCTTTTTAGGTACACATTACTTTTGCAGGAATGTTTAAAAAAATTCCTGCTCCATAGATGGACTCTTCATCTTTTTCTATATCTTCCAGTCTGGCTTTGGCAGGTTTTTTTGTTTTCTTGTAATGGATTACACAAAGCTACCTTCAAATTTGGGATTAAATATGCCTACCGGGAGGTGAACACGTGTGCAAGGGTTACGTAAAATGGTTGAAAACAGCAAAAATAAATGTTTTGTTCCTTATTTTTGGTATATATTTATGCTGGGAGGGTTTTCCTATAAAGTTCATCAAATAAAAATTCAGAAAATATTTTTTCGACTGCCGCCTTACCTTAATTAACACCAGAACCTACCTCTACTAGTTTATTCAGATCATATTTAATATTTATATCATATAATTTTTTTCTTCTTTTTTTAGTTTTATAATTTCTTTAGAAATTCAAAAACTAAATCTTAAAACTAAAAAAAAGAATTTCCAGAATTCTTTTTTTAAAGAGTTTTCAGTTTTACAGTAACTGAAAATTCTCTATAAACTATTATGTATACAATTATTATGAATGTCGAGTGGTATGACTGCAACTGAAAGAAAACTGTACTCAAGTTTTCCAACATTATTATTCATCATAGAAATCTTCATTGGTTCCGATCTACACATATTTACTTTAATGCAATAGACACAATTAGAAACGATAACCACCTTAGGCTATTACCTGTGTCGGTGAATTCCACAAAGTCTATCTACTCGTATATTCATCGAAGAGGTGATTTCCGGTCTTACATTAATTAGCTATACCGAACATTAATATCACTTCAGTCTTCTTTCAATTGTTACCTATTTTTAACAAAGCGTTATTTATAAACTAGGTTACACATTATTAGTACAGGTTTTGAGGTGGTATGGAAGCGTGTTATAAATCTTCGGCACCAGGTATAAGTAATATGTTTAAACATTTTTAAATATGGTTTTGTATTATTAAAATTTATTTGATTTTGTAGTGTTGCTACTCGAAACTGTTTAAACTGTGACGATGAGTAATGTATCTTCAGCTAAATACCTTTACTGAAATGCAAAAATACTAAAATAAATTTAAAAAAAATATATAAAAGGTAATCTTAAATTTAATTTATAGCTTAATTTGAACACTTATTTATGCATGTTAGTAAACTTAGTTCAAAATAATTGTGAACTTTGCAAATACCCATTAAACGCTATTATATTGTTACTTTATACTTTATACTTTTTAACTGAAATGGCAACCTACCCAGGTAGGTATTTTAAGCTAAGTATGAATGAGGAATGAATGTAGGATGATTGTGGCGCGATCTTGTAGTCTTGTTACTGACTAAGGCCGACATATTCCTTAGACAGGACTGTTAATTAATAGCCCAACAGCCGATGGCAAATAAGGGACCTACAGTTTAACGTGGAATCCGAACCACACCCTCTGAATTACGAATTGGTCTAATTATGAGGATGGTCTTTGTGGATTAACGTAGTATTCAATAGTGCGGACGTTAATCCACACAAGAGAACACCACAACCACCGCCATCTCTCACAACTATCCACAATTCGTGACCTCCAAGTAGCTGGATTACAGGATGTCGCCACCATCCCAGTCTTGTAAACTCTAAGGATATTTATGTTTGCTTTGTATAGTATACCCAAAAATATTTTAGATATGTAGTTAGCTATAACTGTGTTGTAATTTTGTTAAGAATGACCAAACCTAGAGCAGACACTGGAAAAACGGATGCAGATATCAAACTGCGGCAAGCTGATAACCGCGCAAACCAGCTCAACGTTTCCACCACACTAAAATACTGTTATACAATATTAACATTATTAAAATCAACCCTAAAAGGTATGATTTAAAAGGTATGAGTAATGTATGTAGGTCTACTTTCACTAAACTCATAAATTCATGACCGATGAATAATTGATAACCTCCTATTAATTTTCAAAATTTAATATTCATTTAGGATTTAAATTAAAATATTTAAAGCCCAGAACTTTTATCAGTTCACACGCACTAGTCTAGAGGAAGACCACTACCTGTGGAGCCATCCCACTTCCATAACCAATGAGAGCTCTTATTTTCAAGGATACTCCATTTATGGCAAACTAAATTTATAAGAAATTAATTATTCCCAAAATTATGTAGCCGAAACACACTAACACTTTTTCTATTTCATAGGTGAAATTGGCTCCCGAAGTATATATTAAATCAAAACGTTGTCCCTGCAATTAAAATGTTACATCCTCTACTCTTTTCTTAAAACTGTTTCAAAATCTTTTACTATATTTGTAATTCCATTTTCATGAATAACCTTAAAATTATTCTTTGACGACTGTAATATCGTAGGCCTTAACTTTTTATTAATAAACTGATTAACTAAATTCCAGATTTGTTTGCTATCATTAAATCATAGCTATCATTCTTGATAATAACATACACAATAATTTACGTAAAACACTTACATTTTACATAATGATTACCAATCAATATAAATATACTGGTCTCAGGTCACAGTTATTTTGTTCGTCTTCTTCCTCACATGAAATAATTTATCAAAAACCTCTTTACGATCAATATTTTTTGAGAAAAATATGTTTCTAAGAAAAATTTAATGGAGTTCTGCGGGTATAAAAACTACATCAACTAGCAATACATCAACAGGAAATTCTTAAACATCGTGTTAATATGTTTTCCCTAAATTTTTATTTGGTTCTTGCCATTGTGGCAAAGGAAGACTCACTTAGGTGTGCTCACAACGGCAACACGAGCGTCTCTGATGGCGTAGGTCACGGGAGGGGGGGAGGAGGTGGATGTTATCAGCTGATAGTGATAGGAGTGGTATCAGTATATTGTGTAGTGGTTGGTGTGCGCGTGGTGTCGGCGAGTGTGCGGTTCGTCACCATGTAACAAGATCAAGAGTAAGTACGAGTGATAATATTGATTTTTTCCACGGAGCCTTTTGCCTGTAGATGACGATAAATTCACCCCTAAAAGACACTTGCGATTTCTGAACAGCTGTTAAATAAGTTAATCCTGTAAACTAGTCTTCACAGTCAAACCCGCAACTTTAATACGAGTAAAAATTACCTCTCAATAATCATTTTTCACTTTGTTGTAATAACAAAATGTTAACAAATGCTTTACATAACAGCAAATATCTATTTACACTTAATACATTTATTTACAGTATTTCCTTACATCCAATCATTACAACGACAATAATAAGTAGTGAGAAGTGGTTTATACGTATTACCATTTCGAGTTTTTATTTGACAGTGAAAATATTTTATACGTTCAACTGATTCGACAAGTTTTTTCACTCATGTAATGGTAATTGAGATAATAAAATACAACTCTATTATTTATTGTTATTTTCCTCTCCAGTACAGTTTTGAAGTGATAGAGGCTGATATTTAAACAAATTCTTCATGAACTTATAGATATGTGCTAAAATATGCTGGTACAGTTGTGAATGAAACACAGTTAAAACAAAGTTACCATAAATTATAGATTCTTTTATGACACCTTACCTAAATGAAAGCGCATTTTTGCTTTAGAACTAGGATAAATGTTACTTTTGTAAAAAATTAAATAGTCAGCATATTCTTGTCCCTAATTTGTCTGTTACAACTCTGAATTCCAAAATTCGAGCCGAATACTCGGTGCTAAATCTCCCTCTCTTTTATGTCATATACAATTATTCCTCTTTGGTAAAAATATTATTTGCATAAAAATGAAATTAGATTTTAATGAAATTTTAACCTAATAAAACTCTATGGTGAGAATATTTAAACACAACTGACTGATTAACTAGAAATCTTGATTTGAAAATCAAAGTAGTGAAGGGACTAGCATGCATTTACATGATTTTAGAGTGAAAGTGCATAAACAAAAAACACTTCACTGTGAATGTGAACTGAAACAGCTGTAAACTTGGCACTCTCGCCTAACAATGAATGGTGAAAGCTTACCCGAACATGATTCTAGCGTTATTAGTCTATGAGATCGAAACCCTGTAGGTTTTAGTTTACAATGAATACATTGCTATCATGGTTATCCATATAGACAAAATGGGCGAATGAATAGTGCTAGACAGAAGTGTGATAAAGAATCTTTATTGCTATCGGTCCATTGTTAGAAGACAAATATATAGACCGAGTCAAAAGTGTTATAGTTTAGATTATAATTTAGATAAACTGTGCTGAGGTAGGTTAATTTGTTTTCCCTCTGGTCTTATGTGATTTTGAATGGAGTTTCATTCATTAAAATCTGATGTTCAGTTTAGTGTAGCTTAGTACGTTGTATATGAAAAACTGTCACGATGTTGAGCTTCATCAATAATGGCCTAAAATGGTCAGTTTAGTGTAGTTCAGTATGTTTGACGTTGATCTTGACAAATAACGGTCTGCTATTGTCAGTTTATTGTGTTTTACACATAAATATCTGTCATGACATTGTGCTTGAAAAATAATGGCCTAAAAATTTCAGTATAACTTGGGCTAAAAGTTGTTGTAATAATTTGTATTTATCAATATTATTTTGTTTGAAGCACTTAAGTGGCCCCAAAGTATAACTCGGTGAGAAATATGAGAATTGAGGAAATAAAAAAACGCTATTATAAGATATTTAAAACTTACAACTAATACTGAAACTAAACTAAACTAAACTTGCATATAAGGTAGGAAACTCATGGAAGCTCACTGCAGAACAAGTCATTGTAATATTTACAATTCAATATATTGTCAACATAGAAAACATGTTTTATTTAGTATGAAATAAAGTAATATGCATGCGTCCATTTTTCATTTGCTGTGCAATATGTTCTTTGAAGGGTACCAATTCTGAGCAGAGATTATGATGTCTATTGTTTTTGCACTAATTTTTAAAACAATGCGTACAAAGATATAAAGATTTTCCCTGTCGTAAAGGTTTCTCAGATCTTTAAGCTATCGATCTGAGCTGTAGAATATTTGGAAACGTCTGTTTAGGAAATCAGCAGTATTTACAAATACTCAGTGGATTGTGTTGTTGAGTACCACTAGAAACCTTACTTATAGAGCTGTAAGCATACTCTCTGAGCACTCAAACTCTTCATATTAGAAGAGAGGATGGAATCCGAATCAGACAAATCTTTATTCATGGTTTCACAACATGTATGTAAAACAGATTAGCGTCATACTTAAAAACTAACATGAAACAAAAGTTTAAGTTCCACAACCTTCAACCAATTAAATACACATAAAATATTTTACCCTGTTTTACCTTCTTTGCATTTTTTAAGTTTTTTAAAATATATTTATTTCATTATTTTTTCAATCTAGGGATATTTTGTGTCAAAATGTGATTCCAGCAGCATAAAACTCCAGGTAATGTTTATTTATTATTGGATACTTTTTCTGTCGCGTATTGTAATAATGGTGGGTGCCCAATTAAGGAAATATAACTTTGGAAGCCTTTGCATACATTATTGTTTTAAAAATGAGTTATCCACGTACTGTCATAATATTTAAGTGAGAAAAATATTTTTACCGCCAAAGTTTAACATAATACTTATGACCCTTTTTTGAACGGTAAATTTTTTAATTTTGACGACACTTTTTAAATTTTGGATATCGGAACTTTGTCATTTCATATTCATAGATAAGACAACCACACGCGTGGGTATTTCAAGGTAAATATGAGTGAAATGTGAGTGTGATCATTGAAATGTATTTGATGAAATGTGTACCTTTGTCACTAATCAATCCAACTGAGTCATTTGCCAGGATCATTAGTTTAAGAGAGCCACGAACAAACATAACTGGGAGCAGAATCGAACCCTCACAAAATTATATTAAGATTTTACTCAGGACCGAACGCGTTATCTTCAGATTGTGAAGCAAGTAGAAAAGCCATCGAACAAAACAGTCAGTAGGTTTTATTAATAATTAAGTAAAATCATACACTGTATGTTTTTATTTTCAGTCATAAGTAATTACTAGGTCATGAAAGGTGAATAGGGAACCAACAATAAAGTAATAAAAGTAAAAGTAGAGTTAAGTTTGTATTTAGTTTGTGCCGAATTACTGGATATCGGTTGGTATAGTTCTCGGTTATAGTAGCATAGACTCGTGGGACCAGGAGGGAACACATCATAAGATTGCTAGGGCGGGAGACATTGTCTGCATGCCTTCTCTTACAACATTGCTGGTATTGAAGTCGCCCTTTCATAAACCTAGATCAGTGCTTTCACTACTTTCTTCATTACCCTAGTACGAAACACGAAGTAATTAAGTCGACTTTTTAAAGTTTTAAGAATGATTCCAGTAGCGTTCCAAAGTAAAATAGAATACATAGTATGTATAATGAATAAAGTTATTCGTAGTAGGCTTGCATGATGGGTTAACTATTTTTTCATAGAATATTATTTTTAAAAGAGATAATTTAAGATTAAATGACTTACTGGAATAATTGTTTACATGGAAAGTGATGAATTAATGAACCGGTTTAGGTCCTAGAGTCAAAGTGAAATTCTTTTACACAATGAAATCCTTAAAATTCATAATGGCGTTGGTTTTTAACTATTCAATATATTTTATTGGCCTTTTTAACACCTGTACTGTATCTAGAACACGGGCGTGTTGGAAAAGTCCAAGATAATTTAATGACTCGATACCTGATATACTAATAGAAATATTTACTGGACAAATAACTTATTGGCATGAAAGTTTATTAGGGGCCCACGGTGTTGGCTGGTAATCCTGTAGTGAGGGAGTGTCTATTGTAGAAGGAGCCTACGGTGTTGGCAGTAATCCTGTAGTGAGGGAGTGTCTATTGTAGAAGGAGCCTACGGTGTTGGCAGTAATCCTGTAGTGAGGGAGTGTCTATTGTAGAAGGAGCCTACGGTGTTGGCAGTAATCGTGTAGTGAGGGAGTGTATATTGTAGAAGGAGCCTACGGTGTTGCCTAATAACCCTGTAGTGAGGGAGTGTCTATTGTAGAAGGAGCCCACGGTGTTGGCCACTAACCCTGCAGTGAGGGAGTGTCTATTATTGAGAAAGCCCGCGGTGTTGGCCACTAACCCTGCAGTGAGGGAGTGTCTATTATAGAGGGAGCCCAGGGGTTATAGGGGAGGTTTGTCCACTAATCCTGTAGTTAGGGAGTTTTCATTATAGAAGGAGCCCACGGGTTTGTCCACTAATTCTGTAGTTAGGGAGTTTTCATTGTAGAAGGAGCCCACGGGTTTGTCCACCAATCTTGTAGTTAGGGAGTTTTCATTGTAGAAGGAGCCCACGGGTTTGTCCACTAATCCTGTAGTTAGGGAGTTTTCATTGTAGAAGGAGCCCACGGGTTTGTCCACCAATCTTGTAGTTAGGGAGTTTTCATTGTAGAAGGAGCCCACGGGTTTGTCCACTAATCCTGTAGTTAGGGAGTTTTCATTGTAGAAGGAGCCCACGGGTTTGTCCACTAATCCTGTAGTTAGGGAGTTTTCATTGTAGAATGAGCCCACGGGTTTGTCCACCAATCTTGTAGTTAGGGAGTTTTCATTGTAGAAGGAGCTTACGGGTTTGTCCACTAATCCTGTAGTTAGGGAGTTTTCATTGTAGAAGGAGACCACGGGTTTGGCCACTAATCCTGTAGTTAGGGAGTTTTCATTGTAGAAGGAGCCCACGGGCTTGGCCAATAATCCTGTAGTTAGGGAGTTTTCATTGTAGAAGGAGCCCACGGGCTTGGCCAATAATCCTGTAGTTAGGGAGTTTTCATTGTAGAAGGAGCCCACGGGCTTGGCCACTCATCCTGTAGTTAGGGAGTTTTCATTGTAGAAGGAGCCCACGGGTTTAGTTTTACTAGGGAGTTTTCATTGTAGAAGGAGCCCACGGGTTTCCACTAATCCTGTAGTTAGGGAGAAATCTTTCTGATGAGAAAAAAAGAATGTATAATGGATTTTGGAAAATTTGCCCAGAGCATAAAATATAATATATAAGCTCACACTCTATAATATCTAGTTCAGATCAAGTGATCAGTAAGGTTTCTTGGTTTCCTCCTGGTGGTTTACAAAAGTTATGAGAAGTTTCCCACGGTTTCCACGTAGCACATTAGGAGTTTAGTAATTAAGTTTCATCATGACGTCAAAACCGCAGAGGATGCTCTCAACTGTTGATTTTTCCGTTCGCTGTATTTTTGTTCTCCGCTGGAATCATTTTCAATTTCGATTTAGTTATATTTATCCAAAATAAAGTTTTGTACGATTTAACATTGAAAAGCTAGAGACTTAAATATATTTGACCAAAAACATTGTTTTTAAAAATACATTTTTATTTGATAAATTAATTGGAAAATTGGAATTTGGAACATTCATGTTATATAATTTGTGAAAGCATTCACGGTGATAAGAACTGTGGTAGCAAATCATCAATTAAATGAACAAGTTAATTGATGCTTAATTTTTGTCCACGTTCAAAAAAGTGTTATTTTAAGTGGGAGGGAATGATGCATTCCATCCCAAATGGAATCCAAAATGAAATTCGATTAAAATCGATATTACACTCCATTTGTCATGTAAGCTTACGATTTTGAAAAGCACCAGAAATACTTCGAAAAATATCATAATACAAGGACGCTTATATTATGTATTTTCATTATTTTTTCTCATAAAAACCTCAACTACCCATCACCACAATCCGAGTGCCTGTGCGGTAAATTAGAGACAGCGAGGTACCGTAGGGGTATAGATCACATGGGCAAGCCAATTGAAGTGACCAACACTCATGATCTGACAGAAGTTTCCGACCACTGGTTTCGATCCAGCAACTATTTAGTTACTGGGCCAGCTAGTTATCTCTGAGCTACCGTCTCAGTAACACTAGAATGTGTATATATATATACACAACCATGAATAAATATAAATGAATATATGTAAGAGAATTGTGGGCATGGTGGTTTTAAGGAACTAGGCTGCCGGCCAAACTGCCTCAAGGGCAGAGTCTATTACAATCATTCCTACTCTTACTAATTTTTAAATCAAAGCATTTTTATTACTCATTTTTAAATTGCAGAAAATCCAAAGGAAAATTTTACCACCACATTGTGAGATATTTGATCTTTCTTTGTTGGCTGAACTGGAACTTTAAAAGTTTTCTCTGATGTCTCACAGCAACACATACAGCTGAGTGGTTGAAATGACAGTTTTGTACCAAAATGAAACCGAACAATTCAATATTGTTCCCTCTACAAAGCACAGACTATATATTTATGCTTCTAAATTAATTGCTATTTTTTAACCAGAGAAAATTTTTCCCAAACATCAATCCTTGGAGTGATACCGAGCATTATCAATAAAACTTTTGTTTGTTTTACTAATCACTAATTTAGTACAATGATGGTTTTTAATCCTGTTTACAGAACTTTTGTTGATTGATTATTCATAGTTTTATTCTAACTCCAATTAGAGCAAAATCCAACTAAAGAATGACAAAAACTAATTATATAATTAAAACTAAGCAGGCGTTCAATAGATTTTCTAGTACTTGGTTTTTAAATCCAAGTATCTATGTTAATTTATATTTATATTTCTAATGTTGTGTAAATATATTGACTATATTTTCAATTGTGTAAATAAATACAAATAATAAAACTTCTTCGATAAAATATTGAATGTATTAGACATTGGTACTGTAATTATAAAAAATATTTCACAGCTTATAAAATAAATGAATCCAATCAAAAACAAATTGATATTTTTGTTTAATGAACTATTAAATTTTAAGTAATTAAATTGTATCTTTCAGCCTCGACTATAATAAGCCTAAACTCTCGAACAACGATCGACTAAATAAGTGGGTTCTAAATTTGTCTAAATTTAAATTCCATCAAATATCCTGGTATAATGAGTAAATTATTACACCAACGGTTAATTAGTTAAAACAATCTAGTACTAGGTATATGTTGTAACAATCTAAAATATATAAAGAAAACTTTGAACGTTCTTATACTGGTAATATAGTTCGGAAATTTCATTTGATGTATGAGTGGCAATGTGGAGTATGATTTTGAAATTTTCATCTATAATATTATAAAGAAGAGGTGGTTTCTGTATGTTTGTTTGTGGTTTTGTGGGTTTGTTTGTGGGTTTGTTGTGGCAAGTAAATGCGAAAAATACTGAACCGACCGGTTTGAAATTTTACACAAAGGTAGATCTTAAACTCATGCAACACATAGGCATACTCATTTCCTTAAAATCCTCTCGGGCTACGCCCTGTGAACGTCCTAAGTTTCAATGTTTACATTTTTAGAGAATGAAAACATAAAATTACTTGAATGTCAACAGCTGTGAATACTAAAATTTGACAGTTCGAGAAGAAGGAGAAAAGAAAGAGCTGCCGTGACCGTCCTAGGTTTCAATGTTTACATTTTCTAATGACAACATCCGTTTGCACTATATTTTGACAGTTCGGGAAGAAGAAGAAATAAAGTTGATTTTTCAGATAAACTGCTGGATCGAAATTAGTGAATTATTTGAAATAGCGGAATGGTAGATTTTAAGTTTTTTTCCGACGACTGTCTCTATTACATTAATCCTTATCCTCTCCCAATATTTGACATATGTTACTTTGAAATGTTGTAGACACTCCTGTTTTGTCATTTTGTAAACAATGAAGAATTAATTAACAATACCTTAAATGTATCAGTAGAGCCTACACCTTTCAGCCTTTTTAGCCCGTGCGAAGAACGGGTACTTTGGCTAGTATTAAATAAAATCCCTCAAATTCGTAGCCAGGAATGGAGATATGAGTTACTCATGATAAATTTTAGTAATAAATAAGAGGGTATCTGATGCGGTGAAACAGTGTGGCGTGGAGGGAAACCGGTGGTCGAAGCAATGGCCACTGGCCAGTCATCCAAGTAATTGCCCACATCCATACATAAACCTACTTACAGTTTCAGGTTCGATTTATGTTATGTTGGTAATTCTAACATCCATACATCTTGAAATAGATTAAACTATATTTTAACAAACAGTATAGTCATACAAACTATTTCATTATTTTCCTTTCATGAACCAGTGTACAAGAATGTCCAGAGCAAGTTTATTTCAATTTAACTCCCATAACATACGTCTCTGATAGAAAGGCATGTTCCTATGTCCTTTTTCTAAAAAAAGTAAAACTTTTATATAAATTTTATTTTTCCTCATATTGTAAAATTTTATTTAATTTTTGTGTTTTCTCTGTACTTATGTTATAGTAATTTCAGCTTATTTTATGCCACGCCATGATAAATACAGTATATTTAGTAATATTTCTTGAAATAACGTATGTGATATTTAGTATAATGATAAAAGTAAAGTATTTCTTGTTTCATTTAATTGTCGATTAAATTTATTTGCTTTAAAAATCGTTATCATTAACGTAGTTATTTGTTATTTCGTGTCATCATTTATTTGTAACCAAAAATAAATTGTGCGTTTGTAAATTTAAGTATATCTAGTTCGGGATTATTCTAGTCATATTTTATTAGACTTAACGAACTCGTTTGTGTTTTTTCTGGAGATGGTAAAACTCTTTAAATTTTCAAGTGTTTATCTAAATATTTACATTTAATTACAGAATAAACTCAATATATCAATTAGTAAAATACATGCAGTTAGTGCAGAGATAGGTTTGTTCTCATCCCATCCACGTTGTTCAGCTCGGGTTGGAGTATTGTACTGTCAAGAGATAAGGTCGGCGAATATTAACTTGTTATCAGTATCGAGCGTGGTTATCACCAATTTGTCGGCAGCAATGACACAACAACGCCACGATGAAGGTATTGTGTTATTTTGGAATAACGTTTATGTTTAATTTAGGAACTTAAATTGTGCTCTATTGCAATATTTATTGTACGAACGGTTAAAACATGAAACGCTTGACTAGGAATAGTTTATCATTGGAGAAAGAAATTTGTAAAGGAAAATATGAATTTTTCATAGCTACACATAAAGAATTATGTTTTTGGTGGTGGTACTTGGGGAAAATACGATTTAATAAAATATAATTTCATTTTTGATACTCGTTTCTCACAGGCTTGAAAATAAAATGCTTTGACTGGGATGGTGGCGACATCCTGTAATCCAGCTACTTGGAGGTCACGAATTGTGGATAGTTGTGAGCGATGGTCGGTGGGTGTAGTGTTCTCTTGTGTGGATTAACGTCCGCACTATTGAATACTACGTTAATCCACAAAAGACTATGCTCATAATTAGACCAATTCGTAATTCAGAGGGCGTGGTTCGGATTCCACGTTAAACTGTAGGTCCCTTAGTTGCCATCGGCTGTTGGGCTATTAATTAACAGTCCTGTCTAAGGAACATGTCAGCCTTAGTCAGTAACAAGACTACAAGATCGCACCACAATCATCTTACATTCAATCCTCATTCATACTTGGCTTAAAATACCCACCTTGTGGTATGGTCGCCATTTCAAATAATCTAATCTAATCTAATTTGTACCCTTATGAGGTTACAAAGCCGGTTCGATTTTGAGAAAAATCTTGCTCTGGATCAGTTGCTTTGGTATAATAATTGATTATAAA
Organism: Nephotettix cincticeps; assembly: GCA_023375725.1. Taxonomy (NCBI): domain Eukaryota; kingdom Metazoa; phylum Arthropoda; class Insecta; order Hemiptera; family Cicadellidae; genus Nephotettix; species Nephotettix cincticeps. The sequence goes on along the minus strand of CM041784.1, from coordinate 4,028,670 downwards.
TCACAAATAAATCAATGATTTTGTATTGGTACTGGATCAGTTGCTTTCTTTATCGGTATATTAATTGATTATACTCAAAAATAAATCAACTAATAGTTGTCTGTTTCAAATCTATATGTCATAAAATCCCTTAACTAACTATATAAATATTTTTAGTAAAATTATTAATTAACTTGTTGCATTACTAAATTGATTCTTTTAAACGATATTTTGAGTAACTTCAAATTAAAATGTGTAACATATCAACTTTGTTCAATTGTCGGACTTTCATAAGATAAAGCAGGCTACTGTATCTTAACTAAAGTTAAATTCGACAGCACATTTGGGCTTACATTCTCAACTGATAAAGTGTAAGCATGCAGTAAAGTTTACACAGAATTCAAACACAGGTTTATTTTAGATTTACACATCGGAATAGAGTAGTACCTCTTAAATTCATTCCTATACCGAGATCAGTAGGGCCACATGACTGACAATGTAAAAAGAGTTACATTAATAAATATAATAACTAACAGTTATTAATCAGTAATGCATCAAGGGATCAAGATGCCACTTTTTAACTCTGATGATAACAATTTTCTGAGCAACAAAAAGGACTTAAATCCCATGACGCATTCCAAATTGTTCTTCTACACTTACACCTGGAATTGATAGAAGTTAGAAATTGCCCAAGTGCTATTAACTACCCTGAATCACTGGCATCGTCCCAAATGGCTAACATAACCTCAAATAATTCAATGCGAACTATCGGCAGACCATTACAACAATTACTGCAGCTGTTATTATTTTTGAACGGGTCATTACAGAGTGTACAGATTTTTTATGGGATTACTTTTAGTCCCATGAGATTACAAACTCGATACTTATTTGTATTTCTTACAAACAGACGTTTACAGTTCCATGCAGTATACTAGAGTGAAAAAAGGAATTATTAAAAAAACCTTTCGAACCATCTAAACTCCACCTGACTAATTGTTGTGGTGATATGCAAATCTGTTCAAAGTCTAGACTTGAACATTGACTGGCTCATTGGCGGGAACACTGAACGTGCCACCCCAGTATTGGGCGGGAACACTGAACGTGCCACCCCAGTATTGGGTGGGAACACTGAACGTGCCACCCCAGTATTGGGCGGGAACACTGAACGTGCCACCCCAGTATTGGGCGGGAACACTGAACAGTGCTCCCGCCCCAGTATTGGGCGGGAACACTGAACGTGCAACCTATTTTAACTCGGTAGATTTTCAACATGTTTATTTAAACGTAAAGCTATTTTTCATTTTTCTATGTATGACATTATTTGCTTGTGTTTTAACATCCTGTAAAGGTATTTAGAAATTTGTAATTCAATTAATTTAATTTAATCTGGTTGTCTTCTTAATTAAGTTTGTTTTTGTGAACATCCTGAAATTTATTTATTTTTTCGAATGTGAAAACTTGAAACTACAGAAATTTGTGACGGTATGAATGTGGGCTAAATCCAAAAACGTAGGTCGGATCTCATTATTTTTATTGATTTTTTACTCTTTTAAACTTTGTTTTGGTTTCAATAAAATAAACAACAATATAAGATATAAATGTTATTCACGCCATCCAAAAATATTTTAAACGGTCTTAGTGCAAATATAACGAACAAATTAATAAGTGTTTTATATACACTACAAGAAATGATTCAACGATTTAAAAAAATATACAACCAAAATGTTGAGGCAAAAAAAACAATATTAATTTTTGGGAGGAGTTTAAAAATCAAATTTATATATAAATATATATAATATATATATTATTTATTTATTTATTACGAAAAACTTGTATTTATTAATCGCACGAACGTAATATAAATTTCCATTTTAGGAAAATTTCAAATGTTTTTATTAAAAAAAATACAAGGATATCTAAATAAATCAGAATACTGTGTGATAATGAATAAAAGTATAAAATACGTTCGGTTATCCAAGCTGCGATCTAGTGAGGCTGACATGTTGGGTTTCATCACAGAATATTTCAATTGCTGAAACATGATAATTTATTTACATCTAATAACTGATAATCAAAACGTAATTTACCAAGCAGTTTCACACCAGCATGTAACGCTATCCAAGGAAATAGCATACCTCAATTAACAGTTATTCCATTGGTTCTCGTTCGGGTGACAAAAACGACCGTTGTTAAATACAATGGCACAAAGAGCGCAGTCATCCACTGACCTCTGTCCTGGATTGATAGTCCACTGTCGTCTGCTTCTAAACGCATTCTCAGTGTTACGAAACAGACGAATTCCAACAAAACACAAGAAATTATTTTATACTAAGGCCTGCGGACCGGGTGATCAAGAATACACTTAAAACATCAAGGGTTTTTGGTATGTTCATTGTCGACCGCGTCAACTGGGACTCGTGTAAGTTATCTTTCTACGTGTCAGATTTTCTCGTGTCATCTATCTGTCAAGATGTCTACAATTTTTGCTAGACGTGAACTTTTTTACACGAGTTACTTTGCTTTCTTTAAAGATTTTTTTACATATATTACTAGTTTTTGGTGGTAACAAGCGAAGAATAAAAGAAATCTGCGCATTATAAATAAGGTATTTAGTATTATTCCTAATGCTCCACCCGAAATTCACCGTAAACCTCGTTTTACAAATTAAAAATTAAAAAAGTTTTCAATTTGTGAAATTATTACCTGATATCCTACAGAATATTAGGACATAAATTATTTTAAAATAAAATATTTATCACGCTTACCAGAAGTATACATTCTAGGTAACATACCATAACGTATGATTGTAACTACACTTAATTGTTAACACTTTAACTACGTAATGACAACATCCAATGTCTATTTACAAAACCACCGTGTAATATTCGCTTTTAAAACGAATTACTAACAGTTTTACTGATACTTTTATCATTACTCTTGTTCTGAGGGGTTTAAATTTTCAGCAGTCTTTGACACGGTTTATGATATTCATTTGACATTTTCATTTTGTCTGTTTTGGGCTAACGCTGGCTATGAAAATAATAGTCGGTTTGAGAGTCTCCCATTTGATACCTAAAACCTCGGGCCCTCCCATTCAATATAAATATTCAATACACATTCAAATACAATTCAAACCATTCAATATAACTCTAAATAAATAACTCCACCTGGCAATTACTCACAAAGCACTGCGATTCAATGAAAGATGATATGTTGATTATTTTTCATTCTCAATAGTTTACACGAATAAATACTAACAACTTGTATATATTGTTATACTTACGTATATGTTGCAGTTCCTCTTGAAATAAAATGATAAATTTTAACTAATAATAATTTTTTTAAATCACACAAAATTTATAATTGTAAACAAGATATACATAAATGTTGTCACAAAGTTGACGTATTGGTTACAACAAATACATCATCAATTCTTCCGGGACATAAATAGCTTAGTTAACTTAGTGTAACTATATTGTATATTATTAATTTTGCTTAAATATTTTGAAAATGTATCATACAATATAGTGAAATACATCCAAACACTTTAATTTTGTCCTATTTTAATCAACAACAAATAACTTTATTAGCCAAGTTTGTGATAAAGAGTCAATTTGTATTATAACCAATTAACATAGTTTATTTCTGTTTTATTCCGAATGCTTACTAGATGTCATCTTAAAAAAATAAACGAAAAGGTATGACAGTTGTTGCTCGTTGAAATACGTTTTAGAACCCCCTTAAAGAATAAGTGTGGATTACAAATTAATCTTGAAGAAATCATATAACTTTGTGGTTCTCATATTTTTTAATTTAATATAATATTGTGTACCTCATCCGGTAATATTTAGTCATAGAAACATAAAACATAACGATTTAGATTGATAACTGCTTTTATAGGCTTATATATTATTTAGATTTTTATTGCGGACATTTTCCATCACGATTTTATGTAAAACAAAGTTTCACGACGTTTTGGGATCTGGAATCTGATCCCGTTCTCAGGTGAACTAATATCTAAAACATAGCACAATTAATTAACATATAATCCGGACCAAAGCGGTATAAAGCTGAAAACATAAAAGTTTAAAGCAGTCAAAAAAACTTACAAACAAACCATTCACTAACCATTACACACAAAAGAAACCAAACACGTCCGCTCGTCACGGAGACTCAAAGATAACTGAAAGGAGTGGGCGTGTCCCACCGGAACCGGAAACAAAATGGCCGCCGTCAAAACCCTAAATCCAGGCAAAACACGTCCAACAGTATTTATTATTATTACTTCATATTCAAATGCAAATCCTTCCTAATGTACATGAAAAAATTGTAGTACAAAGTTAACTTTACAGAGCAAAAAACACATTATTTTTACAATTTTATGCTTAAAACAAAAATCTAATGCCCCTTACGAGCTTTACTAAGAGTTAGCATACCATGAGAATTTTGTTTCGGATTTATATGAATATCATTTACAGATACTTTATTTTCCCTATCCTTAAGTTCTTTGCTAAGAATTGGCAGCCACAATGGCCGAATCTCAACTGAAGATTGACTAATTGGTTGGTCTGCTAGTTTCAAGTAGGAAGCTTCAATTAGTTTTCTTTTGAAAAAATGAGGTTCCCGGTGTATTATCTTTGCTTCTTCGAAATTCATTTGGTGATTTTCAGACCAGCAATGGTGGGCAGTTTTTGACTTTTCAACTAAGCCCTTTCTCGTGTTTTCTCTATGTTTCTTTATTCTAACGTTTAATGGTCTTTTTTGTCTCTCTCTTTCTCAAGAGAAAAACTTTAAAGGCTGTGTCTCTCAGGGTCTAGGTTTGACGGCACTCCGGGTGAGGCTATCAGCCACCTGGTTTTTGAAAGTATCAACCCCTATGTAAGACGAGATTAGACACAGTCATAGCATAAGTGATTTACTTTAATTATTTATTCTATTATATTTATTTGAGTCTGAGACCATTACGTTTTTATTTTATTTTGAAGATTGTATATTTCTTTTCGGATCTTTTTTAAGTTTAAATTAAATGGTGGATGGATGAAAAAACATGTTTTTGACTAATATGTCTAAGCTCTGGGGATGGGAGTGTTAGCAGATTTGTGGAGTTCAAAAAGTACAGCGGAAGTGTTTCTATGGAAACCAAAGATTTTTTCTAAACACAATGAAAACACTCACTTGAGACGTTTTCACGATTTAATTAATTCTCACAGGGAAGTAAATACAATATTTTTTTAATATGGTGTACTTATTTCGTAATGTAATTTAATTATAAAGTTATATTTTATCGTGCATAATTTTTATTTTTTTCGTATTGAAGAGATTCGGTTGCATGAATGAACTTTATTGGAGTGTAAAGTGCTACAAGCTATGTACAGGTTTTTTTTATTTTACCTTTATTCTATTTAAACCGACTCTGATTGTGAAAAGTATATATAGAATAATAGAAAATAAATGGATAAAAATGGTAAAAACAAATGAGAAAATAAATCAAACAATTTTATTCTTATAGAATAGTTTTACATAGCATTGTTTTACTTACTGGCCGAAATAAAGAAGAAAGCAGATTCCAAACGCAGAATCGATACACCTTGCTGACTGGTTGTCTCGGTCATTTCCATATCGGGTAATCTTCATTAAGTAAACTGTCCTGATCGACTTGGTAACACGAACATAAGTGTTTTAACATTTTACAGTTACTAGGAAATTTATTTAGGACGGGAAATTAAATTCACGGTATTCATTTCTACGATTGGAGTACTACCACTTGAAATAATACAGATTTACTATAACTAGGCGCACATAATCAAAAAATATTTCAAACCCATATAACTACTTTTTTTATTTCTCTTAATTTAACTGATATAATCAGCTTGAAATGGTCGTGGTAAATTAAATGTTTGGCTTATAAATTTAAAATAGTTAGTATATGCTATAAATGTATTCCGCCAATCATTAATTACTAATTGGTTATTGACCAAACATTAATTCCCACATTAAAATTATTTCCTTTGATTAGTAAAATATCCTTTGAAAACTAAAAGCTATAAAGGCTAAAGCTAAAGGCTATAAATGTATTCCGCCAATCATTAATTACTAATTGGTTATTTACAAAACATTAATTCCCACATTAAAATTATTTACTTTGATTAGTAAAATATCCTTTGAAAAAGCTATGCTAGTGACAAAATAATATATAAAAGCATCCTTTTATATAATATAAAAAGAATCAGTTATGATAATTAATTATGTACTGTATGCGTTTTGTGATTAATGCCACTGAATGGGCTTGAAGCTTAACATCTTTGTCATATTCATTTAATATAATAATATATTATATTGTTAATATTTATTAAATATTTCATTGATATGTATTAATATATGTATTATATATATAATCCTTTTGATTATATAATTTTGATTTTGATATAATATAATATATTATTGAGCACTTCAAACATATTACAGACAATTGATAAGCTAGTATACTATAGTATAAATGTAATTTGAAAAGGTTATTACTTTCTAAACACTCTATGCATTTAACGAGATACAATTTTATGGCGTCTTTTATTGCATCAACTATAAATATAGTACATTCAATTTTAGGACGAGGGTTTTATCTCCACTGGAGGGGTACCCTGGAGGAAGAATGCTTGCTTGTCACGCTCCCAGGGTTTCCTGGGCGGGGGTTTTACTGTTCTAGTGTTTGTGCCCTAAAATGAAAAGTTAGGGACTCCTGGGAAGACCTTTCCTAGTCTGGGGAACTCGATGGTTGTTTAGTTGGCATATGAATCATCTTGCGTGGTTTTGACACTAGATAAAAAATTCATTAAAGGTTCTTATTACGTCTCTGGGATTTAGGAAGAATCTGCATGTTTTACCTTTCCCATCCACATAAATAGCTTGTTTAAAATGTCTGAATAATATTTTGTTCACTTGAAAAGCTTTTCCATTGGGCTTTGCTCAAGGATCTTTGACTCTAACCTGAAAAAACAAGAAATAGAGCAAGATAACTCATATATTGTTGTGTGTCAACATCTTTGATATCCAGATCCTTTAGCGAATGCTCAGTTGTGTGTCAAAGTTTCGGATATCAAGATCTTTCAATAAATGCCCAGTTTTGAGTTATCTTGATCTGATATCCAGATCCTTCAGGAAAGGCTCAGTTGTGTGTAAACAGTACTAAAATCTAGATCCTTGAATAAAGGCTTTGTTTGTCAATAGTTTTGATATGCAGATCCCTTGGTTAACGCTTAGTTGTGTGTCAACAGTTTTCATATCCGGAATATTCAGTAAATGGTCAGTTGCTTATTAACAGATCTGATTTCCAGATCCTTCAGTAAAGGCTTAGTTGTGTGTCAACAGTTTTGATATCCGGATTATTCAGTGAAGGCTCAGTTGCTTATTAACAGATCTGATTTCCAGATCCTTCAGTAAAGGCTTAGTTGTGTGTCAACAGTTTTGATATCCGGATTATTCAGTGAAGGCTCAGTTGCTTATTAACAGATCTGATTTCCAGATCCTTCAGTAAAGGCTTAGTTGTGTGTCACCAGTTTTCATTTCCGGGTTATTCAGTGAAGACTCAGTTGCTTATTAACAGATCTGATTTCCAGATCCTTCAGTAAAGGCTTAGTTGTGTGTCAACAGTTTTGATATCCGGATTATTCAGTGAAGGGTTAGTTGCTTATTAACAGATCTGATTTCCAGATCCTTCAGTAAAGGCTTAGTTGTGTGTCAACAGTTTTGATATTCGGATTATTCAGTGAAGACTCAGTTGCTTATTAACAGATCTGATTTCTAGATCCTTCAGTAAACGCTCAGTTGTATGTCAACAGTTCAACTCTCATCAGGAAGCGGATCTTCGCCACGATGGCTGTTGACACCCTGACAGCTCATGATGAATATTCATGTATCGGATGTGACTGATACAGAGCAAACCAAGCTAATTACAATCTTAGCGTCACTTTCTAGTGTATGATTTAAAATACTTTACTGGCATTATTTACCTAATTTTGAGGTAAATATGAGTAGTAGTTACACAGACTTATTTGTTTTGTTAATTTGTTCATGCGTGCTAGATATAATGAAATGTTTAAACTAAATATATTGGAATTTTGTTTCATTAACCGCTTTAATATTGCAAAGAGCATGACTTTCTATTTAATTTTTAAGTTTTTGTGTTTTAAACGTATTTCCCTAGTTTGGGTAATTGTTGCAAAATAAATAATTATGTTAGTAATTACTTAAGTATGTATCACTTCATTGAAATTAATTATTGAATAACTCTTAGAAAAACATATACAAAATACCAAATCATCGTAATCATTTTGGATAAATTTCTGGTTAATACAGGTACTCCTTTGTAAACTGTTAGCTCCTCCAACTGGTCACAGCTCTGTGCGAAAAAGTTGGGTATGCCAACTATGTGCTGTTTGACTTCGTGATTTATATCTTTGAATGGGCTAGAAGCTTTATTTCTTTGCCACAATTTTCACTAAATAAAAGTATGTGCTTCATACACATTCATTTCTTCTTTACGAACCAATAAGTTCGTATAATATGGTTAAATTTTTATTTTATAATAAAAAATTTCATCAATAAGACATGATACAGCTTTATGGCATCATACACTGTTTTACTTTAAAAATCATTCTATGAACGTCCAATATATCAATAAGTATTCCAAATAATTAACATATTGTTTATGTTTACTATTAAATGTCAAAAAGTTTCAAAAACAAAACAATAATACAGTCTTATCATGTTGTATCAGATAGCAGATAACAAAACAATAATACAGTCTTATCAGATGTTGTATAGATGTTTGAGAAACTCATACTGTTAAGAGTATTTCCGCTGCTAAAAAGTTCGCTTTCCTAATATCAACATGGTGTATGCTTGGTTAACCTTATCAAATTTGGCCATTTTACAGTCTAATATTATCTCAGCGTTTAAGAAGAGGAAGCAAGTTGATATACTTTAATTGGACCTCTCAAAAGCTTTTGATCGTGTCTGTAACTCTTTGCTGGTGGAGAAGTTAAATGCGTGTGGCATTCATTGTCAGCACCTGCTTTGGTTTAAAAGTTAACTTTAAGACCATCAGCTAATAGTCAAGTATGTATCTGAAACTTCAAAAACTTTACAGCTTCTTCAGGTGTACCCCAAGGCTCTCGCCTTGGCCCTATTTTATTCAATGTCTTTGTGAATGACCTTTCAAGTGCATTAAATCCCATCACACCTTCTTTGCTGATGACGTCAAATTGTTTTCCTCTATCTCATCTATAGAGGACTGTGTTACACTACAATATGATCTATTTCTGGTGGAATCTTGGTGTGATGCTAATGGTATGAGGCTGAACATGAATAAGTGCATGTCCATTACTTTCCACAAAATTGTGTCCTTTCTAGTTTTTTCTTACCATTGCTCTATGGGACTGAAATTGTGAGGGTGAATGATTTAGGTGTAATTTTGTCATCTTCTGTCAGCCGTGCACCTCATATTGCACGGGCTTGTGCTAAGGCCAACAGGACTCTTGAACTTATCTTCAGGGTATCCACGCTTCATTCGTCAGCCTGCTGCATTGAGAACTCTATATATGTATATCATACGTTCGTCCTCATCTTGAGTATGCCTCCGTAATTTGGTGTCCCCAGCAAAGATACCTTGTGGAGATGATTGACAGGATCCAGATTCGATTTGTCTGAATGGTGGGCGTACGTCTTAATTTCCGGTTTCTTGAAGTCCTAGTTGACATGTTGGCCGCTTAACTACGCCTTCCTTCATTGGAGATCGGAAGAGATATACACGATGTCATTTTCCTATTCAAGACCGTTAACGGATTCATTGACTGCCCTGTAATTCTGGAGCATGTTGATTTCCGCATACCCTCTCGTACCAGATCTGTTGAGCTGTACGCTAGACACCATTATGGAACCAGATATGAACGAAATGGCCTAATGTCTCGCATTCAGATGAAGGCTAATTTGCTCCTTCCAGAAGTCGATCTCTTCTTGTCCACTGCTTCAACTCAGAAGAAGCATATTTAGCAGTAGTTGAGTTGCATAACAAAACATACAGTCTATCCTTCTTCATTTCAGTTCCTGATAATACCATTTATTAGTAATCTTTGGGTTACTACACTTAACATTTTTAATTGGTGCATAGCTGTTTAAGGACCATAGCAACTATTCAAAATTTATTAAACATAGTGTCTAGATCCAAACCATTATCGTATACCTTAAACCAGCTTATTTACCTAAGATAAGCCAAAAATAGTGAGCAGTTTTCAGAGTTTATGGACCTAATGACTTTCCTGAAAACCGGCACCTTACCAGATGTGATACTTACTTGATGTGACACTGCTGAGAAAATAGCATTATGGTCTGAGGCAGCAGTATGTAAAACTGAAGCTTTCCATCTATCTGGATGTACAGAAGTGACAATGTTGTCTATGCAAGTGCCCTTGTTTACACTCCATACAGAAAAATTAGGCCGAATAATTTCATTGACAGCAATATTAAGTACAAAAGATGTTATCATATTCCTGAGTTCCAGTACTTCACTGTTATTAGACATAAAGTTTATATTAAAATCACCTGTGCAGAAAAAAATTATATTCACACCACGAATACTTGAGAAAATATCATGCAGTCCATCCAAAAATAATGGAACATTAGCTGAGGGGGTCTGTTGAAATTGATGATCATAGAGTTATACTTTATGAGATATACAGCTGAAGGCTCAAAAGTCACCCCACAATCTGTGAATTGTCATAGACTTCCCACTCAATTTTACTTTTCACAAACACAATAGAACCACTATTAATAAAATTTTGATGTGAAAAATGTGTTGGCAGTTTCATAACCTGGCAAAGTTAAATTGTTTATTATTAGATTAATTGTTATTAAGTTGGATTATTTAGTTAATTAGAAACCCAATGTTCAGTAACACATATAACATCCACTTTGCAATTAGACATAAGGGAACTTAAATAATCAAGTTTATTCATTAGAAATTGAGCATTCCATACCAATACACTGTCGGAAGGGCCGAGATAGACTCACTACTACTGAATGGATGCGAAGGGACATTGTCTCTCACATTCACTATGTTTTCATTCCTGGATTCAGAGGAGATTCAAAAAACGATCTTGACTGGTTATACTGTCTGTAGATTTGTCCATAAGTCTGAACCTGAAACCACTAACATATGTACCACTAGGCCAGAACTCAGCCATGAATATTTTCTCCCACAACTGTGAAGAAACTCCCACCTTAGAATATCTGTACCCAGGATATCTATTTCTCATTTGAGAAACATTATAATCACCATTTATCTCTTCATTGATTTAGTTTTTAACCATTTCACAGCCTACATCTGGAGCTAACCTAAAAACGAAGATGTACTTATATTTACCAATCACTTTTAGTTTGTCGCCCTTTTCAGAAGCAGATCCCATGTTTTTTTCATTTAAAGTGAACCTTTTACTAGACTTATCATCCTTACGATTCAAATGTTGTAGTTTTCCATTTACAGTTGTGTCAGTATGATTGTGTTTTGCAATAAAAGTATGTTTATGTTTACCAGAGATTGATGATTGCTGTCCCTTTCCATTCTGTTCCTTGAAGTTTGGTTTCGTTCTCTCCGCCAGTGAAGTTTTACTCTTAATTCCTGTTTCCCTGTTCCTCTTTCCCACCCTATCAGCAGATAACTCTGACGAACTGTCAAAATGTGAATCTAAGACTTAAATTGTTGAAGACCTCGTAACACTCTGAATAAAATTCAAAGACTTATCCTCCTGAAAATCAACACTGACAGAACTAGAACAGAGAAGGATTAGACCAGGTTCATTTCTCGATTTATGGCCTTTATTCGATTTTATAACACCAGAAAACGTTTTATTCTCTTGTGTCAAAAGTTCACTAATAACCCAGAGGTTATTAGTGCCTCATCTGATTAGGCAGATTTTAACCTAAGATTCTCGTCTTTCAGATTATTAATTTCTTAAACAATAACAGAATAATTTGTATCTAACGACGAGTGGCAAGTGGACATGTTTTGTTTCTTGTGTACGTAATTGTTAGTGAATTGTATTGTTTGTCGTTTTTTTACTGCTTAAAACTGTTTTGTTTTCAGCTTTATGTCGGCTTAGTCTGTATTACATACTAACCGTGTTACGTTTTAGGAACTAGCTCACCTGAGGACTGGATCAGATTCCAGATACCAAAAAGTTATGAAACTTTGTTCCACTTAAATCCGTGATGGAAAATGTCCGTAAGAAAATTATAAAAGACACGGTCCTTACTCCAATTTTTGTTAGGTAGCTTCTATTGAGTGGAGGTAGGTCACCCAGGTTCGTTTGCATCAGCTCTCGGAATGTGGACCAAGGCAATGAGGCAAATTGTTAATTACTTTCCATTCTGGTGAATCTCTATTTCCGGAAGCTGCATAGCATTCTGTAGGCTCTAGTAAATATCTGGATCACACAAAGGATCACTGCAGGGTCTTATATCTCTTCTCTCTGTCCTCAGGTGGTGATGGAGCGTCGAAACCTGATTCTGACCGCAATCCTCTCCACACTCGGTGTGGTCCTGGTGCTAGCTGTCGCGTTATACGTTTTCTTCTGGTGCCACAAGCGCCGTCGCAAGAGGGATGACGCTGCCGCTCTAGAGGACGGCTCCAACATGGCGGTCACCGTCCGGAAGGAGAAAGAGTCGAGAAACGGTTTCCTCAACTTTAAAACTCCTCTTATATCTACCAAAACTTTAGGGTAAGTTTACAATTCGAACTGCTATGTACCATATCTGCTTTTATCTGTGGTATATTATCGAATATATATATTATTTAGTAAGTAGCATCAATGGATTTAATAATATAATATATAAAAATCCTCATAAGCTTGCTGTCTGCACACGAGAGTTCATAGATGTGGTTGGAGTAGTAGTGAGTATCGAGGCTTGGAATCCTGTGACACTGCCAATGTACACACACGACGAATTTTAACTGGCATCACATAACAAAGCTACATTTTTACTGGAGATACAGCGGTAATATATGGAGTTTGAGACTCTGGTCCGGAGATAAATTGAGTCCAAAGTCCAGACTAAACCTCCAAAGAGATAGTTCATCAAAATCAAAATACATAAAATAGATTATAAATGACTCGGGGATAGTTGAATGGATATTGAACAAACGACAAATAAATTTAACACGCAACATATAAAAGTGGTAAAATATTAGGGTCTATTGGTTGTATCACAGAGCCACATAATATATTAATCGTACAAATAATGTTTGAATTGTATGTTGAGACTTTGTATACATCATCAAAATGTTAAGTAGGCAGTAAATGGTTATGGCATAAAGAAACCTTAACAAAGAATCGGAAGGGCGAATAACGTTTAAATAAGTCTACAAAATTGAAAGGTGGTAAAGAAAGTTATCTGAATGCAAACGAATGCCCCGAAATAACCTCCATTACGGTTTCCATTACACCGTCTGTCTCTTTAATTAAAGTTTAACCTTAAACAACTGTGTTATATGTGGTAAGAAGATTCATAAGGTCAGTTAAAAATCTCTGGTTAATAATTACGCAGCTATTGGTGATTGTAAATGCGAGAGTTCTCTTAACTTCAATATTTTACCGTTATGATATGACGATCTCAAGACAATTTTAACCTTACTGCCAGAAAGATATTTTTTCGCAGAAATTGAAATAGAATTAATTTTTCTCCGTTTTCGTAGTGTATTTTTGAGTTACAAACTTTCCATTGCTTCAGCAAGACTGGCTCTAATTTAAGACACCATATTATCACGTGACACATCAGGCAAAAACAAAATCTTCGATCTACATATTTAAAAAGTCTGAAAGAGATAAAATGAAATATTGAAAGATAAATTCATACTTAATTTTTTTCATGTTCTTGTTTTGTGTTCATAATTAACGGCTTCAAGGTCGGCAAACGTTATTTACAATCGTCAGTTCCACGCAGGCTGGCAAATGTTACCGAAGACGCAGACTATGGTATGCTACCAATAGTAAACATCACCGACATACCACGCTTTGCAGAGTGAAGGGAGGTTAATTATTGATAATATAACGATAGTATCATTAATATAAAATATCATAAACCAACCTAACTTAACTCCGCAGAGCGCTTTATGTCGGCTATGCTTATACATCATAAAACATTAAAATCATACCGGTACCGTAATGTAAAATGTAAGTAACTATATATAAACCACTGAAAAAAATTCTTTCAATCGGATCTTTTGTATTTTAGTGTTTTTAAAATCATCTCAAAATCAATACATTATAGTAGAAATAAATACTGTGGTTGAGAGGGGTTCGCTTTCCTTTTGAAATTATTCTGACTGCTTTTTTTTGCAGTCTAAAAACCCTTTCGTGTCTAAATTTTGCACAACTACCCCAAAGTCTTATTCCATAGGAAATGTGAGGGTAGATTAGGCCAAAATAGGCCATTAAAAGTACTTCTTTGGAACAGAACTTTGAAAGGTTACGTAATGCGAAAATTCCAGATGTAACCTTGGTGCAGATGTTATCAATGTGATTCTCCCAAGTCAGACCTTTATCGAGGTGCATTCCTAGGAATTTCACGGAATCAGAGTCCTCTAAGAGGTCGTCATCCACCATTACTGCAGGTGGCAGGTCCAGCTCCTGCCGCCGTAAGCAGAATGAAATAACGTTTGATTTGGAATTGTTAGTTTTCAAATTGATCTCGGAAAATTTCTGAATGCAAGAGTTGACGTTAATAGACGATTTTATCTCTAAGTCTTCTTTTGTTTGAGCGCTGAGACATATGGTGGTGTCATCTGCATATTGGATGATTTTTCCATCCTGAATTGATAAATTTATGTCGTTTACGTACAGCAAAAAAAGAATAGGTCCCAAAATTGATCCCTGAGGGACTCCTTGGGCCAGCTTGACTCTCTGAGAGAGTGAATTTTCTATTTTGACACTTTGGAATCTGTTGGATAAGTAGGATTCAATCCACTTGTGTGGCAATCCTCGTATGCCGTACGTCTCTAACTGGAGCAACAGTGTCTCATGATGCACACAGTCAAAAGCTTTCGAAAGGTCAAGAAATATGCTGAGCACATGTTCTCGCCTCTCGAGGCCATCGACAACCAATTCTATGAGGTTTGTGATTGCATCGATTGTGGAGTAATTTTTCCTAAAACCAAACTGATCTGAGGTGAGAATTTCGAAGCGCTCAAGGTACATGATATTGAATTCCAACAAAATTTTAAAGAAGAATTTAAAAAAAATATTTTTTTAGATTGAATAGAATTAATTTTTCTCTTTTGATTATTTTTATAACACTTTCCATGTTCCATGACTGGCTTTAATTTGTAACATATTATCACCGACAAATCAGGCAAAAATAAATTTGTATACTATTAATAAGTAATAAATAAAATTATAATATAAATAAACGTTAAAGATAAATATGATAATTTTATTATGTTTTGTTATTTTATAATAAGGCTCAAGTCCACTGATATCTTTATTTAAAATCTCATTACTCACTGATTTAATGTTAAAAACAGATAGATCGCTAAATAAAAAAATAAAATACAAAAGCAATAATAGTATTTATAATATAAGATAGTTCTTTGAGGATAGTAAAATATTGCATAAAACATATTAAGGGGTTGACAGCTATGTTTTTATTTAATATTGTGAATTAAAATATAATAAAATATAAAATCCTTAAAAAAATTTTTTATAATTTTTAATAATTTTACAGGTAAAAGGATTCAGTACCTTCCCAAAATCTACATTATTGAAATAACAATACGATTTTATTCCTTATTTGATTTTGTTTTATTACTGTTATGTACTTAACATTGTTCCCTTATAAATCCTGATGGAAAAATCTACACAGAGAGTTGGAACACAAAATTAACATTCGTGTTCAAAGTTGGTTGAAAACCGTTAGTTCATAAAATGTAAAAAGTATTATTAAAAGGTTCGTGGTCACATATTTTTGATATTATTATTTAAACATTTTATAGTAATCGAGTTTTCTAAGGACAAAAAATTCAAACGAACACATCCAAAATTTTATCTCGTTAAAGTTACGTCTAGTTATCGTATTAAACTGAATAACCTTTTGAAAGAATCAGCGGAGTGGGAATTTCATTCGAAACTTTTCTTCAACGGCTGAACTTGTTTACATTTATTGCAAAGGAGAACTGAGACTGGAAGTTTGGCAGGGTGAAATATTGCGCACGTTCTAAGCATTTATGGTTATTTTCAGTTCCCACTTTATTTCACAAAATCTGTTTGCAAACATTTTGTAAAAATGATAAGTGATTTATATAATTTTACTTAATACTACAAACTACACTCAGCTTCACCATCTTTACTGTTCTAACCCTCTGTCTCTTTCTTTTTTTGATTTTTATATTCTCATTCACCCTTTAATTATCAATCCATTGTAAATTTTACCGGTCGGTATTTATCGTTAAACCCAATGACTAACCAATATTCATAAACTCATTTATCAGCACGCCTCATTTCAAGTTACTCTAAATTATTATTTCCGATTAAAACCATTAATGACAATGTATTAGGATTATTTTTTAGGTTCTTCTCTGTTTATTTTCATAATATCACCAAACCTCATACTGTATTTTAAGGGGGAAAAATAAACAAAACAATTCTATATGAGTATCTCCTGAAATGCATACTTACTCACGTATCGCCATTGTGTATTTTTTACAAACTATTTTATATACTAATAATTTTTTAGCTGAATGTTTTGGACCTAGGCATGTTCCTTAAATAGCAAAGACCAAATTTATAAAAAATACCAATGGAATAAATTGTTAATTAATTTTAAAATTGCGGCCATTTATGTTTAAAAAATAAATTAAATTAAAAGTGGTTGATTATTTTACAAAATATACAGAATAAAAAGTTATGTCAAATATAATTCCCTATCCAATATAAGTAATTAATAAAATCGGTTAGTAAACAACGGATACTCAGTACTTTTATCAGTATTATGAGTGTACGAGTACTACGTTATCAGCTGCAACAACGGCCCCTCGGCCCAAATTTGCGGAGTAGAAATGTTACTAGTAATCTAGTACTGTTACTACACTGTTAGTACTGTTAGTACTGTTACTAGTACTGGCAAAAGTACTCAATCTCCGTTGTGTATTGACTGATTTTCATAATTTTAGTTTTATTGGATAGGGAATCACGTTAAATTTTATTACTGATAGTTTTTAAAATGATCAACCATATTTCTGTTATTTGAATTTAGAAAATTTTAAACGGTCGTTATTTTAAAATTAAACCTTTTTCATTCCGTAGATGTATTTTTCTGAATTGGGTCTTTGGTATTTAAATACACATGCTAAATTTCAAAACCATCCATTCAAACATGACTGAGGTATACATTTTTTTAATGAGGATATTTGGAAAATAGCCCCATAGAAAGTTATACTTTGTATAACCTGAAAACAAGTGTGGCCTACACACATACATCTGATTTTTAGGTCTTTTTCCTTATGAAATTGTGGCAACGTAATTGGGAGGTATTCATGTTTTGAGCGTAACCGTGTGATTGTACGTCTGACATTATTATGGGAGAATGCATTCCATTCCATTCGATTTATCCACAGTTTCACCTGGCTTAATTTACCGTTTCATTTTTAGGTCGTGCTTCTGTGTAAAAATGCACCGGTCATAATTATTGATTTTGTGATGGTGACTGTTTTTTAGGGTGTCTGTTTTGTTTACATTTTTTGTATGTCTGTTTTTAAGGGGATTTTAATAAGTGACATTTTAATTCTTTAAAGGGAACACGGCTTGTTACTATCCAACGCCCTCCTTTTGCAAGCCTTTTTTGAGTGTTCTTAAAAATAACCGTCTGTGTTCTATCATTATACGATTAAGGTATGATCCAAACCAGTTTAGTAGACTATCAGATAAATCATAGTATAGTTTCAATCATAGTAGTTTAAGAATCAATAATTCATGGTCAACTAAGTCAAAATGCCTGACATCGCAGAGGCTCACATTATTGCAGAGCCCCAGAAGCCCATAATATAGCAGAGGCTCAGAAGGTAATTAAATCACAGAGGCTAACAGGTTTATAAAGTCAAAGGTTCTCGGAGGCTCGCATAGAAAATGAAACTAATGTTTATTATAAGTCAAAGACAAGTAAATTACTGTAAAAATACATAGATTCATATTTATATAGATACTGCAATCTCTTAAATTTTGTTTTTTGAACAAAAGTAGAACCTTCTCATAAAAATTTCAAAATTATTTTAGATATACATTTTGGACATTGCTTCAAAATACTACAAATGATATTTGTAGTAACTGCATCTCCCATTGCATTGGGATACAAATTTTACAATTTTTACAATAGTTTGTTATTTCTCCAATATGTTATTTTGTCAATGATGTTATTATTATTACTATTACTCAAACACATTACTCAAAAATCTGTGAATTTATTAGGAATTATTTTAGATTATAAGTTGTCTTGGTCAGAACATATTGATCATGTATGTAAAAAGTTGTCGAGAGTAATTTTCTTACTGGTTAATGTAAAAAGACATGTATCAGAAACTTACCTAAAAGTAGCTTATTTTGCTTTCTTTGAGAGCATTCTGAGATATGGCCTAGTTATATGGGGGAACGGAGTTGGTATTGATAAGGTTCTGGTTGTCCAAAAAAAAGCTCTTAGAATTATAACAGATTCCAAGTCACGTGAGCACTGTAGGCCGCTGTTTATTGCCACGGAAGTCCTTACTGTTGTAAATTTGTATATATTTGAAGTGTTAGTTTTAGTTAAAACTAATTTCCATAACTACTCTACCAGAGCCATGACACATGAACACAATACAAGATACTGTAATAAACTAGAAATTAATAGATGTAGATTAACAAAAACCATGAAATATCACTCATATTTGGGATTAACAATGTTCAACAAGTTGCCTACAATATGTAAAGACATGACATCCAAAAGATTTTCAGATAAACTGTGCAAATGGCTAAAGAAACACCCCTTTTATAATATTAAGGAATTTTTTGATTGTATCATACAAGTCAGTGACTTTCTTTGATCTTGTCGAGACATTGTTGTAAATATTTCTAATTAAACTATACTAGTGTACTAGACTGTGATAATTGATTGTTATTAAACTTGTATTTGACGAAATCTATTGATATTGTGTAAATGTCTGAATGATGAATAAATGTCTTATTGTCTTATTGTCATTCGCCGATGGCGCCGCCTAATGTGGCTGAATAACATCAACATCAATAATAACACATTTGTTTATCTTAGTTAACACTTGGAGTGCCAATAGATAGGCCTACTCTATAGAAGCGTCGTGTAATATGTATTTGGCGAGTTGATCCTCTTCCAACGTTTTAACAATTTAAGATCCAATTAGCCCTTAGCTAATTTTGTACGGTAATGCTTTTATAGCTTCAAATTATATAAATACTAGCTGACCCGGCGAACTTCGTAACGCCTGACAGTAAATACATGTTAACTTTAAGATTAGCAATGTTCTGAAGTCGAAAAGCATTACGGCTTCATTGTAAAAGGTTATATATTCTGGGTCGTGGCATAGTGAATAACAATACTGAAACGATAAGACATATTAATAACATTCCCATAAAACAAATAAATCTGAGTGGATTAATTCACAATTTTCAAATCCAATCCAAACCCAAACCAAACCTAACTGTAATACGGCTTTTGTAGGAAAGATATACAACAGCTGATTATTATAATAAGTAATTATTTTTTATTTGGCCAACATATAAACACGTGATTTTTATCAGAAAGAAAATAAAAGTATAAATACATAATCACCCAAAACCGTAAACTATTAAAGTGGCGAATAAAGGTGTTCATTTTTTACAGTACACATTCACTTCATAGTTTTACATTAATGAATGATTCAGATGGCATTGGATAGTAAAGCATATTGCTAATGGAAAGTAAAACAATCAGCTGTAGCTAAGAAATCAAATGTTTTCATTGTAGACATTTTGTAAACAAACTTACTCTCCATAAGGTTAACATTAGAAATTTAAAACGCCATAAAATGGAAACTTATGGGGTTTTCGAAAATATGTTTTCACTAAAACCTTCCCGGACACATGTAGAGCAGCTTCCTAAAATTTCATGGCGATCGGATGAGTAGTTTGGCAACGCATAAAGGACATACATACATACATACATTCAATTTTATATATAGAGATATACGAGTTTCATCAATCAACGTTTTTAATCACATAGTATACCTTTTATAACGAAATTTGTTCCCAGGTTTTTCAAAAAGAATTACGGGGCGATTCGAAAATCATTTTTCCAAAACAGGTAATTATAAAAACCATTTAAATGTGTGATGCTTGGTTTTTATGGTTGTTACCTGGTATTTTATTAACTTTGGTATTGTTTTTTCTCTCACTTCAGTTACTGTCTTTTTCACCGAATTAAAGCCTTCCTGTTGGGTGTTAAATATAAAAGTTATCGTGATTTGGAAGTAAATTTGTTTATGTAATAATGGTTTCACCACTCTATACACAGGTAATTCAACCGTACCATTTTCAATTTTATTTGTAAACTTGATAGAATCCATCCCAAACCATGAAATAAAGTTTCTCCTTTTACCGAAGCTGTACTTAATTTTGAATCAGTTTTAATTTTTACCTTTAAATTTAGATTTATTCCTTTATTTTATTTGTTTTCACAAAGTAATTAATCTTAGAAACAACATTCAAAAACCATAAAACGTAAAAAATACACAATCCGTTATATTATTTTTACTGTTACTATTTATTCTTTCACAAACTCGAGGTCATGAGGCGTACATTTGTTAGGGCCAAATCCTTTTTCGCAAATAAAATATATGCCTTTATATTAAATTTTTTTACGTGGATATTTTTTTACATTGAGATATTTAATTTTTAATTTTTAATATCCATTAAAAAGCGTCCGTAATCATAATTAATTTCATATCTAGACACATTTTCGATACAAGTGTACCGTATTTAAAAATAAGTACCTGGTGACCGAGCTTTGCTCGGATAGAATAAGACATGTATTTTACAAGTTAATTAGCAAAATTAAAACAAATTTACTACTCAATTAAAACATTTATGTGGTTTAAATAAAACCGTTTTAATACCCCTTAATTAATATGGTATAAATATTGAACAAAAATATAGCCCACGGATGGGGATAGATTACGCGACCTTGCATACGTGAGATCTATATAAGCGGTTAAGCTACGGCGTCAGCCGATTTCACGTCGTCGATTAAGAGTTTTTAGCCAACCTCAATTGTTTTTAGCTAATCTTATACTGAATTTAAATGCCCATACAGTTTGTTATTATTATCTGATAAACTGATTTTGTTTAAAAACGATATGAGGATAATAGAAAAGTTAATTTATTTTGGTATGTTACAGTACTTCAACAATACACGAATACGTTTCTATCAAAACACGAAGATTTTGGAAATACTTTCCTGCTTTTATTCGCACAGTTATGTATTAAGTTTTTTACAAATTGTTTAGTAACATGTATTTTTACATTTATTACATACATAAATAAATATTTATAAAACTCATTCACATATTGTTCTTTGCCGTCTTCAATCAAGAACTGTAAACGGTTATAACAGCTGTTTTGGTTTGCATTTACTTTGATTCTCAAAGCGTATGTTAAATTTTTAGATTTTAAACTTAATATTACAAGAAAACACGAATTTCCTGGACATTAGACCTATCTAGAACTTATTTTCTACTCGGAAATTAGTTATTTCCAAAATTTAAAGAAATTCCTCGGTGCCGTTTTCGAGATCCGTGTGCAAATATATATACAAACCTTGCTCGTATTATAGTATTGGATAAAAAAAATATATAAAAAAATTGTCATTTAAGTTCTAATAAGGAGGCCGGTTAAGATAGCCAAGTAGTTTTGTTCAATCTTGTTGTAGGATGACTCACTATTGTAAACCCTAAAGAATGATTCTGATTGGATGTTGGATTCACAGGGTCCAGGCAAACTGTAACCTAAATCCTGTAACCCACCAAAGTTATAAATAGAGGTGCAGAGCCATGTGCTCCTCCTTTTTAGTTCAGACTCAGTAGTGATTGGTTTTAAAAATGTAAAATTTGTAATGTTACCAACTAAATTTTCAAGTGCCCCAATTTTTGGGTAAGTCATTATTATTATCTTTCTGAAGGGTATTTTTCTTTTAAAATTATATAAATAATAAATAATTAACTGAATTGTTTTTTTCTAGGGCTTATGGTACTTATGGTACTTATGTAACTTCTGTAATAAATGTAAATGGAATAAAATAAAGGAAGAATTATTAAGTGTCTTAACCGGCAATTAAAGGATTATTTTCAAATGCAAGATTTTATTAAAAGAAATGTAATGAAGCTCAAGAGTGTGTTATTTACTTTTTATTAACCAAAACTAAAAATTTACATGTGTATCAAACCCAACTGGTACACAAGCACAATACATTTTTAGGCTATAATAAAACTCATTTATTTTTATTTTGACAATAAATCCAGGGCCATTTCCACAAGTAAAGCTTGTATAAATAAAACAAATTATGATCGGTATATCTAAGTTTTCAAAACTTTATAAACACCACGATAAAAATACGTTTTAAACACGGGTTCTTCAAACCTATTCCTGACAGCTGGCGCTCTAATGGATTAGTCAGGGAACCACGTGCTGCTAGTTGGTCGTTACGCCGGTAGATGGCAGTCACATGCTCTGGCGCTCCTGTTGCTCCCAGATCAATACGCTATGGGAGAACTCTAGCAATGGACAAACCTCTTCAAAATATATGAACAGTTCATGAAGTAGGTCAGGTTAAACATTTTATTCCCTGACGTCCGGACTAGGATCAAAACAGGTCGTTTATCACTCGTAAACACTTCGAAACAATTTTATATTCATTAAAGTTTTGGAAACGTATTTTAAATATTCTGATTTACAATGCCTTTATAAATAATTAACAGCGTGCTACGAAAAAATATGTATTTAAGTAAAAAATTTATCTTCATTGAAAATTGTATACATTCTAAATTGAAAATATTTAATCAAATTAACGCTTTCTAACAATAACACATAGATAATGATCGCTCCAAACTGTTCAACGTAAACACTTCTTCAAAGACAACTTCAAAATTGTTAATAAAAGTACGCAGTTCGAAGTTTACATTGGGATACAATTAAAAAATATACCTAATTAATTCAATTATCAAAGTATTATTAATGTTGTAACGAGTAATGTACTAACAAAAATAAACACGTTTTCAAGTAGTTCTGATGTTATTCACCAGGTGTTTACAAACGCCAAAGTTTAAAGGAAATCGTATCTTTAGACAACTAATATCACGTTTTTAATTAAATGCTGTACATTTCATGAATATTGCGAAATGATTAGTATGGTGCAATTAAGCCACTGAATCTTCAAAGCTATCATTTTATATGACCGATCGATAATTTACTTTAAATTGTCAACAATTATTGATGCTAGCTCGTACTTTTATTTAGAATCCTGAAGAATTCCTATTTTTATGGCTAAAATTTGAGGCATGTCTTGTAAACCATAGCATAATCATCATCATAGTTTATCTTAGTTTAATCATCTTATAATCCAATTGTTACGAGAAGGAATTTTCCTTAGGATCCTACGATAAATAACTATCATTATGTCCACTTAGACTATTGTATTTAAAATGGAAACAATAAAAGAGAGGTAGTTGGGAGGTTTTTTTTCAGAATCCTGAGATAAATAATTCCTTTTATCATGACCAATATTTACACGGTTGTATTTAAAAATTGTACACAGGTTTTGGGATGTTCTCTCTAGAATTATAATTTACTATTGTTATGACCATTATTGAGACGGCTGTATTTAAATTGGGTACAAGTGATTGGAGCTTGAAGTTTTCCTGATAATTGTGAGATAAAATACAATTATAGCAGCCACTACTTTGACTGTGGTATTTAAACTTTCTTCAATAGTTCAGTGGTCGTAGTTTTTCTGAGATGCCTGAAAATATTAAAGTTATCATGTCCAACAATTATGCATGTGCAATACATTATATACACCATTACATTACATTATATTACATTTGTAAAAATATCAACTCTATGACTCAATTTCATATTAAAATAATGATTAAATTAAATAAATATGATATAAAACTAATATAAATATGAATGAAACTAAATTAAATATGATTTTGCTTTCACTGTGTTTGATCAGTTTTAAATGTATAAAATAGATCTTCCATGACATAGCTGTAAATAGTATGAAAATAAACATATTTTGTACATTGATAAGAAGACATAACTCATTGTAAGTTTTTAATTGTACAGAACGTTTTATAGGCAGAGCCTGAAACTATTATCCATTATTTTGCAATCTTTTTTGACAGAAGTAAATTTGGCACTTAAGATAAAATAAACATTTCATTTCTTTTTATTTCTTATAATCTATTGAATTTGAACCTACCCCTATAAAAACGAAACATTGTATCTGTTTTATGTTTATTTACTATGTTTTTATGAAGACAATAAATGAGAAAATATTATTTAAAAAACAAAACTAACAAAGTCTGTAAGTTTCTGAGGACTGGAAACAAGTATATTTTGTAAATAGTCAACTGACCATTATAAATGAAAATTTTTCTCCTGATATTTCTGTTGATCTTAATTTTTTATTATTCCATAACATAATAAAAATAAATACACAAACATAAAGATATAAATAATAAAATCAAATTTATAATAAATACACAGCTCTGAAAAAAATTATCTTGGAATAGCTCCCCACATGGAATGAAATCTGTGACTGAGGAATGAGTTGCAGCACATCTCAGTTGTGGAGCAGCTAATTGTGATGAAAATGAAAACAGACGTGGAAATGAGCTGAGAGATTTCCGGAGAAAAAATTAACTAAAACATTTTGAAATTTATGCGTGCATCTGGATGTGCAATGATTTTTCATACATAAAGGGAACGTAAAAGAGCAGAAAAAACGGTGAAACTTTATCGGCGTGAAAATTAATGTCATTGCATTTAAATGCACTCAACACTTACTTCAATTAATTAAATGTAATTTATTATGTAAAATGCAGAATTTATACTGACCAAGGATCAATTACTCAAAGGTTGGTAGAGACTTCTGAAATATTCTTTATAAAACATCCCTAAAACGTATCAACGTGTTTGCGATATACAGGGTGTTTCAGAATTCCCTACCAATACTTTAGGGCATTGTTCCTGGGTAAGAAACATATCTAAATATCATATTTAAGTTTTCCGAAAGTCCTTAGTTACTCACACAGCCTCCATTTTGTTTTTTCACTTATAATATTTTTTCTGAATAATGGTTAAACGTACGGAATTGAAACTTTGCACAAACATTTATGGCAAATAGACAAAGCTACAAAAAAATTATGACAATTTCTCATAAAACAAAATGGCGGCCATTTAAAATTTTGTTTCTCAAATAACTCGTAAACCGTTGATTTAAAAGAAAATTTACAAGAATAAACTTTTTTAGGTAATGTAATTAGAAATTAATTGACACCAAATTGTTTTAAATTACACAAATATTAACTGAGATATGGTAGCTTTAGTGATAAGTGACCGCTAGAGCTTAGTTGCAGTGCATGTCAAGGAATGCGACTAAAGTCTACCACAACAATTTTAATGACAGTAAGCAGGCGGAGACTGTTGCATTGTTGTGGCAGACTTAAGTCGCATGCCTTTACATGCACTGCAACTAAGCTCTAGCGGTCACCTATCACTAAAGCTACCATATCTCAGTTAATATTTTTTTAATTTGAAACAATTTGGTGTCAATCGATTTGTAATTACATTACCTAAAAAATGTTATTCTTGTAAATTTTCTTTTAAATCAATGGTTCACGAGTTATTTGAGAAACAAAATTTTAAATGGCCGCCATTTTGTTTTATGAATTTGAGAAATTGTCATAACTTTTTTGTAGCTTTGTCTATTTGCCATAAATGTTTGTGCAAAGTTTCAATTCCGTACGTTTAACCATTATTCAGAACAAATATAAGTGAAAAAAACAAAATGGAGGCTGTGTGAGTGACTAAGGACTTTCGGAAAACTTAAATATGATATTTAGATATGTTTCTTACCCAGGAACAATGCCCTAAAGTATTGGTAGGGAATTCTGAAACACCCTGTATTACTGAAGAGCCAATCAGACTAACACAGAGAATACAGATAAATTAAATAATTATTAAATAAATGTTGGGATGTGTCAGGTCCGATGCTCCAACCTCCCACCCTTCGCCAGCCCCACACACAACATTCCCCTCTCTTTCCCTTTAATGGCGGACTTGCTTTACTCTGGCTATAAACTATCCGTTACTAGCCTTTTCGTTCTTTGCGTACACTCAAAATAAGAACTCTCTTAAATTTTCAATACACTTTCCTATTGGAACACATTTATTATTTTATCTTTCAATGTCACTCTATTTTTCCTTTTTTTGGGGTAATAAATAATTCAAAATGGTTTCAATGAATATAATCTCAAATCTAGAACAAATTTCAGAAAGCAAACTTTCCTTATTTTTTACTCCAGGAAAATTAGGCACTACCCACAGACAATAAAAAATTACGTCCTCAAATTTCAAAAATCACTATTAGTTCAAAAATATACATGCATATTGAATAATTATTATACTATGAGATTGCAGGAACCTTTAACCTGGTTCAAACTGAATAAAAATTGCTATGATCATTTCAGCACAATTAATAGGTCTACTTTCAAAAACCATACGGATAAATTCAAAGAAGGTTTAAGTAGGCCTATGTTCAATATATTTAAAATCGGGTTTCAGATTTGTGCATAATTTTATTATACTTTACACTAATGGGTTAAAACCCAGTTATATAATTTGTCATACTGATACTGATTAAACAAAATTGTAAACACATTGTGTTGTCTTGTGGAAACACAATGTTAATCTTACTGTAACTTGTAAATGTTCTATATAGTTTATTATTCATACTATCGACATAAATTTCCAATAAAATACTCCTTTAGTTTAAATACTACTATAGTTTTTAAGAATAAGTAGTTTAATATAATTCCTGAATTTATATGCATACTTTATAACATGGTGTATGTGGTTTAACTAAGTTAATATCCATAATTTGAGCTTGAACTCACACATGTGAACTTTGCTTGGGAATTGTATTACCTTTTTATTTTATTTTTTACCTGGAATTTTATTCTTATAGTAATTTAAACTTTGACCTAATTATTTAGCTTATAATAATCATTGTTAGGAGGCTTTATAGGTAACTTTTCAATTAAAAAATGACTGAGTTTTCAGGACAGCTGTGATGGTATTTATGACGAAATGAGTCAAAAATTACAATCAAATTGCAAGTATAAATAACAGTCGTTAATATAATCATTTAAAACATTGATCAAACTAAGTTGAAAATATCACGAAATCAAAATTGTTTTCCTAATTTTCGTTAAAATATTCACAAACTATGTTTAATTCGAAAAAATAACATTTCCTTAGTGTGGATATTGAAAACTGCGTTAGGTGAAAATAATAATATATTTATTTTTAGCTTAAGTATGAGATATGATGTATTGCAGCAACATCAGTGTTCATGGTTAAGCATAACCTTTGTGATAATGGATAGGCCAACAAGTACAGGAAGATGAAAACTCAAGGACAAATAATACCGTCTCAGTGACCTTGATATGTTACTGTGAAGCATAACGTAATACCTAAATTTATCCTTCGTTTTGATTTCGATAAACAATTGTCAGTCAAATAAACCTTCTGCATAAAACCTCCTCAAATGTTACATAATCGTCTAAAGTCACTCAGCTGTGTGGGGTTGTCATTTTACAAAGGAGAAAACTTTTAAAGAAGCAGTGCAGCCAACAACCGAGATAAAATTTTCCGCTTTCGGCAGCTCCGATTTATAATTGGGCCATAATGGATTTTTATAACGATAAAGGAAACTTGTTCGTAATTCTCTAACTTAACAGTGTCTCATTCCTTTTGGATATTAATTGTATAACTGTTACTTACCACAATTGAATTGAAAATATTTAATAATAAATCAAATATATTTAATCTTATTTCTTTCAAACCAACTTTTTAGTGTTTTACATACATTTCCTCCTGTAAAAAATATATTTTTGATTCTGTATTTTAGGTATATTAGATTTTACATGAACAGTATGAATTCGTTTCGTGAAAATCTTAAACTATGGAAGTAAAAATTAGGGACGAAGAGGGATTGAAGCTTACCCTAGGAATTGTAAAACACATGAAGGAATTGTATATTCTGGTATACAGAAGTCCTCTGAGTTCTTTGACTAACGAGACGGTAATACTATCACTAAATTAACATTATATTTACAAGACTAAAATCTAATACAACACTGATGAAGAATGAAATGAGAATCAACCCGGAGCGTTGTAGGTATTTATAAAGTTATCGAAGCGTGAAGAGCTTTAAATACGTTTTCCCAACATGGAATACTCTCACAACAACAATGTTTTTAGCGTGAAAAATTGGTTGTAAAGGTCGCTCTTCATTTTCCGATAAGCCCTTCTGCTAGAGAAACAAAATTATTATAAAAAATAATAAATTAGTGAACATATATTTTTGTTACTTTAACATGAAATAGTAAAACTAAATTTATTATAAGTGGTATAAATTGAATTATAAATTTAGTTACTGAGGGCTATACCAAACCAATTACAATTTCATTACGCTCCCTTGTTGTAAAAGTGCATTAAACTTTATAATAGGGTTTGGAATTTGCTTGCTATTCCAAATCAATACGTTTAAATATCAGGTTCACCAACTGGCTAGTTTACAATGGGAGACAGCATAAAAATATTGACACAAAACTAAAAAATACATGCATATATAATTGGATATAAGTCTCGAAAAGTTATTCAGAAAAAGGTAAAAATCTTTTGAAATGTAAGTAATAAAAACCTTGCACTAAATTGGAAAAAAACTTTAAGGGGAAAAGCTTCAGATTAAAAATAATTTTAAATATAATTTGTTTAGATATTATTTTGTTTTATTATTTTTAAAACTTAATAAAAATGTATATTATACTGTAAAAGTGGCTGTTTGAATATTTATAACACCTAGATTTTTAATTTCTAATAACAATTATTTAACCATCTTAAAAAATATACACATAATCAAGAAGTTCTGTTTCCGTACGCAGAGATATTTTATAACATAGTCAATTGATATTTTGGGAAAGAAGTACACAACTAAATGGGCATTCTGGAATTTCTGGAACTGTGAATTCTTGCACCCAAGTTCAAGATCCTAATCACTAGGTTAGGAAGATATCCAATAATAATAACAATTTAATAATTACACACTTCTATTCTTTATAAGTAACTTGAAAACCATTAATTTAAAATAATATTTAAAAGAGTAAGTATGGTGCAGATGCTAAACTTAGATTATTGCATTTTTAATATTCACAACTCTAAAAACATATTTCAATTTACAGTCAGAATCTTCAGTGTTAACTAATCAGCAAAACTTCCAGCTCATTAAATTCTTGTTTGAGAGAGAACCTTTCAAGAATCTAGCTGTATAATTTGATTTCTTACCCTTAACGATTTATTGTAAAGTAAAATCATTTGTTTGGATCACGAGTTATTTACCATAGCCAATATTTTGCTACTATTTATGGCAAGTATTTATTTGATATGTATATTTCATGTTATAATACATAATTGTTATTTTGTTTTAATGTAAATGTTTTTGTTTTAACTGTCTTAACAGGATTAATTTTCTGTAGGTTTTGTATCACATCGTGGTAAAGTCCCCCCCCCGATACCCCGATTACCCCGTCAGTAAAGCTCCAAAACATTCCTAATTATTTAACTTATTTTCTCTAGTTGTTAGTTTAAGAAACTGGATGATTATTTCTTAAACGATAAATTTTAAATGTTAATTAGATAAACTTTAAATATGATAATATTATTAAACGTAGTAGTTTTTTAATTTAACTAAAGAAGAAAGTATGTGATACCGTTTATTTTTAGATGTGTGCCTTTCGAGCCTCTTATTCCTTAAGATTGTTGTCAGATGATATATATTCTGAAGAATTAAGGGACCCTAGCATTGTTGGCTTCCTGCGGAACATTATGCATCCACCAGAAAAAGGGGATCTATAAGAATGGGAAAGTTAAGATATGGTCAGTCTACCTAATTAGGGATAAAAACTCCAAACCAATCCAAATCCTAACTCGGACCATGTAACACTGTAAGAGGCTTCACAACTCCCAAATCTCCCAAACTACCCTAGGGAGCCCTAGGGTTTTCAATTTAGGGTTCTTTGTCTAGTACAGTTCACCACCTTCCCCTTGCTTGATAAACCATGCCAAGCAAACTCCTTCCTTCCTTGTAGACAGTAAGAAGAAACACCACACCCTGTGAATTCTGGTAAGACTGGGATTCAGGCTCAGCTGGGAGTCAATCGCGCTTTTGGTAGAGACAAAAAGAAACCAAAAAGACAAAGATGCCCTTCACACCGGATAAAGGACAAGTAATTGGATGCCTACATTTAAATGTACCTATTTTTGATATCTGATCTTGTGAAAAACAGTCAAAGAGCCAACTGGGGAATTGCTTGTATAAGATTGTATATTCTAAAAACTATTGAAACTAGTTTTATGCCAAAATAAATAAATTTATAAACAGAAACCATTCAGCAACAGAAATAAGATCTTTTATTCATGTAGAACATTATTGCATCAGCACGCAGACACCACATTTCCTCGGCAAAGTTCGTACGGGATGTAACAATTATACATTTTTACATAAAAATTAGAATATATTATGCATGGAGTTTTAATTACTTGTAACTTTTTTCTGGTTTTCATGACTTTAACTTTCCTAGACTAATATACACACAGATACAAAAACAGTATACATTCAACCTCGTTCAGAAAGATATCTGGAGTACGAAAACAATAAAATTGTACATGTATCGATATGTAATTAAAAACAAGATTATATAATATAAAGGCTACATGATGTTTATTTACTTTTAATGGTTGTAAAACTTAAAATCTTTGATGATATTTTTGATTTTCTGAATATATGTGAATATATATATCTTCTGACAAAACTGTTGAAAATTAAAGGATATAAGTAAAAACACTAATTTCAACTAAAAAGCATAACGAAAAATTAACCTCAAGGAATTTAATCTGGCTGGTCATGATACCTAGCTTCATGACGTCACTGCCTTCCTTCGTTGATGATTTTCTCGATATTTATGTTAGTAAAACATTCAAAAAGGTCATTCACTTATGAATGTGCACTCAGAAAACTGATCAAGTAAGCAGTTGATGGCAACAGCACAACGTTACGCCATCACATTCAGAATCATCTAAAAGTACCGTTAGGTCTTTTTATATGCAATCTTCACGTTTCCCATCAACCTTACAGTATCTTCAACAATATTTACAATTTTTACATCAATCCCACCGTTCATAAGCCTAATCTTTAATACAGAAAGCCCTAGTTTTACCACAATTCCCAAAAAATGATCGTTAAACAGTTGATGGTATACCTCATACACGTTATATAATCATAATGAAATTTTTAGGATACAAAAACATTAATTCTATCGCTGCTTTTTCATTTTGACAATTTTTTAACAGAGATAGCGTCTTTTTTACATCGCAGCTTTTTTTACAGTAAAAACTTTAACTTGGTCGTACCACATAAATTTTTCGTTTTACTTCCATTATTTTCTGCATTTAGCACAAAATTACGATGCTTTGTATTCCTGGTGTTTTATAGTTACAGACTTTTCCAATTTCCTTGTAAGACCCACTTTTCACGACTGTAGCGCAATGGGAAACTTAGTTTACGGACAACCTTTGTATTTACCATAGTCCTTCAATCCTTACCGACCTCCCGGTAAACTTTACTGTTCTTCTGGCAATCTTTACCATAAGCCTGGCAAGCTTTACCACGACCCCTTACTTTACTAAAAGCGCTTCAGTCTTTAACATTCTTCCAAAAATCTCTACCACAAGTCCACCCTCCGTTTGATCCTGTTATTTACCCATCCAACTTTCAAAGTATGGAGTTGTCATATGTATTGGTGATAGTCAGGAGTGTTTTAGGCAGTAAATCAAACTTTGGAGCAGTTTTACACTTAAATGCTAAGGATTTTAAACTTAATTGATAGGCACGAAAAAAGTGGTTTTTGTAAAAGGGAAGATCATTTAACACGTTCACGTCCCTCCCATAAACGTGAGACTTCGAGTGACGTTTGTTACCAGTGTTGATAATTTGGACGTATTGGTCCAACATGTTCAAGGGGTCCTATAAACGTATAAATAGAGACCTTATGTTGTGCAGATAGTCCAAATTCTTTCAGCGTGGTAAATAAAACCTTTTTTGGACCGTTCTTTATTAATTTTTGTTTCTTATTGTGAAGAATAGTTGTTTGGTTGAGTAGTATTGTCAAAGATTTTAAAGGAGATTAAAGATCAAAGTGTTAAGTATTTTTATGATTTAAACGTGTATTTAATTTATAAAAAAGCGTATTGAAAATTGAACTAAATATTCTAATATTATGTTGGATTTTTGTCACGCCTGTGTTTTAAACTAGACAACAATTAAAGAGGTGGTCAAACTGCTTCGTTTTGAAGGAATTATCTAATAATTTGAATTTAATAAACAAAATACGTGCAGTTAATAACATTTACATATTTAATTGACGTTTATACATTTGAGGCTTAACACTAAGCATTTATTTTTCATTCAAAACAATTTAAGTTACGGTTTACCTCACTTCAGTACATTGCCCACGTCATTGGGAAGTAGCGATTCAGCTACTATCTTCATAACGACCAAATTTGATTAAAAGCTAACTATGAAATTTATGAAGAATTGTCTGCAATCTATGTCAAATTCTAATGCCACATTAACCAAAGTGGAAGAAAATGTAGCATAGGATTAATAATAAATCTCGTGATTCGATTCGAAACAAGTGACACACAGCTAGAGGAATGGGTCCAAACACCAACCAATACTTTAAAAAGGCTTCGAATAATAGAATTTGAAGTGCATGGTATATTAATAAGAGCAACACAACTGGTTGTGCTAAGGAATTCTTGACAAGTTTTAGGATAGAAAGTAAAATGGTAAATTGCATTGTTCTAAAATTTATATCAAGTTTATTCAGTGAAAATACGGATTCTTCACAATTTAAAATCATAAGCTGTACAAATATCTGTTAAGTGTTCTTTGACAACTATAAATTTACCCGGTGTAAAACGTTGTAAATTTTGAATTCATTATTTAGCAGTACTTTACCAATTTTTATGAAATGGGTCTCAAGTTAAACGCTGTAAAATGCAGAATTATGTACTACAAGAGTCACAAAACATTAGGTTTTGGCATCCCTTGATCTCTCGATTCCCACTATCATTATTCTTGTATATTTTAACAGCTACCCGTTTATTTGAGGGAAAAAGAGGCAGCTAGCAAGCTATATATATACTGTCGCTTGGGAAGGAAACCAAGATAACAGCCATAGGAAACACCACGCCTGAGCTTGGAAGAGATACCGATGTTTCACCAATATTCTAGCGGAAATAATAGTGTTCGTGCATAAAATCTAACGACTTCGGGATAACGAAAACAACAACGTCGACGCGCAGTAGTAGCTTGCATATTTCAACAAAATAATAAAGTTCAACCTGCAAAACTCTCATAACTGACTGCCATCTTAACCAGTTCTGTTGAAAAAGAATATTTTATATCATATTTTTCACTGACTTAAAACCTTTAAATTTTAATTTTTAAATAAATACTATGTTTAAAAATTTCTACTTTTAAAAGAAAATTTAAAATAAAACAAAATATTATCAAACCAAATGCCCTAATTATAAATCAAACTACAAATGAATATATATTTTTTCATATTTAGATCTATTAACACAAATGTATTTACAAAATATGAAAACTGATACATGATATAACTTAACAATGAGTAAAATTATATAGTTTACTTCTCAGTCATGCTGAAATATTTTTAAAAAAATTTCTATTATCCATTACAATTTTATTTTTTAGAATTTTTCAATATGTCTGTATTTTTAGATACACAACGTTTCTGGTATGGTGAAACTCTTTTAAGTGTTTAAGAGGATAGATAAAAGTTAATAAATAAATAAGTTAAATGAATATACCATGCATTTAAAAAACTGTTTATGGCATTTATTTTGCGAATGTAAATTCATAGACAATCTCTTGAAAACGGGAGAAGATTCAGTCACTTGATAAATTTCGCGAGGTTCAATTCAATTCAATTCAATTCATTTATTTTTTCATATACATATTTGAATTACAATGCAGTTATTTGTTTAATCTCTCTAGCCACATGGCTAATTGAGAGATCAGCTATTTCTGTAAGTAATGTATAATACCAGGATTACAAGATTTATTTTTCAAATAAATTTACTTACAGTACTATAATATATGTTAATTGTACAATGTTGGGAAATTTTATCCTCGCAGGGATTAAACAAGTTATAAGCTGAAGGTTATCAACCCTGAACGGACGATTCCTGATTAGACAAAGTGAAAGTGAAAGTTGTTGTTGGAAAGTATTGGATCTGAAAATGCGAAAGTACTTGGGATAATTCAGTATTAAATATTAATAAAGCGCCATTCTATGTGGTTAATTACTACAATCACTACAATTTATTACCTCCTGAACCATAACAGTGTTTTAATGTTGTGTGGGTATAATAGTATTGAAAACTAATTAGTTGTGAATTAAGGTTAAAACGCAAAAGGGTAAGAAAAGTCCAACAAAATAATACTAACAGAAATAATAGCTAACGCCCATGTTCTTAAAGGATTGAAAATATTGCTTCTAAAATAGAATGGCAAACGCGTAATTTAACGCAGGCCTGTTCCTGGGGTGGACATTTTATTGACATGGTCCAATAAACTGTGTATAATAAAAGTGCTTACCTCGTTTACGTTAGCCGCAACAAAATTATTTGTCTCTTACAGCCTTCGACAACTCCTGCGAACAATAGTAAACTCATTTGAGATTTTACACATTATTATTATTGTTAACGTTGTAAGTTACTTTTGTTGTAGTTGTAGTTTTATTACTTAGCTCGAAACTAATTTGTATACACAGTGTTAAGGTTTAACTTTTTCCTGTACGTTTTCCAAAGTACGTAGTTTGGATTTGCAATATACTTGACTTTGATGGAAGCAAGATAGAACTTGACTTGGACTATAAACCAAGTTCGGCATTATTCGTGTGATTTTGTTTTATGGTAGAGGCTTGATGAGATGGATCAATAAAACATTTTACTAGCAGTCGTAACCATATGGAACATTGAGTCGTCAACTAACTTACCTTATAAGACCAATTTCTTAATGGGAGAGCGTTGTTGTTGGAAACGGGATAAAAAGTTCATGTTCCGTAACAAATATTAATGCAAATCTACATACATATTCAGGTAAAACATAATCTTACACATAAAACATATAATTTAGTTCAAATGTAACTCAACATATGATTTACAATAAACAATGAAAAAATAAAATGAACAATATAAATATAATGCATATAAAAATAATATAATGGCCTATAACTCCGTAAATATGCCTATTTGTAATTTTCTGGGAAACGTTGAGATATTTTCTTATCAGTATCTGCTGGTATGCAGTATCAGTAACTGATTTTTATATTGTAATAATGGCAGCCAATCGTATGTCATAAGGCTATTGAGTTATCAATCAAACAGGTCTTCGTGACGTACTATCAAGATCGGAGCTAGTAACGTTCCTGATCAGGGCGTTGTTAATTGACGCCTTGATTGACCCACGAAGAAATTTAGGATTATTAATGATTATTAATTAATGTTTAATATTTGAAAAACAATGTGCCACGCATTTTTGTAATGAATATTTATAGAATTTTTAAAACATTTCTAATAACATATACCATTCTACAACTACTTTACGGATACGAAACAAAACTACGTCATGGTTAAGCTATGCTAGTATGACTGCAACAGTTTGAATAGTCAACAATTCTAGTTTGAGGTTAATAACGTTTAACGTGTGTTAACGTTGCCTAACTATAGCTTGATTAAAAATTTAATTCTTGATTAAAGTGAAAGTCATTTACAGTTTTTTACGCTACACAACTCCAGTGGTTCGACTAATCAACAGGTTTTAGTTTGATATTACTGGCATTTACAGTATTTTAATTAACTTTGCACAGCTTCAGCAATTTGACTAGTCAGTCTGTTCTGGTTTATACGAGAGAGGTTTACAAAAAGTTTTTGTTGCAGAACTGCAATAATTTATCTAGTCATCTGGTTAATAAAGTTCTAAATTTTTATAATCTTACATTTTTTTGTCTTTATGTTAGATTTGTGATTTAGCCTGTTTTCTATTTATAATGTAACAAAGATGAATACGAATGGTGAGAATCTATGTTTTGGACCACATATTTTGTGAGACCAATTTATTTTAACTTTGTGCTGAAATATTGTGTAGCCTAGGAGTACGGAACAAACGAACCTCACACAGGAACAGGTGGGGCGGATCAAGGAGGTCGTGCTACCTCTACGTCTGAACCCCCTCAACAACTTTTAACCCCTAAGTGGTCCACTTCCAGTCTACTTCAATGCGCAATTTTCCGCTATGTTTTCACTTTCCCCAAAATGTGATTGGAGTTTCTTGTTTCTTGTGAAAAAGTGTACACTCTCCCTCAATTGATGTTACAAAAGCTTTCTTAAAAATACTAAGGGAAATAATGTTTCACATCCTATGTCAAACAACGTTACAGAATGGTCGTTTTAGATCTGAACCAGTTTATTTTTTGATCAAATGAATATTTTGTGGAAAATATATTTGGCAGGGAAAATTGTGTTAGTTGCTGTATTATAAAATACCGTATTAGTTGAAAATGAATTCATATTTTCACTCTGCGTTCCGTTTTGGAACTATTTATAATATAACAAATCCAAAATAAAAGCAGTAATTACGATTCATATAAGTCTTACTGTTTTATTACTAAAAACCAAATTTATAAAGTTTGTATTTTTTTAACATTAGGTCTACGTTCAAAAACGTTTCCTCTCGATTTTTATATCAAAGATCACAACCAACATTTATTAATATAGTTTCTTATTACAACTTTTAGTATCTTGTTGAGTTGAAACTAAAGCGTAGAAACGTTCGGTAGATCACTTCTGAAACATCCACAGAACATTTGACCAATACCTACGTTAGCTGTTTGCTCAATCTATCCAACTATTTATTCAAATACATTCTCTTTTGAGAGCGCATTTCAGCGTCATTTTATTCAAATCTTAAACCTTGCAAATCTAAAATAACTCTAAGGCTGAGGGAAAAATTGTTTTAATTACTATTTAGTATATCATTTATCTTCAACTATAGTAACAACAGAAAGTTCGTAATTTGTATTTATGTAAATATAATTTATCAAGATAACACGGTGTTTAGGACTTAGTTGGTGTTGCATTTCTAGGCGGTGGTTTACTCCGCGGCAAAATATGTCCTGATACTACGAAAAAAACCATTACCAAGGTAGACAACATGAGTGTGGCAGATGTTAACTGAAATCCCTGAGTTGGAGCGTAAATGGAATTTTTTATGTCCCATGCCCGGATCTAGATTGAATTCGGGATTCTCATGCTTCCCTGATAGTTAGCTAGACTGCCCAGTGCCCAGGCTCTATCCTTCCCATTGTTAGTAATCCTTTCTTTCTTGTGTATGAACGATATTCTACAGGAAGACGTGCCTAGCCGGCTTTCTGAGAGCCTCCTAATACCTCCAGTATATAACATCAAAGAACACTCTTATAAACCCTAATTTACGTTAAGCCGTATATATATTTTTTATTATAATGTAGCCTATATATAGGGTGTTCATTAAAGTTGGAAACAAGTTATGATAGTTATGTACTCGTCAAAATAAACAGAACAAGTCCAATAAACATAAGATGAAAAATCCTTCGTTTAGCCGGTAGACACCATTTTATATTTGTTAAAAACTGCTTCAAGAACTATTTCAGCTAAAGAAACCAAGCTCTGCACGCATCTTCATTGGATAAAGATAAAAATATATTAGCCTAAGAATATATTTTCGGAGAGACTTGCGGGTGTGGTTCATGACGTTTCCTATTAACACTACAGTACACAAGACATCAACTATGATCTATTCCTTTATTATGGTTTAAACATTTTTAACATATTTCAACTTAAACAGAAATAAAAACTAATTAACATTGTAATTATAATAATATTTTTTACAGGTGAGTCTCTATACTTCATTACATTAAAGTTGGTAAGTACTTTCCATGTAACTAACTATGTAATTATAATTGTTTAGCTGCTGTTAAGCTACTGTAATATATATTTTAGGCTTTATCATATATAAGCAGAATACGTTATTCAGTAAAAATAATTGTTGA
This sequence comes from Nephotettix cincticeps, assembly GCA_023375725.1. Taxonomy (NCBI): domain Eukaryota; kingdom Metazoa; phylum Arthropoda; class Insecta; order Hemiptera; family Cicadellidae; genus Nephotettix; species Nephotettix cincticeps. The sequence goes on along the minus strand of CM041784.1, from coordinate 3,990,086 downwards.
AACTCTATTAATTGGCTTGGCAATTTTTTCGGCAAGAAGTACATTTTAAATACACATTTTTTCAATATTAATGAAACTTATTGAACGAATCTCAGTTTTATTACCCTAGTATTATATATACAGACCACAAATTACAATTTTTTAATCTTATGTACTATAATATAAGCCTTTTAAACATGTTGAATAGATGGTAAATTTCCAAATATTTAAACGAATTTGAGGAATAATTTATGTAAACGAATGAGACGATTTTCTATCTACAATCTTACCTCAAACTGACGACAACGACACTGCATATTTCAGTGCTCATGGAATTATAATACTATTTCAACGATCTAAATAGCCACGTTGCGTCAGCCCTGCGTACTCAGTGAATTTACAAATCAATTGTAGTATATAACAGGTATTAGATGTATTAGGTAATTAGATGCACTTTGAAACTCAGGCCTATAGATTCATGTTTTAGTTATTTTTAAGAATTTCAAATTTTAACAGTTCCAAGCATTTATTTTTTAGAAGTAATTAGTTATGTTAAAGAACACAATCTTGTGAGAGCTCATCAGCATTCTTACAACACTAGAAATAGAAACGTTAATCCCTCTGTTTCTCATAATCTAAAATTATTTGAAAGTAAGCCTGACTACATCAGTCTCAAGCTACCAAACCAAATTCCACCTCACATAGCCCAGATTAAGAATTAAAAAAATTCAAACATGAGCTCAAATAGTTTTTAATCGAACAGTGTTATTATGAACTCCCTTTTTACCTCACCTAGACTGATTCTCAACCAGACCATAAACAATCTATAGACAGTCCATATCCCGACCTATTATAACCCAACTTAATCATTGTCCATGCGTTTTCCTCTTCTCTGCCACACATGACGCTAAACACCAAAATTCATCCAAAAATTTAGGTTAGTAAGAGAAATATTATTCTTTTCTTATCCTTGACAAGATTAACATTGGAGCCCTAAAATACAATGTACTGTATTTAGTTTTTTAATATCTCGGTAGGCCTAACCGTTGGAGATAAAGCAAAACTTAAAATGGCTAAATCGTGTAGTTTTTTGAGCAGCTTCGAATAGTAAAAAATTCGAAATTTTTTAAAATTACATGTAAATAGCGAAAAAATCAATTTTGGGGTACAAAACCCCCCAAAATACTAGTTCCGATTGATATGTCTGGATTACGAACTCGTACGAGAAAATGTAGAAGTTACACATCTCTACCGAATTCGGTCTCAATTGGACCATTTTTAAGAGTCATCTTGTTAACAGACACTTACATACACGAACGCACACACGCCACACACACACACACATATATATATATCGTTCTATTTTTATCTTGGATGACGCTGACACCTAAGTAATAAAGGTTTGCGGGTGTTCTAGTGTTACAAAGCAAATAACAGCGAACAAAGCACAGTGCGACTTTGAACGACGGCATAAAACAAAATAAGCAGAGTTATCGAAATAGCCTTGGCGTAACGTTTACAGCTGGCTTTATACTGCTGTAAACGAGCTGGCGATCAGCTGACCAACAGACTGTGGAGTCACGTTTTCTAATCTTTTTTTAAGGGGATGAAAGCCCGTTTTATGTATACTCTACTCACCCATATAGACTACAGACACGTGAGGTGTATAAAGGAAAGACAGGGTACTAAATGAAACGAGGAAGGATAAAACACAGTAATAATTGAAAGTTATTCAATATATTTTATTGGGCTTTTCCATCGCGTCTGTGTTTTCAATTACACAACGTTTCTGGAGGTGGAAAAACTCATCCCATTTTCAAGTGATTACCTAATAATTTGTGTTAAAAATTGAAATTTTAAGTTACTTATATTAATTTTATCATGATGTTAATAATACTATACTTATCTTCCATCCACAATAAAAACCCATACTGATCACTCAACAAATACATCACAACCTCAGGTGTGGAATCCGTTTTACACAAATAAGTGGTGTATATCATATCACACGTCCATAGCTCGATGCCTTTAACCATTTTATACGCCGCAACCCACACAGGGGTGCGCAAAAAGCCGCTACGGCTGAAGTGCCTTGGGAGAAATCCGCCCCTTAAAAAAACATTTTTTTACATGTATCCTTTTGTGGGTGGTATGAAGTGATCATATATTATTTAGGGGTTGGATACATTCATGTGGTTTATGAAAATTAGTGGCAACATATTTAAATCTTGCATTGAATGATTAGCTGTGCTAATAAATTGATTCAGTTTTATAAAGGGATGATCAGGAGGATCAGTTTTTTCACCATCATAATAATGTTTGTAAATGGAAGTCAGAAGCGTGGTTAGATTAAAAGAGACATATAACCAGATTAAAAAACAACAGTGAAACAGTGAACATGTGGTGCTCAATACTCTCCCAACTAGATGACAAAGATTAAACTGTAAAATTTAATCCCTTGCTTAAAACTCGATATGAATACACCACACAACTGGGAAATATTAATTAAATTTATGTAGTAAATACGCAAAAGCATTTAATGATTTTGTAGTATTTATGTTATACAAATTCTTTTTTAGGAGTCCAAACCGAAATTGGCATCCCGAGATTTGAATCCATGACCTCTTATACCGAAATGCAAATAAATGGTATCGGTGGACTGATAAATAGCTACGTTCTCCCTTAAGTAAATTAAAAAACGACAATCTGTAGTAAAACTAGCATATTCTTCATTTAAAAATTATCATCTAATTATTCTTCATATATAACTTCATTTATAAATTACATGTCATTTAATAATTTATTGTTAAAAAATAATCAAATTTTAAAAGTAACAACTAGAGAAACAAAGTTAAATTAATTGTTGATATTTTATGCGAGAACCCCCCCTCCCCGTAATACTAAGCTTTTTGTGGGTTTTGTCGGGTGATGTGACCTTACGATCAAAGTCGTTGATGGATAGATCTCGTAATGTCTGTTAGGATTTAATGTGTATTGTAAGTGCATGTCTTGTATGTTATTTATTTGTTTATTTATGGTAAAATAATTAACCCTATTATTTTTAGTTTTAATTTTAATTGTATTTTTGAGAACTAGAAATTTAACATATTAAAAAAATTATTTATTTTTTAACTTTAACTATCAAGGTAAAATAAGTTTATTAACTTTTTTGTTAAGGTTATAACATTGAAAATTTAGCAACTGAAATTTTTTAAACTGAAGAATAATATGAATAATGTAATGATTGTTGTAAACCAGAGGGTAAGACGTGAAAGGTGGTAGGCATCGGTTCCATGTCACACTAATATGTATCATGTTTTCATTTTACGTTTCATTAAAACGAGATTACTTAACCATTTAGTTCTGTTTTGTTATTTTGTCCTCCACGGCAGGTAGGGCTGTGGAGTGTGGGTGCCCTTTGCCCCGTTTATGGTCCCGCGCTTCCCATGTGGGTTGAGCCTGGGTACGGAAGCTAGGTTTTGGTTCAAACTGTTAATCGTAAACTAATAATTCATACTAATTTGTATAGTTTTTAGGCTGGTTTTATTGGTGGTACTCGAACCATACTTTACCCTTATTATTTTAGCAGAAAACTTTTAAGGTTTTAAAAATTGAAAAGCCCAAAACCTTTAACCGTAATTTTTACAGACACGTGGGTGGTGTCATTTCATTTAGTACCCTATGTACTATAAACTATGAAATTTTAATCAAAATCATAAGAGTCATTTTTGAGATGTATATATTTTTCAAATTTGTTAAGGGTGTTTAGAGGTACACTACACTTAAAAACAAAAATTCAGAAAAAAATAAAAAACGAACGTATATACTGTAAATATATACATATATACCAAATTCCATCTAAATTGCACCTACGGGGTAGTCTGTAGCCCTGTACACATCCAGACACACACACGCACATATACACACACATATGGACAGACATCACGTTGAATTCCACTTTTTTCGACTCAGGGGACCCCAAGACGGATATTTACACTCGTAACCATCAACTATCCTAAGTAGGAGACTTCCGACAAAAATAAAGGTAAAAACTAGAACATTTTATTTCTAACCAGTAAAAATTTAGCAGTTTTGTTCCGATCCTGACAAATTTTCACTTAATATGCCAGCGTGTCACACTTGAAACATCGTGAAACTATCATACTAAATCTGATATTTTTAATAGGATAAATTCATGTAGGCCTATACTTTTACAGCCCAAATAGTTTTATTGCTCTAATGTTTACTATGACATACGTGTTTCATGGTATTGCTCCTAAAGTTCAAGTTCTTCAAATGATATTAAATGTGAGATAGCTTTGCTAACTATTCTGCCGTCTCCTGTTGTAGACAACACGGAAATTGAATCCGCGGGTTCTTGATTCAAAGTAGAGAGCGCTAGGCTTCAGTCGAACTGAGTAACAAATGAATAATTTTGTACATCAGCTTCAACCAGTGAAATTGTTCAACCAGCTTCAACTTAAAAAAGTTTTAATTTTATAACTTAATTCATGAGCATGTATCATCGATGAAGATGGTTTGTATAAAGTAGTTAAACAGGATTCCTACTTTTATTTTTCCCCCTTTGTATAATCATAGTGTACGAACCTTTAGCTAAGAATTGAAATATCCTTTTAAAGAATCTCTTAGACTTAACAATGCGGTTTTTAGACTTGGTTTGTCTGTGCACTTATTATGTGTACTGAGAGTTCACAGATGAATTTGATACAAGGATGCCTTGATGAGCTTAAAAATATCGTTATGCGCAAGGTACAAGAAGGTAACTAGAATCATAGGAAGGGTAATGTAAAAAATTATAACTTCATTAATGTCAAAAATGTTTATGACTAATAAATACAGTTATTAATTTTACCAAATAAATACGTACCGTGACTACTATCAAACTTCCATAGGTTTGACAGAAAATAGGTCCGTGGGTGATACCTCTCTTTATTATTTTAGATATTATTACATGTATTTTTTTAATTCATGCCCAAAAAATTAAAACATAAAATTTCTCCAATAATTTTTATTGAAAATGAAAACTCCTCACATTTTTCAAAACGGGTCAAAACTATATGAAGGGTTGAAAAATTATGGAACCTCAAACGGAAAAAATAATTATTTGTCTAAAACTATTTTTTGATCATTTTGAAAAATAAATTAACTTTATTTAGCTGTATTAAAACCAGATCAAATACGCAATGATATATTCATCATCCAACAAAAATTTGTAATGAATTAGTACTAAACATAAAACGACTTTGAGTGTGCACAAAGATATTACTATGGGAAATACAAAAACCATACCTTCTATCATATACCTCTAAATTTTCGAATAGAACTTAATAAATATATTTTGGCTGATTTCTTCAATTATTTATACCGCAGAGGGTATGCATATTGGGACCGTCTCCCCCAAAACACATTTAAAAGGAGAAAGCGCATCCAGCGCAAACACGTGTATTGTTGGTTTATACATATTTTTTCTAATGCTCACTTTTCAATTGTTTTGAAAAATTATACTGTCAGCCACTTAATCGCTTTTTTATAAAATAATAAATTATTTAAACACCTTACTGTAAAGCGATCCTTGTAGTCTTTGTAGGCTACTGCAGTTAAAATTAAATTAACTACTTTTAAATGGTTTGTTGTAAACAAACATGAACCAACTTATTCATACCAAATGAAGACATCCCTTAGCCTTATGATGATTTCATCTAGGAATTAAAACTGCAGTAGTCTAGGATTCATTTGACAGTAAGGTATTTAAACGATTTATTCAATTATGAAAATTATATTTAAAACCGACAAATAACTTAGGTATAACTTTTACTATAACAGACGACTAATCCTTAAGAATTCATTACCTATTTGTAATATCTGTTGGTATTTTTTGTCAAGTTACACGTGAAATGTAACTTCCAATTCCTAAATATAAGCCCTAATGGCTTATCTTGAGAAATTGTAAATTTGTTTGTTTTAAAAGATAACGAAAATTCTCACATATTTAGTTTTCTGAATTCAAGAATACATAAATTGCATCAATCCAAATTAAAATATCATATCCATAAACATTAAAAATTCATATTATGGGCATTTTTGGATCTATTATTATGCAAAATATTTAAATATTGGAACGTAAGTTCCAATTATGTGGGCAAAATCTGAATTCATTAAGTTAATTGTCGCTGTTGATATTTGCGAGATATGTAAAAACTTCATAGTTGTTGTATTATTAATACTATTTTGTATATTATACAATTGCTAATTTGATCCAACTCTTGTTGCACACCCAGAATGATGTTGACTGCTTTTTACACCTACTCATGATTTCTGGTCTTTGTCCTAAGACCCCGATACGCACATTGGTCAGTAGTTGACTGTTAATCTTTTTGCCAGGGCACATCAACTTCTATTTCTTCTTCTTGCTTTGAATTCTCTTCATATCAAATAATACTTCACACACGACAGCATGCAGGTTGAATGCCGTATTCAAAGCTAATCTTCACAAATATTCTGATCCTTACTCTTCCACTGAAAACTTTTATCTTTTTGAACGTATTTTTCTCTTCGGCAAACCTTTCTCTTCGTCCAAGATGCAAGTCATCATGATCAGAGTTTCTGGTTATTTTCAGGTATCAAGCATTCAGCAATCCATCGTTATCTCATTCAAGGTAAGGGTTAGTTCCGGTAATGTTTCCAATTTTCATTCGTTTTTGAATACTTTGTAAATCATATATTTGGTGTTGTTAAAATGGTATTTGTATGATTATTAGGATGGTATCAGTAGATCCGCACAATGGAAAATGGTTATTGTGGTCATCGTTACATCTGAAGGGCATCTCACAACATTACATCATTTCACAACTCTGAAGGTTAAAAAACATTAATAAACTACTTTAGGGTTCATATTGATAAAACTGTATAGAGATGGCTAAATGAATATTTTTGTAAACTACATTAAGGAATAATACTGTACTGCTATAACTAATAATTTTTTTCAATTTTTATCTCTCGCCTAAAATAATTTTACATTTCGAGAGTCAGTAAGTACTTACGTAAAAAAACACAAAAACCAAACTATACAGTTTATAGTATAAAACAATATCACTTACTAAACCACTAAGGCGAATGGTTTATGACCTCATGCAATATATTTCTATTTCAAGGCTTAGAATTTTGTTGTAGAATAAAAAAAAAATAAATCTATACCAGTGAAAATTGCTCGTAACATTTGAACTCGATTGAAAAATTCCAATCAGTATAAATCTAACCCTACGTCAAATACTATATTTCATAACTAAGTTTAACAGCCGAGACTGTTTGGGACGTGTGATGAAGTACATTTTTTGTCATATAGGCTACTGCAAATAAAATGAAACAAACTTAAAAACTTAAATTATTATCTGATTTAATATCAATAGTTTTCGACCGTTTTTGTCGCTTTAAACTAATCAACTGTTATGTTACTTACGATGAAGCAGTTTTTCTTGATTCCTCATTGGTTCTTTAGGTTATGTCAGTGTTATTTATGATGACGTTAAATCAAAAGTATCAAGAATGATCTTTTGTGGTCTAGGACTCAAAAAATATCATAATGATAGGTTTAGTCTAAAACATGTATCTAAAACAGCTATTTTTGAAGCAGTATGACGAAAAGGTTTTTTATCAGACGATTGAGACATTTTTAAGTTTTAGCAGAATATTTAAGAATCCAGTTAAAATCAGACATATGGATTAGTTAAATAAAAATCTAGTTGTAACTGAACGTTGTTAATAAGGCAAAAACATGAACATGGACCAAATTACGACAACTGAATTGACATACAAGGTAGTAAGTGATCAGCTGATTATTAAAGACAGTTACATAGAAGTATGTAACAGTTTGTTTAAAGGGTGTTTTGAAGCGTTTCGGTATTAAAGCTATATAAAAATATACCTGTCCCACATGTTATAATACTCTCTGTCTGTGTAATATGCAGTGTTTTACGTCCTTTTCATTCCTGGCTGTCACTGTGGATTGTTTTGAAAATCATATGTTATATAAATATATCAGATAACATAAAACATGGAATACACGTATGAAAAAGCAATGTTGACATGCGGACTTATTCAATGAATTTCTTAAGGGGGCGATTTTTCTTCACAAGAAACACAGAAGAATTTAATGGTTTTAAAAATTCGATATCTCATGAACTAATCAACCAATATATGTGATTTAAAACCCGTATTGCTAACCTTTTGAGCTGCAATTTTCAGTTTTGTTAAATGTTTATATGGTATTTTTATATGTTTTGGACTAAAACGAAAAAAACCACTGCCCCAACCCACTACCTCAGGTAATTTAACATGTTCAGATTTTTGAACTCATCCAAATAGATCCACAATTACACGTGTTTTGTTACATGTTTACAATGTGTTGCACCAAATTTCACGACAATCAGACTTCTTTTATATGAGTTATCATCTTAACGGATATGTATAAATTTCAATAAAGTGATTGATTCTTATTTACTGTGAATCACATAAAAAATATTAAACTCAACACTAAAAACGTATGTCATAATCAAACGAGACTTTTAATCCAGCCATTTGGAGAGTTGAATTCGCGTTGTGGTGAAACGAAGTAATTTTTCATTGAGGTCTATGTTTCCAGCGCTATTCTCTGGAGTTTCCACTGTCCGGTTTTCAACACAGTGGAAACTGGACAAAGCGTGCAATGTTAATGAGACTAGGCGCTCGATATTGTCCCGACTCGCTGTTTTTGGCGTCCGGCTCACAAATTCGTTAATATCGCATAAAGTCCATTTCATAGCGTCCAAACCGTTAGTGAATACTTAAAATATGTTTTTAATCAGGTTAGATTAGTTATCTACGTGAATTTAAACCTCCCAAAGGTTGAGATTTGGAGGTCGGACGTGCCGCAACAGGAATAATCCTGCGAATGTACGTCAACTGAGTAGCCACCGGAATGTGAGCACTACAATGACTGTAGTGCTACAATGACTGTAGTGCTACAATGATAGTGAGATAGGAAGTAAACTGCATTAACATATTTAGTGGAGAAAAAATAAGGTTTTTTGGAATACGTGTCTCCCCTCGTGATATTATTTATTTATGTACTCAGTGTTGCCATCTGACTGGAAGGCTGCATTTTAATGAGATATATGGAAACCATCCCAACAACCTGTTTTTGGCATTCGGCTCACAAGTTTGTCAATATCACATAGAGTTTGAGGTCCAGTTAGATTCCCCTATCTGGATGTGTTTTACAATAAATACAACAATTCCTTGTGGAGGTCCTGTCCTGGTTGATGAGGCCCTATTCGCTTTTCATAGTACATCGAAAAAGTATTGTTTCCAAATTTAAAGTGTAATTAAAGACTTTAAAGTGTAAGTGAGCTATCCACTCTGAGTATTCCCAACTAAAGAAAAGTATTCTAACTAATAAATTTCTGTTTGTGTGTCCACCCTGACACTGGACCGATGATCCAATTTATATGAAATATACAAGGATAGGCTTTATCAATACCTCGAGATCTTTTACTTTCTCTAGGTATACTTAGTCTGTGGAGAAGGTCCATTTTGGGGTCCCCAAAATCCAAAAAAGTGATTTTGTTTACAGAGCACAGTATTTAACCCCTAAAAAGGTGAAAATACAAATTCTCAAAAATGGCTCTAACTATTTTGGATAAATATATAGTTTGTAGAGCGTAGAGTACTACATAATATGACACTGTAAGAATGCCGTTTCAAAATTTGGTGGTTATGGGCTTTAAATGTCAAAAAAGTCATTTTTCTTTTATTTTTCCACAAAAACAATAAAGGTAAAGTATAACTTTACTACCACCATTGGAACCAGCTTAGGAAAACTAAACAAATTTGTATTTCGAATTATTTGTCTACGATTAATGGTTCCAGAGAAAAGTTAAATCTACTGTCCATAGTAAACGCGTAGTACGTAGTTTGAGAGCACCCAATGTTATTTTATGAAGAATATTACCAAATCAATTTCTTTCTCCCGTTTTTATAAAACTTGGTATGCATCGTAAGGTCACATCACCCAAAAAACCCCACTCAAAAATCTTGGTATTACCAGAGGTGATGAGGGGGGTTCCCCCATAAATTTCTAAATATTATTTTTTTTTCTCTTGTTATTTTCGGAAATTGAGTGATTAATTTTAAAACAATAAATTGGTAATTTATATTTAGATGAACTTGAAAGAATATATGATATTTTTATTACAGATTGTCGTTTTTAAATTTACCTAAGGGAGAAAGTATGTGTTAGTCCACTAATACCGTTTATTTTTAATTTTTCGGGCGGAGTTTCAAACCAAAATAGTGATGGGCAGTATAAAGTCATATACATTGCATATTAGATAGCTATGCAACCTTTTGAGGCTTTGTCTTACAACTTTTTTTATAAAAATCCATCATCATGGGCATCGGACTTGTGCAGTAAATCAAGGGTGTTTAGCCGGTAAGGTCGCCGGGCTATTTAACCTGGATAGAGCTAAATAATTCTTCGAAATCCCATCACGCCCCACTAGAAAGACAATTCTTGCAATACTTGTTGACTGTTTATTCATATTTTATGTATACATTAATAAACTCAAAAATTCAAAAATACTTTCATTTCATAATAAATTGTAATCCAATGAAAATTACACATTCCAAAACACGAAAAATTATTATGTCATTTTACGAAAATATAATCATGTTATTGCGTAGTCATGTGATTAGTAAATGGAGGGATTTTAACCCGGGACCACGAAACAGTCCCAACCTGTAAATTTGGTGGTGTGGCTAGTTGTAATATTATTGTTGGATTTTGATTCGTTATAATAATTAAAACATATCAAGGAGTTATTTTAATAATTGAAAACAATGATGTTATGAGAAATTTTCATATATTTTTAATATTAAATGATTTTTTATTTGACATAAAGATATAGGAGATTTACTTGACAAGTCTAGTTGTTCCCATGTAAAACAAAGTAGAGTGAAGTACTACTACAAGAGTTCGGTAAACACATTTTAACGAGTGGTATACGCTATGTCACGCTATACTGCTTTATCTTAACCTACCTCGTAATAAACTAACAAAAACTGTAAAATTTCTCTTTGCCTAGAATAAAAACTCCCACCTTAAAGAGTTAAAAGGTTATTTTTGTGGTTACACCATCAACCAGCCACTGTAATAGTCTGGCAAACATATTGCTGACAATTCTAGTAAACAGCTGTTTCCAGAATTAAATAAATGCTCTTTTATATTAAAAGAGAGTAGTTTATTATTTAGATTCTTATTGCGGACATTTTCCATCACGATATTATGTAAAACAAAGTTTCACGACGTTTCGGGATCTGGAATCTGATCCCGTCCTCAGGTGAACTAATATCTAAAACATAGCACAATTAATTAACATATAATCCGGACCAAACCGGTGTAAAGCTGAAAACATAAAAATTTAAAGCAGTCAAAAAAACTTACAAACGAATCATACACTAACCATTACACACAAAAGAAACCAAACGCGTCCGCTCGTCACGGAGACTCAAAGACAACTGAAAGGAATGGGCGTGTCCCACCGGAACCGGAAACAAAATGGCCGCCGCCAAAATCCTAAATCCAGGCGAAACACGTCCAACAGGATTTATTATTATTATTTTATACTAAATTGCAAATCCTATCTAATGTACCTGAAAATATTAATTGTAGTACAAAGTTAACTTTAACTCTTTCGCCTGGATTTAGGATTTTGGCGGCGGCCATTTTGTTTCCGGTTCCAGTGGGACACGCCCATTCCTTTCAGTTGTCTTTGAGTCTCCGTGACGAGCGGACGCGTTTGGTTTCTTTTGTGTGTAATGGTTAGTGTATGGTTCGTTTGTAAGTTTTTTGACTGCTTTAAATTTTTATGTTTTCAGCTTTATACCGGTTTGGTCCGGATTATATGTTAATTAATTGTGCTATGTTTTAGATATTAGTTCACCTGAGGACGGGATCAGATTCCAGATCCCGAAACGTCGTGAAACTTTGTTTTACATAATATCGTGATGGAAAATGTCCGCAATAAGAATCTAAATAATATCAATCCACCATCACCAATAATGAATTTCAAACAAAGAAGAGGAGAGTAGTTTGATGTAAAATTTTGTTTATAAATATATTTATTAGATATATAAAGTTATGTAAGAAGAGTATCCCCAAACTGCATCCCTGATACACCCCGTCATCGTCACACGGTGTTAAACTGGTAATGTTACTGAACGGGGTGGGTCGGTGGGAGGGGGTGGTGGCATATTACGCTGACCTGTTCCAGCTTCCGATATGGTAACCTTCAATCAACCCTATCCTCCTCATTGCTACCACCCAGATCAGTTTCCACTACGTAAGTTTATCAATTTTGTGCGTTGAATTAATTGCATCAGTATTAATCCACTACTTTCAATCATTAATAACGGATTTTTATACATGACAGGATTGATTATATTTGTGTCCTCTTCGTATAATGACTTAACGTTTATAAGTGTTAATAATTCATTAACATTTTTACATGTGCTATATATTTGATTTCTCTATTTAATAAAAAATATTTTTTCCAAAATTCAATATTCTACATTCTCCTTTTTATCTCTATATATAAAATTGAATGTATGTCTGTCTGTATATATGTATGTCCTTTATGCGTTGCTAAACTACTCATCCGATCACCATGAAATTTTAGGAAGTTGCTCTATATGTGTCCGGGAAGGTTATAGTAAATATTTTCGAAAACCCCATAAGTTTCCATTTTATGGCGTTTTAAATTTCTAATGTTAACCTTATGGAGAGTAAGTTTGTTTACAAATTGTCTACAATGAAAACATTTGATTTCTTAGCTACAGCTGATTGGTTTACTTTCCATTAGCAATACCGTATGCTTTACTATCCAATGCCATCTGAATCATTCATTAATGTTAAACTATGAAGTAAATGTGTACTGTAAAAAATGAACAGCTTTATTCACCACGTTAATAGTTAACGGTTTTGGGGGATTATGTATTTATATTTTTATTTTCTGTCTAATTAAAGTCACGTGTTTATATGATAATTACAATGTTTATATTATTACGTTTATTATAATAATCAGCTGTTGTATATCTTTCCTATAAAAGCCGTATTACAGTTAGGTTTCGTTTGGGTTTGGATTGGATTTGAAAATTGTGAATTAATCCACTCAGATTTATTTGTTTTATGGGAATGATATTAATATGTTTTATCGTTTCAGTATTGTTATTCACTATGCAGTGACCCAGAATATATAACCTTTCACAATGAAGCCGTATTGCTATTCGACTTCAGAACATGACCAATCTAAAAGTTAACATGTGTTTACTGTGAGGCGTAATGCAGTTCGCCGGGTCAGCTAGTTTTAAAATAAACATGATTGACAATTCTTCACATAAGTTTTACTAACTAAGCTGGCATTTCTGACTTTGGGACAAGATTAAATATAGTTACAATCAGTTCTATAATGTTAAGCGTATATTTTTCTTCAAATTTATATGTGAGTAGCAATGTAATCACGGTTTTAGGTTATGCTTTTCGAATTCTTGCTGGGTATCAGGTTTTCCTGATCACTAGAACACAACATAGGGATTTAGAAACTCACAAGAATGTAATCGAGGATTAGTCATAATCATCATGACCAGTTTAATTAATATCTTCATCATGTGGCGTATCAGCACATCCCTCACCGTGGTTTCATGAGCCTGGGTTATCTTCCGACATTTTTTGTTCTTACTTTTTATCACCGGGGTCATTCTCTCTTACCTACTTGTGAGGAAGCAAAGGGCAAATACCCCGAAGTTTATAGAGATTTTGCAACCCCAGCAAGTTGAAGCTAAGGAACACTGGGCTACCAGTGTAACGGAAATCAATGCAACGATGAGGTCTATTGCATACTTTACCCAGTGTATCGAGATGTCGCAACCCCGGTAAGTTGAAGCCAAGGGACACTGGGCTACTAGTGTAACGTCAAACGTCAAATCAGTGTAACGATGCATACTTGACCCAAAGTTTCTAAATGGCTTTCTGACTATTTTATCGCACTGCAGTGCTCCTAATTGGGTACAAAATAAGCTGTCACATTATTGGTAAGTCTTTTGGTTATAAAAAGGGAACAGTTTTCTTTGGTTCTATGATTCCTCTTTGTATACTCTAAGGGCACGCATTCTTAGAACTTCATACTCAGTCGGAATTCCAGTATTGGTTTGATCACTCAGGGGTGGATGAGGAAGGGCACGGACGAGAATACCTTCTTTGAGCGTGCAAATGACATGTCCGTAGATTACCCCCTTTTAACGGCGTTATTTCTCTTAAGACAGTATTATTGGAATCATGTTCCAGGTAAAGAAGATCTACGTTAAGCGTTTTGTGAAATATCTAATTCGAAAGTGAAATTGGCAATCGGGATCGTGCCTTATGGAATAGAAAATTAGGGAAAGCCCTAGTGACGCCAAGGTCTAGCTCAAAGTAAGCAACTAAAAATCCACTTTAGTATCATGGGTAAACGCATTTCAGACTCCTTCCTAATAAATAAATATGGCTTTGTGTAATCACCAGTCCCTAAGCAGTAAAATATTTTCCAGTCAGGAAACATATTAAAATAAAGTCTATTGCGCAGTTATGTAAATAACTTAAGTAAATTTATTCTTTATAGATGCCAAATGACTAATAAATTATATTTTTAAATAAATGAAGACGAGTATAGTAAATTATTAAGTCTGTTTTTGCTAATTTTCCTTTTCTAATATAACAAGTTTTCAAACAAAGAAGGTACTATTACATGAAACAATATAACATAAATAAATACAAAGGTAAGTTTACAAGGAAATTTTTGAAATGAAATTATCTTAGGCAGATGAGCTGTATCATTTATTTAGATTGATAATTAACTATCTAAGATTAATTATTAATCTTCCATAAACCATTATAATGAGGATCCTCTGTTTTGTTTTTGTTCATACAGATTTGTGAAAAACAATTTTCAAACATTGGTATAAAGAGTTAACAGGGCTGTCATGAACTTAAAGCTCTCCAAAAAATATCATCACACCAAAACAAAAAAAACAGCATATTTTGAGAAATTCAGAATTGGCACAGCAGTTGGTTTGTAAAATCAAAATTCCCTACAGAATTAAATCTTAGATAGTCAATTACAGTATTAAGTAAATAATTCTCAATCTAGATTAAATATTCAACGCTACTGCCTAGAATCGTGTCATTTAAAAATTTGTCTTATAAACTTTTCTTTGTAAATATTTAACTTACGTAAATAAAATACATAACAAAACCATACTCTAAGAAGAAATATTTAACACGTTATTCAAATAGTATAATGGACCTAAAGCAAGCAATCACTACGTCATTTTGATTGCTAATAATGTATTTTTAGCGTTTCAAAATGTTTAAATCATTTATATCCTGGAATCTATATTAAAGAATTGAAATTGTGGTTACCAGGAACATCGTGTAATGTTGAGATTCATCCATTTATCAAGGGATAAATTACAGCCACGAAATTCGTGACGCGTAAATTGCTAGGATAAATCTTGGTCTTTTAGGAATTAACATGTTCAGTAGTCGGCGACTGGAACATCTTAGCTGAATCCAATAGCATTAAATCAGGATATGCTGTGTAATGGAATAACCAAATACACCGATTGTAATTATATACCTCTCATGCATTCATTAAAATAATTTGAAACAAATTTTAATGGTTTAATAGCCATTGAAACGAAGAAAACGAGTATTTTACATAGCCCTGGAACCGTAACTTTTGTATCCAATCAAAATTATACAACTTCAGTTCAGTATGATTCGTGTTGGGTATTATAAAATTAAAAGATTGTTCTATTTTAAGTCAATTTTAGGGGAGAAATGTGAAACTAATCTTGATGTCCCACTAAATAAAGGTTATATTATTTACTAGGAACTATAAATATTATTTGGTAAACTATAAAATTAAGCATTTTTCATCATCATTAGTATTAGCCATATAGGTTCGTGGATGGAGAATATTTTAGGGTTGCATTAATTATTGGAGATAAGAAATTGGTAATTTAATATTAGTTGTAGCAGTAGTAAATATTTATTTTTTATTCAACTAGTATTTCCTTCAAATATGTTGTATAGCTGTAAACCCTATAAAACTAACACTGATGGTGAGGAAGACAGGATATGTCTATCTCTTACTGTGCTATCATTTCTGGTAGGGCTTTACGGGGAGATATGTTTTAAATATCAGCTAACGTATTACGTATGGTAGCTTACTCGTTAGTAGTAACTTAATATTTTTCTGCAACCTAGTTGTTGTATTATTAAACTATTTTTATATATTTGTATGTTTTCTTAAAATTCCTTGTAATTGTTACTATGCATTCACTAGTTACTGTCTTCTAGAGCATATATCCGATATTGTCAGAGATTTTTTCATTTTTACCATCGCAGGATATTTTGATTTCCTGCTACAAGCTTATTTTGCATGTACCTACTTTATTGAATATCTAATTATTTTTTTCTATACTGTACCCTTTTTTGAAGCTATTCAATTTGAATTTACAGAAAAATAAGTTACAGACAGAATCATACTAAAGCTATTTGATTATGATAATAGTTATAAGAGATCATTACAACTGTAGGATGTTGGGCTATTAAAAACAGTCCTGTCTAAGGAACATGCCTAAGTCAGTAACAAGACTATAAGATCGCGCCACAATCATCCTACACTCATTTCTCATCCATACTTGGCTTAAAATACCTACCAGGGTAGGTTGACATTTTAATAATCTATGTCAAATATGGTTAAAACGCTTTTTTAAACAAAAAGTATCTTAGTTGCAGTGCCGAAGAGTTAAGTAAACATTTTGTACAATCTTTAAAGAATTGAATCCCGCCTCTGTGATGCTAGAAATATGGTTAACTGAAATATTTCAGATAACCATATTTCAACCACATTTACCGATGATGCTAGAGAAGTGATGATATTTTCTTTAATCCGTTATATGCACGTTCTTATTGAACTTCCGTTTGCAGTTTACTAAGCGAGAAATCTGATTGGGTTTGTGAACTTAGTTTTGTCTGTGTGAATCACTATGCATATTTTCAAAGTCTTCGATAAATTACATTCATTTAGTTGTTTCTCAATCTTATTATGTTAACCAAACAATTTCCTCTATCAAATTGTAATAATCAACGAATATATAATTTGTAAATGAAAAAGTAAAATAATCAAATAAAATACGTTCCCAAATTCTACATATATAAAATCTAACCTTTAGAGTAATTTACATGTTTTCAAAATTAACTTCATTAATAGGCTGAACTGAACTATAAGTACTGTAAGTATGTAATTAGTTGATTGTAGACTGCATTTAGAATATGGAGGACTCATTTAACTTCGAGTAACACTGTAGTTGAGTAAATTTTAATTTGACTCAATGAAAAATTGCTCAATACATTCGAAAACTCATTTCCAACCTAATAGGTGTTTTGCTCCCTTTGGACTCAACTCATTTAAAATTTTAGAATATCTTATTAACCCCATATTCACACTAAGTGGTTGGCTTTGTTTGAACTTAACTTCATGAAGGACGTATACTTTTTAGGCTACTTATGTTTTGTCTGTTCCCTAATAAAAGTTTAGAGCGTTCAATTGAGCCTTGATGTTGTTCTTAGAGACAAGACTCTGTCCAAAATTTACTTCCAGGCCAATATAAACAGATTCCAGTAGGGTAATCATCTTAATTAAGAAATACAATCTATAACAATCATATTAGACAACTTTGTCATTTTAATTTTTTATTTTACACTAATTTTACGCTCTTTTTAATTTTTACATTTTACATTTTACTTTTTGTCTTTAAAATACAGAAAGAAAACATACGTTACGTTTACCCTCTAAGAATATAGTTTAGTTTAACCCTCATTTTATAATCATCCGCCATTATTATGACTTTTATCACAACATCAGCACTTTTCATATTTATGTCAACAACAATTCTGATATTTTAACAAGTTTTAAAAATATACCAATAAGTTTTAACAATACTACGTAGCAGCAAACCTACATAAACAAAATAGCTTTTTTAATATTTAGTATTAGACCTTAACAGGATAAAGCTGTATTCTGTAAAGTTTGTCACAACATTTCCATGTACTTAGAACTTAGTTTGACCATTTAACCTACACTAATATCTTCTTCCCTATCGCAAATTTGCTAAAAATAAGATTTACGTAAATATAGCTATAATATTTACAACTATTTTAGCTAATTTTCTTGTATAGGCTTATGGTTCAAAGCTATTACTTCTTAATACTTTCAACCGATACTAATTATAAAACAATTTCCAGCAATATAGAAAATAATGATAAGGATTTTACGTTGTATTACTAGGCTGTAAATTTAGTAATTTTAATTAATTTGTTTATAAAACTGCTAGCAGACCCGTTTCTATGGACGTGATGCATGGTGGTGAGGTTAGGTTGGTTAC
Source organism: Nephotettix cincticeps (assembly GCA_023375725.1). Classification (NCBI taxonomy): domain Eukaryota; kingdom Metazoa; phylum Arthropoda; class Insecta; order Hemiptera; family Cicadellidae; genus Nephotettix; species Nephotettix cincticeps. The sequence goes on along the minus strand of CM041784.1, from coordinate 3,971,567 downwards.
TCAGGGCTTGTTTCATCACTTCCGTTCATAATCTATCAGCATTTCCCTGCCCTTATTGTTCGAACTCTCTTGTTAAGTTCTTCCATCCATACAGATTATACGGGCAATATGGGCTCCATAGCAGCTGTCATTTTAATTTAAATATTACATTTTTTGAATCACTAAAATGTAACTTAACGTGGAACGCATATTAAACAAAATTGTTTTTTAAAATGTTAATTTATACTCACAGGTAAATAAGAATTAATTCATTTATAACCAATAACAATACAAACAATTAGTCAGCTACAACTTCGACAAAAGAAAATGAAACAAATAATTTCCAGAAAATAAACTAGTATACGTATATCTAAATCACCTTGCCTCTCAATCTTTCCTTTCAATTCCACCACAGAAGTCTAAAACCTATGAAATTTGAGGTTTTTAAAAATAAGAAATAATCTTATTTTAATGTTTTATTTTGCTTACATCCTTTAAAACCTATATTCGGCTGTTTATTTTCATTCAGTTTATGAGGTTAAGAGATATAATATACTTACCTCCTGAAACTAAGCCTACTTTTTCCATTAGAAATTGTATATATAACCTAATTTATTCTTATGAATGTAAACAATGTTTTTATATTATTTATGAACTGCAAAGCTTACGTTTATTTCAACAAATATGCCGCTTTTTGGCACCTAAGCTAATGCTAATAAATATAATAAATAATGCTAATGCTATTATTAAAATAGCCATAATAACCATTTTATTTTCAACTAACGTTTTAGGTAAAGCTGTTTTCTTTTTAACAGTGGAAACACCGTTTGTAAACTTAATAGATATTCAAAATGTTTCCTTATCATCGGTCAAGTAACATACTTTGTATATATACTACATTGACAGCCATCTAGCCTGTAAGTCTTGGGTTTATAATTATGTTTATAGATTAAATATGAATAACGGGCTATTAAATTTGTGTGAAAATTTATCACTTGATTCACCAGATCATATCAAATTATAATGACATTTAAAAAATAAAATAATATAATGACATAGTGAACATAGTAAACAATTAATTAAAAAAACAATAATGAACCATACACATTAAAAAATATAATAATTGGGGCGGATCCAGCAATGGTATTCTAGTAATCATACCTAGTAAATTTCAATTAATAAATTTTTATATAATCTTTCTTAAAAATAGTTTCTGTCACTTATTAATAATATTATATGAATATACAGGGTGTTCATTAAAGTTGGGGACAAACTTCGCGGGGTGATAGTACTCATCAAAATAAACAAAAGATTACCTATAAACATATGTCGAAAAATCCTTCTCGTAGTCGCTAGCCGCCATTTTGTATTTTATACAAAAAACTTTATATATAAAGAACTATTTAAGATACAGTAACCAAACTTTGCACACATATTTATTGGCCAAAGAGAAAAATATTCTCAAAGTATCATTAAGTTTGCTTTTATATTTTCAAAATGGCGGTGGTTCTTAAAGTTAATGTTTTTTTGTTATTTAAATTAAAATATTTTAACCGCCGTCATTTTGAAAATATGAAAGCAAACTTAATGATAATTTGAGAATATTTTTTTCTTTGGCCATTAAATATGTGTGCAAAGTTAGGTTTCTGTATCTTAAATAATTATTTATATATAACGTTTTTTGTATAAAATACAAAATGGCGGCTAGCGGCTAAACGAAGGATTTTTCGACATATGTTTATTAGAAATTTTTGGTTTATTTTGATGAGTACTATCACCCCTCGAAGTTAGTCCCCGACTTTAATGAACACCCTGTATATTAATAATAAATAATAATGTAATATATGATATAAAAAATATGTATATGTTTGTACTTTATTGTTTTTCATATCTAAACTAGATAAACGTCAAGATATAAAAAATATAAATTAACCAAAAAATATATAAATTATTAGGAGAGATTATATCAAAAAATTTAGATTTTTAAATTATTACTTTAAATTACTGGAAATTAAATTGGAAAATCCAATTCCAGCTAAAAGACGTCACTTCTCTCAATGGGTTTGCTAGACCGTACTAATCCATCCAATTCATAAAACCAATAAACTCCTGATGAGAAACTCTCTTCTTACCAAATAAATAACTTCCTTACCTGTGCTGAGATAAGTTACAGATATCTTACCACGCGGATGGTCGAGGGGGGAGCACAGCATTCACTTTTCCTCTTAAGTTCTTCCAAAATATGGATTTTATAATACATCGGCCTGAAAATCGGAATAGCTGTTGTTAGGTGATATTAGTGGGGAGAATATGGCGGGGGAGGTTAAATGACCTTCAGTCTGTCTCGAACCTTTGTTTCATGACGAGTGCAGTAAGCATAACTTTCACAACTAAAAAGGCTTTTATTTAGTAATAAATTATTGTTTTGAATATTATTATTTTGTTATAATAAAATTAGTATTATCAAAATGTCTTTTTAATAGCATCAAATGCTTTAAGTATTTAATTTAAACAGGTTTTTAGTGTGAGAGTTATTGATTTGTTTTTATTGTGAAATTAGTTATTTTTAGTTGTGTAAACAATTCAAGGCTAGAAAAATAGTTCAACCAAAGTGGTATGATATAATTTGTTCGAAACTCGTGAAATATCATTAGTTAACTAACAAGGCATTTAAAAGGATAAGCGTGGCGCTCACCCCACGACCATCTGCAAAACACAAGTGACCTGGAGCTAGGACATGTATAGTCAACTTAATTCTAAAAAAACTTAGAAATAAAAAAATTAAATGATATAGATAAAATATTAAAACACCTCCAAACCCAGATCTATACTTAGGTAATAGAACACACTGAGAGGATTAAAATTCAAACTCAACAACTCCACATTCTCAGACCATGAAACAGTATATCACAGGAAGCCCCCAAACATTCATTTCACCCTAAAAATATATATCCCCTGGTCAGTATACACCAACAGTAGCTTACCTAATTTCCGAGGGGTAAGAAAAGAGGTTTTCTTTCCTCAGGTCACCCCTACCTGGCGGACACTTAAGAGATACATCACTTCTCGAGGACTTCAGACTCAGTCGGTTGTCAATCAAGCTCCCAAGAAAGACAACAATGATGTAAAGTGATAAAGACGTCCATCACACTTGATAGCCAAGTATCTTACAAGTGTTTTGGCAACTTATTTCTTAAATTAATCCAACTTCAATATCTAAGTTGTAAAATTGTGCCACAGAGTCGTGTGGATCGATTCGTGGCAGTTATAAAGTGATCATATCGTCATATTATCCACCATCTATTGTTTATAGATTTACTTAAAATGAATTCCCTGTATAAAAGCTTTAAATCCATTTCAGTGAAGCAACAGAAGGCATTGCCAGGTCAAACCCCGGGGTGGCTGAGGACAAATGGTTTGGTATTGGCAGTGCCCACCTGCTTGCTCCTTAACCCTTTCCGAGCCTTTGCTAAACATTTTTCTTATTATTCTGTTTAGACCATATTAATTGTATTAGAGATGCACAGTAAAATTCATTTGGTAATGCTTTCAAGCAGGTTTTCTGCAATAAGGTTTGTTTTACACGGTATATATAAAGTTTGTTAACTAAGGAAAAACACATACCAAAAGTTTTTGAATTATGTTGATAATTAAGTGAGTTATACCAATTTATCTATTCTCCATAAGTATTACATGGGCAATGAGTACGTGGGTTTTCTCCCATAAGAAACATTAAATTTGGAGATTTTATGGATTTAGTGATAAAACTTTACTATATGGAGCTGCTTACCAAATTTTGGAAGAATATCTGAGTAAATAAGGGAGTTTTTTAATTTTAGCTATTTTCCATAAGAATAATATTAGACAAAATACTGTGTTTATAATTTGAATATTTTAGTAACCAATTGACGTAGATTCATAATTAAAAATACTAAATTTTGTATGTTTTTGAGCTAAATCCTATGGTAAGATGAATCCATAAATAATTTTTTTCAAAAATTGTACATAACCAAATTGAAAACCCCAATGAACTCATCCAAGATATTATAGGAAGGAACAACTCCACCAAATTGTATTATAATCAGACAATAAATGCGGCCGTTATCGCGTAGATATATATATATATAATTTTGAATGACCCACAAAACGTGTTCAGGGGGTTGAGTTATGAACTTCTACTATGGCCCCGGGCTAAACTGTCATCATGCGGGTCATGAGAATAGCTCACCTTTTCATAGGAAATTCGCTTAATAAAAAATTATACTCGTGCTGGTAAATTGTGTTCTTATATTATAAAACGAAATATTTTAAACGTTTGGATGTAACTTACGAAAAACTTATATCGACCGTGTTTTACACTATTTTGTATGGCTAAATCACAATATTGGTTATTCTACACTATAATATCTCGTTGGCAGTTCATTGTTATTCTAATTAATCCTCTACAACCCTCATTTTTCCATATCTTAGCAACGTTGCTTCATAGCTCAGATGTGGATTATATCGTAGGCCACCGCCCTAATTTCCTGAATCAACCGATCTTCCCACAAAATTGCTCTGCCAATTTTCCTCCCATTTTTCAAAATCTAATGCCACCATTTGCTTTCTTCACAAGAACTATGGTTGAGCTGTAGAGGGACGAAGAAGGCTCAATGATTCCACCCCCTACTTCCTCATATATCAGTTTCTGCATGTCCGAATATCTTGGATAGTTTCTCTGCTTAGTGGGCTCTTTGTCTTTTAGTTTAATCTTTTGCTAGATCCGGTCAGTTTTCACACTGACTACGTCAAACTTCTTCAACTTGAACAAGATCCAGGGCCACAATCACATCCATTCCAATAATCAAATGGTTAGTCAAATATGGGAAATGTCTCACTTACCGTGTAATTTCCGATAGCGCACACAACCGGGAACAGGATATTCACGTTAGCAACATTGGATTTACTAGTCCCTCGTTGGCGTTATTACGCTGTGACTCATTCCTCCCTGTGAATATAGGCATCTCAGTAGGATATCATAGTTGTATCGACTCCTATAGGCTGCTCTGTCATGGCTAGTACACGTCTCAGTTTAAACTGCACAGTCATGAGAAATCTTCTTCCCACCACTCACCAAGTCTATCACTGCCATGTCATGCCTCTTGTCCTTGCCATGTCTATTGTATTTGTAAGCTGTCTCAGACAATAGTGAACGAGACGTTTCAGGGAGAGGTTGGTATGTCCTCGAGTCCTGTAAGATTGTTTTGTACGAATTGGCTAATTTATAGAGACTTATCAACTCGGTTAAGTCACCGCGTTGTACGTAGGCTTTGTAGTCAGTTTACATATTTCTATAGATACGTTCCACTTTCTAACTTTCCCTCGTCATTTATTTAGTGTTCCAAACGCCAGTGAGTAACTTTTGAAGGTCTCCCCAGGGCCTTGAGTCTGCATCCTAATTTCGTCATGCAGTTTGACATCATACCCTGCTGACCAGAAACACCAAGTGAAATCTTGTTTGAAGTCTTGCCAATGGCAGCAGTGAGTCTTTGTTCATTCGGTACCATAATAATAATATGTTGATCCTTAAGCAGTTACAGAAGCGCTCTAAGCATCGCATATTGGTCGAGCTGATATGCATCTATCAACTCTAACATCCTCTCAAACGTAAGTTCCATTTAAGAGCCATGGGTTCAATTATCGCTCTGCACAGTGGATCTGTGTTCTTCCAAACTGGCAGGGTCCTCGATTCCTATGCGAGGGTCTAAGCATGCCGTGCTTTGTGGTCGCTCCACCGGAGTATCTCCACTTTCAGTAATTCTAGTTGTTCCCTCTCATCTGAGGTCCTATCAGCCCATCGACGTCTTTAGCCTGCCTTTGCAGTAATTCTGTTCCAGTGCCAGGAGTCAGATCCGTCTTCGGTAGGTTCACCCTGATTACGGAAACAAGTCGGCTTCTAAGGTCACCAGTAGTGCCTTACGTTGATAAACCGTAAATTCCTAATTTTTCAAGAAAAATGAGTGCTTATAGACCAAATTACTTCTTTTTGCATTTAGATATACTTAATATTGAATCAAAATTTTTTAAACATATTAATTACTATTTTTTAATTAATAGAAATATTTTCCTGTTTAAATAATAGTGGCACATGCGATTGGACCAAATATACCGTAACTATAATTTTAATAGTTATACTCCATTGTTTACTCACATATGTGTGTACTCACGGCATTCAATAAAGGTTGTGTAGTGAAAGAATATCTGTTTCCACCACGTGACCTGGTATAAATAAAAATAAAAATAATCAATACTTAAAAATACTCAATAGCCCGAGCTATAAAAGATAATTTTTAGGATCTACGTAATTTTGTATACCAGAGAATTTAAATAAGTTCCAAAAGTGGGGTCAGGTGGGGCCTTAGTCATTTTACAATCTAGATAGTAATACTGGGGTACATTACATAAAGTTGTTACGATTAAATGCGGCGGGGAATTTAGTGCTAGAGTATTAAGTTCGATCATTTGGGGCTCGAGGTCTAGCTGGAGACCCCAGATTCCCTCTAAGTTAAAGGCCCGACAAGGCGGAGGTCTTCCTCTCGACTTGGTTCGGTCAGCCGATAAAACCCGTCCGCACCCATCTAATTCATATTTTTCTCTCTTCCACAAATATCTTATAATAAACAAGCATTTATAATAATAAAACAAATATTGTTCATTGTGAATGATAATCAGAGCTGAAGATATACTAATTTACATACCAATTTTCTCTCCAACCATTACGTGTCGGTGGGTGACCTAGATTTAGATTCTGTTTTAACCTGAAATGGAAATGCACTGATTAGGTGATCGGTAACGATCCTGTCAACAAAAAATTAAAATAAATCTAGACTTAGTGTATTTTTTTCGTCGTGATCATGAATTTTTCGTGTTACGCGTTAGTATGTTTTGTCAAAATATTCGACGACAGTGCAAAATGGATTATACAACATATTTCCCCAAATAGCCAGGATTGCAAAATAGCCCTTGACAGAAACAGAAACGTAAATACAAAACTACGAGATAAAGCTGTATGGGAAACTGGCATGTAAATAAATGTATAATATATACTATTAATACTTCAAGTTAGTTTTACAACGAACATAGTTTTTCATCGCATTTTCATAGAATAAATCATAGCTGCGAACTCACATTTACAAGAGCGTGGCTGAGAGGGGTTGCAACGATGATGACCATGGAGGGTTGGACGTTTATTGGATAAATAATTACAGCTTTGACAGAGCGTTTGTGGATAATCGTGGTGATTAGTCATGAGCGTCACTGTATGAGTTTCAATGTGCCAATTTTTGATTTCCCCACTGTTGAATACAAGGACTTCAGTTCTATTTACATTCAACCTTCTCTTTTTATCGATATTACCTTTATTATTACATCCTCCTTAGCTATTGACCAGGAATAGAGGATAAGCTGTGACAATTTATCTAAAACTAATATTTACATTAAAAAAAAGAATAATACTTTGGTTGTTGATGGTTTAACTAGGACTAATGACGATGAATTGGCAATTTAAACCATGCGTCGGTCCTCAAAATGATTTGTACGACTTGGGTTTGAGCCCGTTCAACGTACCACAGCATCTTCAAATCTCCAAGAAGATTGGTTGTAGAGTTTCATAGTCATAACTGAGATTGAATCCTTCGTTTTACTATGTCTACAAAGGGAACGTCTATTATAAGTTTGTGTCAGTTGTTATGCGTGTACTTTCTCTCTCGTTGTGAATTTTCCTAGATTAGTCTGGACATAGTTGAAATGAGTGTAGATATAAACACTATACACGGTAAAGATTCCAGTATCTACAAAAAGGGGCGAGGCTGTTGCTCTGTGTAAGAATCTTCACTGTCTTATTTTGGTGCTTACGGATATTATAAGTAGTCAGATGCCTTATCTGAATAGATTAGGTGATATGGCTGTGGAATAAGACATGGTAAACAACAAATATTTAGGCGGATCACTCGACCATTATAGTTAGTTTCATAAGCAAAAATGTATACTAATGTCAATATGTTCTCCACAGGTTAGCTTAGGACGGCTTATTTCTGACAGTGGATTGTGATTTTTTTCTCTCATTAAGTTTCAATTTTTTCCTGTTGCCTTGAGCCAACTTATTTCACTTATCAAAATCTATTTTTTATAGAACTTGATTTAGTTTTTGTTTAGTATCGTTTTATAATTAGCTATATAAGTCAGGCTTTAAGTATTATTATGATTGTCCTTGAGTTTTGTTTTCTATCTGTTTTACTTTTTAATTACACGTTTATTTTGAAGAAATGCGTGCCCTTGCAAAGGAAATTTCCATAATTTTTGTAGTATATCAAAACGTAAATTGATGAAAGTACGTTAATCTATAGTGAAACAGAAAACAGTGTTTCACTTTTCTAAAAAGAAAATAAGGTCTAAAAAGAAAAGAAAATATGGAATTTTATCGAAACATCAGTTACCTATGTGAACCTCAGACTTTGTTCGTGGTAGACAAAATTATAGGCCAAAAACATTTTAAAATCAATAAAAATACGTGGTTTTTTACTTGGAGTTCGCAAAAAAAAAATTAAAAGGAATACCAACCATTATAACCGTACACAGAAAATACAACTTATTAATATAAGTTCTTACTCAGCAACCCCAAGTGATCCACTAAATCAAGCCTGCTGAAGCTTAACAACCAGTTTTTACGCTCTTTAGGTGTTAATTAGTTTGTATAATATTATTTACGTTACGAGGTAATTTTGTAGAAAGTTTTACATCTGTGTAGTTATTTCATTTTTGGTTAGCTCTTGGTATGTAGCCAGAATTACATGCATTCCTAAGATTCTATAGAAATTAGATGTATTTAAATGTTAATTTCCTCTTTAAAAAATCATTCAAAACTTTATAAACAAAAATAGTCTAAACTTAAGTAGCAATACTTTTCGCCCAACTCAGGGGTTACGCGTTTACCGTGTCAGTTTCAAAACCTGGAGCAAAATTTATTCATAAATGCCTCTTAGATTTAAACAAAAACAAAAATTGTAGCGACAAACCTGTCGCTATTCAAACCTCCGCATTTTGCAGTCTGGTTTCACCCTTGGTCGGCCACGCGTAATTGTTAATAGTGGCTCGGTGTATGTATCTGAGTAGTTGTAAGTTGTGTTTGTAGTTGTGTAAGTGTTTTTTTTTATCAAGAATGACGTTTGACAAAAATGATTTAAAAATTGGGCCATAACCCCGGAACTAAAGTCATCCTAAAACTATTCAAGGATTGAATAACGACAGGTTTGTAACCTTTTTTTTATTTTAGCTGGGACAAAACCTCCAACAAGCGTGTGCAAAAAATTGCTGCTACAGTACCTTACTGCTCAGTACCTGTAACGGTCTCGAGCGATGTTAATGGGAAGTTCAAGATTATTCAATGGAATTATAGCTTTTATATCTCATTTGCTAAAACATATATCATGAAATAACACTTACATAACTTCATTCTGTTCTCTGTAATACACCAAAAAATTTTTTTTATAATTTTAAAGACGGGAATCGGTTGAAGATTTTTATAGATTTTGGAAATCTATAAAAATCTTATAATGTAATTAATTAACAATGGTTTTAGTAAAAATCTATTTAAATGAATATGAAGAGTCTTGTAGTATTTTTATTCGTCATTTGTAGTGAAGGAAAGAGCTAGGGTAGTTTGGGAGGAAGGTATTGCAATATGGCAATGTGTTGACCTTGCCGTATTGCAATGAAGGAGAAGTGTGTTAGAAGTGTTGACTTGTGTGTGCCCCACTCCTCTGCCCTCAACATAGCGGAGAGGGGCACTTGCCGAGGCCAGCCAAAAGGCTTTCCACTTGAGACAACTTAATTTTCTGCACCAAATGTCTACTTAGAAACTGGTAAATATGTTTTAAAAGCTTTCTAGAAGCCTTTTGATAAAACTTGATGAGTATTGACTTAAAAAGTATATTGAAAGTTTTACGAAAATACTTTAATTTGAATATAATGATTTTGTGCCAGAGAGTAAAATTAACATCTAGCACAGGTAACACTGAACACGAATAAAAATAATAAGTTTGATGATCAACTTATACAGAAGACCAACTCATACTACATACTTACGTACAGAAATATTCATAAGATTTTCACGTTAGAAACTTCCTCTTGTACGAAGACTGTAAATACTAAATATAACTAAAAATAGCTAATCTGAAAATAAATTTAATCATAATGTACAGTTTTAACAAAAAATGATTTTTTGGAAGGACCAGATGAAGCTTATCACTATAGGGTTTCGAATATTGAGGTTAAAATTGCATTTTATCTCTCTTGCTTAGTGTGCCTGTTCTTAACATGAAATTATACGTAAAATATGAACTTATTTGTTTTACTTCTAACAATGAGAACAATAATTATTTTAATACTAAACATATATTGTAAATATTTCAAGAGGTTTTCAGCAGGTTCCAGAATATTGTACATGTATTAAAGTTCTCTCAGATTAAAAAGAAAAATGTGTCTCAATGAGATGAGTTTATTTAAAATTAAATCAGACGGTTCTTTAAATATAAATCAAATAAAAACATAACCCTTTTATCATGAAAACTATAGGGAACTTACTGCTTCAACTTATTTCGTGTTAGTTTGTGAATAACTAGGCTTCACATGAAGGCTTTCATGATAAACTATATTAAGTGTGGTTTTAAAAGTGTAAAATGTTAAACTGCGAACTGTTATTAGTACTGACAATTCAAATATACTAATATAATTATGTCATAGTTTATATCTTCAACTTTTGAAGTCATTCAGAAAACTAATTTATTTTAAGCTAAATATTTTGTTAAATCTTAGAAATGAGTTAATGGTAATCAACTATTTAACTGCTTATTGTGTTAATTAAATTACAAAATTTATTTTTAATCTTAAAAAGAAGACTTACTGTATAAAGATAGTTTTAAAAGTATTAAAAAGAGATATTGAACTATCTCAAAAACTATTTTCAAAGTTTATCCTTCTCAATTAAAAAAGAAAAACTTAAACGAAGTCTTTATCTCAAGCTAAGGCACACTCCCATGGGGTGAGGCAAACCTTCCAGTTTATGGCTTGTAAAATAAATTGGGAAACAAAATAACAACATAAATTACCCACCCACTTCTTCTGAAAGGTATTTAGATGTAGTATTTATAAAACACTTATTTCATTAAACTGTGTAACAAGGAATATGTGTAATAATAGTTAATTAAATTTATTTCTTAGAAGTTACATAAAGAAAATAACTATGATTGCATGTAAATTAAATGATTCTTTAATAAATTGATAAACCCATAATGTTCTTTTTACCTACTTTCTAATATGGGGTTTTCCCACAGAGGGTTTTTGGGATAAGATCCCTGGCTAATAGCCCCCCTTTGCAATGAAAATAAAAAATACATAATTACTGCGTTTCATTTGAACTAGTATCGTTAATATTAAAATTGCAAAATCTATTGGCGAGATTTTCACCCTGAAGGCTAATATTCCAAGACCAATTCCTTATTCCTTGAAGCTATAAAGCGTTTAAGTTAGACTTAAAACTATAAAAACGATCTTTTTAATTATTAAATTTAAAACGAAATTAGAGTAAATATATTTTTTAACTAAATAAAATCGGTTTTATTTCTCTAACAAACCACCTATTATGAGAGGAGAGGAAAGTGAGTTCATCTGAAGACCTAAAGGTGGAAAATTTGAAAAAAAGGAAATAAAAAATAAAGGGAATGAGGAAAAAGGGAGGCAGGAAGGGGAGGGAAAAAAGGGAAAATGGTAAAAGGTAGTTCCACAATATGGGGTCTAAAATTAGTTATATTTTACAGACTATTAAATTTTGCAATGCCTTTTCAACAAAGATAACAAATGTTTACATTTTTTCAGGATTTAATTTTACATTTTTAATACGATTTTTTTATAATTGTCATCAATAATATTATACTCAGTATGGTACAATATAACATTTTAGTTTTTTTATACAGAGGGGTGGTAAAATATCCCAGAATGGCTTGATAATTTTATTACATGGCCTAGTAGAGTATATATTTAAATATAAATATTTCGGTTTAGTATTTTAGATATAAATTTAATTTATACTAAAAATATTATTTTTTATCTAATTACCGATTATCAACTATTCACGACCGTTGTTTGGCTATTTTTTAGCAAATTCCATACAGGAAATTAGGATCTTACCGTAGTCCTTATGGTAAGACTTATACTAAAGACCGATTTTTTCGTGTTGGGTTCCCCAGAATCAAAATAACACCAGTCGTTGGAACAACATTTATGTATGAATATTATGTATGTCTATAGATCTCATGAAATGGTCCACTCACCTTGATTTCAACCCAATGGAATATTTGCAATTTAGAATATTAAAATATTAGAAGTATTTAAAATAAACCTTGAATAGTTTAGATGCGTTATAAATAAATGCGAGGAACTTCAATACAGATACAGGATACAGATTTGCTTCAAAGGTTACTTTGAATTTATACATGTTTGTACTTTTTATATTAAATTTATATTAATATTAATTATTAAAAATAATTAATACAAAAATATTAAAAATTTATATTAATTCCTTTTTACAAAGGAACATAATATTTCTTAGGGTGTCCTGTAATGTGTTTGTTCCCCAAGGCTCCAGGATCAAATCCTTCAAATCACGAATGGCTTTACGCGAAGTATAATATCGCAAGCCACATGTTCTAGCCTGAATTTAAGCGTAAAACGAAGTGATGGCAAAAAAGTCCTTGGATGAAAAGGCGGGGCGTTCATAAAAAAATAATAAAAACGGCTTAAAAAAATCAGCTGTTAGGAGGAGAAACAATCACTACTTTCCCCAGCGTTACTTTAGATATGTAGAGCATTGCCAGGTCATTCATCAATCTAGAATCTCTGTAGTAATTAACTCCTTTGTTACCATTCATGCTCAGTACCTTTGTGAAGATTGTACAAACTTTTAGATACAGGTTAAATTTTAGGTTTTATTGTTATTATAAATTTGCACTGTAAAGAACAATTAGGTTTTTTAAATGCTTAGAACTAATATATTGGTATTGTGGTACCTGTTCTTTGTAGGATTCTAAAGGAAGGTTGTTTTATTTTTTTGTTCTTTTAACGCCAGATGTATATAGATATAAATAGTAATTGGTTAACCATACGAAGACCTGAGGTAGGACCCTGCCCTGCTGGACCTCCGATATCTAATCTGACCGCACCCGCTCTGTCGGGGCCTTGATTTCTAGGAAATCTGGGACCATTGTGGGAAAATTCCTTAATGTACAAAAGTATTGGCATCTAAACTTGCAAAGAAGGGAGAATCCCACGGAGGGAATTGTATGAATGTTGGAGAACAAGCAACAATCCCAAATAGTTGTTTCGTGTCAATGCTGCTTTCGATTTTGGATGTTTGGAATAGTTTCACTTGAGAAACTGCCTTGTTACTGGTACCTGAAATGCGTCACTAATTGTTCTTAGTATGCAGAGCTCGACTAATAAAGGACTTTTGTTTATCAAGGGTAAAAGATAATTTTACTGCGTACAAATGTCTCAAAATAAACAAAGAAATAACATTTGGATATTTCATTTAGCTTTGTAATATTACTTTTAGTTTCTATTTCCAAATTAGGGAGAAAGCTCATAAAAACGTTTTCCCTACCATTCAAAACTTAAAAAACTACAATGTGAAAAAAGTTTTAAAGAAGAAACACACGAAAACTATATTTTAAGAGAATATTTTTGACGTATTTAAAAGAATCGCAGAGTACTTAACATTGTGGTAGCTTAGAGGTAATTTAGCCCGGTAGTCAAAAATTCTTAGTTCAAAACCAGAAGTAGGCGATTCCTTTATGACTAATATCGCTATGGTACCTCGCTGGTCTTAGAACTGGTTAGAATTATTAGGGATGTGGTCAAAATCATTGTTTTTGACCACGATTTGCCCCGTGGAGTAGCTAGAGACTTGAAACCCCTAGAAACCAAGGTTCTGGTAGTTCGGGCTTGCCCTTGAAATTTTACGGTCAGCTGAACTATTTTTACCTACTGTCTATTAACGAAAACGCATAAAAATAACCGTTAAAATGTGAGTGTTTTTCTGGTTCTGGTGGTCACTAATATAAGCCTCGGTTGATATAAACCGAAGGTGTTTGGGATAAGATAACAATAATAATAATTTATTTCTCTGTTGTAACATTTTTACAATAAACACACTATAGTAACCAGTCTTCGTATATAAAACAATACTTACAGATTAGAAACCAAGTATATTACAGTAGGATGCCAATACTGATTTTAGACAGAGAAGTTTATTTCTCCAAGATATTGCCTGTTTGCAGGCTTTGTTCAACATAAAATATAAACACAAATAAATAACAATGATCAAAATTAATCAATTTTTTCCAACATACGAATAAAAACATAAATAAGATCAAACATTCCAATGAAACTAATACCAAAACCTAAAACATATAGGCCAAAATTTATGAAAAACTAAAACTTATTACCAAAACTTTATGAACAAATTGGTGTTATATTTTTTCAAAATATAAATGTAATAAGTAAAATATAAATAATATAATAATTAAATTCGTAATATTGTTAATCTTTAGGCATATATATTATTTTGGAAAATCTGCCATTCAATGTTCATGATACTGAAGAAACGGAGTCTTAGTTTATTTAGGAAAACATTAATTTTATTAATTGACTTTAAAGAACATGATAATTTCTTGTATATTCTCGTACTCTAAAAAAATTGAATGATTCAGTAAAATATGTTTTGCATGGTTTTGGCACAAAACATGTACTTACTATTACGGAGTTTTCTTCGATAGTCACACTTTTCCTTACTGTTCCTATTTCTAACAAAATATATGATTAAAAACTTTATATACATACATATAGTTTAGTGCGAGTATGCGTAGGAAACAAGAAATTGGAAACAAATTTTAAAGCAATCACTCTTTATTATCACCCCCATAAAATATTCTAGAAGCGTATTTATAGGCTTAAGATAGAAACATAGCACAAAATTCCATACTCCAACCTACCATGAACCAATGAGAGATATCGTTACCTTAAACAGTTCTCACTACACATATTTTGAATTTTTTTAAATGGTCCTATTGTGTTGATAATGTTTCGTTAAATTTTTATACGGCGTGGTCTTTCTCCCTGACTAATAACAGATAGTCCCTGAATATCTGTTTAAAAGATCTAAGAGAGATGATTAATATATAATATCCCTGATAATAATTCCCTCTCCAACAAACATAAAAAATAATACATAATTACTGCTTTTTATTTTGACTATCGTTAATATTAGAATGGTATAATTTATTGGTGGGTTTTACATCATGAAGATTAATATTCCAAGACTGATTTCAGTTGTCAAGTGTCTGTCATACAAGACTGAGTACACTAAGTTTCTAATCTGCATAATAATGAGGTATAGTTGGGTAATACCAGCTAATCAATGTTAACCAATATTAGTACAGTACATGGTTTCCTATATTAGTTTAATATATACATAATATGCTAATCAAACTGTGTTGCCGTCATAAGCGTGTTTGTTTCTTATCAGTTAGTAGCCTTATTCAGGAGAGATAAATTAGATAACACAATTTAGAGTTTGGAGTCAAAAGGAAGATAAGTAAATGTATTGCACCCGAAGGTAAATGAACACAATCTTTCATCCAATGGTTTAGGGAGTGATTAGTTGTATTAGCAGGGAGTTTGCTAATATACGAGTAATCGAAAATTACAATTATCAATCTCTAATAAGCAATAGAAAACAATGAACTGATTGTGTACCAATCAACATGGTAATTGTACCACTAGACCTCTTCAAACATGTTACCTTAATTTTCCTACGATAAGCTATCTTTGTAGTTAATTTCAATGCTAATATGTTATATATCTTAGCTCATTTATTCATTTTTTATCAACAGTTGCAAAAACAAATTAATGAGTTTTGTTATTTAGACTTTTATTGCGGACATTTTCCATCAAGATTTTATGTAAAACAAAGTTTCACGACGTTTCGGGATCTGGAATCTGATCCCGTCCTCAGGTGAACTAATATCTAAAACATAGCACAATTAATTAACATATAATCCGGACCAAACCGGTATAAAGCTGAGAACATAAAAGATTAAAGCAGTAAAATAAAACTTACAACAAACCATTCACTAACCATTACACACAAAAGAAACCAAACACGTCCGCTCGTCACGGAGACTCAAAGACAACTGAAAGGAGTGGGCGTGTCCCACCGGAACCGGAAACAAAATGGCCCCCGCCAAAACCCTAATCCCGGCGAAACACGTCCAACAGTATTTATTATTATTATTTTATATTCAAACGCAAATCCTTCCTAAATGTACATGAAAAATTGCAGAACAAAGTTAACTTTACAGAGCAAAAACCCATTATTTTTACTTATTTTACTTATTTTTATTTATGTTTTAGATATTAGTTCGCCTCAGGACGGGATCAGATTCCAGATCCCGAAACGTCGTGAAACCTTGTTTTACATAAAATCGTGATGGAAAATGTCCGCAATAAAAATCTAAATAACATCAATCCACCATCACCAATAATGGATTTCAAACAAAGTAATGAGTTTTGTTAGTCTTTTGGAAAACCATCATAAACCATAGACAATAAGGTTATAGGCATGTCACTTAATTGTAAAACAGAGGGACGCTTAGTTAATTTATCACTTAAAACTGTGCATTTCACAAAACAACTCAACTTAACCTAGTAAAATAAGTAAGGATTAATAAAATAAGTGAGGATGTAATAACTTGCTAACAACTAAAAATAATGAAAATTCATACATATATCAAACTCTAAAAGTAGTTTCCGCATTCATTTTGCATTAATTAACATTATATATTTCAAATAATAAACTTATCATAAAGCTAAAAAAAATATTTTATTCTTGATATACGGGTAAAATAGATTTAAAATAGTGATATAAACGTAAAACGGTATTAAACCAGAAGAATAGATACAAATTTAATTTAGTTAAGCAGGAAGTAAAAAACCATAAATGCTCTCTCTTTTAAATACCTCTTATATATTTGGGTTGTAAAATAGCAAATCCATTTGAACAGGTCTAAATAGAAAAAATATTTACTCGTAATGTATAAATCATGGTTTACTACCTGTAATCAATTGTATATTTTTTATTGTCTGTCATTTTCTACACATTGCACTATACTATATAAAGTTTTTTTTACTTAAAGGTAATAATAGGAGGTATTTTTCTGTTAAATCATCAAAATGAAAAATCTCCTGTGGGATTTGTAAGGAAACCAAGAGCTATCGTCAGTCGCTATAAGCAGGCATAGCACATTGTTTGATCAGAACCACTCAGAACGAAAAAAATGAGAAAATCAAATGTAACTTAACTGAGACGTTATAACCTTATATATTAATAATTCATATTCACATTGTTTATGTTGTTGTTAACTCATAACCTCATAGATAAACAATTGGTAAATGTCTAGAGTTCACAATGAAAAATTAATAAAACTAGTTTTTTTCATCAAACATAGTATTTAGTTTACATCATTTAACATCAACAGACTGAAATAATGGTATAACTTCCTGTAGGTAGCCTTATATTGATTCAGTTATAATTTAACCCTTGTGAAAGGTCTGCTTAATTTTTATGGTATTCAGTAAAAAAGTTTAATTTAGTTAGGTTACTTTTTTATAAGAAAAAATACTACGGATGTATATTACTGGATAGTATTGATCACAATATAATTATAACTATTTCAACAAAGTTATAGTTTAAACAGAGATTATAAAGTAGAATTTTTTATGTTTGATCTCTTCTCCTCTTTTTATACCTCTTCACTTTGAACCTCAATTTGTATTGTATTATATCTGATGGTGAATATAATTTTATGGGTATTTTTTATAAAAATCATTACAAATTTAAAAACCCGTTTCTTAAATAGTAAGCAGTTAAAAAATAGTGAAAAAATTAACGCGAGAATATTTTTCATTGTATATATTTTTTAACCTATACTAAGTGCTCCCTGGGTTTTACTATATTTAAGCCTTTAAATATTAAAGAATTGCTTTGTAGGACAATTTTTAAAATATTAAAAATGTACAGGTTTTAATGATATGATCGTTTATTAAATTATTTATCCTATTAAAGTGGTGGTGAGATGAAAGTCACTATTAGCACTAATCGACTTTTTGTTTCATAATGTTCTGTTGAAGTTTTATCTTAATTACAATGCTTAAACTGGAATTAAAGAGCTCATGAAAGTTACCTTGTTCTCTCTCATCTTGTTCTGAAATTTGTTCAGCAAAATAGCTATTGTATTTCTTAAAATAATCAATACACATAATTTTACCTTTTATAAGATTTATTAAAAATTGTTTGTAACAAAACATATGTAAATTTCTTTAACATTATATTTAAACGATCTAAACACGGGTTCATGTACTTGTCCAATGTTGGATCTTCCCTGTTACTATGTGCTATTAACAAGTAACTACACTAATAAACTGTGCAAAAACGGGCTCATGAATTTGTCACTGATGGTTTCATCCTCTTCCAGTGTGCTAAAAAAGGAGTGGTCACAGGATAAAATAATAACCACGAGATCATGACTTTGACACTGATGGTTCTTTCGTCTTCCCGTGTGATGATAATCTAGTGGTTACACTATTAAACGATCGACACGGGATCATGACTTTGTCACTGATTGTTCCTCTCTTGTGCGCTGAATCTATTACACTATTAAACGATACACGGGATCATGACTTTGTCACTGATGTTCCTCTCTCTTGTGCTGATAATCTAGCGGTTAAACTATTAAACGATCGACACGGGATCATGACTTTGTCACTGATGGTCTCTCTCTTCCCGTGCGCTTTAATCTAAGTAACTATTAAACGATCGAACGGGATCATGACTTTGACACTGATGGTTCTTTCGTCTTCCCGTGCGCTGATAATCTAGCGGTTACACTATTAAACGATCGACACGGGATCATGACTTTGTCACTGATGGTTCCTCTCTCTTCCCGTGCGCTGATAATCTAGCGGTTACACTATTAAACGATCGACACGGGATCATGACTTTGTCACTGATGGTTCCTCTCTCTTCCCGTGCGCTGATAATCTAGTGGTTACACTATTAAACGATCGACACGGGATCATGACTTTGTCACTGATGGTTCCTCTCTCTTCTCATGTGCTGATAATCTAGTGGTTACACTATTAAACGATCGACACGGGATCATGACTTTGTCACTGATGGTTCCTCTCTCTTCCCGTGCGCTGATAATCTAGCGGTTACACTATTAAACGATCGACACGGGATCATGACTTTGTCACTGATGGTTCCTCTCTCTTCCCGTGCGCTGATAATCTAGTGGTTACACTATTAAACGATCGACACGGGATCATGACTTTGTCACTGATGGTTCCTCTCTCTTCCCGTGCGCTGATAATCTAGCGGTTACACTATTAAACGATCGACACGGGATCATGACTTTGTCACTGATTGTTCCTCCCTCTTCCCATGCGCTGATAATCTAGCGGTTACACTATTAAACGATCGACACGGGATCATGACTTTGTCACTGATTGTTCCTCCCTCTTCCCATGCGCTGATAATCTAGCGGTTACACTATTAAACGATCGACACGGGATCATGACTTTGTCACTGATGGTTCCTCTCTCTTCCCGTGCGCTGATAATCTAGTGGTTACACTATTAAACGATCGACACGGGATCATGACTTTGTCACTGATGGTTCCTCTCTCTTCCCGTGCGCTGATAATCTAGCGGTTACACTATTAAACGATCAACACAGGATCATGATATTGTCATTGATTGTTCCTCCCTCTTCCCATGCGCTGATAATCTAGCGGTTACACTATTAAACGATCAACACAGGATCATGACTTTGTCACTGATTGTTCCTCCCTTTTCCCATGCGCTGATAATCTAGCGATTACACTATTAAACGATCGAAACGGGATCATGACTTTGTCACTGATGGTTCCTCTCTCTTCCTGTGCGCTGATAATTTAGCGGTTACGCTATTAAACGATCGACACGGGACCATGACTTTGTCACTGATGCTGCGGAACGGGTAGTGAGACGGGATGATAACCCCGTGCCGGGGGCGGTGGGTGGCGGCGGAGGGGCGACCGACACTCCCTCAGTAACCTCGCAGCGGCGGCGACGACAGCGTACCGCGCGGCTAGCTCACTGTCTGAATGAAACGATCCAGCGTTTAGTGCTCGTGAAGTGCTTGGGCCGAGAGCACGTCAACCGCCAAGCGCCGGCTACCATGCTTTCGACCAATGTACATTTTATACGAGTAGAATAAGTTTTCACATTTATAGTTACCGTCATAGGGAAATATCTTTTTGAGTAGATCCCGAAATTTATGGTGTCATAGTAAACCGTGTCTTATAGTGGCTTATCCTGGGCGTAGTGGTAGATTTTGGCCTAAATTATAGCCTTACTACATAAATGTGATACCGTTGTTATCCGATGTCACCGTCACCGCTGCCGTCATCTGCTGTTGTAGCCCGTATCTTGTTACTATTGTTATCCTAACTGTTTCTTCCGTGTTGAACAGTAGCGTTGTGTTTTTAGCTCCTTGTTCGTATTTTAAAAGGTATTTTCTGCATTTTGATGCGAGGCGTATTGTTAACTTTGTATCGATAATATACGATTTTTCATAAAGTTGAGGTTATTGCGGTTTTGTAAAGTTGTTTAATGCTGTTGAGTTTCGTGTTAGAGTTTATATCGGCTTCTAAGTGTTTTGTGTGATTGACTGTATTTGGATAACCGAAGAGCGCCAACATGCTGGACGGTCTCAAGAACAACCCCATATCTCGTCTGGCCTTGTCCAAGTTCCTATCTCAAAGCATGTAAGTGATGACATGATCAGTAACTATCCATATTTAGTTT
Source organism: Nephotettix cincticeps (assembly GCA_023375725.1). Classification (NCBI taxonomy): domain Eukaryota; kingdom Metazoa; phylum Arthropoda; class Insecta; order Hemiptera; family Cicadellidae; genus Nephotettix; species Nephotettix cincticeps. Next base: position 3,950,591 of record CM041784.1, on the reverse strand, counting down.
AAGTTCCTGAATAAAATTCAAAATTATGTTGAAACATTTTACCCAGAACCTAAGACAAAAGTTATTAATAGAAATTGTATCACGATCTATGACATTCTCTAGTCCAAAAATAAGTTCGTTGCGGTTACTTTTCAGGTTACTGTGTAAATTAAACTGATTTCTGTTTCATCTGAATACCTAAAATATGCTAAGAAGAAGTTTAAGATGAAGAATAAAATCGATACTTACAATTTACCATGATTTCTTGCCCTACCTAAATTGAGGAGATTAAAAACAGATCACCTGTTTTCGATTGGTCTAATCCCAGCATAAAAGTACATGGACGATATTCGAGCTTTAAAATCCAATCCTTTCAAGCGTCCTACCCACACTTCAATCCTTTGTAGGAGTCTTTTCATCCCGCTCACAGCGAAGCATACAAGTAATGAATTGTTACTTCCAGCTGAACATAAAAATGTTTTCCAATTCATCTTAAATATCTGGAGAAACGAGTGAAACTAACTGTTTAGATGGCTGGAGAAAGTTTAAGCATATGAGAACATTGGAGACTTTTCATACAAAATTAATAATAATGATAGATTTTCGATTGGCCCAGTAAAATAATGACCTGTTTAAATTTAAAATGTATGATTTAAGCCTCATTTTTGAGGAATCAATAATTTAATTTAAAATTTAAGAGTTACATTCAAGTAAAATGCTTAAAAACATTAAATTTGGTATACATTTGTAAAATAGCCCAAGTAATTCAGCATAAAACTTTTTCAATCTTACTTCTGTTTTCAATTCACGATTACCAACCATTATAACCATTTTTGGTTTCAATATTCCACCTGATAGTTATATTCAATATCTTTGAACTAAAACAACTGTCATACAAGATGTTGGTCGAGTTAGAAGTATTTTGGCATCATCTAAAAACAACGTATTCTCTAACTATCAATTCGGGTGCATACAATACGAAATGCCTTTATCGTCACTTAAATAAGATTTATAGCAGTTTCAAATAATTATTTTTCTTTACAATAAGATACAATTTCGTAGATTGAGGGCAAATTCACTTTAAGGTAATCCCTAATTGGCTCTATGTCCGGTGTTTTGTATGACCAGAAATTAAAATGGGATACAATTTGAAAAAAAAACAATTAAATTCTATATAATCAATGACAATAGCGAAATATCCAAACCACTACTAAAGTACGAGGAAAGTTTGTATATATATATTTGCACACAAATCTAGAAAACGGTTCTAACAATTTCTTTAAATTTTGGAAATAACTTATTTCCGAGTAGAAAATAAGTTCTAAATAGGTCTAATGTCCGGGAAAATTCCGGTTTCCTTGTAATATTAAGTGTAAAATAAAAGAATTAACATTACGCTTATGGAGAAACAAAAGTAAACAATACAAATCAAAACATCTCTTTATAACCGTTTGACGGTTGTTGAGTGAAGATGGCTAACAATATGCTCTTTGTAATATGTGAATAGAGGTTTTGCATACCGTACGTATTTATTTTATGTATGTAATAAATGAAAAATTATCTAATTAGTAAACAATTTGTAAAAACGAAAGGGTAAAATAACTGTGCGAATTAAAAACAGAGAAAATTATTTGCAAAATCTATAGTGTTTTGATAGAAATTGCTTGAAGCCACTTTAAAAGACCAATTGATGTACATTAAATTTCCCTTTTACTTTTCAATCCTCATCCCATATGTAACACAATCATTTGACCACAGTCGTACAAATGATACGAATAATGATAGCTCCAATAATAACTGACGACTGGGTAAAACATGCTGAATCACATCGCAGGTTAATCGCGTCTTAGACAACGCGGCGGACTCATGCGTTTCAGGTTGTGAGATCGATCTCCGACCGAGGTCGATAAATTTTTGTTTAGAGTTTATGCAGATTAGTGAAAAATTTGATTGCGTTAATTATTTAATAAACAACTATCATTTTTGTTTTTATTATGGTTTTTATATCAAGAAAGCAACCAACAACATTATGTTCTGTTGCCGACATAAGTAAAACAATATTTATTAAACGATTTGTATTATTAGTATTATATTTATTTTCATATTCTATCCGAGCAAAGCTCGGTCTCCAGGTAATAAGTCTTATGTAACGAAACCTATTTCCTAACATCAATAAACGAATTAAAATTGTTCAATTAAATTTGCATAATATCAACAACATTGCATACAATTAAATAGGCTTCATAGCGCAGCTTGTTCAGAATATGATAAGTTGTTTGGCAATAAGAAATGATTTAGTAGATTTAGCAGAAGTTAAACAAATTTATCTTAAAATAACCCCTATTTTTCCCTTTGTCTGGGTTTCGTTAGATCGGGAATCGAAATGCAATATCAATCAAATATAGAAAAGTGAAAACAGAAAAACAAGTTTAATTCACGGTGAATTCAATATTTTTTTCAATAGGATTGGTATTTTTAACCAAAATATGGTTAAACGGAATTTCATAGCCTAATATATCCAGCCGGAATTCTTACGAAACTCACTAGCAGCTAAATATTTTCATGTTTCAAACTAACAGAAGGCTTAGTATTATACAATTAAGTGACTTGTGTATACAAATGCATACAATATAATATTTTACTGTGAATGGGAACAGGAGTAGTACGAAGCGCCAAAGAAAGAATTATACTTGAGGTCTAAATTAGAAAAATATGCCACGAACTGAACAAGTCAATCCTATTCCTAATGGCGTAACTTCAAACTGCCGAAACCTCAAATACTTATTATAGCATCATTTTAGTTTTAATTTACCTTTTTAAATAATAATATCACCGTTGAGTTCTATGAAACGCATGTTACTTTGTATCTTATTAAAAAAAATGCATCTGGTGGTTCATGTAGCTGTCAATAGAATTGAATAGAACTGTTTATGATAAATATTTTTATCATGACATTTAAAGTGAAATTTCACAATAAAATGGTCATAAAGCAGAGTGCCTAGTTGGAAAAGGCCATTTGCTAAACACTAACTGTTCTTTAAGTCTTGAAAAAATTGAGAGAAAAAATACCGATCAACAAATTAAACATTTTCAAAATAAATTGTTAGACATTTTCAATTATTTTGTATACCTTTTTATTATCATTTATTCAATTATTCATTTACGTTAAAACCTGTTTTAGTTGAAAAACTCATAATATAAGAACTTACTAATTAAATGTGCGAGACTGGGCTGAATATAATAATGAAAACTGTAATGTGCCAAGTAAGTTCTTCTTTCAGAATTTCCTTTATAGCTAACTTGACTTCTTTGTAAGTGGTCTCTCATTCTTTCCAAAAGTTGAATGTTCTGGCTTCGCAGCAGTTTTAAATTTTACGGCCTTCGTTATAAGCAGTGTTTAATATTTATTTTTTAGTTTCCCGTGTACAAACCATTTAGTTAAGTATAATATTTATTTTCAGAACTTAAGCTGAAATATTTTTGTGTTATTTATTATTATAGGATAAGACCCATTTTTTAAATTATTTATTAAATGGACATAAACATGAGATCGTGAGGTTCTTGTAACTGTGAACGATATACATAGCAACTTTCAAAACTTCCATGTTATACCAGTCTTTGGCTATTTGTCATCATTGACTATACGCTAAGCGAAATAATTTGCTAGGGTTTCCTATCAGAATGTTTTGTTTTCAGATTATTAGCATAAGTTATATTTAAAACTTGCAGTAGCCGTCGTGGTTACAAAATCTGCTAAGACGTAATCTTCTTTTATTTGGAATCATTAATTTAAAGCTAAGTTTTGGGGGGAAAATTAGATGAAGTGACAAGGATGTCGAGCACTGGTGACTTAAAATTTACACGTTACCGATATAAATATATAATGAATATGTGGAAATTCTAACCAAATAACCTAGCTGTTAGGTTTGTAATTACTCAAAATAGTTATAATAAATAAACTTATTGTAATACATTATATCTATCTAATTGTATTCAAAATTATACAATTTATAGTCATACAGTTAATGCTTAAAAGACTTTTGCTAGCATTTAGAAAAAAAATTCAAACAGTCTATGAATACAACAAATCTCATTTCTAAACATTTTTTTTAATTAATTGAACTTGTTCACATCACTTTTAAATACCTATTAATATTATTTAGAAAAGATCTTGTCAGCGAAAATCTTAACCGTGCTTACAACTATCAAAGGCACTGTTGTATCACGACCTCTTAAAAAACTCAAAAAATAGTTTTATCTACTGTATTAATTTGTAAATTTACGTTTCCCTTTTGAATGATACACTTGCATTGATTAAATAAACTGGCTTGTTTTGAGGCGTACAAACCTAAGTATTTGGGTAGTGAATGACAACAAATGCTCTGATTGGCAGAGCTTTGGCAGATTGGAACCACTCCAACTATTTTAACCATCATTTTGTAATTTTTAGATTAAATGGTTTTATACTTTGTCTTGGTGCAGATCAGATATTCAAAATGAAGAATATTTTCCCAGGTTTTGTGCTTCAAATTTCTATAGGAAATAGACCCTTCGATCAGGCAATTTGTAAATTTTATCTGAATTTTGTAAGTATATATATATATATATATATATATATATATATATATATAAACAACTATCTCTGTGGTCAAAAATATCTTAACTATTTATTTTACCACGCAATACTTTTTGAATAATGTGAAGTTTTCGTTTCATTCTTTGAGGCGATTTTGTTTTCTTCACAAGGGTTAAGGAAAAAGTAAAATATGTATCTTATCGCAAAACCAATCTTTGAAGAAGCATATTGACGCCTTGGGGATGAAACGACACTTATATCTTGAACAGGAAAAACCAACCATATATTTATCAGGCAGTCGACGTCCTAAACCCAATCTTACTTCTTGCTAGCGAGCTCTTCTCTCAAATTCTCTAGGGTTTAAAGATATCCAAAAAGTTAAATAGCTCTGTTCGTTCCTTTTTGTTTGGACGTCATCTTTTCAGGTGGTACGTTTTCAAGGTTAGGCAGTAGATTGTAATGTGTAACTGAGACTTAATTTCCTCTTTGCCCTTAAAAAGCTGAAAACGTTTCGTATAAATAAAGTAATACAAAACGAAGTATCTTGACGAATGAAGCAAAAAATTGTGAGGTTCATAATAAATCCTTCTATTAATTTTCTATGTAACAGTCAAATCCAAAAACAATACCTTTGTGAAATTAGGTTTTTCATTGTTTAATTGTTTAATAAACGAGTGTGACCCATAGTGAGCCAACCACTCGTGCAGTTATTGAAGCAATCGTCATAATTGAATATAACACGTTTTCTTTCTCTTTTCCCCTAACGTAGCCTCCCCACATCCAATAACATTTTTAAATTCCGAAAAAATTAGGAGTAGGGGTGATTTAAAAAAGGCTTTCAAATTTAACCATGGGTTGTGTGATACATCAGATTAAAGGTCTAAATATCACGATTATTCTGGTGCAAACAAAGTTCATTAGCTATAAACGTATTCACAGGATGCACCAAAAAGTTTTAAAATAGGACTTTTAAGTAAAGTACCGTGCCAACCTGTTTTTTTTATTTATATGAATATACTAATAAAACTCAGGTGAACTTGACTGAATGCCTCATTGAAAGGTCTATAAACTATAGTGATTCAAACCACAAAATCTGGGAAAATATTCTTCACATACTCTAGATCTGCACTAAGAAAGATTATAATCCTTTCTAATAAACTCATTGACAGTTTTTTTTCTAAGATTTTTACTGAACAACTCTAGCTGTAAGGCAATTTTTACAGGATATTCTAATATAAAACAATCGACAACTTAAAGAATAATAACACCTAATACTCAAAACTGTTTACCCTTGACCAATCAGAATCGAAATGTCTTTCACAAATGTCATATAACTATTAAAACACTAACTGGCATTCCTGGGAAAATATTTTCCATATGTTTAAAACAAATTTAGATTTGGAGATCTCAAAATCTGTATTTGTTATCCTTAAAAATTTTATTATTTTAAAATTCTATGATTGCGAAATAGAGCTTGGCATTAGCTCAATTATTTGATAGAAAGATTAGCTGCTGGATTGTTTTAACTCATTTTTAGTAGTTTTAAAGTGAAAATAAGAAGATAAATTAACAGACCGTCTACAGTTCATAAACGAAAAACAGACAAACAACCAGTTATACGGTGCTGAATGTTTCTTTTGTCCCAAGGAATAATATTTGTCCTGAAGATTTAAACGTAATTTCGAAAATACTACATATCGATTATGTTGGTAAAACACGTAAACAGAAAATTTAACGTTCCTCCAGCTACTATCCTATGATTGTCCAGCGATGGTTTTTGTGAGGCTGTGCATTAGGGTGGAGTGAAAAAAAATTACATAAATTAAACGGAATGGATTGTTTGTTGTTGTTTATTGGAATGGTTGAAAAGTTGTGTTTTGGTTGAACAAAATTACCCTTCAAATTTGGGTTCAATCAAATAATATCTTCAGGTGCCCCAAGAGCATAAAATTTAAACAATTTTACCTAAAATAGATATTTTTGGGAATTATTTTAAATATTTAAATTTCTTAAATCCTTGTGGAATACATGTTTTATACAGTTTTTGGTCTTAACTAGTCTATAAAAAAATATCAAGGTCAAAAGACTATACTTTTAGGTGCCCCATTAGGACTAATGAAGGAATAATTCACTAAAAAAAGCTACTTTTTCACGGTACACAAAAGCCTCAACATATTGTTCTAAAATTTAAGTAAAATGGTTTATGTATAACAAATCATACACATTCAACACTTCCTTAAGTTTAGAAAGTATTTTAATTTTTATAAAGTATTAAATCTATTTAGACTACTTGGGATAGGCAAATAATGGAAAAATCATATCTGCTTTAAGGTTTATTGTTTATTGAAAACTAAATTAACAAGAAAAAACAGCAAAAAGGTTCAGATATCGGAAACTTAGAAATTGTATTCTTTTTTCGTATCAAAAGATGGCATTTTCTTTCGTGAGGCGAGCCGACTCCTTGTAAACCCATCTCTTGCCGTACTGCCACAGACTGTTTTTGACGCCTCAGTCAATAGTTTCACACAGCGTTCAGTCAATGGAACCTGGTGTAGTTTTTCGACTACGGCCGTAGTCAAAAACTACACCAGGATCCATTGACAGAACGGTATTTTAAACCATAATTTTACTAAAAAATTAGTTGGACCTGTTGTCCAACTGATCCAAATGTGTTACTATGTGACGTAATGGTAGTTCATTTGAGTGTAGCTGACATATAAACCAATGCATAGGTCTCTTCTGGTTCATTTCAATCAATCGAACAATTCTACCTTTAGGTCCAGTATTTATAACTGTTCCATCATAACCGATTATACACATTTGCGTAAAGTCAATACTATTTTCTGGAATTAATAAAAAAATTTTCTGGTAAAAATGTAATAATACCTAGATTTAAGATTATGGTTATATTTTAATAATTTTATTTATCTTTAACTACTTTATCTAGGTTTTAGAACAGAGTGTTATGGCTTTTTTGTGCCAGTCTTTGGAAAAAAATATTCCTTATTTCAGCTCAATCGGGGCACCTTAAAATATAAACTTTCGGCCTTGATATTTTTTACAGACTAGTTAAGACAAAAAAACTGTGGGAAAACGTGTATTCCACTAGGATTTAACAGGTTTAAATATTTAATAAAATGTTTTCTTAAAAATCGATTTTAGGCCAAATCTATAAATTTTGATGGCCTTGGGGCACCGGAAGATATTATTTGATTAAACCCAAATTTGAAGGGTGATTTTGTCTCACCAAAACACAACTTTTAGAAACTATTCCGTTGAATTTATCTAAATTTATTATTTTTCACTCCACCCTACTGTGCATATTTACTAATCTCATTTGCATAATATAACCATTAAAATTCAGGAAATTACAGTCCCTGATAAACCTCGAACCACCCCGCAATAACAATATACTATAGGAATCATGCTAAATTGAATCTACTGTGTAGGAAGCGATATTCTTGCTAGAAAATACTTCAAAGTAACTAGCCCTTGCTCTGAGTGGATTGCCTTGAAATTGGCTTGAACAATAGGCAACGTTTTTACAAGTACGGATATATTGGAATTAGATACTTTTCATTAGATGAAACCTTCTTCCTAAAAACCATAACATTTCAGACAAAACAGCAGCTTTCCTGTGGGTTTAAGAGTCATTATTTATTTTATATAACCAATCTACTGAGATATTAAAGTTATACGAACACGTTGAAGAATAACAGCATTAAACATAAGTTTAATTTATAGAAAATCTTAATGATGTTTTCCTAGCTTTACGAGGTATATATTCACAACAAATCGCAGTAACCTATTATCCTTCGGGGGTTAATTTAAATGTTTTTGGGTATATATGTGTTTTACAATGAAATAATTCAATATAAATGACAACAAAATTATTTCATGAAGTTTGTCGACGTGTTTTTTGAATCAATAAAAGCACATTCTGAAATTAAAAGTAATTTTCATTATTTATAATTCTGTGAGAAGATACGTGACTTTTGTTCTCCTTCGCAATATATCATCTAAAATATTTAAATTAATCAGACAGTTGATAAAACATTTACCGTTTAAATAATTCTTCTAGGAATTTGGAAATATAAACAAACACTCACATATTAGGATTTTACGCAATAATACCAGTTATTTATCTAGTATAAAGCAATAATAAAGTTTATTTATATAATTGCAAACATCATGTATGTTTTATGAAATATTTACACATTCTTTTAAGCTAATTGCTTTTTAAAGCTAAAAACTGCGCGTGCTGGCAATAAATTCACATCGTAGTTTAGTTAGTATTTGTTTACATAGTTTGCAAATATAGATCAGATTAAACTTAAATTATATGTTCAATGTAGCTCAAAACTTGTTTTGAGAGCTTATAATCCTATTTTAATAATGCGTGGATCTGTTTAAAGTAATCAAAAATTTCCTCCGAGAGGTATCGTTTAAGGATATAAGATTCATAACTGTTTCATAACTCTCGTTTTTACGGAGAAGACAAACACAAATGCCTCTTTTAGTGTTACTGAAAGAAAGACAGACAGAGAGAATATGGTTTACCCAATTTTACTTTTTATACAAAGCCTCTTTGCAAACAATTTTATATCGTTCGGGTGCAAAACCTGTGAACTAGATGCACGTACGAGATGCATAAGGAACTGAGGATTTTTTAGAAGCACAGACAATACTTTTCTAACAGCCAATATATCAAGAAATTTTCATCGGGACACTCCTGGTGTCCAAGCAATTTTGATAATTTTGTTTAAAATGAGATGGAGGTAGTACTTCTATCCTGTGAAATAAACAGCTGACATATCCAGAAATAAGAAATACGTTGTCCGTTGTCCTGTCGTCAGCGTGATGCATGGTTCAGACATGATTCTTGTGCTGCTCTGATATAAAACAAACACACAGCTAGACATATTGCTTATTACCCCCACCCCTCTAAACACCTTCCATCAATCTGGATCTCAGGCCTCGTTCTTAGTTCTAATTCTTTATTTTGATTTCAATAGAAACCAAATATGAGTTTCTAATGTAAGTTTCAGTAAAAATTTGATCTACTTGTAAAATTGATTGTTTATAAAACATCGAGTGAAATAAATGCAAAAAACAATTTTCTCTTTTTTTAGATAACAAATCTTAAAACAACTATTTAGTGGGGTGAAAAGAGTTGATAGTATATTGAACATGCATTTTATGGTATGCGAGAACAGTAAATGAACATCACGTTATGATTTTTTGGCCTGGTAATCACTGAGCTAGTTTTTCGGGTTAACTCCAGGAGTTGATTCTAAATTTCACAGCAATGTTATGTAAGGATGAAATTTGTTGGTCTTCAAAACTTTTTGCACTGACCACACACTTAAATTATGTTTTTGCGCAACTCTTCTTGCTGATTGTTGAGGATTAACCGAATACTTAGCCAAAACACCTGCTTCTGTTAATTCATTAGTGCTAGGCCGACCGGATCTGATTTCATCCAAAAAAGCTGTATTTCTCAGCTGAGAAAATTCAAACAGCTGTCCGAAGTATGACCTAGCTTTTACTCAGGTATTCCACATAGAAGATGAGCATTCCAAGGAAAGCGTTCAAAGGTTACTGATAATAGTGCTTATGGGGAGTTGGGTATTTACCAGACATTTTTTACTAACTGCATCATATTAGTAGTATTCTAAGCAAAAGAAAATGTTGCCTTGATACAAATTCAAAGTTCATGAATAATAATTTTTTATTAAAACTCTTAAAATCTTTTAAATGACTAAAAAAGTTGAATAACATGTTTGAAAAAAGATTTTACTACTACTCCAGATTTTACCTACAGGGCAGGGAGAACAATTCGAACATCTAATAAAATAAAAGGTACATTGACTTACTATTTATTCATTAATTGGATTTTTTAAATAAATACATTATTACAGTTATCATTTCCCATAGCCATCATTAAACACTTAAAATGTTTTAAATGGCTGCCATTTTGGTTTAGAGTAAGATATCAACGTCAGATTTGCGCCATTCTATTTCTTTTAAGAAGCTCTTCAAAATGAGGGGTCACTCAATAGAGCTCCACATTTGAAAATATTTACCTCCCCCCCCGCTACACCTAAAGGTAAACATTTTCAAAATAACAATCAATAATGTAGCCGCTCATATCGGAGAAATTTACCACATAACAATTTTAAATAAATCAAATAATAAAAGGTTAAGGGGGGATGCTATTTACTTTTCAAAAATCCTGTATTTCATTTAAAACAAAAATAATTAATACATTTCTCATAATTTTTGTGTTTTTGAGATTAGATAAAATTCAAAACAAATTTATTGAAATCAATGTGTGTTTTTAAATCTGTGATTAAAATTTTAAACCAGTCTAAAATATAAAACTATACAAAAAACTATATGATACCTCGTTTTCATTATAAGAAGGAACAATAAATAAATATTGCTGGGTGACTTTAAAATATATACGCGTTCGTATAATCTAGTTAAGAGCAAAGGCTTTACGTATACCAAACACGTTTCGAATTGCAATTCTTAATGCTTAACTGATCTGTAATCGCATCCAGCATATTTGTTGAGCTTTAAATAAAGATAAGATGGTAAAAATATTTTTTAAATTCTACATAACTAGCTGAACTAAAAATTAACAATACGAATGAAACATTGACAGGTTTTAAAACATTATGAGGATTTATTAAATTCCTTTAATCTATTTAATCATAATGTAAACCACATAACAAATTACAAAACTCTTTCAAATGTGGGATAAAACAAATAAAAGATACATAGGCCTATATAATAGTTATAGGTTTTTGTTATAAATTAATAAATATGAGAATTGAAATATACAGTATTTATTGACACCAATTGAAAATGTGAATAAACCCAATAGCATATGTTTAACCTTTATTTTCACCCATTAGGTTTAATACATAGCATTTGTATTTTTAAATTTAGTACGTAATACGTGTAACAAAATAATACTAACCTAAACCTAATTGAGATTAACTTTATGTTTTCAGGTATGACTCTCATTCTACTTTTCACTGTTGCAGTGAAATTACGAAATAATTTTGACATGGATATGTCTAAGCTCTGGGTTTGTGGTGTTAGCAGAGTTGTTGATCGCAAAAAGTTCAGCGGAAGTGTTTAACGAAAGTGCCATCATATGGTTATAAGAACATTTTTTTGACAATCTGAAGATTTTCTTTAGACATATCCATGATCAGACCTATTTCTATGATCGTTATAACTAAGATAACGATAACTATTTTCATCAGATTTTTGTTAAATATTTGTAAGACTGTTCTGTGAATTTCACTAATGATAGTTATGAAGGATATTTTTACCTATCAGTTTGATTGGTTGAGTGAGTGGAATGGAGTTAGACTCCAGGACCCAACACTTCAACCTTGAGACTATTGAGTTTTACACGCATAGCTATATGGGTATGTATATTCCCGTGCCTTCAACGAGACTCAGGAGATTTTTTTCGCTGAAAACAGCACCCGGTGTGGGCCTTCCCCTTCACATCGGTTGCTCACAATCTAGCACGGCAGTGTTCAATGAGTTGTTGCAGAGCCTGTACTCAGGTCATTACGAATGTGTGTTTCCTGTGGTCGTGTCAAGTGATAAAATCCATGCCTAACCTAACGTGACCCTGCTCAAAGCAGCAGCCAAAAGAGCAGTAAAGGAAGCAGACGTTTCAGGTAGCAGCTTCTTACCTAACTCTTGTCTGGGAAATTTTTTTATCAGTTTACTTTATTTTTTATCACTTGTATAAATAAACATGGTAATCAAATCTTATAACGCCATGTGACTGTACAGTAGAGAGCGGTCTTGTATTATTGTTGTATAGGTCAATTACACATAAGACAAGCGTTACAATATTGGTTTTCATACATAAAGGATTTTTGCTAAACTGGTGTCATTACTCCAATGGCTGAGATATGTGTTTCCTAACAGGGTGCGGCTAATTATGTTATATACGTACAAACTATATTTTTTAAATACTTATTCATTATTTTTGTATTTTTTCACTTTTTTAAAGGTTTGATATTAAGGGTCGTTTACGTTTAAAAGTCCTTGAAAACGTAAAATATCCAAGTTATTGAAAAACTTATGAAACGATTTTGATTAAAATATCATGGTTAGTATTTACTCGTATTAAGGTCCAAAGTAAGATCAAACCATCGCGTTTCTATAAAAAATATCGTTCAAAACTTATGGGATTTTCAAACACACATATGGACAACAAACATGTACAAAACATCAATGTTTTAAAACTGTATTGCAAACTATAAATGTACAGATCAATGCAACCATTACCGTAAAAATTGAGCTCCAAAAATCAACCAAGATTTATTACTATTCTATTATTATTCTGGGACAAATGGTACCAGAGGATCGTCAATGCCAAACATACAAGCATACATATAAAAGTTAAATGTCCATGGTAAACACAGTACGTTGTCTAGAGCCCCGCGTTATTCTTATTTTATAAAAAAACCTATAGTTTCCTCATTTTCCAATCATTTTTTATGAAACTTTGCACGCAGTATAAAATCACATTACCCAATAAAACCCATTCTAAAAAGGTGGGTTTGGCTCGGGGGAATTGGGGGTAAAGTCCCCATTTTTTTAAGTTTTCCGTTGGTAAGAGAGTGTCTGAAAGAAATTTAAATTTTGTTGGAACATTAGGTTTGTTAAATGATAATTAATAAGCATAATAAATACGATTGTTTTACTAAAGGTTCGTGTTATTTTGTTAACTTTTTAGAATAAAGTATGAGTCGGATACTGATACCGTTTATGTGTTACGTATTTAAGCGTTCATGTGAAAGTAAAGTCTTTCAAAAACATTCTGACTTTCAATATCACTTCATAAATAATGTATTCGAACTTGGTTACTTGGATGTGGAAATCCGACTATCGGCAATATTTAGCAACGAGGGCGCACGAGGGCGCTCCAGCATGCTACTTTAGCCCTGACGAGCTTCTGCAAGTTTATATGAAACCACTTGTCGCTACCACTTTTGCTTTAGTAATGAATAAGTATGACACTTTTTTTGTCATTTCGAAGCTAATTACCATTCATCTACGTAATTAGAGCAGTTTCAATATGGCCACGGAAATGGCTTCGCTGTTGCGACTAGAATGTGAGCATATCGACAGGAAATTAAATAATAGGGTTAGTCTATTTCCTACTAAATTACTTAAGTCCTTACAAGCCTCTGCAAGTTCATATGAAACTACTTGTCTGTACCGCTTCTGCTTTATAAATGATTAAGTATGACACTTTTAGTCATTTTTAAGCTAATTGCCATTCATCTACGTAATTAGAGCCGTTTTCAGTTTTAATTAGTCAACGGGAATGACACCGCTGTTGTGGGTATAGTGTGAGCGTATTGGCAGGAATTAATTAAATAAGTGGGCTGGTCTAGTTCCTTATTCATTAAAACGTCCCTCCACAGTTAATTAAAGCAGACTTTGTTTTCGCACACAAAGAAGGCGTTAATCAGCTTGCATTTTAATCTCATGGTTTTTTTAATTAACGAGATATTTTGTTTGTAAAAATAGCTACTCTAAAGTATTAATATCAATGTGTGACTTAGGAACTAGTTGTACACACACTGCTTTCCTCGAGTTTTATTTATTAGTTATAATTTTTAAGTTAGTCAAAATTCAAAAGTAATTTATTACTATGTTAAAAAAGAAATGAAAAAATAAATCATAACACATATCTGTATTATATAAAACATTCTTCATATTACAACCAACTATAACTGAGCAAACACAACATTGGGTCATTGAGATTGATCGCCGAGGTAGTCATCATGTTCTATTTGTTGGTGCTTCTTGAAATGAAACTGGAATTCAAATTCAAGAACCCTTTATTAAGTACTAGCCAAAGTACCCGTTCTTCGCACGGGCTAAAAATCTTCAAAAGGGCTAGAAAAGGAACTTAGTATAATTAAGTAAACTTAATTTAATTTGTAATAATTATTATTTTAGATGACAAAATGACAAAATTTAAACATTTCAAAGTAACAAAAATATTGAGGAAGCAGAACATAGAAAGATTTAATGGAATTGTAGTAGAAGTGTATTTGGAAAAAAATTATAACAAATAATTCACTACAAAATGGATCCGGGATTTTTATTCCTAGAAAAATTAAATATTTATTCTTGTTGGATGTCTAGTGGAAAAGATGTTGTTTTAGAAATGTAAACATGCTCCGGAAAATATGTAAGATTTAGGCTTTCATCTGAAAATGTTGTAATTTTTTTCTGAAATATTGAACGAATAAAATGAACAATGAAAATTAAAATAGCAATGTTCAACTGTTTTAATGACGTACATATCAAGACTGACGGCTTATACCTAGCTACTTGTTCATAGTACCAGATTATTTTAATAAGAGTACATTAAAAATTACTAACTGTACTGTTTGAACGCACGAGTACATTAACTACTAACAAAACTCAAATTTCAAACATGGCACAAAGTGTCTAAAATAACTGAGAGCATATGTCATTTAAATAAAACTATTGTGTACCACTAAGCTACAAGTTAATATTAACAAATATAATTCTCTTGATTTTAAAAAAGCGTTTCTTTGGTTTACTTATGTTTCAGAGAAGTTAGGCTTATCTAGTTTAAAATGTAAATATAAAAACAAATACAAATATAAATAAGTTAAATAGGTCATAGACAATGTACAGTGATACGCTGAAAAATTAAAATTTTAGTTTTTGATGCTTATCCCAACGAATAAGCACTTCTAAAAAATAAAATCATATGTATTGCATTATATTTTATTATTTAAATCAAAATTGAAACTATGTCCCTTCCAAAAACAACCAGGAACGTATGTAAACATTTCATGAGAGATTTAACTTGTGTTGTTTCAACTGCTAAAGCCATTTTACAATGTTTACGTTCGACGATTCGCAAAATAAATCTGCAAGCTGTGCAGCTGTAAAAGGAGGCATTTCATCTCTATATATATGCAATTAAGAATGCAGTTGACTTTAATATAAGTTACATTTCAGTTTTCACGATTTTTACTAAGAGTTTGGTTCCGAAAACTGGACTTGAAAGTTGGTAGTAGCATATTTCTTACCTTACCTTACCTATGTGGCCACTCAAACCTAAATTTTTTAACAGCCGCACGAGTCTCGATCCTGCATGATCTTAACATCAAGCTTCTGTTGTCTGCACCTGATAATTAGTCTTCTATGTTTGCCTCGTAAGATGCTCTAAAGCTATTCTTAATGTGGAGTCCACTTTCTATTAACGTGAATACTCAGTCTTCTGCTTTTTGATTAGAGCAATGATGTCAGATCTTGATAGAGAGTTCTTAATTCTGTTGGTCCTTATCCTCCATGTACCTTTCATAAACTGGTCAGTATTGAACGAAGGACTTTGTTCTAAAACTATAATTTTTGTTTTTAATGACCAGATCTCATCCAAATAATACTATAGGTAGAATCATACTCTTGTACAGCCTTAATTTAGTATTCTTAGAGAGTATCTTACTCTTGATCAGTTTCTGAAAGGCCCAACAGCATCTATTCCCCTGCAGTAGTCTAATTTTAATTTCGGTCTCTTCATTATTCTTTTCATCTATGGTTACACCCAGGTATTTGAAGTCTTGGCATCTTTGGAAGGAATAACCGTTAACCGTCAAGGTGTTTCTTTGAATATCTGTACTTCTACTAACAACTAAGTATTTGGGTTTTTCTTCACTTAATATGCATATATTATTAATATGCACAAAATAGCATATTTCTTACATGTAAAAATAATACTCTCAAAACTCGTTTTGATAGACATAGTTAGCTGATTGCTAAGCTCTTATTGCTATCATAACTGGGACGGTGGCGTCATCCTGTATTCCAGCTACTTGGAGGTTATGAATTGTAAATAGTTTTGAGCGATAGTCGGTGGGTGTCGTGTTCTCTTGTGTGGATTAACGTCCGCACTATTAAATACTACGTTAATCCGCAAAGGCCATCCTCATAATTAGACCAGTTCGTAATTCAGAGGCCGTGGTTCGGATTCCACGTTAAACTGTAGGTCCCTTAGTTGCCATCGGCTGTTGGGCTATTAATTAATAGTCCTGTCTAAGGAACATGTCAGCCTTAGTCAGTAACAAGACTACAAGATCGCGCCACAATCATCCTACACTCATTTCTCATTCATACTTAGCTTAAAATACCTACCTGGGTAGGTTGCCATTTCAATAATCTAAATCTAAATCTATGTTTTTCTGTGTGGGCCAGCGAGGGACCATCTCTGGCTAGCCTGGGTGACTCAGGCCTCTACAATACCACCACCAAGGGCAGTTGAGGCTTTAAAATGGTGCGAGCAAAAAAATAGACTCTGAAAAAAATAATTTTAAAGTTTAATTTTGATTGTATCATAAATATGTTTTGGAATTTTTTTAACCATTTTTTAGAGTTCCAGGTTGATTAATTCGGAAATTTGGTGGTTTTAATGCATGGAGTGTGGGAAAACTACTTATGTTTTGGGATGCAATTTTGGGAACGTCAATGATTATAATACCTTTTTCACGTAACTTATATGAAATTTTGAAATAAGAAAAAAATATTTTGTGTACTACTGAAAATTTTCTTCATGCCAAGTTTTTAATCCGACAATCCTATAAAATATGTCATTTTTGAGGCCTAAAATGTACAAAGAAACAGAATTTTTATCGTAAACCGGTCACTCAAGAAGCTTGTATGAAACAATCAGATATGCGTATCGAATAAGCGATACTAGTGGTTTCAGTTGTCCCTAACGCCGCTCGCACAGCCTTAAACAAATCTTAAACGTGAGATCGATTTTTTAACATGCCCTGCCCATTTAAATTGGAATACTTAAAACACGTTCAAGTTACATATTGAGGCATCTGTCTTTAAACTTTCAATTGGCTAAATGAAGCTGGTTTTGGGAAATCTATTTTGTACTTAAATCAGACAAGTATTTTTCAGTTTTTAAACTTTTAGTGGTAATTTTATTTAATCGTCAAAATTATAAAACATAAACTATCTTCAATGTGTCTAGGTGTATAACAATTGTTATGTTTATTTTTTAAACAAAATATTGGGTTAAGTATTTAATGCAAGCTCATGGGCAATTTGAAAATATAAACAGGCTGGATTGTGACGGTGGATATGACATTAGCTTCATCTGCAGCTGAGTGACGGGCGTAGCGTGTTCGTGAATATGATTAGGCCCTGGAACCGTTGCCAACCTGACAACCGATAGTAAATAACGGTGACAAAAACAGTGGTGTGCTCAACCTGTCACCTTGTCAACCTCCCGATCCTCACGCCTTTCACTGTGTTGCCGACACACTAATAGTGGTGATAACAGTGTCGACCTTTCGTCAAATGTTTGATTTTATTTCAGAAATAACAAATATTTTATTCTAGCAGCAAGCCCGTTCTTTTTATGGGTTGTAGGATTCAGTCTAAAGAAAAAAGATAATCAAACTAAAATGTAAACCTGAAATCCTAAACAAATCAGTACAAAGAAAATAAATCAATACCCAGCTTTATTATTTAGCATTGCTTGACAATAAACTATTATTATAATTAGTTATACGTTAAAATAAATTTTAATATAGTGTGATTTCGAAATGGGTTTAAAACCAATGACCAATATAAACTAACTAATATTGATTTGACAGCTGTTTGTTTTGCTTTCTATTAAATCTTTAAATTACAAAGACAGCTGATTATTACTAGTAGATGGATCATTGATAATTGAAAGCAAAATGCGACTAATATCGCTTAAAAGGTGGGTTTTAAATGCTCGTGATTTACTTTATAAGGGTCGGCGAACAATTTCAAGCTTTGAAAAACCTTCTCTGGAATATAGAGAATGCATGAAATAAGTTTCATTGTTATCAGTTTTCTATCTCTATTGTACAAACATAGCGTTTAAATAGTTAAAAACTAGGTAGACATCTAGTTAAATAATAAATAAAATATGACTTAAAATTAGAGAAAATACTTATGACTAAGGCTTACCAATAATGACAACATTATACACGGCCTAATTTCTACTATACCTCCTATACGTCCTACGTCCTGAAATTCCTGAAATTAGCTAAATGATTATAAGAACGACAATCTTTTAGATGTTTTTTGAACACAAGAACAATATTCTCTTTCAGTTCTTATAGCTGTCTGTTATCTTTAGGAGAGCTGGAAAGAAATGTAATACCAATAAAACAGTATTTTTAAACAACTTACACTATATAGGTCTACGTATATATTGCCTCTTTAATAATAATAATAAAATTTTAAATGAAAGTTTAGCGTAATATTTCCCATATATTTTTCAAACACATTTTAATAGTGTTCCTAATAAAAATGTAGAAACGGAAAGCAATTATTAGTTTACTGCATATTTTTCGTATGAATTTCCTGGAGCAATGTTTAAATTTAGGATGTAATTACAATTAAGATTCCATCTTCACCTTTTATGTATAAATAGAAAACTTTATCATTGGGGAGAAGAGTTACACAAAAGGTAATTTAAAAATCAACTTGTAAGGAAGTGTTTAATCTCAAAGAAAAAAACTGTGTTGAACATTTCTTTAGATGGAATCTGCAAGTACAATAATTTTGGTTAGGTGGGAAAATAATAAAAACATTTTTCGTATGTAACAGATAACTATTTTTTTAACTTATATAATAAATTTAATGCTGTAATTGAACAGGGTCTCCCAATGGTGTTATTATGTTATATATGGTGCCACACAATGTTTCCTCCGTATGCACGTGGGCGGGAGGAAGCAGGAAATAAGACGGTGAGAGTACCGGAGCTGGAGCAGGAGTGTGGAGTGTGGAGTGTGAAGTAATTTGTGCGTCAGCATTCCTCCAAGAACCCTCCGTCTTGCTCATCAACATAAGGAACCATTTTAAATTTATATCCTTTATTCCGAAACGTTATTTCAGATTAATTTTTGGTTTAGAGCGTACCTTACCTGTAATTAGAGGACTTTAATCAAAATTAACGATGTTAAATTGGAAGTAAGCCTTAAGCCTTAACTGGGAGTAAAATAGTTCTTGCTTGAGTTAGTTTGGAGCTCTTACATACTTGGCCAATTTTATCATTTTTGGGATCAGGAGAAAGACCTCTTATGAGGGGGTTTTCCTTTTTTCAGAGAGGGACTTTCCATAAAACTCTCTTTTGAATGGCTTGGTGGCAGAGTGGTTTTCAGGCCTGCCTTCGAAACGGAGGATGCCGGATTGGATCCCGCAAGGGTATAATCTGGACCCAGTTACCATTTCGTTATTGCGCTATTAATTAATTATCCTTCCTAACACGTTGACGTTCAGTAGTAACAAGACTGGAGTTTGCACCGCTCCCCGTCAAAACGTTAAAAAATTATTAAAGGCGTAGAAGGACACCAAAAGAAAAGGAAAGAAGAAAATAGCCTAACCCAACAAGTCTTTTTCAGATTCTTCAAATTTTCATTTGTTAACGTATAATTAGCTCTCTAAAATTAGCTGTTAACCAAGACTCTTGGCTCTGAGAGGCTAGCCTGATACCTTTTATCACATTATTAAGACTTTTTTAAACGTCCTACCATTTCATCCCAGAACTGACTAGGTCATTGTTCGGAACCATTTTTAATTATTTATTACAACATACATTACTTCAAACTAGACCTAGTCATTAACACTTAGCGAAAAGAATACAGTACTGGAATTCGAATTAAAAAAATATCATCTCGCTTTCAAAATATCGTAAAGTCTAAGATGTGTATGAATTTATGAGTCTACATAAAAGGTTCATGAGAAGCGATTGATGCAAATTGTTGATTAAAACATTATATCTCTCCTGAAAACAGCAGTGCAATCAAAACTCAAAAAGGTCGTGCCGCTTTCAAGGTATTTTCAGGTTGTATATGTATTCAGGAGGGGAAGACATTTCGAGAAGCTATGTGACATTTCGCGTGACAAGCTTCTCAAACTCCATTATCTCAGACCTCAGGAAATTACCAATAATTTAATGACTACTGACTATATAAGCTATGTTCAGTGCCTGACTAATCAATGAGTTGCATAATTGAAAATTACTTTAAACATAAATAGAATAAAAAATTAGGGGGAAGGGTATTTGTAACCGCCCTGTGTGGTTTTCTCTTCTGTTAAGATTGTGGACTGTTGTACAGTTGATCAGTCAGATTTGCGATTTGAACCACTGTACGGTGGTTTTGCGGTTAATACCTAATGGTTTGCCGCAGATCCGGTCCCAGATGCATGATCGCCTGTCCTTTGACATACTGTTTGATTCATTTAGGAAACCATTGGATTATTTTGTTAACCGGGATTGTTTTGTAATTAATTACATATTATTTAAGATCGATTGCTACGGAAAACGACAACTACGTATCCTTATACACAGAGTGAAGCACTAATGTAATATATTAGTGCAAAGAAAACCACAAGAAAATAAGAAAGAAAAGAAAATCACGCGGAGGACATGTTATGTTCTCCGCGTGATTTTCTTTAAACATTGGAAATTTTCAAAAAAGGCCTAGGCAAATATCCCTAACATTCAACAACTAACTTTTTAAGGGGTATCACACTCATGCCAAAATACACGTCGTTGGGTGCTTTCAATAAATTATCCTCCATAAGAGGACTAACAGTTAAACAAATTCTACCCTACTACTAATAATAAACCTTTATAGTTAAATTGTTTTAAAGCATTGTTCATTTAAATGCATATAATTTTAGATGATATTGTTATTGAGATTTCTCGTTTATGACTCTCATCTATTTTAACGATACTTTAAATAAATATTAAAGATAAAAGGAGTTTTTAAAACAAAACTACTCTCAACAACCCCTAAGTGGTGATTGTTATACTACTCACCCACCGAAGTTTCGGTTAATGTTTGAGTTATGTGCCAAATATTAAATAAAAGTTTAATTGATAACAAACTTAAGGTGGTGAGACTTGTATGGGACCCCCGGTACAATACTTGAAGCTTTTGCAAACATTACTTCTCCCTTGATTTTTAGCCATTTTCAATGTTTGAGGAGTCTCAGATAATTCAGCAACAAGGTTATAGAACTAATTTTTAATCGGTTTCATCCACTAGGTGTAAGCCTCATCAATTTGACTCTTCTATCTTAGCTCTTGAGAAAGAATTTTATTACCAATAACATGTACACACAGTCCTCCAAAGTAAACTCATAAATACACCGAATATACTTTGTTTATAGTATTTTGATTGATGGATCGAATATTTTGTTTAGTGTGGTTTGGTATTTATTACACATAACAATTTATTGATGATTTTTAACTAAGCAACATAATAAGGTAATACTTGAATGGAAAACATGTTCCCTGTACAACATTATCTATCCATTCTCCAGCACATAGAGGCACGTGGGTCTAATAGTTTTTATATATTTTCCTTTATAACTAAAGGAATTCATTAGAACCACCTTGAAATTAGTTACATTAGTTTTATGGTTTTGTAAAATTACATTAGACTTACTTAATTTTAATTACTTACTTACCTAAGTAAATGATATAAATTATTGCAGTGTTCCTACTGATTAACTTATTTAGGGTTTTGTAAAAAATATTTTAACAGTGACTAATGTTATAAATTGTACATAGGTTTCATTACACATTCACACAATTACTATTATAATATGATATTACTATTATATTATTATTTGTTTTTATTATATTTATTACGAATGGTGCCTGGGTGTAATATTTTTATTTATATGTCCTTGCATTTTTATATGACGATTTGTATTCAATATTCATACAGTATCTCGTATTGGGATACTGTTTCAGAAGTTTTTAATTAATGGGATATATTTTGGTATTAAAAAGGTGACGTATTTTGCATATAGGCCATTTATTTATATTTTAGAGAAATATTATTCAGGATTTCTAGAAATAAATGTGCTTGTATCGTCTTGATCACTAGAGTAAGATCTTTCTAGGATTGATTACATTTAAATTATTTTGAATAAATCCACCCTTTTATGAAATGTTTATTCATATCTAAAGATTCCCCTCATAGATGCTGTGTCATGATGCGTATTGTCTGAGGGAATAAAGGGTTCTTGTTCCAATACCAAATCCCTGGTGAAAGTGTATGTACAAGCACTGACCTCAAATCGGGTATGAAGATCTCATATGGATGTAGTCAAAAAATCAACTAACTTGATAAAAACCAGCCTCATATCCAGCTGACATCTATACACAGCTCGATTACCAGGGACCTGATAATATTTCTACACCATTAAACCGCTATAACAGTTCTGTAGTTGACAATTTGCCAACCACTTGATGTTTTACAATGTCTATCCACCCATTCTATGAGAACTTCAACCAAAATGGAAGGGTTTTAGATATATATAAATATTTACAGAAATATTTTTGCTGCTATGAACAAGAGTACTTAGATAGATTGTTCGAGCAATAAAATATTTATATTTTTAGTTAAATTTAGAATAGCAAAGTGGTATCCGTATTGAAAAAACGTATTGAATACAAGGTTTTCATACTGAACATCCTAACACATAATTTTGCATTTTAGTATTATTTTCCAAAAATACTAACATCAATTTTGAACAGGTTACGAATAATTGATAATAAATGAAAACTCACCACCTTGAGGTACATTAATTGAATAAATTTCAACTTTATTAAGTTTTAAATTGTTTGAAATATCTCATGAAGAATATTTCTTCTAAACGAATTTTTTCATATCTCAACTCTATCACTATTATTAGTGAACCGTTTATAATACAAAATACGTCTCAAAACAATGCCTAATGATGTAATTATTGACAGTAAACTACACGAAAAGTAAACTACCTATGATTATATGAAAAACGATAAATTAGTTTATATTTCCGTGGTTAATAGGGGGGATTGTCCGATCAAAATGGAGTGAGCATGTTAGTGAATTTCCCCTGGGTGGAGCAGGCATGTGAAAGTGGCACGGACCACCAAACCTACTCTCACGTCTCATCTACAAACCTTGTAAATTGTGAAAAATAACACTTGTTTAAAGAAAACACTAGCTATTTTCGTCTTGATTATCAAGCCAAAAATGGATCTATTTATAATGTAATATAATAAGCCTAAACAAAGTTTTCCTAATAGTCAATAATTGTGTAACACGTTAAATCAATTGAATTTTTACACATCGTTACATTGAAATAAAACGTTTCACAATTAGTCAACTGTTTGGCCAATCCTGTTTACAATTGATACGACAGATTTAATTAAAAAAATACATACTAGTATGATAATTAAAGTGCGAGCACTCTACCAAGGTTAGTAGTTTCTTAAAAACAAAAACAAATCGGATTTTTTTATTGACGAATTCTTGTGACAAACACAAACGTACACCTCAAGCCTGAATCCTCCCTCAAATATCTTCTTAATACGAGCATGTATTAACCGAATTCAACTCGAGGTTGACGAATGAGATAGCAATTTCTTAGCTGGTGTTGTCAAAGGTAAAATAAAGGAACCTGAAATTCATAAAATCAATGGTGAAATTGATTGTAGTCAAGAAAAACGAACTTACTATGGGTACGTTTCTCCTTGTCTGTAGACGTGAAACAATTATTAATGTGCAGCTTGGGCCTAAGTATATCCCTTTGATACATTAATAATATTTTACGGGATAAAACTGTAACACTCCTCCTTACTTGAAAGTTATTATAAAAAATTGTCTGTATTTTTCTGATCGATATGGTCAAGTTCTCGTGTGTTATACTTTTTTATATTCTGTAGCGAGAAAAAAATGTCAAATATACTATTTATTCCTATAATGTATGATTTGTTCTTCCCATATATTCTAATATGTAAACCTTACATGAAACTTAAGTTATCTATTTCGCGCCTGTGAACAATAAGAAAAATGTAAAAATCTAAATTGTCCACGGTTGATGAAACAGATCTAGAGTAAAATGACATGGTTTATAGTTCTTGATCTGAAATCATATAGCGGTAGTAACGATTTAATGGTTTAAATGAATGATTTTTCAATACAGTACCAAAATATTTTAACCTATTTTCTAGCAAAATAATAAACTGACATAATATAACAATAAATTAATTGTCGTTGTTGTTTTTTAATGAGTTTGTTTAGCTAACTACGCTAATTAAGATCAAACTTACCATAGAAACAAATAAAATATAATATTTAAAATTAGCCTTGCAAACATGGTTGTAGAGAAAACCTATATTTACTATGTGCTATAGACAAACTACATCTAAAGGCACCCTATGTCATTCTTAAGTAGTTTGCACTAATTTAGTTAGTTGATCAAATAAGTCACCCGCACAAATGTGTACGTTAGGAGCTCAAAGTACATTATTTTAGCTACACAATTGTGTATGCAGGGTATATAAGGGTTATAATTACATCATCCAATAAAGCCTTTCAAATTATTCTTTGTACCTTGGCAGAGGTGGGATTCGGCACTCTTCAAAATCTTTAAACTTGTAAAAAGGAATGAAATTTGATTGTTTAAATTTGTGTAATTAATATTTATAAATTTGTTTCAATAAAGTAGAAAGCGTCAGTTATTAAATGTATATAGTATGTAGTTATTTTTAAAGGATTAACTATTGTTTTGGTTCAATGATACCCATCTATTAATTACAAATATCCAGTTTTGATACGTGACTCAAACATTTGTTCTAGAACAGATAGTATTTTTGCTCGCGATAAACGAGAGCTTGGGTAAACATGTGAACGTCGCTAATACATGTTATTATTAATGGAAATCTCTTGCCATTTGTGTCAACTGTATTGTGTTTGATAATACTCAGCTATTGAAAACTGGATCAGATATATTAAAATAATTCGTTATATTGATTTTTGGCGGATTTATATGGTGAGAAAATTGTTAAAATGTATTAAAACCCCAGTTGAATTATATATTAAAATGAAAAACTATGTGGTAACTCCAATATAATAGACAGAAAAATTAATTTCAAATGTTCAGCTATAGGAGTAAGTTGTATAATATAAACTGTGTTAGTTAATTCAGTATTTCCACGCTCATTTCATATCATAAATCAATTTAGAATTTTTGGACCAATTAAAATTTATTTTTAATTCCGTCTGTTGTTCTTCCTAAGGTATTTATGATATCCCAATACCAGCAGGACAATTTCAATCGTTGGTAAAGTTAATAAAGGTGACTTTGAGATATGTTGATGACCACAGTACAATATATTATGACTTTCCACACGTTCAAACAATCTGACAACACGAGCGCTCACTCCAATTTTTCATTATTGATGGGGGATGATGTATGTTTTATTTTTGAGCGGTTATTTTTGTAAGTTTTTGTTTCATTGATTTTTATTGTACAGTTTCCTTTACTAGCCTTGTCCAAATTTCCCTGTGAAGGTGAGTTTGCCTTTAACCTATGAGTTGGGTTTTGTTTTATTCATTTTATTATTATTTATAGCTTATATTCAGGTTTTTAGACTTCAGAAGGATTTTTGTGATGGGCCATAACACCTTACACTTCTAGGACCAGTGTTGTATTTTTATTTTAAACTCTCAATTTAGACGAAAAACTAGATTTCCATGAACAACATTTATATATATAAAATTTTGTATAAAATAAACGCTTTTTATTTACTTTGTTACTTTTATGTATTTTGGTACATTACACCCAATAATCGTTTGAAAATCCCCTTCTGTTTAAAATGAGAACTACTTGAGAATGTAGAGGGTTGGTTCGGATAATGAAGGACCCTTAGCTCTGGTCGAGATATGACGGAGGCAGTTCATCCACTTTAATTGTACTTTTCTTGTTATCATCCACTAAAGTCTAGCGGTTTAACTAGTTATAAATTGCATAAACAGATGCTAAACAAACTTAAAATGAAAGTATGTAAACTATTATTCATTCTAACTTTATATTTCAGTACCTGGTGACCGAGCTTTGTTCGTATAGAATAAGACATGTATTATACAATTTAATTAGAAAAATTAAAACACATTTATTACTCAATGAAAACATTTATGTGGTTTAAATAAAACTGATTTAATACACCATAGTTAATATAGCACTGAACAAAAAGGATTGCCTCAGATGAGGACGGAACTCGCGAACATCGTGTTACGAGGCCAACGCGCTACCACTGGACTACGGCGTCTGCCAAATGAGCGACGCCGTTTAAGGTCTTTTAGCCAACCTCAATTGTTTTAGCCGATCATTTGCTGTTTAATTATCCATACAGTTATTATTAGCCTGTGATCAACTGATTTTGTTAGAAACGGAATGAGGATTGAAAAGCAAAAGAGAAATTTAATTTACACCAATTTGTTTGTTATATTGGCCTCAAGCAACACAATGAATACGTTTTCTATCAAAACATGGAAGATTTTTGAAATACTTTTTTCTGCTTTTATTTCGCATAGTTATGTTACCCTTAAGTTTTTACAAATTGTTTAGTAACGTGATAATTTTGCATTTATTACAACAATAGAATAAATATTTATGAAAAACCTCTATTCACATATAGTTCCCCACCATGTTCAATCAAGAACCATTTCAATCAAACGGTTATAAACATATGTTTTGATTGTATTGTTTTCATTTGATTCTCCATAACCGTAATGTTAAATTTTTAGATTTTAAATTTAATATTACAAGAAAACCAGAATTTTCCTGGACATTAGACCTATATAAAACTTATTTTCTACTCGGAAATTAGTTATTTCCAAAATTTAAAGAAACTCCTTAGAGCCGTTTTCGAGATCCATGTGCAAATATATTATACAAACCTTGCTCGTATTATAGTAGGCCTATTGTATATAATAGTAAAAACCAAATTTTGAACATTTTTAACTCTAAAGTAGCAAGACACTACAGCTCTAAGTTCATAAAGCTTAAAACAGTTTAAATGTTGAAAAACTAATAGGCTTAATGTTAGCTTTAAGCTTTTTGTTGCTGCTTTTTGTTTTTTTAATGTTGGCTTTTTAGCTTAATGTTATTTTAAATTTTACTGTGTTTGAAAAAGTTAAGTCAAGTTTTAAAATCAAGACCCATGTGAGAAAACATTTATTCACAGTTATTGTAAAATAATAATATACAATTAATAATATCAATCAAATAACTATAAAAACGTCAAAGAAAATTAAAGAAACATGCAATAACTAATAAAATTAATTCAAAGTTTAGATTTTACTGAATATCGGATATTCTTAAAATACTGTTGCACCTAACATTTAGGAAGACTGTGAATTTATCATAGGCCGGAAATTTTCCTTCTTAAGATGTTTTAAAAAGTATACAATACACCCCCATAAAAAACAATGAGCGAATGCTGAGGATTCGTACATTTGCGTACACATCCTAAGTACAACCTTGCTAAGTGTAGTTGGTTAAATGCAACCTGGCTTAGATTCGTCGAAATTAAACTGCTAGGGATAAATTCTTAAAAATGTACAGTATTATTTACTTAAAAATGATATTTGATAATTGTTAAGGCGGTTTTTTAGAATAATCACTATACAGTTATTTTAAACGGCCTATAAAATCTATAGTCCGTAAAAAGGAAACTAACATTAGTGTAGGTTTGTGTTATTTAACATTATATCCTAACTTATCTTGTTAATCCTTTATCTTTAAGAGAATTCTGATAAAATTCGTTTTTTCGAAATAGTCAAATACTATTATAATTGTTGATAACTATAAGTTATTTATGATGTTATTAGGCTTATTTTCTCTTTTTGTAATACAGTAGAGCCTCACTTACTTGACATCAGGGAATGAGCATTTATTTTGAATATGGAGAAGGCAATATAGTTAGATATTATTATAGCCTAATAATTCAAATATATAGATTGGTAAAGCAGTAGTGTACTATTCTCTAACTTGATTGTCAAACTACGGAAGTGTTTACAGCTCTTGCACGTGCATTTACCTCTAATAATCTTTTCATATTGACAACAATTGCACTGTATTTCGCGGAGCATTTAGATACAGTTCGGTTATTTTCCACCATACTTTCATAAAACTTCATTAAAGGGGACTATTTAGAAACATATTTTATTGCTTGAATTTTAAAATTCTCCAAATACAAGGATTGTATGATGTAAGGATAGGGGATAGGAGTTGGGGTCGAGCAGAGCCCGGGCAGTTATGAAGTATTCATGCAGTTTCAACCACTAAGCGAGGAAGAGAAAGTTATAATTAATTAATCACAATACTCTGTCAGGTGCACTTCGGGACCCAAGACCCTCAAACAGTCATTTAACTTATTTCACCACTTCTGCAATCCAGTTGTATTTTCAAAGATAACTACAAGTAAATTGTAATTACACAACCATACGATAAGACTGTTATTTTTGTTATAAAGGGCTTCTCTGTAAATATTTCTACGATTACATTAGTGAGAATCAGACATAGCTCATCGACAAGATCCCTAATATCCGAGGAAGAGGTGACTATAATAGAAATGCAATGCAAAAATGTATACATTCGCACACACAAGTCTCGATGACTATTTTTGCGAGCTAACGAATACATTAAAAAATAGGTTGACACGGAGCTGGTAATTTCTTTGGTTATGCAGTGTCACATGATTTCCTATCTTTTTTCCTCTCTGTCTTTTCAGGTCCTTGATTCCTCAACACCTGAGTGTTCAGCCTAGTCTGACTCAAATTTTTGGGCTCCAATTGCAAAAATTACACTCAATTAAGATACATACTTATATTTTTCATAATTTACTGTCTTTCAAAAAGGTCATAAAACTATTTTGATTTGCACTAAGAAACCATTTCAGGGGTAGTCGCAAAACATTAAAACAAAGAAAATTATAGTTTCATTATATTTTCGGTATTACAAAATTGTTTGGATTTTAGAGCTGATTGACCCTTCATCGTGATTTCACATACACCGTACGCAAGTCAAATGTCGTCAGCAGTGCGGTCCCACGTCACGCGCGATGTCGACCCATCACGTGCTGCCTCGCCAGTCTATGTCGACTCTTTGAAATTTACAGGACGTTGCGGACAGTACAAGGAGTAATTTCAGCCGTTTTTATGTATTTTCAAACAACACTAGAGAAACAGAGATAATTTAGAGTGAGGCATAAAATCGGTTGTTGATTCATCATGTTACTGTTAGCTCTGTTTGTTATTGTTGCGTTTCTCATTTATATCGGTCATAAATACGATGAAATAATGAGAATACATAGTGAATAGCCCCGTCACAGCAGACCTGCGTACTCAGAACATTTCCAAAGCAATAATATAGTAATAATATATGTCAAGTTTTATCAATATCTGCCGCCATTATCTGAACCATTTATACGAACTCTCATCAACACCAGTTCATAAATAAAGGTTTTTGCCTATTCCCTATATGATTAACATGGGAAAGGAGTATGCAGGTTAGCTGCTGATAAACACATAAACTATGATTTTGAAGCAAAACTTTAAGGAACTTATTTCTGTAGTTTTTTAGCTGATTCTAAGGGTGGAAGATAAAACTAAAAAAAAACTTCAAATTACATATACAAAATTCAGAAACCCCAATTTCGGGGTAAAAAAATCCCCCCAAACTACCCGTTCCCATTGACCGATATGTCTAGACTACGATCTCGTCTGAGCAAATATAGGGATACAAGTATCTACCAAATTTGGTCTGGATTGACCATTTTTACAAGATTTATCGTGTTCACAGACACACACACACATATATATATGACTATTTCTTTTGGCCTCTGGCCACCTAAAGATGAAAAAATAACATGGTCCCGGGCTTAGACCCTTGCCTAAGACCTTAAGACCTACTATAATGGCTTCTTCCCTATGAGAAATTCGCTAATACATTTTGTTTTACAGTTTTATTGTATTTATGGTTACTTATTGGTACATTTTATAGTTTATTTTTGCAATAATTAAAGAAATATAGCTTTGTTTTGTGTGTTTTCGTCATTTGTAAAATGTATAACTCAAGTTGACTGTAGCCTAGCCTGTTGTGTTACTATTACCTTTCAATTTACTGCAAGAATCATGTAAATAGGATGTCTCATTGTGAAGAAATGTATGTTTTGGTAAATGTTTGCCGAAAAACGTCGTGAGTGCCAAGAAAACTACAGCAATAGGCGTATGTTTTGTAATAAAAATGCTCGGCGATGAAGGGTTGATATGGTGGTAAGAAATGCAAATCCTTTAATAAATTAACTTTCGAGATCCGTAAATACCAGTTTTTTTGGTACAAACTCCTCTAAAACATACTTTGGATAGACCAATGAACTTTTTTTATAAAAATTAAAATTTGAGACTACACGTACGTAATGAATGCCATTTCATAAAAATTGGGTAATTTTTAGGAGTTTTCGTGCAAACGGACACACGGGCGCGCGCGCCCACACACATAAAGTGTCGAACGATTTTTTCCCCCATCTGGGGGCCCTGAAACGAAAACGATTCGGTAACCAGCCTAGGTCTACCATGAGGACGACAGCGGTGGTGACGATGAGAGGTTTTGACAGCACGTCGCTTCGCCCGGCCAGATAGTGTCCAGAGCAATGCTCGCCATTACATTACACTCAAAACCACTGATAACAGCCAAGTTTCATTCTCCCTGGTCGCTTGCACACATTCGCCTATAACTGTGTGGACGTTCACTGTTATACCATTACAGCATTTGTCTCCTTTCTTGTTTAGTAGGCCTACTCTTCATATAATATTTCGGGTATTTTAATATTAGGGTAAAAATGAGTTTATAAGACGTCTCTTAAGTGATTACGTAAGCTACTTTTTCCAACAATTGAGGACCAGGTATGGTTGTGTTAATTAGTTTATTTTACTATCTAATCTATATTAATTAGATATTAAGTATAAAACCTAAAATTTTCTTAAAAATATTTATCTTACCAATGTATCATCAGCTGGACGTCACACTACCTGCATAAACAAAATCTTTAGCTTATTTATGATTAGTACTAAGTTAAAACGTCCCAGAACCCTAATTTGTCTATTATCTATCAGAAATCATTATTCAAATTTGGTAAAACTGTCACTTTTGATAGTAAGTTTTAAATGTTTGTAATATTTATTCTAGAAACTTGGTAGACTGTCGATCTATTACCATTGTTTTCTGTAACTCCTTTTCTCCTCTCTCAACGCTCTGCCCAATATAGCATTCATTTACACCAATAAATCGTACGTCTATTCTGCTTTACCGAATTAGGTGATAACAGGTAATAATACCCACACAAAACTCATGTTTCCAACAACATGGGGACGAAAACAATGGGCGTTTCCGAAAAGGCACTTGAACGCATCGACTCCTGTTACGTGCTACCCCCAACAACATGGGGACGAAAACAATGGGCGGTTCCGGAAAGGCACGGTTGAACGCATCGACTCCTGTTACGTGCTACCCCCAACAACATGGGGACGACAACAATGGGCGGTTCTGGAAAGGCACGGTTGAACGCATCGACTCCTGTTAAGTGCTACCCCCAACAACATGGGGACGACAACAATGGGCGGTTCTGGAAAGGCACGGTTGATCGCATCGACTCCTGTTAAGTGCTACCCCCAACAACATGGGGACGACAACAATGGGCGGTTCTGGAAAGGCACGGTTGAACGCATCGACTCCTGTTACGTGCTACCTCCAACAACATGGGGACGACAACAATGGGCGGTTCCGGAAAGGCACGGTTGAACGCATCGACTCCTGTTACGTGCTACCTCCAACAACATGGGGACGACAACAATGGGCGGTTCCGGAAAGGCACGGTTGAACGCATCGACTCCTGTTACGTGCTACCCCCATCAACATGGGGACGACAACAATGGACGGTTCCGGAAAGGCACGGTTGAACGCATCGACTCCTGTTACGTGCTACCCCCAACAACATGGGGACGACAACAATGGACGGTTCCGGAAAGGCACGGTTGAACGCATCGACTCCTGTTACGTGCTACCACCGACAACATGGGGACGACAACAATGGACGGTTCCGGAAAGGCACGGTTGAACGCATCGACTCCTGTTACGTGCTACCCGTTCTCCCTGTCGCAATTTTAACCAGCTATGTGTCACAATGATTTGTTTACACATTTAACTCTCCACGTTGGCTGATAATTCACCCCTAGATCATCAATGTATGTTGGATACAGGCTTTTTGTCAGTCATAATTAACATGAGGGGACTAGAATTGCACGCATTTTCTTGAAATCCTACTACAATATATTATAAATATTGAAAAACTAGCAGCATGTTTTTCATTCGCATGGTGTTGAATCAAGATAAAATACTAACCGGGAAACGTATTTGAATATAGTTTAATATGGTGTATCTTGATATATGTATAGTGAAAATTCAAGTCTCATGATGTTTTTACGTTTCCTGAGGAATAGTACAATTTTATAGTTTATATTTATAAAATTTACGATTTACATACCTTGGAAGATGATTATTTATTTCCGTTAAATGACTTTAGTACATCACAAAATTTAAAATAGAAATACGAATAAAAAAGTAAGGTGAAGTTAAAAATATGTATAATATTAACCAAAACTGTTTTTTATGCGCTAGTTATTGATTTTTTTAAGTATCAGGGTTTGCTCAATGGATACAAAAACAAAACGTGTAGGATGGTAAAAATCTGATTCACCTTAGCGGGTTTTCTCACTTTTACGGAAAATTCGAGCATGAATATCTTCTGAAGTTTACAGATAGGCTGACATTGATAAAGTATTATTTTTGACTTAACTTGTGAATTAATTAAGAATTGTAACATTAACAAAAAATAATGTCCAGTCCTATTTAGGGCGAATCCTAAAATCCCAACCGAGGTTCTAGTTCCGGTCAGATTTAGGCGATTCCGCGTTTTTTGAAGGTTTCCTGAAATGCACTAGTTCTAACTTCCTCCTGCCTCATCTTGCCTCCTGCACCTGTACTACGACGAATAACCAGGTGATAAAAGTTATACGAGCCCTTGATTTATTGCAGGCTTCCACCTGTATGACTGAATCGTAAAAGTATAATAGTTTCTGTTGAATTGAGTGTTACTGAATCTTAACTGATTCTAGTCTTTGAATATCACATGAAAGACATGTGGGGAATGAAAGAATTATAGTTGATTAACTTGTATTGGTGACAATGCATTACTGTACAAAAGTAATGTAACAATAAGTCTATGAGGAATTGGCAAGCCAACTATCTAAATTAGTATTTAGTGAAATTTAAAGTATAAACTATTATTGCGAAATGATTAACGGGGACAACGGAAAGGAATTTAATTAAAATGCTATTAGGCGACTTAAACATCAACTCAAATGCCAGACAGGTTCAATCTATCTCGTATATGCCAAGGCATGCCTAACAAATTAATGATTTCGATACGCTGGGCATATAAGAAGGTTTTAGCAATCATAAAAAATGTTATTGACCGTTATTAATATTCGTAGGATGGGTTGCTATGTTAATATGTAAAACCGTGCGACTTAAAACTATATTAAGGCCTACAGTAATATCCCTCCAATTTCTATATATTGCAAAAACAGTCATTTGAGTGTCATAAAATGCCTCGTAAATCATGTCTCTATAAAAATACATAAATAAAATTAAATAAGTTCAAAATTGAAAGAAAAAGGTTTTGAATAGAGTGTGAAATGCCATCTATTGATCTGGAAAATTCCCAGAGAAAATAGCTTTGTACTATGGCCGTTGTTGTTTTTTTCAGCCCGACAAATAAACCTGTTGACAAATAAACTCTACAAACCGTGTAGGCTGTAATCCTTCGTCAAATGAAACGCTACAAATAAATTTTATCTTCATACTAATATCATTATCAGCTGCATGTGTAACATGTCAAATGAACAGTACCATCGGATATGCATATAGTAGATAAAAAAACACCAAAATTGCCTATGCCTGAAACCTATCGCTGCATTAACACAATTATCATTAACACATAAAGCCTTTCGTCAACTCATGTCAAAAAATGAACACCACTATCAGCTGTGCCTGAAGCCTGTCAACAAATAAACGCCACTATCAGCTGTGCTTGAGGCCTATTAAAACATTAACGTCACTATCAGATAGGACTAAAACCTTTCAATAAAGGAATGACACTATCGAATACAAAAGAAGTCTTTGGATAAATGAATGCCTCTATCAGCTGCACCTCATTCCTGTCAATAAATGAATGCCATGAACGCCACTATTAGCTACGATCGATGCCTATCGACGAATGAACGTCAATATCAGCTGCATCTAAAGCCTGTCAATAAGCGATAACCAGTATTAGCGACGCATGGAAACTGTCGACAAGTGAACGCCACTATCAGCTACGATCGATGCCTATCGACGAATGAACGTCAATATCAGCTGCATCTAAAGCCTGTCAATAAGCGATCACCAGTATTAGCGACGCATGGAAACTGTCGACAAGTGAACGCCACTATCAGCTACGCTTGCAGAAAAGTGACGTTGGCTTGGTTTTTGTTCGTAATATTTTCATACAAGAAACAAATATAGCGTGTATGAATCTTTTGTTCGCTTTTCACGTCTTTCCTTTCCACAACATATGCTTTAATATAGTCTTTAGTTAAAGATAGCTCTGTAATCATTATTATAAATAATTGCAATTTCATTATTTTTACTAATCTGTAGTACATTTTAAGGTTTTAGCAAAATCATAATACAAGGGTCACAGGTTAAATTTTACCAGTTTCCATTTCAATCGGAGTAAAACTTATTACCAATTTAAAAAAGGTTGACGTTAGTTATACATAAAACGAGGGTTTAAACCGTACACAGTCAAAACTAAAAAAATTACCATTGGCGCAGAAAATACACAAAACATTTTTTGTATAGAGTTGTGTCCGCATAGTATCTAAACTAAAGTTATATGGCACATCTTGACATGATGTACCCTTTAAATAATAAAATGAACTGAAAATAACGTTGAAGTAGTGCAGGTGAAGGTAGTGGGGAAATCGCTGTAATAGGATAGGAACAGACAACAGACCAGCAGTCCCCACGCCGGGGTTCTGTTTGTCGCACTATTTCCGCTTTCCTTCCACGTACTATTACTTTCATTCAATAAGTCCCTTTGTCGATTCCATTTCCAAAATCGGACATCTGAAATCATAAACGCTGACATCCTACTGTTTTAATCGTATGTGACAGTAGCTGGAAGATTTTTAATATGTTAAATTTACAAACTATTCCAGGATTTCTAAGGAGGATGAATATTCTAAACACGATCTCTGAAATTCGGTTAAAAATGCTAACCTATACGTTTTATACATTTTTGAAATACATTTAACATAAAATATGTGGCTTTGAATGGTTTAGGCTTACCAACAAAAACAATAAAACAAGGACCAATTTTTCATATGTTTTGTCTTTATAATGGCATTTTTAGATGCTTTCATATCAGGGTTTACAGCACTGTCTTTTAAGTCTGGTAAAGCTGATTTTTCCTGTTAGGTATCCATGCTTTAGAAATATTTATTTTAGAGACTAACTACAAGATCCTAAAAAAAGCGTGTTTTCTTTTTGTTGTACCTAAGAGTCTCCAGTAGTATATTCAAAGCATTTTTGAAATTATCTGTGCAGATCCAGAAAACTCATTTTTTCGTAAACCTCCCTTCCTAAAGCATCTTTCGGATAGGTGATACATTTATATTTATTTATATAAAGTTTAAAACGAAAATTGTTTACACACCAACACCAACATAAAAATCTGTCAAGGGTCTAGGGTAAAAATAGGTCTTGTCATGAGGACAAGAGTAATATCTCAGTTTCCCATAGGAAATTCAATAAAATCAGTTGGGTAACAATACCAAATGAATTATGTTGTCTGTGCGTGAGAGAGGAGATAATTCTCGGTGGATAATTTATGCAAAGTGGATAGTATTTATGGGACAATTTAATTCAAGAAATGGCACTGTAGGGGTCGCATCACTTTGATGAGTTTGTCTCATCATTGTTCCGGTATATTTGGGTTGAGGAAGAGGACCCCTAGCGCCGGTATGACAGCAACGGAGACCTCAGGGCGTCTATGGCTGCGGCTGCACCGGACTTGGGCTGTGATGAGGGACGTTGGGGGACTGGTGCTGGGGGATGTGTGCACACATAAGGGGCATCAACGAGCATAAGGGTGAAGAACACCAGGATTTAGTAGAGGGTACAACACTGGAGACACAGGGGTGGTTCGGCGACACTTGGCGACATCACTAGGTACGGTAAGCGACACTGGTGACTGGTGTAGGCGACTAGGTGACACTGCGAGAGAGAAGTACAGTTCGACAACACAGTAATAACACAGTTTTGCGAGGGGAAAGAGATTACACAACACTGCAAATAGTGTACAGTTACGTTTACAGAATAACATTGAGAAAGAGAGAGAGATATATAGGCACTGTGGCCGTTAATTAATGAGAGCTTGAGTATGGGAGACGCGGGATGAAGCCACGCGCTCTTCGGAACCACGACCAGAAGACGACTGAATCGATCGGGGAAGGGGTATAGCGTGGGTACGCTGAAAATCTGTCCCTTACAGGAGTAAATCAAATTGAAGACATAAATAGATCAGATGATATTTTTTTTACCAATCGGGTGGATGCGTCCACCCAACCACTGCTGCGTGAGTGTGTGTGTGTGTGTGTGTGTGTGTGTGTGTGTGTGTGTGTTGTGTGTGTTTATGACTGTGTGAGCGATATGTAAAGAATATCTGAATTGATTCAAAACTCAGATAATTCTATTTTGACTCTATGCATTCAAAGGGTGTTTGATACTGAATTATTTCTTTAGAAAAGACATTATAACTAAGGAAATTCTCTCATTGTTAATAAATGATTATTTGAGTTAAAATTATGTTTGTCTATATACTAGCTAAACACCAAATTAAAAAAATGTTTGATATTTTATCTGGTTTTAGAGTGAATAAAAACTATAGTAGTTCAAAATTGAGATAGTGAAGAACAACCAGAAATCAGACATATAGTCGTTAAATTTTTATATATTTATATATTTATTTAAATATATTTTTATAAAAATTGTCTGTAACACGATCTCTGTAAAAAATCAGAGAAAATGAAAGTGTTTTCATAAATCTCACGTTTCTAAACCAGACATATTCAATAAACATTTGTTTGTAAATATGTTTTTGCGTTTTTACATGAAAATTTTTAAAATAATTTTAATTTCTTGGACATCACAAAAAACACACATTAAGTTTTAATTTTTCTATTTAATTTAGATATAATAAAAGTCTATCACAGTGTTATTTTTATCCAGTTATTCTTAGGGGTTAAAAAAAATATTTTTTAATTAACATATTTTTATAAACTATATTTTCTTTGTTGAGATATAAATTTTTTAAAAAATATATAGTATTGTTTACACAGCAAATCAATCTTTTTCCCTGTTAATTCATAGGATTCAAACTCTTTTTTATGGACAGATGTTGATGTTGGATAATGTTTATAAAATAAAAGGGTTTATTTCAGTGTCTTGCAGAAAATATTCTCTTTCCTATAATTTATGAAAATAGGATAATTACTTTTATGTCAGAGACAATTGTAGATAATATAATTATTATTATTTATTTATACTATATTTATTTCAATTAAAACTTTATGCTCGATAAGTGAAAAACTACTTAACATCGAGGACTGTAATAACACTATTAATAAGTTATCACAACAAATATACGTAATTAATTACAAAGATTAACTTATCCAAAAATATTAATATGTGATTAGGTGGTTAAACACTCAGAAAACAAAGGTGGCATATCCTGTACATATAGTGTATTAGAAAAGAAAAACATTGAAAAATAAATGGTTATTATTGTCACAGTGTGAGTGCAGCTGATACGTAATTTCACTTTACACAAATAATTAGTGAAACTTGATCGACCTCCCAAAAGTAATGAGATGACATGACATGGAATTTTATTATTGTATTACGTCAAATTAACCCAACCTGATGGCTCATATATTGTAAATCATTATGATCCACCCTATGTGGTGTTTGTTGTGTGTATATGTGTGGTGTGTATGACTGTGTGATTATAATATCTAACAAATTTGTATTCAACAACTCATATCTGAGATCTTGTTTTGACAACTAATACTAATTTTTTTTTCAAAAATACTATTATGTGTGTTGGTGAGTAACTAAAAACAGTTCCTATTTTGTTGGTAATAAAATTTATATAACTATAAACACATATTAAAAAAATATTAAAAGTTTATTTTTTATTCGCTAGCTTTACATTTTGACATTTCTGTTTGTTTGTCTAATAGAACTTTAACTAAGAACATAAAATAAAAATACCGAAAAATTTCAAAAGCACACGCACAGCCCCCATCATTAGCCTAAGATTCCTTTGACTGTTGGACAATTTAATAGAAATCAATTCTCTTATCTAGGTCCTTTGATTTTCAGATATTTTTCAGGAAAATGGCAGGGTAATATATTTGTAAAGAAAACCTTAAGATAAAATAAATACTATTTGAGATTGTTACAAACAGTACTAGTTTAATGGGGAAAAGGTTTAACTGCTTAAAAATGTGATTTACGGATGATCTATACATTAAGGGTATAATACTGCTATCTACAAACAAAACTGTCTAGGTCTTCTGTCGTAGGTTTACAATAATTTCATTTCGTCTAGACAAATTTGACTTGGTTTTAGGCATCGTACAACCTAAACGTAAACTTTACCCTATTTTCACCGGTAAGCAGAATCTACGATATAGTTTACTGTTTTCGAATCACTTCTAATCGGTCGGCAATTAAACAAATGGATAATCAACTCCTGGGGGTGACAGCAGAGAGCATAACTAGCAGAGATAAACTGGCAATCATCGAGATATCCACCTGGCCTTATTAGTGTATCCCACGTCACTGACTCCAACCATCGAGATATCCACCTGGCCTTATTAGTGTATCCCACGTCACTACCTCCAACCATCGAGATATCCACCTGGCCTTATTAGTGTATCCCACGTCACTGACTCCAACCATCGAGATATCCACCTGGCCTTATTAGTGTATCCCACGTCACTGACTCCAACCATCGAGATATCCACCTGGCCTTATTAGTGTATCCCACGTCACTACCTCCAACCATCGAGATATCCACCTGGCCTTATTAGTGTATCCCACGTCACTGACTCTAACCATCGAGATATCCACCTGGCCTTATTAGTGTATCCCACGTCACTGACTCCAACCATCGAGATATCCACCTGGCCTTATTAGTGTATCCCACGTCACTACCTTTAATCATCGCGATATCCACCTGGCCTTATTAGTGTATCCCACGTCACTACCTCCAATCATCGCGATATCCACCTGGCCTTATTAGTGTATCCCACGTCACTACCTCCAATCATCGCGATATCCACCTGGCCTTATTAGTGTATCCCACGTCACTACCTCCAATCATCGCGATATCCACCTGGCCTTATTAGTGTATTCCACGTCACTACCTCCAACCATCGAGATATCCACCTGGCCTTATTAGTGTATCCCACGTCACTACCTCCAATCATCGCGATATCCACCTGGCCTTATTAGTGTATCCCACGTCACTACCTCCAATCATCGCGATATCCACCTGGCCTTATTAGTGTATCCCACGTCACTACCTTTAATCATCGCGATATCCACCTGGCCTTATTAGTGTATCCCACGTCACTACCTCCAATCATCGCGATATCCACCTGGCCTTATTAGTGTATCCCACGTCACTACCTCCAATCATCGCGATATCCACCTGGCCTTATTAGTGTATCCCACGTCACTACCTCCAATCATCG
This sequence comes from Nephotettix cincticeps, assembly GCA_023375725.1. Lineage (NCBI taxonomy): Eukaryota > Metazoa > Arthropoda > Insecta > Hemiptera > Cicadellidae > Nephotettix > Nephotettix cincticeps. Next base: position 3,910,175 of record CM041784.1, on the reverse strand, counting down.
CGATATCCACCTGGCCTTATTAGTGTATCCCACGTCACTACCTTTAATCATCGCGATATCCACCTGGCCTTATTAGTGTATCCCACGTCACTACCTTTAATCATCGCGATATCCACCTGGCCTTATTAGTGTATCCCACGTCACTACCTCCAATCATCGCGATATCCACCTGGCCTTATTAGTGTATCCCACGCCACTACCTTTAATCATCGCGATATCCACCTGGCCTTATTAGTGTATCCCACGTTACTACCTTTAATCATCGCGATATCCACCTGGCCTTATTAGTGTATCCCACGTTACTACCTTTAATCATCGCGATATCCACCTGGCCTTATTAGTATATCCCACGTCACTACCTCCAATCATCGCGATATCCACCTGGCCTTATTAGTGTATCCCACGTCACTACCTCCAATCATCGCGATATCCACCTGGCCTTATTAGTGTATCCCACGTCACTACCTCCAATCATCGCGATATCCACCTGGCCTTATTAGTGTATCCCACGTCACAACATATAATCATCGTGATATCCACCTGACCTTATTAGTGTATCCCAGGTTGTTTCCTCTAATCATTGCGATATCCCCCTGGCCCCCTTGGTTTGTTCTTTTTCCCCCTGTCTTCGGTCAAACATCTATATATTAGAGGAAGTGTGAACATCATCCTCCTCCCCGGGTTGACCCTTTATTAATATTGTTATATATTGCCTTTACCACTCGGTACCATTATTTTCCTAAAATACCCGTGACAAATCAGAAACTGTCACAGAGGGAAATCTATTTCTCAGTGACAAGGGTAATGTGGTAAATGAGGCCGAATTTGAAGCCTTTGATGTTTGAATTATATGTGGATGTGAAATTGCATTTCGTGTGTACATCAGACTCGGAATAGCAGGAAATCGTGAAAATAAGTTTCATAAAAATAAATTATCACTTTTCAATCGGGTTGAATGGTATGTATTTAAAAATTATATAATCTCGTGAGTGGAAAATAAATTTTATTAGTACTCTCTTTTTAGTATTTGGTATGCATACCGATACTGGCTGACTATATTTACCATGAAAGCATTATTTACACAGAGAATAGTCTTTCACAGATTTAAGAAACGTCTACGATTTACCTTAGCCCACATTTTAAAGTATAATTGATGGTTTTAAAATCCCCTGTTTACCCAGTGTGGGATCTACTCTGCTATTTTATCTCACTGAAGTCATTAATTCAGAGTTAAAGTCATTGTTCTACCAAGTTTCTCTTAACAAAAGAAGTCGATAATTGCTTCGCAATTGCATTGTGACGCTGATAAAATAAACTTCTGCGTTTCAGCTTCTTCACATTTTTCCTCTGATATACTTAGCTGTCGTTTGGTAATTTTAATAAAGTATATGTCTATTTACAATCAGTATGTTTGGAAAAATCTACACACCTTTCGTGAAATGTTTTTACAAAAATACATATTACGTCACACAATTAACTCAAATCTTGTTCGGTGATAACTGTTTTACACTATTCTAGACTGCTGTTTTACTAGATCACTATATTTTTTATGATAGCTTCGATTTTTTACCATCGATTACTGAAAACTCCGTTCCCTAAGAACGACTTCGTTTTTAAATCGGTCCCGTTATTCATTCAACTATGTTTTACTCCATCCCACCGATAAGATGTTTTAGCAGGAAGTATGTCGTGAATCTTTAGTGAGTTTCTAAAAATGGTTAGGGTTCAAAGATCAAAAAAGATAATAGGGGGTGTGAGTGTGTTTTTGACACCCCATTTTACATTTTTAAATGTTCACATAAAAGAAAATCCTTGAGTAGTTTTAATAAAATCTTTGAATAGTATTCGAATAAAAAACATTCAATACTTTCATCAAATCATAATTTTAATAAATTCTTCGAATCGTTACTTTTAATGAACCATATTCATTATTGCTATTTATATGCGTTCTCATATCCCTCTAGTTTTACCAGACACTTCTTCCTCTAAACTAGTACTATATTTTATTTTCTATAACGATCATTTAATAATTTAATCCAATCAATACTTCCCGTATAGGTACGAACCAGCTGTCAAATCTGTCACTGATTGACAAACAAAACTGTCGGAAGACTTTCTGTATTTCATGTCAAGGGAACTAAATGTTCGTTCTCGTTTTCGTATTAAGTTAGAGGACGTATTCCAGTGCGAAGCCCAGATGAGTTTAATTCCCTTAAAAGCTTGCCTGTCTGGCTTGTGTTGTTAAAACTAAACGAGATCCACCAAAAAGGATTCATTCGTATCTACGAACGTATTTTTCCTTATTCACGTTTCAATGAGGAAGTTGAAACGCGACTAAGGAAAAATACGTTCGTATATAATACATTTTTTAAATAGTATTTTAGATTTTAATAACTAAACAGTGACAAACTGACACGTAAGTCCAGGATTCATAGTGTCTTCTGTCAATACAGTTCAAGAGTTTCCCTGCAATCTGTATTATTAAACAGCATAACGGAGAATTTAACAAATTTTTATTTCGTGGCAATTACAATTTTTAAAATTGAAAATGTTTTAACGTTTGTAATTAAAACCAATAATAATTTTTATTTAACGTAAAAGTCTTAATCGCCTACCTTATTTATCATTCTATGTATGAAATAGCCTTTTAAATGTACATCTATACTTAAACATCGGGTGTTCTTCCAGTGGGATTCTTGCTGTATTTTCTTAGTCTTTATATTGGGGTATATTAAGGAATTTTTTTCACAGTCGGAACCAGTTATACAGCTCTATTACAAGTAAACATCATGTTTGTACTTCACCAGGGAAGCTTAGTGGAGGACTACAATTTACCAATAGTTAGGGCTGGAATCCTAGCTGGAGACCCCAGACGTATAACCGTAGGATTTTCCAGCACATTTGAATAAGGTCCCAGCCTCCTAATGTAAGAATAATGACACTCAATGTGTGGGAAATATTGACAAATATTTAACTGTACGATGTCCAAGCAGAGTCGTACAGAACACTAACGTTTGAACGAACAAAGTCGTGTCTAAACACAGTTAGTCATACACAAGACCTTGAGTGTGAGTTCGTGAGTACGTATAACTTAAGTATTAATACTTACTTACATGATTTGGGAAGTTCAAAGTTGACTCCCAGGATCCTTATTGTATTCGATAACGCTAGTGGTTCCCCACCCAGAGAAACACCCCAAGAGCTGTCCTTCATGATACTTAACACTGAAGCTGGGAAGAAAAAAAATAAACATTGATCCACCAGTACCAACAATGGATTTCAAGCAAATACTGCACATGTATCTTATAGTTCAGTTAAAACTCTTAAACTAATATTTGTTCAGATATATATACAAGCTTCCAAAGACAACTTTGATTTTTTTAGTTTCAAAATAAGTTCTTGCATTCGTTAAGTAGTAGCATGATGTGGGATTGAGACGTTTTTTTCTGAATGATTGTAGATAAAACATTTAATATAAATAATTTATATTGAATGTTTTATCTTTAACTTAGTCAGAAATCGATCTTACATCAATTAAAAATACACTTGAAGAATAGTTGTGTTATTAAGACGTCTGACGTAGTCGCCGCTAGCGGATGGCATTCCTGTGAATATCCCTTCTTTCCTAATCGAATTTCCAATCGGTCTTGCCGAACCATTGGCTCGTCAGGAATTTAGAGTGAGAGAATATTATCCTTGTTTTCTTCAGTATACGGGCCTATCGATTTCGACTGACAAATCGACTCGACAAATATCTCAATTATGAAGATTAGAAAAGCCAAAAGGGATTATTTTGCATCCAAACTAAACCTTAGGGATCCAAAATGGTTTTGGGCAACTTTGCGCACTAACGGTGTTACAGATTGCTCGAATGGGTCCGGAATGTTGAAAATGACGCCTGATGAGATTATACCTATTTCGCCAGTATGGGCAGTTCAAAAACGTGCAGGGAGAAGTTACCTTTCTATAAAACAAATGTTAGTTCTGTTGTAGTGTTCACTTTAGTGAATTAAGTAAATGTGAGGCCAAGAGTATTGTCAACTTGATTTCATCGTCAGCCTTTGAAATAGATGGTATCTATCTTGGACACTACTATCTTGGAGTGATCACTCACATCATAAATTAGCTTAAATTACACTAAACCTTAAATTATTTGTCCTTCTCAGTGGCTGCTTTCCATCATATTGAAAAAATCCCATTGTTAAAAATCAGCAGCCCTTCTTTTCTGACGGACCTGAGACCTTTGCATTGTGCCAGCTATGTCTAAAATTTAGAAGAAAGCTGTCAATAGTCAGTCGGTTTACTTCTTAGATCATTATAAGCTGTTCTTTGTGAAATTTTGTTTTATTTTCACAAAAATTATGTTTTATAATATCAGGCAATAGACTGAATATGAATAAGGGTCGGGGGTTTACAAATTGTTCCATCTGTGCAAAAATAATCCCCATAAGAATAACAAAAACGTGCCGATTCTGGACAGAAAACGGTGTTTTCCTACTACTCCTAGGTATCAACAAATTTATCTATACCTATAACAACGTAACACTAACTTCAGTACGTTTACCAGGAGTTATGGTAAATAATAACCAACATTAAAACAGAGTATAATGATATTTGACTATGTAACCAAGTATTGAAAATTAATTGTTAAAAAGAATAAATTATATTATGTTTACTCAATGCCAAGGGTTTGCAGTATAAAACTAAGTAAAAAAGAGCAGTAGCTCAGATAGAGTAAATTGAAACGAAAGTTAAATAAAACCAGATGTAGTGAATGGCTTGGCACACTAAACAGTTTATACTGATTCTGTAATTTCTCTCCTTGATTACTTTTTTATCTCTTTTGTCTACTGTTTATTTGGTTAATGTATTTAAATAGTTATTTACTATATATTTTATTTCGTCACTTGTGCTGTTGTTTAAAAGATTGTTACATATTCCACAAATGGTTACATGAATATAAATCATTTCTCTGGTATGACGGCACATAAGATGAAGTTTAATCTAACTTTAACTGCAGAACTCTCACCAATCTGCCGATTTAGGATGGTTCACCAGAACAATAGTTGTTCATAAAAAATAATAAACAAGACTAGGTGCAGGTGTTGATGCTGGTATGAGTCTTACAGCAGTGTTATGAGCAACAGCGTGGGGTTGTAGGACTCGGTGCGTGTAAGGTTTCTCGAATTCTGTGAGGTGCATACTTTTTGAAATTTTATTTTATTTTCATAAAAAAGTTGTGGTATAATATCAGGTAGTAGATTACATATGAATAAGGGTAGTTGTTTACAAATTGTTTGCTCTTGTAGTGTGTCAGTGTTATAAACCGCTACGCGGGTAATAGGATTTCGAACCCTGTAAACCCTGTTCTTTGTGAAATCTTGTTTTATTTTGAAAAATGATGTTGTATAATATCAGGCATAAGAATAAAATGGGAAAAACGTGCCGATTCTGGACATAAAACGGTGTTTTCCTTCTACTCCTAGGCTTTAGTATTTATGACTTATATAGTCATTTTATTAAAGATTTTATAGAATAAAAACTGTTAATTGTAATAGTTACAAATTAGTGTTGATGGTTTGAGCAATCTATGTTAAGGAATCTAAAAAGAAATGAAGTATAAATCAGAGTAAGCATTATTATATAGAAAATTAACAGTAAATGGAATAATTTAACTTTGCTTACACGTAAAATAAAGTATAAACATTATAAAATAAAAATTATTAGCTTCATGTGTAGGACCTATTTATAACAGAACAAAAATAATCATGGAGCAATTTAAACGTAATCGTTTCTCAGTTTTAAGGTTAAAACTTCATTAAAATAGTTGTATTTCATAGCTCTGTTATCAAATTTATTGTAGGATACATTAACACCGTAATGTAAATAGTATATATTTTTATATGATAATATTTAACACCAAATGGTTACCATCAAGTTGCATTCGTAAAATAAAATGTCTGTAAAATGTTGTCGTCTTTCAATATAATATGGACAGTATTGTATCATTGAAATTGAATTTGTATTTTCTAGCTCTAGTTAAATATTATCTTTATATATATAATTAAGATATTGTATCTAATATACATAGTTATTATTTATGCTATATTTCTATAAATATATATAAATAAATATTATAACACGTATATTAAAATTAATCATATTTTATGAAACGCTTTAATTTCTATAATATGTTGTAAAATATATGATGTATATGATAAAGAATAGACATAGTATATAAGTAATATATTATTTATAATATATTATTAATTACAATTTATTTATTAACATGAAATAATATTTAATTTTCTAATATTATATATTAATATTTTATATACATATATATATATTTTTCATTAAATAATAATGTAAATATATGATAGTAAATTTAAAATATGATTAACATATAAATTAAGTTTACAAATTAGTAAAATGTATTCTTAAGATTATTGAAACATGCAGAAAATTAAGATATACTCCTTATTTAGCTCATATATATATATATATACGCAATGGTCTCTACGTACGTCATGGGGTTTTAACATTTCGTCGTGGAAACCCTACCCCTATTTAATATACTCTACCTTATAACTATCAAATTTGAGTATAGCTTGTGTTATATATCCATTTAAATCGTATTACTGACTGGTCCTAAAATACATACAATCAACGGTTTAAAAACAAATTAATACGGTAAGTGATACTATTACGGTTAAGATTTCAAAAGGCAACTCAAAACAAAAGTTTCTTATTAAATTTTTTGTAATTTGTTTATAAAAGCCAGATTGTAAAGGACGCTTGTTTCATTTTTTCATGAACATTAATCTTAAAATGTAAAAATAATGGAAATATTTTAAATGTTAGTAAATGAATTTATTTCGTTATATTTTCAATCCATACAAACTAAATCATCCCATGGTATGAAAATGTTATTTATACAAGAATACACAAGTTTATTTCTAACGCACCCACAACCTTCTCATCCCAGGACGTAGTCTAGTCCATCACATGGGGCCATTTTACACATTACTTCAGTCTAGACCTAGTGGGTTGCGACATTATTGCATAGCGATAAACCATTGGTGATCGGTGGTACTTGAACCCCAACCTTTTGGTAGTGGGACCTCAAGCACTTAAATCCCGCACTCTGCCCCTAGACCAACGCACTCCCCCACAAAATACACATAAATAAGAATAGATCAAGAATGCTCACGTAAAAACTAAATCCTGGGGTCCTTCAACCAACTGCAAACTTTTTATTAAATAGGTGAGCACACTATGATGAGAAAACCCCGAACCCGTACCCAAGAAACATCATTGGTAGGAATAAGCCTTTATTATTTGAAATAGGGCATATAATGGATAAATTATTCTGAACTCAAGATTTAATATTTTTAAATCCACTAGTTTTTGTGTACCATTCACAAACAAATTTACAGTTTTTCATATTAGTTATTAAAGTTTAAACATATGTATGATTATTATAAGTATGCCTAAGCTGTGTAAATAAAAATAAATCAATGATAAACGTTGCCAATATAGTGAAAAAACAAGAGAAGCACTATCTGTGAAAGTCTTTATTTTCTCCCTTCCAATGACGTGGTTGAAAACACATAGCGGTTCGTTCTATAATTGTCAGTATCGTTTTCTTGTCACTATTGACAGATTGTAAGGGGTGAAATTACATCCAATTCTTTTTAATCTGTCAACTAAGACTCACATTAAATGGTTTTCTGTTTCCTTTGTAAAAATCACAAGAAATCCCATCTTCGATGGCTAAGAGCATTTATTTAATTCAAGATAGGTAAATTCTGTTTTGGTTCGGTCTGCTCGTGATCTGATAGGACGGGATTTGAACCAGATTTTTCAGACATTTTCGATCCACGCTTTTCATTTAGTAGCCTAAACAATTCGTTCATTTTATTGAACTCCATTTGCTACGTTATACGTCTAACACTTCTCATAAATATTTTATGTAAATTTTTCGTACTTCATTTTGCCTTTTACTTCTTTCTTTACTCCCCTGAGATCACCTCCAAAATCAAGTGGGAGTGTTATAAAGCATTCTGTAAGCTTTCAAACCGCAACATCGTGCTTCTCAGATGGGTGTCAGGCAATGTAGGCATTGGAGAAACGATAGAGTGGGTCAGATGGGTCATTGCTCTAATTACTGAATACAGCCATTTCAGGAAACTTTTACCCAATCTGAGTATAGATAGTGATGAACCAGAGTGTAGGCTATACCAAAGCTCCTTGGAGACTGCGAAACACATAATCCTAGACTGTGACTAATTGGGGGCAAGCAAATAGCTTTTTCGGCCTTAAGCGAAAAGTAATCAACACTAGTATAGGGAAAATTTACCCGAGCCTTGTAGAAGGCACAGGAATCTGATTACCCATCTAGCGCACACGGGGAACACAATAATCCACAAGGATGACTGGCTATCAGCTGGAGCCCTGCCCCTCATAACCCTAAAGACATCTCGAAAACAGGGTAACCATATTTAATTTAGATTGAACCACTGTATACAGGGTGTTCATTAAAGTTGGGGACAAACTTCGAGGGGTGATAGTACTCATCAAAATAAACAAAAAATTTCTAATAAACATATGTCGAAAAATCCTTCGTTTAGCCGCTAGCCGCCATTTTGTATTTTATACAAACAACTTTATAAATAAAGATCTATTTAAGATACAGAAACCAAACTTTGCACACATATTTATTTGCCAAAGAGAAAAATATTCTCAAAGTATCATTAAGTTTGCTTTTATATTTTCAAAATGGTGGCGGTTCTTAAAGTTAATGGTTTTTTTGTTATTTGAATTAAAATATTTTTAACCGCCGTAATTTTGAAAATATAAAAGCAAACTTAATGATAATTTAAGAATATTTTTTTTCATTACAATTAAACATGTGTGCGAAGTTTGGTTTCTGTATCTTAAATAATTATTTATATATAACGATTTTTGTATAAAATACAAAATGGCGGCTAGCGGCTACACGAAGGATTTTTCGACATATGTTTATTAGAATTTTTTTGTTTATTTTGATGAGTACTATCACCCCTCGAAGTTTGTCTCCAACTTTAATGAACACCCTGTATAGGGGGAAAGCTAGTGGTGTTTGATATTTACATGACTGGCTTCCCATAAAGGCTTTATGTCGACTTCAGCATCCTATACCTATGGTTATTTTGAAAACGGTACTAACTATTTTGAATGTTGACTGTGTAATTTTGACTGAGGTATTCATAGGTGACAGATATTGTTATTTGACATTTCGCATTACTAGCTTCTCATTAGAAATTTTGAAATTGATTCCTACATCTTACATATCAGAAAACTCCTAATATGTTTGAATGTTTATAGTGCCACTTTTATTTCATAAGCTTCCATCTTGCGATAAGTCTAGATGCTTCCTATGTATTTCTTTAAATTGTAACGTAAAAGTCTTTGAGCGGATAAAAAATACATTTATTTGTATTTCGGAGAAGAGAAGTTGTATAATAATTTGATAGTCCTTCTAATTTAATTATTACAAAGTTAATTTTTTTATGAATCCTGATTTGGATTAGCTAGAGGAATAGAACTTACCCTTGTTAGAAAAATCGTATTATTTACCACTAAGTCAAAACAATGAAACTTTACCAAAACTGTCAAAACAATTTCCGTTTAGTTAATAATTTATAATAATATATATCTACTACAATTTTACAATTCATGGGGTTTTCCAGATCGCAGCAAACCATATCGATATAGACACAATAAATAATGTAATAGATAACTTACTGGTATGTACAATACTTAGTAATTTTGTTGATTACTGTGCGCGTTAAATTAGCTATTTGACAAGACAATAATTTGATTAGATATGATCAGGTAAAAACTCAATTAAGGAACGTGATTATATCTAACCAAGTTTTGATCTACAAAATACGAGTAGAATATTAAGACTTGCATTAATCACTTGTTCACACGAGACAATTTAGCTACATTCTGTTCATAATTTCAAACTAAAACAATCGTACAGTGATAGTAATAATAAACCTAACTAATTAATAAAACCTCAGTAATGGAAAGAATAAAGTTAATTATTTGTGTTAAAACAGTCAAAAGCCAAGGCATTGAGTTTAATTTATAATTATTAAACATTTTTTACAACAAAATGTTGAATTAATACTTCAATGAAAAAAAAACAATTGGGTCTTTTAAGTTTCAGGCAGAGTTTGTATGAGTGTTTTTTAATTGATTTTCAAGCTATAAATTATGTATTTACTGAAATAAAAGCGTTAATTCATTGCAAACTTAATTTAATAAAAACATTATGGTTATTTTAATTTCTAGTGCTTTCGAATAAAATGTAATCTAAACAAAGGTAACTGTTAATTCATTTACTTTTTCACTTCTGTAATTTATAATTAATTTATATGGTTTTACCTGCTCTTATGACTTAAGTTTCGGTTTAGGACTCTCTGAAAAGAAAGGTTTAGCTTACAAAAAACTCCAACGTAAGCTCAATGTAAAAGTAAGATGTGTCGTAAGAAGAGAAATGTATGTGGGCGGGAGGATCCTATTTCCTCAGCGGGAAGCCTACCTTTCCCTGTGTTTCCGTACTCTACGTAAAATATACATAGTTTAAAATTACTTTAGATAACATTATTGGATATCAGAAAGTTATTGGTCCCGAAAAGTAAAACCTAGCTTTAATGAACATTTAAGGTAGTATTTGACACAAAAACTGCTAATAAAATTGTAGATCTTATCTAATAATTTTATCTTTACTTTTTAATGCCATTTAAGAGTTTAATGTTTATGAAAATAAGTAAATAAATGTGTTTCGCAAAAAACTCAACGTTGATTACGATTTTTAAGGAACTGATCGATCTAGTATTCGTATTTATAGATTAAATCAGTGTTCTGAAAATCCAATCAATCACTTCAAATTAATAAAAAATGTTCAGCTACTTGGCTTTTCTTTAAACTTTATTTCTTTATTGTAATGTATGTAAAAAATTTCTCCCCCGGTTTTCCTTCAATTACATTCAAATGCAGCATTATGCAGCATTAATTGCCGTGTAAATATACTTTATTGTTGTTCACAGGAGTTCCACATTTATTGTTGGCTTACCGTTGTAACTTATTCTACAAAAACCCACTGCCTTATATTTTTTCTCCTCAGAGTTTAAATTATAGTTACGCGTGAACTTCCAAAAAGCTTTGAGGAATCAGTAAAATGCTTACCTTTACCTTTTAGAAAAAAGGATTTAAAAAACTTTTAAGAGTACTTTCTTGATTATTTTAGATATAACCTTTTAACCCTAAAACTGACCATCCCCAAGTGCCTTCGAAGTAAAATCATAATTCATTCACTGATTGTGTAGAGTGAATCCCCTTCCTAAAAACATTATTGTTTTATTTAATCTTTTATTGCGGAAATTTTCCTTCACGACTAGTAACACAAACTTTCACCACGTTTCGGAATTTGAAACCTTATCCCGTTCTCAGGTGATCAGAAAACTAGAACATAAGGTGTTTTAGAATAAAAAAACTACAAAATAAATTATTTATATTCATTCATAGGAAACTGTTTTGGCTAGTTCTTTCCAGAACTTTATGTTTTATGGAGAGGGTTTCCTCTTTACCAACTTAGGGAATGAAGGATATAGGATTGCTAAATGTTTACGAACCAAATAACTCGTTATGTGAACCTTATGTAAAATTGTTGGTATCTTGTATATTTTGCTGAACTTTTTAAACACGTGAGTGTTTTAGCTAAACAACGTTTCTGGAGGTAATTTAACTCCTACTCAAGTGATTACCTAAGAATTGAAATGTAGTTTCTTGTTACTGTTGTGTGTGTGTATGCATGTGTTGCTGTGACATTTTTACTAAATGTAAGTCCTTAGATAATTCCTTAAACACACGAGTAATTTCACCACATCCAGAAACATTGTATAGTTAAAAGTAAAGACGTGTGGAAAGTCCAACAAAATAATATTAGATTCATTGCCAAACACCTCAATTAAAAGTTCTAAGATTCAACAAATTTGTAATCTAGGATTCATCAATAACAAAGAAGCACTGTACCAATTAATATGTCTGTTCGAAAAATTACAGCAGTATATTAGAAAGCTTGCAATGTGAACAAACACCTAGATTACTGGTTTGGAACAGTATTGCAATTAATCAATTGTCACACAACCCCTAAGTCAGCCTGGGATCGATTCTCATCGTTGCTTGGACCACAGCGCAATCAGTGGTTTAGCAAAGGGCTGCGATTGGTTTTGTTTGATTGGTTTGAGGGGAGAATACTCAAGCTAAAAGAGGGAGGAGGCATTTCTCCCTCTTTTTCACTTAGGACTTCCCTTTATTTTTCCAACTGCAAAGAAAAATAAAATCTAACGTCAATGAACTCGTTAGGTTGATGTGATACAAACGGGTTAGAAGCCACTGTAACAAACCAATTAACTGGTGTAGATTAAATTTCTCTTTTGCTTTTCAATCCTCATTCCTTTTCTAGCAAAATCAGTTGATCACAGGATAATAATAACAAACTGTATGGACATTTAAATTCAGTATAAGATTAGCTAAAACAATTGAGGTTGGCCAAAAACTCTTAAACGACGACGCGAACTTGGCCGACGCCGTAGCTCTGTTAGTAGTGCTCAGATCTCACATACGCAAGGTCGCGTGATCGATCCCCACCCGAGGGCTATATTTTTGTTCAGTAATTATGCCATATTAATTAAGGGGTATGAAAACGGTTTTATTTAAACCACATAAATGTTTTCATTGAGCAGTAAATTTGTTTTCATTTTGCTAATTAACTTGTAAAATACATGTCTTATTCTATCCGAGCAAAGCTCGGTTACCAGGTACTTCTTATTATATAAAATGAGAAAGAATGAGAAAGTGTATTTTTTCTGGGTACCCTAAAACAAAAGGGATTTCAAAAGTGGTCTCGAGAGGTATTTTATAAGAGGATAAATGCTGACAATCGTTGCTTATTGTATATGCTTACTCTTGAACAAATTGAAAATCGTCTAGTTATGACCTTGGTATGATGCAAAGAGAAGTGCGAGCAAAGGCAAATCTGACCATTCTGGTCCTAGCTATGGCGATCGCATTCTTAAGCTTTATAAGGTCGCAACGCCTGCTGACTTCAGTTTATGTTACTGCCTTTATTTTCTTGAGCATAAATTTCCTATTTTCACACACATACTATCTACTTAAAGATCTTCTTTCAACTGGAGATTTTTATTCTATTTTTTACACAGTGGGTGAGTGATTGAGCAAGAGTAATTTTTTAGAAAGCTATCCATATCCAAAATATTATTATTTATTCTTATTACATTAAAATATATGTTTCTTAAGTCTACACTATCCAGTTTAGAAAAGTCTTGTGATGATTTTATCATTGTTCTTGATTAGTACACTAGGGGCCTACGTTTTTGTACTATTTCTTGACTAAAATCAGGAGTCAAGGAGTATGATAAAGTTTAACGCTTTCTCTCACAGTTCAGTCAGTCCACGAACTATAGAATCATTCAATCAACATTTGAACTTCTTAATAATTAATTACCTTTCGTAAAGAATACCAATTGACGTAACGTAAATCCTTACACACACATCTCGTAGTTTTTACATTTGACTTATGTGTTCTATTTTTGCCAACAAAATTCCAACAAAATATTAATGATGACTAGTTATTAAATTTTCAATTTAGACTACCCAATTCGAAGAGTATATGAACGGGTCATTTTTAATAAATAAAACAAATCAAAGTACATATAATATTCCATGTACTGTTATGAAATAAAAGATGAAACGTTTATATTCTATTGGTAACTAAAATTTTTTTCTAAAATTTACCTCGATATATTATGATACTATTTAACGTTTATCAACGTTAATACTGGTACACTGTTTTCAATGTTTTTCGGATATTTTATTAAGTACAAATATATATATTTACGTGTTTATTAGGACCTATTAAATAAGTAAGCATGACAATCTTGGTTTTATATTTATTTTTTGTAGAAATTGTAGTGTTTAAGATAATTGACCCAAATAAAATCTTAAATTTCGTATAAAAACTGGTAGGTTATTGTATTTTTATGAAGTACTTGAGAGTAGTACACTTAGTGAATCTATTTGTACTGTATTTTACTTGTGATGTTTTATAGGTACTAAGACTTGGACGTTAAGGATAACAAGTTTGAGTTTGTATTTGATTGGACCCTAGATGGCGGTCGATTACTGGAGATTTGCCTCAAGATTTATTGGAGAGCTACCTACGTAGCCCTAATCAATATCACATATGTCAGCACTCACGGATGGCTTACAGTTGAATTCACAGTGTTAGGTTGCACGTCAGTCCTTTATTTGAAAGCTATTTATTGAAATACGATTCATAAAATAACCAGCTGATAAGTAGTAGCTCAGTAGTAGTGCAACTAACTATATTATTCATACTAAAGTATACACCTCGCCAGCTTTAACTCATACATAAGTTGATCTTAAATGGTTCTAAAAGTACTTAAATACTTAATGAATAATAAACCTTCGATGAAATGGGTCTCGGGTGTGGTTTGCGAGTTCAATTTAAAGTTTTTTTTTTCATTCCATTGGGTGGAATAGTAAAAGTACATGAATAAAATATGAATAAATTATTAGGATCAATAAACTGTAGAGTAGACAGTATTAGCTACAAAATAAATTTCATGTTGATGGTAGTTGAGATGATTTTAAAGTATTGTACTTTAATTATATTCAAAATATGTACATCGTCAAAAAGCCTGTGAGGTCCTTAAATATTTCCAAACTATTCTACAACCCTTCTTTCGAAGGGTTGTAGAATAGTTTGGAAAGTTAGGCTCAGTTAGGTTAGTAGTAAGTAGTAAGTTAGGTTAGTTAGGCTCCTAGACGGACGTCCCTTTAAGATGACGATACATCTTTCACGGCCAATTCTCATTGTCAGGCTCACCTCCAATACGACAACCCCTCATGGACTATCTTTCTCCTGACGTGGCTCCTAGACGGACATCTCTTCAACATGATGATACATCTTTCACGGCCAATTCTCATAGTCAGGCTCTCTTCAATACGGCAACCCCTCATGGACTATCTTTCTCCTGACGTGGCTCCTAGACGGACATCTCTTCAACATGATGATACATCTTTCACGGCCAATTCTCATAGTCAGGCTCACCTCCAATACGACAACCCCTCATGGACTATCTTTCTCCTGACGTGGCTCCTAGACGGACATCTCTTTAACATTATAATTCATCTTTCACGGCCAATTCTCATAGTCAGGCTCTCTTCCTAGACGACTACCTATCGTAGACAATCCTTCTCCTGACGTGACTCCTAGACGTACTCCCGTTCAACATGAGAACACTTCTTTCATGGAAACTTCTCATAGACATGCTACCCTGCTAGACGACTACCTATCGTAGACAATCCTTCTTGTGGCTTGTCTCTTAGACGGACATCCATTTAAAACGAGGATACATCTTTCACGGACAGTTCTCATAGTCGGGCTAGCCTCCTAGATGACTAACCATCGCAGACAATCCTCCAAGACGGGCACCCCTCCAATATGAGGACACCTTCTTCACGGCTAATTTTCATTGACAGGCTCTCCTCCTAGCACGACTCCTAGATGCGTTCCCATCCAACATGAGGACACGTCCTTCACGGAAACTTTCCATAGACTTGCTCCTTTCCTAGATAACTACCCCTCGTAGACAATCCTCATTTTAGCGTGACTTCTAGTGTGGCACCCTTTTAACATGAGGGTGTCAGTGACTATAGTAGTTATTTTTAAACAAATAAATATTTTTAGAAAACCTCATAGCTGTGGAATAAAACCGAATTGTTTATTTCCAAACAACCAATATTACCAACATATAACCAATATTTTGTTTGCAGCCAATTTTTGTTATTTTTCCTGTTTTCACAAACAACATAATTCTTTCAAAATCAGGAAATGTACCTTTATATTTTAAACTACCAAAGTATTGAAAGTCCTAGATGACCTATGAATACCACGGTTAAAATATTATTTTAAACAATTGAGATTTTTCACTAACTGTGAATTTGCAAAGAATATTGGAGGGTTTAAAACATAATGTAAGGTTTACTAATTTTATGACGAATTTATACAATATATTCCGATTAAACTTACGAATATTTTTTAAACCGTCACCAAAAGATTATTGAAACCATTTTTATGAAAGCTATTTGTGAAAACATTTTGTAAACATAAATTTTTCAACTATATATAATGTAAATTTCAAACTAGTTTTTGTTGTAAGACTATCATCTGTCTATTTTATTTATTGTATCTATAAATATGTCTTCATAAAACTCTTCATTTTATATTAGTAAACAATAAAACCGGATTTGAACTCTTACCTTTTATAAGAAATATAATCGTCATTGTAATTAAACATCAGTAGAAATGTCGAAGTACAAAGAATGAATACAGAGTAATTTATTCAATGAAGCATGTAATACAAAGACAGAGATCGTCTGAAGAA
The DNA here is from genome assembly GCA_023375725.1 of Nephotettix cincticeps. Classification (NCBI taxonomy): domain Eukaryota; kingdom Metazoa; phylum Arthropoda; class Insecta; order Hemiptera; family Cicadellidae; genus Nephotettix; species Nephotettix cincticeps. The sequence goes on along the minus strand of CM041784.1, from coordinate 3,893,628 downwards.
CTGACGTTCATCGATGTTACTTAACTGACAGTTGAAATCGAACTCGAATCGTAGGTTACATTTGAGTCTTTAAACATCAGATATAGTTCTTAGAAAATGTCAAATTCAAAGAGCATTCATTAACAGATGCCATCTTTTCATTTAATCAGATTTTTTAATTGAAGTTTTCACAAATGAACACAGTATTTTCTATCAATATAAACTCATATTTTGTGGTAATATTGATTTGAAAGTGGTATTGACATTTATGTCAAAGTATGCTCTTAAAAAGTAATTTTAAAAAACAGTGGATGAGATAAAAACGTGGATCTTACTTTGTCATTACTTAAAACATGTCGATATTTCATATGTTTAAAGGTACTAACAAAGAAACCTAATATCAAATATGGAATAAAATATTGTCTAAAACTATTAACAATATTACATTAAATTCCAAGAACAATTGTAAATTACAAATTAACTGTCATAACGAAACGTGAGTGTATTAGTTGTAATAAAATCTCAACTACCAATTAGGGACACGTATAAATTATAAAATATTTCACTTTTACCAAAGCGTTGTCATTTAGTAGGTGCTAGGGTAGCGGATTATAGAAAGCTAAGAGCAGAATAAGAAATACATTTCTTAAAAAGCGTTCGGTGGATAGGATTGGCCATGTTGTAAGAAGGTGTGTTGTAAGAATACTGGAAGACGTTCTATTCAAAAATATTAGTTTTTTTACTCTCACTTACACAGTATTATAGAGAAAGTATTGTTTTCGTCCAAATAGTCTTTTCAAATTTGGCTTTTAACTGGATGTATCCATTATTGGGTCCCCAAAACAAAAAATGTTTTTAGGACTGATGTCTGTTTTTGTACAGACCCCAATATGGTCCAATTTCAATGAAGTTTGGCACAACTTGGGTTTATCTCAGGCAATTTTGTTTCATATTTCCATGATTTTTTATTTTGAAGTGTTTTTCACTACTAAAAGAGTAGTACATTTAAACATCTGAAAACTTTCATAGTTCATAGTCTGTAAGATACAAATTAATATATTATCAGCCGTGTCTGTAAAAGTAAAGATTCAAAGCTATGGACTTTTAAATTTCGTAAGAATAAATTTTTGGATTTCCGGCCAAACAATAACATTTATAAAATAATTTGACTACATGGTGGTGGTAAAATAATTTCCACGTTTTTGAGCCTTTATAAATATAGTAAATTTCTTACCCTGTGATGATGCTACACAACGTAGCGAAATGCACATTGGGAGAATAAAGACTTTTTAGGTCTACATGCAAATAAAGGTAAAAATATGTACTATATAATAATAATTAAAATTCAAAGGACCGACAATAAAGTAAACCAATTCAGATTTCGTAAACAGATGAAGTGTATTTATTTTAACAGCAATAGAATTTAAACAAAAACAATATAATTAATTTGACAAACAGGTGTTAATAAATCGTGTGATTATATTTGAATGGTAGAAAATGTAAAAATCTTAAACACCTTGATTGAGAAGGCCCATTGTTATTCTTACGCTGTTACGTGTTTTCCACTCTCTATTATGGGATGGAATCATGGACCCTCAAAAAGAGCCATATGGATAAGTTGGAAGCCTTTGAGATGTGGTGCTACCGCAGGATGTGGCGGATACCGTGGACTGATAGAGTCACGAACATGGAAGTCCTGGGGAGAATGAAGAAACAATGTGAAATTGTTTACACTATAAAAAAGAGAAAACTCCTGTATCTTGGACATCTAATGAGAAGCCACAAATATATAACTCTGCAGACTATAGTTCAAGGAAAAATCAGCGGAAAAAGGAGTGTTGGAAGGCGACGTGTTTCCTGGCTTAAAAATTTGAGCGATTGGTTTGACTGCAGCAGCAAAGACTTGTTTCGAGCGGCAGTGAATAAGATCCGTATTGCTGTGCTGATAGCGAACCTCCGATAGGAGACGCACTAGAAGAAGAAGAAGATTGTTATTCTTTTGCAAAATATTAAAAACTTATTTCTTCATAATTTCTCATCCTTTTATCTGAAACCTGGCTTAAGATCATACGATATGTCCGTTCAAAACCCAGTGGTGTTTTACAACTAAATGAGTAGGTGTTTGAGGGGGGGGTGAGTTGGATTCCCCAATTTTTTTAAATTATAAAGAGGCTTTTATAGTCGTTTTATTAAAAGAGCAGGATTTCTTAAAACATAGTTTGGGATAAAGTATGTATCAGTTATATGATACCATTTATTTTTTATTAAATGATAACACCTCAAATATATAGTATTAAACTAAATAACAATAGTTTAATTTTACCTCGAAAAATACAGAGAGGATATGAGAATCTGGGACATCGTCAAGGGAGGTGGCGTGGTTTTGTTATTTTCAACGTCGTTTTTATGTAATACTAGTATATTTTTAGATGATAACTCTCATCTTGTTTCGTGGAACGATTTCAAATTTTCCAATGTTTTGATATATGAGTCCTACACATTACGCGGTTGATAAAAATGTAAACAAATATAGATTAATGTGTGGGTGGTAAAACTCACAATTTTCTAATTATGAACCAATATCCCGTTCTATATCTAATATTGGTTGTTTTAATTATGTTCAATACTATTATATAATATATTATGGAATAATAGTTTCTAATAATATTATTTCAGCCACAAACCCGTAGAATCTTCATTTATTTTATTTTATTCAATTATTTTGCAAATGAATTTTGTTTAAGTAACGAAATATTCCGTTAAGTTTTTATTCGACTGCTCGGTTATTTATTTCATTTTTGTTTTATAATAAAGTAATGTATGTAGAATTTTTAGATAGTCGTTTCGTAATTATAATAACTTAAGGTAGATCTCTAAAATATGTCCTAAGAACAAAACTTTCTTGGGTTAAAATTATCCATTCACTAGTCCGATCTAATGAAGTAATTTTTTGAAGATACAATTAACTTATAATTATCTACAAAATTGAATAACAGTTTTCTTATTAATTTCCCATAAAAATGCAATAAGATTATATATCAAGTTTGTACATAACAAGTACTATCCTTAATTAAAAGTTAAACAGTCCGTGTCAATTCAATTACTGTGTTAAATGATTAATTAAATCCATACTGTTGAAAGTGCTGATGCTTTAATTTCAACTGTATCAGCTAAAAGGATTTCAATTTGATGGGAGTTTGATGTCACGCATACCTTAAAGACAACGGAGCACATTAGGTTCAAATAAACGACTCAATAAAGCCAAATGAAACAATAAAACGCCCTATTAAGTGAAGAATAGGTTGGTTGAACTGCACTGCGACTGCGCAACACCTAAGGTTCCCGAAACTTTAATATTACTTTTAGAAGAACAAATAAAAATTGCTTTATACTTTGTCAGTTTCAAAGAACGGACTCGTGATGTAGAAAGCTCTGCAGGAACCTGAGACACACGTAGTTACGTCACGACTGCCATTTTATCAAAAGACGCTCTTCTTGCATGCATAAACTCACAGAAAAACATTTGGAAGATAGTATTTATTCATTGACAGTAGGAATAAAATTTATAACGTACGTCTGTAGACTTAACGAATCTTGCTATTTCGGCAAAGTTAGGTTTAAGGAAACACAATTACAGTACTTCACCTTGATCATACCTTAAGCAATGAAATAACATAATTAAATAATTTTTGTAATTTGTTTGTTTTCTTACCTTCACATTTTAAAGTTAAATCAACACATTAATTTGACAGGGCTGGGAAAAATATATTTCAATCTAATTATATAACATATTTTTTTCAATATTCGTTCTAAAAAAACTGGCTTTTGTGCATACAAAACTTTCCTGCCCTAAAACTCGCTTTTGTGGATACCATACTTCCCTGCCCTAAAACTCGCTTTTGTGGATACCATACTTCCCTGCCCTAAAACTTGCTTTTTTGAATACCATACTTCCCTGCTCTAAAACTCGATTTTATAGATACCATACCTCCCTGTCCTAAAACTTGCTTTTGTGGATACCATACTTCTCTGTCCTAAAATGGATATTGTGGATATCATACTTCCCTGTCCTAAAACTGGCTATAGTGGATACCATATTTCTCTGTCCTAAAACTCGAGTTTGTGGATACCATACTTCCCTGCCCTAAAACTGGCTAAAGTGGATACCATATTTCCCTGTCGTAAAACTGGATTTTGTGGATACCATACTTCCCTGTCATAAAACTGGCTATAGTGGATGCCATATTTCTCTGTCCTAAAACTCGATTTTGTGGATACCATACTTCCCTGCTCTAAAACTGGCTTTTGTGGATACCATACTTCTCTGCCCGTCAAATTCAAATTCGTAGTTCCGTCGAATTCAATATGGAAAAATTCAGTGATCCAAAAATATTTTGAGAAACTAAATTTTTAAACTAAATGGTTTTTATAGAAGTAAAAGAGTCAAGAAGACTATCGCTCGACATAATATCTGAGGTATTTAAAAAAACGCTTGGACTTTCCGAAATCACAAACGAACAAGCATTGTAACAATTGTTCAATCATGGTAATGAAACACGTAGTGGTATGCTAAAAAATAGATCATCAGTGGTGGCTGATAGGTATAAAACCCCTTGCATGAAAATACCTCATAAACATTCATGGGACGAGTTGACTATTGGGGAATGTGAGGTGGACTGGATCAAGGAAATTCATTTCTTCTTCTTATTTTACTCCTTCGTGACGTCTGAAGATATTAAGTTATAAATATATTATTCTGTAGTCTTTGAGATTCCAATCGAAAACTACATTCACTTTATTTAGTGTTGTAAACTGGATAGTAGTTGAGAGGTTTTATTATATTAATGTTTTTACGCAGTACGAAGTGTTCTACAAATTACATTTACACACAGTTAAACTGGGTATGGCCAGTGCGGCCAAAGCCAGTATGGCCGGTGCGGCCAAAATGGCTAGTGCGGCCAGTATTGTGAATAGATAACTTTAAGTGTCATTAGTTGATATGACCGTATTATATTTATATTTATATTAGCCGTATATTATATTTAGACCGTTAATTGAGTTTTGAGTGTTCTGTTGACTCGTTGAATGGTCTCTACCCTATGTTTCTGACTGTTTTCTGTACTGTATGTGACTGACTGTTTCTGACCTTATTGGGACACTTTTATTAAATTATTTCGTTCTCATTTAAAAAGAGAATGAATCACGAATTGATCAAATTAAATTTTTTATTAGTAAGCTATCATAAATTGTTTGCTTTTATTCCAAAATAATTATTTTTCACTAAATGAATCACTAAAAAATTGTCTTGTTCACGCTATTCTTAGATTTAGCCTAAAATTTTAAATGTTAAACTCCATTATATTACGGTTAAATATAAGCAAACCTAATTTCTCTTTCATATAATTTTACACTTTACCGTAACTACAAGACTAGTATAACTATTAACCGACTATATACTTATAATCATAATTTCAATAAATATTATATAAATTTCAAAATAATTCGTTCCAAAACCTAATTAAATATTTGGATGTATACCGATTCTAACAAACAATCCTTATAAATACTTTAAAAGCAAATACCATAAAATGTAATAATGTAAACTATTTGATTCAAGTAAATAACGTATGTATAAACATTCCTGATAATGACTGATACGTAAACATACTTAGCTTTCAATTACTGAAAATGTGTTTTGTTTTATCTGTTGTGCATACCTTGTACAATCTTTATTGTTTATATTTGTTATAAAACATAGTTCAATGTATATAAAAATTTCGTGATATACTTTAACCAACAAATGCAGATTACAAATACAAAGGATCCATGCAAGGAATTATTTTTTTATTATTTACATATCTCAAGTAGCTCGATTATTATAATTCAACTATAAAAATATTAAAAAGAGATCCAAGCAAGACTGTAAAAGTATTTTGAATGCTCAAACATTATACGTGTTTTATAGTACTAAATTTCAGTTTTCTGTTTGATTAATAAAATTTTGTGGCGATACACAGATATTGCACCTAATGTATACTGTGCTACTAATTATTGAAACATAATATATAAAAAATTTAAGTCAAAAGTTTGGATAGTAAACATATATAGTAAATAATATTTGTTATTATTAATATTACTGAAATATACTGTAAATGAAAAATTGGTTATAAATGAAATAAAAAATACCCTCCTTAACCCTATTTTAACTCCATTGCTTTGATACACATTCCAAAGATAAGATTTATTATATATTTCAATAGTTAATAAATTTTTTGGACTTTTCCAACGCGTCTGAGTTTAAAAAAACACAGACGCATTGAAAAAGTTCAAAAATGTAAGGAATAATTGATAACCAACGTCGTTATGCAATTTTAAAAAATAGTGGGATTTCTTTGAATACTAGCAATTTATTTTTGATAATTAAGGCCCACTAAAGAGCTTTAATTTAATATTCGAACTATTAAGTCAAGTTAATTTACACTGTTAAAACAATATGCGGAGAGGAAGGCTACGCTTATGTTGGTGGTTAGGAAAGGGGTGGGAGAGAGATGGGGAATGACTGAAGAGAGAACTATGTAACTGTGCATCGATTACTGGCCAAGTCCATGCAACCGACGTCCGCCTAAAACCATCAGACCACGTTCTGCGTCTTAATTGACTCTGTTGTACTCACCGTACTGATACACTGCATCCGGTTCTGAAACTATCAGATCACTGTTTGTGTCTTCAGTGAAGCTTATGTACTCACCATACTGATACACTACATTCGGTTCTGAAACTATCAGATCACTGTTTGTGTCTTCAGTGAAGATGTTGTACTCACCGTACTGATACACTACATCCGGTTCTGAAACTATCAGATCACTGTTTGTGTCTTAAGTGAAGCTGATGTACTCACCATACTGATACACTACATCCGGTTCTGAAACTATCAGATCACTACTTGTGTCTTCAGTGAAGCTGTTGTACTCACCGTACTGATACACTACATCCGGTTCTGAAACTATCAGATCACTATCTATGGCTTAAGTGACTCTGTTGTACTCACCGTACTGATACACTACATCCGGTTCTGAAACTATTAGATCACTGCCTGTGTTTTAAGTGACGCTGTTGTACTCACCGTACTGATACACTACATCCGGTTCTGAAACTATGAGATCACTGCCTGTGTCTTAAGTGACGCTGTTGTACTCACCGTACTGATACACTACATCCGGTTCTGAAACTATCAGATCACTGCCTGTGTTTTAAGTGACACTGTTGTACTCACCGTACTGATACACTACATCCGGTTCTGAAACTATTAGATCACTGCCTGTGTTTTAAGTGACACTGTTGTACTCACCGTACTGATACACTACATCCGGTTCTGAAACTATTAGATCACTGCCTGTGTTTTAAGTGACACTGTTGTACTCACCGTACTGATACACTACATCCGGTTCTGAAACTATTAGATCACTGCCTGTGTTTTAAGTGACACTGTTGTACTCACCGTACTGATACACTACATCCGGTTCTGAAACTATTAGATCACTGCCTGTGTTTTAAGTGACACTGTTGTACTCACCGTACTGATACACTACATCCGGTTCTGAAACTATTAGATCACTGCCTGTGTTTTAAGTGACACTGTTGTACTCACCGTACTGATACACTACATCCGGTTCTGAAACTATTAGATCACTGCCTGTGTTTTAAGTGACACTGTTGTACTCACCGTACTGATACACTACATCCGGTTCTGAAACTATTAGATCACTGCCTGTGTTTTAAGTGACACTGTTGTACTCACCGTACTGATACACTACATCCGGTTCTGAAACTATTAGATCACTGCCTGTGTTTTAAGTGACACTGTTGTACTCACCGTACTGATACCCTACATCCGGTTTTGAAACTATCAGATCAATATCTTTGTATCGATCAGCATCGATAATCAACATGCAGTTCTGCGAGAGGCTTAAGCTCTTACCCCCACGGGTCTGTAAAATATATTATTTGGCATATTTTTCAGCCTTAATAATTTATAAATTTGTAATAGGCAACAATTTAATACTGAAGTAACGTTATTTAAATATTATTTTGGATTTGAGATCGGACTGTGTATCTATTGGATAAGAGAGAGTTTTAGAGCAAGAGCGTAAACGGTTCCTTATCAATACGTTACAAATCACTGGAAACACAGAAAAACGTAGCAAAAGCATTTAAATGATCGGTTTTTCAGTGTGCAATACCTTACCATGATCAGGAGACTAAACATGTTTCGATGCAGTAGATAATATCTAAACATGGGTATTTTCAGATTATTTGTATACAACAGAAAATAATTATTTAAAAAGATAAATGTATGAAACGTTAGCTAGACTTGTGAATCAAATAGGATTAATGGAACGTGAACTCACACAGTCAACCATCTTCCCCACAAATATTATACTACTGAATGTTCATTTAAGGTTTTAATAATGAAAACCTTTTAGAAATAGACATGGACATGCTTTATTTGTGAATAAAATACATACAAAATATACATCCCAGTCGTCAATACAAGCTACAAATATGAACCAAGATACAAGTTAAATATGAATAAAATTTCTTTTACATATGTTTAGGTCATATAAAACGTAGTACAAAATCAGGCAGATAAGAACTTCTGTACACTTTAACATTCTTTTTGGATAAAAAATCTCTTAAAGATTTTTTAAAACTACAAAGTTCCAATCCTTTCTATTTTGTTTAATTTCAGCTGGAAGTTTATTTTTCAAAAAGGACCAGTAAAGTTAAGGCCCTTTTCAGAAAATGTGAGGCGGTGACTAGGTGTTGGGAGATCACTGCCATGCCGCTCGGATATCAGTGATTTTCACCTACAGATGGAATATCCTCCAGATATTTTTTCGTCGTTATTGGCTAATTGTATTTACCGCAAACTACGTATTGTAATGCCAATAGCCTATACACCCAGTGGCCAATCGGATGTATAATTTATTTACTGAGGTTGTATAGCCAAAACCTTAGCTCAAGGTCTCATAGGTATAGCCCATTGCGAATAATGCCAACATCCACAGATCATATTTTATTTTATTTTAAACAAAAACTATAACACATATATTCAGTAATTTATACTATAAATTGGTCTTACGTGAGGTACTGGTCCCAATATCTCTTATTATGAACTCGAACTCGTCTGTAAAAAGGAGTATAAACTAATTAATAAAATAACTATGGGAAAATAATGAATAAAATACAATATTGTGGAAATAATAATTTCAATGAAATCAAAGATAATAGTCATGAAAGTTACCGAATGGTTAGGTAAAAGTCTAATTAAACTTATTATGTAAAATTAAGTTGTTTAAATCAAAATCCACAGTAAAGTTTGTGAACATTACAATTCAATAGCAAGTTCAATATCTACATTACAATAGTAAGCTATTAGTTAATATTTATATTTATTAATATATTTAAAAATCTTACATTTTCTACGAGTAGTTCAGTATTTCAGAGGTGGGTCAGAAGTAAATGAAAAATTAACGATCTTTTAGTTTGAACTGAAGATGACCAGTATCAGTGCTGCCATTTGCAAAAACAAAACAAAACTAAATAACGTAGCTTAGATATATGCATATGTATAAAGACTTTTAATAAAAATATAAACTCAGTATAAATTTCCCCTGGCTTCCAAAAAAAACTTTTTTTCTACAAGACATAAAACAAAATTATTAAAACTATCCAAAAAATTATACTACGTATCCAAAAATGACATCTATCCCCCGAACAATACATTTAAGAAAACATTTCTTAAAAAATATAATAAAAGGATACACCTCTTCACATATTCGCCATGTGTTCATTTTATTTATTGTATTGAACGTCCATATATTAATATAATAAATGGACGGGACATTATCAAACTAACGTTTCTGTAAGATCACACTTATTTTGTGTAAAAAAGTAAGACAGACACTACGAAACAAATTTTTATTAATTTAAGGTTTTAACTTGTTATGCTCAATTTTTACGAGGGTAGTACACTTTTTTATTTACCTTTCCTCTTCTCCTTTACATTCTTTAGCCTACACCTAGTAGCTCGCAACATTGTTCCATCGTCTCGTCCACCGAATCCAACCATTCCGTCTAAATGGCATTTCTCCGCTATATGGGAAACGGTCCAAACCCCGGCTTTAATGCTTAACATTTTCTGTGTTAGGAAACAACATCTCAATGCAAAAAGTGTGACTGAATCCAGATTTGACCTTGAATTTTGAAGGCAGGCTCTATAACCGATTGGTCACTCAGCCAATTCACTTACTCACACTACTACACACCCACTTTCACATTTATAACTACCAGTCAAACACACTGATACAGTGCATACTAAATGCATATTCACACTAAACATCTAACTCACTCTGAACGCACATACGTCACATTCACGCTCAACGCTAGACATGATATTCACACTGAAAGCACATACATCACAATTACACCAAACTTGCAGACCTTCCATTCACATTCAACTACATCATTTCATAGACATGTCACATACAACTGGAAATGCGATATCACAATCGGCAGGACTTTAATCGTTATTGTTGAGGTTCAACCGATGAATTTGGTGATTTTTTAGAGTAGGACAGATATTCCTAGTATAAAAATCCGATATTTTTAACGTTTTTTGGTGGGCGTAGTGGTGTTTGCAGCCTTTGAGTAACCCTTTCGGCTTAGTTTTAAATTGACGAACCCTATCCTGACTTCGGTTACCGATCATATATCAGGCCCAACACACACTTTGCAATAGAAAACTCACGATGTCAGGGCCATTCAGCAGAGGTTATTATTGTCTAGCCAGTAAAGAAAAGCCAACCAATATAGCTGCATTTTCCCTTTAAGTTGAATGTATTTGATGATTGTTTTAATTTCAATTCATATTCACATATAAAAATCTGATACACTCTTTCCCCTTAAGCAGTAATGACGTACAGGTTCGTCACAGATGGGTATCCACCCAGTAGTAGACTAAAATTATATAAAACGTGTCCTCAGGAGTAGAACAAATTACCTAAGAATGGGTAATTAAAAATTAAATTGGTTACAAAATTAATACTATTGATTAAAATTACATATTTTGTGCCTTAATAAGGTCAAAAATTTCATCCGAACGAATAGTGTTTCATTGTAGAATTCTTGAGTTCGCTCTTTTTTACTACAGCTCTGATAGTGACAAACTTAACGTATATCGACCAATCAGATACATACTCCCCACTACTTGACCACATTATCTGTGACGATATTGTAGCCAATTCCGCCCGCCACTACCGTCCCCACACGTCTCAGATCACTAACCATATATTATATTATATATTCTAATACGTTATTATATATTCTTTGGGCTGTGATACGAAATGACGTAACGGTATGCCACAACTCCTCTTAACTCGGTAATAGTCTGTACTGCTCAAAGGGTACAGCTTTGTTGTTGTTTATTTTGTTAGGATAGGCTAATTTATTATTAGCCTTATGTTAACTAGGTCGAAAAGTAAACAATTACAAATGTTTGTAAGAGGTGTTCTAAGGATCGAATCGGTGACCTTAGATTCTGAAGTGGGTACTGTAGTAATATAAACAACCCAGCCAACGTGCCACCTCCATTTTTATTTATATGTGTGTATTTTTGTCTAAGAGAATAAAATAAATTCTTGTTCTTATTCTTTTTCTTATTCTCATTCTTATTATAACGTTCAGAAGTCTGACAGTTATGCGTTAAGGACCGGCGACCTTAGATTCTGATGTGGGTACTAGTAATATAAACAACCCAGCCAGTGTGCCCCCTCTAACGTTCAGATTTTTTACGGCTATGCAATATGTGACTACAAGAAGACGAGAATCTGACTTTAAGTACTAAAGAGTATGATTTTAAGGTTGTTCAATGACTCTGTACAAAAATATTTAATTTTAATTTATATTTTGCTGTTTTAAGCAACATTAAAACAAAACTTAACAGCAGAGTTTACACGCAAATTACAAACTTAATCTCAGTTAATTTCTGTTGCTTTTAGAGTTGAGTAATTTTTAATAAAAACTATTATTCAGCATGAAAATGACCTTAACGTATTGTTTTAAAACGATGAAAACGTTTTGGTATTGTAATTTACGTTATTCTGTATTCTGCCATTTCGCAATCGACGGATGAAATAAAACAAATGTAAACATGTTGTTTTTATCACATTTTAACTAAATGCGCAGGAAGTTGTTTGTGAGTAATCAGATTATATAGCAGTAGAGACAAGCTTGTTGCTTTCAGTTTCACCCCACCCCAGCGTCCCTGTGCATGACCCCCTCCCCCTCCACACACAAAGTGGCTTTTGTAATTTTAGACCGTTCTAACAATAACCGACAAAAGCTGGAATCAAACGGCCAATATCTCTATTTAACATAAAGTCAATTAGAGCAATCTAATGTTTTCTGATTATTAGGTATAAGTTCGGTACTTTTAACGTTTGAGCAAATAAAATCACTCCTATATTTTTTGTTTATTTATATGTTTATTTTTTTATCCTACCCGTCCTTTTCTTTAGGAATACGGTCTGTGTGGTCAATAAAATACTGCAAAATTAAAGCAGAATTTAAAGTAATTCAATATGAAGCCTTCTCTTTAGTATGCAAAACTATCGTGGTCTACCAAAACACAATGTATTTCCAAAACCACAAGCTTTACTTACAATATGAAATAATTAAATAATTAATTTTCCTTGTAACGTTGTCCTCTTAAATAGTAGTAAGCCCAGCCTTTTCATTGGTCTTTGAGTTGTTGCATAGCTTTGAGTATATAAACGAATACTTATTGCTGTGACAAAATGCTAACCTAATATTGTTAACAAATATACAGAAAGATTTAGCTCAATTAATTATTTAGACTAAGGGAATTTTAATGAATTGAGTTTCATATACACATGTGTCACGTTAGAACAAATTTAGATATATTTATTTAGACAGTTTACAGAACTGTATAATAGTGTCAATACAATGTTTCAAGACAAACATTTTGCATAGCCTAGTTTAGAAGCGGGTTTAAAATTAATAGAAATACATAATTATTTATTATATAAGTAACTTGTTACGACAGCTAATCGTTTGTTTATGTTAAAATCACTTTAATAGACGACATGTTCAGCAAAACTTCAACCAAATCCAATCCAAAAAATATAGAATAAACAAAAGATTATCTTAGTGGGTGCGTTGGTTTTATGGAGAATAAAATACAAATATTTTCATTACAAAAGAATTAAAGGCATTGCATAAAAATATCAACGAATCCATTGGGACACAAATGAATTAAATACCACAAGGGGGGATAAGGCTCAGTACCTGAAGCAGAATGGCCAGCATGAGTAAGGGGAGGGTATGGTCACCTGAAGCAGAATGGCCAGCATGAGTAAGGGGAGGGTATGGTCACCTGAAGCAGAATGGCCAGCATGAGTAAGGGGAGGGTATGGTCACCTGAAGCAGAATGGCCAGCATGAGTAAGGGGAGGGTATGGTCACCTGAAGCAGAATGGCCAGCATGAGTAAGGGGAGGGTATGGTCACCTGAAGCAGAATGGCCAGCATGAGTAAGGGGAGGGTATGGTCACCTGAAGCAGAATGGCCAGCATGAGTAAGGGGAGGGTATGGTCACCTGAAGCAGAATGGCCAGCATGAGTAAGGGGAGGGTATGGTCACCTGAAGCAGAATGGCCAGCATGAGTAAGGGGAGGGTATGGTCACCTGAAGCAGAATGGCCAGCATGAGTAAGGGGAGGGTATGGTCACCTGAAGCAGAATGGCCAGCATGAGTAAGGGGAGGGTATGGTCACCTGAAGCAGAATGGCCAGCATGAGTAAGGGGAGGGTATGGTCACCTGAAGCAGAATGGCCAGCATGAGTAAGGGGAGGGTATGGTCACCTGAAGCAGAATGGCCAGCATGAGTAAGGGGAGGGTATGGTCACCTGAAGCAGAATGGCCAGCATGAGTAAGGGGAGGGTATGGTCACCTGAAGACCCCCTCCTCACCGTGTACAACGTAGTGCATGCAACATCATGGCTTCCCGCCTAACGCAAGCGCAATACGAAACATCTCACTCCTAGGAGTCACTAATTTAAAATTCACTCTTTGAACTAAAAAAATTCTTTAACACCATTATGAGTATAGCTATGTAACCATAAGTTGGTTAGTTATAACCCACCTTCTCCTAATTAGAATAACAAAAATATTTTCATTACGGCGAGTACTTTCGTTTTAAATTAGACGAACTAAAATGCTCCTTTTAGCGTTACAGACAAACAGACGACTATGATACGTTAATTCTTACTGGGTTATAGGTAAGTAAAGTCAAAGTATGTATAGATAAAACTCAAACTATACTGTATATACATAAAGGGTCTAATTTTTAAGCGAACGCATTGTTTGCCATCTTTAATCAACACAAGAGATTTTAATTGATTCGTTGACAACTGTTTTGCACCTTTATCTCAACCAGCGCAATGGCGAAATTACTATTAATGTATGAGTTTTCAGAAAAGCTTAAATTTTCCTGAACATGGGAACTATCTAGAACATGTTTCAGATATTAGTTTCAGCTGAATTTCAGTAAAATTCTATTCAGTCGATTTTGAGATCGTAGTGGAAATATACTAATATATTTCATATTATAGTTTAGGATTGATTTGTTCTCCTTAATGTATCAAATTTTAGTAGATTCTTAAATAGAGGTGACATTTTATATGGTCTTCTTGGTAAAAACAAATATACTATTCTTATTACCAAAGATTGTAATGACACGTAATGTTTAACAACTATATTAGTTGATTTATTAGAAACTAATTTTATTTCAATCAAGAATAGTTTCTAAACTATTCTATTCGTAAAAACTATCAATCCATACTAGTTATTATCTTCGGAATAAAATATAAAATAAAAAAGAATTTTTAGATAAAATATCATACAGTAAAATCGTTAAAAACTTAAATGTATACTAATGAAAAATATTTAAATACTAAAACGTCATTATTGTATTTTAGGAATAGCATTTAAACTATTATGGTATAACAATAAATTAACAAAAAATAAATAAACAGTATTCACAAAGATTTTTCAAGACTTCTGACAGTGTTTTTGAGGCTTCGCATTTTAGTTAGAGTGGATGACAGATTAAGATTAGTCTTGTAGAAAAACTGAAAACAATAAGCCATCTGTCACACAACTGTCCTGAACAAAGCGATGTCTTTCCGAAACATTGAGTTGGACTTATCGCAAATAAGACTTATACATCAACAGTTGGTAACTCCTGGACTTCTACAACGTTGAGTGTTTTTTGGAATGATGTTGAAAACGTTTATGATAAAATAGTAGGTGAAATAAATAAATAAGTATCACGTTTTGTAGAACTGGAATAAGTGTAAACTACTTTAACATTTCAAAAACGTTACATTTAAAATTTCAATTTAATTATTTCAGTTATTTAAACTCTTCTTCAGTTCTACTTGATTTTATTATAAATGTTACACTTTCCTATGCAATACTGTATTGTACTAAAGAAATTTGTAAGACAATGATTTTTTTTTAATTTTTTCAGCTACATTAGCCTTTTACTTACACCAGGTGAAAGTCTGGATGGACGTCCTGTCTGCGTGCGGGAAGAATTGACTGTTATTAATCCATGAAGCTTGACGGTTTTATGATTTCACGAAACTTCAGTAGTAAATTTTGAGGACACTTTTGTGGTTTTGAGTTTTGTTTCAATTTTGTTTGTAACAAATCCTAAAAGAATATCTATTAATGTTGAATCTAGCGTAAGAAATTAAGATAAACTTTTTTTAATCATCAATTACCTCACCAATTAAATATGACATTTGAGATTACAATGTTTATCTAATCACTGTTGGTTTCCGGGTAGACATGTGTTTCCCAAGTTAACATTTAATACAAAATACAGAAAGTATAAAAAGTATTTAATATGTTTCATAACATTTTATATGTTACTTTTATTGTATACAAATATATACTTTTTCTGGCAATAGTGATTATCCTACGTTTCCTCACTTTAAAGGGTTCGCTAATTATTTATTAAAATATATGTTTTTATTCAAAGACTTACCTCTTACACGAAACATAGATTATGGCTATTAATCGACATTTTTATGACTTCAAAATCGCCATACTAAAGTGTGATCCCGATATCACATCATGTTCGATATAGTTTTATTTTATATTATGTAAGCTTGACCTGCATCTTTAGACTTAACAACATCAAGGAAATATATGTATGAGCATGACGACTTTTAATATAAAGTTATTAGTATGAGTAAAGGGACATTATGGAAAAGTCTCTCCCATGATGTCGAGCCAACTTCGTGGAACAAAATTAAAACTTTTGAACAACTGTGGCATGCCCTGTGTTTGAATTGCAGCCTCTATAGGGATAAACTATTTTAATAACTTATACAAGTGGCGAGTTTGGCATTTTGTTTACATGATGTTACTTATGTACAAATGTAAATATGTGTCATTAGACCTCTGGCTAGCCTGGTGCTACCTCATCTCTTACCCCTTTAGGCCTTGGGAGAATAAAGTATAGAAGTACAGATCATTATAATATTTGCAAAAATTGATTGTTAACAAACAATCATAATAATTGGAAAACCTCTTAACATATGTTAACCCCTACACAAACATTCTGAGGACGCCGTCAATATTCTGGTTATTCTGGAAAGCTCGCTCCAAATGATTACGAGGAATGATTGCTAATGTGACAATTGAATTATCATTCGATTGTCATATTAGCAATTATGTGTCGTAATACGATGCAAAAACCAACCATGAGCTAATGATCTTTGGTGACTAAAGGTTTGTTATTGGTCCATACATTTCTACATGTTCTATGTTTCTGCATTATATAGTTCAAAGGGGCAACATTCCTTTTTTAATAATTAAAATTAATTATTTTAATTTTATTAAATTTAAATTAATATTAATTGACAAATTAAGTAACAATTATTTATTAATTGCTACTTTACTGTCCGTCTTGCAATAGAAACATCTCCCTGCAACATCAGTACAACGTTAGTCTGTACAACGTCAGTATTTACAACTTCGGTCTGTACAACGTCAGTCTGTACAACGTTAGTCTGTACAACGTCCGTATTTACAACTTCGGTCTATAAAACGTCAGTCTGTAAAACGTTAGTCTGTACAACGTCAGTATTTACAACTTCGCTCTAACAACTATTTAATTCGTTTCTCTTGCTCTTGGATTCAGTAACTTGATGTTTTTTGGAACAATATTTTTTTAATTACATAATAATTATTCCATGATAAATAATAGAAATTAAGGAATATGATAGTTTCATTAAAGATTGTGGTTTTTAATGTACTTAAGGGACGAAGTTAATGTCAGTAAACTGAAACAATTTTTTTCTAACTTCTAATGGGACTCTCAAGAATTTAATCAGTTTGTAAACTGATTACGCTCTTACCTATTTTTTTATAATTATTCTATACAGCTCTTTATTTCAATATGAATAAAGATCAATTTCGAAGGTCACAGGATTATATTGATATAACTGGCTGGGTACTCTGGTAATCCAGTAATCTGGAGTTGTAATGATCCTGGAAAATTAATCAACTAATCTCTGTCAGTTATAAAGCTGCATGTCATAAAAGTGATCACAATCACCTCACTCACCCTTCACTTGCATTCTCCTTAAAATACTCCCTTAGTTTGAGTCGGTGTCTCTAGTATCAAAATAAGAATTATAATTTTTCTTACTATTGTCAAGGGTCAAATAATAATGCTATGTGCTTACATATTTCGTTGCAATAAATTTTTATAAGATTTACAAAAAAAATTGAAATACACAAGACACTGATTTTAAAATAACTAAAAATAAAATTTTTTACGCTCCTACGTCTGTAAACAGTGACAGAAAATTCATACATAATCGTATAAGGTTAGTGGCAAAAGGTTAGATTATATCCTACTTGTGGAATAAATATAAAATCAGATGATTCATACTAGTAAGATCTTTAATAAACTAGAACAAACAGAATAGAAAAGGGAGCGTCTGTAAAGAGGGCGAACTATGTAACGAAAGAGCTTAGTAACAAAAACAGAGCCTCGGAATGGCTTTGTTGGTACGGCATCGATTTGGCCCTATCATACCCTCTGGTGGGGAAGGGTATGGGGGTTAGGGGGGTATCGTATTTCCCCCCCTGGACTGTGCCACCTCCATTAATGTTGGAGGACAAAACGGACGAAACGATCGGTTAACGATAAACACTTACTTTAGATCCTGACGTTCAAATTTAATTCATGTAAACTTATAGCCTTAAATAAATTTATTTTTCATTTATAGTATAAGAATCGTATTTAATGTGTCATTAGTAATTTGGTAAATATTAATTTAAACGATTATCTAGATTTTTGTCCGTCCTGATTTTTTCAACAACTGGAATACTTGGATTAAAATAATTGTTTAATATATTTTAGTAATGTAAGGTTTTGTGTCTGGATTTGTTTATATTTCGAAGGTATATTAGTCGTAACTTGATCAAACTGATGGTTATTTTTATCCCGTATGTAGCATGTATTCACCGTTGAAAAAGTAAAGATATTTTATATGTTAATTTACACCCACTAATTAAACACTTACTATTTCAACCAATTTCATACTAATTTAAAATGAGGGGGTGTTTTATTTTAGCAATTTAATAGATGTTTTAGCATCATCATGACTGCATGGACTGAGATTTAATCAGTAAAATGGAATATATTTTATCATCAAATATTTGTTCACAATATTTATCTGCAAATGAAACCTCACAAAATTTTCAAGAATGTTTTCGATTTTTCATACAAAATGGATTAAAATCTAATGCCAGTTTAAAATAAATATTTTCTATGAAATTTTGTGTAACTTTACAATTTTAAAGGCTGTTCGTTTATATCTCAAAGATTTTATTAGCGCTTAGTAATAGCTTGTTTAAGCTATTTTTCCTAAACACATTTAGTCGGATATTGTTTTTATTATGCTTTGAGCTGTTTCACATTAAGACACAAATTCCTAAGACAGCACTTGTTCTCTTTTCATGACAAAGTCTTTCAAGTGTGTGTTAGACTTAAAAAAATAATGGAAACAATCTTAGATAAACTATTATATGTTAATGTTCATTTAGAGAAAACAGTATATTAAACGTTGAATTTAACTTTAAGAAACTTAGTAACTAATGATCTAAGAAAAAATGTGTACCAGAAATAAGCATTACATTTTAACCAACCTTTTAAATACTACCTGTTATTTCCTTGTTAAAAAATTGATGGACATAAAAAAACAATAACATAAGGAACTTTGCAGAGTTTTACATCATCTGAGAATTAATTTTTTCTTTAAAGGTTTCATTTGAAGTGCATGTTCTAGTGTTTTTTAAATAACTTGTGTTAATTTTTTAAAATTAGATTTATCTTATTACTTCAGGTATAACTATAAAAATATGAATCAGAATCTAAACCACGCCTTGAAATAAGTTAAACAGAATGTTACCGTACATTTTGGTTAAAATCTTTAGATGTTACCATAGCTTAACATGTTACATCTTTAGATTAGAAACCTAGAATTAAATTAAAATATTAATAAAAAAACATTTTAAAGAACAATCTGCTGCATATATAAAAATTATAAAACTACTTTCCGTAAGTTTAGAATTGTATTTTTTATAATTATTATCAATAGCTTGGTAAAAAATAAAAATGCACCTACATCAGATTCAAGATTCAAATCGTCTGCGTCGCATTTTTGTGTTGTGATATTTTACATTCTAATCAAATGTATGTTAGGATTTTAAATTTTAACTCCTTAATTTTAAATATGTTAAAATATTAAATTACTCTATTTACAACTGTCAAAAGGTATCGTCTGCGTAAGAAGTGCACACGAACTGTTAGAGGATTTTCACGCACCGACGGACGTGCTGTCTTTCAAAATTACTCATAAACTTATCTGTAGAGCCCTCAAACATCCCACCACGACAAATTTCATTTCATTTTCAGCGAACTGCTCTGTCCACAAATTAACTCTGTCGCGTTATATTAAATTTAATTAAACATATTTTTCTAAATGGTTTACACGTACCCTGTCTGTCCAACCGACGCTTGGCAATCTCGTATCCCCTGGTGGTAAGTTGTTTATGAGGAGAAAGTTGAAAATTTATTCGGTGCAAATGCAAGATAGTTGGGTGTAAACGCTCTACAATTAATAATTAAAAGAAAATTAATAATATTACAGTACATGTCTTTTGTTACAAGTTGAAATAATTTTTAGTGAAACTTAGGGACGGAAATTGTAAAGTTTTCAAATACATTTTTGTACTATTGTATTGCACGTTTTTCAAACATTCCTCATTTTTCCTTTAATTCCGGTATCAATTCCTCCAAGGGTCTTTGGCTTTGACCTTTACCCGTACATGTAACCAATCTACGGTTAAAGGTACGTTAGTAACAAGAAATGAGAATCATTTTAAATTTGATGGACACTATTCATGATTCTGGGATATTGCTCCTGATCTGGTGCAACATATAAGTGGTTTTTGATTACCTTAATCGTCTCCAGTCCATGCAGGTCATAAATTCTACGAGCTAGGTTTCGACAGTTGTGTCATTACGAAGCAGTGTAGTCGTTATGTACTGCATTATTGGTCTTTTTGATTCCTTCAATATTTTGGAAACTAATATTAAATAAATTACATAGACTTAAATAAAACCCATCACAATCATTACACGATACCCTGCGTACAGTCGATTGGCAACACTTCAGTACTCGTCCGCCTACATGACTTGAGGTCAAAAAGAGCAATAGTGAAAACGTAGCAGATAATAATCGAACCACTACGCTACTTGATAATGACACAAGTGTCGTTATATTATAAATGGGATAGTCACTATATATACTGAAATTTTCTGTAGTATAAACATCTAATAATTAGTGAGTTCACAGTTCAAGCAAATTCACGATTTTGCGACCCTACTTTAAACTGGAATTCTAGAGACCAATTTTTCATTGAATTTTCAAAGCTACATTAGGGTGTCAAAAATCTTCAATTGTTGTTTCATATTTTAATCCAATTTCAATCTCATGGAGGATAAGGAAAAGTGAATATTTCACTTACTAAGCTATATATGGATGAAACTTGGTATTTAGCTTCATGTGGTTGACATTCATCTATTTATGTTTATAAATCATAATTTATGTGTTTATCATGGCAGCTAACCTGCATGCTCTTTTCCCATGTTAATCATATAGAGAAAAGGCAAACTCTTTTCTTTATGGACAGATGTTGATAAAAATTGGTATAATTGATAAATATAAAATTTGTATGCTATAAAATGCCTACTTTCAGTGTTCCTTGCAGCAGCAAATCTGCATACTCCTTACCATATTAAGGAGAATTTGCAAACTCTCTTATTTATTACGGCTATTTATCAAACCTGTTAAAAATTAATATTGATTTTGAAATTTGCTGAGTACGCAGGTCTGCTTTGACGCGGGAATTCTATATTCCTATGTTAAATATATATTATGTCAAGTCAGGATATGGTAAACGAGAATGAAAAATTAAAATGTCTTTCTTTGTTCCAGGTACGTACATTATTCTGTTTTCTTGACGTCAAGGTAGATATAACTATTACTTTCATCCACCTTTCACACTGGAAAACAACTACTTATTATTTCTTAGTATAGTTTATTAAAATTGTATAATTTGACGATAAATTCGTTCCGATATAAATATGTTATAGTTTCAGTTAAAATATGGAGTAGCAAAATCCCATTACCACTAATTATATAAAGTGTATACTGTCATAGATAATAAGTACCATATAATTTTTTTATGGGTAACGACGGAAAAAAACCTCTTAAGTTTCCAATTTTGGATGAGAATTCTACAGAAAGGATTTAAATACAATTGACGGTAAAAAATTAATTCATGTCGTTAAAACCGAAATAAAACAATGACGTTCTAATTGTTTTGACTATTATTTGATTAGGTAATCAGTTGTCCTGTGAATTTGAGATCCGCAACTTTCAACTTGGTGTCAGATAAATTTTCTTACCAGCGTTATCTTCGTGGATTAGTAACTTAGTAGTTTTTTAGTGTTGACACATTCATACTGACTACCAAAATTTGGTAGTAAATTTTACACGTTTCGTCTATTCCTCCATTACACAATACTTTTTATTTATTATTACTTTTACTCTGAAATTAAAAATTGTAATATTTTTATTTATAATAACGTTACAGTTTTAATATATGTTTTTGATAGTGAGAAAAGCGATACTATTTTTTTAGTTAGTTTGTAGTAGTGGTTTAAATATACAGGAAAAAGCTACAAAAAACGGCATATGTTATTGTATTTCCTTTTTATAATTTTTGACATAAACATGTCTTAACTCTGGGGGGTGTTAGTGATTTTTAAGATGGAAAACATGTAACGGGTTTCCATAGAAACTACTAGAACTATTGTATTGAATTTAAAAAATAAAAGAATAAGAACAGCTGTTTAGATAAACTGAAAGCATTCCCTTTTGACATATCCATGATCTAACCTATTTCCCACAGGGAAGTAAATACAAAAAGTTTCGGTAAGAACTCAAGAAGTATACGTTAGGAAACATTTCAATCGAAAAGATATTGTTTAATTTAATATTGTACAACCTTGTTCATGAATTGTTTCATACTTCCGGGATATCTGGAACATTCTGTAAAATTACTGACACTTCTTATTACAAGTCGCTGTAGTGACTTGGTTTGTGGCTGTAATCTTATATTTTTAGTAATATCCTGCGTAGTATCCTGTCAAAACTAATTGGATAGAGAAGAGGAGCCGCACGCAACCCTTAGGCATCTAGTAATGAGGGTCGGACCTCTTGTGATTATGGCTACCGTGCCTCTTGGCTTCAGTATTAGGCCTGCCTTTAGATGAATTCAATTCCCTACCCAATAAACTATTAACACATTTCCAAAACAGGGATTCAAGTTGAATCAGATTTTACAAACTGTTTTCATTTTATCTTAAATATTTCTAAATCGCTGTTAGTTACAGTAGAAATAATTTTAGAGCACCACTAGTAAAATTAATCTAATAATTTTTCAACATTGAAAAAGTATTTCTTGTTATATAATTTAGTTTATTTTGATTTTAATTTTTATTAATATCCAAACTACGTCAATTTTCATAAATTGATTTAGTTAGTCAGACGTAGTCTCAACGTAGTAGACGTAGTCTCGTTGTAAAAATATTTCATAATATTTATTCTAAGACGAGTATTACTTTTGTTAAATAATTAATGATGCATATTATATGTTGTATTGATATGGTGGAAACAGTTATAATTAAGATTTCTAAACTAATATCCTATCCTACCCTACCAGGTGGTAAGGTGGCGAATTTCTTTGATAGTGACTATCCATCGAATACCTTGTAGGGGAATTCTGGATTTTATCTTAAATATTTCTAAATCGCTGTTAGTTACAGTTGCAAATTAAGGATACTTAATTTGCAGGTGCTCACGATGGGCTGGGTGGGGAGATGTACTTGTTTATGACGTGTACCCTAAAATGAAAGGGTTAAGGACTCTCTGGGGTAGATCATTTCTTGTCAAGTAAGGAATTTGGTTGAGCTACAACCTGCATTTGCAATTTCCATCGTTAGACTAGTAATAGGATGCTCCAGCAAAGCGGTAGAGGCACTGTGACCATTGATCTATTGTACAGCCACAAGAAAAATATATTCATGAAGATCGGTAAGTCAAAAGAGGACTCTCTGGGTCACCCAGGGAGGGAGAGACATGCCAATATTGTGAAAACCTCATTTTGTTGTACCCAAATGAAATTAAACACTCAAAAAGTCATTTAGGGACCTATACGCGAATTATTTTAAGACTTTTATGGTCCTAACTCGTATTTGCATGATTTAAAGATTTTTTAAATCAGAAAAAAAATTACACGACTCGTATATCTTACCATCCCATTCTTACAAATACGTTCTTTCCAGTAACTGTATAATTTCTCAAATCAAGCACACAAGATAAGACAAAGTAATCTCGTCAGCTGATGGAGGTGGTGGACGTTGTGATCACCCGCGGGAAGGAGGAAGGGTGGGGTGTTCATTTATCTTCAATAATTATTTCTCACCTCAGTATCAGCAATCCAAGACTGGGATGAACATTTCAGTGTTCCAGGAATTGTCCTTCTATCACGTGTGGTGGGTAGGCCTATGAGTTAGGAATGATATATAGTTGTAATACATGTGGCTTAACGGTGTATTCGCCTTCTCCTCTAGAGCATACAATATCCGAAATTGTACAATTATTATGTTTACACATATTGATAAATATCTATATCATCGTTGTAAAAGTATTAAGATTAAATGAGCCCTTTAACATTTTTCTTCGGTAGATATTTTACCTTCAGATGTTATTAAACAGGACAATGATTTGTTATTTATTATACTTATACAAAACATCTATACCGTTTTATTTCCAAACGATTAACTTATTTAATTTAACATTATTTTTTATTTACTTAATTAGATATAGCTGTTTTACCAATTTGTCTTCAATGTCCGAAAAAATATAGTTTTATTTCGACGTCGATGATTTTATTTTGACGTCCACAGAATAGTCTAGTTGTAACAATTAATATGGTTATGATATGAATATTATTGAACCAAATCTCCTTTGGAATTATAAAATAGTTTGTTGTTAACTCATTTTCTACTTGGCCATTCAAAAATACGCATTTATAAATAAGTGTTCATCCTATCTAAACGTAACAAATTAAAAATATTTTGTATTGTTACATCTATATATGCAATCCACATCAATGTAAATTTGGTAAATATATTTAATCCTAAAATATATTAACAATATTTTAACCTGGGATATAGTAAGACACAACATTTAAATAGTAATGTACTTATTCAGGGATGATAATGGAACATTTTATTTGATCTTAAAATGTAGCTTAGAAGTGGTCATAGCTCCCTATGAAGTTTTATCCCTCAGGAGTGAATAACTAAGTTAATAAATAACAATAATAATAATAAACCTTTATTTCAAGAAATACAATTACAATGTACAATAACACAAATTGAAAAAAACTGAAACTTTCCCCACATGAGCTACTGCCTGTGTGTGGGGAAAGAGTCTACAGTCTATTGCTGCACCACTTGGTGGTACAATATAGGAAAACAAAGAAAAACTCAACAATAACGTACACAAAATAAAATATAAATTACACTGAAAACATTATGCAGGCGCATACTAGGGGAGAAAGAGTTGAAAAAACGTCCCAGACCTGACTTCCAGCTCACACACACTCACGCACACATGCACACACACGCACGAGCACGCGCACACTCACGCACGCACACATACGCACAAACTCGCGTACACACATCCGCACACTCACGCACTCATACACTACACAGGTTCGAGCACACACATCCGCAACTCACACACTTATAACTCCATAATATAACAAATCCTTAATACAACTTAATAACTACTGAATATATATTTAATATAACTACAAGTTCACTAGCTATGATAAGAACATCGTGATAATCCGGACATTTATATTCAGACTTGCCAAAAGCGAATTCACATGGTACTGCTATTATTACGGTGGTTATAAAGTCCCTTCCCCCTATAATTTTTTTATTTGCTAGAAGAAATAAATAACCTTTTGTAAACCATACAAACTTAACCCAAAGTATCTTTTGAATTTACCGAATGTGTTGAGTGCCCCACCAAAATGGGGGATTTTGGGGGCATTTCAAAATTTTCAAATGTAAAACCACATCGATATTATTTGCTACTATTTACATTTAAAGTGATTCTCAATTATGGGATTCATTGTAATAGGTACAGGGTACTGACTTTTGTAGTAATTAAAAATGTTGGGAGGTACCTAAGGTACCTCTCATGTAGGATGTAGAAGTAAACTTTTGAATTCCTTATGCCTAGCAAGAATCAAGGGGGATGTGACTTTATAACTACCAGGGTCGTAATTTTCAAAATGCCACCATTTTGCACTGGGTTAAGATAGATACCCCAATTTTTCTAATCATCTTTAATTATCAAGACCTTTAAAATGAGGTACATCTCGATGGGGCATAATGTATGAAAATTTTGTGTTGCCCCCAAAATCCCCCATTTTTCGGGGGCACTCAAAACTTTTGATAACTTAAAAATATACTTTGGGTTAACGTTTTATGGTTTTCCAAAGGTGATTTATTTCTTCCAACAAATACAAAAATAATAGGATATAACTACAAGTTCACTAGCTATGATAAGAACATCGTGATAATCCGGACATTTATATTCAGACTTGCCAAAAGCGAATTCACATGATACTGCTATTATTACGGTGGTTATAAAGTCCCTTCCCTCTATAATTTTTTTATTTGCTAGAAGAACAAATAACCTTTTGTAAACCATACAAACTTAACCCAAAGTATCTTTTGAATTTACCAAATGTGTTGAGTGCCCCACCAAAATGGGGGATTTTGGGGGCATTTCAAAATTTTCAAATGTAAAACCACATCGATATTATTTGCTACTATTTACATTTAAAGTGATTCTCAATTATGGGATTCATTGTAATAGGTACAGGGTACTGACTTTTGTAGTAATTAAAAATGTTGGGAGGTACATAAGGTACCTCTCATGTAGGATGTTGGAGTCAACTTTTGAATTCCTTATGCCTAGCAAGAATCAAGAGGGAAGTGACTTTATAACTACCAGGGTCATAATTTTCAAAATGCCACCATTTTGCACTGGGTTAAGATAGATACCCCAATTTTTTCTAATCATCTTTAATTATCAAGACCTTTAAAATGAGGTAAATCTCGATGGGGCATAATGTATGAAAATTTTGTGTTGCCCCCAAAATCCCCCATTTTCGGGGGCACTCAAAACGTTTGATAACTTAAAAATATACTTTGGGTTAACGTTTTATGGTTTTCCAAAGGTGATTTATTTCTTCCAACAAATACAAAAATAATAGGGGGAAGGGACTTTATAACCAACATAATATGTTTCAACCATATTATGGTTGAAATATTTTGCAAACCAAATATTATTATTTAAAGCTACTTTCGTAAAAAAAATGTTTAGAACTCTTTCCATTGTCAAAATCGAGTTCCAATGTTATATGGCCAAAAATACAAATAAATAAAGTTTGTATTTAGAATTGAACCCTCAAAATGATTGTGCATGATAGTTTTATATCCAATCTGTAGTGTATGTGAGTTGAAAAAGCATTGGTAAAAGAAACCACCATATTCTTAGGTAAGAAGTAATCACTAACATTAATTTGTATATAACTATTTACTATATATATATATATATATAATATTTCACAGAAACTTATACCTCAAATACATGAATTTATGAGAGCCTTTGTTCGCTTTGAGGCTGATGCCGTCGCCGGAGGGGGGGGGTTCTTTGTGGCAACAACAATAAACGTGCACAACTGTCAGGGGTCTGTTGCGTCGATTCCAAGTTCCATCGTTTTCAAGAAATCAAAAGTCAAGCATAATATTTTCTATGATTTACGCGTTTTATTTTCATTTGTTCAATAGCAGTAAGCTCGTTCTTTGTGTGGGTTGTATCTTTGTTAACAAGCAAGATATTATTATTTTGACAAATTACTAACCAGTTAACAATCGTAAACAAAAAAACCTAAAGAAAAAAAGAACTCTTAGCTCAAATACGAGTCTTTAAATTTCAATTGAATGAATGTTAAAACTGTTTTCATTATTAAAACCAAGCAAATAAACCAAAAAATCCTCAGCTCATGTGGTATTATTTGGAATTCGTTTGATTAGAAAACTTTAATCTTAATAAAGGTTCGTTACACGTTAAGACAACTTTTTGATACAGTATAATCTTTAAATAGATTTTGAATTATACATAAATTTAAACTAACTAAATCTGATTTTCAATTTACAGCTGGTTATTTCATTGTGTCGAATCAGTTTAATTAACCACATGTTCAGCAAACATTTTAGAAAAATGTTAATATTGCCCAAAAGAGGCTACTTAAGCAATGATTCTTTTTTTAGCCCATTCCCTACTAAAATATGGCCTGCGTCAGATTATAGTCCCTTGATTAAAGAGAAAGGTAAGCTAGGTTAGAGAAGGTTAAAAAATCTTCTCTGCGCTCTCGTTTTTACGTAAAAGCGTTATGAAAGTACCAAGAAAGTTACAAGAGAGGCAACAGAGAAAATTTTTGACCCCATTTTGACTTTTCTGGAGTCTGTGAAATAACCAAAAATATTATAGTCCCAAGTAATTCTAAGACGGACTAGTTATAATTTATGAACATAAGAATGAAATACCTAAAAGGATTTACACGTACAAAGAATATGAGTAGTATTTTCTGTAAATAAATTATATTATTTTTTTAACTGTTTTACTTATGGATATTAGATCGAAAGGTCTTTTCTAGGTTTTTTCAAATTAATAATTTAATCTTTTTCGTCTCGTTCAATTGAGTCCATAGAAACTACCTGGATGAAATCTTTACGGTTATATCTATAACAGATAAATAGTATGGTGTATAAATAGATAACAGTACGTGATTGTGTACAAAGGGAACTATGACATATGACATGCGGCTGTCAAAACCTAGTAATATATTGGGGAAATGCTACATACACCTTTATTCCAGCGTCAAGGTATTATTTCACTGGGTTGAGGTACATATTATTATTTAGTTGTATCCCCAATTCATAAAATGTGTATTGTTTTGTCACAATCGTGTGTTTCAATTTTATAGAAGAAGCGTATACAAGGCATATATAGAGTTTTAGATTGCTAACTGGGTTTCTATACTTTTATACTCCTACCTTCAGGTTTGGGCCCTAAGTCTTTCAATTATTCAGAAGGGCAGTAAGCCAGGCTTCTAACTGGGACTAAGATCAAATCCACTTTAAAACACTGTACTAAAAATTGATGATATTTTGTATTACAGTAACTACATTGTGTTTTGAAGTCTTTAATATTAATGTATTTTATAACATTATCATGAATTTATCCAGAGCTATTTTATCCAGAGTTTGTAAGTAAGAGTAAAACTTGTAAATTATTGTACGTAATTATTGCATCACGTTTTTTCCATAGGCTTTATCGTTCCTAATTTGGAAACTGGGTTAGGAATAGTAAGTTTAACTAGGAATGAATATATTTAAGGTCTCAAACTGATTCTGGAATATTAAAACCTTAAAGTTGTTTTTGTTAAGCTATTAATAATTTAACATATGCGTATTTTAGAATGGGCCAAACTATCCGAATCTATCATAAAAACAATACACGTTTATTAAAATAAATGTTTTTAAGTGCTAGATTGTCTTTTGATTCATGCAAAATATTTTTAATATAGGCTTGAAATATATCATTATTGTTGGCAATGTTAGATTGCTTTTAACAATAATTGTGTGGAATATACACAGAATTAATTTGAAATAATATGAAAACTATCCTCTCTTCAACCCGTACACAAACTGTACAACATATTGGATATTTCCAAACCCATGCAACAAACTTCAGTGTATTGTTCCTTGCGTCAAAATAAATTTTAAACATACAGGGTCCACCAGGAGTTGATCCCTTTTGTTTACTGATTTTAGATTGAAATTTTATTGTTTAAAAAAAACTTAACCGAACTAAACCAATCTGTTGTTCTTAGTAGCGCACCTTTAAAACAACAGTTATTATCCATGAACTGAAACTGAAAATTTTTTTATTGCTCATATCATTGTATACAACAATCACCGCACTGTACGAGTACAACACAATTTTAACCAAAACTCATGAGATATTTAGAACACTCGCTTCGCTCGTGTTCTAACTTACATCTCACTCACACTCGTGGTTTTAAGGCATTCATAATACAATCGTTACATTAACTTCTATTAGCGTATGGTGTAAGGAAATTACACATGTCTATATATTGGAATATGTCTATGAGGAAGTTATTTTCTTCTAAAGTTGTTATGTTAGGGGGCTCGGACAGCCTATTTCCGTAATGCTATTTTATTCATGTTTATGAACACATAACTCAAAAACTAGAAGAGATATCCTCATATTTTTTTTAATTGGTATAATCTTTTCAATCTAAAGAATAAGCAGAGGATTTCAAAAAATTTTATTATCTGAAATTTTTACAGAGTTTTGAATTTGTTAAAAGAATATCGAAAAAATTATTAGCATAACCTAAAAACACTTTTACATATCAAACAAAACCCTCTGCTTATTTTGAAGACCTGAAAGAGGGGAACAAAAATCAAAAACAAAAATTATGGAGATATGTATTTTAGCTATCGAGATATGTGTTCCTAAACTGAAATAAATTAGTTTTCGGAAGACGCAACGAAACAGATGATATAGCGATAGCGTTGCAATTTCGAAAACATTCATTTGTATATTCGGCTATTTAATAGGAAATAATTGTCGTAATCCAATAAATGAGGTATGAAATTAAAGCTTAATAGCTGTTTATAGTTTGTACCAATATTTTAACGTATAACATGAATACGAGAAAGTACTAACGACATGTTCACGCTCATACTGAATTAAAATTACCAATATACTTTGCCGACGGTCAATATTGAAAACAAAATTCTTGGAGCTAAGTTTTTTGTTCTTGAGATAGATAAAATATCACTTAAATTGTAAGATCTGAAGTCGAAACAAGATAATTAATCAGAAAGAGTTTGGTTCTTTGAAAACCAACAGTTTGACAACTAGTATATTAGAGGGCATTTGTCAGAATCAACAAATAACTTCCGCCGGTTTCATCAGTTTTAATATTAGTAATTCTTTAAAAAATAGCTAAGGGACTTTAAAAGAGATAATGTTCAATTATTATTTTAGTATTTTATTATTTTGTGATTTTATATTCATGCAGTTAAACTTGTACTAATAAACTTACAATAAAAAGTTGAAGCTTCCCATCTTTGATGAACAGCAAAAATTCATAATTTATTTATTAGACTTAATGTGAAAATCGTGTGAATTTCAAACTGCCATTTTAATAATACAAAATCATTGCTAACTGCAAACGAAGATTGGTATGATTGATGAAAGTATGGATGTATGTTTAAACCTAATATTTTAGGTTCAAAAACGTAAAGTTGGTTAAAATATACATCTAAGTAAGGGTTGTTGTGAGATGTTCTACATATCCGAACCTCTGACGGATGAACAGTGTACCGGTGTTAACTAAAACTTACAATGGAGAGCGTGGTATGAGAGGCTGTTCGTCGGTGATGGGCTTAGGATCCCATGTGATTAATGGTTCAGTTTTTATTTTGAAGATTTTTCTCTCGCAATTTCCTCGTCTTTAACATGAGATGTTACGAGCAATGATGCGTTCATAATTTTAAAAGATGACATCATTTTTCTATAGAGAAGAGAACATATTTTTACCAGCTTAAGTATTATTAGGGATTTTAAGTGGTATAAGTGGGGGGTGGTGGTAATGGTATTTTCATATTCAATGTTGCAAGGTATGTCTGTCAGAGTGCAATAATGAGGTCATAAAGTTTCTCGTACGTGTAATTAAAAACATTTTTAATATACAAATATTAATGAAAAACTATATCCATGCTATATCGTAAAAGACTCCAGCAAAGCTTACTAACAGCATTCATGAGTAGAATATATGTAACACCTAAATTCATGAAATGATCAGAAATGTAGATTGTGTTTAATTTATCTAACACATTAATATTGTTTGTAAAATTTAGAAAAATCCTTATCCAGTGTCTCACTAGTGTTTCCTATGAGTAACTTCAAAATTTACCCCTTATGAGAGCAGAGCATCAGTTTTCTTGACTCCATCATAGCTCAGTAGATCATAGCGTCAAGTAAGCAACATTTCTTATCAGAACCTCCAGGGTTAGCAGACGAAACACTTTCCCGAGGAGTCTTCTCTTAATTTCACCAAGCCCTCTGTAAGATTTTTTGTAAACTACAGTGTGGCTGAAAAGTCTGCACCTAATTTTAAAAGTTTCACACCGAAACCTCATATGGTTTTCTGAAGTCATATTATCAGCTGTTTAAAGCAAATTTATTACCATTGTTGTTATCTCTATCTTAAACTGACTGACGCTCTTGAAGTGTCATATGTTATGGTTTGTGTTTTAAGTATTAAGGAAAGGGTCAAAATTGTCTCACGATATGAGATGTGGCAGTCTGTTGTTCTGGTCCAGAGGTGGTGAAGAGCACAGAGTGGAAGAAATACCTCTCTTAATGCAAGGATAGTAAAAAATGGTCATAGTAAACTGTTTGAAAGTGCAGTGTGCAAGACAAGAAGAGATCCGGAAGGCGGTGAACAGCAAATCGAGAAAAAAACGTTAACATTGTTCAGGCTATGTTTGAGCTAAGCCTGACAAAATCAGTGAGACAAGGAACAAGAGAACGCGAACTTTCCAGGAATGCAGTGAATAAAATTTGGAAAAAAGCTCTTAACTTCAGACTCTGAAAACCAAATTATGTCCAGAAACTGTTTGATGAGGACTCTGACATCCGCATGTAATTCTCTGAGGTAATGTTAGCTTGGAAAGAACAATCCCGAATTTTTTTAACAACATTTTATGGTTGGACGAAGCTGTATTTCATGTTGGAGGCTTTGTAAATAGGCATAATTGTCATTGGTGGTCAGCAGAGAAACCGGACACATCATTCTGCATTGAGAGAATGCAAGCAAGACCCAAACTTACAATTTGGTGTGGGTTTACGGCTAATCGATTTATTGGATCCTTCATTCTTCAGCTACTATGAACAGTGAGAGGTATTTGAATACGTGTCAGATATTTGTCTGGCCAGAGATCTTTGCCAAGCCAATTTTCATGGTAATTTAACTTCTTTTGCCGACGTTACAGCACTTTTCTACTCAGAAAAAAATTGGAATCTGGTTCAAAGGGCGATGAATAATGATCTTGAAGCACTTAAATGGTGGTTACAGTAAACAAATTGTTGCTTAGTCCAGAAAAAAACTAAATACATCAACTTCAGCCTTCAGAAGAACATTATTTTTGGTAGTAATATTATATACAAGTGTTCAGATTGTTTAGCCAAACAAACAAGTTGCATTTCGAAATGTGCCGTTGTAGATAAAATTGATAATATAAAATATCTAGGTCTTCAGGTTGACAGTGAATTGAATTGGAAATTGCACACAAACCAACTTAATAAAAAAATTCAAAATTTGTTGAGATATTTTTATTTCTTGAAAGATCTTAGTAATAATCAAATTCTAAGAGTTTTATATTTTTCTTTAGTACAAAGTAGATTAGATTATGGAATAGTTTTTTAGGGGAATACCTATGAGCTGTATACAAAACCTCTATTCATACAACAAAAGTATATCTTAAGATTAATTTCAAATAAGAGAAGATTTGAACCCTCAAACCCCCAATTTTTATCACAAAAAAATCTTCCACTTAAATACGTCTATATATACAAAGTACTCAAACTCCTTTACACTAATTTTTAAATAAAATTAGGAAATGGCTATTACATCTGGAAGATGTGGATAATTTACTAAAGGTGCAAAATTGAATTTTGTTTTAGTTTCATTATTTATATTTTGCTAATTTTGTGTTTTAGTTTCATTATTTGTATTTCGCTAATTTTTTGTTTTAGTTTCATAATGTATATTTTGCTATTTTTAGGTATTGTTAGGTTTATTAAGGACTGTGCCACACAGGGACTATGCATTGTATGCAATGAGCTTTGACGGCACCTGAGGAGACCAACTCTGGAGGCTAGCCTCTGGGGAGGTGCCAGAGCCGTGTGGTGGCATAAGTGCGGTTTGCGGTTCTAAAGCATTGAGCTTAAATTAGTTTTTTGAGTTAGAAAAAAAATTGTTATTTGAAAAAAAATATTGTTAATTGAGCACACTATTTTGTTATAAGCACAATATTTTGTTATAATAATTAACTTTATCTTATTTCATTTTATTGAGACTTAAATGTTAATTTTATTTTAGTCAAAATATGAGCGCTCTAAATTTCAATGTAAAATGAAGGAACCTCAAAACAGGCATTGCCTAAAAAGGTCCTAATTTATTTTTCAAAATTTGTAAATGTGTCAGCCTGGTAAGCGAAGAGAACTTTTAATTTATAAGCATTTATTTAGGACTGTAGTTTGATAAAGTAATAATTTATTTGATTATAAGAAATTCTATTCTGTTTATTGTATATCATTTTTATTCTAAATTTCAATTACTCTCCTATGCATTATTGCTATGTTCGACAGTGCCTTAGATACATTGAGAAAGGTGCAAGATTGTCTTACATAATATTATAAGGTAAGCTAGAAACGACACCAAGGTTAAAATCAAACACAATCTATATGCATACCTTGACAGGATTCAACAAGTCGATGCGTCATTTGAACAGTCATGAATTTGATCTTGAATCTGAATTTAATCTGAGTTTCAAAGAACTTTTCAATCCCTATTTTGACAGGTGGTAACTATTTATGAGTACCTCCGCTCCTGCGAGGCTTATGTGGTGACTCCACCGTTAAGCGTGTATACCCAATATAAACCCACCTTCCCTCATCCGTCCAGACGTGTATGAGTAACTTACGTACGGGCGAAAGGACTTTATTTGGACGAATCGCAGCATTAGCTTTTAGCTGTAGCTGCTGGATTACCTCTTAGAGTGGCTAGAACAATCAAATCAGAACAGGGCCGGAGCAAGTAAACTAACAAAATCTATTAAACATAAACTTAAGTTAAGAAGTGTTGACGCATTGCTGATTCAGGCTGGACAGGTTACGCTGTTCGCCTACGGTGGATCATCCAGGATGGCGATGGGCCTGGGCCTCCAGACCTCTGCTTCGTTATGCCGTCTACAGAGCTCCTTGATGTGTTCTAGGGTGGACTCGGCTGCTTTCTGAAACAGTCCATGGGCTTTTGTTATGTTAAATAGGTCAAGAGTTGGGACTCCCAATGTTCCCATGATTTCGGAGTTCATGACAAACCACGGTTGTCGTGTGATTCGTCTCAGTGACTTCATCTCAATGACCTCTAGGCGTTTCATGTTGGTCTTGTTGGCCAGAATTCACCACGCTTCTGAAGCATACATGATACAAGAGCGTACAATTAGTAGGAACATGGTAACCTTCTTCCTGACCGGTATTGGGCTCCTCGCTGCAAGAAGTGGCCACATCAGCCCCAGGATTGCCGTTGCCTCAGCGACTTTCCTGTCAATTCTTTTCAAACCCTCATAAAAGAGTTAAATATTAATCACTATTACACCTTTTCTACTACTAAAGCTGCAATTGCAGAATGATAGTTTATTTCGATAATTTTCTGCTCATGGTTGGACGTGCTTCCAAAGTTTATTGAAAGGTAAATAGGACAATAAGTATAAAAACAAATACTGTGAATGAAAAATGTCAAAGGCTATATATAGGAGGTTGACTCAGTTGTACGAAAATAAACTTGAAAAATCAAAATTTCAAAGTGGGAGATGTTGTGAGACTAAAAAAATGTGTCTAGTAGGGTGTACAAACCCAATTTAACAGGTGTAGAAGTAAGAAAATACCTATTAACGATGATAGAAGTAATATAATTAGAAGGGGATTTTATAAGCAAGAATTGTTAAAAATGAAATATAAGGACATTTATTTAGTAGAGAAGGTAATTAAACAGAAAGGAAATAGATTGTATGTTATGTGTATGGGATTTCAGAGTAGATCATGGATTAATGTCAGTTATGTAGAGAGATAGATGGACAATATAGCAAAACATAATAGTAAATGCTAGGTGCAGGTGTTGGCGCGAGGAGCGTCTTGCAGCGGTCTCGCGGCAGTGCCATGAGACGCTGTGCGGCCCCCGAACCCTGTGATGTGCATGCTTTGTGAAATTTGTTTTTTTTTATAAAAATGATGTTTTATAATAGTAGGCTGTAGATTGAATACGAATAACGGTCGGTTTTTACGGATAAAACTAAATGTGCAAAAACGGAAATCCCCATGTTATTCTTAAGGGAAAAGCCGATTCTGGGCGGAAACTCGGGTTTTTGATCTACTAATCGCATTAAAAATATCTGAGATAATTATTTAAAAAACGTAGATTATTTCATACAGTCAGTCAACCAAATTTTATATTCCTACTTCACGTAATTGGCTTTAAAATTCTGTAGTATAAATGGAAATGAACACTAAACAAGTTATGTATTGTTTAATGTATTGGCTAAATGTTCCAACCCTAGCCTCTATATTGAACGGTGTTCTGGTTTTAGAAAAGTTTGACGAAGGTTGAGAAGTAAGGAAGACAGTAATACATCACTGTAATACATCTGGCTCAAGGTTTACATAGGATAGCATTGCTCTTTGCTCAACTCGATCCTTTTTCATCTTCTGAAAATATCATCACGACAACTTGATGGATCTGGTTTTTTCTTCTAAAAAAATTTATTAGTAAACGTTTATTATTTTTATTTCAACGTAAAAAACTTTGGAAGAAATGAACGCATTTAGACCTATACAGCGTTCAATTTAGCTAGCTTGTTTTTATAATTTACATTTGAAATGAGGTAATATTTGTAAACATTTTTATTTATATAACCGATGCATCTATTGGACAAAGCTCATAATTATTTTACAATGGATTAAACTTATTTCATCAATTTTCTGATCTGTTTACAGTTTCAATACAAATTGAATATGTAAAACTAAATGCATCATGAAGAAATTCTCTAGAAGAAATTCACTAAGTGAAATACATCAATTTAATTGAAAATGTTTTGTTGTATTACAAATCATAAATCAAAATAAAAAATAATGATACGCAGGGAGTTTCAGGATTTAATTTACGTGTTCCATCACTTTTAAAATTTTAGTGTTGGATTAGTATTTTGTACCAGTATTTATATTTCTCATAAATTCACGAAAAATTAGGGATTTGGCCTATTTTATAAGCGATCTTTCACACAAGTCCATAGAGAAATAGTAAAGTTACCAGCTTTTTTGAACAAAAAAAGGCTCTACAACAAAAAGTTTTACCGCAAGGTTTCCTTTATATATTAATCTTGTAATCCGTGAACCCCTATATAGAAGGGCATTCCAAAATATTTTTAATTTTGTTCTAGTATTAAGTTGGTACATAACTACTCTTATACCATGTATTGGTATTCAGTTTTTGTCAGTGTAATGATAAGATAACAGATCTTTTAATCTAAAAGTATTGTTGTCTATATTTTATTTATTTAATATAAACATTCATTGTAGGCCTAATTAAATTTTAGTGTACTTTCAGGAGTTTTCTTAATGCAATTTTTGACTTGATTTTGAAATTGATTGATTGATGTTTGGTTGATAAATTTATGTGAACTATATTGTGAAAGTAAAATGTTTGGTAAAGTAATTAAGTGTTAGGTTATACCACTCAGTTTCGACGGTGTTAATGATTAGTTTTTCAAGTGCCGTAGAGATTCATTTAGTAGCAGTAACCAAACATAATATTGTAAAGAGGTACCTAATTAATTTTTATGTTTAATTAATTAAGCTCCATTTTATAATTACTACTCCCATTTATAAACTACTTTTGCATTTAGTATCGTTTTGTTCAACATGTTGTTTAGTTATACTTTATACGCAATAGATTTGGTCATCTAGCCAACCTAACGTTTGGCGTCTTTGACTTTGTTGCTAGAGGTTACGGGTTCGATCCACGAAAATTTAAATGTTTCGAAACATTACTCTTAAAAGTGTGTGTTTTTCATAATTAAGGCCAAAATTTTATTGACATTTAATAAAAACATTAAAAATAAAGTTACATTACATCAGACTTCTCCAGTAAAACTGTAGTTTCATAAAACTTTAAATAGTGAGAGGTAAGGTGTGAGTTATACAGGAAAGCACGTAGATGGAACTTGAAACATGATTGCCTTTGACTCGGTTGATGTATTCATATGACGAACATCCCTTGCCTATGCTCTTGATAAAGCTTTAAAATTTTTCTTTCCAACAAAGTTACTTTTCTTGTTTTCCAATTTCATATTTGTTTTATTTTATCAGATGGTATTTTACTCATTATTGAATCAAA
Organism: Nephotettix cincticeps; assembly: GCA_023375725.1. NCBI lineage: Eukaryota > Metazoa > Arthropoda > Insecta > Hemiptera > Cicadellidae > Nephotettix > Nephotettix cincticeps. Next base: position 3,855,490 of record CM041784.1, on the reverse strand, counting down.
TATACTTAATTTACCCTAATATAACTCTATAATGATGTCAATAAGCGATACAAAAGTAGGCCCTAAGATAGTCAAAATTACTAACGAAAATGCACTACTTAATGTGCTTGACAATTTGAAACTGAGACTTCACAGAGGCTCAGGTACACATCAAATGAATTAATAAACAAGTTCAAAGACAATTTTCTTTTGTTTCGGTAATTCAATAAAAAATGATTATCGGTTTGGGGATTTCGCATCTAATTTGTTAAAAATTAAATCTTTATCAGTACCATTAAAATCAGCTCCAAAACAAAGATTTATTTCTTCAATTTCTGCTCTATGTCAATTGGTTACTGAAATATAGAAACCTCAAAACAGCCCCGATGTTAATCTTTAGGAGAAAAGGTAAAAATTTATATCTTGCTTATTTTTTTAAATACTATGATAAAACATATTATGCAGTTTCATATAGTTAAGATCTAATAATGTATGCTGAAAAATCTAAATGTAATTCTTTCTTGTGACAGCAAACCTACTAAGTCATTCTACATTTTATTTTTAATTAAAGTAAGCATATTGTTATAGGTTCTTTATTATTTATAATATTGTGATAAAACCGGTTGTGTCGGTTAATCTAGTTAAAGTAAGTTAATTTATGGCAAAAATACCAGTTTCGACATATCTCATGGCAGCAAACCTACTTACTCATTTACCATAATATTCTTATGGAGAGTAAGTTAATTGGTTAACATTTCCAATTTAATTTATGATTAAATATAGTTTGAATCATTATCGTCCTAAATCAATGAAAATTCTCTCAGTATGCAGGTCCACTTCAGGGCTATTTAAATAGTTCCATGTCCTGTGTAGAGTGTTTGGCGTCATAGTTTCAGAGTTGTCCGCTAGAACGCAGCACTCGTCTGAATCATTCATCCGCCCTTTAACTACTGTAGTATAAAATATAAATGCATCCCATCATAGTCCTTTGTAACTAAGTAGTATTGTCCCTGGTTGACATTCTTTATGAAAAAAGAATTTAATTTTAGACAATAGTAGGGTCTAATAAATTAGGAACTTAATCGCAAAAATATTTACAACAAATAATAAATAAAAGTCTGTTCAACATTTTGCAATATATGATTTAGTTTCTATTATGGTTTTACTTGTCAATTTTGCAGTTTTAAACTTAACGTTTTACACTTTAAAATTTTGCCAATTTTGCCGATAAAATTTTTGGGCCAAAATTTTGATGTTAGTGTTTATTTTAATCAAGAGTTGTTTAGTTCCACAGTTTTCCGCTTGAGAGCAGCAGAATACGGCCCGATTATCTCTATATATAAAATTGAATGTATGTATGTATGTCTGTATGTCTGTATGTCTGTATGTCTGTATGTCTGTATGTCTGTATGTCTGTATGTCTGTATGTCTGTATGTCTGTATGTCTGTATGTCTGTATGTCTGTATGTCTGTATGTCTGTATGTCTGTATGTCTGTATGTCTGTATGTCTGTATGTCTGTATGTCTGTATGTCTGTATGTCTGTATGTCTGTATGTCTGTATGTCTGTATGTCTGTATGTCTGTATATCTGTATGTCTGCATGTCTGTATGTCCTTTATGCGTTGCCAAACTACTCATCCGATCGCCATGAAATTTTAGGAAGTTGCTCTATATGTGTCCGGGAAGGTTTTAGTGAAAAAATATTTTCGAAAACTCCATAAGTTTCCATTTTATGGCGTTTTAAATTTCTAATGTTAACCTTATGGAGAGTAAGTTTGTTTACAAAATGTCTACAATGAAAACATTTGATTTCTTAGCTATAGCTGATTGGTTTACTTTCCATTAGCAATATGCTTTACTATCCAATGCCATCTGAATCATTCATTAATGTTAAACTATGAAGTAAATGTGTACTGTAAAAAATGAACAGCTTTATTCACCACGTTAATAGTGTACGGTTTTGGGGGATTATGTATTTATATTTTTATTTTCTGTCTGATTAAAGTCACGTGTTTATATAATAATTACAATGTTTATATTATTACGTTTATCCAATACTATAATAGGAGCAAGGTTTGTATATATATATTTGCACACGGATCTCGAAAACGGCACTAAGGAATTTCTTTAAATTTTGGAAATAACTAATTTCCGAGTATAAAATAAGTTCTAGATAGGTCTAATGTCCAGGAAAATTCGTGTTTTCTTGTAATATTAAGTTTAAAATCTAAGGTTTTTCATAGATATTTATTTTATGTATGTAATAAATGTAAAATTATCAGGTTACTAAACAATTTGTAAAAACTTAAGGGTAACATAACTGTGCGAAATAAAAGCAAAAAAGAGTATTTCCAAAATCTTCCGTGTTTTGATAGAAAACGTATTTGTTGTATTGCTTGAAGCCACTGTAACAAACCAATTAATATTTGTAAATTAAATTTCTCTTTTACTTTCAATCCTCATTCCGTTTATACCAAAATCAGTCGGTCACAGGCTAATAATAACTGTATGGAAAGTTAAACAGTAAATGATCGGCTAAAACAATTGAGGTTGGCTAAAACACCTTAACCGACGTCGCTCATTTGGCAGACGCCGTGGTCCAGCGGTAGCGTGTTCAAACCCCATCAGGGGCAATACTTTTTGTTCAGTGCTATATTAATTATGTGTTTTATTTTTTCTAATTAATTTTTATAATACATGTATTATTCTAAACGAGCAAAGCTCGGTCACCAGGTACTTATAATAATCAGCTGTTGTATATCTTTCCTATAAAAGCCGTATTACAGTTAGGTTTCGTTTGGGTATGGATTGGATTTGAAAATTCTGAATTAATCCACTCAGATTTATTTGTTTTATGGGAATGTTATTAATATGTTTTATCGTTTCAGTATTGTTATTCACTATGCAGCGACCCAGAATATATAACCCTTCACAATGAAGCCGTAATGGTATTCGACTTCAGAACATGGCCAATCTTAAAGTTAACATGTATTTACTGTCAGGCGTTACGACGTTCGCCGGGTCAGCTAGTTTAGTATATAGTTCATGAGCAGTGAACACAAAAAATTACTTAAAATTTTTTAAGGAATATAAATTTTAGTGAAATAACTGAAGGAAAACATCCGATCCGGCTGCATTAGACTTCTTCATAACGGTACTCAGTGAATTTATATTATTTTAATAATTAGTATCCCTGATTATTTTAAAAACAATAAGGTTCTTATCACCACTTTGATATCAAACTTGCCATAAGCTATCTATTTACAGAAACACTATTTTCATCATACAGTAGTTAAAATCATATTAGCGACTAAGATCTTTCCTAGTCGTCTTTACTCTTGTAAAGGCTACAGGTTTGCTGCAGCAGGGATAAAATTATTTGGGGGTTTAATAATGGGGGTTAGAATAATAATAAGATTAAAGTTACACATCAATTGCATTAAATTATCTTCATGAATGAGGAATTCAAACAATGATCAATAAAATCATGTGGTCATGTTCAGTAACAATGTTAAATGTCATCAAATTCTTTATTCTCACACTTCCCTTATATTCACTTTAGATGGGTCGGCGGCTTATGACTGGGTATGACATATTAATGTTTACTTATTTTCCATGAGAGGTTATTTACCATCTTATAATCAGGGGTTTGCATATGTTTTTAAACGTCATTAAATGAAGGGTACACTAAATGTTTCATAGTATTCAGTATTTAAATATTTAAGATATTTATTGAAATGTTTCCCCCATTCTAATAAAATTGGATCTCTAAAAGACAGAGTATTACGTTTACCAGTTTGTGTATACTTAATTAAAGCAAGGATTTAAATTTCATCATTGTTTTTAGCTGAGCTGGTTTCAATAAAACTATCAACCGTTTGTATACGTAAATCACTGTGACAATTACATCACGTTATAAATTCCAAAGACAAAACTATTACAGCCAACAGGTTGTTTTAATGCCAGCAAATACTGTGATTAGAAAGTTAGATTATTTAGATAACGATGTCAAAGTACTAACTCAGGTTTATGCTATACAGGTATCTTGGTTTATGGGATTAATTTTCTAATTTTATTTTTTAACCTGCTTTTCTAATCTCTTTTTTAAACTGACGGATAATAGAAAAAATGTGCCCAGTTTTACTGTGGTTTATTTTTATTTTCACGAAAAGAACAATACCGTAATTTTTGTAACATGCATTTGGAAACACCCTGTATATATTATCTCAACTAAAGATTAGCATGGTCCTAGGACAGGTGCGGTGACCCTGGAGACAGCTAGGTGCTGTAGTGATGTTGCCTATGAGACTGGCCAGTATCCAGGGTGTTCGCTGGCGGTTTGACAGTTTTCCACAGCTAGATTTGATTTTTTTGTTCCAGTATGATAACTATGAGCTAGTTTTTTTAACTACTATGTCATTACGATCGTCAAAATACACAAATATACATTGATGAAAAATTACGAAATAAAACTTTATTTTGTTAATTATTCACGATTCTAATTCATCGAGCTTTACTATATTGTCAATTGTTAGCTCAGTTTAGTTACGAATTGAAATACCTACCTAAGTAGATAGCTACTAAATATACTTACTACTTACAGCACCGTAAGTGACTCTGAGACTTTGATATAAGAATATTTATTCTTCATAGATAAATTTCTTCCAGATTACCAAAACAACTTCACGAAGCCGTCTTCACAATCAAAAATACTTTAGATAGTACAGTATGAATTCACGTGACGGTGAATTTTATGTGAAGACTTCCTTCCATATAAGCCAAGTCCTGTAGATTTGCGTAAGGTGCGATATACAATATTAATATATCTTATTTAATATCTCGTTCAGAGTGTTTCCTTTGGGTTGGTTGGATAAAACCACAACACTGCATATTTATACTCACTATACCACGTGTATTTTGTTAGTTGCTTAAGTAAACTGCATCATTAGCCATTGGCGTGACTATTAATTTATTTTTACTATTTATTTGAAACAATCTATATAAAGTAATATCAGCCATTTATATATACGATACATGTATTTAAATATAACATTTTTTTAATTTGTGGCAAATTATCACCTCATTCTAATACATTGGTTTTAGGGTATATTTGTTACCTAACTTACTTAAAACTATACAGTTTTTTTTAGTTCCTACCTAGAGAAGATTTAATAGCAGATATAACTAATATCTGACACAAAATAAAAACCTTAAAAAGTGAAAACAACATATTTAATGTTGTTTAAGTGAAGTTGAAGTAAAAATAGGCTTTGAAATTAACAAAAAGTAATTGTCTTATTAGCACAGCTAAAAGTCAATGTCAATTGTATGTTTTATCTTAAAAACTTACTGACTTATAAACATTTTATTACTTTTAAAATGCTGTGGGGCAAATATTCTGCACATACAAATTTAACAGCCCTCCCTGTGCCTACAGTTCACTATGCACTGAGAATTATTTTTTCAATCATCAACATGAAATTAAGTTAATATTTTTCACAGCTTGGTTTTAAAATATTTAACATAACAATACACTTACAATGTAAATCTTAAGTTGTATGGAGTTTATTTTTCTTCACAATCCTATTCCAATAAGCTGAAACATATCCAAGAATTTGAAATGATGATTTACGCCTTTCCATAAGCATTATTAGTATTCGAAAGCTTTTGGAAGGACGACACTGATAACATTCGTAATATTCGTAATGATTTTGTAAACCGACCTTCATAGACAGTTGGACAATTTTTTAAAGTTTATTGAGTACCAATCTTGTTCAATTTTCTTTAACTAACTTTGTAAACGTTCATTCTACGGATATCAAAAAATTATATAGTTCAAAATTTGGAACTTTTAATTTAAGAATGATAAAAAAATATGTCCCGATAAAACTAGGCCATTCTTGATGAAGTTTTACTACTAGGTTGATAAGGATCTACAGTTCCTGTACCTCATTTTACTGACTTTTTAAAAGAACTGTGTTTGATTTAAATAATTGCAGTGTCGACGTTTTCCTACCAGAATACTTTGAACTTGGTGTTATTTCAGAGAGTTATCAATCGTTCAACAATCTTTGACATAGTTCTAATTTGTACTCTACAAAAACACTATCAATCCCTCATAATCTATTAAGGCTTGGGCAAAGAAATGTATTCACAAATAAGGGAAATAGTTTAGTGACGATTATTCAATAGCTTTATTTTCATTAACTATACTAATTAACCTATCGTTTAACTTTCGTTATTTTCGCAGGGCATACTCTGTAATTAATTTGCTTCCATGTAAATGTAGGCCGTAACGTCAAACAGCTCGGATTGAGAATTTAAGCTGTACACCGGTTAATATATTCCAAAACTGAATCAGCAACAGTGTTACAAAAATGTTCATAAAACATAAAATCGTATCGAATTAAATGCTTTTGTAAATATATATAATGAATAAAAAAGTATGCGTCACTACATATAAAACATTCAACAAAATTGCTCTGTTTGATACTTTGAAGATAGTTACTGTTTGATAGGTGGCAGCTCTTTGTAACAGCTGATCAGTATGCGGATATAGAAACCAGTATTGAGCGTCACTATATACCTCGAACCTATATCCCTCAACAAACCTTGCTACTGTTTGATACTTTGTACGACCTAGTTACTGTCACTGCTCACAGGTGGCAGCTCTGTTGTAACAGCTGATGGCAGTAGCAGCGGCACTTAGGCCCCAACCAGTATTGAGCGTCACTACATACCTCGAACCTACATCCCTCAACAAACCTTGCTACTGTTTGATCCTTTGTACGACCTAGTTACTGTCACTGCTCACACATTTTACGTAGGCATCATATTGTTTTGCTATGCAATAAAAACTAAAAATAATTGAATAAACATCCCATCAATCCATCTAATTAAATGTTTGATTATTGTACATTATTTGGCATCACTTGTAAATGGCAGCTCTTATTTTGATCAGACAACATATTATTTAAACATACCTCAAAACATCACTATTCTGTTTCTTGTACGATAGTTACTGTCTTTTACTACTGTAACAGCAGTACAGCTGATAAGTACCAATTACATACCCAGAAGTCAAAAACCTACATCCTCAAAAACCTCAAAAATTGAATGTTAAATATTAGACTTTGTGGCAGACCTGTTGTAACAGCTGCTGGTAGGCAGCTGTATTGTCAGATTGTACCGATCTCATAAAAACTTTATTGTTTCTAAATACCTTTTATATTTCACTGCATGGCACATGTATGCGACCTAGCACCACACAGCTCATGGTAGGCATCAAGTATTGTTAGATCTACACCTCATATTTTGCGTCATTTATGATTACCTATATACACTCTAATTTTGTTACATTGATCAGAGTTTATTTACACCAGTTTGAGTTTAGATACAAAACTTTTGCTAAAAATAATTTTGATCTTTTTGCTATTATTGACATTTTTTGTAAGTTTTTACATGTAACTAACTTTATATTACAGTATATTTTGATATATTACATTTTTCACTTTCTTAAATTAAAATATAAACATATTGTACATTTAATTCTCAATCGTATTATTTTATTTTACATTTTTACAAAAATACATATTTGTGTTTTGAACCAAATATCTAATAAATTATCAAATATACCATACCAGCTTTCAAATATAACAAACTTATCATTTGTACCACAACCATAAACAACATTATCACAATTACATACAATGTACTTGTCTTGTTCTTGTCTAATATGACACACTTTATATACTTATATTACATACAAGTAAATTGTCATTGTAAATGTTTATTTGCTTTATGTTTTTTGTATTTGTATTTAAACAGCTGAAAAAAATATGTTTTATAAAAATATTTTAAATATTGATACAATATTACCATGAAAATGATATAAAATTTATTACAAATAAAATATATTTATGAAAAAAAACACAAGTGCCTACTTAGTATGCAAAATTTATAAGTTTTTTTGTTCACGCTACAACTCGGCTACTAATGTTAAAATTTTTAATGATTTTTAGCACGTCTTTAAATCAGAATATTTTTTACTCAATTATTATTTCCAAATGATTTTAGAAACGTTTAATTGAAATACATTTACAACAATTTTTTGTAAGTTTAAAGCAAAAACACGTTTTTCACAGTGATTTGGAAATATTTCCTGCTTTTATTTCCATATGTTACCCTTATTTTTAAAAATTTTTTACAAATGTATTTATTACATACATAAAATAAATATTTATGAAAACCTCTATTCACATATTGTTCCCCGCCGTCTTCAATTAAGAACTGTCAAACGGTTATAAACAGCTGTTTTGGTTTGTATTGTTTACATTTTATTCTCCATAAGCGTAATGTTAAATCTTTAGATTTTAAACTTAATATTACAAGAAAACACGAATTTTCCTGGACATTAGACCTATCTAGAACTTATTTTCTACTCGGAAATTAGTTATTTCCAAAATTTAAAGAAATTCCTTAGTGCCGTTTTCGAGATCCGTGTGCAAATATATATACAAACCTTGCTCGTATTATAGTATTGGATTTTATTTTTGTTGTTAATATGTTTGAACAATGTAACTACTCTTTATTGGCTAAAGGCGCCGCTAGCGCATGCAGATGGTTGACAACAGTTCTGTTGCCACTCCGATACGGCATTCCATTCAATCTAAACTTCTGTCAAAGACTCGTTATTCCAATCCAGGCACTTACAACGAATTTCGTTTCAATAATGTAGTTATTTTAGTTCGTCGTCTACATTGCACTGTTAAAAGTATATAAGTTATTTGTCTTACTGTTGTATAAGTCCATATAAACCTAATCTAATATTAATTCAGAATAATCAGAATACATGTTAAACAGTTTTAGCATATTGTTCCTTGGATCAAAAGAAAATTAAACAAGATATAATGAACGGTATTAAGAGTAAGATTCTAGAACTATTTTTATGATAATAATTAAATTTCTTAAACTCACCCTTTATTCAAGTTAAAATTTTAATAGAATTTTTTGGGGTTGTACCTCTCCCCTAAGTAATACAAAACGTGTTCATTAGTTTTTTTTGGATATTTATGATTTTGATATATATGATTTTTATGATATACTGTTTATGCCTCCTATGTTTCCTTCCCACTGAGTTGATTTTTAGATTATTTAAATTTTATTTTTTACCTCGTCAGTCAGCTCAAAATTTGAAGAACGTTTTTACAGCCGTTTCTGCATCAAAATGTGTGTGTGGTTTTTTAGCCATCTGGCTATTATATTTTGATGTCAAAACAGCCAAATTCAAATTTGTATTGGAATGAGGAGGTAATGAAATTAATTAACTAAATGTATATTTTGAAACTATTTAAGTTTTAACGATGGCTAATGACCCAACATCAGCTGATTAGTTTTCTTTCGAGGGGGAAAAATAACTAATTTAACGCCGCGATAAACAACAAAGCCAGCGCGTGTTTTAGCAGTCGGCTGTTCAATTTCAATTTCATTTGTGTGTGTAGCATTGCTAACAATTTGAAACACACACCACTAAAAACAAACCTGTATTTGTTTTATAATCATTAATATTTGTCGTTTCAAAGAGTTTTTACTTCCCACATTCAAGAAAAAAATTTAAATTATAATTACTACATCTCATTACAAACTAAGCGGCCGTCATATTTGATTAGGAAACCTATAGGAGTTGTTAGAATAACTTGGCGAGCTAGTGGCGTTTTGTGCGTTTACATTTTGATAGGCATAATTAATTATTGATCAAAATGGATGGTCATTCATAATTGTTTAGTTAAACTTGTAATCCTCATATAACATCCTCATATTCACTATTATATATAGGTCCATAATATAATGGTGAATACATTCAGCAACTATAGTAAAGTGTATTTAATATAACTGAAATCACATTATTATATTTTTAGGTGCACATACGAGTATTTTACACATACAATGCCAATGAGTTATAGTGTTATTGATCAAATACCAGCGCCCTGTAGTGTTTGCCAGTTGTGTTGCCGGCAGGTAGTAGTGTTGTCGGTCACTTCTGTTCCTGTTAATCATTCATCGGCCGATAGTTGATGACACTTGACTCCTTAACACGGATGTATCGGATGACGAGTATTTGATAACCCATCCAATACGATTGTTCAGCAATAACATCAGTTGTTTTATATACTGGTAGTCGAACGGCTATCATCAGAACCATAAAATAACGTTTATATCATTATTTTGCCACGTGTAACAACTGTAATTAATGTAAAAACTTGTGAAAAGTTTAAACAAGTTGAAATTAATGTGTGGACCATCATCAGACTAGTTCCGTTGGCCGTTACTAGACCAGTTCAGTTGGCCATCAACAGACCAGTCCTGTTGGCCATCATCAGACCAGTCCAGATGACCATCAACAGACCAGTCTTGTTGGCCATCATCAGACCAGTCCAGCTGGCCATCAACAGACCAGTCCTGTTGACCATCATCAGACCAGTCCAGCTTGCCATCAACAGACCAGTCCAGCTGGCCATTAACAGACCATTCCTTTTGGCCATCAACATCAACAGACCAGTCCAGCTGGCCATCATCAGATTAGTTCCGTAGGCCGTTATCAGACCAGTTCAGTTGGCCATCAACAGACTAGTTTCGTTGGCCTTTGTCAGACCAGTTCAGTTGGCCATGAACAGACCAGTCCTTTTGGCCATCAACAGACCAGTCCAGCTGGCCATCATCAGACTAGTTCCGTTGGCCGTTACTAGACCAGTTCAGTTGGCCATCAACAGACCAGTCCAGCTGGCCATCAACAGACCAGTCCTGTTGGCCATCATCAGACCAGTCCAGCTGGCCATCAACAGACCAGTCCAGCTGGCCATCAACAGACCAGTCCTGTTGGCCATCAACATCAACAGACCAGTCCAGCTGGCCATCATCAGACTAGTTCCGTTGGCCGTTGTCAGACCAGTTCAGTTGGCCACTAACAGGCCAGTCCTGTTGGCCATCAACAGATCAGGCCAGCTGGCCATATTCAGACTAGACCCCCAGGCTATCATCAGACAAGTTCAGTTGTGATCGCTCCAGCTGGCCAACAATAGATCAGTCCGGCCGTTTATCATCAGACTAGTTTAGTTGACCATCATCAGACCAGTTCCACTGGCTCTCATCAGACCCGTTCAATTGGCCATCATCAGACCGGCCAAGCTGATCATCATCAGACTATTTCTACTGGCCTTCGTCTAAGCCTTCCGATCTACGGCCATTTTACACAACTATATTTCATTTAAGTGAACAGTTCAGACTAAGTGCCAGTGAAGCGCCAGACAATAATTATAACAAACATTATTCAATTAGTCTTCAATATAAGTTACGCGTTTGTATAATCCAATATGTATTATATAACTGTATTATATAATATTTTATTTTAATAAAATACGGTAAATGGTCTAAGTACCATCAACCTATAAACACATTTACAGGTTTTCTGAAATACTTGACTGACTACAAAACAGTTTCTCGGCGGTCAGAAGGGAGGTCGACGACCCCGACTTCACTTAAACTCTTATTTGTGTGTGATGGTTCATCCCGCCCCACTTATGTTAACGTTGTTCAAATTAGTTTGGGTTTCTCATAACAACATATTTATTGAATAATGTATGAAAATGATTGCATGTTAACAATACAAATATCATATTATTAAACTAAAGCAAAAATACTTTAATTTCATGGTTTATTTTTAAGAGGATGATAGTTAACAATTAATTTTTATTGTTTTTTCTTTTTAAAATTATCATTTACTTGTTTTTATCATTTACCATTATCATTACACAATTATCATTTACACATCTGCAACCCACCAAATTAATTGGTACTATACTTATTTCATTGGTCGGATCTTGTTTTTTGCAAGTGCTTAGTTTTATAAGTGTGATTATAAATTGTTTTAATATACTCGTGTTAATGTGTATTGTCATTTTTTTATATTTTTGTGCTTGTATATTTCAGTGTTTAGTAATACGTGTGTAAAATAATGGAAAGCCATTGACATACAATAGCTCTTAAACTCGCTCACAAATAAAAATCAGGTGATCAACAGATGACACAATTGATGAACAGCTGATTTGTCATGAAGAGTTTGGTTTCGTTTCATATTACCACGTGTTGAAATTGGCTCTTTAATTCAATTCCATAATACACAGTTAAATTTTAACAACATAACGAACTGTACATCATCATACAAAGCACCCTCTACTCATGATAAATGAAACGGCCGCCATGTTGGGGATTGGGCAATCAAAACGTTATTAGCATGGTCCAGTGTTAATATAGATCGATGTAAATGTTCAATCTATAAAGGTGCTATGTTTTCCATTATAAAAACATGTCATCCATGATTTGTATAGTGGTTATATTTACCAGCAATAAAGCCGTATTCCTAAAATTAAATTTCAACCAAATATTTGATAAGTACGATGTTGCATTATTTTGATGATTGTGGTGCAATCTTGTGGTCTTGTTACTGGCTAAGGCTGGCATTAACCTCCCATTACCCAGACTCCAGACCGAAAATTAATGCCTCTTACACCTTCTGTTAACCTACAATCCACCAGAATCCAGACAGCAAATTAGTGCCTCTTACACTTGCTATTACCCTGCATTCCAAAAAAACCAGACAGCGAATTAAAGCTTTGTACACCTACTGTTAACAGTTATTCCACCAGAAACCAGGCAACGAAATAACGTGCCTTACACCTGCTGATAACCCGTATTCCATGGGATAGCTGAAGAAGATCCCTACCTGGTGTTGCATGATGTAGACACAAGTAGTTTCGCAGCTCATCTTAGATCACGGTAGCAAAAGATTATCACTTTTACTACATTCATGAGTCACCGCCTACCACGGCTCGTGGCTCATAAAATATGTATGCTTTTATTTTTCTAAGGCGAGATCAAATAAGTTAATATTTATATACCGTTAATTACAGGATAAAAAGTGATTTCATATAGTTAAAAAATTACATTTTATCGTTATTTCTCAATCACGCCGTTACCCCGTAGAAAAACGCTTCCACTCCAGGCCCCCCATGCTCGGGCGTGTTCTCGTCTTACTGAGCCACCAGTATCTCATTACGATGTTACCCCATAGAAAAACGCTTCCACTCCAGTCCATGCCCCATATTTGCGCATATATTAAAAGTTTTTGGAAACAATTTATTCGTAAAATATTATTATATTTTCATTGAAACGGGTTAAAAACCAAACAAATAGTATCTTGAATTATTAATCTTTGACTTATGGTTCCAGAGAAAAATTAAATTTACAATTAATGGTAAGTACAGTACGTTGAGTCTAAGAGCGCCTTATGTTTTTGTTGTTAAAAACAAAAAATATTTCTTACTTTTCATGAATTTTAATTTTGGGATGAAATAATAAATATTTTGATATCTAAAGTTTTGTAATATTTGGTTGAATTTAAAAGGGAGAATGCATGTATCAGTTCCCGGAAAATGTTTACTTACGCCACTTAGTCAAATATACTAAGTCAAATACTTTATAAAGGCGGATCAAAATGTTTAAGTATAACTTCCGTTAAAGGCTTTAAATTTTAATAGAAATGTTTCACTCATACTTTAGTAATATCCAAACAAAGATTAAACCATTGTACAGTATCAACATTAATATACTGTTAATTTGTATGAGACTATTAAAAATAAGAAAACAAAAATGGTTATACATTTTTCTTTCAAAAGATAAAATATGTAAAATAGCAAAGCCATATTTTCAAAACCGCAATAAACTATTTGCTAAAATTGTTTGGTACTCCTTTAGCTAATTTCACTTTTAATAGAGAATCTGTTTTATTATGAATGGGCTGAATACAACTGAAATCTCTGTGCTTTAGGCACTTGGCCAGATTGCCGGAGATAACAGTTTCAACAAGTGTGTTCAAGTGCAGCACTATTGTATATTACGATATTTATAGTACATATTGAACACGAAGAATGTTTCACGTGAGAAGCAAAATGTAGTACGCTGATCAAGAAAATAAAATGATCAACCCGTTGTTATGCCATCACCCCCATTGGATTATCTCTGTTATGTTGATTATCAACCCAGTGTAAGGCCACATTACCATGCGGTTATCGGTAATACGTTAACGATCAACCCAGTGGCCAGCTGACATTTCTTTGTGGTAATCAGTGGTACGTTAACGATCAACCAGTGGCCAGCTGACATTTCTTTGTGGTAATCAGTGGTACGTTAACGATCAACCCAGTGGCCAGCTGACATTTCTTTGTGGTAATCAGTGGTACGTTAACGATCAACCCAGTGGCCAGCTGACATTTCTTTGTGGTAATCAGTGGTACGTTAACGATCAACCCAGTGGCCAGCTGACATTTCTTTGTGGTAATCAGTGGTACGTTAACGATCAACCCAGTGGCCAGCTGACATTTCTTTGTGGTAATCAGTGGTACGTTAACGATCAACCCAGTGGCCAGCTGACATTTCTTTGTGGTAATCAGTGGTACGTTAACGATCAACCCAGTGGCCAGCTGACATTTCTTTGTGGTAATCAGTGGTACGTTAACGATCAACCCAGTGGCCAGCTGACATTTCTTTGTGGTAATCAGTGGTACGTTAACGATCAACCCAGTGGCCAGCTGACATTTCTTTGTGGTAATCAGTGGTACGTTAACGATCAACCCAGTGGCCAGCTGACATTTCTTTGTGGTAATCAGTGGTACGTTAACGATCAACCCAGTGGCCAGCTGACATTTCTTTGTGGTAATCAGTGGTACGTTAATGATCAACCCAGTGACCCCATCATTCCGCCTGGGTTATCACTGGTACGTTAATGATCAACCCAAAGACCCCATCATTCCGCCTAGGTTATCACTGGTACGTTAATAATCAACCTAGTGGCCAGCCGACATTCCTTTGGTGTAATCAGTGGTACGTTAATGATCAACCCAGTGACCCCATCATTCCGCCTGGGTTATCACTGGTACGTTAATGATCAACCCAATATCTAGCCGTCATTCCTTTGGGGTTGTCAGTGGTACGTTAATGATCAATCTAGTGGCCAGCCGACATTCCCATGGGATTATCATTGTTAAGTGCACTTAAATGCCCATCGCAGATTCACGCCATCGTCTACATTGGTTATCATTAATACTTTTATGATCGGAGTTACCAGTAGGGCCTATCACGCAGTCATCGGACACAGTGCGACGAGACGCGATGTCGTGCGAGAGGATGATGATCGGGGTTTAGGTGGTTATGGGTGGGGGAGGGGTGAGGGGGTGGGCGGCCGGAGGCTCCAGTGCGCCGGGGCACCTACCCCCGCATCAACAGTTGCTCCCTGTGCCTCAGCCGGGCCCCACGCGCGCCGCGGTCCAACCCCTTGAATGCAACGATATCGTTGCACTAATCCGTCATTTCCGTTTCCTTTCGACAGTTTGAAATCCCTCCGTTCGTTCGTCACCGTCGAGTGATACGGTAGTAAGTAAGTAGTGTGTAAGATCGATGTATTTATCGAAACGTGTCCGTTATCGATAGTAATTATTCACATTCTTATTGAGCACGCAAGTAAGCCATGAATAAACACGTAGTAGAGTAGTGAGTTCCCGGAACGCCGGATCCGTTGTGAAAGGGAGCGTGAGAGTGAATAGTGAGAAATCGATGTTTATATGGGCTGCTACAGGTGGTGCGGCCATATGGCTAATTGCTACGGGTCTCTATTCGGCATAACCCCATCAGCATAACCTCTAATGGCACGCCTCCTAACCTTATACAACTTTAATGACCCTCCAGTTCGATCATTTCATGTTAGAGATAATATTACACTATGACTGAAAATTATTCGTAAATTTGTTATTTGAAATCGTTGATATGTAGTTGTTTTGTATAACCTTATAGTCTGATTCTTAACCTTACAATTTCTTAATCGTAAACCATCTATTGAATAGTACGTTTCATTCGAACGAAAATTTCAAGTCAGTTATTTTTTAAGTTTTATTTTAATTTAAGTAATTTTTGGAATATTTTTTATTTATTATAGATATACTTATTCAAATCATAGTAAAGTACAACGCAATCAGTCTTGGATTTGGATTTTCTAAATAGCTCAAAATGTCTGTCTTTCTTTATGTCTATGAAGTTTTCATGAAGTAACCAATAATTTATCAACTATGTTTGTTTTTATAAACGTAAACCAGCATGTTATTAAGTTGTACTAAAGTAAGTACAACAGGTAATACTTATTCCAGTAGTAAATTGAAAAAGGCTGACACACCGTTTTCCATTTACGTTATGTAAAATATAAAAATTAAACTATTCAATTTTAAAAATTAGTTTAGTTTCTTCATTTTTTGGCTAATTCAGTTTAGGTAAGTTATACATTAGGGGGAATTTCAGTGTCTTATGGCTCCTACTAAATTTAATAATCGAAAAACTTCATTAAAGTCCCTATTTCAGTTTGGAGAATACTATTTGTAATCCGCACTGTCCGTTTAATACATGTTCTCTTTCAGTACATATCTGTGTGGTGAACTCACATTGTTTTGTTAGTTACAATAGTCGTCGCCAGAGGGTGTTTCGTATTACGTTTTACCTGTGAATGAAACATAGAGACAAATATTTTCCCAAATTAATATTTTTTACCTAATTCCATATTAAACCATATTCCAATTTCACTACATTATATATGACCAAATACGGTTCTGGCTTAAGACTACGTACTAATTCTCATAACTATATAGTTTTAATCTGCACAGTTTTTTGTTTATTATTCATGAACTAATACTATTACTATTAACAATATCACTAATAGCAGAGTGAGAAAATTTATTTCGATAAATCTATCAAAAAATACAACCTCAAAAATGATTCATTTCTGGAGTACCAATGGTTTATTTTTGATTGATTTAAATTGGCCAAACAATTCTGAATAACTATGTATTTTGCTATGCTTATGTTTACATTTTGATCACACTATTCCACCCCAAATGATCAATATCGCTGTCTATATGAAAATAATTATCTGTTTTATTGGGCACACTCACCTATTTGTTAATTTTGTTTGGATTTCGTCAGTTTAAAACACACAACACAATACACAAAAAAATCCATCCAGTCACTAACTGGATCCAACATATACAAGTAACTGATACACCTATAAAAATCTATACAATCAACCAGATACAAATAGGTTGCCCAATAAAACAGACAGTATGGAATATACCTGACCAAAAAACATGTAACCTAATCATGCTATCATATTACTTAAAAAACAAAAGCAATGAATTAAACCTATAATTTAATAAACTATAATTTTACCTATAATTTTAAACCTATAAAAGTTACCTGACAAGTAAGTCTGTTGACTATTAGAAAGATGTTACACATTACTACACACACCCTGAATATCACTTTAAAAATCTCGATTTTAATTATAGGAGTTTTAACATGATGTCGGCTAAGATGTATAAAATCATCAACTAATTTCTTAATCTGAAACGTTTTGCACTCAGAAGGCAAAGCTATTGTTTGATAACTTACCTTCCAAGAAGTAAAAAAAGAAAAGAAAATAAGCCATTGAAGGGTTATTTATAAATAAACAACGGCAATAAATAATTCATTGATGTACTGCAGTTTTGAATAAAGTTTTTAACGTAATCTATTTAACAAAACAAAAATATTGTGTTTTATCAGAGCATTAGTATACACGTTGCTTTAGGAATAAAAGGCCTGTAGTCCATTATTCTCTGAAGTAATTAAAGTTAACATAACATAACTAAATTCCAGATTAAAGAGTTTTCAACTACTGTATTAAACTATGTATTCGTAAGAACACTTTAGACTCTACAACCAAAACGTATTCCTATAATATGGTAACCTATATCATAGTAAACCTATAATTAATTAAGTAAAATGATAACTCATTTTAAAACAGATTTAGTTCAGTTTATAATCTATATTAAAAATTCTGAACATTTAAGGAATTGAGACTCAGCACTTTTTTCCCTGTACCCTTCGGTTTAAAAAAAATTAGTTTAAAGAGGAAGAAACCATAAGTGTCTAACAGTGTATACTAATGGATTCGTGGACGCAGCATCGTGCGTACTTATTGATAAATATTGTGAGAATCAGTGAAGTTTTCATTTAATATTTTCGAATAACAAAGAATTAATTACGATAAACGATAAAAATAAACTGTGAATATACAAGATGGGATTGGTAAGGTGATCCAATAGCTAACTTTTTAATTAGATGACGTAGCATCACACTTGAAAATTGAAAGTTGCTCAATTTTAAGTTTCGAATACAATTTCAGGTTTTTCGATATGGCCGCCAGTTTCCAAAATGATGGCTATCTTAAAAATATGATATGGAACACTCTGTATTTTATTTGGTTTTTGGATTCTACTGTCTACAATAATTGTTTTTGTAATTGGGTGCTTTTCAATATAACTAATGGTTTGGATACTATGAGGACTTGAAGTTTTGATTTATTTCATATGAGGGTTTTACCTAATCCAATAGATAATATTTTGATATCGTGATTTCGCAGTTACTGGATTAAAGATATCAAAAATTTAAGTCCTCGTATATTCTAAACCATAAGAAATATTGAAAAACACTCAATAACAAATGTTTTAGTGTGTAGAAAATATGTTTTCTATAAGAAAAAAAAATAACTGAAGGGAAAAACACGAAAAAGCATATCTGGCAGATCTCAAGTGAAACCTGGTACCTAGAGCATCCTTTCGTGTGCGCCGATATCTGACCTCGACCGAGCCTTCCCTGAGATACGGAGGGGAAACTGTTAGTAGGATTTTGTGCACCTCATACTTAAATGAGAGCTTCAATGACAACAGATTTGCCGCCCGACAAGACTGGATTATGTAGTCAAATTTTCTCAAAGCTGAACCTCAAAGCTGAATTTTGGAGCTGAACTGTGCTGTCCAGAGAAAGTCTGCCTCCAAAGACTGGAAAAAACATAAAGCATTGCAGGAAAGGTCACAGACCTCACAATTTCTGATTTGGAACCCAATTAACCTCCTTATTCTGAAAAAAGGTCTTAATCTGCACACCACACCATGATTGACAGTTCTAACATGATTAGAGAAGGTCAAATGAAAGTCAAAGGTGACTCCCAGGATATTTGCCGTATCTGATACCGCCAGTGGTTCCCCACCCAGAAAGACACACCAAAAGTTGTACTTCATGATATTTAACACTGAAGCTGGTCAGAAATAAACAACTGAAGACTTTTCGGGGCCCCGCTTGAGGCCATGGGCTTCTCGCAAAAGTTTGATTTTGCACAAATCAGAATTAATTAATTTGCTGATTATCAATGGCAACCCTGAAGGGCTGATAAGATAGCAACAGATTGGAATGATCAGCGTATTTAAATCGCGTGCAAAAAGATAATACCTCCTTAAGATCGGCTGTGTACAACAAGAACATGATGGGCCCCAATCAGCTGCCCTGAGCAACCCCCGAAAGTTGGCCATCTTTTCTGGTCACATAATTTTTGCAACACAAGTATGAATTGATCCACTTACCAAAGTGCTACCAAACCCATAATAGTCAAACATTGTCAGACACATATCGAAATAAACAGAATGGAAAGCATCAGAAAAGTCTAAGGTGGCCAAACTACTACACACACTCTTGTCTCTCAAATCTCGGTCACATCCTGAAGAGCTTATGTTGTACTGAAACCCTCTCTAAAACAAAACTGGCAATCGGGCAGCAGATTATAATTATCTTAGAGGGAACCAACTTGTTGACAGCTTTCTCCAAAATTGTAGGTATATCTGACAAAATACAAATCGGTCTCAGGTCTGTCAGAAAATAAGGGTTGCTGATTTTTGGCAATGGTGCGACGAGACTTTTTTCAATCTGATGGAAAGCAGCCACTGAGAAGGGACGAATTTATTATGTGAGTGATCGCACCAATACAGTAGGAACTGACGGCCTAATCTTGTGAGCACAAATACTATCCACCCCAAAAATTATTGCTAAAATCAAGTTGACAATACTCTTGACTCTTGACACTTACT
Source organism: Nephotettix cincticeps (assembly GCA_023375725.1). Lineage (NCBI taxonomy): Eukaryota > Metazoa > Arthropoda > Insecta > Hemiptera > Cicadellidae > Nephotettix > Nephotettix cincticeps. Next base: position 3,835,459 of record CM041784.1, on the reverse strand, counting down.
TGATTCACTAAACTATCCGCATAACTAAATATTTATATCTATATATGAAATCTTCCAGCCAATTCCTGTAATTCTCGGTGTAGGGCTTCTGTCCACGCAAATTTAACCTGGATATTCCATAAACGCTCTTTCATTCCAAAAAGGAATAGCGCATTAGATACTGCATTAAAAACGCAACAATTTACTGTTGCTAACTAAAAAAATATTGGCCTCAGCTCTTTTATCCCCTGTACCCTTCAACTATCAAAGTTGTCCACAAAGGAGTCATTAATCTTGGAAACAGTGGACTGGTGGAATATACTCGTATACCCTGGCGTGCGTGTCCTGGCCAGCAATAACTTCACTCCATATTGTTTTGACATATGAAGTAATTAATTTGCTATCATAATTACGAGCTCTAAGAAAACTGTAACCCAAAATTAAACTTCAAACCTAACCCTAAAATTTATAAGGGGTTTCCTAGTTATTTATCGCTTTACAGATGTCATCTTTCGGTAGTAAAGCAAAGTTCTTCAGGAGACTTAGTGGCCAAACGATCAGCATTATTTCACCTTTAGTATGTATACTTACTCTTCAGGGATTCAAACTTAGAAGACCCATTTTTGTAGGACCAAAAGCACCTACTCTTATAGGAATTAGAAGATCCACTCTTGGAGGAATTGGATCACCCACTCTTAGAGCAATTAGATGATCCACTCTTCATTATAATTTAGAGCATCAACTCTTGAAATAGTTAGATCAATTCTTTAAGGAATAAGAATACCAAACTTTGACGAGTTATGGGACCAACTCTCAAAAAAAGTATAGGATTTACAACCGGGTTTAGCAAAATACATAACTTATGGATTGATTGGACGAGCTGCGGTTCCTTTTTCTATAGTTGCAGTACCTGAATATTCTGCATTTTCCAATAACATCAAACGTTTTTGAATGAGATTTCGAACTTTGTAATACATGATCTTCTATTTTCGGCCCTTTTTAATGGGGCCATTTATATGGTAAGAGTATAATAGATTCGTCCAATAGCGGAGCGAACAAGGATTTATACGTGCTTGTAAAATATATGTGATGTCAATATTGATTTTTAGTTCTGGACAATCTTCATATTTAGAGCATAATTGATCATTTGTCACTTTTCAGTTGCCAGCGGCTGTTGGGCTAGTTAACAATCCTGTCTAAGGAACGTGTCAGTCTTAGTCAGTAAAAAGACTACAAGATCGCGCCACAATCATCTTACACTCAATCCGCATTCATACATGGCTTAAAATACCTATCTTGATCGCCATTTAAATAATTATCTAATTATCAATCTAAAAATATGTTTATAAATTTTAGCATGAAATAACTCAACAGCTAAGTAACACTATTTTCAGTTTTTAGACGTACAGTAAAATATTAGTACGACTTAAAACTATTTATTAGATGAATAACCAATTTAAAAGTGGAAAGTATGAATTTTTCAAAGGTTAAATGTCGTTTGCAGTATTCATTAGTCTTTTTTCCGTTCACGATTTTTTCCGTTCCTACCACTGGCAAAACTTAAGTGACGAAAAACCACAGGATAACAGAGTGTATACCGGAAAGAAACCAGTCAGAGGAAAATTCCGTGACCAGTTTGTGTCCGATCTCATCAGCTGACTCATCTTTTCTGAAAAAAACTGAACCAAATTGAAAATAGAACTGGAAAGAAAACAAGGAAAATGTGGTGCCGGGGGGAGGCATAATTGATTTGAACTCAGCACAATAGTTACAAGGAACGTCTCTTAGGGGTGGCATTGTCTAAGAGGATTCAGCAAAAATTGCCAACTGTCAACCTTCCTTCACAGTAGCGACGGTTTAAGCCAATATTTTACCCAACACTTTAATAATGTCCTGCATAAACAAGCAGGGTAATTGATTTTTAATGCATTCGTGGTAAAAGATGAGTTTGTGGTACAAGATAATTTATTCATTAAAATACATGGTCTCATTTAACGGGTTTACTAGCTAAATTTTAAACCGTGGACCTAGGTTTACCAAAAAGAAACTGGAACTGGTAAAAATCAAACAAACTTTTACTTTGGAATAGTAATTATTAAATAAAAACTGTATCCTAGGACAACAAAGAAATCACCTAATATTTAGGTCGACAGTAATTAATACAAATTGTCTGCTCAATTTAGTTAGAAAAAATACACTGTATCAGGAAACTGGCACATAATTTTAAAGAAAACTTAAAAGTAAAATTAAAGCTTAAATTAAGCTTATGTTATTTCTTAAAGTAAACTTTAAAAAATAATATAAGCTTAGTAAAACCATTACATTCTTTAATTCTTTATAAAAAACTATTTTTACCAGAGTACTTGACATGTAGTTCATACGTTCCTTTACTCACGTTCAAAGATTTTGGGAAAGACATCCCATACCCACACGTGGTGTAATAACAAACTTATTGGGTGGGTTTTAATTAATGGTTTGGCCTTAAGCTGCAGAGTGCAGGTTCATGTGAAATGGTTAAAAAATAAGGAAAACATTGATTTTTTTAAATATTCTTTATAAGAAGAACATTGGGCGCTCTCAGACATCGTGCTGCGCTTACCAGGAACAGTAAATTTAACTTTGTCTGGAACAATTATTCGTAGACTAATAGTTCACGGCACTGATTTGTTTCCTATTGAAGCTGGTTTTATTGAGTATCGTCATTTAACTTAACTTTACTGGTTCGTCAGAAAAAATGTTTATGCATTAAAACCCTCTTAACTTTTGAACGGTAATTTTACGGAGAAGCCAGGGACCTTACATACTAGAAACCATTAAGTTTTATCAAAATTGTTAAAGCCATTTTTGGCTTTAATAAGAGTCATTTGTATTTTTGTTCTATCTGAAAAAGTATTATGTTTACGGTAATATGGACACTCCGAAATATCAGTATACCTGCGGGTTGACCGCAATTAAATTGCAGTAAAATGTTAAATATGTAGTAATTTTGGCTCCTGAAATATTTGTTCTAATTTAACTATATAATATAGTAAGTAGTTTATTATAAAACTAAAATGCTTTATTTCAATGTCTCAGAAGTTATAACTGCGAATCCCTATCCTGTTGACTTCTCACACAGTAAATCACTTTCATGAACTTTATCTGTCTCCGGTGAACCAAATCTATCTCTAAAATCACCCACGTTCATTGTTCTTCATTTAGGCATTTGACAATATATAAATATTATTATGTATTCATTATAAATAAATTAGGATGAACAAAAGAAACAAAAAATGTTCAGTGCTGGTATTTTGACCCCCAACCAACTAAAAAAATAAAAACCAGTTATTGTTGCAGGAGATGAAACTCATTTAACTGAATCGGTAAACTATAAACCTAAGTGATTTAGTTGGTACCTTAAAGGTAAAAGTTGCTTTTAAATAAGACATCATAAGCCTTTGTGGAAATGGCTTCAAGTAATAGGATAGTATTTTCTTGCAATAATAAGACTTTTTCTGAAAAAACGAAAAAGGTAACAATGAAAAGAAATAAAAAAGACTTACTCGAATAATAATAGCTATAATCTATACAAGAAGCATAAAGGTGCCGTATCTAGATGATTCAAGAAAGGTTTCTTCAATTAAAGAATGAAAATGCGTCACCTCGACATTAAATTATGTCTCATAATGTATTGGATAAAAATGGAAGTAATCGATGTTAAATTATTGTTTGGATTATTTTTTTATTAAGGAAAACTTATTAATTGTATTAATTCATTTAGAATAAATAATAAAGGTAATTTTGATAAAATTCTATTGCAACTGAGTCACGGGCAGTATGATTTACCCAAGGAACCCACAAACAACTCTGGGAACAAGATTGTTAATCGGGTAAGAGTTTTCTTAATTTTCCATTCGAGAGTGAAATAATTAAGACAATTATAAAAATTTGTAACATTAGAATACAATTTTAAGCTAATTTATTATTCCAAGACATTAATATTAGGTTTTTATTTGAATATCCATCCTTCGGCATCAACCATACTTATTTTACACGTTTTTCATACCAGCGTTTTTAGTGAAAACCACCATTATAATTTTTAATATGCGGAACACACACATAGCACTCACGAGCACGGAATGTTACAATTTCTTAAGTTACCGAGTTCTTTTATATAAACTTGAAACTACATGCACTTAATAAAAAATGAATGATATTGCGTTATCAATTTACATATAAATTGATATTTCCACCTTTAATGACTAAATTACCTTTCACGCATGCATGAATTCCGAGAACAAGAGGCGTTACAATGAATCGCCCATTAAAAGTTAATATTTACGGATTCATTATGTAACAGTGTACGTGGTAGGCAAACCAACATTTATTGTGTTTATGCAATGTTTTGTTTGAATCCCCAAAGCCAATATAGTTTTTTTGTCAAAATAACCTTAACATAAACAGAAACTAATAAACTAAACATGAATTGTTTAATTTAGCTTATATATTAGCATTGTTTTGATGAATAAATACATTACATTATTTTAGATGAGACAGACAGATTACGGTCATTTTTAGCGAATTTCCCATAGGGAAGAAGCTATTACCGTAGGTCTCATGGCGAGACTTAAGCCCGGGACCATGTTATTTTTTCTTCTTTAGGTGCCCAGAGACCAAAAACAATAGTCGTTAAAATGTATATATATATATATATATATATATATATATATATATGTGTGTGTGTGTGTGTGTGTGTGTGTGTGTGTGTGTGTGTGTGTGTGTCTGTGAACACGATAACTCTCGTAAAAGTGGTCCGATCGAGACCAAATTTGGTAGAAAAATGTATTCCTGCAATAGCTCGGACGAGTTCGTAATCCAGACATATCGGTCAATTGGAAGGGGTAGTTTGGGGGGGGTTTGTACTCTAAAATTGTGTTTTTTGCGTTATTCATATGTAATTTAAAGTTTTTTAATTTTATCTTTCGCCCTTTGAATCAGCTAAAAAACTTCACAAATAAGTTTCTTAATGTTTTTTTCTATCTCTAACGGTTACCGAGATATTAAAAAATCTAAATACAGTACGTTGTATTTTGAGGCTCCAATGTTAATCTTATGGAGGATAAGGAAAAATTCATATTTCACTTATTAACCAATATTTTTGGAAAAAACTTTATATTTAGCTTCACGTGGTTGCGGTTCATTTATGCTTAAAAACCGTAGTTTAAGTGTTTTATCATGGCAGATAATCTGCATATTCTTTTCCCATGTTAATCATATAGAGAATAGGCAAACTCCTTTATTTATGGACAAATGTTGATGAAAGTTGGTATAATTGTAAAAATAAAAATTTTTGATGGTATAAATGACTACTCTCAGTGTTCCTCACTGCAACAAACCTGCACACTCTTTCCCAAGTTAATCTTATGGAGAATAGGCAAATAATTCTCATGTTTATCGACAGATTTTGACCATACTTGTCATATATTATTATTATTATTATATTATAGATTTGGAAATTCGCTTAGTACGCAGGTCTGCTGTGACGGGGGTATTTTGTAATCACAGGAAAGGAAGTATCAACCTCCCTCAATAATATTGCAGAAAAAAACTTTTTAAAACAACCTTTGCAAGAACTTTAGTGGTTCAGTTCAGTGAATATAATAACAATGTTTACTCTGCCCAACAAACCTGACGATCCATCCCTTTAGTATCCTGTGCATGGAAGCCAGTCGCGTTTGTAGTCCTTTATTAGCAACCACGTAGGCCCAACAACGCGTGCAATGCTTCACCGCTCTACACACGGAAACTTTGTAACTGTTTGAGGAAACTACAAAGTGTACCAACAGTATAATTATAATGTTTTGTTTACTGCAGAAAATCATTTTACATGTTAATTTTGAAATATTTTTTACATTTTGAATTCTTATTTCATTGATGTACAAAAATTCATTAAAACTACTTTCCTAGTTGTTTGTTTCAATATTTTTTTAGTTTCTAGTAACATAATACAAAAATTGTATAAAAACATAGTATATGAGACATAGGTATTAAACAAAACATTAGAAAAGGAAAACTTTAAAATTTACGTAAGTTTACTTTTTGTTATTTTGTGTTTGTCCTGTTGGCATTTTTTAATGTTTTAATGGGGAACGAACGAAGCCCCATTTCTATTATTAACAATTCTAGAGAAAAGTGAAATATATTGTCTATGGTAAACATAGTATGTTGTCAAAGAGTGCTTAATATTATTCTAAAGGAGATCAATATCTGCCTTATTTCTCAACAGGTTTGCATGAAACTTCGTACTGCACGCAGCGTAAAGTCATTGCCCAAAAAAACCTGCTAAAAATTTCTATTACCTTAGGGATGAATCTCACAAATTTTCAAACTGCATAAAGAGGATATCTGATGTTTGATGACTATTTTCTTAAACACCGGATTTATGAAACAATTTTTAACAAACATAGAGTTAATAATGTTTTAGTCATGATATAGTTCATTAAAGGTACATATACTATTATATTACTTATATTATTTATTATTTGGTTTATTTTTAAACGGAGAAGGTATGAGTCAGTTCACTGATACCATTTATTTTATACCTAAGCCCTATATGTTACTCGTAAAGATTTAGTTACAGATATTCACAAGTCATTCTAGTAGTGATTAAAACAATAAATGTTCTTGACGTAAATTTTTTCCTCTAATGAGTGCAACTTGTTCAAAGTTTTATTACTTTTTCTTTGAAATAAGAAATAAAACTATATCAAAAAATATTCAATCAGTATTAAAATACCTCACATTTTTATGACAGTCTTCGCACGAATTTATGAAGCGATAACCCAATGATTAATTTATAGAGAATTTACTAAACTTGTTAAAAGTGGCATAGAACCTTTCCACTACGTTTTATAAAGTTTAAAGTTCCGAACACTTCATCTTCTATTTCGAAGTTCTATTTCAATTCATTGACGTGCGTCTATTTTTTCTATTACACATTCATTGAATGATATAGTAACGGATAAATATAATAGTTTTAGCTTCTTAAAAGATATTATTAAATATTACAGAACCAAAAAGATATATTTAATACGGTAGCTTAAAAGATTGAGAGGAACGTTTGAAGTGATTCAATTAAAACTATGCTATTTCGAAAACTAGTTATCTCACTGTAACTGGTTTTTTGTTAACTAAATCAATAATTTTTGTCAGACTGAATTCAATAAAAGGCTCTTAGAGAGTAATATAGAATGGGCTGACTGTAGTGCCATTATTTGCCAATACCTCCCTCCCCCTGCGACACCCCCTTAAACAATACCCCTCCCCCCCTCTTACCACCCTTACAGCGCTTCTTCCCCTCAGAGTAATAACAGTGTGGACATTGCTCCAAAACTGCTATAATAATTCACAGTTGCTCATACGTTTCACTTTCTTTCGAGGGATTTTCACATAATAATATATGAAATAGATCTCTACCTTTCAACAAATATCACTTCTTATTGATAGTTGTTACAAATCTGACGAACTTATAGCAATGGTAAGGATTCACTAGTATTATTTTCATTCAATAAGTATTTGGACAAACAGATTTAAGCTAATTTGTACAGTACTGTCTAGAAGGAAACAACGCCATGGAAACCTCATGAATAAAAGTAGTCACCATAAAACTGTTAGCACATTAAACCATATTCCAGCATAAAGCATACTAAACAGCATATATAAAGCATATTCAGAGCATTGTCTAAACTGCTTGCTATCTGACCTTTGAGGTAACATGAAAATAAGCCGTTTAATTTACTAGAGCCTGTTAAATATGCGTCAGATAAATAGCTCATAGCTGAGCCTTGGTTGGTTCTTTGGCTAACAATGATTGCTTGTTCCTCTTTGCTTGTCAAAAGACCAGACCGTCCCCATCTCTTCTTGGGTTATCCCTCTTTGTCAGTATCAATGTCAGATTAGAAATCAGAGACCCCTGATAAGTTTGCCAGGCGCTGTGACGTAGTTGGTTCATTGTACAGCCACCGGGCAGAAAGGATTCATGAGGGTCGGTGAAATAAACATATGTAGATGTTTACTTATCAGCAAAATATTTTAAAAACTTACTCATTTTCCTTGCTTAACTAGAAAATCTAGTTATTTGGGGTATTATCAATTGGTGGTACCTTACCACAATACTTAGCCTACACGCTTTTTGTGGTGTGTGGTATCTTGTACGTGATTGACGTGCAATTCATAAACGAGTTTTGATGGCTGAGTCTGGTTTAGTCTGGTTAAGTTTTGTGTAAGACTTTTTCTTTCAGAAGAAAAATGTGTCAGTCCACTGTAACCAATCATTATCATTTAATTTGAATAATAAAATAGTGCTACCAAATTAGTTCAACCCTCAAAATTATGACCAAACATAAATCTTAGTTCTGACCACTGTTTTTTCTTCAATATTCGTTCCCTATAAGTTTCCGAAGAAGTATTACAAGTCACCTCTATATTTTTTCCTTCACAAATTGATATTTCCGGCAAATTGATATTGATATTTCAGTTATAATTAACTTCACAAAAGACTATCCAAGACAACGTGGGCAAGACTGTCTAGTGGAATGAGTGTGGGAGGTTGACTTATAAGGATACAAATGCGTCTTTGTAGGAAGTCTTCTGAAGTCATTGAAGACTTCATAAAGTGTACAAATACTACCATGTACTTAGAGCTCCGTTTCTGAAACACTGAAACATGCTTTGCAAAAGCACGAAAATTCAACAGATTCCATTTTATTCAATTTATTTGTGAATCAATTGTGTGTTCGGTCTGTTTGAAAACGCATGAAAAAGACGCAAGTAATGGACCATGGGGACGGGAGGTGCATGCAGTACTCTGTTCCCTCTAGTTTATGCAAGTAATTGAGACCCCAATCTTGCTCAGTATTCTACCCCGCCATACGTGTCGAGAGTGAGATAGATGGACCATGGGGACGGGGAGGGAGGTGCAAATGCAGTAGCCCAGGACTCTCTGTTCCCTCTAGTTTATGCAAGTAGTCGAGACCCCAATCTTGCTCAGTATTCTACCCCGCCATACGCGTCGAGAGTGAGATAGATGGACCATGGGGACGGGGAGGGAGGTGCAAATGCAGTAGTCCAGGACTCTCTGTTCCCTCTAGTTTATGCAAGTAGTCGAGACCCCAATCTTGCTCAGTATTCTACCCCGCCATACGCGCCGAGAGTGAGATAGATGGACCATGGGGACGGGGAGGGAGGTGCAAATGCAGTAGCCCAGGACTCTCTGTTCCCTCTAGTTTATGCAAGTAATCGAGACCCCAATCTTGCTCAGTATTCTACCCCGCCATACGCGCCGAGAGTGAGATAGATGGACCATGGGGACGGGGAGGGAGGTGCAAATGCAGTAGTCCAGGACTCTCTGTTCCCTCTAGTTTATGCAAGTAATCGAGACCCCAATCTTGCTCAGTATTCTACCCCGCTACACGCGTCGAGAGTGAGATAGATGGACCATGGGGACGGGGAGGGAGGTGCAAATGCAGTAGCCCAGGACTCTCTGTTCCCTCTAGTTTATGCAAGTAATTGAGACCCCAATCTTGCTCAGTATTCTACCCTGCTATACGCGTCGAGAGTGAGATAGATGGACCATGGGGACGGGGAGGGAGGTGCAAATGCAGTAGTCCAGGACTCTCTGTTCCCTCTAGTTTATGCAAGTAGTCGAGACCCCAATCTTGCTCAGTATTCTACCCCGCCATACGTGTCGAGAGTGAGATAGATGGACCATGGGGACGGGGAGGGAGGTGCAAATGCAGTAGTCCAGGACTCTCTGTTCCCTCTAGTTTATGCAAGTAGTCGAGACCCCAATCTTGCTCAGTATTCTACCCTGCTATACGCGTCGAGAGTGAGATAGATGGACCATGGGGACGGGGAGGGAGGTGCAAATGCAGTAGTCCAGGACTCTCTGTTCCCTCTAGTTTATGCAAGTAATTGAGACCCCAATCTTGCTCAGTATTCTACCCCGCCATACGTGTCGAGAGTGAGATAGATGGACCATGGGGACGGGGAGGGAGGTGCAAATGCAGTAGTCCAGGACTCTCTGTTCCCTCTAGTTTATGCAAGTAATTGAGACCCCAATCTTGCTCAGTATTCTACCCCGCCATACGCGTCGAGAGTGAGATAGATGGACCATGGGGACGGGGAGGGAAATGGCAGTATCCAGGACTCTCAGTTCCCACTATTTTATGCAAGTAGTCGAGACCTTGCCATCTTTCTCAGTAGTTCTAACCCTGCAAAACGTTGTCAGAGTGAGATAGATGGCCATTGGACGGGAGTCAGGTCCAGGGCAAATGCAGTAGTCCAGGACTCTCTGTTCCCTCTAGTTTATGCAAGAAATCGAGGCCCCAATCTCGCTTAGTATACCCGTACCCCTATGCGTATAGCGGGAGAAAAATACTACGTGTCGATGCGTCCAAGTATATCACATCTCGGATCAATATTATGGCATCTTTGCACTTTTATTAAATCTCACCTTTTTCATGGTCCACATACAATAACCTAAAAAGAAAATATTTGGTAAAAATCTCTACGAATTTTATATAGTATCAATCTGACGACTTTAACTGTGTTATTAGACCTTTTAAGTGTTCACCGCAGCCCCATCCTTTTTCCTGATAGCGACCCGTAACCAATATAGTACTTCCATATTCAGGTATTTAGGTTCAAGTAGTTCTTTGAGCTTCTTTGATTTTGTCAAATTTCTATTGCTAACAAACCTAAAGCAAAAGGTATTCACCAAATGTCATTGGTAAAAATTTTAATTTCTTCAAATATTTACTCAGAGTATAGATTGTTGTTTTTTAGTTTAACTTTTTCAAATCCAGTTTCTTCTTAATTACTTAAGAGAAATATATTACATTTTGATTTCAAACATACAAATACATAGGTACAGCCTAAGTCCGTTATTATACTTAAATCCCTCATATTGCATAATAGATATTGGTTAAATGTTAGGCCAACAAGGCACGCTCAGTTAAAATATTATCTATAGTTTTAGAGTCAATCTTACTTATGGAAACAACTTTCTTCGAAGACTTAATAATCGCCTGCAAGAATGGTAAACGATGAGCTCTTCACGTAGGATATGCAGACATGTCATTTCATCCATTTGATACAGTGATAGTTAAAAAACCTCAATTGCCCATCACCACGGACGTAAGTCGTACGCATAGTCATTAACCAAAAATGACACTAAATACAATTACCCAGTGAATAGTCACATTTACTATTCTCTCATCCCAAAATCATCATTAAACCATTTATTTCAAGCTCGGCTAATCCTACATAAAACAGTCAAGCCCCTTTGAAAACCTAGGATTATGAGGATTTACCCAAATCTTGTTTAATGCCCTTAAAGTCGGTTATTGTTGCTTGTGTGTTTGACTCATATATTCGTTGAAAGTCTTTCATACGCTAGTGCATTAATATATACCCCCGTCGCAGCAGACCTGCGTACTCAGCGAATTTACAAATCAATAATAATAATAATAATACATAACAAGTTTTATTAAAATCTGTCCATAAACGTGAGAATTATTTGTCTATCCTCTATAAGATTATTATGGGAAAGATTGTGCAGGTTTGCTGCTGTGAGTAACACTGAAAGTAGTCATTTATAACATAAACAATTTTAATTTTTAACATTCATACCAACTTTCATCAATATCTGTCCATAAATAAAGGAGTTTATTCCCTATATGATTAACATGGGAAAAGAGTATGCAGGTTTGCTGTCATGATAAACACATAAACTATTAATTTTAAACATAAATGGATGGATCTCAACCATATGAAGGTACCAAGTTACCAAGTTAAATCCAAAAATATTGGAGATATATATACTAGGTGTCAATAGATAAATCTACTATCAAGGATTCATTGGTTAATTCTATTATATAAATACCCAACTTTAAATTAACTTAATTCAATGGTTCACGTTTTTTTAGAAAACCATGATTTCTAGAAGAACACAAAGTAAGAATCACAAACAAAAACAAATTACGTCTGTGAATCAAGTTTGAACAAAATTTGTATACTATTTAAAGTTCTACAATAACAAATTTACGATTATAAAATGAATATTGGAATCGTCATTTGGTAAACACAAATTACAGTGTTTGTCAGCTAAAAGTATCGCATCATACCACACACTATCACACATATGTTATACAGGGTGCGGCAGGTAAATCTGACGATTTTTCACCATAACCTATAATCATTATAACTGCAGTATCTGTAAACATTTTTTTGCATTTATCATATTTTACAATTCTTAAAAAACATGCAATTTTATACAAAAACATCATTTTCTCATTTATGGGACACAGAACACTTACAAATTTAAATTTTAAAAATAACGTCATTTAGGTGGTGATCATTTCTCTGTATACATGTGTCGAGTGAGCAGCAAACCTGCATACTCTTTCTCATGTTAATCTTATGGAGAAAAGGCAAACTCCTTTATTTATGTCTAGATAATGATAAAACTTGATATATGGTCAGAATAAAAATAGTTTATGGTAAAAATTCCTACTTTCAGTGTTCCTCACAGCAGCAAACCTGCACACTATTTTCCATGTTAATCTTATGGAGAATAGGTGAATACTCTAATTTATCAACAGGTATTGATTGAACAATCTTGTCACGTACTTGTATTGTTATTACAATATTATTGATTTGAAAATTCGTTGATTACGCAGGTCTGCTGCTACGGGGGTATTTATTATCCTTACGTGTGTGTGTTTTAGCACCAATTATAACGAATAAAAGGTCTAATACTTTTTGTTTGGTAAAATGTGTATTAGTACATTCGAAAACTGTATAATTATAGGATAGTTCAATGAAAACATTACCTTAAAACGTTGCCCACAAGAGTAACAATCGACTTACCAAAATGATTAGGCTATGTTAAAAATTTCCTTTATTTTAGTAATCCTCTCTTTCAACACCTAAAACACGTTTATTCCATTTGTTATCCACAACTGTAAATATAAATTATAGTAACAACTTACTATCATACTTAAAGATAACTAGAAAAATTACATTAGGCGGAGATCTCAGACAAAAACAAACGTTGTCAGTGAGTAGAATGAAACTAAAGTTGTTATATACAAATAGGTCTATAGATTCAAGATCTTGTTTATTTATAGCTATGCAACGATCAAAACTAAATTTTTTCTACACGATCCAAGCGTAATTAACAGTAAAAATTTCATACATATAAATAATTAATCCATTTTGATATAACTAAATATTTGAGATTGCACCTTTAAAATTTGAAACTTATAATGTAAACGATATTGGTAATTCTGGTGGTTATCTTTCATGAATCGAACAACTTGAGACGGCAAGAGAAATCAAGGTTTTTTGTAAATAATTATGCAGAGGTGGAAGTGTTTAACATAAATGTATGTAGAAATTAGACATTGCATCAAAAATACAAATTACGAACTTAAAGTATGTTTGAACGTATTAAAGCTGCGAACGAACCGTTAGAGAAATATATTTCAAATGGATCCTCTTACGTGGCCTGTTACTCGTATGCTGTCCTTGTCTCATAAGTTTAGTATCTATGATTACTGTTTTAGGCATAGGTATATGTGGCTGTTTCTTTCTGAAAAATCTATTTAAGTGCAACTATCACCCTTGGGCGAAAAAGTATATTTGGGATATTTCTAGTGTTAAATATTTTATGCCATGTAAAAATCAGAAGCATTTAAAGCTCGTTGGACAAAGAATAGAGAAGTTTCAGAACGACGTCCTGAATAATGTTGTTTACGGAAATATCTGAGCTAGTAAGCAGATGCTAGTGGTAGAGGGCTGCTTTAATTTATAGCCCATTAATGTGTAGCTTCCCTTGCTTCTTCAACCTTGTTCAATCCTCATTCCCTCAGTGCATCAAGCCTCTACTGTAAACACAATCATTAATAAGGTTTGCTCTTCACGTTTTGTAAAAAAACTGGTTATCAGATCAAATCATCTTCAATGTAATGAGGTTATCAAACATGTCGTTAGGATATACCATAATATAAAAATAAACAACAATTAATTGTGTTTCATGCAGTTGTTAACACTATAAAACTATTTTCTGTTAGAACGCTCTTAAGTTTTCCTATAAACATACAGATACCATTTCCAAATTATATTTTATTTATATGGAAGAATCATGGAACTTTTATTTTCTACAGTATCCGATTACCTAGAATATGCTATGGTCCTGTTTAAGGATTGTGGAAAGTAAACGGTAACTAACACTTCATTCTACCACTAAAAGTCTCTTGTGTAGCATAACTTATTTTTATTCAATAAAAATTATTCGCATTTGAATACAGTACCTGGTGACCGAGCTTTGCTCGTTTAGAATAATACATGTATTATAAAAATTAATTAGAAAAATTAAAACACATTTATTACTCAATGAAAACATTTATGTGGTTTAAATCAAACCGATTTAATACATCATAATTAATATAGCACTGAACAAAAAAAGTATTGCCCCTGATGGGATTGGAACACGTGACCTTCGTGTTACGAGGCCAACACGCTACCGCTGGACCACGGCGTCAGCCATATGAGCAACGTTAAGGTGTTTTAGCCAACCTCGATTGTTTTAGCCGATCATTTACTGTTTAACTATCCATACAGTTATTATTAGCCTGTGACCAACTGATTTTGTTAGAAACGGAATGAGGATTGAAAAGCAAAAGAGAAATTTAATTTACACCAATTATTTGGTTTGTTACAGTAGCTTCAAGCAATACAACGAATACGTTTTCTATCAAAACACGGAAGATTTTGGAAATACTCTTTCCTGCTTTTATTTCGCACAGTTATGTTACCCTTAAGTTTTTACAAATTGTTTAGTAACCTGATAATTTTACATTTATTACATACATAAAATAAATATTTATGAAAAACCTCTATTCACATATTGTTCTTTGCCGTCTTCAATCAAGAACTGTCAAACGGTTATAAACAGCTGTTTTGGTTTGTATTGTTTACATTTGATTCTCCATAAGCGTAATGTTAAATTTTTAGATTTTAAACTTAATATTACAAGAAAACACGAATTTTCCTGGACATTAGACCTATCTAGAACTTTTTTTCTACTCGGAAATTAGTTATTTCCAAAATTTAAAGAAATTCCTTAGTGCCGTTTTCGAGATCCGTGTGCAAATATATATATACAAACCTTGCTCGTATTATAGTATTGGATTAAGCAAACTTTTTTTGACACTTGCTGAATACTTTCTAAACACAGTTGTGTGTTTTAAGCCTACTCTCCCTCCTCCCACATTGACGCAAGAGCAAAATATTTTAGTAGTATTTTTAGCTTGAATACGAGCTAGGAGGGTGATTACTAGTGATAATACGAGCGTGATTACGTCACATTAAAAATATATTTATTATTTTTATTCCCCATAACAATAAAATTCGGAACAATATATTTTCTTCACTATCAACTACAGATAACCAAAAGAGTTTACCACCAAGATTCTAGTCACGAAAGTGGCACGTTTGATGGTTTGTCGTTGGTAGTTTTATTTTCCTCCCCCATGTTCAAATGGAAGAAACAGTTACTATTGCAATGTTTAACTGAATCTAGCAGATCCCGATGAATCATTCTATTACAACACAACAATACCGCCTTTGTAACTACAGGGCAGCCATTCTCGGTACTGTTCACGTGGCAATCAGCCCGTGGTAAGCGAGTATTCATTTGCAGAAATGGGCGAATCCAAGTACCTATTCTCATAAACTTGAACCGTCATCGTTGTCTGCCATTTATAACGATGTATAAAGGAAAGTCGATACAGTCAAATTATAGTCTCATTTTTCTGGTATGTATATTTAGTAAAATTAAAATTAAAATTTACACTTCTCCTTTACATCTCCTTTTTTGTAAATGGTTCATTTTGCTGAAATAATAAATAAGGTGTTTTTAATTAATAAGTGAGAAATACAATAAAAACTTATTATCCTACGTGAGCCCTATGTGTTTAATAAATAAAACAAATTATAAAAAAGGTATTACTATTTTTAAAATTTATTTTTGCTTCCAGTGATTTGTGGAGTTGTCCCTCGCAGTCTGTTATTCTAACTTGTCACTGGGGTGATAAGCCCATCAAACTGTGCTGACACTGTAACGTGCAAAAAATGTTAAAAAAACTTTATTCCCCATTAATGGTGGTTGATTGGCTGGTTCATTTTTTAACAATCAATTTCACCTCTTTATAAAATTAAATCAACCAAACTGTCCGTCTTAAGTCAGCTGTAGGTTCGCAATCCTATTTTTATTTCAGCTTCAATTGCTTTTTTTTATTTCCGTGTTATGCCATGGAGTCAGTTTGATGACCAATCCATCTAAGAATGGTTCTAGTTTGTTGGAATTTATTTTTCTTTATCACACGGTCAACATATTGAACACCCTTCTAAAGTATAGTTCAAAACCATTTTATCTCCCGTATCAGTTGAAGACTAAAATTTAAAAGATCAAAGGAAATCCTATCAATCTTTAATCCAATCGTAGTAGCTACTATTTTGGGAAATTTTGTTTTCAAATGTTGACACTGAATAGTTTACATTCAGATTCCTACATTGATATTCTGTTGTGGTATGGTCTATCAATTTAAATTTTGTAGCCGCGATTCACAACGTCAACTCAAAATATTTAATCGAATCTCTTAGAGTTATAACTGCGATTGATTAAGCTTCTCAGATCATTTTCGAGGGAAAAATGATATACCTTTGTAATAAATCAAACTTGATTGTAAATGAATATTGAAAACCGTCGTTTGTTAACGGATTACAGTATTTGACAGTCAAAAGTAATAAAAATCACATGTTATACAAGAGTTTGTTTACATTCGATCCATCGATGTCATTTATTTTTGTTTATGATACTTTCGGGTGTGCTGTTAGTACCAGTGTTAACGTATACAGGTGTAATATTTTTCTCTCAGAAACATGTGTGCTGGTACATTCCAAAACGGTTAATATATTGGATAATTTAATAAAATACAGGACCTTCAGTTACTGTAATGTAAACAATTATAATTTACCATGTCAACTCAAAATATATAATCAAAACTATTACATTAGAACTACGAGAAAGCTTCCGAAATTCAAAGTGAAAATACCTGGTGAAACAATATCTATGTAAATATTACGTTTAGTTCTTCGTTATAATTTGGTTCCCCAAGTGATACTTATATGGCACTGGCGTTAGTAAAACTATTTGCGAAAATCAGCCTTGACCACAACACGTCCACTACGGCCACTTAGCAACAGTATTATACCTTCACGCTCTGAATATTAACAATCTCTCACCCACGTTAACTGCAATGTTAATTCACGTTAACTGCAATGTCTCTCTTCATGTTCCAATTACATTTTGTCCATACAATTTTATGATTCTTAAGAGATACTCTTTAATCAGTTTTTTTCTTCTTGGATAGCAAATTGTTTATAAAAATGGAGGGAGAAATGTCAGGAAGACAGTTTACATTTCTTCTGTTTTAGATTTCCTCGCATTTCCTTATTTTCTGTTTTAGTATGTTTATTTTAAGAGGGTAACATCCTCTTTTACCCATACCTTGCCTGTCCACATAGATAACAGATTTGTACGTGGGACGTATCTAACAAAGATATAGGTAAGTCGATACCGTGGATAGAGAAACTGATCAGCATATACAGGAACTGAACCAGGACCATCGCTGGCTCAGATTCAGAATTCGTCACACTACCAACTAGACCACCGACGACCCAAATGATTTGTTTTTACAACACTCACTCTATTATATTAAATTATTACGAGATTTTACCATTGACATAGCCAATAGTGTAGTTTTTAAGTGTAAACCGTATAATAGTAAAATTGTTACTGATGAAATTTGTCAATTAACTCGAAACCGACCAAAAATTAGGTTTCATTACTTACAAATGTAGCTACTACAAATCAATAGCTTTTACTTGTCTTAAGTATATGTGATGTGATCAAACCTTACGGATAGTACTTTACAAACTGACTTATTATAAAACAGTAACCTCTCACTAATGGGAGATAATTTGAAAAATTCATTAAGGCTTAGGCTGAGTTGGTAGCGTGACGGACTCTCCTGTTTGGATGCTATTTATCAACACTTTTAACATAGAAGTGTATCCTCTCAAGCTTATCTTCAATTGATGCACGTTACACAAATAGGTTCGTAGTATTTGTGGGTGAGCAATAAATTAACAACTGTTTGTTTATGGCAAATGAGTAAAATTTATTAGAAATAACATAAATGTTTACTTTCA
Organism: Nephotettix cincticeps; assembly: GCA_023375725.1. Classification (NCBI taxonomy): domain Eukaryota; kingdom Metazoa; phylum Arthropoda; class Insecta; order Hemiptera; family Cicadellidae; genus Nephotettix; species Nephotettix cincticeps. Next base: position 3,817,162 of record CM041784.1, on the reverse strand, counting down.
CTATACACAAAACTAATTTCCGCGAATCTCCCACTGAGCAATCAATACGAACGATATATTTTTTATATGGTTCCAGTTTTGTTTTAGCTTATTTAGTGTGAGATTCTAACTACGTTGAAGCATATTCTTTATGAGTTCTATTTACCACGACTACCACTACTGGATAAAACATTTCCCCTAACGTTTTAGTGAGTTGAAAACACTTATCTTACAACATAACAACAATCAATGTAGCAATTAAGTGTTTGACAGTATATTTTAATTTCCGAAATTGATTTCCCTCCGTTACATCAAGGGCGTTTAACGTAAAATATTTTGGGCCGTTCAACTGAAAAATAATCTTCCTCCCGGGGCACAGCCCAGTGCTCCAGCTCCTCCACCTCTGACAGATGATGATGGATCATCCTGCGTCTTATCCTTTTTCATGGACAGGCCGCTATTAAAATGGAGGAAGAATCCGTCGGTAAACAGATTTATCTTAAATAAAACGATGTTTTTATACATCCACCGCCTTTTCCCTAGTACCTTACAACTAGGATAATCATACAACTTTGCGATCTTTGTGTAAATTTTATATATATACAGGGTGCTCATTAAAGTTGGGGACAAACTTCGAGGGGTGATAGTACTCATCAAAATAAACAAAAAATTTCTTATAAACATATGTCGAAAAATCCTTCGTTTAGCCGCTAGCCGCCATTTTGTATTTTATACAATAAACGTTATATATAAATAATTATTTAAGATACAGAAACCAAACTTCGCACACAAATTTAATGGCTAAAGAAAAAAATATTCTCAAATTATCATTAAGTTTGCTTTCATATTTTAAAAATTACGGTGGTTAAAAATATTTTAATTTTAATAACAAAAAACCATTAACTTTAAGAACCGCCGCCATTTTGAAAATATAAAATCAAACTTAATGATACTTTGAGAATATTTTTCTCTTTGGTCAATAAATGTGTGTGCAAAGTTTGGTTTCTGTTTCTGGCCAGTGGCTAAACGAAGGATTTTTCGACATATATTTATAGGAAATTTTTTGTTTATTTTGATGAGTACTATCACCCCTCGAAGTTTGTTCCCAACTTTAATGAACACCCTGTTATATTATATATATATATAAATGTATGTATATGTATATTGTATCTGTGCGCTCCAATAATTAGTGAGTGTAAGTCTAAGTATTTTTATGTATGGTACTGTACTTTTGTACCGCGATTTGTATTAAGTACTTATATTCAATATTATTTTGCTTGGAAAGTATAATAGTATTATTTGAGACCTTGAACTCTGAAAGTTGACCTGTACGTCATTACAAGGTTGTTTAAATATCTTCGTTTGACGAATAGTACTATATTAAATAATGGCATATTTCTACAGTTGTAATAATAATAAGTAGAATCAGTAATGAGTATTGTTAGTAACTTTAAACCTTATTTTTCAGTAACCATGAAATGAATATTTAACTTTTGATACAATTTACTTTGAACACAATGAGGAATATTTCTCTGTCTTTTCCAATCATACATATATATAAAATTAAAAAAATAGCCTAAGCAAAATTTTAAATTACAGTTCACCTTTATTGAATGAGCATCTCTTCGCAAAGCTATTTGTTCAGTAACCAATTCCATTACGTTCTGCAAATTTTAACAACCCTGCCAATTAGTTTGAAGACTAAACAAAGGCTGAAGAATTGTCATCTGGAATCATTTTTTCTAGCTTTAAAAATTATTTTTGTGCATTCACTGACCAATTAATACTCTCAAGAAGTGAAAGCGTTTAAGATGAAATGTGCTTAAGTAATTAATTAAGTAATTTTATTTATTTGTGAGAACGATTTTACAAAAAGGCCCTCCTAGGCACAAAGACCTATTAGAAGGGACTTATATGCTAAATAAATTAAATGCTACATTTGGTGGCTGTTTGATCTTGAGAATTTCCAAAAAATATCTTATAAAGTCAATTTGTTCTTGAGCGAAGCAGTTAAGAGTGTTCATCAGCGGTGGAAAATTGGGTTTTTACATAAGAACAATGTTAATTTGGTGACAGCATTACTGGCCACGCAAAAGATGGGATGTTAAGTTAAGTGATTATCATTAAGTTATATAAGTAAGTTAACTTATATTAAGCTATATAAGTTATATCAATTATTAAGTTAGTTAGCAGTTAAAGCTAAAGTGATTATCTAGAACATTTCTTTATCAAATGTTTAAGCTTTTTTTATTTCTAAATATAACAATTAATTTACCTCCTTCAATTGTCAGGCATAATAACATTGTTGCATAGTCAGATAAGGCTGCATACTAGTTACTTTTTTCAAAAAATAAAATAAAAAATTAATTATTTTTTTCCATAGATAACTGTAACTAATAACTCAACTATGATATAACTCAAGCAATGTAACATAAATACTCGTACAATAATAAAAAATTGTAATAACCCACAAAAGATTTAAACTTAAAATTGTTCATATTTGAAGTGACTAAAATGGGCACAGGTACTGTGGACTCTAAAATAACTATGGTATCAAATTCGCTTCTAAAAAAAATCCGCTTCATGAATTTTAATCAATTTTTATTTGTGATAGTAGACTATTTTCAAAAAAAACAATAATGATTCATTCTTATAGTACACAAAATATATGAAATTAAGAAAAGTTCTAACGTTTTTCATTACATTTGGCTGTACTCTGTTTTGAGACATATTTATCAATGTTCTAGTTTAAACTAGCTGGTGAGATAAGCTATGTTTGGGGAGCACGGCCCTTAGTGGGGCCAGTAATACTGTTACGAATATTAACATTGTCCTTATGTGGCTAAAATACCTGTTGGCCCTGATGACGACTCTAAAATGGCTGCTAAGAAGCCACGCTTGACTTTAACTGGCAAGATAGTTTATTGTTTGGGGACATGATCCCATAAGGACAAGTATAAGAGGGCAGTAAATCATTTGATCCATCGAGTGCCTAGTGATGGAACAAAGGGAGCTAGATTCAATATAATCGAAGGCGCACAGAGCCGAGCTGGCGAGAAAGGCAGAACAGGGCAGTCAATAGGGGTCACCCCGCCATCTGTGACTCAGAAACAACCGCTTATCAGGAAAAGGCAGGCACAGTGTGCAACACTAACCGACGTCGCTATGAAACATTTTGGGAGAGGGGTAAACAAACAGTTTTCCAACAGTGTACCACTAGGATTATAATCTTAAATGTATTCCAGGATATATAGATAAATATTTAATTTCACACAATGTTATTGTAATAATGTTATAGCTGTGTTAAAAATGTAATGTATACTTAAAATCACAATACATCTTGGCAAAACTGTTGTTCAAACATAGTTTTATTGGAATTTTAAAATTGAAGTAAAAGTCAAGTATATTTTATGCAGAACTCTTTTAAACCACTGGTACTAGTACTATATTAAACAGATGTTATTAAACTTTTTAATAATAATTAAAATAATAATATATAACTAACTATTTATACACCCAATCTGGCATGTATCAGTGAAATTGTCCTTTAACTCTTCTGAAACTATTTCTTTTTTTATCTAATTTTTTGTTTATTTCCGTTTCAAATTTTACTGTGACGTATTGGTGGATAGGTATACGCTAAATACGGAAGTTGGTACTGATTTCAAAAGCTAGATATTTTGGATTTATTCATTTGAATAACTAAGAATAAAAATTACAAGATTGTGGTAATATGTATGAGGACTAATATATAAATATATATTAATAAAAGTGAAAAGTGTAAAGATATAACAGAACTTTAGGCCCCTTTTGTCATTGTTTGCAAGTATAAATTGTGGAACTCTAAGAATATGCTTCAACGTAGTTAGAACCTCCCACTACATTATACAATGATTTTTTATGTTAGCATTATTTGGATATTTAATATGACTGAATAGAAAGTAAGAAGATTATTTTTCACATTGTAATTTCATTTCGAAAACTATATTACCTTATACTAGGGGTCAACGCCACGCTTAGCAGGTGTCCTTATATTTAGCAACGAACTAGGAGCCTTCTGTCTTGGGGTGTCCTTTTACTAAAGGATAGCGTCATGCTTAGTAGCTTCATACTTATGAGGGAAATACTCATGCTTCACAGTAAGCTACATGCCAAAGGGGTATCAATCATGCTGAGGGAATAACTTCACAATGATAGGGTAGTCTCATCCTAGAATGCAGGCTGGACCTGAGGGAAAGACTCATGCTTCACAGTAAGCTACATGCCAAGGGGGTATCATGATGCTGAGGGAATAACTTCACAATGATAGGGTAGTCTCATCCTAGAATGCAGGCTGGACCTGAGGGAAAGACTCATGCCTCAGAGTAAGCTACATGCCAAGGAGGTATCATGATGCTGAGGGAATAACTTCACAATCATAGGGTAGTCTCATCCTAGAATGCCTCAGACGGCAAGTAATAGTTTAAATATGATCCACATTCATTTGGAATGCTTTTACTTTATGTTTTTACAATATAAAATATTTCATAAATTGTAAAACTTCTTAGTAAACAACATATAATAAATAAAATATGGTTTAAATATATAGTAATACTTTTATTTACTGTAGTTTATGTGCACCACATGTAATCAACACCTTAATAAGAAATTTATAATTTGATCTGAATGTAGGTTTTACCTTTAACATTAAAAGAAATCCTAAAAGTAAAAATTTAATACATAATTCCTCCTAAAAAGGAATTTCTGAGGATACGATTTTTGCGATTTCTACAAAGCAATTTTTACACTTGGTACAAGTAAATGATTTTTACGTTTTATAGCTATCTGTTATAAATATATTTAGCCTATATTTAATAAATGTTAAGAACACAACATAAAACGCATTAACATGGGTAGGAAGTATTTAGATATTCGGTGAAGTGATTAAACAATAAACCTAAGCTTGTAGCGATTGCATTCAGGGAGTGACTGGGAGACCGGGAGATCGAGAATCGCCTTCTCCCAACACGTCTGCCAAGGTTTATGTTGAATATTTCCCCCGCCATAAAATCGTACGCAACCTGCAGGTTTGGTTGCCCTATCTTTCCCGGCTTTCTGTTTTACGCACCTCCCGACAATATATACACTCATCGTCGTCTAAACATTTCTAGATTATTCTATTTCTGTTGAATGTCAAAATTGAGCTACGAAAAGTTTATAGTAGCCGAAACAATGTCCATCCGAATAATATTCCAAATTTAACTTAGAACAAGGATCAAACATTATTTAGAATTTTTCGGGAGGGTTTTTAGTTTTTTTGGTGAGCTATTAACTATTAATAAGATGTATGAAAACTTTATTATAATTAGTTAAAATTTACTGTAGTGTTAATTCTATGAGATCTTACGTTAGAAAAGACTAGGTCACACAGTATCGTGGTTTATAAAGAAAGAATCTTTAAATAGTCAACTCTAGCAATATACTCAAGTGAGTTTAAAAATAAGTGGGATTGCATGATTTTAAAACTCAGATAATTTGACTTAATCAAAGGATTTTCATAAATTGATGATGATGATGATTATTATTATTATATAATTACTAGCTGAACTGACAATACTTAACGTCATTCTCATATTAATCACAATTCAACCAATTGATAGCGTATGAGTATGTGTATTAGTATGCTTTCAGAGATGTTAAATGTAGAAGCTGTGTTGAATAAAAACTTAAAGTCATTTTAATTAACGGTTATATCTTAAACTGTTCTAAAGCGAGTATATTTATTCTTAGAGTAAATTATCTACAAATACAGAAATAATAAATTTCAAAATAATTAGTTTTAAGTAATATCCGTAAGAAGAAAGTAATGGATGTACCAAAAAGCAAAAAATGTTTTATGCCGACTGTCCGTTATGAATCTTAATTCAGATATGTATTGTATAGAGTGCCATAGGAGTGTATATGTCCGACCGAGACAAAATTTGAGAGAGACGTGTATTCCTGCATTTGCTTGGACGAGTTCGTAATCCAGACATATCGGTCAATGGGAACGGGTAGTTTGGGGGGATTTTGTACTCAAAAATTGTTTTTTTGCGTTTTTCATATGTAATTTAAATTTTTTAAACTTTATCTTTCACCATTAGAATTAGCTGAAAAAACTACACAATTTAGTTCTTTAAAGTTTTTTTCATCTTGATATATTTGGATGAAACTTGATATTTAGCTTCATCTGGTTGAGATCCATTCATTTATGCTTCGAAATCATAGTTGATGTGTTTATCATCGCAGCTAACCTGCATACTCTTTTCCCAGGTAAATCATATGGGGAAAAGACAAACTCCTTTATTTATGGACAGATGTTGATGAAACTTGATATAAATGTTAAGATAAAAATTGTTAATGGTATAAATGACTTCTTTCAGTGTTCCTCACAGCAGCTAACCTGCACACTCTTTCCTATATTAATCTTATGGAGAATAGGCAAATAATTCTCATGTTTATAGACATATTTTTATGGTAGATTTTTTAAGATTTTTTATGGTAGAAATGCCTACTTTCAGTGTTCCTCACACCAGCAAACCTGAACACCATTCCCAGTGTTAATTTATCAATAATAGGCAAATAATTCTCATATTTATCGACAGATATTGATAAAACTTGTCATATATTATTATCACAATATTTTTTATTCAGAAATTCACTGAGTATGCAGGTCTGCTGCGACATGTGTATTATTTATACCATTAATGCAGTATTGAGTATAATAAATTGTCATATATGTATAATGGTGTGAAGTCATAACCACAGCCATAACGATCTTTAGTTTTTTATTAAATTATCTATTTTTACTCTATTGAATCAAACAAATATTAAAGCAGGGAAGATTTGATCCTACTCTTGGTTCATCAAATGGATTTAAGGAATGGAAACATTGGTTCCAAATATTTACCACCACCGTAACAGATATCAAAGTTAAAGAATAGAAAAAAACTGAGATCGGCAGTTAATTTTCTATCATAGACTTACAACGGCTAAGAGTGTATTTGTTAATGCACTACAGTTAATGAGGGAAGGATATTGATGTTTTGTACCACAAAAGAACTTCCAAGATATGCTTGATAATCGTAAACAACAAAGTGGTAAAACCTGTGATCAATATTTACAAGCCTTGAGTAATTGAAGGTCGTATATTTATTACAAAATACAGTAAAGAGTTGATGCATATTTTCACAAATTGATTTGAAAATCATCCTATTACCAAAGCTAAAACAACAACACAAAGTAGAAAGGACAATTGCTGATTATACTTGATCACTGGTTAAAATATCTTGATAGGTACACATCACTCCCAAATCTGACTGTGCCACAGATTTGTAAAGCGGGGCAAGGGTTAAAGTCTTACATGAGTAACGAATCATTAATGAGTCTGAAAGGCGACTGAATATTTTACTCCACCTGAAAGGATATCCCTGAAAAGGCGTATGGATCCGTCGAGACGCGGTCCGGTGTCGTGCAACCGAATATTTGCAGGGCCGCGTCTAAAACTTGACGTACAGAGTGTTTCAGAACCTTCTACCAGCCTTTATGTTATTCTTCTTGGGTCGGTTTAAAATCTCAATTAAATCACTTGTCAACCGTCCGGAACTCCTCGTTTACTCAAGGAGCATTTTTTTATCTTTTCCCCAAAAGCTCCGTGAAACGTTTTAGTAATAAACTTAATAATAGTGAGGATAGCTTATCGTAAAATTTAAAAAAAACTCAATTTGAAAATTTTGACGAAAACAATACTTTCTCGTTATTTTATCGTATAGGGGGAGAAAGTAAAAATCATGTACTGTATCTAACCTAAAAACTTAGTTTTTTGTTTTATTCATCTTATCTGTGTACATATCGGTTTATACTCTCTTGTATTCTGTGGCACTTAAGAGTTATAAGGGAAAGACCACGTTAAAGTTATGTTTATACTTTAGAAGCATAGTACAACAATGCTTGAATCATACTGTAACTGACCAGCTGTATGTATTACAACCACACAAAAAATAATATATCCCATAATTTTTCTTCCAACCTCACAAAGCCCTAAAGTATAGAACCATGTAGCAGTATTATATTCAAACCCTTACTCAGCGATCTCTAAAATTAGGTTAGGTCAACTTTCCATAACCGACTGCATTAGTGATATTGCTGCAAAAACACTCTCCGATCGGGGAGTGGAAGCTCTCGGTAATCTTATTTCAGTGTAAAATCTTTTAAGTGGGAACTCTTTTCGAAAAATATTCCTTAAATTAAATAGGATACATAAAGTTTAGGTCAGGTTAGTTTTAAAATCTAATATAAGATTTTTCCCCAAAGATTCTTATTATGTTAGCAAATCATATCGTATTTTAATTGAGAAAAAACTATTGTGTGATTCCTCATTTTAAAAAACATGTTTTAAGGTACGATGGTAAGTATAGGTTATATATCAAACGAGTGGATTTTTTGCACTAAATTATTCTTGAAACCCTAAATTGTTTAAGATAGGTTATTATTAAAGATGAGGATATTAGCGTAACATGCAGGTCTGTTGTAATGGGGGTATTAATAGTGTTAAAAGGTTAAAAAAATTGACACGTTAAAAAGTTATTTTATTATATTAAATGGAAATGAAATCAGTCAGAGTTTCTCAATCAAGTATGCACGGTTTAACAATAATCAATCATAAATAAATAAGAATGTAACTATAGGTATTCTAATTTATTTTAAAAAGTTATACTGTGACTTTTTCTATTTACCTTATTTTAGCATTTAACAAATAAATTATTTCTATGACTATTCATGACTCGACTTTGTAGGCGACTACAAAGAAAAATTTATGAACACTCCTAAGACTTCGTTATAGCAAGCAATGCCACTAGAAGAAAGGGCTTGTGACGATACGCAAATTAAATATTATTTTCATTAATATATTCACCCTCTTTGTACTTGGAAAGTTCCATTAACCTATGTGAATTTTGTTTACTTCGCCGGTACCTTGACAAGTACAGTAATGCTATTTAGGAACGTGGAAGGTAGAAAACAATACGATCACACACTAGTAAAATAAACATACACTTATAATTTTTATTTTTAGATGATTACAAATGTATGCTTGGTAATTTTCACAACCATCCCCTTGGTGAGTGTTTTTCACTATTTTTTTGTTAGCTTCTGAACGTAAAGCAGTAATGATATTGTTTCAGAGCGTCACTGTCTACTTAATATTGACTCGCCCCTAACATTGATTGAGTCTCAATCACATATCTGTTATCTCGATGGGCGTAAGGTATAAGAGGGGCTGTCAACTTCCAGCAAATGTACTATGTGTTTAAATTTCAAAAACGTACCTCAGCCTGCTGACCGCTGGGTCAGGGAAGTGCCGTTCGGCTGCCCATCCATCGTAGGGGAGTTTGTAATTTCGCAAGCCTTTGTGGCTAGAGGGAGCTGGCGACGGCACTTCAACCAGTATTACCCTCTTCCCCCCCTTTACCCTCTTCCCCCCTTACCCTCTTCCACTCGTCACCTGAACCACCTTTCCATTCACCTTCACCCGACTCTCCCTTTACCTTGTGCCTTACGTCCATAAATTTCACTTTTCGTTAGACACACAGTGAACGAGAGAATATGAATAGAGGTTTGGACTTGCTTTTCTTCCTTTGTCAATTTAAAACGCCTCTAAATCGATCACTTTATGGATTTTCATAGTCAAGTGCAAGTGGTTTTATTGCCTAAAATAATGATATATGTAACATTCATTTGACACTTGTAGTGTAATGCATATATGTTTTTAATTTACGAAAATTAATAGTAAAAGACAAGATGTAAAATGTGTAAAATAATGTGATTAACAGGTACCAGCGTTGGCTCAACAACATATTTTTTATATTTGTTTATACTAAGCATACACTCGTATTTACCACGTTTAAATTGCAACTGTGAAACTTAAGCGTAGTGAATATTGTAATCTGCACCAGTCATGTGTTTTATTTGTAATTTATATTGAAACGTTATCATGTATTTTGTATTTTTAACCTCAAAATTAAATCAGATCCCATTTAATTTCCAAAATATATACAGGGTGTTCATTAAAGTTGGGGACAAACTTCGAGGGGTGATATAACTCATCAAAATAAACAAAAAATTTCCTATAAACATATGTCGAGAAATCCTTCGTTTAGCCGCTAGCCGCCATTTTGTATTTTATACAAAAAACTTTATATATAAAGAACTATTTAAGATACAGAAACCAAAATTTGCACTCATATTTATTGGCCAAAGAGAAAAATATTATCAAAGTATCATTAAGTTTGCTTTTATATTTTCAAAATGGCGGCGGTTCTTAAAATTAATGGTTTTTTTGTTATTTAAATTAAAATATTTTTAACCACCGTAATTTTGAAAATATAAAAGCAAACTTAATGATAATTAGAGAATACTTTTTTCCTTAGCCATTAAATATGTGTGCGAAGTTTGGTTTCTGTATCTTAAATAATTCCCACACCACCAAGTAAAATAGAGGATAAGCTACACGGATGTCCTTTAGAAGGCGATGCATAGTCCCACACCACCAAGTAAAATAGAGGATAAGCTACACGGATGTCCTTTAGAAGGCGATGCATAGTCCCACACCACCAAGTAAAATAGAGGATAAGCTACACGGATGTCCTTTAGAAGGCGATGCATAGTCCCACACCACCACGTAAGATAGAGGATAAGCTGCACGGATGTCCTTTAGAAGGCGATGCATAGTCCCACACCACCACGTAAGATAGAGGATAAGCTGCACGGATGTCCTTTAGAAGGCGATGCATAGTCCCACACCACCATGTAAGATAGAGGATAAGCTGCACGGATGTCCTTTAGAAGGCGATGCATAGTCCCACACCACCACGTAAGATAGAGGATAAGCTGCACGGATGTCCTTTAGAAGGCGATGCATAGTCCCACACCTTTGAAGCTGCAAGCGATATAGTCAGTAAGCTACGGATGTCCTTTAGAAGGCGATGCATAGTCCCACACACGATAAGTCACGGAGTCCTTTAGAAGAAATACAAAATGGCGGCTAGCAGCTAAACTAAGGATTTTTCGACATATGTTTATTAGACATTTTTTGTTCATTTTGATGAGTACTATCACCCCTCTTAGTTTGTCCCCAACTTTAATGAACACCCTGTAGATAAAAATCATAATAACCTTAGGGATGTGATCTCGTGAAACCATTCGCATAATTGAAGATAGACAGTAAACGTCCCTAAAGAAGTGTGAATAAATTATGTAAAAAAGGTTGGCATATCCTAGCGTTCGTTAATGACATAGTAACTTCAAAATTAGACTGCTATTACTGCTAAACTAATACTTTTATACTATTGAAAATACCTGCCCCCAAAGCAAATCGATGGGATCCATCATAACTCTTTTACGACTCATAAAACATAAGTTATTTGGCAAAATCTACTAAGTAATTTGATAGCAGTAAATGTTATAATCGATCGAGTTAAGTTCCGTTAAGCTATAAGCTAGTTGGGCTATATACTCTTAAAAGACCACCTAAAATGGCTTTTAAAAAGGCTCCTAGATTTAGAACTCGTTACTTACCGAAGTGAGGCGAATACAGTCCTTTATTTTGCGTCTGTTTTCGTAGCAGTGCGATTTATTATTCTAACGTTCGGTTCCACGTTGGGTAAACCTTGGAAAAATGAATCGGTCACAGCAGACCTGCGTCCTCAGTGAATTTCTATATCTTCAATAACAACCTATCTAAATTATTCAATAATCATTTTGTTTCAATTCAATTGCGAAAAATTCATGATATTTTGAAAATGCCAGCTCTCGGTTCTAGGTTAACTTAAGTACTTTTTGAAAGGTCTTTCAGATGAGATATCACTCAAAGGAGTTTATATTTTTAGAATCTGAGCTGCCCCATATGGAGAATGGGCAAAACAGGGGTACACAAAAATTCTGTTTTCATTACTTTGTTGCTGTACTTTGGTTAACCTTACTTAACCTATTGAATAGTTATGACGAGGTATCTCTACTTTTGTCTAACCCTGTATATTGCAGAGACCGATTGAGTTAAGGTTCTAAAAGACTAATTTTCTTGTATTTGGCTATATTTAATGATGATAAGAAAACCCATATTTTTGATAAATTATCTGTAACAATCCACAAACCCCAATTTTTTAGCACAATATCATTCCAAAATCCATCCTCGGGTATAGTGTACTTGGTTTTCGAACTTAAACCGACAAATCATCCTTTACATGTATGTACCGAGTTTAATTTTGATCGGAACATCGAACACACAAACACACACACACACTAATATATAATTATATACATACATGTACAGTATTGAACACTCGGGCTTTTGGTATCTGGAGACCTAAAACTGAAAGAAATTGGTCCCCGATCTAGGACTTGTATTGACGACTTTGTTCCATAGAGGAAATTCTCAAAAGATTTCAGCAAACCATTAGATTAATGTTTAAACATGACCAACAAAACTGATAAATGAAATCTTGAATGTTAATAAATGACCTGGAACTCCCAAGGACAACGGCGGGATCATCAGGCTGGCGTAATATTTTAATCTCTGGCCCCTTTTAACATTAATGTCATGAGTTGCGATTAACATCAGTGATCTGACACAAACGCATTACCTTAAGTAAAGCTGAAAATTGAATACATTTAGTAAAACTACAACATTCTTTAAAGTTTATTTAAATACCATTTACTTTTTTGTTTTCAAAATAATAATAAAATTCCTGAAACTTACCCTCTTCTTCAAGTCAAAATTGGCGTAAATGATCCCCCCATGAGATAGTATACTACGCTTGTCGAGTGGGTTTTATTGGGCGATGTTACTTTACGTTACATACCAAGTTCCATGAAAAATGTATAAAAAATTAAGAGTAAATAGATCTAGTCTCCGTCAGAAATCAGCGTTTTTAGACAACGTACTGCATTCACCACGGATAGTAAATTTAAATTTCCCTAGTTATCAACTGATGATTTCAAATACTAATTCGTTTAGTGGTAGATGTTTTTGCAGAATGTTTTTACATTTAACAACCCATAACAATTTTATTACCCGTAATTTTTCTCAAACATTCATTTGGTATCATATTGTCTGGGGTCACAATTAACCATGGAATCCTTTGTTTGAAATTTATTATTGGTGATGGTGGATTGATATGATTTAGATTCTTATTGCGGACATTTTCCATCACGATATTATGTTTTGTTTTACATAATATCGTGATGGAAAATGTCCGCAATAAGAAACTAAATCAAACCATGGAATGTTAATAAAAATCTTTAGAGCCCCTTTGAAGATATTTGAGTTTTTCGTTTTTTAAAGGCTTTAAGAGTGGACTACCCTTAAAAATCCAAAATAATGAAAAAACACCTAGGGTGGATACACACGCACATATAAAGTTTTATTGAAATTGGGCCAATGGTGTAGGGTATGGCAGTGTACCTATCCATAAACCCCCCACACACACCACGTCTGAAACCAGCGTTTTGAGGTCCAAGGGGACCCATAACAGATATATACACTGAAAACTAAAATTTGAAAAATAAGACGAAAACTTTATTATACTAACGTATAGGTGGGAAAAAGGTTAAAATCAACCCCTTATATATATGATCATCCATGAATTATAATATTCATCATCTTTAAATTCGTATTTTTTTTTAAAAAAAAGCTTAATAACACAGGACCTAAACATTTTGAGGGGAAACTGATGTTATAATTTAATTTTTTAGTTCTGTTTAGTTATAATAAACAAATATATTATTAAAAGTTGGGAAATTATGAGCGACTCTTTATAACGTTGTAAAACTTACAATAAACAAAAAATTCACGTTTCATCTTTAAAAGTTGGAAGTTTTTAACTCAAGTGGTTATTAATATGCTAATGATGATGTGTAAGGTGCAAACAGGAAAGCAGACTTAAACATATGCAAGGAGGTATATTCATAGATATAAACTGTTTGACTACATAAGTGAATGAAATGGTATAAGTTTGTCTCCAGAGTTATAAATCACCCTGATGTTATACGTTCACTTTGATGTTTCAGTTTCACCGTACATGCTACTATCATACTGCAAGTCTAATCCTCGCCATAATTTCAACTTTTATTTCTTGGTTTTCATACCATTTAAATTCTTAGCCTACAATAACAGAAACGTAAACTAAAAATGTGCACAATCCTCCATCACAAAACGTAACAACAAACAACTAAATACGTTTGCAGTGAACTTAGGTTTAGAGAGAAGTGAAAAGTTACTTTCACACTATACAAACACTGGAACTCTAAGTTAGAGAAAGGAATCAGTTTTATTGCCGAATTAATGGTGGCTTGTTGCCTATGATTGGTCAGCTCATTGTTTGCACCATTACAATGAAAACCAAACACCTGTTTCAACAATACATTTGCAGCATGAGTTTAAACAAGAGTCTTCTATTAGTCTGCTGTTGCCAAATCGTTCGTTGTTGATGACTAATTTTTCATTTGAGAGCGTGTACTAGTTGTTTATAGATCAATGAAAGTAATATGTTCCAAATAATGCTGTCCTACAACACATTTACAGTAATATCAATGTGCAGGAAACTGAATTATTCACTTATATGAACTAAACAATTTAAAATAACCAGTTTTAACCAACGAAAAGTGGTTACAGATTTTTACTTTGTGGGTTATGATAGAGAATAGAAATTGTTCCCGTAATGGTGTGTTACGATTTGATATTTTGGAAGAAACAATTTTAAAACACTCGGTTATAATTAATGGCAATCTAGTTATTTATTTTAACATGAAGATTTAATGATTTTATTGAAACGGGCTCTACCAGAACAGGTTCAATATGTATTCTCTATAAAATTCAGTTTACTTCGCGTTGCTAATACAGTGAATGTGATTTAAAACAGGTTTCGGCCTATTCTTAACCTCTGTACTGCTCGTTTTCACTGCCACAGTAAAAGCTATTGGTAGAGTCTAGGTGAATTTTGCTGTGTGGCAGACCCCCTTAAATTCTGATATCCAAACCACTTTTAGGCATTTATTAGAAATCCCTAGGCTAAAATCTTTGCAAATAAAATTCATATAAACATAAATAAAATACAAAGCATCATTATCTTGTTATATGTAATATCCAGATATACTTGGTGTGGATATATCTGTTTAGGTTCAGAGGCAAGTTGTTGTGTATGTGCTTAACACGGTTGTGTGTAACTTGTAACCCCCCCCCATCAAGAGCCGCAAACACCAAATTAAGAGTGTAGGAGCTCTTCGCGCTATTTAAACTTATTATCAAGCATTACTTTCCGGAGTAACGTTTTACGGCGATTTTAACGATATTTTGAAGTGTTTTGAAAGTACACAGATAAATCTCAAGTGAAAAGTTGGGTAATAATAGAAGTCATTTATCAAAACGCTCAAAACTGAAAGCCCTTTATGCTGTGCTTACTCTTGAGCCAGTTTATTTTATTATTTTCTGTGTTGTATTTGTCAATTTGGCTTAAATATTCATTAATAATGAACGGTGCAATCAATATTAGACCGGAAAAGAGTTCAAGGTCATAAAAAGTCTTATTTTCCTGTCCAAAATCTAGTATATCAAATAATAGATTGGTTGTATACTAATAAAGATAATATCATTGATATTTTCACTACTTATAACACTAAGAATTTGAATAAACACATGAAACCACTTTTTAAATAAATAATTTATATTCAGTACCAATATTATTCTGAAATATAATATAAAATCGTATAATCCAGTTTACAATAAGATTTAAGATTAAAATTAGCTAATTTGAAAATATGCTAGAAATGTATGTAGAATATGGAAAGGCATATTTGTGAATAACCTTATGAAATAAGTAATTACTAGTATTTATTTAAATTTTTATGTTGTTTTTAGTCTGTTACTGTGATTTTATCTATTTAAGGCTAATTATGTGATTCCATATACCTATAATATACCTACCTATGTTTTTGAAGGTGGTGAAACTCGACCCATTTACCGAAGTATTTATACGTTTTCGTGTAAATGGAAAACGGAGGAGTTCCATCGCCATCAGAAACGTTGTGTGGTTAAAACACAGACGCCTTGGAAAAGTCAAAGAAAAATATTAGGTTAGAGCATAGGTAAAGAGGCTACCCTACTCTTAAAAAAGTTCTTACAATTTCAATTTGTACAACAGTAGCGGAACTCAATTTAAATGTAGCATAGGAAGGCGCGGAATACTGAGTTTGATCATTCCCAACATCCCTTCACTCAAGTAATCAACAAAGATTTCACAAAGAACGGTATAATTTCCCCGCCGTACTAATGATGCTTCTTTGTTAATTTCCCCCAATCCTGCCCCGGGCAAGGCGTAATCACGACATTAGTTTTTTGTTGTTTCTGAGCAGCTTGTAACTTTGAGTAAGCGTGGTCACCAGTTCAGCCCAACAGAGATTTCCTGTGTTGGGTGTCTTGCCACCTTAGCAGTTGGCGTTTTAAACTTCGGTGAATGAGGTCACGGGTACAAATCCCAGGATTCCATTAGGATTGGATTGCTTTCCCGAAAAACATTTGTGATAATCTCCCTCACCCCCTCCCTTTTTCTCTCTCTCTCTCTCGCTCTCTATCACTCCCTTTCTCTCTCTGACTCTGTTAAAGCAGCTCTGGCATAGAAAGAACAAATAAGATGCCTAGTGTCAGTGGCACCCCTGTGATGATAATTCCCTGAGGTTCCTCGCCCATAAACCAAAATACCCTAACAATCCATAGTATTACGTGGTGATCTATAGTTATATCATTCTTCGTTTAATTTGTTGTTAATTCCCATTGATAAAACCCCTTACCCATGATTTGAATCGAATTTCATGTGTGGAATTTCAAAATCTTTGTACTATTTCTAGGTATAAACTCTGGTACATATCAGAAAAAATTGCTTAGTAATATCTTTTTTCAAGTTATTCTAAATTACTTAAAAATAATAATTTAAAATTGGTGGTAAAATGCAAATTTTTTCTGCAGCTACGTGAAATAGGAAAATCTTTGTTCTCACGACCGTCATGTCTCACTGCCATGTGCCAATAAATGAACGTTCTTAATAATTAGCCAAAAATATTACTATAATGCTGGTTTATAAACATAAATTATTGATCTATAAACTGACATAGTCTATTTTTAGAAATATATACATTATAAACTTTATTTTCTATGGACATTAATGCATATCGTGTTATTACTTAGATCAATAAAAATGAATTCCACCATAGCTATTGTGTGAGTCTATTAAGATAAGTTTCCAATCGGAATCTATGTTTTTATAAAATAAAATATATTGTAAACAAATACACTCAACTCAACTAAGCGTGTGTTATATTTTATTTATAACAAGGTTAATTTTAACTACTAAAAATATAAATATATATACAGGGTGTTCATTAAAGTCGGGCACAAACTTCGAGGGGTGATAGTATTCATCAAAATTTAGCCGCTAGCCGCCATTTTGTATTTTTTACAAAGAACTATATATTTCACGAAATATTTAAGATACAGAAACCAAACTTTGCACACATATTTATTGGTTAAAGAGAAAAATATTTACAAAGTATCATTTAATTTTCTTTTATATTTTCAAAATGGCGGTGGTTAAAAATATTTAAATTAAAATAACAAAAAAAACATTAACTTTATAAAATTTTTACAAGATACAAAAAAGATTGGAATTTTAATTTCAAATCGAACGGTACTTTGGCGAACGAAATGCCGCTGCTAAGAAGCCGCGTTGTGTCAGCTAAACTCCCCTTCTTAGCCACGGCCGCTCCGCGGTGGCGCGTGGGCCCTGTATTCTAACATTAAAAGTGCATTTTCTTGGTTATCCGTGGACGGATTTCGTTCACTAAAGTACTATTCGATTTGAAATTAAAATTTCAATCTTTTTTGTATCTTGTAAAAATTGTATAAAGTTAATGGCTTTTTTGTTATTTTAATTTAAATATTTTTAACCACCGCCATTTTGAAAATATAAAAGAAAATTAAATGATACTTTGTAAATATTTTTCTCTTTAATTAATAAATATGTGTGCAAAGTTTGGTTTCTGTATCTTAAATATTTCTTGATATATATAGTTTTTTTAAAATACAAAATGGCGGCTAGCGGCTAAACGAAGGATTTTTCGACAAATGGTTATAGGTGATTTTTTGTTTATTTTGATGAGTACTATCACCCCTCGAAGTTTGTACCCGACTTTAATGAACACCCTGTATATATAATACTTTTATGATGGCGGACCAAAGAATGTAGAACTGAAATACCAGAAAAACTACACATATTATTCATATTTATCAAGAGTAACATTTCAAATTTATTGACACAAAAAAACTGAAATCGGTTCGTCACAACCGAGCATTGTAGATTTTCTAAAACAAGAAACGACCAATATTTGGGCTCTCAGTGCCCCATCATTAGCCATATTTATAGCCATCATTTTAACGGTTGAACAAATAGCATATATGAAATATTTGAGACTTTTATTGTTAAAAGGCTCAATAGGCTGGGTTTTATCAACGTCTGAATACGCTTTAAGCTTCATTCTATGTGTTAATGTGATAACATACGTTCTCCTCACTCTTTTGTATCAGAAATTAGTAAAATTGTAAAGAAAAAATTGATTAAAAATTCTTTAATGGACTTATATTAATTGACTATAAAAAATGAAGATAAAATTAAATACAGTAGTAAAATTAAACTTGAAGACATTAAAATCTTCAAATAGCTCTATATTTCAATACTCAACAAAAAGCAATATTGAAACACAGGAAAATCCATTTTTAAGTTCAACATTCAAACAGCCAGACCCTAAACATGTTTTAAATAATTCGTACTTACGAATTAATTCGAAAATCAAGACCAATCATCAAGTACCAATCAAGAAAAACCTGCTACAACGTAAGTTAGCTGATTAGTCTAAAGCAACAAAAATGGTCATCAACATTGACCCTAAATCACGTAATAATTTATGTTTTACAAGTTTATTTCAATATATTTGCAGTATGACGAAAGCTCATAGCACGGCCCCAAATTGTTTTTTTATATATACTCGTACATATAACAGCCTCGGTTGTTAAACGTGTGCTCGTAACAAAAACTCCCGTTTTTGGTCTTAGTGATGAAATGAACTATTTCATATTATTCGTTCTAATAAAAAAGCTTCTTGTGAAAAAGTATTTTCAGATCAAGGAACTAGAATAAATTCTGCGTTCGTTTAAGTTACTTCTATAAAGTATTCTTTTATTTCTGTGTAATTTTCTAAATTTTCTGTGTAAAAGAATATATATTTTAAGTGAATCGTAATTTCAAAAATATAGCATTATTACAATACCTCCTGTGGTTTTTCGGCCATCATAGCACCTCTCGCGTAGGTGGGGTGGGGAGAGTCTAGTTGGCCCCGGGACTATAAAACCCGAGGTCTTCTTGGATTCGATTCCCATCTATAAGCAACTCACTAGGCACAGTAAGCTCTGAAGTGTGAAACAGTTCCGGGCAATGGGCTACAGTCCTGGCATGAGAAGGAGGGACATTAAAACCATTTTATAGGAGAACCTCTGATATACTATATTAATTCCCAATAGTTTCTCTGATTTATCAAAAGCAAAAGTAAACTGATATTTTCGAAGCTTAAACCATCCCGTCTACTTGTAGTGATTAATACACTCTTTCAATGGTAAAGATTGTATACTGTGGATGGAGTACTCCAAAGATTTGGTGTCAGGTTCGGTAAACATCAGCCACATTGTGTCGCCAGTACTCTATTCTTCTCTTTTCTTAAAATATCAACCCTCAGACAAGGTCAAGAAGTGACGGTTGTTTTGAGTTTCGACCAGTTTCCAAAGAGCCACGGCCTTGCCACGAGTATATTTTCAATAGACGCGTTAAAAAATCCTATTCGCCATAGATAGAGATAAAAATATCCAGAACATAAATAGTCAAAATCTAAATGATCCTAACCCTTCACCAGCCTGAAAAAATGTTAAGCAAAATTGGTGAACACATTTCCTCATAGAAAGAACTTAAATGTATACTGGAATTTATAATAGGGCCTACTTTTAGTGCGTTTTCTTATTAATTTTGAGTTTACAATACAATATTATTCATCAAATAATTTTTATACTGTCATTGTAAAACATATTAGTGCGTTTAATCATATAGTACAATTAATTTTACAAATAAAGTACTTTTATGATATTAAGTGAAGTTTCCTTTTAAGTAGAAATTATCTTTACCTTAAATTATATTCTTAGTCCAATTAGTTGTTCTATTTATATTTTATTAAATATTTTTTATGGTGAACATATTTTTAATTTGATTTTCCGAACCACACCCATTCCCAATTCGTTCGGATAATTGACACTCTGCTGTAATTAGTAATCCGTTACAAATGTTGAGTTCGCCATAGATAGAGATTAAAATATCCAGAACATAAATAGTCATAAAAAAAATGATAAGGTGTTTCTGGTGATTTATAAAAAAAGAAAGAACTTTTTCATTTAAAACTATACCTATTAATTTTGAGTTTACAATACAATATTATTCATCAAATAATTTTTATACTGTCATTGTAAAAACTTAGTGCGTTTAACATATAGTACAATTAATTTTAAATAAAGTACTTATGATATTAAGTGAATCCAGTAGAAAACTTTACCTTAAATTATATTCTTAGTCCAATTAGTTGTTCTATTTATATTTTATTAAATATTTTTTATGGTGAACATATTTTTAATTTGATTTTCCGAACCACACCCATTCCCAATTCGTTCGGATAATTGTCGCTCAGCTGTAATTAGTAATCCGTTACAAATGTTTGAAATTATCGACCAATCAATATTAGGAGATAAAAGTTTGGGGGTTTCTGGTGTTGGCTGTATTTAAAAAAAAATCAAAAAAGAAAAATCCATTTTTCTTATTG
This sequence comes from Nephotettix cincticeps, assembly GCA_023375725.1. Lineage (NCBI taxonomy): Eukaryota > Metazoa > Arthropoda > Insecta > Hemiptera > Cicadellidae > Nephotettix > Nephotettix cincticeps. Next base: position 3,796,210 of record CM041784.1, on the reverse strand, counting down.
AAAACTATTATTAACCTATACATCAGAACTAAAATAAAATTAATTGTTCGGAGTTTTCACAAAATAACTTGGTAACAAAGATATAAACTGAACGTCTAAAATATTCTTAAATGAACTTATTTAATTGAGTGTACACGGGTAAAACACCACACTGTCACAATTAATAAGTCTGTTGTGTATCTAACCTTAGAAAATCTCCAACTATGTTAAGAACGTTAGTAATTTGTGTACCTCTTAATAGTTTTCAAATAGTTTGAAAACTACTTAGTCGTAGCTATAATGACTAAGTACTTTCAATTTAATATGGTAGATCAAGGCTGAGCACTCAGACAATAATATCATTACGGAACTAGGCTTTGAACCGGTTATTGCATTAATATACAGTTAACAACAGGCACGATGGCCGCCACTGTAACACTGTAATAGAGTCACTTATCCTTTCTAACCTATATAATTCCTTTCCTGGCTTTCAAAACTTTTAACACTTGTAAGAATTTCATCACTGAATTTGAAGGCTCCAGATAAGCTGGCAGAATACCTGGATTATAGTTAGGAAAATAGGCATGTTCAGTACAAGTATCCGTCTATCATAGCACATAAAAAAGTAAATATTGGCTTCAGAAGTCGGTTGTACTAGGAAGTTTGCAATATACCTAAGTTATTAGAACGGTAAAACCAGATGTGGCACCCCATGAGAGTCGTCCGTCAAGGGTACCGTAACGACGTGAGTCACAAAGACTAGCCAGATGTGGCCACTCATGATTTGACCGGAGTCGTCCGTCAAGGGTACCGTAACGACGTGAGTCACAAATACTAGCCAGATGTGGCCACTCATGATTTGACCGGAGTCGTCCGTCAAGGGTACCGTAACGACGTGAGTCACAAATACTAGCCAGATGTGGCCACTCATGATTTGACCGGAGTCGTCCGTCAAGGGTACCGTAACGACGTGAGTCACAAAGACTAGCCAGATGTGGCCACTCATGATTTGACCGGAGTCGTCCGTCAAGGGTACCGTAACGACGTGAGTCACAAATACTAGCCAGATGTGGCCACTCATGATTTGACCGGAGTCGTCCGTCAAGGGTACCGTAACGACGTGAGTCACAAATACTAGCCAGATGTGGCCGCTCATGATTTGACCGGAGTCGTCCGTCAAGGGTACCGTAACGACGTGAGTCACAAATACTAGCCAGATGTGGCCGCTCATGATTTGACCGGAGTCGTCCGTCAAGGGTACCGTAACGACGTGAGTCACAAATACTAGCCAGATGTGGCCGCTCATGATTTGAGACCGGAGTCGTCCGTCAAGGGTACCGTAACGACGTGAGTCACAAAGACTAGCCAGATGTGGCCGCTCATGATTTGACCGGAGTCGTCCGTCAAGGGTACCGTAACGACGTGAGTCACAAAGACTAGCCAGATGTGGCCGCTCATGATTTGACCGGAGTCGTCCGTCAAGGGTACCGTAACGACGTGAGTCACAAAGACTAGCCAGATGTGGCCACTCATGATTTGACCGGAGTCGTCCGTCAAGGGTACCGTAACGACGTGAGTCACAAAGACTAGCCAGATGTGACCGCTCATGATTTGACCGGAGTCGTCCGCCACTGGTTTGGATCAACATTTGACTTGCTGGGCCAGGGTGATACCCCAGAACTGTTGAGTAATATGCGTTGAGGATCATGTAATCACGCCCAACAACTCTACGACTCCATGCAATCATGTCTAAGCATCGTCAATCTCTTATCATAACTAGTGACTTGAAGGGCCTTACTCCTACAGTTGAGCTAACGCTAATGTTTTACGATAGGCCACAGATGTCCTAACGATTATTGTCGAACTCTCAAAAGTTAGTGATAAAAAAGTCCCCTTGAATGTTCGGACAAACTTGGTGTTAAGATTGAGTCAATAATCACGACGTTATAAAGTGTATACGACTCTCTCACTAGGCCGCATTTATAAATGTCGACTCTGGGTACATTGAAAACGACCTCTTACAGTAGTCTAATACTTGCTACAAAATATAAAGTATCAGTAGCACATTGAGTTATTTTTATATTCTGGATTTTGTAATATTTCACACCATAATTGCATACTTCTAAACTTTTTTAACGATGAATACATTTGTTCTTACTCATATCTGTTAGAAATAAGTAATGAAAATAGATTACCGCTCATTTTGGAGAAGAAACTTCTTTGCATAATTCTTACAGTTATTTTTAATAACTTAAATGAAAAATCATCGCCGTACGGTGAATAAATTAAACCTAATGAGTTTTATATTATTTATAATAGCTACTATTTATTTTCTCGATCTAAATTACTGAATATATTTTGAAAGTTTAATATCAAAAGTTTAACTAGAAAATGCCCTAGATAGAAACTTTGGAAGTGCCCAGGTATAGGGATAAATAAGGCGCGGGACTTTGGACCCTGAGGTCCCGGGTTCAAATCCCACCAACCACAAATCACTTTTTGTCATGTGATTATCTCACAACCGACTAGGTTTGGCCTGAAGAAATTGCAAAAATGGTTCCAAGCGATGGCCTAGACAGTCCTGGGACGAGAAGGTGGGGCGGTAACATAGACAGTTGTATTACTAAGTTATGTATAACTCACAAACTTACCTCATAATTTATCTGAAATTATATTCCCATACTTAAAAAATTGGTGCTCATTGAGAAAATTTGTATGAATTTTGAAAACATGTTCTTTGAAATGGAGTAGTTTGTCTTGAAAGTATACAGCCATCTGTCTTTGTCTAATGCCGCTGAAGGCAATTGTTTTTACTGTATTACAGCCTCATTTCTAGTACTGGTCGGACCCTCATATTTAAAAACTACATCTATTCTGGTAATGGCTTGGTTATTAAAAGTTATATAAACTGTATTTTACATATTCCTACATGTATTAAAATTCAAATATATAACCTATATTTATTATCAACCGGTTTTATTTTAACTATTAAATGTGAGACTTTCTTTCATTCATTCTTTTACAAATAAATGAGTTACGGAAATAAAAATTAAAAAAAAACTGTTATTTCGCATGCAGTGTAGTGTGTACATGATGTTCCGTACGGGCTTATTATTTTGAGGACTATAACAGAAAAATCATTAAGATTTCGTAAGTTACATCAGAGCTACACCTAAAAATATACGCGTTCATAACTGTTTAGTGTGAAAAGTGAAGTTGGCCAAACATGGTACGCCTGCAAAGTAATGAAAATAGATTTCTTGAACTGTATCACTGTTATGCACCTGCCCCACATGGGGCCATTGGGACAACTAAATATATTTCTATGTAAGTTCATAGAGTCATAACTCATTTGAAATAACTTTTTAAGAAAAATGTAATTACTTCCCTTTGGGAAATAATTTAGATCATGGATATGTCTAAAGGAAAAGTTTTCAATTCATCTAAACAGTGGTTCTTTTAACCAAATGACGTCACTTCCGTTTCAAATTTTTGTCGAACGGATTGCCAATACCCCCACCAGAGCTAAGACATATGTCAAAATATTTATGTAAACCATGAACCGTTATTTCAACCGAGTACCAATAGGTGGCATTTTCAAAAGGTCAGTAAATTTCCTCACTTTTGTCAAATTTTTTTAAAAGTCTAAAATGCTTTTAGATAACCTATTATTGAAGGGGTGAAAATTTACTGAGGACGCAGGTTTGCTACAGGTGTATTCTATATTTAAAAAAGTTGCTAACGGTATTTAAACTAAAAATATGACACCATATCAACGGTACTCGTCAAACAAGGCCGGAACGTTGGTGTAATTTTCCGGAACGCTGAGACCTGCGAGGGAAACCTTTCCTTATATATGGATCCAATATTCCAGTGAAATGTCCTTTGGGTGGTCGTGCCTCATCTGCCCCCCAGGGGGGGCAGAATCGCCACTCTCCACTGATCCTTTCCCAATCCTGCACACTTACACTTCAACCGAGTTATTCATTCTCAAAACAGAATTAATTTTTAATTTATGTAAAACTATGTTATTTGTTTTTCCATGGTTTAGGCATTTTCTAAATATTATGACGAGTAATAGCCTTTTTACTACATAACAGTAAATTTTTTAGGAAGCAAAATTAGTTATTAGCCCAAAGACAAAATAGCAGCAGGGTAAATTCAACCCTTGTGGGATTCCATCCGAAGACCTTCATTTTCGAAGGTGAACTCATTATATCGATTTATAATAATTCATAGCCGTGATCCTAAAATGTTATAGACTATAAAACGGGGGTGGAGGTCTATGGTACTTAAAATTATATTTTCAATTTCAATCTAAATCTAAATTATGGATATTAGACATAGATATATTTTAAATTCCAGCTTGAACATTTAATTTAATTTTCAGTGGTATATTTCTTCTTACCGGTCAGTCTTGTTACTATATTAATTTTTCATTCAAACATTAAGTTTTCATTTTTGGTTACACATATGCTCATTTTTACAGACGGGAGTAGTTTCCCCTGCGAGAATGATTTTTTCGCATTATTTATTTTGGTAATATATGATATTTTTCTTGTGTATTCAAACCGAAACTCTATATATTTTGTATTTTACGAAATAAACTATATATTTATTTGATTTTGATATATTTTTGCATATACTCGGTTCCGAGTGGATGAAATCTATTTAACAAGAGTCGTAGTAAGTGTTTTAACATATTTCTAGCCCACATTAGAGTGCGAAATTGCACATGACCACTTGAAAATACCGTTATAAGTGGAACATGTAGTGGAGAAACTACATTTGAACTGTGAACACTTAATTGACCAGTCTAAACTATACAGTTAGAGCGAAAACAATGAGGTTTAATGAATTAATGAATCCCGGTCCGTGTTCTCATTGCTTTAATTTTGACTTTACAGCTGAGTATTCAGACTTGTTAAACGCTTACTATGGTGTAAGTCACAAAATGATTAAAAAGGTTTTTCTCATTCAATATCCAATGCTACTAGATAAGCGAAATACGAACGAAAGCGAACAAGTGAAATTCAACAAGTGGTATCGATCGGTCAGCATCGCGCACGCCAACGTCACATTTGCATTCTTAACTTACATAATTTCACTCTTCTATTGTGAATGGATGTATTTTATACACACAACATAAAATAATAACAATGCCACTTTATGTCGGATCATTTCTTTCATTGGTTTTACAATAATATCTTATCATGCAATGTCGTACAGTAGATAAGCCGTTTTAAATCGATGTAGAATTTGTTATACAGGGTGGTTATAAAGTCTCTTTCCCCAATTATTTTTTATTTGTTAGAAAAGATAACTAAACTTTTTGAAACCATACTTAACTAGCCCAAAGTATCTTTTGAAGTTTTCAAAAATTTTAAGTGCCCCCAAAAAGAGAGAATTTTGGGGTCAACACCTATATCTCAGACCTTAAGTGCCTCCCAACATTCTTAATAACTACAAAAGTTAGAATAATATACCTATTACAATGAATCCCATAATTTAAAATCATTTCAAATGTAAGATTTAGCAAAAACCAAGGGGAAATGACACTGTTTAACCACCCAGGGTCATAATGTTCATAATGCCGACATATTGTACTGGCTTGAGTTAGAGACCCCCAATTTCTGCCAATCGTCCTTAAATTTCAAAACCTTGAAAATGAGCTCTCGATGGGGCATTATATTTAAACATGTTGGATTGCCCCAAAAATCCCCCATTTTTTAGTGCCCCCAAAATGTTGGGAGGCACTTAAGGTTTGAGATGTATGTGTTGACCCCAAAATTCTCCGTTTTTGGGGGAACTTAAAATTTTTTGAAAACTTCAAAATATACTTTGGGTTAATTTTGTATGGTTTCCCAGAGGTTATTTATTTTTAACAAAAAAATACTGGGAGGAAGGAACTTCATATCCACCCTGTATATTGTATATACAGGTGGTTATTCAATTTACTTCCTTTACTGTATTTACTATTTAAAAGTTCCATCTTTTTTAACTATTGAACGGAAAAAAAAAAAATGAAAAAAAAAACAAAAAAAAAAAAGAATAAATCAAAAAAGAACAAAAAAAAAAAAAAAGAAAAAGCTAAAAAAAAAAAAAAAAAAAAAAGCGCTTTTTGGTTGTTAAATAGATTGAAGTACTATAATATAACTTTATATAAAAGAATTCATACGAGAGTACCTAACAGGAAATATTTAATCAATAAAATTGACTATCGAAGAGCAATAATGAAACTACATAAACTGTATCTTCAGTTGATAAAAACATCAAGACGCTTGTTTGATAATACGTTTTAGGCCCAGTAAATCCTTTTATCTTCTCATTTGTTATGGTTACGCAAACAGACATCAACAGTGCATAGAGATTTTTTTCTTATATAATGTTATTCGCGATCGTAATTATAGTTTCCGTATAGTTAGTCGCTGGTAGTTTCTAAAACCGAATCATCTACAAACATGTGAAACTATGCAGGATTATATGGTGACGTAAAGGGGTTTTTCTTTGATTTTCTAACCTTCATTGGAGTTTATTTCCAACGGGAGTTTTGTAAGGCAACAATTTCTAGGTTATAACGTTCTAGGCCTCCAGCACCGACAGAAATACTCAATATAAAATACATACCCATGAAGATGTCCAGCAGCATAAGTCTATTGTACGTACATTTTAACTTTAAGACTTTTTTATGAGGACATGCATCTATGATGCCAGATAATCCATGACGTCATACTCTCCGCAGCGATGAACCAACCAATTACTATAATCTTTCTACAATTTATTGGAAATGTTCACGGATGCTTTCATAAGGTCTTTATAATTTATTTTGTGTCAATATCCATGACACAAAATAAGCTAATTATTATGAAGTGTTATGTTTACTGCTTTGTTCAATGATACACTGTAAACGTCTATAGCTCTTTATGGCCATCATTAATCAAAAAAGTATGCTAATTATTTACAATTCATTCATTTATCAATTCCTAGGGACGTGTCTTTTATAAACAGTCGAAACAGTTAGATTCGTAAATTAGAAAATCAACACCCTTTGAACAATATCACTTGCTGTTTTCTTGCTTTAGAGAAAAAGGCCAACCATTCGAAGATAATCATAGATCATGTAAATTTAAAACTTTCTGAAGGACTGTGCTTCTTCAAGAGTTTTAACTGTTTTTTCTTAAGTAACCTGACTTAGCTATTGACTTATTGTTATTTCTCGTTTCGTGCGTGAGTATTATTTCCTAACCTACCCATAAAGAAGTGGTCTAAAAGGTGGCTAGTGCAGTGTGGGACTCTCTGAACAGTAAAATATATGGTGTTGTAGCTGGATAAAAATATAATGAGGCGGAAGAGTCAAGGAACGATAAACATGACCTAGAAATAGCAGAAAAAAGGTTGACTGATTCATATCAGTCAACATTTTTAGTTTCTGGAATCACTGCCAGAAGACCTCTACAAGAAACAAATGAACCTACTAGACTGATTTAATACAACTAGTAATACTAGCTCTATAGCTGTAGTATGTGAGCTAAGAGACGAATGGAAAGACAAAATGCATCGATGAACAATGTAGGAAATGGCACCCTCTGTGGGAGAAATTTCCTCTCTCAAAAAATAAACAGTTTTGAGACTCCCTCTGAAAACGTTGGGTAAGGAATACACTCATTGATTACATAGATATTCATGCCAGAAACCCTCGTCAGATTACTTTATTCCTACGCGTACCCTGCGTATACGTGGTGAGATATTTTGTTATGGTAGACTTATAAATCACTTTAGCATTACCCACTTCATTTTTCTTCAGTTCTGTTCCGTCGAAAAGTGTGATTTAATTAAAAACCTCTTCGTTTCAAAACATCACGCCAACGATGCCTGGCGACAGACTGCGGTCACTTTATCTGGGGAATGTCTTATTTTGCTGGCTCAGACTGGTTTTCACTAACTCAGAGATTGAAACCGGGTACTGTCATATTGGTGGTAAGTCCTTCAGTTTCTAGTATGACAGACTTCCTATCACCAAGGTACTTCTTGTATCTCCTGGGGACTTGACTCCCGGCTGAGCCTTAACGCCCAGTGTGAGCAGAACTTTTAGGAAGTTGTGTATCTCCTTAATGTACACAAGAGGGGGTGCTCTGAAAGAGGCATGCTTTTTTATGTTCTTTTAGGGTTTGCTGGGAGAAGAATGTACAGTACTGTCCTAAATCATGTTCCCTCCAATAAAAAACTGGCGGCTCCCATGGGAAGACTCTTCCTTGTTCAGTAGATCGGGGGCTATAGTATGGCATCTCTTAGGGTGTTCTATGGTCTGAGCTGGGATCTAGAAGTGTTTGGGGATCATGGAGAACTCATTCAGAACCTAGTTCGGGCCATATAACATACTAAGAACTAGATTATGATTAGTATTGGACTTAAATGACCTACCAAAATCTACTCTGCGATATATTTTAGTAGATTAATGGATGTTGGGGTGGAAAAAGATTTTTGTAGATTTTGGGGTAGAAACTTAACATCAACCCAACCACTTTTCGTCTTCAATATTTGAGTGAATGTGAGTGAATGACTGAGCCTGGATCCGGCTCGTACTTGAAATAAATTATTTAAACTTACTTAGAATTATTGACGGTTATTTCGCGAATTCTAGTACTCATGGTTAACATACGTGGAATTTGGGAGTCTGCAGTAACTACGCCTCTTTGTTCACTTTTCACAAGAAACCGGTTAAATTAAAGCAAGCACTGTGACTTTGGTTCCTATTATTAAACACCGGCTTGGATTTATTTTAATAGAGTTTTTATTTGTTCTAGAAATCTGATTAACTTTAATTCTAACTTTTTATGATTTTTTAACATTTTGTATCAAATATCTTCACGATAAACACATAATTTTGGATGTTAAACTGATTCGTCGTAATTTGAGAATTCTTCTTTGTCAAAAGGCAATTCTTCCTTGTATCAAGGGTCTTTCACATTGCTCCTACGGGTACTGCAGACTTTTCATATCGGAAAATGTAAGTTGAATTAAAAAAAAACATGAGGGTAAACTTTTGTTTTTAATTTACTTAGTTCAAACACATTTTATTAATTTTTATAACTATTTTAAGATTAATAATTTTTTCCATTCCCTGAAATTTCCATTTTCTTTACGGTCGGTGAAAACGTTGCGGTTATATTCGTATTTAAGATAAATACATCGATCACACGCTTTTAGGGTGCCTATCAAGAGCCATGTGATCTCGGCTGCCTGGACCGCTCCAGAGTGCCTGCCTCATATGATGACACTGTTTCGTTACATCTTGTTATATAATATGTGTATATATATTTTTTTATAATCACATAAGTGTCCCTTTTGTGTGATCACAACATGAAACAATATGTGGGCTGCTGTGTCCCGGTCTTTGGAGATTTTTGTCGCATTCTTCGAGTATTACGCCGCAAGGTAAGAGTAGTTATTATTTGTAGTTTTTTCTCTAACAGATCAAAACCTGTTATCTTGATTTACAATGAGAGTATGGCACCGTATACAAGATGGTGTCAGCTCTTTAACTGGTGTGTAATAGTTCAGATATCGTAATCGAACATTAAAAATAAGCTGTTGTCCTTCAGACTTTCGTGTTACGGGTTTCCCTATCAAAGTGGCTACTTCTTTTCTCTCCTTTCGGCTTCCCGACTGAGTTTGAATAACCATTATTACCTAGGAGTGGTGTATTAGATTAGATTAAGTATTGAAATGGTGACCTTACCACAAGGTAGGTATTAAGCCAAGTATGAATGAGGATCTCCTTACTTTCCACTTAAAAGGGATATCCTCGAGGAAAACTGTTTTCTTGTTTTCCAGGCTATGGGATATACTGTCCTGAGGGAACCATCAAATAAAATGTTGAGGGCTTCTTGGGGTATTTTATTGTCTGCAGGTCGTGGGAATTTGTGGGTTGAAGTATGAATCTTCCCATGGTAATATGGTGGCCGAGCTTGGATCCAGATTGGTTTGGAAGTTTTTTTCAGATTTTGGTTATTTTTTAGGCTGGACGGTTTCACTTTTTCAACCCCCATTAGTTTCTTATTTCCTGGCTGGTTTTGCCGGAATATTATAATCCTCCAGAATCTAACATCTAACTCTAATGGTTCCCGGTAGATGTCCCATTGTCTAAAATACGCTGGAGTAAAAAAAGCAAAAATATTTTAATTGTTGAAAGTTATGAATGTATTCACTTACAGTACTCATGAAAGCACGTGTGATACGATAAATATGGGTTAAAAAGAGATTAATAAGATAGCAAATGGGGCGGAAATTTGGCCTGAAGTAATTCCTCAGCATTCTGAGATCGAGGGAAGCGAGCACTCAGTCTGAGCCTCTACCCAAAACGCTAATTAGGGCTCACTAATTCCCTCATTTAACTTTCCCTCTGATCCAAGGAGGTATACTAGTAGATGCTAAGGTGTGCTAGTAGGTGCTAAGGTGTGACTCGTCTCTTACGGGTGTCTCAACCTTCTAAAAGGGCGGTTTACTGTAAATCCTTCAAGAAAATTTGTACGTGTGGAGAGATTTCAGTTGAGCGGCACTTGGGGTCTACCTGTGTTTAGAGGTACGAATTTGGTGACGTTTTATCTAATATGTTTTAGTTATCGTTTATTGTGTGTTACATATGATTATGTCCGTTAAGCATACATATTATTCCATATTTTTACATTCAGCTATTGTTACTTCCCCATTGACAACGTATTTTTAATTCATGATTTCATAATGGTAGAATGATGACTGAAAACTTCAATTTCCTGCCGTAAATTTATAATGCTAAAAACCTTTACCTTGTAAATAAATTAGATAGGGAAATAAAAGGTTTTTTTGTATTTACCATTCAAAATAAATCTTCATTCATTCCCACGTGATTTGGATTTTACTAGAACCATACTTATTCATCACCAGAGAGAGATAAATTAGGGTGTTCTTCAGTTCATCCACCTAAAAGAACACTATTATTAATTACTTTAGTATACCATCTTGGAATTACTTGGTTGCTTATGAAATATTTTTTAATGTGACTCACAAATCTTGATATCACTCTTCATCGAGCAAATCTAGTTGCAACACGTAAGCACTGTTTAGTGAAGTAGCTAGTAGAATATAGGGTAAATATTTTATAGCCCAAAAATGGTTTAGGGAGGGTTATATTTTTTTACGTGGGTTGTACAGTTTAACTGATTAACAGCTTCTTGATTAGGAATTTGTTAATTTCCTTCTGCCCCTTCAACTATAAGGGTAGAACTATGATGAGACTAATAGAAGAGTTGTGGCTCATATGATGAGATCCTTATGATATAAGTAATAGAGAATAAATTTATTAACTTTCTTAAATAAATAAATCCCATCAGTTATTACTTATTTGTAAATAAACATTAGGTTTTTAAGGTACATTTTCGAATTAGGCAAACAGTAAAACCAATTTGTTAGAGATATTTTGGAAAAGTTCTATCATTTTAAAGAAAGTTTAATTTTAATAAACAATGTATACTGAAACTTTGAAGCTGGAACACGAACTATTCGGAACTTTACAGCAAGGCGGTAATTTGCCAGCCCGTCTCTTGTTTAGGACTCTCTCAGCTTATTAAGATTTTGGTCTCTTTTTAAAGCGCAGAACGTATCATGCATGAGATGGAGTTCCCTTCTTATTCTTTGAAACTTTTGCTTTCTGCGTTTAATTAGTTACTGGAATACCAGAAAAGGAAGTTATGGATTTATTATCAAGTAATGTTAAAATGAGTTTCTGTTCCACATTATTAAACATATAGGGGTGTTGAAATTATTATTTGTCTAGCATAATAAGGGATTTATTTCATAAATTAAAAGGATAACTTCATTAGTTTTACCCGTACGTGTATTTTAAGTTTTCTATTAATATCCTGGAAAAATATTTCAATTGCAAATGAGCAAATAAATATAATAATAAATACTGTTTGAAATTCGTTATTGGTGATGGTAGATTTATGTTATTCAGATTTTTATTGGTGGTTAGTGGTGGTTTTTTAGTGGGTGTGTCCCACCGGAACCAGAAACAATAATTTTGTATTTGAATTAAAAATAATAATAATAATAAAATAAATAAATAAATCTGTTGGACATATTTCGCCTGAATTTCAGGTTTTTGCCGCGGCCATTTCGTTTCCGGTTCCGGTGGGACACGTCCACTCCTTTCAGTTGTCTTTGAGTCCCCGTGACGAGTGGACGTGTTTGGTTTCTTATGTGTGAAATGGTTAAAGAATGGTTTGTTTGTAAGTTTTTTGATTGCTTTAAACTTTAATGTTTTCAGCTTTATATCAGCTTATACAGGGTTATGTGCTAATTGTGTTATATTTTAAATATTAGTTTACCTGAGGACTGGATCAGATTCCAGATCCCGAATCGACGTAAAACTTTGTTTTACATAAAATCGTGATGGAAAATGACCGCAATAAAAATCTGAATAGTAATAAATACTCGGTAAAAGGCCTACACGGCAGCGGCACAGGAAACAAAAACAACACTTGAAACCACTACAAAAGACTACCTAAAGACGTGTAACATTTACTATTTGATTCCCGTTTTCTGCTGTTGCTAGTATCAATCTAAAATCGAAGTGCCATGTTAAACCTGAAAAATTGTAACCAATGTATGTGTAAACATAGCTCGGTACCAATAAGTAACTCAACAAAAATAGTAGGGTGTTATTTTCTAATAATATGGATTATCTGAGGAATAATAAAAATTAAAAACTTAGATTTGATCTTTTGTTATAAATAAGTGTTTGATGAACTTTAAAAGCTAAAAAATAATAGTTCGGCAACTCAGACAAGCACAAATGGCAAGTAGAGTGACTTGTATGACCATTTCATGCACCAAAAACAAATTACAATGTTGGGAAGGCTACTTTAGCATGCGCTATCAGTATGTTTTCGGTCAAATAACCGCTTTCGCTGCAAAAATATTTAATATCTGTTATAACTTCGGTCGACTACATAAACGAATATGGGGTTTGCTGAACAAAACTAAGAAAAAACTCAACAGAACTAGAAGATACTTAATTTATAAAAACGTGGAATCACTTGAAAAATCACTTTAATGTAGACAAACTATTTAATTTTCTTTAATAGTTAAAAAAATATATTCTAACTTGTATCCCCTAATACTCTAATTGGTCAGGCCCATATGTAAATATGTCAATATGGCAATAGACTAACAGGCTAATAGGTCAGGCTAATATGACAAAACACTTACAGGCTAATATGGCGATAGACTAGTAGGCTAATGGTCTAAAATAGTAATAGCCTAACAAGCTAATACGTTAGGCCAAAATGGCGATACACTCACAGGCTAATACGTCAGGGCTGACATATTATTGGCCTGATGTGATTAGACTAACAGGCTATAGGTCAGGAAGGATTTTAGTGTATTAGGTCAAGTAGTATTTCGTCAGTTAAATGTTGAAGTCGCATATTATTTTTTACTAGCTTTTGACTAGCTTTAGGTGATCAAAGAACTCCAGGAGCTAAAAGTTAAGGAAAATACTCTGAATAGTGGTAGATAGACACTGAATAGTGAAACACTAACAGTATTCTATCAGACATTTCTCATAAAACATATTTTGACCTCTGCTCTGACCAATCCGGTTTCAGGTATCAAATATCCACTTTGAAAAAAATACAAAACAAACCAATCGATAAATTTTAACCACATCAACCGTGTGGTTGGTTTTAAGAGCAAATAAAAACATTTTGACTTCGTAGAGCCAAGCGCAGTTTTGCTGGATAAAATCTCTCCCAACGAAAACAGTGGATGTTGTGCCCAATCTCGTCTAAATGGTATCGCTTGCGTTGGAAATTGGTGCAAAAACTAATCTGCGCGTGATGCTTTAAATTTCGATTATAGAGAAAGTAATGTCCTTGTTGTATACATTAACGATCCTAAAATCGTTCAATCAAATTTTGCCTTAATCAGTTTACCTTGAATATTATTTACTTCGATAAACAAATTAAAATCTGTTTGATAATTAATAACCTCCTCATTAGTTTATTTAATATTTGTAAATATATGATATAGTAGATTTGTAAGCACATTAAGAGATTTTTAAAGATAGTATAAAGAAAATTTATTAAACTCATACAAGATCCCTTTGAACCCAAGCCCAAACCGATGAACTCCTACAAGTCTTTATCAGTTGCGAAATATTTCGTTTAGCACCTTAAGAACAATATTAAGTTAGTGACAGCATTACTGGCCACACGATCGTCGTAAAAAGATAGTTGGGACAGCAAATTGAAGGTGAAGGATTTATATCTAGTGACTTTCCAAATTATATTACTAATTTTTTATCGCAAAAATGTGATTACTTGTTAAGTCCCTAGATGACCACTACTGCTTTAATTTGGCACCTGAAACATTAAAATTTGCACGATTATCGTGCACCCAGTAATCTTCTCAAAAGGTTAGCATTGATCTTATGACACTTAAACATAATATGGCGACTCCGAAGTAAACGGTTAAACGAAATTATATATAGCTCCTTATATATTACACGGAAATTTAATTTATAACTTTCTAAGCCTTACTGTATAGCTTTCATTGCAAAATATACCTGAATAAAACTAACTTTGTACACTTAAATAATATACTAACATACTCACGATAAAACTCATTGGATATAGCATTCCTCGAACCTCTTTCAAGAAAAGTTTTGTGGGGACGTTAGATTCTGAGTTGGATTTTTTTAAACACTGTTTATTTTTCTGTATCTTAAAGAATCAGTGATTATGGTCACCTCAAGCCTTATGCCCTGCGTCTACTTAATAGAGCTCTTTAAACAGAAAATGGGAGCTCCAGGACTCTACAAATGTAGAATACATTTTTTGAAATATCATTTTATTTTAACTGCAGGCGATGCCTTAAATGTTCTATAGAACACTCAGCGTGGTAAAAAAGTTCCATACTTATTTAATTGTTAACTACTAAAATATCTGTGTTATATATATATGGAATAAATTTCTATATAACCATTGAATTATGTTTAAAGTACCACCCTGTAAGATTATATAAGAAATAAAACTTTTGTACAACACCCACCCCAAAATAATAGTCAGTTAGACCACTATTCTAATTTTCCATGACTGCATATACTTAAACGTAAGAATACAACTTATGTAAGATTATAAAATAGAACATTTCGTCTCAAAAATTTTAACAACATCCCCTAATATTGTATTGGTTTAAACTCTTTCAATTATAAAAAAAGAAAAGCTAGAGAATAATCCGTAAAGTACTGCTGAAATACTTTTAATTTCCAATTCGATAATGTAGAAAGGTTTAACAAAAAGAAATATTTGGATTAAAGAACGAAGCTTTTGTTTAGCTATTACTATATTTAAACGGAAAGTGGAGGAAAGACTAACGCGCGAGAGAAGATTCCTTGCCCACCCCACCAACCCCACCAACCCCACCAACCCCACCAACCCCTCCAGCAACGACGAGGATCCCTATTCTTTCCATCAACAGGCGCCTCCGCCTGTTGAATCAAGACCTAATTTCAAGTCGCACAAGATGGGTCCCTATCTTGGAGAACCTTCAGGCTACTGGAGTTTTTCTTTTATTTTTCGTGATCGAATCCTTGTCTGTAATCGATATTTTAAATTCCAAGTTATATTACTGGGGAGTTTAATTTGCCTACGGTATATAATTTAAGATATAGTTCAAAGTAGTCATCTTGAGTATATGACATTTTAGTGATATTTAGTACTGTATAATTCCGTTGTGTTAAATAGTATATTTTAGAATTATAAATTATGTAAGAAGTGTGAGTGATAGGGTTGAGACTCTAAAGCGACTACGATTTAGTCTTCGATTTCTACTTCAATTTCGACTTTTACTTACATTTTCAGAGCCAATGGTGAAATTTCTGAGATCAAATATCAGATGATTTTAATCCACTCATCGGTGAAAGGTAAGAGGTGTGAGATGCCTATGATAGGTGTGATACAGACTCTAGCGCGACTACACAACGTTGTGTATCAATTTTCTGTTTTTTGAGTATTGTGGTTTTCTGAACATATGAATCAATAGATGGAGTTCTCACAGTAGTAACGCAAAAACATACAAAACTACAGTCTACAAAAATTGTATTTAAAACATTTTTGTAAATTTGTTTTTACTTTTGTACCTCCTCCAAAATTACATTAAACGATTCAAGGTCCTCAACACCATCTATGGTAGTCTCCACCAGGAGCTACCACCTCCCTGGCTGGTATGGGACGGTTTGTCAGCGTTGCCTCCCACCTTTCAAGATGACAGAAAGCTCTTTCGGAACCATCTGGTTCTCTTGATTTCCGTGGACTTACCTGATTGATATATGAAGCTCTACTCTATATAACTTTGGCAGTTTTCACCAAGTGTAAGACAAGGGATTTTAACTACTAATTTTAATTGACATAATTTTTGAGTTTCCTAATCTTATCCTAGACATCATTCTGGTAGATTTTTAAGTTGAATCTAACTGACGGGTGAGTATGATTAGTGTAATGTAATGACACGGATCTTCATTACATTTTTTAGAATCATTAATTAAAAGCCCAATTAAGAACGGCAGCTGAGCCTAGTTGAGTCTTCACAAAATTGTGGCAAAGCTTAATCTCAAAAGAATATTTTGAATATTTTGAACAATTAAGTTTATTTTCAATGCAATACATTTGGAAATTTTTAAGACACATCAAAAGAAATGTGAATGTTTCATCAAAGTTAAAATTTTAAAAAATAAATTAGTCCTTGGCCCAACAGAGGTTTTTTAAAAGGTACTTCATTTCAAATAACGTTAGCACCGCGAGATTCCTCTCTTGGTAAAACAAATCGAATTCAATTTAGTAGAGAATAAAGTAGCACTTAACTAGCCTTTCTTGACATTATTCATCTTATTATTTCATTCATCCATTTACCTTAGCACAGAATCCTTCCATTTAGATATAATACCCTACTTTTGAATAATGATGGTGATATTAGCTTACATTTGCTTCTAAAAATGGTCATTTTATTTCATCATTTCAAGTACTTATATAAAGGTAATATTAAATTTCGTCAAGTTTATTATTTCTATTGAAGTAATGAATTTGAAGTAAGAATTTTAAAAGCCTTGTTACTACAGGACTTTTAAAATTCTTCATGCCTAGATAAATTAAAACTATACTGCAAGTACTGTATTTTAAGTTAATTTGCGTCATAGAGTAACACTAATACCATTATGTCTATGAATTCTTAAAATGTATAAAATATTTTTATACACTTGATGATATCATGTGGTATAATTATGAACTTTAATAGTTATAACTATCTGATACAAGCTATACATCCCAAACGTGCAGTAATTCCTAAAGTTTTTATTTAACCATGTTTTGTCGTATAAATTTAAATATTTTTCTTTGAATCACAAAGTCGTTCGACGCATATTAACAGCTTCAGTAATTTTACAATTTCATATCTGACATGCGTAAAAACATGTTACATTTTAACTATTTTTTTCAAATAGCAGTCGTTCTGATACTACAGTTACAACTGTATGAAAACGTCCTATACACGTTTAAAATGTTTATTTCTTATTAGCACACATCTTTTATCATATAGTATCTTACTCGCTTCTTCATATAGCTCAAATAACTAATAACACCTTGAATACTCTCTAACGCTGCTCTCAATCCAACTTATTTTAGTATAAGATAACAAGTTTAAACGGTGTCGTATTTTTTAAAGCAAAGTACTAAATACCAGTAAACGTTAGTTTTTTTCATAATTTTGTGGGATTTTCCTTATTTTCAATTAAAGTTTTACCCGTTTCATCTATAAGTACATCACAGTTTAACAGTTAGCACGTTTAAAATGTCACAATATCCTTAATTTTTCCCACCTAATTTCTTTACAATGTCTCAATTATCATACTACAATAATTATTAAAACCGTCCAAAAAAGTCTAATGTTTTAATTTTTTATGATCAATTTACAACATACCCGATTGCGATTAAAATTCAAAATTCACTGTCAGCAGTAAACACAGTACGTTGTCTAGGTTTTCTAATGTCATTCTTATGAGGTCAGTGAAAAACAGTTCATTATCCTCTTCAACCTTTTAAAGTTAAATTAGTTTTGAGACTATGGTCACACATTACAGTGAAAAGAACTTAACATGTTACTAATCCCATAGTGAAGTAAGTTGAATATCCTCTAGAAATCTGAGATTAATTATAGAGATTTTACAATAGAAACTGTGAAATATTTTCAAATCTTTAATTTAAAAAGTATTTTAGTATGAATATTACTTTATGTAATAACAGATTTTAATTCATGCATGAATTATCTAGTTCAAATTACTTTGAAAAGGTAGAAAATATGTTGTTAACTGTTAAACCAATTTGCTATTGGTACAGATTGCCTTATATGAACCCCATTATCCACTTCCCATTCCACGTATGGAAATAAAAACTTCCAATATACCGATTCACGCTCTCTTTAAAAAGCAACCAAATAAATATGAATTCGTAGAAGAGATCGGTCTTGGAGAGTTGAAAGTTCATGTTTTCCTAATCCAGTTTCAAACTTCCCAACTTGAGTGACTTAATCATGTTTTACAGATCGAACACTATAACTAAACCAGCTTTGTGAAATACTAGATGCGAAATACCCAAATTTGGGACATTCGCAGGAGTCAGCCCAACCGTAGTGCAAAGTTATTGATGGCAATCAATGAACTTGAATTAAAAGAATTCAATGCAGCTATTATAAAACAGATCTAATAACTAAGCTATGATTGACTTTCTTTTTCACTTCAAATCACTTACATGTACTGTACAACATTTATATTTCCACAAATATTTGAGTTTACATTTTATTCGATCATCTGGAGTGAGACACGAAGAAATTAAAGGATTAGGTGTCTGTACGGGTTTTTTTGGCTGGCCATACCAAGTCGAGAGGTAGAGTCCCGCCCCGCTGGGCCCTTGGCTTCTTAGGAATCTGGGGTCTTAAGCTAGGTCTCGTTCCCTAATCACTCTAACCTGGTACTTTCGCACTAACCTCCCCTAGCGGAGCCCAAATTATATGTTCTTGGAGTTTAGGTATATAGCGGCATCCGATTGTGACAACAAGCCTGCACCCTCAGGGAATGTCCCTGTAGGTTTAAATAAGATTCGGCAATCAAATACTCCTACAAACAAAAACAACCTATCGGGGCGACATTTAGAAGTCGATGTCTTTAAAGGAACTCATATGGATTCCGTTACTAAACTATGAATGAAACTAATTAGTGTTTTATGATAATTTATGGTTTTGTATCATTGGAATAATAAACATTCTTGACTAAAACAAATGATCGCAAACGATGTGAAGACTCCCTTTGGTTAAAACAGTCAATTTACTTTTTGTTAGAAAGATAAAAGCTAGAATCCCAAGAGAAACAACAACGAGCTATCCCACAAGAAATTTGCTTTGTTTCGATTCTTTAATTTACAATCCTGCCGGGACGCTCATGTAACTGGGCGCTTCAACGCAACCTGAAAGTTTAAATCTCTTTAATTTCGGGTTTCCCTTTCTCTTTTATCTATTTTTTATTTTAATTAGGTTTTCGTATTATTAAAATATTTTACGTTTGATTTTGGACGAAATGGGTTTAATTGAATATGCATAGTATATACCGAGATTGTATGGTACGTATAACATACAAAGTATTTAGTATGTTCGCGTACAAAGGTTTCACTGGATAATCTAATTATTTTGTACTTAACATTACTCACTCCTCTCTTCACAACATATAAGTAGACGGCTCTTCACTGAAGTATTTTAAGTCAGCCATCATCATTTCATTACTTTAATTAGTATACTTGTGCAAGACTTATTGAAATACATAAAATTTAATGCATCAATATAACAAAAGTACAAATATTAATCCCAATGACAATTAATTAGCATGAAATAAAAACTTTATTATTTGTCATTCTATTATTTACTTAATAGATTTCCAGTATATGTGCTTATTCTTGTGTATAACCCTACATTTGCATCTGTTAGATATATACATTTTAATACATTCCTCAAAATTAACTTCTCCATCGTGATTAAAATGATGGATTTGATAGGTACTGGTAGGCTTTATTGTCTCATACAGGTTATTACCAAATGTTTTACTAAAGAGGGATATATTTGTAAGATACTTACCCGTCTGGTAAACCAAAGCTATGTTAGATTATGTATTTAGTAGACTGACATCAATGAACTCATGAACCGCTACTAACACAACTCCGTTCAACCTAATTCTAGGGCTTATAACAGTAACATGAACTGAAATTAGTTTAGTTTGCAAAATGGTTGCGAAGAATATTGAATAAATATAAATTAAGGTAATCGGGTGCCAAATCAAAGCATTATATAGCGATAAATACTGTCACAATTTTACCTGAGGGACTTCCGAACTCCCCTATATGTGTATACTCTCAACATCCAATGTCCCAATGTGTATAGATAGATACACTATCCCAGCTTATAAATTCAAACTGACAAAAGGTGAAAAAACCTTCAGATAGTGAAAAATTCGTCAGAAACTGAACTGAACTGAAAAAAAGTCTTTATTGCTTATAATATACGGTACACCAAAACAGCACACTGTAAACACAAATTTATCTGATACTGTTAATATGGTATCTATAAACTATGTTGAAAAACAAAATAACTCCTTTTGTAGAGAAATAAACGAATAACCGGTTTGTAAAAAACGAAAGTAACTTCATCGCATTGAACATTTAAAACAAATCAGAATCGGCCAGATTAGATCAACCAGAATAACTAGTTCTTATTATACTTCAGAACCTAAAAATAACTAAATAAATTGAATTATCTAAAGTTGTATAGTCGGGGAGGTAGCTTGCTTTTATCTGGTTCTCTATCAAAATGGTACAATTCACAAGGGAACTAATAAAACCTAACAAATATAACGTAAATCAAATTAACAATTTGCTTTTTAACACTGTGGCATTATCATGAACTATTGTGGTGAATGGTATTTTCATCAAATACATTTACCTCTTCTAATGTAGCTAAAAGTATATAAAAAGCTAAAAATCCTGAAAACCATGTTTTTGGTAAGACAATACGTTTGTGCTATTTAGCCATACTATAAATATATTTAGCCTATATTATTTTTTTAGTCATCTAGTTATTTTATAGCCAATTTTGTTTTGAGCACACCCCGTTATTTCACATATTTTTCATTGTTTTGGACAACGTACTGTGTTTATCACAGACAGGAAATCTAACTTAGCCCTGCAACCGTTCGATATAGTCAAAATGGCATAAAACGCTCACAAAATGACTAAAGTGATGTCCTTCATTAATTTTTTTTTAATTAATATTTAAAGTCATCAAATTAATAATAATATCAACTTTCTAACCTTTATACAACAATTATTTATAATGTACTCCAATACTTTTTTATTAATTATGCTTTAAAGTTTTGATGTGTACGAAAATCATATAAAACTGACTAATTTTGTATAAAACTTTACTTTTCTAATTATTGTAAAACCGGATATACTTACTTCAACAATGCCTAAAATAGTCCACACATCGTGAGATAAAATGTCTCCTCCATCATAAAAACGGTTCACTGGTTATCAAAATATCAGGGCCAAACTTTCCCAATCCGTCATATTGGCAACACTGCTCTCGTCGCTTTCTGCTTTGCATATAACAATTACAATTACGGAATTGCGTTAAACTTGAAGTTTTTAACGCAGGTAATTTGCTATCCATGTTGAGATCTTATCACTTGACGTTATCGTCCACTCACATACCACGTTATGTCACTTGGTCAACTCTGCAGTTCTATAATCGAGTCCTTATGTTTCACCCATCACCAAGAGATGTTCCAATATTGAGAATAGCCCAACTATCAATATCAATAACTATTTTTAAAATTATATATTGATACAATAAGTAAACGAAATATTGATATACCGATATTGAATTAGCGGTAACTTACTTATGTTAAAAACTATAATTCACTCAAAATTAATTTAATTTTGCAGTAATTTAGCGTATTAGAGTAAACTTAAATATTTACATCACTTGGAGTAAAAAATGATTATTGTAAAAGAATACATTTTAAACCGAATGTCACGCAAAATTGAAATAACAACTAATAAGTTAAGGATAAAAGTTACAAAACCCATTTATTTTGTTGGTTGTACTTAGTCAAACTAGCAAAAAATTATGCATGGCAACACTGCAGTTGGGCAGTTTTTAACCTCACATTTGAGAGTAACACATTTGTTAGCTCCTATTTTTATTGAATACAAATGTCTTAAATGATAGATAGAATAGAATAATTGTTTACTTCCACAAATTACAATGATTACAATATTCAGGTTTTATTTATAAATAAAATATAAAAGCCTTGGTTAAATAAATAAATAGACTTAAAATATATATTTACAATGATATGTATACTTTAATGGAAGAATTTGTTGAATCATAAAAAGTGGTTGAGATGGTTCAAATCTATTTTTATATGAAATGAGTCTTAAATGTTTTGCTGGAATATTGGTTTTAAATAAGAGTTATAAGTGTTACCCTAAAAAACAGTTCCATATTCAATTCTACTGTGCACTAATGAAAAATGAGTACGCAAAACTTGACTTTTACTTAGATTTTTCAAAAAATAAAATAACGTATTACAATGTTTATTTGATTTTTTAACTTTTGAGTATGAATTTTCCAACCAAGTTCACCATCAACATACAATCCCAAATACTTAATACATTCAGCTTGACCAACCACAGCACAATTTAATTTACAAACCTTGCTCCTAGCTAGTCAGTCGAAATGAATCGTAATCACATGAAATTAAAAATCGCTTTAAACATAGTAAAAAATAGTGTGATAAATACGAACCAAAAGGCAAAGCCAGTTTAGGGGTTTCATTATATAGGTATTTATTTGCTTCAATATACTACAATATAGAGAATAACATTGACCTGAAAAATTGCAAATTAAAAAAATTCTTATTGGTTGACCTTTTGCAGTAAATTTATTAGTTTTGCATTCCATAAAATTACAAGTTTAATATTTGCAAAATAATGTAATTGTTTTATTCCTCACAATTCCTTACGAAGATAACGAAATTAGTACTTTTAATTTTGAAAGTAAACTATAAAGTATTTTCAATTATGGAAATCAGGATTAATTGAGCAGAGGGTGTTTTTTGGTCCTCCGGGCGGATGGGTCAGAGAGTCACGTTGTGGCGTGGACGAGAACGGGTATCGACCAGTCAAGTTCACCTCTATGAATACATTAGCCCAGGATAAACCCCAGTAGACCCGAAAAACAAAATTATTAACTCTCGTTCGACCACAGTAATAACCAACCTCGTGTATTGTAATGGATAACACTCTTACATTCTGTTCAAAAACACACGCTGTTTTATTTGTCGTACTTCAACATCTCCACGACTCTAAAATCAGCTTTCCATTTTACCTCGTTTCCCACCTATAATGGTCGAACCCTTGTAAACACTTTACCCTAATATTATTTTGTAATAAGATTTTAAGATAATGAGATTTCTTGAAATGCGTCTACAAAACGTTTCTAGAGGTGGTGAAAAACTCATTCAATTTAAAGTGGTTACCTAAGAAATTGACATATAATAATAAAATAAATCTAAACATCAGTTAATGAAAAGCATGTAGTTAATAAGATTTACTTATCTGTAATGCACAACATAGAACAAAAACCGAAAGAAATTTTGCGTGACAGATATGTAAGTTTTATTAACTACATGCATTTTATTAACTTTTATTGTATGTAAATTTACCAGATAACCACTTGAAAACTGGAGTATCATAATCTAGGAACCGTGTGTGATTAAAAAATACTGAGTTGTTGAAACAGTTCAACAAAATTGTGTTACATTAATTAGTAGCCAACACCATATGAATCCCAAAACATATTACATTTAGTGCTAAATTTTTGTTAACCCATATTTTTTAATATCACACATAAAATAATTAAACGTTCTTTTAGATGGATTTAGACCAACCCAGTTTACTGTGCGTGTGCCACCAATATGCCACTGGTGCGACTTTCTAAAAATAACTTACAAAGCGAAAAGAAAGGAATATATCACTTCATCTTGCGCAGAATATTCAAGGCAGTGGTCTTTCAACAGTACAGACACAGATATATGCAACCTCTGAGTTAAATTATAACTCAGAGAGGAATGTTGTGAAACGCTTTGAAGCGTCCTCAAGCTTCTGCCAAGGCATATAAGTTAGAATTACTTGATCAAAGCGTTCGGTTAAAACGCATGTAATAAAATTGAATTCAAATCATACATCAGAGCTTTTTCAAGAGCCATAAGAGCTTTTTTTGTTTTTTTGGGGGCGACATACTGAATAGTTTTTATATACCTATATTTGAGGACGTTTCAACTATTAAAGTTTATCACATTGCTATTAATATCTGAAATAAAATACAATAATCTAAATTACTTGTCACTATATTATGTAACCCTTAGATTCTCGACCACTTTTGATGAAATATGAATTGATGAAATCAAATCTAGAATTAGTGCTTCTAGGGATGGTAAGATACTTCGATTCACGGTCCCTAAACATATATAAAATTGGACATTGACGCGTTCTACCTGGAGATGTTTTAACATTAAATTCCTGGAAGTTAAGTATTAATTTTAAAAAACCTGTTCGGGATGCACAGGAAAATGAAGAAACCCTTGCTGAAATTTATGAAATTCATAGTTACTAAACAATGATAAATAAAAACCTATAATTGGTGCGTCTAGAGCTTATGAAATGCTCCTATATTTTGCCACTCAAAATTAATAGAAAACTTGGATATAGTAAATCTGGATACAATGAAACTCTCTAGTTCTTTAACTCTATTTATTAATCAAATAAAACATGGTGCAGCTTAAGGATATAAAATATTCTAATTCTCTGCTTCTAAATATCAATAGCATACAGTTGGTTGTCTTGAATCTAGAAATTATGAAATGCAATCATGGTGGATAAAATAATGAAACAACCCCCAGACGTGCTAGCCTGCACCTGCAAGCTATAAACAGGTCCGTTTTTCGATCACTAATATTTAGACTGGCAGTGAGTGAGCCCTGGGTATGTGGCCCAACCGGGGTTAACGTATAGGACTTACGTGACAGCCACATCTGCTCGAGGCCTTGCGATTTGAAACCATGTAATAAAACATTTAACGTCCCATAACCCTACCCACCCGCCGACCGTACTCTCGACCACATTGTTCAAGGATTAGTTAAGACAAAGCTAAAACAACATCTTCATAAATGTTGCAATTTAAATGGAACTTTTCCGTTTATATAGTTTTCCCTTGATGTTTAAGTTATATGAATTCTCTTTAGGCCCTCGGAGTTGTAAACGCTAGGCGTGTTGACTTGGAGAGTTGTGTGATTGTTGTTTAAACAATGAAAACCTCGAGATCAATGTAATTCCATAACATTTATTCGTGATGCAATGCATTTTTACGTCACCAAAGAAATAATTCGTTAATTTAATTTCCTCAAGTTTTTACAATCGATTTTCAGTTTCCCCTCATCTCTTTGTAAAATAATGGCCTAAACAACTGCAAATAAATCTAAAAATAACCTTATTTTCAAACCACACATACTGAAGGTAACTGAAATAAAGGAGGACCTGTACAAGATTGCAAAAACATATCTTGATAACTTGCTTTTGTGTTAACTATAATATATAAATCAAGTCTCTAAATAGTCCCTAAATGGCGTTATGACTGTTTTGTTGCCCTTCAGAGGTCAAAATTAGGTATAACAAAATTATGTTGGCACAATATAAGTTGTCTTCAATTTTTTGTTCAGTGGTATGTACGCTAGTACGCTGGTTTATATACTCGTATGATCTTCGTGGATACTTCATTTTGACTCTTGAACGTGCCTCAAAGGAAACAAACTCTGTATATATTTACAAACATTTATTGGTCCAAAATATGAACTTTTTTAAAAAACTGATGATGATTTGAAACAGTCTCTCCTCAATATTTTAAACTGTAACCGTTATAATAAGCTTAACTCAAACCTACAATTTTCAACATTCGTAGTTTTAAATAAAGCAACACATTATGACAAAAGAACCATACCTCGAATGCAACCAGTTGGCTCTGTAAAATATATGAATCAATTTGTAATTTTCCCTCTTGACACGTGTCAAGATGAGGGTCAAGATCAAAATGTAGGGTACAAGTGACGAAGGGTGGCATAAAGGGTGGCCAGGAGAGCTGGAGGGGAAGGGAATGGAAGGGAAGGTCATTATTTAATTAATGTTTTATTACTGGAGCTGCCGGAACAAGGGAATTTCCCTCCTAATTTGCCCTCTGAATTATTTTACCTATTCGCTCATACCTGCTGTCATATGTATCTGCACTTATTCAAATATTATTTATTTTGAAGTATGAAAGTTACACTTAACAAAATCTAGGTATTCGTTAGCATCAATATTTATAATATAAAATATATAGTCAAAATAGTTAAAACCTTAAAGAATATGTATTTTAAATTACTTTAATTAGAAATGTGAATTTGCTCAAAATTAACAGTGTAATATTTCAACCATAAAAGATGAAGTTCTTAATATTTAGGATATCGGAAATGGTAAGGTCTATGCAGAAATTAGCACAGGGATAATGAATATGCTAGATGTTAAAAAAGTTTCGTCACATCGCTATACTCATACTTTTCTCCAAAAAAACAAGCTGTTCCCAGGTCACGATTAAGAAAGACGTATTTTCTTGATTAAAAATTATGTATTTTTCGTACTGTAAATAAATCTAAACTAGTACTCGGGAAAGTTAAAAATACCATTTTTGGGTATTTACTGTTATTTCCTTTTATTTTGGATATTGTAAAAAATTGGAGAATTATAATGGTGTCAAATTTTCTTTATTGGTTTCTTACTTAAGATTGTGTTTAATGTTCTATGTATTTCGTATCATGTATTAATTTCTGACAGATTATACGAATTTATTATGTGTGATAAGCATTATGATTAATTGAACATCTTATTCAATCGGTCGTGGAGTCAAAAGGCTTTTTCTCGCTTAATCACCATTTTCTTTTGTTGACCCAAATCTGTAATAAGTAAATATTAAAAGGTAAGTGGAGTGGAATGAAAAAGTAAATAAAATATATAAGAATAAATGTTGAAGAAATTCTTATTCTTATTATAGGAAAGCTTATTCTCAACATTGTGTTTATTGAACCATGTATATATTGCGTCCTTATGATTAAACTTTTTTTGCTTTTACCTAAACAAAACTCTTCAGCTACAAGTAACTAAACCCATACTTTAATAGGATCCTGAAATTATGATTTTTTGCTTTGCAAAGTAAACCTCGTGTGATGAATTTGAACATTTGGATACGTTAGGATTTAACTATGGAACAATAATTCGTGAACATTTACCAAAATTTCAGTGGTTAAGGCTCCAAGACAATCGGTACTCGTAACAATAGTACGTTCACAAAATCAATCAGGCCAATTAGTTATTGTTGTGCTTTGATTGCTAATTACCATGGGTTTAATTCCTTCAGGGAATTGAACTGTATTTGATATTTGACCTTTCTACTTTTAAAAATACTCCAACAAAACTTAGACACGGAGCTTTGAAATATAGGTCGGTTTTAAGTTTAAACACGTAAGAATTAAGGTTTTAGGTATTGTGAATTTTTAGGTTTTCCCTCTAAAAACAATAAATAGGAAAAACCAATGCTTCCTCAAAAAAATCTAATTTAATATGACAGTAAAATAGGTTTTTTATTTTATTTCATTTTTAGCGGTAATTTGTTCAAAGTAAATTAAAAAGAGCTCTAAAGGCTTTCATACAACTTTATTCATTCACAGACATTTTTATTTTCAAGTCACATTATAACCTTCGTGCCGTATACCTGTGGCTACAATGTTTCAATAACTATGGACCTATCAATACCAAAAATTAATTTTCAGGGAAAATAAGTTTCTTTCTTTTTGTAAAATAACGAAATAAATAAAATTTGGAATACAATTGATAACAAGCTTAAAAACGAAATAATTTTCTATCACTAATAATTATTAGTTAAGCGGTATATTATTACAAGCGGATTCTGAGAAAGTTAAAATGGGATTTACATTCTGTTACCTGTTGTTGGTTGTACGTTGTTACGGTTTAGTATACTTTTATTGTAAAGGGGAAACAAAAGATTATGAATTTCCTATTTCTCTTGAATCGTTTTGAATGAAACTTGGTCAGTATGTTTGAAATTCAATCATCAATCAAAATACTAACGAATTAATCATAATACTTAATATTATGATATTGTTATTTCCTACTATTATTTTAGTAGTTTTCTACTCAAACCCTTACCCCCCCAAGGGTTCCCGTTAAGGCTTCCTCCCCTTCCCCCAGAGACCCTTAAATCATCTACGCATCGAGAGGGTAAAGCGAAACCACAATGGTCTCTCCCTCGCTGACTGTGAAGGATTTCACTTGAATCCTCCCGGAATGCATGTGTCAAAAGCTCATTTACCGTCCTAACAAAGTGTTGAGCTATCATCAATGTATTTGAAAATGGTGATCTCATATTAGTTGACTTTGATTATTGCAGTAATAAATACGGTTAAATATCTCGTATACGTAGTATTAACTAGTAGATAATTATACGAAACATTAACACGTATAATACGAGAATACATAATATTACCTAATACACTAGGAATACGAAACATTTGCACATATACCACGAAAATACGTAGTGTTAACGAGTACATGATACTGACCCCGTGCTGGGCACTCGTATAGACCATGAGTGTTTTGGTACCATGCTCCATAATGCCAATTGGGAGTCTGTATATACAGAAACAAATGCGTCTATAGCTTCCGATTTTTTCATTATAGGTTTTATGACTTTTGGAATAAAATTAGGACTAAAGCCATGGGTAAATAATGCTTATTGAAAGAGAATAAAAAAACCTAACCGGTTGTTGAAATCAACTAAAAAATCCTGAAAATAAGATACTATTGTTGTATTTTAGACCATTTAGGAACAAATTAAAAATAGGTATATAAATGTTAAAAATGATTATAATAGCAATGTTTTTGAAAAGAACAAAGGTAAAGAGACACGAAATCTCTTAAAAGAAGTAACAGGACAAAAATCAGTCAATAAAAATATAAAGATTTCTCTGAATTTGGATAGTAACACAGTACAAGATTCTGAGACAGTTGTCACAGAATTTAAGTTATATATAAACATTTTATAAGGTTGATAACAAAGCCAGGTCACTTTAAAACCTTTTTTCCCATTATTTTTCCCTAAGCATTCTTCCATTGAGATATATTTATATTTAAAAAACGAATTTTTTTTAGAAGTATAAATATTAAGGAACAGTGCGACTACCGCAACAGACCCCAAAATAGTAATAACGATTTTGTGCCAAAACCATGTAACACCGATTCTACTAAATCGTAATTTTTTGGCTAATAATCTATTTATTGGCTATTAATTTCAATCTATTCCTTGAGAAACTAAGACTGGTTCCTTAGCATCAGGAACATCAAAGAGCGGATTTTCCAAATTAATATTTAAAAATAAACAATTTTACTAATTTAATTATTATCTCATTTATATTCAATTAATTATGTATTTCATTTATATATTGACAAACTTATAGCACCGATTTAGTCATTAAGTTTTGTAATAAGTTTTCATTCTTTCAATATTAGTCTCTATTGTTTAGTTTTTTTGTTAGTTCCATTGGTATGTTTGATCTGTTTTGTGTTTAAACGTGTATTTTAAATTGTTATTTTTAATTTGTATGTTAAATGATGATGGACCAATTTTGTCTATTGTTATTTATTTAATTTGTGTTTATATTTTTTATGTACTAGATGTGAAATATCTTACAACCATAGTAAATACCACCATCTTAACAAATATTTATTGTTTAAATTGAAAAAAAGCATGCAATCTGGCTATCCTTTGGAGATATGAATTAACCTGCCTAAGGTTAGTCTTGGCATCTTCCAGTAATGTATTTGGTTTCTACTCTGTAGGCATTGTAAGTCGTATTGAATAATTATTTTGTATACGAAGCCTGGTTACTATAGTAAGTGTGTTTGTGTAAAACAGAGAAATAAATTATTCTTATTTTAAAATTATACTTTGATTACTAGAATACCTCAAATTAACGGATAAATTACGAACACGTAATACTGACGAGTAGTTCATATGAATAATTAACATGCGGATGACGAGTATCCTCATGCTGGTGAGTGTTTAAAATTTATATTTTAACATTCAAAAATCAAGAATGAAGAAAGTTTGTTGTCATTTATAAAGCGAAAAAAAGTATTGTAAAAAACGTTAGTTAATTTACAATACGGGACTTAACAAATCTTGTATAGAATAGTTTAAACTGTTCAAAAGCTAAAAATGTACATTTGTTTAAACTAGCGACAAAAAGTAGTTCAAAGGTATTGGACAAATTAATATAACAATTCACACAGCTAATTTTGGAGTGCTTTGGTTCATTGACTATAAAATTGCTTTAAAGTTTGTAACACACTTTATGCAGGATAACAATTAAATCTGGAACCCCTTTTTAATTTTTCAACCACAATAAAAAAATACTAAAGTTCACACATGCCTGAACACAAGATGTGTGCGTTATTATCATCAGTAAGATAATAACGCACACATCTTCCCAATTACCGACCGGATAACCCCTTTGTGACGGTACACAAGGAGTCAAAAAATGTCTTAAATAGCACCTTAGGTCGAGTTTCTAATAAAATTAAAGGTCTCACTTAGCAGAGTACAATGCCGCAAACTGGACTTCAAAAGAAGCGTGGGTGTGGAAATATCGATAGATCGCATGAAGCAGTTTAAAACTCAAACAGTTATAACTACTGAATGAATGCACCTTTTTAAGTCCGGTTTGCAGCATTGTACTTTGCTAAGTGAGATATATACTGCTATTTAAGAATTTTGCCTGACTCCTTGTAGACCGTCCCCTAGAGGGGTTATCCAGTCAGTAATTTGGCAGATTTGTGCGTTATTATCATCAGTAAGCATGTGTGAAATTTGGTATTTTTTCTATTGTGGTTTAAAAATTAAAAAAGGGGTTCCAGACTTGATTTCCGCCCTGTATATCTTTGGTCCACAATGAAACTCTACATTAATATTTTTTTAAACTGTACTGAATGCCTACTTTTATTTTTTAACTAGTATCTATGTCTTTTGTAAGCAGTAACTGATTTCATTTTTTGTTTCATGCTTTTCCATGAAGGGCCCAGCTAGAGTGAGTATACTATTACCTAATCTATTACGTAAAGTTCAAATAGTCTCTTTAAATGTAGAATTAACAAAAATACAAAATATTTTTCTTATTGTTATCACCTAGACATATTTTTATCATCATTTATTAACGATGAAACAGTTAAATTAAACTTAAAGGTTAGTTTAACGACTGACAATCTCATTTTGTTAATCAATTCTGTCCACGAGTCACGAAAGACCCTCCAAAATAATATAGTGATGTGTCTGTATCATAAATTTTTAAGGCCATTTATATTAGCTTTTATTTGTATCACTTTTTAAACGGCCGTTTTCAACATATATTGTTGGAAAATCGCTAAAGCGATTCCTCAGAGTTTCTTATGACTTGTGGGTTAAATCAATTTTAGGTTATTTTACATGACAGGATAATTTAGTTTTAAACATCTAGCTGTTGGCATTACTGGTCTGATCGAGGGTAGGTAAATTATTCTGAGTCAACTGTCGGATTGGTTGTGGTGTGTTCAGTTCTATTCAAAGTTTGTTCCACATCTTCAGATATAGACTACAAGTCTTGTGTTCAGGTTAAAACAAATACTTCAGTGACAAACGCCAAACTTTGTTCAAAACACTCAACAAGTTTGAATTGTCAAAAAACGGAAACAAGAACTCATAATAATATTTTTAATGGCCTAAAATATACGGCTTTATTGAAGTAAATAAAAACTTCTATAAATTCAATATGTCTCGTAGTGTATCTTAATTCATAATTTTAACTGCAGGAGCAAAATGTTTGATTGAAAATCAAATCAATCATGTAAGGGAATCAGAGACTATTTTGAAAAGTTTCAAGTAATAAGATAAATATATAATTCTAAATCAGAGCCTTCACCTGAACTTCGTAAGAGTGTAACCTGTTTATATGAGAAGATTCTGGTTTTGCCGTAGAAAAATTGAATTACTATTGTATTGAGGCCGATCCTGTCCTTAAAAGACAATATACCAAATATGTCCACTGAAAGTATTTATTTCACAATTAATTTTATTTTTAATTTAATGATTAACATGATAAATTAGATAACAATTTCCCATTAAAGTCCAAAACAGTTCGTTCACTGTGGCTTATGTTATTAAAGTCAGAAAGTCTGAAAGTTAATTTTCCATACAAATGCAATGGATTGTGTCCCAACAAATCTTTAATGCTTTTGCGTCGGGTTCTTGTAAATACATTAATAAAATACATCATATAAATGGTTAAATAAAGTTATAAATAGCGATAAAGGTGCTTGTATCAGTAATACATTTGTAATTACCTTCACTAATCGTTTCATTTTATACAAGTATACTGAAAGTCTGCAGAACTAAGCATTTTGTATTAGACAAATATAAACTGCTGTATCACACATAAACAGCTATTTAATAATATATATATAAAATAATAGAATAGGCAAAAACTTATTTACTTAGGTGAGATCCACACAATGTTACTGGTAATCTGGTTTCCACATAAACACATATAGGTTATCACCCCAATTATTAGACTACTAGTAAACAAAGATGTAATTTTCTCTATTTTTATTTAGTAAACAAGTAATTAAATCCTGATTTATAGAGTTAAAAAGTTTACTTTTTTCTATTCGGGAGGGCAAATCATTGAATGTTTTGGTATTATATGACAGGACTCACAGTAACTGCATCGCACCATAGTTAATATTCATCTAAGAAATATAGGTTACTCTTAAACTTAAACACAACACAAACACAAATAAAAGATTTTAAAATTTGAAGTTATGCTCGAAGCGAGAGGTAAGATGGTGTCCGGTTTTTTATTTACAGATATTTATGATTCATGATTCAAATACTAAATTCTTTGTTATTTTAGCCAAAACCAATGGTAAAAGAAAGGTTAGATTTAAAAACTATACATAAAAAATTACAAACCCCATAATTGGGCTACAAGCTCCCCAAAAATGAAGCAAGCCTTGGTTCACTACAAGGCTGTAGATGTGAGTGATGAAGCTGTAACTGTGAACGTGAGCGAGGTACGTGCACCTCATGCTCATCCGGTCATCCACCCAACGTGAACAGAACATTTACATGGGTGATGAAGCTATGGGGGTGAAGCAAGCCTTGGTTCACTACAAGGCTGTAGATGTGAGTGATGAAGCTGTAACTGTGAACGTGAGCGAGGTACGTGCACCTCATGCTCATCCGGTCATCCACCCAACGTGAACAGAAATTTTAGATGGGTGATGAAGCTATGGGGGTGAAGCAAGCCTTGTAGGCCCTCACCCTGCCGGGCCATCTTGGCTTCCAGAGGCTGTAACTGTGAACGTGAGCGAGGTACGTGCACCTCATGGTCATCCGGTAATCCGGTCATCCACCCAACGTGAACAGAACATTTACATGGGTGATGAAGCTATGGGGGTGAAGCAAGCCTTGGTTCACTACAAGGCTGTAGATGTGAGTGATGAAGCTGTAACTGTGAACGTGAGCGAGGTACGTGCACCTCATGCTCATCCGGTCATCCACCCAACGTGAACAGAACATTTACATGGGTGATGAAGCTATGGGGGTGTAGGCCCTCACCCTGGCGGGCCATCGGCTTCCAGATGATGAAGCTGTAACTGTGAACGTGAGCGAGGTACGTGCACCTCATGCTCATCCGGTCATCCACCCAACGTGAACAGAACATTTACATGGGTGATGAAGCTATGGGGGTGAAGCAAGCCTTGGTTCACTACAAGGCTGTAGATGTGAGTGATGAAGCTGTAACTGTGAACTCAGTGAGTCATGTGCTTCACGAGTTTATCCGGAAATACGGTCATCCACCCAACGTGAACAGAACACGATACAATAATGATCCTTTAATGTTATGTAGTTAAAATTTGACTCCTTTCAACGTTAATTAAAGTTTTTTTGACAAAACTATTCTTCTGAATTACTTTGACATTAATAGATGGTATTCTGTCAAAATTATCACATCCAGTTTATTAACATGTACACACTTAATTTAACTAATTTTTTATTAAGGTTAAAAATAAAATATGAATCAATAATATTTATTAGTATTTGTTAAATCAACCATTAGCTGCAGCCAATCTTCAATCTTAGTAGATCTCAACAAAATAAAAATTTCGATCATGTTTTTACTCTTGTGATTTCTTCTTCTTATTAGAATGTACTTTAAGTGCTTTATTAGTTGAATGATTTTTCAAAGACATTCGGTTGCCAATGAGTTTTTTTTTCAACCTATGAACACTCATAGCTTAATGTTAGAACCCCAACCTTAATGATAGAACAATATCCTATTTTTTATTAAACTGTAGGCCCTCACCCTGCCGGGCCATCGGCTTCCAGATTCAGCTCCTAGCCCTCACCCTGGCGGGCCATCGGCTTCCAGCCCGTAAAATAATTTTATTTAGTTGTGAAATCGTTAAAACTTGCACCTAAAGTAACAAATATAAAGATAGTGGTTGCAACAAAGATTAGCATACTTTTTAATTTTACACAAAAGTATAAATTAAAATTATTTTCATAGCATTTCATTTAAATTCTGTCATCTTTTGTTTACTCCATATTAAAATCAATAGTTGTTACTATCAGTAGCATAGCTATCCCAGTTCTCGGTGGGGGAGTAAGTATTCTGAGTCTCCCGCTAGGAAACAACCTGTTCTGGCTGCTTGTCCTTTGTTCTCGAAGTTTATTAGAGAAACAATAGCAAGAGGAAATATTGTATTGAATAGTGATATTTTACCATTAAACCATCCATGTATGTATTTTAGCCAAATAAATATTCGATAAAGTAACGAATTAAATGGTTACAAGTTAATTAATACGCATTTTTTCCGTAGAGTTATAATCTGATATTTATCCGCCATTGTAAGCGTATGCGAAATTCATTCACAAATAATCACCTGACCTTTCCAAAAAATGATTTAACACAAATAGTTCAAAACTAGTTCTAAAGTACCGTATATATTAGCTCAATTTAGGGGAATTTCTTCGTTTCATATTGAACACAGGGGTGAAAACCAATCATAAAACTGACTTTACACTTTGTATTAACACAATAAACTTGGTTCGTAGTTCTACCAAACAATGTGTTTTAAATAAATTGAAAACTGGAACATGATGAGATGAAAACAGTATGGGATTTCAGATCCCGAAACGTCGTGGAACCTTTTTTACTAATCGTGATAGAAAATCTCCACAATAATAATTTATATAACATTGTAGCCATTGTAACATAGTAACCATGATATATATTCCCAGTTTAGTAACTAGTAAACGATAATAGAGTTATGACGACAGTTTTAGATGTTTAAAATACATTTGAAACCACTCTTTATGTTGTAAATACATCCAAAAATGCACAGTGTACACGATTTCTTTAACAATAACCCACCTGTTTTATTCTCCCGTTAAGTATTACGTGGCAAGGGCCAGGGATTCACGTGTCATGCGATTGTATCATCAACACTCCACCCTTTATAAATTATGAAAATTAATATACTCTATTTGCTAAAAAACCACGCATCGTCAGAAATGTTTAAGCCCTAGTCGTTTTC
The DNA here is from genome assembly GCA_023375725.1 of Nephotettix cincticeps. NCBI lineage: Eukaryota > Metazoa > Arthropoda > Insecta > Hemiptera > Cicadellidae > Nephotettix > Nephotettix cincticeps. The sequence continues at coordinate 3,760,301 of CM041784.1, read as the reverse complement.
TCACTAGGTCGTGTTCTCGATTCCAACTGTAGGCCCTCACCCTGGCGGGCCATCGGCTTCCAGAGTTTGGTAAAACCCTGAGTTGTCTTTAAAATCAACATTAGATAGTACAACGTCCTAAGTTGTCGTCGAATCAACATCGGTTAGTACTGACGCGAAGAGTTGTCTTTAAATTCAATATTGGTAGGTAAAACATGAGAAAACTCCATTAAATCATATTTATGTTGTCAATATAGTTAATTTACATTATAATAAACTCTTTTTTATCCAGCATTTTTTGTATTTTACGTAAAATATCCAAATTTGTCCAAACAAAATTCGTTTTGAGGAAAATTAAGGGTCATCAACTGATAATATTACTTTCTTTTATATTTTAACAGATTTTTACAAACGTCTCATTTTCGTAAGTAAACAAATTTTTGAGTAATTACTAAATAAGGTATACCTTTTCAGGACTGTCATTTTCTGCCCAAACGTAATCATTTGGGTAAAAATATATTTCATAAAAAATCGAATCTTAATCTAAATCAACAGGTACAAAGGACAAAAAATTAGTTTTGATTTATCGATAAATTAGATTCCATGGCATCACTTATAAAAAAAAAACTAAAATTAGGCCCTCACCATGGCGGGCCCTTGGCTTCCAGAAAATAACACCACTTTAGGAAAAAACTATTAAGATACAAATAAAAATGCATTTATAATTAACAACCAATTTAGCTATAAAAAACATTTAATACACGAACACCAAAAATATTTAAAGAAACATGACACAACATCACGTAAATAAGATTCAAGTCCAAATCTTATACTCACTTTTTATACGACTGGGTTTGGGGGTTGTCCGGGTTTTAAATAATTCAGGATTAATTAACAAACCTCCTTTATTATTAATTAGACCCTTTTCGCATGACAAATTAAATAATTCCAGTTGAAACGTAAACCCCTCGGGTTTTATTTAAACTTACACTGGTACAAAGGGCAGCGCCACATAGGGGCTTTGGTTTCTGTTGAATATGGTGTAAACCAGCTTCAAAGCTACAAAATGCATTTTTAATTGATTTTAAATTAATCCAATATGTTATTGACGTAAATATAAATTATAACTTTAAAGATAAAACTGTATATTTATCGGACAAAGTAAAGCGGCTGAAATAAAATACAATATTGGAAAAATATAATTTGTATATACAATAGTTTTCTTTAAAGTAAAAGCTGTTCAGTAAACATAATCATTGCCTGATGCATCTTTGAACGTATTGTAAAAATTTTTATTGGAAATAAAATAAAATGTTGGCTAGCAATGTTTAGACATTTTAGTCATAGAATTTACCGTACTCAATAAATTAGTTTGAGGTCTAAAAGTTGATCGTGGGCCTGCGATTCCCAAGGTTCCGGGTTCAAATCCTAACAATCACGTATGGCTTTCGCTATGGGATAGTTTCACAGTTCTAGCCTGATGTAATGTGAAAAACTATTCCAGGTGATGGTGTAGACAGTCCTAGTTTGAGAATTTCTGACAATAAAAAAATCTATAAACCATTAAAGTCTTGAATGCTCGCAACAGCATCAGGACACTGAGTAAAATGTTGGACTACACAGTGGTCAGTTCCTTTATCTCGGATTATTGTAGTTTATTATATAAATAAATTTTATAAGTTATTAGATTTTATAGAAATAATCTAGTCAACTAAACTAAATTACTTATGAAGTTTTACTGCAACTGGAACAAGTCGGTATATCCAAGTTAGATTGCTACTCGTATAATGGTTAATGTCATCCCACTGGGCTCAAATTGTTGAGACCTATGAAGCTGCTGTTGGATTTGCGTTCGTGCTTGTATTGGTACAGTCTTCTTCCGTGCATATAAATTTACGATCATATCCGAATATGTTGGATATCAAGCTGTAAAGTATTTTTGATAGGATTATATTTATTTATCGATCAATATAAAAATATAAATTAGTTTCTAAATTAAACTCAGTACATCTAATATCTTTGTTGTGCAGCAGCTATCAGCGACAAAATGTTTGCAATTTAAATGCAATCAGAAGCCAACGAAGAGGATTTCAATGTATCCCATGTAGGCCCTCACCCTGGCGGGCCCATCGGCTTCCATGCCTATTCTCTGTACAATTAACATGGAAAAAGATTATACAGGTAACTGGCATGATAAAGATCAACTATGATTTTTAATCATATATGGATGGATCTTAAATATATTCTAAGAGATTTACCAATTAGGTACTTTGCCGTTATACCGACCACAGTTGAATGCGTGTTTGTTGACATTATATGATAAAAGTTAAGCATATTTTGAATGACAAACAAAATGACAAACGTATTAGTAATTTTGCTGTTGATCACGTGATTGTTCTGCCACCCAGAAGTCGGCGATGTCGGTGAAGAGCATGGTCAATGGATCCTGGCCCTCAGTCGTCATGCAGTGCTCTACGGAGTTAAGTTAGGTTCTTTATGGATATTTACTTAACTCGCAGAGGTCGCCGATTAATACATGTTGCGTTCCATTGTAATATACAAGATATTGCCGACATACAGCGCTCTGCGGAGTTAAGTTAGGTTTTTATATGTTTATGTTGTTAAAAATTACCTGATATTTATCCTTTAAAGATTGCTCAACAATAATCTGCTACTTCCAAGAACCCCAATGTAACTAACCGTCAATTTATAGGTGTGGTTGGTAAAACGGAAAAGTTCTGTTACGGTAAAACAAATAAAAACGCAAAAAAGCCAATATCCCCCCAAAAAGCCCTTAAATTGTCACTTTTACAGTTATGTTGTTGGTGTCATTTGATTTGGCGTCATCAACACTATCTAAATTTATCAAAATCATTAGTGCCGTTTTTGAGCAATTTGGATTTTTCACATTTTAGGGGTTCACTCCCCTTAGAAATAAACAAGTTCAGAACGATTTACAAAACACGTTATACATAATGTATACGATATTCATAATGCATTAATATCATACTTTATATGTAGGCCCTCACCCTGGCGGGCCCTTGGCTTCCAGAATTAATTGTAAGCTGTACATAAATATACAAATTGACAGATATCACTTTGAAAACCATTATTTGTTCAGGTAACCCTACAACGGCTACCCACTAAAAACTTAAACTAAAAGATTATGACAAAAGCAATACTTTCCCCTCATACTATCATCTATTTTTATTATCATCATATTTTATGGAGAAAGTGAAAGGTAATTTCATTCAGAATTAAATTAAAAGTCCCTATTAATTACGCACTTCCATTATGCTCCAGGAAATAGTTTTGCTATCTCAAATCCCATATTTTATGACCCTCGTTTAGCCGAGTTCGCGTAATGAAGGACTGAGGTTATGTGGAGATAAACCTATTCGTATGGTCCCAAGTTATAAATGAGTCAGTTTAATACAATCTGGCGACGGTGGTTTAATACTTGTGACCCACTCATTAAACATCGGCCTCTCTCTTCCGTTGGACATGTAACCGGAAATGGATATCGTCGCAGTAGAAGTGGCTTGTTGGTGTAATTTTCTATTGAATCCATTTCGGTATTCGTTTAGTGAAACTGATATGGTTATTAAATGAGTAACCAACGCAGAGTGTGTTCTACAAAAGTTTCACAATGTTTCGGGATATTGAATCTGATCCCACCCTCAGGTTAGCTGACACCTGGTGTTCGTTCGAGTGCTACCTGAGCTCTGTGGCCTGTGGTCGTACTTTGAGAGGTAGATGGGTGTTAAAAAGTGTTATTTTGAATTGGTTAGCAAAAGTGCATAATAACTAAATGATACTCAAAGCACGATGTGGATTTCTAAACAACGATATGGATCAACATAAAAAGGTATTTTTGAATCCTTAGTTCCATGGCTAAACAAAAGGTGTCCGTATAATTTTTCATAACCAATAAAACTCGTTTGGATAATGTGGTATTTAACTTATTAATCTACAAAAGATAATTTAATAGAATCTTAAAAACAACATAAAACATAGCAAATCGGTTGTGACCTAACAGTTTACTTTATGGGGAAGATTAATATGAATAAATGAATAAATGACTTATTTCCTTTCAAGAAATTTCATAAAATATACATTACAAAAAACAGGAAATATACTGGCCAGTTAAATCCAGTTGTGTGGCCAGTGAAGAAAATTAAACTAAAAACAAGTAAAAATATTAACAAAATTCAGTCTAGCTCTAACATAAAAAAATGCTCCCTGTGATGTTTAACATAAATGAATTAAAGTCTGGATGTTCACGGTCACTTAAATTATTTAAAACAAAAAAATGAACAGTTGCTTCCATAGAACAGTAAATAATAACTAACAAATTAGTTAGTTATAGTTATATATAGTTATATTCAATTATATCTTATTTATCACAACAGTTGTACCTAAATCTGCGAATGCAGCTTATGGATAATCTAGATAACACTACCATATGATGAAATTTGAAATTTTTTTGCACTTCAGGGGGGGATAAGGCATCTCCCTAATATCTTTAAGAATCAGAAAGAGGATAATCGAAAGAAATTGGAAGGGTTTTTCTGTATTTCTCATACAGATGATGTTTTAAATGTGTATTTAATGAGATGGTTACGACAGTTTTATTATGTCACATTAAGTGATCCATAGAGAAATAAACCACATAAATGCTTACACAAAAACAAACCCATTGTATTTTTTTAATTTACTAAATATTGTTTTACACCAATTAAAACAATATTGTATTTCCTTTTTTCCTCCTCGTTTTTCTCCATTTTATAAAATTCAATGGAACTCGTTTAGTATATTCGTTTCATTTTACATAAAAACCATGATAAGAACGAGACAAAGACCATGAAAAGAGGTGACAGAGCTGAGTTCTCAAAGCAAAATAGAGAACCTTTGAGAGGTGGAATGATGGAGCTGCACGGATATCCTGTCGGAGACGATGCATAGTCCCACACCACCTCGTACGGTAGAAGATAACCTACACGGATGTCCTTTAGAAGGCGATGCATAGTCCCACACCACCTCGTACGGTAGAAGATAACCTACACGGATGTCCTTTAGAAGGCGATGCATAGTCCCACACCACCACGTACGGTAGAAGATAACCTACACGGATGTCCTTTAGAAGGCGATGCATAGTCCCACACCACCTCGTACGGTAGAAGATCACCTACACGGATGTCCTTTAGAAGGCGATGCATAGTCCACCTACACACGGACCTCGATGCATAGTCCAGTATAGAATGCACATAAACATAGTAAGATAGAACTACTACCACAGTCCTTACGATGCATAGTCCCAACCATTTAAAAGCTACATATTTTTCCACAACCATGTAAATTAGAGGATTGCATCCTTAAGTTTAAATCCCTTTAGATGTGATGTCCTATTTCCACACATAGTAGTAATGATTAAGCTAACGGATGTCCTTTAGAAGGTGCATAGTCCCACACCACCACGTAAGATAGAGGATAAGCTACCGGATGCGGGGTGCAAGTCCCACACCACGAATCCGGATGTCCTTTTAGAAGGCGATGCATAGTTCTAAGATGATGGATCCTTTAGAAGGCGATGCATAGTCCCACACCACAAGAAGATAGCTGATGCATGGGAACCCAGCATAGTAGAGAGTCCGGGCTAGTGGGGACCGTAAAAGAGGACTCGACGATGCAGTCCCAAACCACCATGTGGGGTTTGGGAGGGTGGGGGATGGCTAGGGGTGTCCTAATAGGGGTGGGGTGCTGGGATGTCCTTGGGGGGGTACACCACCACGGGTACATAAGACCATAATATAAGGAGGATTTTTAGAAATAGTCCTGGGTGGATAGTGTTGGGGAGGGGGGGGGGGCGGTGCGTAGGAGGGGATCTTTAGAAGGGGGGCATAGGGGGGGGGGGGGGTCCTTTGGGTGGCGGGTGGGGTATAGGGGATCCTAAGCATGTCGGGTGTGGTATGGGGATAGGGCAGTAATAGTTGCGCACGGATGTCCTTTAGAGGGGCGATGCATAGTCCCACACCAATCGTGATAGATATGCATAGTGTCCTTTGATATAAGGCGATGCGTTTTGAGTCCCACACCTACGTGATAACAGAGTTAGAAGGCGATGCAAGTCCCACACCACCACGTAAGGAGAGAAGGATGTTTGAGGCGGAGTCCCACTCGAGGATAAGCAAATGCAGCACACGGTCCACAACGGGGATATAGAGTGATTGCATAGTCCCACACCAAGAGTACAAAGATGTATGTAGAAGGATGCATAACACTAGCAAGAGGGTGACATATGTCACCTTTAGAAGGCATACACAACCTCACTAAGTGGGATGTACGGATGTTTTAGAAGGCTGGATACACCAAATTACGGAGAAGGTTAGACGATGCATAGTCCCACAAGGTAATAGATATAAAACGGATGTCCTTATTTAGAAGGGCGATTGCATAGTCCCCTGTGTTGTTGTTTGCGTAGGCTCCGATTTGGGTAAGGGGATAAGGTTCACAGATGTCCTTTAGGTGGGGTGATAGGCGTTGAGCATAAAGCTATCGGATGTCCGTTTAGGCGATGCAACCACGTACGGTTACTTGCCTACTAGATGATGCATAGTCCGTTCGTGGGGTATAGATGTCCTTAGATGCTAACGGGTGTCTTTGGGTAATGCATAGTCCCGGATGTCATTACGGCGAAGACGTCTCGTGTCCTTTTACCATAGTCACAAGAGGATAATCTTCGGTTAGGGCGACAGTAGAACCGTAGAGGGTGCACGGTTTTATAGTTGATGTTGTTGGAGTAGAGATAAGGATACTGGGTTAGATACGGATGTATTTAATTATAGTCCCACACACCACCGTAGAAGATAAACTACACACTTTGAAGGCGATGCATAGTCCCACACCATTACCTAATAAACTAGTCCAGGCGATAGTCCACACCACCAATAGAAACCGGATGTCCTTTGAATGCACAGTCCCACACCACCGGGATAAGGATGCACTTTTTTGTGATAGCTCAAGTCCCTAAAACGGATAGTCCAGTGGGTGGGATGTTTTTTTTGGGTGGTTTGCATACCACACCACCTGTGGATAACTGCACGGATGTCCTTTTGGGGCGATGCTGCATAGTCCCCATCTCTGCAACATGTCCTTTTGGCGATGCAGTCCCACACCACCACGTAAGATAGAAAATAACCACGGATGTCCTTTAGAAACTGTAGGCCCTCACCCTGGCGGGCCCTTGGCTTCCAGCGAACTGTAGGCCCTCACCCTGGCGGGCCATCTTGGCTTCCAGAAGAAGGCGACCTCACCCTGGCGGGCCCTTGGCTTCCAGCCTTTAGAAGGCGATGCATAGTGTAGGCCCTCACCCTGGCGGGCCCATCGGCTTCCAGATGTCCTTAGAAGGCGATGCATAGTCCAACTGTAGGCCCTCACCCTGGCGGGCCCATCGGCTTCCAGAGAAGCTACACGGATGTCCTTTAGAAGGCGATGCATAGGAACTGTAGGCCCTCACCCTGGCGGGCCATCGGCTTCCAGAAAGCTACACGGATGTCCTTTAGAAGGCGATGCATAGTTGAACTGTAGGCCCTCACCCTGGCGGGCCATCGGCTTCCAGACGGATGTCCTTTAGAAGGCGACTGTAGGCCCTCACCCTGGCGGGCCATCGGCTTCCAGAGGCGGTTGAACTGTAGGCCCTCACCCATGGCCGCCCTTCCACTTCCAGAGCCTTTAGAAGGCGATAGTTGAACTGTAGGCCCTCACCCTGGCCGGGCCATCGGCTTCCAGATCCTTTAGAAGGCGATGCATAGTCCCTGTAGGCCCTCACCCTGGCGGGCCATCGGCTTCCAGAGACGGATGTCCTTTAGAAGGCGATGCATAGTCCCACACCACCTCGTACGGTAGAAGATAACCTACACGGATGTCCTTTAGAAGGCGATGCATAGTCCCACACCCTGGCGGGCCATCGGCTTCCAGAGTGTCCTTTAGAAGGCGATGCATAGTCTGTAGGCCCTCACCCTGGCGGGCCATCGGCTTCCAGAACACGGATGTCCTTTAGAAGGCGATGAGTTGAACTGTAGGCCCTCACCCTGCCGGGCCATCGGCTTCCAGATGTCCTTTAGAAGGCGATGCATAGTTGAACTGTAGGCCCTCACCCTGCCGGGCCCTTGGCTTCCAGATGTCCTTTAGAAGGCGAAGGCCCTCACCCTGGCGGGCCATCGGCTTCCAGAACACGGATGTCCTTTAGAAGGCGATGCATAGTACTGTAGGCCCTCACCCTGGCGGGCCATCGGCTTCCAGAATGTCCTTTAGAAGGCGATGCATAGTCCCAGTAGGCCCTCACCCTGGCGGGCCATCGGCTTCCGTCCTTTAGAAGGCGATGCATAGTCGTTGAACTGTAGGCCCTCACCCTGGCGGGCCCCTGGCTTCCAGAGAATCTGAGGTCTCTAGAGCCAAGTTGAACTGTAGCCTTTCGCCAAGCCGGTCCTTGGCTTCCAGGGAATCCTGAAGTCTCTAGAGCCAATGTTGAACTGTAGGCCTTCGTTGCCGGCTTTAGAAGGCGATGAGGCCCTCACCCTGGCGGGCCCTTGGCTTCCAGAGCTACACGGATGTCCTTTAGAAGGCGATGCATGAACTGTAGGCCCTCACCTGGCGGGCCATTAGAAGGCGATGCATAGTCCGAACTGTAGGCCCTCACCCTGGCGGGCCCTTGGCTTCCAGAGCTACACGGATGTCCTTTAGAAGGCGATGCATAGTCCGTAGGCCCTCACCCTGGCGGGCCATCGGCTTCCAGAGTCCTTTAGAAGGCGATGCATAGTCACTGTAGGCCCTCACCCTGGCGGGCCATCGGCTTCCAGAGCTTTAGACTGTAGGCCCTCACCCTGGCGGGCCATCTTGGCTTCTGTCCTTTAGAAGGCGATGCATAGTCCACTGTAGGCCCTCACCCTGGCGGGCCCGGCTTCCAGACTTTAGAAGGCGATGCATAGTCTAGGGCCAAGTTGAACTGTAGGCCCTCACCCTGGCGGGCCATCGGCTTCCAGAGAATCTGAGGTCTCTAGAGCCAAGTTGAACTGTAGGCCCTCACCCTGGCGGGCCATCGGCTTCCAGAGAAAGCTACACGGATGTCCTTTAGAAGGCGATGCATAGTCCCTGAACTGTAGGCCCTCACCCTGGCGGGCCCTTGTTAGAAGGCGATGCATAGTCCCCCTCACCCTGGCGGGCCATCGCCTTCCAGAGAATCTCCTTTAGAAGGCGATGTAGGCCCTCACCCTGGCGGGCCTTCGGCTTCCAGACTTTAGAAGGCGAAGGCCCTCACCCTGGCGGGCCATCGCTTCCAGAGATAGTCCCTCACCCTGGCGGGCCATCGGCTTCCAGACCTTTAGAAGGCGGTAGGCCCTCACCCCTGGCGGGCCCTTCGGCTTCCAGAGAATCCTTTAGAAGGCGAACTGTAGGCCCTCACCCTGGCGGGCCCTTGCACGGATGTCCTTTAGAATGTAGGCCCTCACCCTGGCGGGCCATCGGCTTCCAGACTTTAGAAGGCGATGCATAGGTCTCTAGAGCCAAGTTGAACTGTAGGCCCTTACCCTGGCGGGCCCTTGGCTTCCACAGAATCTGAGGTCTCTAGAGAGCTGCACGGATGTCCTTTAGAAGGCGATGCATAGTCCCAGGCCCTCACCCTGGCGGGCCATCGGCTTCCAGAGAATCCTTTAGAAGGCGATGCATTGAACTGTAGGCCCTCACCCTGGCGGGCCATCGGCTTCCAGAGCTGCACGGATGTCCTTTAGAAGGCGATGCATAGTCCCAAGGCCCTCACCCTGGCGGGCCCTTGGCTTCCAGCCTTTAGAAGGCGATGCATCCTCACCCTGGCGGGCCATCGGCTTCCAGAGCTTTAGAAGGCGATGCATAGTCCCACACCACCACGTAAGATAGAGGATAAGCTGCACGGATGTCCTTTAGAAGGCGATGCATAGACTGTAGGCCCTCACCCTGGCGGGCCTTGGCTTCCAGATAAGCTGCACGGATGTCCTTTAGAAGGCGGGTCTCTAGAGCCAAGTTGAACTGTAGGCCCTCACCCTGGCGGGCCATCGGCTTATAAGCTGCACGGATGTCCTTTAGAAGGCGATGCATAGTCCCACACCACCATGTAAGATAGAGGATAAGCTGCACGGATGTCCTTTAGAAGATAGAGGATAAGCTGCACGGATATCCTGTCCTTTAGAAGGCGATGCATAGTCCCACACCACCATGTAAGATAGAGGATAAGCTGCACGGATGTCCTTTAGAAGGCGATGCATAGTCCCACACCACCATGTAAGATAGAGGATAAGCTGCACGGATGTCCTTTAGAAGGCGATGCATAGTCCCACACCACCATGTAAGATAGAGGATAAGCTGCACGGATGTCCTTTAGAAGGCGATGCATAGTCCCACACCACCATGTAAGATAGAGGATAAGCCTAGTAGTTGAAGGCGATGTATAGTTTCTCACCACAACAAACTATAAAGCATGTAACCTACGTGTTACATGCCTACGTTGTTATGCTTTTGGAGGCAGCTTTTAATCTGAATTAACCTATCCGTATATGGTCCAAAAGGTGGTAATTAGTAGTTGTATTGAGTTTAGAGGAGCTTAAAACTCAAAGAGAAAAAGAGCAATTTTGTTCCTGTTAATGCATTTAGATTACTACCTTATAAAAAAAAAGAAAATTTTTGCCTCCGAATAAACTTCTAAAATCAAAGACTTTAAAATCTTTGATTTTAAGACCTTACAATCAAGTCAATAACTTATCAAAAACTCTCACTCTTAATTTTGATGTCGCCGGCAGTAAGGCAGGAATATCACATCAAAAGTGACCATACAATAATTACATTTTAGTCTTGGGTATGTCTACTCGCGCGTCCTACTTCCTCTAAGACCATTAATACAGCACCTGAAATACTGCTACATACTACAACACAAATCTGAAATATCACCTTTCCTCACTCACATTAAATCACTTGATGGAAGTAGTGTCTGCTTACTAACTTACATCCTACTCTCCCTTCAACAACGCAGAAACCACTTTGCAACAGTCATTATTTCATGTGCCCTACCACACAACCCCTTAGTCACTTTCCCCCGACCAACTGGTATCACTTTGCAACAGTAATTGTTTAATGTTCTCTACCACACAACCCCTTTGTCACTTTCCCCACCCGCTCAACTGGTATTACTTTGCAACAGTCATTATTTCATGTGCCCTACCACACAACCCCTTAGTCACTTTCCCCCGACCAACTGGTATCACTTTACAACAATCATTGGATTTAAAGATCTCTACCCACACAACCCTTTTGTCAACGTTTCCTACCTGCCCAACTTTGTATTTTTACAACTAGTCATTGTTTCATGTGCCCTCCCACAACCCCTTAGTTGTTTAATGTTCTCTACCACACAACCCCTTTGTCACTTTCCCCACCCGCTCAACTGGTATTACTTTGCAACAGTCATTATTTCATGTGCCCTACCACACAACCCCTTAGTCACTTTCCCCCGACCAACTGGTATCACTTTGCAACAGTAATTGTTTAATGTTCTCTACCACACAACCCCTTTGTCACTTTCCCCACCCGCTCAACTGGTATTACTTTGCAACAGTCGTTTTTTCATGTGCCCTACCACACAACCCCTTAGTCACTTTCCCCCAACCAACTGGTATCACTTTACAACAATCATTGTTTAATGTTCTCTACCACACAACCCTTTTGTCACTTTCCTCCCGCCCAACTGGTATTTACAACAGTCGTTGTTTCATGTGCCCTTCCACAACCCCTTTGTTACTTTCCCCCAACCAACTGGTATCACTTTACAACAGTCGTTGTTTAATGTTCTCTACCACACAACCCCTTTGTCACTTTCCTCCCGCCCAACTGGTATCACTTTACAACAGTCGTTCTTTCATGTGCCCTTCCACAACCCCTTTGTCACTTTCCTCCCGTCCAACTGGTATCACTTTACAACAGTCGTTGTTTAATGTTCTCTACCACACAACCCCTTTGTCACTTTCCCCCAACCAACTGGAATCACTTTGCAACAGTCATTGTTTAATGTTCTCTACCACACAACCCCTTTGTCACTTTCCCCCCGCCCAACTGGGATCACTTTGCAACAGTCGGGTCCACGTTCACTTCACAAGACAACACTTCTCACATTCCCACGCACAGAACTTGAATCACTTCGCTAGAGTTTTAGTTTCACGTCCATTACCCTGTAACTTCACTGTAAAGATGTCTCTTGTAAACTCTATCACAACAACTTTGGGTTGACAGATAAAAGTTCACTCACCCGGTTATCTTTCTCTTCTGATTTGACATTAATCTCGTTTTCTCTCTTTTCCTAAATTGTCGTGATCAATCTTAAAGTAAATTATTGACTCATTTTCTCATTTACGATATATCATTTTGATGTAGCATACAAGACATTTATTTTCGTTATACTATCATACGATAATCCTTAAGAGTGAATTCGTACAAAACTATTTATTATTACACTAATATATAAATATGCATTTTACTGTAGAAATGAGTTTAAAAATTACATTAGCCGTATGTATGTTAGCCGTATGTATTATACTTAATGGTGGCCACAGTTCCGCCATTGTAAGAAAATGTTCCGCCATTGTACAGAAGGTGTTACTTACTAGTAACACCTTCTGTATTACTTACTTCATTTATCTTTTTTAAATTAAGTGATCATATGACTCATGAGTCATTTATAGACTTATAGAGTGTTACACGTATCAGAATAAATACGAGTCTATAAAACAAGTTTTAATTTGCACACAAGTTAACATTTTGAAATAATTGTTTATAATCTGATGGGTGTTTAAAACACGCTGTATATACTTTTGTGCACTATATTATGTAAAGAGATTATATACAATTAACAGATAAAAACTATAACAAATTATGAAGCTGAATGAGGATCACACGAGTAGACCTACACAAAAGTTTTTGCAGACAAATAATTGTTTTCAAGACTTGAAATGACATCAATATGTCTTTCGTTAATTTAAATCTGAAAACTTCAGTGTTATTGTTGACTGATTATTGCATATTTTTATACGTTAAATACCTTTATTCAATCATAGGTCGTTTCTGTTAAGTATATGTATTATAAACAAACCATTTTTTAAACTCCCCATCGATATTAGATCTAATTTTATGGTTTCATTTCGTTGAAGTAGACTCAACTATTAGGTTTTTATTGGTCGGCCGATGACTGAATAACCACAATCCGAGCGAGAAAACTTTTCCTTGATAATTAGCTGTCACTAGAATTTTCAAGGTGTTCTACCTCGTTACACTGCTTCCAGAAAATACTGAGTTAAAATGAATTATATTTTCTATTAGGAACATTTATTCAACAGTATAAGATTTATCAGTTTGTAGCTATGTAGCTTATTGTTTGGAGTAAATACTTGATATTAAAAAGAAAGGTTACATACTATTATTTAAATCTTATTTTTAATTATATTCGTGTGAATTGAAAATAGAATCCTAATTTAAAATCAAATCTAGAAATCTCTTGTGATTGCCTTGACGTAACTAAAAAATTTACTCTTACTATAAATACTTCTGGTTATCTACAATTATGGCTATTTCCAGTAATTAAATTGTTAGAAATTCAATTTGAAAAATAGATAATTTACAAAATGGAGAATGGGATTTGTATTACACAATTCTTTGTCTTTTGGGGTTCAGTTCATCAACCATTGTAATCGATATATTCCATCGATCCTATCCATCGAACCTAGGTTTAAAAAATGCCTACTTCGGAGTGCTTTGAAATTCAAGATTTTAAATAAAAAGATTGTGCTGGTTAAAACAAAAAATTAAAATCATATTTAAACTGTACTATTACAAATTTTAATCGTTATGTTGCGTATTAAAAGATATTGAAGTAATTAATCCATAGATATTTGTAATTTATAAATAAAATAAGCAGGATATTAAAAAACTTTACCTATTTTCGTTCTAAGAATTTAATCTATACAACCCTCAGTCACTCCAAATTAATTATTTAAAATGTTTTAATAAACTGGTAAAACTGTGTGTATGCCATAAACACTATAAAATTCTATAAATTATGAATATGAAAATATATTTGATATTCATTATGACTTTAGTTATTATTGTTACTACTAACATTTATAATAATTATTAATAATATTATACTTTTATAATTTGTTTATAACTATTTTGTCATTTTATCTGCACAACATTTCCTGAGATGGTTAAACTTTTACCATTTTCAAGTTATTGCTTACGAATTTACATTTACCTCTGGAAACGTTGAGAAATTAAAAATAACCACATTGGATAGGTCGAAGAAAATAATATTGTATTAAAACAATCATTTGGAGAGCTTAAGTATTTCCTATTGTGACTCCGTTTCTTTTGAGACGAAATCAAAACATGTATCTTAGTCATATGCACGGCTAGGATTGAGACTTGTTCTTGTAAAGTCAATAAGATACTGGAATATATTTCGGGACTTAACATGAGAGTATTATTCCTACCTGTGTTGTTCTATGTCACAATCATTGTCTTATTTCTTTTCGTAAAGCAAGATAAATTGTGTTAAATAAGTCACTACATTAACATTTCAAATTGTAAATGTCTAAACAGAAAAAACCGTATCTGATTAAAATACCAATCCATGGGGAATACTACTCTCTCTTATAGGAATAGAGATCGGGACTTTGTTCCTCGAGGTCCCGGGTTCAAATCCAGAAAATCACCTATGAAATTTCCCTACGTGATGCGAAACCCGCGAGCCCAAACGGTTTTAGACGAAACCCTAAACAGTCCTGCAATGAAAAAATATGTAAAAGTTAGTGAATCTATGAGAAAAAATCACTTTCATTTAATTTTATGAAACTGTGAACCATCCAAGTAAATATATTAGTATTATATGTATTGATTTTTCGTCATAGGCCTGTCGGAGAATTGTATGCAGTATCAAAAAAATATTTTCCGTTTTGATACAAAAATTAATTTTTTATGAATATTATAAATAAATAAATGATTTAATGCAACTGAATGGAAACTTTCAAATAAATTGTTGGCATCATCATGAAACTTCCTTATAAATTTAAGACGTAATAAATACAAATAAACAACGACATTTGAAAATAAATAAAATAACTTGATAACTCACCTTGATCGCAGATTATTAATAACTTACAGTTCTAAAAGATATTAATTATTTATGAGGTAAACTTGTAATCTAGTGATTAGGTCTTTAGGGCTGGGAGAAAGTCTTGAATTGTTTAAGCATTTGCAAGTGAGCGAGAAAATATGTTTTAGGTTCCCTGATTACAAAAATCCATACCGGAAACTACACCAAAGATTCGATTTTTATAAATTCTGTGCAAGGGTACCCTTTGGCTTTATCTACAGACATTTTTAATTTTTTTAATATTCTTAATCTTAAGTACAGTTTTACCGTATAAATCTCTAAATTTATCAAAATCAACCTTAACAATTTTAGTTACACTATCATGGTTTATAATGGTTAGGACCCCAAATAATATGAAACCATCCGGTATGGTTAAAAGAATATGTTTTTTTAAAGAAAGAAGTTTTAAGAACTCAAAGTTTGTCGAGTTATTTTTAAATCTGTTACTGAGAAAGATAGAATCGTAACAAAGATAAAATAAATCTCTATATCGTTTCTATAGGATGTCATTATTGAAGTCTTGGAAACGACCGTTGTAGAGGTTAATTGTGGATAAGCAGTGATTGCCGAAAGTATGAAATTCCATTAATTTAAATCCTGTAAAAGTTAATTTTATGAGATGCATGAAAATACAAAAAAGGTTGGATCAGAACCTAGGTTTTAATATAACGTATTTGTTTTTTTTTAATATTTGTACATCACTTTTTAGGGGGAAGCTAAATTATAAACACAATACGTCGATTAGTTTTCCTGGAACAGATCGTGAACTAACGGCCAATTAAATGACCTCTACTCACATCCCAATGGAGTGTTGCTTTATTAGTCATATCGTTAACGTTATATCTGTTTAGCCCAAATTACATTCGTTGTAATTATTGTGGTTTCAGAATCCAGTTATACTGCTCCGAGAACCCCATTATTTTAGGATAAAACCATTTGCAGGAATCATGTTTGTCAATCATTTCCATCTCACTTTTTTCATAATCTATTTTTTAATTATTGACGTTATATAAAGTCCATGTATAACGAGATAGTGCTGGTAGGTGGAGGTGTGAGGAGAGCAGGTGTAGTAGGTGTTAGGTCTCTCAGTTCGACTACACGAGATAGTGCTGGTAGGTGGAGGTGTGAGGAGAGTAGGTGTTTGGTCTCTCAGCTCAACTGCACGAGATAGTGCTGGTAGGTGGAGGTGTGAGGAGAGTAGGTGTAGTAGGTGTTAGGTCTCTCAGCTCGACTACACGAGATAGTGCTGGTAGGTGGAGGTGTGAGGAGAGTAGGTGTAGTAGGTGTTAGGTCTCTCAGCTCAACTACACGAGATAGTGCTGGTAGGTGGAGGTGTGAGGAGAGTAGGTGTAGTAGGTGTTAGGTCTCTCAGCTCAACTACACGAGATAGTGCTGGTAGGTGGAGGTGTGAGGAGAGTAGGTGTAGTAGGTGTTAGGTCTCTCAGCTCAACTACACGAGATAGTGCTGGTAGGTGGAGGTGTGAGGAGAGTAGGTGTAGTAGGTGTTAGGTCTCTCAGCTCAACTGCACGAGATAGTGCTGGTAGGTGGAGGTGTGAGGAGAGTAGGTGTAGTAGGTGTTAGGTGGTAGGTCTCTCAGCTCGACTACACGAGATAGTGAGGAGAAGTAGGTCGAGGTTTTTGTGAGGAGAGTGGTGTTAGGTCTCTCAGCTCAACTGCACGAGATATTGCTGGTAGGTGGAGGTGTGTTGGTGTAGGGTCTTAAGCTCAACTGACGAGTAGGTGTAGTAGGTTTTAGGTCTCTCAGCTCAACTACACGAGATAGTGCTGGTAGGTCGAGGTGTGAGGAGAGTAGGTGTTAGGTCTCTCAGCTCGACTACACGAGATAGTGCTGGTAGGTGGAGGTGTGAGGAGAGTAGGTGTAGTAGGTGTTAGGTCTCTCAGCTCAACTACACGAGATAGTGCTGGTAGGTCGAGGTGTGAGCAGAGTAGGTGTAGTAGGTGTTAGGTCTCTCAGCTCGACTACACGAGATAGTGCTGGTAGGCGGAGGTGTGAGGAGAATAGGTGTAGTAGGTTTTAGGTCTCTCAGCTCGACTACACGAGATAGTGCTGGTAGGCGGAGGGGAGGTGGGTGTGAGGAGAGTAGGTGTTAGGTCTCTCAGCTCAACTACACGAGATAGGTGTGGTAGGTGGAGGTGTGAGGAGAGTAGGTGTAGTAGGTGTTAGGTCTCTCAGCTCGACTACACGAGATAGTGCTGGTAGGTGGAGGTGTGAGGAGAGTAGGTGTAGTAGGTTTTAGGTCTCTCAGCTCAACTACACGAGATAGTGCTGGTAGGTCGAGGTGTGAGGAGAGTAGGTGTTAGGTCTCTCAGCTCGACTACACGAGATAGTGCTGGTAGGTGGAGGTGTGAGGAGAGTAGATGTAGTAGGTGTTAGGTCTCTCAGCTCGACTACACGAGATAGTGCTGGTAGGTGGAGGTGTGAGGAGAGTAGGTGTAGTAGGTGTTAGGTCTCTCAGCTCAACTCCACCTCACTTTGGCTTGCAAATCACCCCAACGGAACAACTTCGCACCGGCATCTGAATATGAATCGATTGCCACCAAGTGTCTTAACACATTCTGTCACATAAGATACCTTTTGTTAAATCTGTATCGATTTCTTTTTTGAACAAGTTCTCTATATTCAGTCTCCACACCTTTCAATATATAATTTAATGTATTAGTGTGATATGCACATGCATTAATGGTTTTAATAGTGCTTCTGCTGTATCTAAATTCAAGGATCAAATAAAGTTATTTAATGATAAATTTGAAGAAATTGTATTTGTGATATTAAAATAAATTTTTATATTTGTATGTATTAAAAATACAAAATTTTAACGATAAATCGCTTAGGTATTTTTAATTTGAATAGGTTTTTTTCACCCGTGTATATATTTATAATAAGATTGAAAATATCTTTTTTAATCTGAAGTAGAAAGCAATAGTCTTAATAGTGTCAATAGTATATCTTAAAATGATACACTAAAGAAACATTTTGAGTAGGATATATCCACCTTCTTAATCTCTCAGCGTAAATTTAAATCGATTCTGTAAAGATGGAATATTTCTTTGAAATGTGCATTACAAGAAATGAAGTTTATGTAAGAGGTCAGTTCCTTAGCTCTTGTTCATCAGCTCTTGGTGATGGCTTTAATAATTAACCGCTCTTAAGCCTTCACTACCTTCAATAGCTCTTGTTTTTTTTTCAAAAAAACTCACTCAATTCACTAAGACCAAGCTTCAGTTACAGTAGTTATAGTCTATATAATCGTAAACTGACTTTTTGAGTATTTTGAATAAAATTTCAATAATTCATTTCAAAAGCAATCATGCGATAGTTTTCTATTTTGTAGGTCGGTTATAGCTATTGCCTGTGTTAAATTATACGACAACTTAATATGACTAAAATGATATTGACAACTATTCCTATCTTATTCTAATACTCTAAAATTATGTACGGATTCTAGTATACAGATAAGAGTATATATTTATGCAAGATATAATTTTACGTAGGCCTGTTTTTGGTGTCAGGAAATATTGGATCAATTTTTCCTCTGAACAGGTATAAATAATAAATTGAATATAATACAAACCCAAAATGGATGTATTATTGGTAATTTCTTAAGAGTAAAATTGTGTTTGTATTTAAATAAGTGACTGTATTAACAATAAACGAATGTGCTGTGTTAACCGCTATTCAACTGATACAATGAAAATTCTTCTTTTGAATTTTTAATTTCTTAAGTAATGGTTTGTATGGATTTTTCTGCTTCAATAGAAAGCTATAGTAATTGGAACATACCTACTTTGAACCACTTCAGAATAAATAATTTTATAATAAAAATTTCAAGCGGGAAGTATGTTTTCAACGAGAATTTGTAGACAATTTATGTAATATACACGTTTAACCATGATTGAAGAGATGTTCTAAACGGAGAAGATAGAGACTTCGTTCTGACTCAATATCAAAACTGCATGATTTAATAAAAATTATTTCAATTCTCTTTTTCCTGTGAGAAGACTGATCTATAGTCTGACTCCTTGGAAATTTCCTTGGATTTTCTCCAAGTTTACGTGGATTTTGATCGTTAGTGAAGAAATGAAAATTCTGAGTAAATTCAGCTTGGCATCTTCGAGGTAGAAAAAGTTCGTCAATGTGCGTTTTTTTAGTCCCATCTTCTCATCCCAGAATTGCTTTGAACTAGGTCATCGCCCGGAACTGTTTTGCACATTAATTCAGGTTAGACTTAGTGGGTTGTGAAATTATTACTTAGTGAGAAGCCATTAGTGATTGGCGGGATTTGAACCCAGAACATTGGGCACCAAAGTCTTTGTTCTATCCCTAGACCAGCGCACTCCCCATGTGCGCTGTTATGAAACTCACACAATTATTCGTAAAAGTAATTGTAGGTCAACCTAAATATTGAGGGCTTTACAACTCAAACTAGACAAAATCATATCACATCTCTCTTAGGGGTTTTTTGGAGAAAACTAATCTCAAAATATTGCAGTTTTCCTGAAAAACCGAAATTATTGAAATTTAAACGACTAATATATTTTAAATGAAATTTATCTGAAATTTGAACGGTGATTTTTTCAATGATTCTGGACAAAAAAACTTTAATCAATTTACTTATTGTATAAGTGTTAAGGTTAAATTTATTTCATGAAATATTAAAATATGCAACAATTCTAACTATTTTATATTGCCTCCTGAGCTTTTACTTTATAATAATCTACATAGGTTACTAAACTTATTCCGTCTTACAGCTTCACTGGTCTTTCTGTTATTTTATGTAACTATATGCACACCTCTAAGTCAAATTTTCATCCACAGATCAGAATAAAAAGTCAAACTATCGTAGTGCAGACTCTTCAAAACTATTAATATAGGCCTAACATACATAAAGTTCATACATACAGATCTTACATTTAAAATTTAAAACGTAATAAACGTATCACAATGTGTCGGTTGATGAAGGCCTCAGAATCGACATAAATAAAGATGGTTGAGTTTCAAACTATTCCTTGGATCAAGAGTGTTTGTGCTGTAGCTCTGCATGGTTTGACAGGACGACCGGGAGCCCAGGCAGTAAGTCTCCCGCTTCAGGCACCCCCAGCCAGCCTGCCACCTCCTCGGCCAGCAACCCAGAGGCCAAAACACCCCCGACCGCTCACAACAAAGCGCTGCAGAATGTCAAGGGAGATCAGCATCCGTCGGTAAGTTCCCTATGTTATATACTTACTAACTGGCTAGTGTTGTTAGTTTCTCTATGCACGGTATTCATGTCATAACATAGTTGTACCAATTGCCAGAATAAAACACTCTCTTACTCATATGTCTCAGTCTTCAATGGAGTCGGATGTCTTACTTTACCTCTTTCGCAAATACCAATAATATACAACAGAAATAACAGAAATGGCGATGAGGATATTAAAATCTGTTTCAGTGAAAGTAGTGTGAAAAGTGTTAATGATTACTCATACATATGACGGAAAAAAGAGAGTAATATGATGGATCCTGTATGGTAGGATGGTAAGCAGATTTAAATAGGATGACTGCAAATTCACAAGCCGCTTTTATGTCCTGGCACACCGGAAAACACTATAAAATGCCTGACATATAAATATGAGACCTTATCCTTAACTTATGTAATACTGTTTTACTTTTTCAGCTTGTTAAAAACTTTTCGGGGGCAACTAAATATTTTCAAATTTAAATACCCTCGTTTTCAAGGACATAAAAAATGAAATCAAACTGTGCAAACTAGAGGTCTTTGTGCTGCCCCCAACAAAAAGCGAATTTCCCATAGGGAAGAAGCTATAAACGGAGACTCTGTTTATGCCTGATGATGTCTGGTGTGACTGGACGAAAACGATCGCCAATTTAACAGCTTTTGCATATTTTACCGTCTTGTACATAATTACAATATAAGTGTAAATATATGAAGTAGTTTCGGAAAACGTGAATTTTTACTTCATTCTATTTATAGACTATGATCTTTTTCTTCTTTTTAAAACCCTGAATGTTAATAAAATAAAAACTTTGAGAAAAAATTAAAAATTGAGCTCTATTAGTGTATTTTGAACTTGTCAACTGCGTAGAATCCTAACCTTCTCAACTCACATTTCAGTCTCGCTTTGATATTTTCTTGTGATGTATGAATAATTGTTCAGTATTTATTCAATCACTTATATTACTTGTTAATTTTCATTATTCTTTTGTAGTATATACTTGCCCCAGAACTGTATTTATTTTGAGGTGCTTGCCCTTACCCCTCATCCTTTCTTAATGTTAAACCCTTAAAGTTAAGAGACATAATACTTATTGTTAGAAAACATTCGGTTTGTTGCTAACTTCGTATAAGCCTTTTGGATATTGGTCACCCGACAATTTTGTATTTAACTTAGTTTGAGCCTGTTTCAGTTTTAAGAGGTTTTGCTGATTAATAAATAAAACAAAGTAACGCTTAAAAGGGCGGGAGTGGCGATTCTGTGTCAGGAAATGAAGCATTTGTTTACGAAATACCCTGACAGAAAATGGTGGTGTAGCAGATGTGGAGTTAATTTATACTTCGAATTGAAACAAATGTGGCATTATAATAAAAATTGAAGAAGAATGTTTCATCCTGTCAAAAACCTTTTCCATTCCAAATTTGGTGCTCATCAAATGTATAAAAGTAGCATAATACTTAGTTACAGTTATGACTTCAGATCTGTTTTTTAATAATCCTAAAATTGCATGTAATACTCTTTAGTAAAATGGAACATTGAAAAGAGGCAAGTTATGGTATGATTAGATATGCATCACCGGTGGGTGTTGAGGTAAATTCCTACATTTTGGGTGTATAATGAATGATCAATAAATTGTATATACAAAATTTAGTTTGTTACAATTAAAAACATTGTAATGTAAATTAAATATGGGTAAGTTCTATAAGTTGACCACAGCAATTAACTGTATTTTCCATCCCTATAGTAGTCGACAGCTGACTAGTTTCTAGGAATTAGATTTTAGTAGACTAAGGATTCATTATCATGTCTTTTATCACCGGTATGCAATTACCTCATACAAATAATATCATAGTTATAATTACATGAAAAGTAAATTCATATTAAACGTTGTCTCAAACAAATTGGATTGGCCACATACATATATACACACAGGAGCAACACCTATGGTGCAGAGGACAACGACTACGGATGATATGACTTGTACGGAGTGATTGCGTACATGACAGAAGCCTTGATAATGAGAATATAACTTCCCGAAACTAGTTCCCTGCTGACCCCTATAGGATTGTAGTTGACAGCTATTGGAATCTATCCATGTATTAATCCTGGAAGAAAAGTTATAAACTAATATGTACCAGTAAATTTTGTCTATTTTAGTGTTTTTAATTAACGTACATGTAAGCCTTGGTGATAAAAATAATATAATATTTTGAGGAAATTTTTCATGTCAACGATCGAATGGATTGCATAAATTGCAGCTAAATTGTATAAAAATAATACGTCTAAACTGTTATTTAAGAAAATGCTTCGGATGTTTTACATGTTATAACCACAAAAAGATTGTTTAAACAATGAGTGAGTGAATTACGCATCAAAGTGATTGAATCCTACTACATGTGAGAAAACCTTTCAGACGGAAAATTCTACGGAGTAAACAAGATCGTAAATATTAATTAGAGTTGACTTCCTGCTGGGATGTGGAAAGTTGCATCGGTTACAGTGGATGTGGGGATGTAGTCCGTGCGTTCCCAAATACGTGAGATAGTAAAACCAACACGTATAATGCAAATGAAGAAGTAATTCAATGTCTAAATTTAATGAGTTGTCGATTTTATTTACTGTTGTAATATTTTATTGAATGGTTGGATTAACTGTTACCAGAGGTTATATACGTTTGCTATATTTTTTGCAGCAATGAATATATTATTATTATTATCATATATCTAAGAATAACAAACATACTATATAAAACTATAGTAACATATACCACAAAATAATTAGTACAAACTTGTGTAAAAAATGTTAAAATTTTATTCGACTCTATAGTAGGCCTAACATTTTATATTTTAACATAATATTAGAGTATATTTAGTTTTATTTTATTACATTTTACATTACCCAGCTCATTAAATTACCGTATGTATCAACGTATCGTTTAAAACACCGAATGAACGATGAGTGTTTGCATCAAGTTTTCATTTTAGTAATCGCAGCTCAAAAGGTTTGTGATTTATTACAAGTCAGTGTTAAAACGGGGTGGCAGTAAACACCAAAACAGTAAACAAAGACGTAAATATCCGGACATTGCGGGCTGTGCCGTCGGTATTTCTGAAATTCCTGACCAGCTCAGCGGCTCTTTATACCTCGGATCTCATCAACACTTTGAACGTTCCTTACAACCTTAAGCGCGGGGAATTCCACTGTAATTACCCATTTTGATGGTAATTTTAAGCTATTCGTTTTAAGGTAAATTTTTGCATTCTCACGGTCTGAATTTACAAAAATTATCAGCGATATCTATGTATAATTAAAAAACATGTTTTGAATTATTATTTTTCAATAAAATATATTCCGGAATTTCCAAAACGAAACAACATTAAGAGTGAATGTACTAATATAGTGATTTGTTGGTTGGTTTATATTTTTTATTAGAATTTACTTTTTTTTAAAGGAGATATTATTATTTAACCAGGTAAGATAGGAGGCATGTCCTATATTCCCCTTTCCTAGCGGGATATGACTCTTTTCGGGAGACATTTTGGCATTCGCGTGGATGAGATAAGGAACAAAACAAACTCATCTCAGAATGGCCTGGAATAAATCCACAGATCTCCCGAACGTGAGGTGCAATAATTCTGGTACTTTTCTTTCCGACTCGGTCAAATTAATCAAGTAGAGTCTTTAATAGACTACGATCTTCTTTCACATATATTATTTAGAAAATTAGTGTATTATCTTTTAAAATCGTCAATCTGTTTACATTTATGTCTTTTTTTTAATTCAATAAATTTATATCAGCAGGCAAGACAATGCTGTAGATCACTTCACACGAAGGTCGTTGTTACATTACCCACACAGCACACAGACAAACAAACATCAAACATCAAACGCAACACAGCCTGGCGCAAGTTTTTGTTTTCCATTTGTTTCTAAATTGTTAACGAAATAATATTTAAACTAAAATAACTACAATCGTACTGAAAACCCCAAAACTTATCAAAATCTAGAATGTTACTTACAGTAGTCTTGTTTTCTACATGTACGTACAGAGGTTTCCATAACCCTAATTAAATATTTTGTGCAATTCTATCTTACATGAAAAATACATGTGCCTCGCAGACTAGCGATTAGAATAACACAGGATAGCTCATTTATTCAATGGAATAAAATGGCTCTGGTCCATATGAAATAAAAATTGAACAATGGTATTAATAATACTTGATGATTCTTTGGACGAATTGTAAATGTACCAAAACTGTACCACACATGTGGTAACACGTATGAGTTGATTTTGACTACAGTCTAATATAAATATATTTTGGGTGGTATTTACAGAAAGTAAGGAAGTAAAGAAAGAATAACGAAAAACACGTTAGAACGTTCGCACTTTCGACTGATCGCATGCTACCCAGTATAGATGTAATGTAAATTGTCACGAGACAGTTTTTAAAATTTTAGTTTTTTCTTCATCTAGGACTTCATCGTGTAACTACTAGCTCATCGGTTAGTAGCTTGAATATCACGGATGCCTCCACGGTACATAGTCCACGTAAGATGTGACTACAAACAAGATAGTTGATAGCCCTCGGAACAACCGATGTGTATACGTCAGTTGTGACTACAAGCATGATAGTCTGTAGACCCAGGAGCTACCGCTGTTTGTACATAGTCCACGTAAGATTTGACTACAAACAAGATAGTTGATAGCCCTAGGAGCCACCGATGCTTGTACATAGTCCACGTAAGATGTGACTACAAACGAGATGTTTGATAGCCCTCGGATCCACCGATGTGTATACGTCAGTTGTGACTACAAAAGTAATGGTCGGTAGCCCCAGGAGCTACCGCTGTTTGTACATAGTCCACGTAAGATGTGACTACAAAAAAGATGTTTGATAGCCCTAGGAGCCACCGATGTGTATACGTCAGTTGTGACTACAAGCATGATAGTCTGTAGCCTCAGGAGCTACCGCTGTTTGTACATAGCCCACGTAAGATTTGACTACAAACAAGATAGTTGATAGACCCAGGACCTACCGCCCCTACGCACTCCATGTCACTTCTGACTATAAGCAAGATAGAAGATAGCTCGAGGAGCTACCTCTGCTTATACATAGTCCACGTAAAATGTGACAACAAAAAAGATGGTTGATAGCCCTAGGAGCTACCTCTGCTTGTTCATAGTCCACATAAGATGTGCCTACAAACAAGATGGTTGATATACTTAAGAGATACCGCTGCTTGTACATTATCAACGTCAGCTGTGGCTACAATCTCAATGGCTGGTAGCCACGGGTGCTACCGCTGCTTGTACATAGTCAACGTCAGCTGTGACTACAAGCTCGACGGTTGTCAGCCGTGGGTGCCGCCACTGCTAATACCGGTCAGTCATGCGTGTACACACGCAACCTGCGATACGGTCTGCACACTGTGAAAAGTAATGAAATACTAACATGCATCTGCATTATAAACACCTTACACAAAACTTCACGTAAGTCAACCTTTTTAAACATTGTAAACCCCGTTAGCATAAGTACCATGAACAGACAGTGCTCCTCAACTTGTTATCTGCAATTATGCTACAATAAACCCAAGGAAATACTCAGACCCTACAGTTGAACGAAGCTCAAGGAACACTTTTGACGGATTACTTAAGTTCAGTAGTTGGCTTAGTCAGAAGCGTACAGGACTCCAATAAAAGCAGCGATAGTTCTTGTTCTGTTCTTGGAGTTGGTTATCAGTTGTTTCAGTAATTTCCACCTTTACTGTGTTGGCTCACCCCTTGATCAGATACACAGTTGAAATGGGCGAGGATAGTATGACATTATATTTACAAACTATTATGATAATGTAATTCTTTTGTGCGCCCAATAATCACAAACTGTTGGGCAATCAACAGGTTGTGATACACTCGTAGTTAATTTTATTCCTTCGGTAGCATGACTCAATGTTAATTGGCGGCATTTAATCAAAAGACGGATAAGTAGTGTTCTTAATAGAAATATGCATTCACCGCACGTGACTCATAAAAGTTTCATATATAAACACACTTATTATTTATTAGATATTAATTAGAGTCATGAACTTGTTAGTTTTCAAAAATATAATTCTAAAAATTAAAGGGATAGTGACTATTTAAGATGAAAAAATGGTTATCTTGATCAGAATTTAAAAACACTTTTTGTGAATATAGACTAAATCCAAATGAGCATCCCGGAAATTGAATCCATGACATCTGTACCTAATCCCAATATGATAACCACTAGGCAACCAAGTTACACACATGTACATGTTTTTGTATACGTTTGAACTATTTTCATTTCCTTACAAGAGGTTAATGACGTTGAGGTAAGAACAATGAAAAGGTTGGAGCAGAATGTGAGCCCCCATTGCAACCTCTTTTACTGTTTCCTTATCTGCTTATCCGTCTTTTTCCATCTGGAAAGACAATTTCCAATCCCCTGCCAATTGAGATATAAATACACTCTGTCATATTGAGGTATAAATACTCTGCACTGCTCTGTCATGTTGAGAAGAATTGATATCCTATAAGATAAACAAAATACTAATTAGACTCCTGACATTACTTACCATCATCTACGTTGACGGTATGTGGACTAGTAATGCTCTAATATCTTCTAAGGTTTCATAAAAATCGTAAACCAAAACGTGACAAAAGTTCCGGTCTTGATTCCTATCAATTCCATTATTTTTAACAAATTACTATGAAAACAAGTAACGGGAGTAGACTTTTTTATTATTATTATTTTATTTTTAGTATTTTTATTTTAAGTCTACGGGAGTAGTCTTCAGTGTAGAGATTAATTTAATATACTTATTTAACATTTTCACTAGACTTATTGGTTCAAAAGTTCAAAATTAACAAAAAAGGTTTTAAAATGCAACGAAGAGTACTCAGCTTATTTGGTTTAGTTAGTATTGTTACAAACTTCGAATCAGAGTCTATTTAAATCCCTGACTGGCCAATCGTTTTTATCAGTACCATCTCAGAAAAGAGCTACCTTCCTTGATTTTAATATGTGACAATTATCTTGCAAATACTTATTTTAAAATCCATGTATTATACCCCAGGGGACTTTAAAGGTCTTGGTAAAGGATTACAGAAAGTTCTGTATATCAATATTCGTGTCTGAGGTACTGTGTACAGTATTCCTCCCTGGCATCGACACGATACATCACGCACCTAACCACAGTGTCTGCCCCCGATTTCAATTAGATCAGAAAATAGATTTACCCTATGTTTTTAATATAAACTGGATATTGCCATGGTTGTTGTGGTCTCTAGAGTAAATAAATACAGCTACCAAAATTAAAAATTGTTGCGGCGTTAGCCATGTAGGTGATTGCTTACACGAGTAGTCCGTCACTACATTCGACCGTGGATCGTTTAATTCGTTTTGATCCCTCTACCACTCGATCCCATTCATAGGCTACTAAAATTTAACCAGGCAAAAGGTACATAAGGAGTTGTGTTAGAGCTTTACATCTAATTATCTAAAAAAATCAATTATTTAAATATCACTGGATTTCTCAATTTTCACAATTATTTTTTACCATAATATATAATAATTTATATAATTTAGTATATAATAATTTTTTGCACGTTCCTTTTTTGCTTGTTTCTCATTTTCTAATTGATATAGGCTATATTAAACCCTGCTCCTAAAGGTCGCCAGTATCATGTTTTGCTCAACTTTCATGGTATATATTTTCGTATATAGTTTTTTAGTTGTTGACGAGAAGTTTTCCGATAGTGCGGATCATTTCACACCAAACACAGTACTTCTCACAGTATTCTCGTGCACAACTTCAACTCTTCCTTTGAAAGCACTGGAAGCCTCTTCTTCTAATGACAGTCAGGGAGGCCTGCAAGAGCCCTTCGAATTCTAAAAATATGCGTTCGTTACTTCGAGCTCTAAAGTGTACGCCGACTTTTTCGAATATAATCTTATAATTACGCCTAAAAAATCTTTTTGAAATACTATGACATTCAGTTGCCCTTTTTCCAAACAAATATTTTGTTACTTCAAATAACTCTGAGAGGCGTAAAATAAAAATTTTACTGTCAGCTGCAAAGTTAGTCGTAGTGGTTTTTAAGCTAAAATTAAAAAAAGTTTATTCAAAGGTCTAAATCAGGTATGTCTAAAGTAAATTTATTCTAAAGATTTATATCTACGTAATGAATACGGAATATTAAATAGACTTTTGCAGTTGAAATTTTAATTGTAATCAAAGCCTTTTCGTTTCTTGCTTTTGAATTACCAATAGTGTTTTGGAGACATATATGGAACGAAATAAGAATCAAGTCCTAATAAACATGAACGATTTTTATATTTGGGTGTCAGATAAAAATGTTTCTTGTTTATCTTGTAATGTTCCGTGTTCATCGGCTCACGGAAAATCAAGGGTTGAGATTACATCATTCTACAATACAAAAGCCATCTAAATTATTACTGTTTTTCTCGTGGTAAAGGTTTTCCTGTAAAAAATGAATGTTATATTTGAATATAATCTTTTTTTCAAATTCATGTGTTACGTTTATGTGTCATGTTCCAAAACACAAACTAAAATATAGAAAAGAAAAGGCACAACACTGGCTCCGAGCTAGCGCGGGCGCCTGAAGTCAGAGTGTACTACAAGAGCTCGTATAGCGTGATGAATGAATAAACTCTTAGGGCTATGGAGTTGGGTAAATTTTACTGAGTTTATGTATTTGATGCTATTTGGCTTTTACTATTAAATGTAAATTCCTAGGTAAACATTTAAAAACGGGAGGCGTTTCACCACCTTCACAAACGTTGCGTAGTTAATAATACAGACGCGTTGAATAACCAACGCCATTTTGAATTTCAGTGATTCTGAAGTAACTGCGGGTGCATGCTAGTGGACTGTGTGCACAATGCGTCCGTAGACGAATGCTTGTCATTTCCTCACAATCGTAGAATATATCAGCACAATGGCCAGAGTTTGTGATGACCCGAGTCCTAACTTACACTAGATGCAAAGCAACTGTAAAAGCTTAACCGTGTTGGGTCCCATTACTATATTACCATCCGCTCTTAACATTTACAACACCATGTTTGTTCTCTGTCTCTCAGCTCAACTACACGAGATAGTGGTAGGTGAGGTGTAGGAGAGTAGGTGTTAGGTCTCTCAGCTCAACTGCACGAGATAGTGCTGGTAGGTGGAGTGTGAGGAGAGATAGGTGTAGTAGTGTTAGGTCTCTCAGCTCAACTACACGAGATCGGTTACCTAGTGTTTAAAAGGTTGTATTCAATGTGTCACGTGTTACGCGTCACGCAATTGTGGTGCTTCGTATTGGTATTACTGCATGTGTCTGTTTATTTTGCATACCTTCATTGTTAAGACCCCAATATTGTACATGAAATGATCCTGAACTATATAACGTGTTAGGCTTGTAGCTTAAGACATCATACTGTATATTTATTTTATTCATTTTGAAATCCAAACCAATACTGTAGTCTCTCGTTATTGTTTAGGGGACAATAAAATTGCTTTACAAATAAGTAATTGTGTTATTTACAAAAAATTTAAATTTAAATATTAGGGGCATGAGTGCAAAAGAATTATTAAAATTAGAATACAAAAATACTTACCAATTTTTGTGTAAACTAGTTTAATTGAAAAAATACTATTCTCGTCAATGTACTTTCATGTTGAGATTAAATTTAATATTTTTTTACTTTAAAATGTTAGAACACAGAGATCGTTTTATAAAGATTATATCATGAGCTATTAAATATTTTATAAAATACTTATCTCTTAATATCTCGAACTATAGTACTATGAATCGTCATTCGCAAAGAGTTTTTAATTACAGCGCGTTAGTTGAAATTTAATGAAAAATAGGTAGGTTCATTGATAAATACGTGGAAATAAGAACAGTCCAATCATTGGGCTTGTTTTTTCTTAATGACGAGGCGACATTCGATTCTGTTATATATATAGCAACTGAATATTTTTTATTTACTCTATTTTACACAAGAGCTTATAGTAGTAAATTACTCATATTTTGATAAATACTGTTAGTCAAAAAACGTACTCAAATTTACTACTTTTAAAACACTTCTGAATACAACTATGTTTAGTAAAATAAAAATATGAGTTCCGTAGTAGGTGTTAGGTCTCTCAGCTCGACTACACGAGCAAATGAGTAGGTGTAGTAGGTGTTAGGTCTCTCAGCTCGACTACACGACACAACCTTTTCGATTTAAACTGTATTTGTTACCAGCTGGTAGGTCGAGGTGTGAGGAGAGTAGGTGTTAGGTCTCTCAGCTCGACTACACGAGATAGTGCTGGTAGGTGGAGGTGTGAGGAGAGTAGATGTAGTAGGTGTTAGGTCTCTCAGCTCGACAGTCAATTGGTGTGATTTATTAATTATTCAGCAAATAACGCACGTAGCATGTTAGAACGCCTGCAATAAACCTAATGCAATCTGAGTACTGCATCTGAATTGCCAATCCACCGTTTACCGGCGCCTGAGACATATCAACGACCGAAGAAGCCGTACATTATTGTCGATATTACTGGAAGTAGAACAATTAAAATTTCTACCCCTTTAATTTTTGTTTCAATTTAATTTAAAATATATATTTTATAGTTTCTTATAATTTTCACAAGCCTTATCTGAATTTAAGCTAATTTTCTTTCAAGTTTTAGTCGGTTTTAGCAGACCATTTTCGTTTAGTTAAATTTTATTCAAGGATAACTTTACATAATTTCTTAAACCAAATTACTTTCAGTGTAAATTTTTATCTAAGAATAATACATCGATAAATTGCATATGATTCTGAGAAAATCTTCGAATAATAAGAATTAGTGCATGGATTGACTGTGTTTGTATATTCATTAAGCTAGCGAATTTCATAAGTAATCCCACAAAAACTAAATATGTATATAAAAAGCACTATAAGAAATAAATAATTAATTTCAGATATTTTCTATCAGCTAAACATTTCTTCAAAGAAATGAGTGTGAAAGTAGTGTGAAAAGTGTTAATGATTACTCATACATATGACGGAAAAAAGAGAGTAATTTATAAGATATTATAAAAACATACTCTCCCAAATATTTTTAATTCACTGAATTATGTCCTGGTACACCGGAAAACACTATAAAATGCCTGACATATAAATATGAGACCTTAGCCTTAACTTATGTAACAATGTATTTTTATTGTCAAACGTACAAGGATACAGTGGCAAAGGGGGATAACGGGGGCAACTAAATTTAGATCGATGTTGTTATCAGACTATAATTGAAGAGTTAAGCCCTTACCCCCCTCATCCTTTCTTAATGTAAATGTATGCTAATGATTATTAATAAATAAAACAAAGTAACGCTTAAAAGGGCGGGAGTGGCGACAAGGAAACGACTATCCATGTATAAATCATAGGAAGAAAAGTAATAATATTTCGGCGGACTACGATCTTCTTTCACATATATTATTTAGAAAATTAGTGTATTATCTTTTACAATATTGGTGACAGATAGAATTGTAAATGTACCAAAACTGTACCACACATGTGGTAACAACATTGTATTCACAATATATTAGTTAATTGTAATTGCGTCGATTCAAATCGTACAAAAACATCAAATGATTCCAAGACTGAAACTAATATTATCTTATTAGCCCTTTCCAAAGTATCTATTTTTAACTATACAACGTTTCTGGATGTGGAGAAACTCCTCCCGTTTTCAAAGAATAAAAATAATTTTTATTTAGATTCAAAATGTAAATATTACTTAACATTATATTATTATGTAAATTCCTAGGTATCATTTAAAGACGAAAGGAATTTCTGCACCTCTAGAAACGTTGTGTAGATAAAAAAACACAGACTCTAAAGAAAAGTCTAATAAGATAATGTTATTAATTAATAACTAACTCCATTATGTATTTCAAAAACTCTGAAGATCAATTAACTTAAATTTCGATAGTCAGAGGTGACGCTCAGATTTTACATGAGTATATTTTCTATGATCAAATATTTATTTATGTTATATGATTGATAAAACATAAAATTGTACTTTTACAGTCCTTTTTAATTAAAACATGAGATTTTTTAATTAATACTGTGTAAAAATATAAAATATACATCCAGATCAACTAGTTGTGTGCCTCCCACGGCACACAATTAGTTAGTGCAACATTGAAAGTTGCCTCTGTCTATTATGTGTGATAAGGGTAAGAGTTACCATATATCTATGAATTATTTATTTAAGTTAATTTCTGTATGTTCAAATAAATCTTAATTTGATTATTCTATTTTTTTATTTAACTATGTTTAGGACAGTACCTTAATAGGTGCTTCCAAGGCGGATTTCAGCCTGAGGCGAGGGGGTTTTAGTGGGTGAGAGTCCCACACACCGGGGAGTGTACCGATATTTCCTCCCTGATGGTGCATCAGCATTTACCCTCGTAAAAAATGTTTAGGACAGTACTTTTAGTTTTTATTAAAATAAAAAGTCAATTTTTACTTTTTTAGTTAGTTAATATTAATGTAGCTAACGCAGTTTGAAAAAGAAGAGTTATAAAAAGCTAGTTACGACTGATATAGTCATTTGCTAAATGATCTATTATATCCTGTAACAAATAATTGATTATTTATATCATATTCGTTACCAATATTGTATTCCTGACTGTTTCTATTGTGTTTATTGTTTCTTAGAAGTTAATTGTTCAGTTTTTGATACGTCAAGTTTAAGAGTTTACAAGTAACTCTGAAAATTACATGAAATTACCGGACTGTCTTGTAAAATTGTAAAGTGTCGTGTTTCATTTTGAAATATTCGTGAATAATCTAAATGCATGACGTCACTGCCAGACCAGGCTGTCAACCTTTCTTAGAACGTGACGGAGCTACAACGACAACGCACTCAAGCGGGGTGCCTCCAAATTTCAAAGACAAATCCATTTCAGTATTCCAATCAACAAGATATTTCTTCGGTTCTATTTTATTTTATTTTCACCATTATATTTTGAATTATTTTCTGTTCAGAGCTAGGAAACTTTTCAAAGGACAAATTGATATTTCGATCCCCGGTGTCTTGGGCTCTTATCCCGACAATTGCTAAATGTTTTTCAGTTCTATTCCAGTATTTGGTTACGATATCTGACATTCACACTTATTTTATGGCGTTAAAATTATTAATATTTAAAACCTAAACATCACTAAGAACCACTTATTTGATAAAGCACTTAGTTTCTGTGTTATTTTAACCATTCCAATAATAAAATTATGTAATGTCAAACACTAGTTTAACAATAAGACAAATCTCTTCAATATTTAAGAGGAACGGACAAGTATCTCGAACATTTGATCAATGTTTCAATGGATATGCTTCGAAGGTGTCACTCCTCTCCCCAATATAATGGTATGCTGATACACCGTTCAAGCACATCGAGGCATCGCGCCCAATTCCCATATAACCGACACATCGATACACCGTTCAAGCACTTGTAGGCATTGCGTCCCTTCCCGATATGTTCAGTACATCGATACATCGTATAAACACTTCGAGGCGTCACGCCCCACTACCAATGTATTTTGTACATTGTTCAAGCACTTATCGTTTAACGATAGGATATACGGTTAACCGTCGAACGGTTAACTTTTCTTATCGTTGAACTGGTTTAGAGCATTTCATATAATTTTTGTCAGAAAAATTTATAGTTAAGCTGACACAGAAGCGAATTTTTTAAGTGAACAAGTGATTTTTATAACTTATTAATTTTTTTAATTAAGAAATTAGCGTTAAATTAGTAGAAATAGTGTGTGATTTTATGATGTTACGTTTATTTACTCAATTTAAATTTGTTTAATTAGTATGAGTACGACATTTTGTCGCTCTTTTAAACACTTTAATATATAATATATCATTGACCTGTATCATAAATTTATAGCCTAAGTTGAATTTATCTTAAGAATTCTAAATTAAAATTTTCCATTTAAATAATGATGGAGGTAGGATAAAGGGAGGAAGGATGGAGGTGGATTCAGGAAAGGAGAAGAGAGAGAAGAAATGAAGGGAGTAGAGAGGGAGGATGAAGGAAGGAGGGGAGAAACGAAGGGAGTAAAGTGGGAGGATAAAGGGAGGAATGATGGAGGTAGGATAAAGGGAGGAAGGTTGGAGGTGGGATTCAGGAAGGAGAAGAGAGAATATGAAGGGAGTAGAGAGGGCGGATGAAGAAGAAGGAGGGGAGAAACGAAGGGAGTAAAGGTGGGAGGATAAAGGGAGGAGTAATGATGGAGGTAGGATAAAGGGAGGAAGGATGGAGGTAGGATTCAGGAATGAGAAAAGAGAGTATATGAAGGGAGTAGAGAGGGAGGATGAAGGAAGGAGGGGAGAAACGAAGGGAGTAAAGTGGGAGTATAAAGGGAGTAATGATGGAGGTAGGATAAAGGGAGGAAGGATGGAGGTGGGATTCAGGGAGGAGAAGAGAGAGAAGATGAAGGGAGTAGAGAGGGCGGATAAAGGAAGGAGGGGAGAAATGAAGGGAGTAAGGTGTGAGTATAAAGGGAGTAATGATGGAGGTAGGATAAAGGGAGGAAGGATGGAGGTGGGATTCAGGAAGGAGAAGAGAGAGAATATGAAGGGAGTAGAGAGGGCGGATGAAGGAAGGAGGGGAGAAACGAAGGGAGTAAGGTGGGAGGATAAAGGGAGTAATGATGGAGGTAGGATAAAGGGAGGAAGGATGGAGGTGGGATTCAGGAAGGAGAAGAGAGAGAGAAGATGAAGGGAGTAGAGAGGGCGGATAAAGGAAGGAGGGGAGAAATGAAGGGAGTAAGGTGGGAGTATAAAGGGAGTAATGATGGAGGGATAAAGGGGATGGAGGTGGGATTCAGAAGGAGAGGAGAGAGGAGATGAAGGGAGTAGAGAGGGAGGATGAAGGAAGGAGGGGAGAAACGAAGGGAGTAAGGTGGGAGGATAAAGGGAGTAATGATGGAGGTAGGATAAAGGGAGGAAGGATGGAGGTGGGATTCAGGAAGGAGAAGAGAGAGAAGATGAAGGGAGTAGAGAGGGCGGATGAAGGAAGGAGGGGAGAAACGAAGGGAGTAAGGTGGGAGGATAAAGGGAGGAATGATGGAGGTAGGATAAAGGGAGGAAGGGTGGAGGTAGGATAAGGAGAGGAAGGAGGGAGGGATGAGGTCATGTGCTCATATTTCGGGTTTTAGGTCACTTTACCAAAAAGCATTTGTGTAAAACCACTACAATATTTACCAGGATAAAATTCCTCTAACGGAAAAAACAGTAAATATAATACAGTAAAACTATAATATTTCTACTCTCGTTTTTCAGTGACTGATATTTTCAACAACAATATTTCCGGTCAGTGGCCACGCCAACCAAGACTAGGTTTTTTATTTTCGTGGGACAACCCAAATATCCAAACTATTTTTATCCTGTCCTTTACATCCACATTTACCACCCTCTGAGTTGGCAGTATTTGTTTACCATAAGCTCGGTGCGTGTGAAAGGTTACCGTGGAGTCTTGGTATACTTTTCTTTAATAAAACATTCATCAATATTTAAACCATGCAAAGGTACCTGCACCCATCATATAGTGAAACAAAATTTAAAAGTTAATATATCACGATAGATATGATACACAAATTAATACTGATTTTAACAAAAGCATAAGAGAATATGAACAAGGTATACTAATATTTATTTATGTTTGATCGACAGTAATGGGGTACACATTAGATTAAATTGATCCTTCTAACTGTTGTATTTCATATACTGATTATAGTTCGGTATATCAATTCTCAAAAATCCCTAGAATCCGCTGAGTAACGAACTATTCAAGGTTTCCGTGTGATTTTAGAATAGTTTTCCTGATTTCTGAGAATTAACTGCAGACTCAATTCAACTGAGACGCAATAGGCTACGTAAATTAATCATCCATTAAATTATTGTCTCGTCTATACACCAGAGGAAGACCTTACTGCCTACCATCGAGTTTCGATACTTTCGAGTGAATCATCATCATTATCATGCAATTCATGATTGTCATTCAGTCCAAAATCATCTTGAATTCATTAAATGTAATTCATCACTATCGTAGACTTGTCTGAATCTTTACAAACTTTTTATATTTAATGAATATAATTTTCTTAAGTATTTTTATTGAAAAACTAATTAAATTTTGATTTTGATAAAGGCTGATCGTACTGATCAGCGTGTAACTACAAAATGCCTATAAGTCTATAATATGCTCGTGTATTTGAATTTTTAACAATAAGCTATATGAAAATCAGTAATAATCCTACGCTGTATTATTGTATTCAATATGAAGTTTCATGCCTAGTGCAGAACTAACTTAAGGGGGTTTTCATGTAATCAATAAACTTTAAATTGGTTGGAGTTGGAATGACTTGAAAAGTTTAAATATTTTTAACTTAGATTCCTGATAACTCAAACTGTTGATCGGAAATTTCAGGAATGAAGCATTTAAAATATATAATGGTTTTCATCAATTTTGTTTGAGCTACGGAAATTTTTATCCAGACCACTGGCTGACAATGAATTCTTAGTATCTCCCAGACACAGTAGATTGTGGACTTCAGTTTGGATGGTGTTAGACTGTTCGTTGAGAATTATGTGCTTTGGCAACATAGTGTTATTGTTCAATTCATTACCATTTGGGAAATGATTTCTCTAAGCTGAAGTATTCTTGTAAGCATATTGGAGTATATTTGATATTAAAGTTATTTTGAAAGCGATATATACAGAAAATCGCTTAGAAAGCATTTATTTTTTTGTTATTATTATTATTATCATGTTACGAGCACAATACCTTAATTATGAAACTCGGCATCCAGTCAATTTGTGATATCCTACTTAGAAACACGAGAAGTATTCAAGGGACCAAAATGGTATTCCAGTAGATTGCTCAGTTATGGCCTGTAAGCTTACAGCTTATTTCAAACAATGAGATATTCTGTTAGTGCAGATGGTAAAATATATCCTTGTAAAAACCTATTCTTTTACACAAGCGTCTACACCTGTGAGAGTACAAAATATTTGTTTTAATTTTTGATTGTGATTCAGAGGAGTTTTATGTTAAGATCTGATCCAAACAGACATTGTGATTTCCTGCGGGTGCACATCAACCGTGGCTTATTCTGGTTCTGTCACAGAAGGCAATTATTACTACCATTACGTCATGATTTAACTGAGCAATCTATATAATCTATAATATGAACGAGATAGTAATATAAGGATCGGTTGGGTGGTTGAGGATAAACCCTATCAGGTCTTTGACCTCAAGGAGGGGGTAATTTGAGTCTTGGATCAATAATTTGAGATCCAAGACTCAGTATATCGCTAAGAGCTGAATCTACAGCTGTAGCTACTACAGCTCTGTAGGTGCCCAACTACTCAAACTCCTGCTCTAAACCGCCTAATGGAGAACAAATGGTCATATAGAACACAGCTACATAACTGTTATCAATTGTGAACAGCATTATTCAACATACCCTGTAATGTCTGTGATGGTATTTATAGTTATTAGGTCAGCTACTAAGCTAGAGCTAGAGGACTCGTTTCACCGGTAAGCTACAGTACAGTACAGTACCTATTACAGTGCCTATAGTCGGCTAGTGTCGAGACCCTTGGCAATAAGTGCAAGGTCCTCCAAGGAGTCTACTACGAGACTCAAGGTGAGGCCCGTCCCGCTAATTATGAGGGAGGGCATCATTAGTTCTGACAAATGGCCACTTCGCAACAGGAATGTCAAGTTCTCCCACACTCCTCACCCATCCGCATCTTACCATCTGAATCACTTTGTTATATTACACCAATTATTGCACTTATGTATTCTACAGGTTTATTCAAATCTCCGATAGGAAAATAGAACGACTACTGTAGTTGTTATGACAAGACTACAACCGAGACCAATTATATTTTTCGTTTCGAGGTGTCCAGACGCCAGAAACACATTTTTTCAATCTTTTAGTAAGATAACTCTAGAAAAAGTCAAATCTTTATGAATTTTAGTAAACTTATGTAAATTTTTTTCATCAAGTGCTATTATCAGGTAGATTGGTCCAACCGATGGATAGTGTACTCTAAATTTGGGGGTTTGGGGCTCATAATGCATTAAACATTTTGATTTTTCCCCAAATCCCCAATGGAATCAGCTTATAAAAACATCAGATAAGTATTCTGAATCTTCACTTTAAGTCGATTGGTAACCAAACTACAGAAAATGCTAAAGAAACTATGAGTTATTTCATACCAAATTTATGTTATCAATGTTACTCTAATTGATTAATTAAAAAAAAGTATATCGCTAATGTTTTGAGAAATATTTACTAAAGAAAAGCAGCTTCAACTAAGTTATACGAATAATGGAGAAGTGGTGGCGCCGAGGTACAAACGCAGCTGAACATTTGATACAATCCCATAATTCTTAGATCAGCTATCTGACTGAACACTGAATCTTTGATATGTTCCATAAAGATTTACTAGTGATACGTGCACTTTTACTTCTACCACTTCCGTTTTTCCAGACGGTACCTGGTTTTGTTTATGAAGTACATTACTGTACTATAGTAGTACATTTGGTCGTCACTTTAACGAGCCTAGAGGAAAAGGATACTCTCAGTCCGATTCCTATTACAATATTAATTGTTTTTGGACTGATTTGAATGATGGCGAAACCCCATATTTTGAAATACATTACCTGTGAAAATCCTTAAGACCCAATTTCGGTACTCGAAATCCCCCCAAAATATTCTTCAGATGGGGCAATATGCTTGGTTACACGTAAGAACAAATTTTAAGTTCCATCCAACCATTTTTAC
Organism: Nephotettix cincticeps; assembly: GCA_023375725.1. Classification (NCBI taxonomy): domain Eukaryota; kingdom Metazoa; phylum Arthropoda; class Insecta; order Hemiptera; family Cicadellidae; genus Nephotettix; species Nephotettix cincticeps. Next base: position 3,721,003 of record CM041784.1, on the reverse strand, counting down.
GACAATTATCGTATATACAGACACACACACTCATTATATATACGTATATATATTTACTTAATTTACAACTGTTCACAATTATGAATAAACGGATTAGATCTAATCCGTTTACCTGTAAATTTCAGTATGGAAAAATAAAAGTAATTTATGATATATTAAAGAGGCTAGATACAAGAAAACTTAATTAATTTTCATATTGTATTTTAATTTACCAACGATTTTGTGAAACAACAACGTTCCAACCCAACAAATTATTTCAACGTTAAAGGTGGTTTAGCTTCACCCTGAATTTTATTGGTTTTCAAAATTAACGTAATATAACAATTGCTTATGCTAAATGCTTTAAGCTATTATTTAATTCAAGCTAAAATGCTTTAAGAGGTAATATAGTGTCTAGTTTTTCGTTCAAAGCTAGACACTTTATGGAATTTAGTGTGGAAAAAATTTTACTCCCAAAATTGAAGGATGGCCAATTTTCACTAGAAAAAGTTCTGACTTTCCTTAATCTTTTGTATTTAATGACCCATGTTTTCAAATAGTTTTAGAAATAAAAGTTTTGTATTTAAATTCCAATTAAATATCTCAGTTTTCGTTTTGAATCTATCTAAATTTTATATCTATATTAATTTCTCGTTTTAAATTTTTAAAGGAAAATATCTTAACATCAAATTATATTTTCATATGTTGTTGTGAATGTGTTTTATATTGCTATACCTTTTACCATAAAACGGAAATATTACTTTCCTGCAGTTGGTGTAAAAGCAATCTCCGTAAAGGAAAAACTAATGAGGTGATTCAGTGTGAGTGTTTGCCACGGGCTACAAGCGCAGTGAGAGCAAGGGTAGGAAATGCACCCTCAGGAAATTTAGAAATTTTATATGACACATACTGCGTAGCCTACCCTCTTCAATCCACCCTTTAACAGCTCATCCTTTTTAATTCCCCCTTCTATTTTAAATCATTGACCACTACATCTGTAACGGTGTTGTTTTCACCTATCAAGCCCCAAAACTATTCCAATTCCCATTCCATACGTTTGTTAAAAATCATTATGGAATATATTCAATTTAACATAAAAATGTTAAGAAATCATATCACACCTTGAAAACAAAAGGTGTGGAATTTGTTTCCGAGTAAGGCTTACATCTAAAAAAGCTTATAATAGAGCTTTAGAGCGCATAGCTTAGAGTTTTTTGCTATAAAGTTATCTAATGCGTAATCTTCGATATCTCTGACTCTGATTTACAAAATCAAAATAAGTTTCTAACCACTGTAGAAACGGGCCAGACATACAGATACAAGGCCTTCCTATTATTTCAGGGAAAGGTAGGACTGGAATGGGTACGGGTTAACTATCGTCCCGGGGAAAGGTATAACCGGATCGGATAAGGGTTAATTATCGTCCCGGAGGAAGGTATAACCGGATCGGATAAGGATTAACTATCGTCCCAGGGGAAGGTATAATTAGAACGGATATGGGTTAACTATCGTCCCGGGGAAAGGTATAACCGGATCGGATAAGGGTTAATTATCGTCCCGGAGGAAGGTATAACCGGATCGGATAAGGGTTAACTATCGTCCCAGGGGAAGGTATAACCGGATCGGATAAGGGTTAACTATCGTCCCAGGGGAAGGTATAACCGGAACTATCGTCCCTGGGGAAGGTATAACCAGAACGGATAAGGGTTAACTATCGTCCCGGGGGAAGGTATAACCAGAACGGATATGGGTTAACTATCGTCCCAGAGGAAGGTATAACCAGAACGGATATGGATTAACTATCGTCCCAGGGGAAGGTATAACCGGATCGGATAAGGGTTAACTATCGTCCCGGGGGAAGGTATAACCGGAGCGGATAAAGGTTAACTATCGTCCCGGGGGAAGGTATAACCAGAACGGATATGGGTTAACTATCGTCCCAGGGGAAGGTATAACCGGATCGGATAAGGGTTAACTATCGTCCCAGGGGAAGGTATAACCGGATCGGATAAGGGTTAACTATCGTCCCGGGGGAAGGTATAACCGGATCGGATAAGGGTTAACTATCGTCCCGGGGGAAGGTATAACCAGAACGGATATGGGTTAACTATCGTCCCGGGGGAAGGTATAACCAGAACGGATAAGGGTTAACTATCGTCCCAGGGGAAGGTATAACCGGATCGGATAAGGGTTAACTATCGTCCCAGGGGAAGGTATAACCAGAACGGATAAGGGTTAACTATCGTCCCGGGGGAAGGTATAACCAGAACGGATAAGGGTTAACTATCGTCCCAGGGGAAGGTATAACCGGATCGGATAAGGGTTAACTATCGTCCCGGGGGAAGGTATAACCAGAACGGATATGGGTTAACTATCGTCCCGGGGGAAGGTATAACCAGAACGGATATGGGTTAACTATCGTCCCGGGGGAAGGTATAACCAGAACGGATAAGGGTTAACTATCGTCCCAGGGGAAGGTATAACCGGATCGGATAAGGGTTAACTATCGTCCCGGGGGAAGGTATAACCAGAACGGATACGGGTTACCTATTGTACCAAAGAAAGGTAGAACCTATTTAAAACGGGTATACTTATAAATGTTCACACATTGTACGAGGTCACATTTTGATTAGGTTCTCACGTTTTTGCAACTATGATCTTTTACAGGAGATCTACCACTGACTGTAATTCAATCTGTATATTATGAGACTCTCTATAATGGTAATCTAATATAAACAAGTAGTCCAACCAACTCATAAAATGAAATAACGAAATGTTTAACCACACAGGACAAAAGCTATATTTTCATTTTGCATTACGTATATGCAAGTAGAAAAACACTACCATCACTAAACCATGCTATTCTACTTGTTGCTCTTTAATTATTTGTTAATCAACGTAATAAAATTTGTACAATATATAATGCCACAAATGATTACACGATAAATCACAAAGTCTCCCCTTTTAACATAAATAAGATTAGACGTTAGATAAATATTAATATTAGTTTTAGGACTATCTCTGACGTTCGGCACAACTCCCTTCGTAGTGTCTCAAGTTATTTTATAAACACTTGTAATCGTTGTTGAAGAACAATACAAGAAACAACTCACAATCGGTGAGTGTTCAGTAAATGAATTATTGTCTAGGAATTCAACCCTTTGCCACGAAAACCTTTCTATTCCATAACTTGTATTTTTACGAGACTAGATTCCATCGCGCTTTATATAATTCCCATTTATGATTTTCAGCAAGTGGTTTAGTTTTATTTTTTGTCCCTTAATTATTATTTTGCTAACCGGGTGACACCACTGTACAAACAAAAATATACGATAGACCGTGTATCAAAAGGTTATTAGTTCGAACTAATCGTATATACTGTTTCACGACGACTACCCCTAGCTATAATATTTTAAAAATTAAACAACCAAAAACTCAAATAACGTGATAAAACAACGAAAATTGTAACAATTTATGAGATACAACTACATTTTTCGTTATTAGGTAATTTTGACAAAAATAAGAAAGAATACTTACTTGTTATATTAATTAATAAAAAAACAATGAACGCCCCTACAATACTGATACCTTTTTTTATTGTTTTTGCAGCTGTGTTTTTAGAACTAATACCGTTATACTGTTATGGAATTGTTTTTATTGTTACAACAGCTTCTATATGGTTGTCAGTAATGCTGTTACTACTGTTGTTTTGCTCCAGATGGCGTTCCTCCAGAACCGTTCCATCTCGCTGGTGGACATGTACATTGACAACTCGGAACCATCCGAGAACGTCGGCCAGATCCACTTCAGTCTTGAATACGACTTTCAGAATACCACCCTTATCTTGCGGATCCTAACAGTAAGTACAAATACCATTATTAATAACTAGTTTTGTGGATTTAACTTTAAACTCCATTGACCACCTGTGTTTCAAGAAATATGATAACGTTGACCATATTTGAAGGCAAAAATTTAAATCCATTGTATTCCATAACCATTACTGTCCCAAACTGCGTGTTATGACATATAATAATGACGTCTATCATGGTTCACATAGATGGGTTGTCAACTACATGTTTCGCCTGGACAACATTTTCAAGTGACGATGCAGGGACGTTCTATCAAATAAGGACTCCAAAAATAAATGCCATCCAGGCGAAAATGTAGTGGGAAACACGTCTATATAGACGTGTTTCCTACTACTGTACTGTGATAGACGTATTTATTCATTATTATATATTTGATGAAATTATATATTTTGGTTTCTTATTATGTTCAAAACTGTAATAAGTTTTAGAATCTCTAGAATTCTTCTGAAGATGTAATTCTTTGTGGGTAACGTTTTTTTAGTTTCAAAACACTGACTTAAAATTAGATGGGAAAAAGGCCACATTTTCAAGATTGCAATTCAGTCAAGATTCTTCAAGATCGCATCATCAAGATTCTTTGCTTGTAAAATGCTTACGCCTGCTTACGTCACTGCTGCAACTCAGCAAATATTTGAACATAAATGCTACGCCTAAAATTCCTTCAGAGCGTATGAAGTGACAGGTTTTTTATATATCTGTTTTCACCATAGTCTTACTTTAGGTTTTTAAGCAATTTTTAATCTCGTAGTTGAAATCCAACTGGTCTTTTATCAATCTAAAAGATAAATTAATTGTTGAAATTGCTTTAGGGATTTTACAACAAGTCGTACTCTGTCGATATGTTATCTAGATAAATAAAATATAGTATTACAAACAATAAACTTTCAACGATGTTCGACTACTTTTAGAACCTTTAAGATAACTTTACAACCATTATTATGTCTTTGACATAATAATGGAATTCAGCAACTATTTAAAACATATAACAAAGCAAACTTCGTCAAATGTTTTATGTTTATTAAATGATTGCAAAACATCTACACATATCATTGCTGTTAATTTATTACGTCAGAGGTATTATCAAAGAATTCAGAAACTATTCAAAACATACAAGTCGAACTTCGTCAAATGTTTTGTGTTTATGAAATGATTACAATACATCCAAATATATCATTGCTGATAATTTATCACGTCAGAGGTATTATCAAAGTGATTCAGCAAATATTCAAAACATACAGGCTCCTTTATTTTTAAAACTCATAATAGCAGAGGATTTGTAATTATTTATTTAATTTTTTGGACTTTTCCACTGGACGTGGTAGGAAAATTCCAAAAAATTTAAATAAAGGTTCCGTCTGAAATTCATTTGTAGTGTATAGACGTGACAGGTCATATTATAACTATTTTTATCAATAATAACATCGTATATTTGAAGCACATTATAATCACACAGTGGGTTTCCAACCGTTCTTTTTCAATCTAGAAAGATAATTGTTGTTATTGATTCCTGGAAGTTTTGCCAGTGTGACTATATTGAAAGTCATGTGTTTGGGGGATGCGTGGGAGATACACGTCTTCAAATATCGGCGCTTCTGTATTACTACGTCAGAGTTTTTATCAAAGCAATTCAGCAAATACTCAAAACCTACAAAAAGAGTCTGAAATTCCTTGATTTTTGCATGATAATTTGAAGTTTTGAAGCAGTTCTCAATCTTACAGAGGAACTTTAACGGACCTTTGGTCAGACTAGATAAATCATTGTTGTAATTGGCTACTGGGGTCCGTTTAATAAAGTGTAACAGTCTAATTATACTAGTGTAAAATACAAACATGCGTTTTATAAGATTGTAAGGGTATACTATATATTTCAGAGTAGAAGCTACAATTACCACATGTAATTAGTTCCATTAGTATTATTACCAGCGTATATTTTGTTATGTTTCTTAGCATTCTAATGGCACCTTTGTAATTTACGCTGATACATAAATACTAATAAATTTACCAGTCTTTGTTCCATGATTTATTTTTGTACCAACAAATTTTAATGCTAGTTTTTTTTAATACCATTTAATTTGTGTATTTAGTAGTTACAACAATATTTATGTTTATATCAATATTCTGCAGATCTTCTTGACATAATATGAATTTAAATATTTTCTTTGAAATAGTTTAAACATTTGTTTTTCCCTCGTAAAAATTTAAAATACTATTTTCGATGAAGCACAGACCTTTTATAGATTGAAATACACTGTATTTATGCTGTATATAGCTTTAAATTCTACAATAATAATTCACCAATGATTAACTACTTCTCTAAAGGAATTTAAGACACACCTATCACCTATACAGTATTTGTTTTGAATACTTGCTAGATTGTTTTAATAACACCTCTGACGTGATAAACCTGCAGCACTGACGTATGTGGGAATGTGTTTTAACCATTTCAAAAACAAATATATTCAACCATTATCACACGAAGTAATTAATTACATTTAATATAATATATATTTTAAAATCTTTATAATTAACGCGGATAAACTTAATAAACTAAATGTGTAAAAACTTCGGATAAATTAAATTAAATTAATTAAGATACACGTAGGATTACATTTCTTCTTTAAAATAAGTCTATCCATTTTGTTTTAAAAGTTTAATTTATAGTAAGTAGAAAAGTTTAGTTAAAGTTAAAATAAAACATTTTGTTTGATTTTAGGGATTTTTAGTACAACCATGAAATTAATTTACCACTAATTTAACACAATTTCTGAATAAATTTTACAGAACTATTTTTATGTATTACTAAGGGCGTTTTATGTACGTATAGTCTTCTTAAAACATGTCTTAGAAGGGGTTTCTCTTGGGACTTTTAAGGGAATAAGGATTTTTTTATCTCAACCCATGGAAAGATGCTACAGGTAAAAGCCAACGGAAGCTTGTTTGTGCTGCCAATGGAAGTAAAGTGACCACTTCTATTATCTTCTTGCCTCCATTGGACTACAATGGGTGAAGAAAGGTTAGGTCAGCTGATCAATCCAAGTCAGGCCCAGCTGCCGGGCCATCGGCTTCCAGAGAATCTGAGGTCTCTAGAGCCAAGTTGAACTGTAGGCCCTCACCCTGGCGGGCCCTTGGCTTCCAGAGAATCTGAGGTCTCTAGAGCCAAGTTGAACTGTAGGCCCTCACCCTGGCGGGCCCTTGGCTTCCAGAGAATCTGAGGTCTCTAGAGCCAAGTTGAACTGTAGGCCCTCACCCTGGCGGGCCCTTGGCTTCCAGAGAATCTGAGGTCTCTAGAGCCAAGTTGAACTGTAGGCCCTCACCCTGGCGGGCCATCGGCTTCCAGAGAATCTGAGGTCTCTAGAGCCAAGTTGAACTGTAGGCCCTCACCCTGGCGGGCCATCGGCTTCCAGAGAATCTGAGGTCTCTAGAGCCAAGTTGAACTGTAGGCCCTCACCCTGGCGGGCCATCGGCTTCCAGAGAATCTGAGGTCTCTAGAGCCAAGTTGAACTGTAGGTCTTAGAGCCATGTTGACTGTAGGCCTTCCACCCTGGCGGGCCCTTGGCTTCCTGAGAATTCTGAGGTCTCTGGAGCCAAGTTGAACTGTAGGCCCTCACCCTGGCGGGCCATCGGCTTCCAGAGAATCTGAGGTCTCTAGAGCCAAGTTGAACTGTAGGCCCTCACCCTGCCGGGCCATCGGCTTCCAGAGAATCTGAGGTCTCTAGAGCCAAGTTGAACTGTAGGCCTTCGCCATGCCGGGCCCTTGGCTTCCAGAGAATCTGAGGTCTCTAGAGCCAAGTTGAACTGTAGGCCTTCGCCATGCCGGGCCCTTGGCTTCCAGAGAATCTGAGGTCTCTAGAGCCAAGTTGAACTGTAGGCCCTCACCCTGGCGGGCCAAGTTGGCTCCTCAGCCAAGTTTTGAGGTTGTAGCAAGTTGAATGGCTTGGCGGGCTGTCGGATTCCAGAGAAGAGGTCTCTAGAGCAAGTTGAACTGTAGGTTGGCATTGAGTCCAGAGATCTGAAGGTCCTAGAGCCAAGTTGAACTGTAGAGGTTCCATCAGAGATTGGTTCTATAGAATCAAGTTGAACTGTAGGCCCTCACCGGGCCATCGGCTTCCAGAGAATCTGAGGTCTCTAGAGCCAAGTTGAACTAGGCCCTCCCGTTGGCTTCCAGAGAATCTCCTAGAGCCAAGTTTGATGTCCTCTAGAGCAAGTGTAGAGAATCTGAGGTTCTAGTGAATGAGCACCTCACACCCTAGCATGGCCCTTCAGATGTGAGAGGAAAAGTAACTAGGCTTCCATAGAATCTGGCTTAGAGCAATACTAGACTGTTGAACTGTAGAACGGCGGGCCTTGGCCAGAGAATCTGAGGTCTCTAGAGTTGAACTGTAGATTAGCCCTGGCGAGAGTTTGGTCTCCAGAGTTGAACTGTAGGTTCTAAGCCGTTTCCAGGAATCTGGCGGCCAGTTGCTGCCCTTCAGGTCAGTCTAGGATCTCTAGAGCCATGAACTGTTCTGGGGCAGCTTCCAGTAGTAAGCCACACACTTGGCTTCCCAAGAATGGGCCCAGTTGAATCACTAGATCAAGTTCCAAGAACTGAATCGGCCGGCTCCAGTGAATCTGAGGTCTCTAGAGCCAAGTTGAACTGTAGGCCTTCGCCATGGCGGGTCCTTGGCTTCCAGAGAATCTGAGGTCTCTAGAGCCAAGTTGAACTCTAGGCCTTCGCCATGCCGGGCCCTTGGCTTCCAGAGAATCTGAGGTCTCTAGAGCCAAGTTGAACTATAGGCCCTCACCCTGGCGGGCCCTTGGCTTCCAGAGAATCTGAGGTCTCTAGAGCCAAGTTGAACTGTAGGCCCTCACCCTGGCGGGCCCTTGGCTTCCAGAGAATCTGAGGTCTCTAGAGCCAAGTTGAACTGTAGGCCCTCACCCTGGTGGGCCCTTGGCTTCCAGAGAATCTGAGATCTCTAGAGCCAAGTTGAACGGTAGGCCCTCACCCTGGAGGGCCCTTGGCTTCCAGAGAATCTGAGATCTCTAGACCTAAGTTGAACGGAAGGTCCTCGCCTTGCTGGGCCCTCGGCTTCCAGAGAATCTGAGGTCTCTAGCTACGTCTCGAGTCCTAATCATTCGAATGTAGGACTCCTACACTATCCTTCCCTGGTGGGGAGCAAATGGTATTCACTAGAAATATAGCTTTATAACTTGCTCTGGTTGTGATAAAAACCCTAAATGTACCGACAGTATCATTAGTCTGTGCGCGCGGCTCTGACGCTACTAGCTGTTCTCTAAAGGTTGGGCTTGCTCACTCCATCATGCTCGTGTACAAGATTTTCAGCTGAAAGAAACAATTTAATTTACCTAACTGATAAAATAAATACTTATATTCCTTAAAAGTTACAATGTTAAAAGTTATAAAAGCCACGAGTACATAATGACACCATCTGTACCCCAGTATTGGTGACTAACAAAGGACAGCAATTCCACTGGGGGGTTTTACCCCGGATACCAGAACCGTGGCTGCGACACATCTAGTTGATGATGTACGTCATCATCAACAAGATGACTCAACAACAACAACGTGATAATGAAGGTGCTGTATACAGAGTGTCTGCTAAGTCAATCACCAAACTTCATGATGTGATATACTGGGTCAAAATAAACAAACAATTTACTATGAGAGCATGTCCTAAAATACATACTTAACCAATTAACCGCCATTTTGCCGAGTATACATGGTCTATCTGATTTTTTTATGTTTTTATGATGGGTTTAGCTCTATATAATTACTTTAAATCCAGATAAACTATGACATCAAAAGAATAAATCTATTTCGCTTTCGTTTTCATGAAAAAATTAAAAAAAACATAAATTAAGTGAAAAACAAGCATTTCAATATTGATCAGCTGACAAGTAACCTTAATCACGTGACTCACGTATGAATCTAGATGTTTTTTACTAACCATAAGAAAAGCTTTCTGAAAACGAAATTATAGCTCTATAAAAAAGTACAGATAAATACTAGACTGTAGACAGTTAAAGCTTGTAGGTGATCATCCTTATAACACATGCCACTGAAGTTTTTATAAAAAGTATGACTGCATGGATATAGAATATTTCCGAAATTCATTCCAAACGTATAGACGTGATCATTTCATAGTAGTTTTCTTACAAGAAAAACATTATTAGTATTTTTTAACAAGTCTGACTTCGCCGAATGGTTTTTGTTCGTGAAATCATTGGAATATACGCCTATATACGTCAATACTGATGATAAAGTTTGCCAGATGTCTTACCAAAGCAATTTAACAAGTATTCAAAACATTCAGGGCGTATCTGAAATGCTTTCGGTGATTATATGCGTTAACGGTAAGCAAGCGTTTTCGAGTATTTTATTGTACATGTAATCGTTGTCGAACAAGACAAGAAACAAGTCACAATCGGTGAATGTTTTAGTAAATTAAATATTGTTTAGGAAATAACTGGTTTTCCACCAAACCTAAAAAAGTAAATAAATACCAGAAGTTTCAAATCATGCACTGGTCACGTGTCGTGCAGCACAGCACAGCTATGTGTATAACAATATCGTTTCAATCATTTTATTGGAAATTTTGCTAGCCAAATTTCTCTAATAATATACCGACTAGGGTAAGTATCACACATGTCAAATAAGCAGGCAAGACATGAAATAATGTTTTCGTAGTATTGTTCTTTATCATCCAAAGTACAAAAAATTGATTATTATGAATCAAATTCAGAAATCTATAACTTATTCATTATCTCGAGTATATATATTAATGGATAAACACATAATGTATTGGCATTTTCACACATTATGCATACAAGTCATATGCGAGTATCTAATTGATAAACTATCTATGGATAAATTACAAGGATAAAAACGTGAAAACAACGCTAAATACTTATAATTATGAATAATTATTCTTTTTTACTTGTTTTCATTGTATGACCATATTATATTATGTGGTTTTGATTATACAATTGTGATTTCTAATTAATAAGTGCCAGAAAATTTGCCTTGTTATGTCTTTTTATGGGAAAAATTGTCGAAAACGGAAATATGTGATTCATATGATTGGATGTAGTGTGTAATAAGCAACCTTAACATACAATTACTACCAAACTACTACTAGTATTTTAATAATGTCAATTAATTATCAAACTGCATTTACATTCAACTGCGTTTAAAAATGCTGAACAACTTATAACGGTTTAGAGAGATAAACCTTGTTATTGGCTCTTTGAGGTTTTACAGCAAGTCTGAATTTATCAAAAGGTTTTTATTTGTAAATTATTGCAATCCGTCTACATGTGTCAATGATTCTGTTTTAATACGTCATAGGTGTTGATAAAACATTTCAACAAGAATTCAAAACATACAGGTGTCTGAAATTCCTTCGGAGCTTATAGTTTTAACAGGGTGCTTTACACTTTCTGGATTATTCACGTTTTTAAGGGGTTTCAGGGGTGAACTTACTTTAAACATAAAAAATTATAATAAGGTTGGGGTATTGCTAAAGTGCACCCTTGTAACAAATTGCTTTAGAATCAGTGTGGTCTCAGGGTCAGAAAGACCCCATTTTTTGGATTCTGGGAGCCATAAGTAGGATATTTACATTCTCTGCTCAAATTCGAAAAGTTTTACGAATACAATACTTTCTAGGAAGATATTGGCCTCGTGCGTGCCTTACTGTAGACCGCTTGACACAATAACATAAACTGTAGAAATCCACTATATACTTATAAGCCGTTATTGTTTATGATATTTTTCCTGGTTTAAACAGTCAGAGGTTATGTTTGTATTTACACAATTTCACTCACGGACATTAGAATCTTTTCCGATCAACTTACATTTTTGGTAAACAGCTGTTTCCTGCACTAAATAAACGCCAAGTTAGCTCATTAAAAGGGAAGTATAACGTATAAATTACTATTAAACTTTATGAAACTCATAAAACTAATAATAATCCATGTGAAATATGTAACTAAATTATTGTTGTTTCATTGCTATGGTAATCATAACTGTTTGTTGTGGTGTAGCTGCAAGCTGTTTGACTTACGTTGAAACCACTTGTAAGACTAATTTTATGGTATATGCAGTATTTTCTTCTGTGGCGAAGTTTGTAATAGTACATATATTACACTACGAGTTGTACCTGCCGTGTTTATAAGCAAACTAGTTTTGCGCACTGGGGTAGGCGAAGTTCTAGTACTTTACATTTACTAATGTGTATAGCTGGTGTCGTTTAAGATCTAGTGTATCAGATGTCCTGGTGTGTAAGAAGTCCTTGTATCCTTATTACCAATTTCCATCTATTGGTGGCCGTATATTCACATGTTGTTTGACAATGGCCAAGTTGTAGTCAAATATATAAGTTCGAAAAATCAGCATATCGAAAGATTGTTGGGATTGTACCCCAAATGGGTGTTTTTAGGTATCCACAAATAATTATAATCTAACAATAAATTAATTTGTTTAATTTTAGTTTTAGTATTTCACGATTCGTCATATTTCAGATTTTGTTCAGATTTTATATGATGACGTGGATTCCATAGCTATCAAATTATATATTAATAATTAACTAAATTTTTGTATCAAAATGTATATGCTATCTTTTGAGTTGTTTAGTTGAAATGGCCTGGATGGAAGATTATTTCTTATTGCTTTAGATTTTTACATTTTTACTCAACATATTTCGGACGTCTACCTTCTATCTACAGTAGTTGAATTATCCAGTAGCTATTATGATTTCGCTTGCTCATTTTAAATTATTTTCAAACTTCGAAATGGGTAAATACTTATTTCACGAAGATGACGAGTTATACATGAAAACACATGACGACGAGCTAGAGAGGCAAATATTTGCTGTCACTTCACCGAGACACACCTCCTGGTAGATAGGCCTATGAAATATAAACGTGGTGGAGTTTCTTTTGTATATCCTAATTTTGGAATAAACACTCAATGTCCTTTTAAAACCTTAGATGTCATTAAGTACTAGATAGTATCTTTAAAAAATACGATGACATATTATGTTATGTAATTATAACATGCATAGGTATCACGTAAAAATGGTTTCATTAAAGTAAACAATTGTACTACTTCTTTTTGTTGAGTATTTTTTGCCAAAAAGGTTATGGAAGGTTTTTTAAGTGACCTTCACTTTCCTAAAGCTCAATTTGTGTTTTACTGCAATACCAGAGAAATATAGACACCATTTCATCAAACTCAATTTGTGTTTTACTGCAATACCAGAGAAATATAGACACCATTTCATCAAACTCAATTTGTGTTTTACTGCAATACCAGAGAAATATAGACACCATTTCATCAAACTCAATTTTAACACATTCCATTACTTTATGTTACTTAGAATTGTGTTCAGCAATAAATAAAAGACTTAAAAGTACTGTACTGATAATTAACTTTCCAAATGTTTGTTTACTCTAATTGAAAAGAAACAAACTTTATCTGTAAATTTACCTCTAAACTCTAACATAAATAAGCAATCCAACTGTCATATTTTTAAAATTAAAGATAAAAATAATAAATAATTAAAGTTGTGTTCTAAAATTTGAAACAAACTAAAATCACTTATAAGAAAATTGCATGTTCATTTCCAAATCGCAAAACTGATGACGCGTTATTGTTTTAACAGATTTTTTAAATAATTTGTTGTTATACTGCAAGCAAAGTTGTGGAGAACCTATTTACCCATTATGATTATAGATTATTGATCAGTTACTATTCCTGGCCTCATATACTGTGTTGACGTCATTTAGCTATGTTGTAGGACAAATTTCTTGTTCCATACCATTGTGAGAGATCTTGTTGTACAGGACAGATGAATTTGGGCATAACACATTCAGCCATTATTATTACAGTTTATGATTAGTTACCATTCTCAGTCTTATGTTCTATGTTGATGTCAGACAGCCACGTTGTAGGGTAGCTTCATTTTTCACTGTCATTAAACCTTGTTGTATAGGACATAAAGTCGCAGAAAACACATTCATTCACCCATTATATATATAGTTTATAGATTTTCATGTTCTGCGTTCTATTATCCGCGTACAAAACTCTACATTTGAGGAAGCGAGATATTTTTTTGGTCATCTTTATTTTTAATGATCTAACAATATATAAATCTTTTTAAGAACAAACGGAGGAAAATATTGGATTGAGGTTTTTTGATCTGCTACAAACTAATAATTTACAATTGACCAACATACCCATCTAACTCTAACATTAACATTGTACAGTTAGAAAAATAGAGTATAAATCAGCATCTCCCAACATTTTCAACAAGAAAATCGGGGGAAATATTGGTAGGTTTCTTTTATATTTATGTTACAATAAGACAAAACAGAACTATCTAAAATATACGATATAAAAATTCTACAATGCAGATTTTCTTAACAAACATGGGGCAACGTTAATTTCAGGTTGTTTTTGTGTTCTTTTACAATCTAACAACCAGCATTAGTAAAAAATCTACAATTTACTTCGGTATGAACTGAAAACCGAACTATCTTGAATAAATATAAATAAAGGCCTGCAAACTACCAATCTACCATGTAACAATATACAAGTATACTTTCTAATTATCTATAAATCTAACAATCTAACGTCTAAGACTCTAACATTGTTTTGTGTAGGCTAAAGAGCTGCCGGCCAAGGATGGATATGTCCGGAACGTCGGATCCATACGTACGTGTCACGCTGTTGCCGGACAAGAAGCAGCCTCGAAACTAAAATCAAACGTCGGACCCTCAACCCTAGATGGAATGAGACATTTTATTTTGAAGGTTTGTCTTTTTTCTGTTTTAGCTAAATTAAATTTTCCTGTTATCATCAAGTGAAAATGGTGAGTCTGAACTTTTTATTAGGGCACCAGTCCATTGGAAAATCTTTGAGTTATATTAAAGCGTTGGTTATAAGTTATGTTAATGTTATTTTTTACGATTCCAACGTGTCTGTGTATTAACTACACAACGTTTCTAGAGATGGTAAAATTCTTCCCATTTCCAAGTGGTTACTTGAAAATAATACCTTTTCATATTTATTCAATTTTTCATTTTCAAACATAAATTTTTAGGCAATCACTTCAAACGGGAGGAGATTTTTGTGTATTTACACCCCGGACGCGTTGGAAAATTTTAATAAAATATTATTAGGATAGAGAAAACTCTTCTAAAAAGTCTTTAGTACTATTTACTTAGATTACAATTAATTAGAATCAAATTTTGTAGATAAGAAAAAATACTAGACAATGAATGCTTCTTTTGACAGAAGGAATAACGCTCTCGCCCTAAATTTCATAATTTGGCCAAATTTAATGTATTCTGTGTATCGATGTGTGTGTGTGTAAGTGTTTTCAAGACGACTCATCACTACGTCAGTGTTGAGGATAAATTTTAAATGTGGTATTCTGACTTGATAATGGACTTTTAGGTCCGAAACCTTGATCGTCAGCACCTTAACTTAAGATCACCGACAGCACTACAGGTATTTTAACCTTTAATTTTAGAAGGCAATAACTTCATATTTGATATTTTTCCATTTTTTTTGTAATTTTAAAATAATATTTACTTATTTCCATATAAAACTGTAATGGGTATCAGAACTGGTACATATATACTTCTTATTATCATTCCTAGGCTACATTTCCTGGACTTTATCAAAAGATAAATTTTTTAAAAACATGACCATTGCTGTATTCTTATGTAGGTTATTTTAACCAATTTCGTTCTCTTCATTAAACCCTTTTTGATAGAATATCCTTAAAAAATGTGTAATAAGTATTGTATCTTCTTTTAAGAATCTGAAGGAAATGAAGTCAACCCCAAATCAATAACAAGAACAGAACTGTGCTTCGATATAATTGTTGGTGTAACCATTTCTCGGGAGTTGTCATATTTTCAACATTATTCTATGAATCAACACTGATTAGAGTGAATTTTGGTAGACATACCCATCTAACTCTAACATTAACATTGTACAGTTAGAAAAATAGAGTATAAATCAGCATCTCCCAACATTTTCAACAAGCAAATCGGGAGAAATATTGGTAGGTTTCTTTTATATTTATGTTACAATAAGACAAAACAGAACTATCTAAAATATACGATATAAAAATTCTACAATGCAGATTTTCTTAACAAACATGGGGCAACGTTAATTTCAGGTTATTTTTGTGTTCTTTTACAATCTAACAACCAGCATTAGTAAAAAATCTACAATTTACTTCGGTATGAACTGAAAACCGAACTATCTTGAATATATGCCTACAAACTACCAATCTACCATGTAACAATATACAAGTATACTTTCTAATTATCTATAAATCTAACAATCTAACGTCTAAGACTCTAACATTGTTTTGTGTAGGCTAAAGAGCTGCCGGCCAAGGATATGTCCGGAACGTCGGATCCATACGTACGTGTCACGCTGTTGCCGGACAAGAAGCATCGCCTCGAAACTAAAATCAAACGTCGGACCCTCAACCCTAGATGGAATGAGACATTTTATTTTGAAGGTTTGTCTTTTTTCTGTTTTAGCTAAATTAAATTTTCCTGTTATCATCAAGTGAAAATGGTGAGTCTGAACTTTTTATTAGGGCACCAGTCCATTGGAAAATCTTTGAGTTATATTAAAGCGTTGGTTATAAGTTATGTTAATGTTATTTTTTACGATTCCAACGTGTCTGTGTATTAACTACACAACGTTTCTAGAGATGGTAAAATTCTTCCCATTTCCAAGTGGTTACTTGAAAATAATACCTTTTCATATTTATTCAATTTTTCATTTTCAAACATAAATTTTTAGGCAATCACTTCAAACGGGAGGAGATTTTTGTGTATTTACACCCCGGACGCGTTGGAAAATTTTAATAAAATATTATTAGGATAGAGAAAACTCTTCTAAAAAGTCTTTAGTACTATTTACTTTGATTACAATTAATTAGAATCAAATTTTGTAGATAAGAAAAAATACTAGACAATGAATGCTTCTTTTGACAGAAGGAATAACGCTCTCGCCCTAAATTTCATAATTTGGCCAAATTTAATGTATTCTGTGTATCGATGTGTGTGTGTGTGTGTAAGTGTTTTCAAGACGACTCATCACTACGTCAGTGTTGAGGATAAATTTTAAATGTGGTATTCTGACTTGATAATGGACTTTTAGGTCCGAAACCTTGATCGTCAGCACCTTAACTTAAGATCACCGACAGCACTACAGGTATTTTAACCTTTAATTTTAGAAGGCAATAACTTCATATTTGATATTTTTCCATTTTTTTGTAATTTTAAAATAATATTTACTTATTTCCATATAAAACTGTAATAGGTATCAGAACTGGTACATATATACTTCTTATTATCATTCCTAGGCTACATTTCCTGGACTTTATCAAAAGATAAATTTTTTAAAAACATGACCATTGCTGTATTCTTATGTAGGTTATTTTAACCAATTTCGTTCTCTTCATTAAACCCTTTTTGATAGAATATCCTTAAAAAATGTGTAATAAGTATTGTATCTTCTTTTAAGAATCTGAAGGAAATGAAGTCAACCCCAAATCAATAACAAGAACAGAACTGTGCTTCGATATAATTGTTGGTGTAACCATTTCTCGGGAGTTGTCATATTTTCAACATTATTCTATGAATCAACACTGATTAGAGTGAATTTTGGTAGTTTATATAAACTACTTCGTCCGTCTAAATTGAAGAAACTGAAAAATTCATGAGTATGAGTTTGGAGCAATGGTGGTAAATGGAATCCCTCAATTGGCACGGCTCTAGTTTTGTCGTGGTGGGATATTTTGTATTTATATTGCTATTTTATTTACCTTAGAATTGCCAATGACGTTCTGTGTCATGTCAGGCGAGTCAGCCAATTTGTTATCAGTTTAAAACTACAGGTATTCCGTGTCTTTATGTATACGTGGTCTATATGTGTATGTGGTGTACATGTGAAGTAGGAACATTTTTAAAGCACGTATCAAAATTGTTTATTGAAAACTACTGTGTTTTGTGAATTTACAGTTACTAGACTAAGACAAGAAAGGTGTCACAAACAAAAATAAATAACGTCAGTGAATCTAATGTACACCGAATGTTGTATTACTGTACATACAATTTTCATTACGTTTAACTGTCAAATAATACGCGTACCAATAGACGATTTTCATTTCTATTTGCAGATACAATTGGTTTCTAAGTAACCTTATGTTTACATTCGATTCACTTTCATTGTTTGTTTTTGTTCATGACGCCAACCATGTGTGAACTGAATGTTGTTTCGTAAAACAAAAAAGATAAATTGTCAATAATGGTTCAACTTAAGAGGCTTATTAATTTTATAAAATACATTACAACAGTAAATTAAGTTTTAAACTATCCTGTTTTAGTTAATTTTCTTATTAATAACATACTTATCGCATGTTAATGCTTTTGTGTGAAAAGTAAACTTAAATTAAGTCATTTTGTTTATGAAATGTATTAATATGTATCAAACAGTTCTTGAATTTTAAACATAATTGTTGTTCTGTACTTTGTTTAAACTGGGATCTAAATCAGCAATTTTAGGTTTGTGTTCGAAAGATAACCTATTAGAAGGTGTTGGCACAAACATTATATTTTTTGTTCCTAATATAATAGTTTGAGTTCTTACATCCTCCAAACGACCTTTTTGAGGACACAATTAAGGCTTCGGTCAAGATCAGCTGTTTACGGAGAACGTGATTATCACAAAAGGTTTTTAGATACAAATATTTTTAGCTATTTAAATTTAATGCAGCTGATCTTTGAAGATATTTCATAAAAATGATGCTAGCTTTTAATGGTATGAATCAAAACCACTCTGAAACTTGCAACCGAGAGTGGTGAATTCTGAAGACGTTGATCGATAATGTGACTTGTGGGCGATTTGGTCAAACTGGTGTCTTTTATTTCACCCATAAAATCCAGAGAAATAGTACTTTTTCTCTAATTCCTTTCTTTTGGTTATTTCCTTCTAGAAATTATTACTTATCCTGAAACACGTCGTAGAATACTTTTGACTGGTATGAGTTCATTTGTTACTGAAGTGAGTAAACCGCTTATTACGTAAACTTCTCACATTCATTACAAAACTAAAATTTAATTTATTTTAAATATTCTTAATCTCATATATTCATAAAACAAACTTTTCGGAATAAATTTTAAGACTGGAATACTGGATTGCTCGTGGGTGGTGTCAAGTGAAACTCATATTCAGCCATTTCTATTGACATGCAGTATTTGCCAGTAACTATTTTAAAATTATTGCATTTACTCCCCTGAGCGAAATAGGTTAGATCACGGATATGTCTAAAGGGGATTTTTTCAGTTCCTCTAATCAGCTGTCCTTAGCCATATGACGTGATGTCAATACTCTCTCAGAGCTAAGACAGATCCATGTCAAAATTAGATTAAAAGCTTTCCTATCGTAATAACATGGGGCATATTTTCATCACTACTCTCTTTGGAAAGTTCACTTCAGACTTCCACCGAATCGTTAAGTTCGCGCGAGTTGTTTTAAATGAAAGATCAATATATTTATATTTGGTCACTTCATTTGTATTTTCGCAGTAGTTGCATTTAGGATCTCAAACTGGTTGGTTAGTATATTACGAATAGTTCACGATTGTAACAAAAGATATAATCAGCTAGTTTAGAGAAAATCATTACAGGCCAGGTGTTTTCAACTACTTATTGCATATATGTGGCGATAACAGCGGTTGAGGAACGTTACTAAATACATATAACGTCAAACTTTGACGGATAAGACCTAACACTTGTTACTTTTAAACACAAACCAGTCTTATCGTACATTGTGGTTCCAGGTTTTCCTATCCAGAAGCTCCAAAGTAGAGTTCTTCACTTACACGTCTTTGACTACGACCGCTTCTCTCGCGATGACTCCATTGGTGAAGTGTTCTTGCCTTTGTGTCAGGTGAGAATGGAAGAGTAAGGAAGTTTTATGTTGTCTGCAGTAAGATTTCGAAGTACGAATAAGTTCGAGAAGGAACTAGCAGTAAGAATCGATCAGCCATCACAACGAGTGATGGCAATGGAATGGGTGCGCCTAAGTCTATTGTATTGTAGGCATATTTATATATTAATCTACGACTCCTTCATTTGGTTACCTTTTAATAAAAAGTTGATCATCAATTCCTTATCAGTCATTGGTTATATTTATTCTTCACGTTGAGTCTAAAGATAACTACACAAAATTTTAAAACTCAATATTACAGTATCTACCATTTCTGCATTAGGTAGCGGCAGTCTTTAATCTCTTAGAATCATTTTTGTTTTTGATTACCGTACACATTCTATCATAGCGCATTTGTTGTATTCAGTACCCTTTTTTTGACCAAAGTTAAATTTAATTTTACAACTTTTAAAATATAATCCATAAATTACTCTGAACTATTTAATTAAAACAAGGTTGAATTTGAATCAAGAAATAATGAGTCGAAGTCCATCAGATATATTTCATTTTAATTCAAGTTATATGTTATTAAATTTAGAAAATTATATTTTACAAAATTAATTTTAACATTATGTGAAAACTGAGAACTCAGGGAGGCATATTATCATGTAAAACAACCCTTATTTCAGAAAACTTGCATACACATTACTATGATGGGAATAATATAAGTTCTATGAAACTTGCTCTCCTCACGCCAGCATGCTACTGCAGTAATATAAATTTAGGATCAGATTTAATAAGCCGAAACAAAGCCAGGTTTCCAAATTTTGTATATATATATTCTTCTATTTTGTGGGTTTTTGAGGTCTGTATTTTTGCTTTTATTTCGGAGGACCAGAGAGTACTGATTGGAATGTTATGACCCTAATATCACCAATCTCACCAGTGGGATTCTGGCTGTCCTGTGTCAGTCTACACATCAAAACTGGGTTAGATTAAGGTGTACCCTTTAAAATTAAAAAAACCCTTTAAATTAAAAAAAATTACCTACAAACACAAAATTGGTAAATTGATATTTAGTACGATAAAAAATGTTACTGAATACGTTAACATTATGTTAACATCTCACTTAAGATTATTATTTATCTCTTCAACAACAACATCCTCAACGGAGTAAGATTGTACTTAAACTTCACATTTTCCACTGACCAATTCAGTGTATTTTTCTGTACAGGTGGATCTGTCAGAGAAGCCATCATTCTGGAAAGCTTTGAAGCCACCGGCCAAAGACAAGTGCGGGGAACTGTTGACATCTCTGTGTTATCACCCCAGCAACAGTATTCTCACCCTCACCCTACTTAAGGCTCGTAACCTCAAGGCAAAGGACATCAATGGAAAATCTGGTAACAAATATGGTTGTAGTAACAATTGTGAGAGATATTCCTGGTAACTCAGCATGGGGAAGATGTAGCGTATTTCATTATGGTTAACTTCTTCGTATTGGGAAATGACAGATCAATTATTCTTTGTTTGAAATTTATTATTTGCGATAGTAGAATTATGTTATTCAGATATTTATTACGGCCAATGTTCATCACGATTTTAATTAAAACAAAGTTTCACTATGTTTCAGAGTCTGGAATCTGATCCCGTCCTCAAGTTAGCTAAAACCTAAAACATAACATGATTAGTACTAAGTTGGTATGAATCTGAAATCATAAAATATTAAACCAATTAAAACTTACAAACAATACCATTTACATTTTTATTTTCAGATTTATACCGACTTAGCTTGGATTATGTGCTAATTATGTCATTTTTTAGGTTCTAGGTTTCCTGAGGATGGGATCAGATTCCAGATTCCGAAATGTCGTGAAACTTTCTTTTTTCTTAAAATCGTGATGATAAATGTCCGTAATAAAATCTAAATAATATAGATCAATGATAATCGTCTATTCTATTAGTATCAGGTGCGGACTACTTTTTGGAACCATCCTCTAGCGTTTACCTAAATGAGATAAGTAACAATAAAACCCGTAATCTCAGAAAGACCAGCCTGGGATGCATTTATAGAATTTAGAAATCTAAGAACTAAAATTTAATTTGAATTGAATTTGGAATTGGAATTTGAACCTAAATCAAAATCTACATTGAAATTGAAATTTCACATATTCGTTTGTTGTTTTAAATTTAAAATTTAAATCAAAATGGAAATTGAAATCAAAATTCAAACCGAAATCAAAATTTAAACAATCTTGGAATTTCGCTTCCCCACTTGATATCTTTAAAAATTTTAACTTTTTATATTACCTATGGCAGTAATTTTAGAGTTTCAATTTATTTAAATTCTTCATTTTTTCCTTGTCTACATTGTTAACAATTATTTGATCTCTTTCTTGTTGTAATAAGTTTAAATATTTTAGTGTATGTGTCCTAAATAACATATGTATATGTAATATATGTGCTAAATTTTTTCTTCATTTTTTTCAAAAATAAATCATTAAATATAAGATTACCTGATGTAAAAGAGGTAAAACATTTAATATTGACAAAATAATAACTTGGACAAAACCAATAGGATAAAAAATACATATTGTATAACTTTTTACTAAATTCTAAGAAACCAATGATACAAAACATCGAAGATGCAAAAATAACAGTAAATAATATTAAAATCTAACTGGAAGCTAAAAAAATACATAAGTGAATTTTGAGCCTAATAATTTGTATGTTGTGGGAACGAAGCTAAGTGACAGAGTGCAAGCCAAGCACTTCGTAAATAATACATTACTCTTTGATGGATTCCGAATAATCTGTGACCTTTGTTTGCCCTCAGACTTTCCTTACTGTATGCAGTTTTTTATCAATGCACTGGTGAATATAATCAGCCATGTATTGCTTATTCCAGGGGCCCTTTTCCGAGAAATTTCGTTATTTGCAAAGAACAAATTTTAAGTATTAAATCATTTTTTCTTGCTAGCAGTAGCTTACTGTTAGTAAAACCTTAAAAATTATAAGGAATTTATTTCTTATACAACAGGCCATTTAATTCATTTTTCTTGGTCATTTTTCTTGTTTAATTAAAGAAGTCGGCAACTCATTAAATATTGATTATCTACTAGCCAGACAACTTCTACTTTTGGGAAGAATTAAATTAAATAGTTTAAATACCTCTATCTGTAGCAATCCTAAGTAGTTGAAGCTGCAACTATAGTTTCGGCCTAGATTAGGCCATTATCAGGCACAAAGATACTTTTTCTCTGATTCCGAGATCTTTGTCAATTTGGAAAGGTGTCGGAGGTACTTTTTGAAAAACACTGACCGAAGAAATTGTGTGGTTCAGTGTTTATTGATGTTGGTAACATATGAATCGTTTAATATTTGTAGGGCTAACTATCGAAATGAAAACAATCAACAACATTCACAGTAAAATCTCCAGAAAATATACTGTTTTAAAATCAAATTCTACATTAATGGTATTAAAGAGTGGTCTTTGTATTTGTGGTTATAAGAAAAAAAATCATTGGGTTAAAACAAACAAGTTTGGAGGATTAAGATAAAGTAATTTTTCCAGTTAATTGTCAACAGTTAATTGTTGTTCCAGTTAATTGTCCTAATAGTACTGCATATAACAGTGACCATACAAATTTCATTAGTGATGTTTTACTATATACATCATAGAAGGACGATGAAATTTACAAATACTGATTCATTTTTCCTAAACACATAATGAATAACTGAACTTTCTTTTTCCAGATCCTTACGTAAAGGTTTGGCTACAATTTGGTGACAAGAGGATTGAGAAGCGCAAGACTCCTATATTTAAGTGTACCCTAAATCCAGTGTTCAATGAAAACTTCAGCTTCAACGTACCCTGGGAGAAGATTAGGGAATGTTCTTTGGACATCATGGTCATGGATTTTGACAATATCGGTCGCAATGAACTAATTGGCCGTATTTTGCTTGCAGGTAAGTTATTCTGGAAATCAAGCAATATGAGATAAATTTCAGGAATGCTTAGAAAACTTTTAAAAACTCAGAGAGCCTAAGCAGATATGATGCTGCTTCTTACATTAAAATTTAGAAATTTTAGATCTTTTTGCAATCAAGTTCTAAATGTCTAAATGGCCCCTTTTAACCTTTATCTTCTCCCAGTGGGATTCAAGCCAGTTATATAGCTGTAATCCGAGTGATCCCCTCATCATTTGTTTCTCGCCAGGAAAGGTTAGAACAGAAGTACCAAGGTCCTGAGGTTATAGCTCAAGAATTAGCTGGAGATCCCAGACTCCTTAGAAATGAAGGGCCTGGCAGGGCGGGAGCTTACCTCTGGATTTGGTATGGGCAGCCGAGCGAATCCGTCCTCACCCACCTAACCCATCCAATTATCTCTATCTCACTCCTATTATAGTAAGCCCACTGGAGACAATTCAATAATGAGAGTACTCACATTACTTCTAGTGGTCACCACAATGAGCTTTGGTTGACTTGCCCCCAAAAGATTTTTTCTGTGGGTTAGGATAAGATTCTTTCTTCCAAAATTCCCTACAACAACAATACCTTTAACTCCTGAAATTAGTCTTAGGGTTCTCCTTGGTATATTCCTTAATATTCAAATCTAGGAGGGTGCCTAGAGGAAGAAATATTAGGTGATGTGCTCTGAATGTCTGATGGTTGGGGTCCTCAGGACACAAACTAAGGAATGTAAGACTAGGGCTGCCTAGAATAACCTCTACACTGTCTCGGTAAATGAAGAAGTCTTTGGGTTAAGGGAAAAGATTTTTGGGTGAACTCAGCTTAGACTTAAATTAGTTTCAGGCTCTATACATTCTCAATATTAACACAGCCCGTTTAACAGCCTTTGACTTCTGTGTAAACATTTTTTAAATGTTGCATAAATAATATTGTAATCACTATAGTATATATAACACTTGTTCTGCAGGCAAGAATGGGTCTGGAGCTACTGAGACTAAACATTGGCAGGACATGATAACAAAGCCCCGTCAAACCATCGTGCAGTGGCATCGGCTGAAACCAGAATAAACGTCTCAGGGTAACTATTATTAGTAAATATTTGTTGATAAAACAGAGCAAATAGGTTTGGGTGGCTAAAGTATGTGAACAAGCGCAATTGCTTTGCAAAAGTATGTGTGTCAAGCGCAATTGCTTGAATATATCACTGACCAGCTGCAATTAGCTGGGCTCAAAAAGCAAAATTAAGAAACTTGGACACTACATGGTTTCACCCTTCAAGGTAAGATTTTTTTAAGATATAAAAAGGATCAAGACTTAGAATAAAAACTGTGTCCCTCCTTCCTTAACCACAACCAAATTGTAAAAATGCAAAACCGGTTTCATCCACTGCAATTTCAATTAAACCTACAAATGCTGTCAAAATTCCATGTTTTCCGGACCCTGTTTATTTTAGGTTGGTCCTTCCACCACTGTACCAAATATTGCAAGCTACCAAACATTGTATCAAACACTGTCTGTATCAAACATTTCATTTTCAAGACAAATTGGGATTTCTCATGGTCGAGATTCGAACCAGAGTACTTCCGGTTGACTTCCAACGTTTCATTCATCAGCGAACATTGTAACTACTGAACCACAGTACACTGAATGACCAAGCATTTGTCGAGTACAAAGCCTTCTCTAGTGTCAATACAGTGTACTTCGAGTATAGTTAACCAAACAGACAACAGTACATGATGGAATATCTGAATGTTGGACGAGGTCAGTAGGAGTAGAATTTACAACGGATAGCGTCCCTCTAACCACCTTGAAAGGTTATAGATATATCTAATTCATCTGAGTCTAGACTAAACACTTCGAGGGAGTAACTGGTCATACTTTCTTAAGAGAAATATTGTGTTAATCTTGATTCTACTAGGTACTGTAACCCAACATCTACACGGTATATTCCACCCTTAAACGAGAGGGTGGTATACAGACCATTTCTTATATTTCCCTTCCTTATAGTTCCTTTTTCCTGAAGGCAATAAAAAAATCATTCCTAGGGGCATAAGTGTTTAGACCTGAGATTTAATCATAGGTCTAAATTACTGCATGTGAACCAAAAAAATTGTGCACTGAGATCTAAATCTTTGAATGGGTTACAACGTACCCATTAAAAGATTTGTTCCACTGTGCCAAACCCATGAACATGAATACCGTACTAGAATTGTTTTGTTTTCTGTGAACAAGGTTGTGTTTAGGGTTGCTGAGGGGTGGTGCATGCTTCAAGTTACAAAATAGTAGTTAGGAAACCATGAATCATGGGGTGTGATTCTAGTTTATAGGGTTATCATTGTCAGGGTTCATATTAAAAAGTTGCAATTGATATGAAAATTCAATACGAGTTCCACAAAATGTTTAGGTAATTTGAAAGAAATTAATACATGATATTTATCTAAAGAAGGTAATGATATTTACCTCTAAGTACATTACCATACGAACAATTACATTTTTAAATCCACCAATTAATCTGGATCCTTTTTAGTCCCGGCCTCTTCGCGTCATTGGGAGTCAATTGAATATAATTTTTGTTAACTTTTAAATCTATTACACGTCAAAGTAAACCTCTATATATTGAAGTTTTGCCTACTATATCACTTTTTTACCCACTATATAAACCTCTATATCAATAACAACACACAAATGACAAAATGAAATAAAAAATGATATGATGAAAATGAAATGAAAATTATGAAAAATGAAAATGATGAGCGAAATAACAAAATATTAATCAACTTTCTCCAGTAACCTGGGACCTATCAAGTACCATGTCTCTTGAGCTTTATTTAAACAAGTACCTAATTTTAATCTTGTAGTTTTAATCAATCCAAGATCCAGGAGTTTTATTTTAAAATATTGAGAGTGTATGATTATGTTTTAAAGTGAGTGTAAAAATAAAAAACCCACTAGAAAGAATGTTTTACAATTTAACTGAAGACAAAAAACGTTCAAATACTATTTTACTGTTTAATATATCTTACTGTCTATTATGTCTGAGATTTTTACCAACTCACAGGGGATAAAGAAAGAGATCATTCACGGCATGTTAAAGAATTACTTCCTTTAATATAGCAACAATTTATTGGTAAATATTGTGTTATATTTCTAAAATGGAGATGAGTACCAAGTTTTGTTCTATGATGGAGAATAAAATCAAAGGCTAGTTAATGAATTTGTAATAATAATATTTGTAATAAAAAAATATTCAACTCTGAAAATTAAACTAACACAAATAACATTTCTCAGAGAAATGATTTATATAAAAAATTTAAAGTATCTTTCAAGTTTGATATTGCTCTTGGTTTTAGCTGGTCTTGTTATGTAAAACATCGGGGGATTGAACCTAGATTTTAGTTTGTTGTAAGTAAATTGGTTGAAGAATAAAACTACAAAATGAAATCAAAGTTATTTTACCACATGAAACTATAAAGACCTTTGCCTTTATAGTTTAAAGTTGTTCAAGATTTTTCATTAATTTTCAACTAATTTATTACAAATATTATTTATATTAATAGAAGTAGTAAGTTAAACTATCTGGTAAAAAATTCAGCTTGGTTTTTATCGCTATCTGTTGGACCCAGGTACTGTATTGGAGTATCAACAGCAAAACCACTGTGTCAGAAACAATCTACTCAGATAGTACGGTGATTATCAGTTAGATTAAATATGCATTAATCTTATACTTATGCAAGTTTATCATAAACTTCATTTCAGGAAACTTTAAGATCAGAAAAAAGAAAAATATGTAATTGAATAAAAAAATACCTCGTCACCCTGTATGGTTGAGAATGTTTAATTATAAAAATTAGCTTGCTCTGTTACAAATACACAATTTCTCTTGACCCCCTCTGAATTAGATATTTTATATAACTGTACTATTTTCATTAAAATATGCTTTCACAGCCAATAAAAAAAATCCTCCTTTAGAAAGAGGTATCATTGGACCATGTCCCCCACCACCCCATAATAATGAGTATTTATACAGTATATCTACACCATTAGCCCTGCGTTGGTCAAAGAATGAAGGGCGACCGTGGTGCTTACCATCTGATGGAAGTGTTTACTGCATGAAAAACTTGTATAACTACTCTATCAATACTATTATACTTTATATTGCTAAATAATGGCACTAAATAATACTAAATAATGGCTTGCTTAATAATGACAAAGGCTAAAGATGTTCCAAATAAGACATGTTTATTGTCAGACACATAGAGATGTACATTCGACCTAGAGGTATTAAGGCCTATCATAACAAATAGAACACATTTAACTTTTTATTGCTCACTATTACAAAATTGTTGAATTCATAAATTAAAAAAATTACTAAAGGTAAAAAATTACTTATATCTTATAAATTTTGAATAAAATTATCTTTTGCAGATATTCGTATCAATAGGTCTATCATAAGTACGGTTCAAAAAATAAAACACTTAAAAGAACAATATATAATACAATTAAAACTTTACACAAAACAGTATTTAAACTGAGTCAGGTAAATTTTCATTGTTGTTTGGTTTGCATTGCACGGAAAAGGGATTGGTGTTGCTCATTCACTACAAAAATAATGCCAAACAATTAGACTAAAAATTACTTAGACATGAAACTAATGTCCAAGTTATGGCCGGCACAACCATCCGCAATCCCAAATGACATCTACACTGTATTTTTGGTGGGAAATAAAAAATATTGTGGTTTTGTTGCAAATTATAAACAAAGGTGAAAGCCCATTCTTCAACTAACGGGGAAATAATTGCCAGAAACTAAAGTGTGAGAGTTTGTGTGCTGAGTGTTTGCTTTACTGTTTACAGGCTAACACCTGCTTCAGAGGCATGAGTTGATGTTCCCCTTAGTATTACCAAGTTTAGTTCCAACAAGACGTTGCTTGTCACCGACCTCGGACCACCATGTACAAAGCAGCTAGATCTTCGACCATTCGAGTGAGGATTTAAAAACTCTACTAATTTCAATCCATCTGTGTTTAAGTCTAGTGTTTTAGTACTTGTCAGTGTAAGTATAATTTGTAATCTAGCGTTGTGAGGTATAACTTTCACGGATTATTTCTCGAAAGAAACGTTTGTACATGTGAGCAATTTAGAAATGTTTTGAGATATAAAGATAAGTGTTAAACTATAGAAGAGTTTAACCCTTTTATTTTTTACAATTTTCTTTGAGGGATAGTGATTGATTGTAATTATAAAGTGTGAGTGGATTTCTAAAATTATTTTTTTACTGTTACAATGGGGTATGACACAGTATTAGACCGACAAAGCGGAAATTGTTTTTACCAGTACAAGTAGTTTGTAGATTGTTTGTAGTGTGCCACGCATGCTATACACACGTATTCCAACCTCTGCTGTGTGTAAGGACCCAGGCCTGTCTATGTCACACTAAACAATGTTTCATTGAGTAGGATCTGTTCATTTATGTCAGTGTTTTATCAATGTTTTATTGTTTAATGTTGTGTAGGTGTTAATATATGTTTTGTTAAGTAACTTAACATGAAGCACAGGCGCTTTAAAGGTTTGCTTTGGAAGGCTGAAAGCTGGATGATATTTTTCCCTCTGCTTTAGCCACTTAAAATGTAAATTTTTATTTTAGAATCTCAATCATTTTTTAAGTAACATTTGTTTCCATATATTTTAGTATATTTTCCAGAATTGTACGCAACTCTTCTTTAATATTTATTCTGAATTTAAGAGTTTAAGGATCTAAAACTGTATCAATACTTTTGGTTGAAATATTCAACTCCCAACTACAGGGAGTGAAAAACTATTTAGTTAGGTGATAGCTTTGTTACTTCTTGACAGTATTGTAAGTATTGTTGTACTTATAAAAGAAATAAATTCATGTATAATTACATTTACAATGTGTTAACATAAAAGAAGGTAAATATATAAAGAATGTGGAAAATATGATAGACTTTTAATTTTCTTTGGTTGAAGAGTTTTTGATTGGGCCTTTATAAAATTGCCAAATTGGTCTGCTAAAGTCAATCCAAGTGTTATTACTGACTTATGTAAATATATTGTAAATTTAATTATATTCTATCAGAAAACATATGAATTTATATACATTTAGTTGAAGTTTAAGACATTTTAAGCATATCTGATACCCGATTCGCAAATACATGCATTATAAAAACATATTATGGGTAAAAAAACTACGTTTTTTACCTAAATGAGGTAATTTCAAGCACATTGTTAAAATTCTTTATATACTAAAAATAATTTTGATTCCATATAATGATTTCAAATGCCTTTAAAAGCCTATCTGTTTTAAGTGGCTAAACTACTGAATTTCGTGAAGTAACCATTTTGTTATATTGAGTTATATTTTTAACATTTGAAACGATTTTATACATTTATAATATTTATTAGTTATGTGAAACTTCTTAGCATAATGAAAATATCAGATGCCTCACTTGTTTCTCTCAAAATATCTTCGTAACCTAGCACAATTAATCTATGTAAATTTTGTAACTGGCTTTTATCCACTTTCGATAAAATCATGATTGAATGACAACACTCTCTCCACCTGAAAAATTCAGTTATGTAAAAATCTGAGGTCTTATAAGCTACTTGAATGGGGAACAACCAAGTTTAGAATCAAACTACATTTGTGATGAACCACCGTTGTAAGGACAGTCAAACAACCAAGTAGTCCTACTCAACATGGGTAGAATACCCAAACCCAAGGACTGACAGACGCTATAGTGAAGCGCTGAAAAATCCTGCAGGAAATGTTGACCATTTCCTGCAAAACCCTGCTGACCATGAAATCCTCTGAATCACATAGGCATTTTATTGGCTGTTGCTGATTTTACTTTTGAAGTTAGTTTTTACATTAGTTTACGGTCTCTGTTATACCTTAAAGCATGTATTTTTATAATAAGAGATGTTGGAATTCAATTTCCGTATCAGTCAAAGACTTAGAAACATTACAGGTCAGTCTGTGTAACTCTGTACGTAAATTTCAAGAATCATCAACCAATTTTTACCTGTTTTCAAGGAGAACTTCTGCCTTACAGAACTCAAATCTGACTATAGGTTTGGAAATTGTTTTCATCTGTAAGGGCAACCCAATAATGATGAGCAATGTGAGAGTGCCAGCCATTTTACTTCAAACATGTAAATCACTATTTTGAAGAAAAAATTAAAAATAATAATACAAATACAGGGGCAACTACCCAGCGGTTTTATGCACAGTCAATCTTCTTACATTTTTTACTTTACCAAAATTTGTTCAATGTTTTCATTAGTAAAATTGGAATAGAAATTAATTTAAAGATTAAAAATATTAGGTTTATTTTTCTACTTCATTTTATGATAAAAAACAATATAACTCAATGACAAAAGTTAGCGGTTTGGCCAAATTGGTAGTATGACAGAAAAAAAATGAGTTTAGTAATATTGAATTTTTTTTAAATCCTGGGCTATTTACTATTTACTTTTTTATAGTTCTTACGTTATCAAATAAAGTAGCTGACACAATCACGTAAATCAACTTATACTGGATAACTAGGTTAGACTCAGTAGTAATGTTGTTTGAAGGGGCCAAAAATAAATTAAATTTATGTCATTTCATCATCAGCAAATTTTGTTTGTAAATAAAACATTTTCCAATGTATACTTTACATAGGTGAATCTTAATTAGTGTCAAAATCCTAAAACTTTGTCATTCCTAAAATGCCCCTTCTTGGGTCTATATATAACAATAATAATTTCCATCGTTTCTTCTAATTTAGGGTTCAATAAACCAAAAAATGCTCAATATATGTAAGCATGAAACTATAAATTCCCCTGATGTCAAGACTAATGTAGATTGCGGTCCAAAGTTAAATTAAGTATGTTATTAAAGTTGTGTTTAAGAGTTCCGTTTTGAAATACATGATTCTATCTTGTCTATTTATTTTGATGAAATACGAGTAGATTCACAAAACCGATGGTTGTCGCCTTATGGCTGACAACCATAGTTAATCAGATTACCATATTAAACATTTAATGAAGAGAGGAACTCAGAGAGGAAACTAAATTATTAGATTAATCTCAACTACACAATCAACACAGGAAGACCATAGCCAAGCAGTTCAATATTATAAACATATCATTTAATACCAGGGCAAATGAATTGTTCTTTACAAGTATACTGACTTGATTAATTGGAAATTAATAAATATTTTCAAATTGATCGATATTTTATCTATTTTTAAATCCCAACAATGTGTATTTTTTATAAATATGATCTTGTTAAACCAAGCCAACTTGCAGCCGAAATTGTTTAGGGTTAATGTATATTTTACAGCAATTTTATTCAATATGTTATTCTACAACTTATAAAACCAAAATATACATGGATATTTCCACATAAAAATTCCGTTTATATTTCCATAAGGTTTTAAAGCATAACATTCTTTAAAAATTTGTATTTAAAAATTGTTTTAATGGATTTATTTGTCATTTTCTGGGGATCAAGGAAAATCTATCAAGTAATGTGTGTTTATAAGACCAGTCATACTTGGTCACAATAAATTCTATACAGTCATATGGTTCTATCAAATTGAATATCTAAAATGAGTTACTTTAAGCTTAGGATGAGGCTTTGCTTCCCATAATCAGTTTTAAAATTTCGTTGAATTGAACTATAAGTTGAAATGTTAAGTCATTAAAACTTTCAGCCTATTTAAATAACTTCCTATAAAACATCAAGTTGTGCTTGGTACTGTGATTTTATTACTGTTTGTATACAACACATACCTATATTTCACTAAAAAACACTGCAATTACATATTAAAAAGGTTTATGGTATTTTCTAACAAGAGTAGACTTGAAGCTTTTTTATTAAAAATAATTTATTGATAGTATTTTTTGTACCTGTAGATAAATTTTCTCAATAGAAATTGAGTAATTTATAGACCCTAATTATAATGAGAAAATGTTGTTGGAACAATTTCTCATATTCCTCGGCTCGACAAGTTCACCTGAGGTATTGTTGGAAATGAACGAACGCACCTGATTTGTAAAAAGATCTATTTATACGATATAAATACTATTTGGTTATTTATAGAGCATTCTCCCGACATTTGTATCATGTATAGATTAGTTTCGTCAATGTTTGGTCGTGTGTACTAGTAGTTGGTAATTAATACTTGGAATTTAATTTAAAATTAGATCAGGAGTGAACTTCAAACTGATATTTAGTATTTTACTTAAATTTCAACTTTCACTACCTTTAAGTTCTCCTTACCTTAAAAATATGTTATTCATCAAATACACATTGAATTTTCTATTTTGTTATGTAATGTAAATTCAACAAGTAATTTTCTTCTGAAGCGATCAAATAAATTCATGTCACGTTTTTGGATTGTGATTGAATATGAAGGATCGTGTACAGAATTTAATCCGGTGTTTTGTCATACCTGTATAGTTCATAAGGTAAATATTCATCCCTGTGAGTGTTACAATAACTAGAGTTTACCGATCTGCGGGCATCTACGCAGAACGGAGACGTGCCCGCAGGTTGTTAAACCAAACTCGTAGAGGGCTATGGGTGTTATAAGTATATGCCAGTAGAAAATATGTTATAAGTATCTATATGTATATTATATTTACTGTCTTGATTGTTGATATTAATGTTCTGTTAGCTATGTTTCAGCGACTTTATGTAATCTGAACTGATTGGGTTTGTGTCCAGAGAAAGTTGAGGAGAATGAATGCATTAATGTCTTCGTGGTTGACTTCTTCCCTCTCAGTGTTTTACATGTATGATTTCACAGCGTGTAACATTCTAAAAGACCATGACTGATAAAGTTTTTGGTTTGTAAAAACTACAATGCATGTTTAAATTTATGTTGTACATAAAAACGGGGTGAATATTTACTACATTTAGCTTATTCGTTTGTTTTATAGCAAATTTTAAAATGAAGAGTTATTTTCATACCCCCAAAATGATGTGTTGAGCGATAAGTACTAATTTGAATATTTTATTTATAGGCATATCGACAAGAAGACAGTTAAATCGTATAAATAAATGTTAAGTGTTATCATAATGAGTGTACGTAGCATTGTATTTATTTGTACACATCAGTTTATTTTTATAACTGATGTATTGACCTACACACTGCGCCTTTATAAAAAAAAATGTTTATTTTGTAGCCAAAAATATGGTAGTGTATCTAAGCTTTAACTGTTTAATATCGCTTTCAAATGACACAATTTTACTGTGTTCATATTGCTAGTGTTTAAACTGAGAAGATAGGAAATAAAATGTTTTCGTGCGATAGAATTTACTTATGCATGTTCGAAGTATTATGATGATTTAATATTTGAAATTAATGCAGATTATCTTTTTGAGTCAAAGAAACATTAAATTTTCTACAATACTCCTCCCAAAATTTCAAGATAGTATGGACAGTGTTTCAATACATCAGATAGTTTTTTTTCATGCAATCTCAATAATTTTAATTTTAATCTTTCGTTGTAGATTTAGAGCGATTCCACTTAATTTGTACGTTGCTATGATTTAGCTTTTCTGTTAGTGTATTCGAGTGTCAAGTTATTGTATAATAAAGATTTAAAAATCCATAGCTTCTTTTAATTTATATTTACTTAAAAATCTGTAAATTATAAATCATATGTAACATTGCTATATATTCATACCGTATAGATACTACATATACATACACTACACTATGTATTTGCAGTATGAAGAATATTATT
The DNA here is from genome assembly GCA_023375725.1 of Nephotettix cincticeps. Taxonomy (NCBI): domain Eukaryota; kingdom Metazoa; phylum Arthropoda; class Insecta; order Hemiptera; family Cicadellidae; genus Nephotettix; species Nephotettix cincticeps. The sequence continues at coordinate 3,686,456 of CM041784.1, read as the reverse complement.
CTTCGAACAAGGGGTTTCTCACCAATCTATAAATCAGTGTGACAGTCTCAATTTAAACAAGATTTCTAAACATTAACTAAGTACTTTTTAAAGTAGTATCATTGAAATTTTGTGGATAAATATTAATACAAATTCATTCCATACTTTTAGATCATAAATTTCTAAATTAAAAAATGCATTGACCTTTTACAATTTTTTTGTGAAATTAAAGAAACACAATAAATCAATAAATACATATTGTCAATCAATTCGATCTTCGACTTACCTACCTGGCATTAAATATCCAGTAGTTATACAATATCCAGAAATCCAGTGTAGTTATACAAATTATCAATAAATGTAATGCAAGTCAAGAAAGCGCCTTCTGCAATCGTTCCTCATCTTCTGCTTTGGAAATGAAGAGGACTATTGAATTTCTAATAAATTTATGTTGCCGTAGTTTGAGACAGTAAATTCATGAATTAATTCATAGTTCTACGATGTTCGTTTAGTCTTTTTAAGTTTTCTATTCTAGTATTTAGTTAATATTCTCACAGATGGTGAATATCTACCAATGTAAATTGCATTAATTGCAAAGAAAAAAAGTGTTCCTGAGGAGAAAACCATATATACAGCGCTTACATCAAACATAAAATTATTTGACTTCAATATTAAACATATCAATAAAAACTTGAAAACAATAATTTATTATTATTCCTTCATTAGAGAGAGAGAATTAATCTCATATTCTTTTAAGTGATGAAACCGTTTTAGTTTCAGTAATTATAATTATAGTCTGGCTTGGAAAAAAATGCTTGGTGTTTTTATGAGTATTAAACGCCATGAAAATAGGATCAATAAAAGCAAATAATTTAACTCGGAAGGAGTTCCAGATGAAGAGAGAAGACAGGAGACATTGCTTCCTCCTACACTGACGCCATCAATCAGTGAATACCATCAACCGTTCTAAACATTACTACTGAAATTCTATTTTAATTTCTTTTGCTCTTAAAAAAGAATAAATTCGGAACCTCATCCACCAAGATTTAAAAAATCCCAAATATTTATGATGAATTAGTAAAATTTGGTCAAGAAGGACTTATTTATGATTAATATTTAGTAAGGAATAGTCTATAAAAATTAATTTACAGTTCAAGTAAGACTCTTATAATTTACTTTTAAACTAATAAAATATAGAAACCACTAACATGAAGAAAAATACTACAGCTACAGTATTAAAGCATTTTGTCACTAGTAAATCTTTCTTTTTTACTATTGACTTTTTTTCATAAAACTAACTACAATGGTTTATAACTAACTGTCAGCTCATACGACTTCAAACATTAGAAGAACAAGAAGCTGCAGAAGAAAAGAAGAGTGAAAACATTGATCAGTCAAGACTTCTTCAATACAGATATTTTAATGAGCAGGCCCACTTAATCTTTGCAGAACTTCATTGAACTTCCTTCCAAATGATGGTCAGTGGCAATAAAAATTTCAGATCCTGAATAATAATGAAAGCAATATTGCACCATATTGAATATTATTCAAAATTTATAAAGATTGTGTTTAGTATTTTATAACTTAACTTTTCAAAATCTTTGATGTTATTACAATGTATTTTTCTCTTATAAATGTCCGTTTTATTACTGTGCACCTATGATAAGCACGTAGCAACAATATAAAACAGAACTAATTTAACAATAAAAATGCAATATATTTTACCATCATTGTTATAATAAAATTATGCTAGTTTTTTGCCAACAATCAAAATCTATTTTGTTTGAATTCTTAAGATTGAAATGGAATATTCTGGGATTCTATAAAGAGGATGCACAACCACGTTCCTCAAGATCTTCGAAACAACACAAATTTGATTACTTAAGAATACGTTTGTTTGCATGATCAATCAAGAAGCCCTTAGCCGGTTTGCTCAGAGCCCAGAGGTTATAAGCTCGATAATTGTGGTACTGGAGAATGACTTTTATTGTTGCAAAATTATTATTCTGGCTATCCCATAGTATTGTGGCCCATGAAGATACACTTTTCAACAAATTAATCTAAATTTTGACCTTCTTTTGAGTTCACATGTTCCTAAAAGTCTATAATTTCAACTCCAAAATGAAGAATTATAATAAAATTTATTTCGAAATGTTTACAAAAATTGCGCTTTGTCTCATCAACTTATTGTCTTGGCAACTGAGGGACCTAAGTGTAAAAATATAATTTTTTTTACTTATCATAAAATTGTTTGCCGGATTATTATAAAAGTCTAAGATTGTTAAATTTTATTCTAAAATTTAGAAAAGATACAGAAACTTATGTAAGAGAATCTGAAGATGAGTGTTTAGTACTTCAGCCTGATAAAGAAGTGATGATATATTTTTTGAACTCATTCTGTTTCTTTTAAAAACAACGAGTACGGTAACATGAAGAAGAATAATGTTAGTACATTAAAAAGAGCATACTGAAGAACCACAACCATTTCGTCAAGATTCTCTTCAACTCTATCAAAATGTTAACCTATTTCTGATTTAAAGTATTCCTGTAATGTTTATTTTGTAAACTTAGTGTTTTACGGTATCTGAGGTTTCAATTTTGTTAAATACAGTAGGTTTGTTTTATATTGTATTCATACAGTACTTACTATTATATTTTCATATTTTTCTTGATTTGAAACAAGCTCTTTGATTAATCCTCGATTTTCAAAACTTACTTTAATAGTAATTAACACACTATATTGAAAATCCCGCATTTGCATTCCAGATAAAATAAATAATTATGTTAGTGCCTATGTTTTAAAAAAAGGCAAAATATGATTGCAAGAGCTATACATTTTCCTGAGTCCATCTACGTTCTTGGTAGTTCATGCATAAGCAAGAATGGGAGAATGCAGAGTCAATGACTGCAAAATTTGAAAAACAGTTTCAAACTGAAAATCAGAATTAAGATTTGGTTTAATTTGAATAATTATTCAGAAAACCAAAAAAATGGTTATGTATTAAAAGCCACTAATTGGGGACCTAGTAGTGCAGCAATATGATTAAAATTATGTTTTTCAATGTTTTGCGGATTAATAAAACTCCTCGGATATAATTTACAAAAGACATAGTAACTTATGTAAGAGGATACAAAGATTTGGTGTTTAGTACTTCAGCATGATAAAAAAGAGATAAAAGTAATTTTTCCTAACATGTTTTATTTATTAATTTCAGAATTCTACAACTATCAACAGTTTGACAAAAATATAATAATCAATTACTACAGCGCAAGTATATTTTTCCTATGTATAATACAAAAAATACTTTTTATTTTCCCCCCATATTTCAAAAAACATTTTCTGAAATCCACAAAATGTTTTTTCTTAACATTTATTAAATAAAAAAAAAGTTTCTCATATTCCTAACTTATAATGATAAAGTAAAATAATAACCAATTTATTTCCATATTACATTGGTCATTATAACGTAGGTTTGAATCCTGCATAAATCCTGATGTCTGCATAACTTCAGTGAAGGATTTTGAAAGAATAGTAAATGTTTAAAGCTGTATAGTGTATATTTAGTATAATGTGTGTTAGTGTTGTTTAAAATGTTTGTAAAATAATTTGTTTTATTTGTATATGAGCTTGAAAGTTGAAACTATTGTGAGGTAGAATCTGTACCGAAAACACAATACATTTTATGATGTTCAGAAGGTACAAAGTCCAATAAAATAAAATTTCAGTTAAACCTCCAAACATTTTACAAGAATTTATTTGTTATTCTAGATCTCAAATTCGTAAACAATTCTTGAAAAACCTATTGTACGCCACAGCTTACTTGACACATATTAATACATCGGTATCCACACAAGACATAGCTATTGAATATTAACCCTCTGTCACTCTGTCGCCACAGAAGTTACTTTGGAGTCATAAGTTTTTTATCATTTTAACATATTTCTTGGCATTCCGGAGCGTTGACCTCCAGTGCCGGTGACGTACATCTTTCCTAGAATCTGTATTTCCCATTTATAACCCCTAAATCCATTTTAGATAAAAATTGGCAATAAAATGTATTTGAACTGACCATAATGTACTAATAAACATGACCCAGACACTAAATATAATACTTTAGGCCCAAATAAGTTATTGTTATTGTTGGATCTAGTTTGTACTTACTATTTTTATGTTAACTACTAATTATCAGATACATGTTATAGTTATAAAAATTATAATTTTTAACATGTATATTTTTCTAATATAACTAATTAGTTGTCTTCTTTTTATCAACATTTTCAAATTCATTAATAATTTGTTTGCATTAAAATTGATTTGAAAAATATACATGATTACTAATACTTATTTAAGATAACTTCTGAGAGAACGTCCTTTTATGTTTTAAAATCCATGTGCTCGACGGAGGGTTGATTATAAAATACTGGGTATAAATAGCATATTGCAATTTGCAAATAGAGAACAAAATATCTATTCACTACTGTAAACCGTACATTATTTTATTACAAAACAATTCTCTTAGTACTGGAAGTTGTAATCTATGAACTGGAATAGTACAAAAGTATACCAGTTCCAAACTGTATAACAAATCTAAAAGAAATGTTGATGAAGAGATTGCTCAGTGATTCTAAAAAAAATAAAAACCTATGATTATTGTTGAATTCATTTTTTTTAAATGATTAATTGTAATATTTTTAAATAGTGAATATTATTAATAAAACTAACTTTATGTTCAAATTAGGAACATTTCACATTTTCCAAACAGCTAAAATGTACATAAATTATTTTTATAATAACTGATGCCTTTTTTTGTTTACCTTATTATTACGTTCAATCTTTATGACTTCTTACTGTTATAGTTGATTTGTTCTTGTGAAATAGAAAGGTTTTGTATTAAAATGTAGCTATTATTAGAAAAGTGTTTTATTACTCCTTTAGTTGTACTGGCTACTAATAGAACTAGTATGAATGAAGATGAAAATAAAGATTTATCAGGTTTGTTCTTGATAACTCACTTTAATTTGCATTAAAATGAATATATCAAAATTTTAAAATGCATTTTCAAGTTATTTAAGTGTTTAAATGTAAAACAGCAGGTGTACCGTGACTATTGGATGTTTAAAAAGCCATATTTTCACAGCATGGGCGGATTTAAGAGGTTCAACTTTGGGGGTTGAGTTAATCACCTAGTTTTTGTCACAATATAGCCTTATACCCCCGTTGCAGCAGACCTGTGTACTCAGCGAATTTCCACCTCAATAATTTGGAAATAATAATACAAGTATATGACAAGATTGATCAATCAATACCTGTTGATAAATAAGAGTATTTGCCTATTCTTCGTAACATTAACAAGTGAAATAGTATGCAGGTTTGCTGCTTTGAAGAACACTGAAAGTAGGCATTTTTACCATAAACTAATTTTATTTTGACCATATACCAAGTTTTATCAATATCTGGACATAAATAAAGGAGTTTGCCTATTATCCATAAGATTAACATGGGAAAGAATACTCTTTAACCATGCATACGTGCATATGCAGCAAACCTACAAACACAGGTTTGCTGCTCGCTTGCTGGATCGTAATCACATGAATCTAAATACAAATTTTCATCCAAAACTATTGGTTAATAAAGGAAATATTAATTTTTCCTCATCCTCCCATAAGATTAGCATTGGATCCCCTAAATACTATGTACTGTGTTTAAATGTTTTAATATCTCAGTAACCGTTGGAGATAGAGAAAAACCTTAAAGAACTAAATTGTGTAGTTTTTTAGCTGATTCTAATAGTGAAAGATAAAATTTGTAATTTTTAGAAATTACACGGGAAAAACGCAAAAAACCCATTTTTCGGGTACAAAACCCCCCCAAACTGCCCATTTCGATTGACCGAAACGTCTGGTTTTTTTTATCTCGTCCGAGCAAATGTAGGAATACATTTCTCTACCGAATTTGGTCTCAATTGCACCATTTTTACCAGAGTTATCGTGTTCACACACACACACACACACACACATATATATACATATATTATAATCACCAGACGTATTTTCATAGTAGCCCAGTATGAAAAGGCATTATAAAATGTGATTAGTATTAATATTAGCATAAGTAGGTCTCTGACATTTGCTCCCCATGTTAATTGGGTGGCTAAATACCACACAGCAGTGTCGTAAATAAAATATTTTAACTTGGGGTGTGACTAACCTGGGCGGAGACACTACTAAGGGACCTCTCAACTCAAATCAGGGGGATGGAGTTTTACCTTATTTCTAGACTTTAAAAAATGTATACTCTTATAAGAATGATTTTAGTAAATGGTAAAGAATAGTTTACCCCTAAAACCTGAAAAAAGAAAATATTTTGGTTTTTGCAGTGTCAACACTTCACTCAATCGGCAGAGTGCTGACTAGTCAAAGATAAATTGGCTGTCTGATGGAAGCATGCCTTCAGATGCGCAGACCCCAGTGTCTACACATTATAGTTATTTTTCTGCCACCTTTTGCTAATTTAATTTAAAATTGATAAGTTTTTATCAATAATATTATTGCCAATACTACAAATTGCTGAACTACAAATTCTAAATTGTATTTTAGTAGTACAGTTAAGAATAGTCTAAACAATAAGCACTTTGTTTCCTTTAAAACCACAGGCAGTATTTTAAACTTTTCATTTCATTATATTAATTTGTATTTTAATTTATATTATTATATTTATTTATATAATATTTTATTTTTCCAAATATTATTAGCCTTTAAGGGAAGATTGGTCACAAGGGTAGAGAGTTGATAAGGGTGATCAGTCCCCTTAGGCACTGTAGGCACATCAGCCTCAATTTTGAACACAGGCAGTTTTTTTCATTAATTTATATCCACATCAGTGCCAATTCACAGATGCAGTCTACAGATAGCAGTCTACAGTTTGTGACAGATGTGGACAAACTGTGGATAAACAGGACACATTTTCATCAACTGGAAACCATATGCACTGTTCCTTTGAATATATTATTCTTTTGCCCTTACCTCTACTATAACATGGATAAATCAAGGTAAGATTAAAGTTTATTACAATAGGTACATTATCTACCACATATGTGACATGTATTGTCAGAAGAGTTGGGTCCCTAAATGGTTTTCTTACTATTTCATTGTAATTCAGAGGCCATAATTGGGTACAACAAAATTAAGTTGTTATAATATTGGAAAGTCTTTTGCCTGTCCAAAGTGAACAGCTTCCCTTGCATCTTTCATTCCTCCTTGTTTCTTTAAGGGCATGCGGCCATAGAACTTGGATACCCAGTCTGAATCCCTGTATTTCTGGGTCCACAAAATTAGAATGGATTGGTATCGGCTTCATGCTTGTTTGGTTACCTGGCACTCAGGCATGACACTGGTTCCTGGGAGCTGGACAGGCTTTGAGTTGTTGCCTCCCCCTCACTGGGAGATCCAGACTGTCCTCTTCTGCCTCACCGCTGTACAAAAGATCAACTATAATTGCAGTGTGGTGCCACCTTTGCTGGAGCCTCTAATTCCTATTCCGACTTTGACCAAGATAAACCAAGGTAAGAGAAAAGCTCATCACAATAAACAGCCACCAGGTGTGCGTCACAAGTCATGCTGTCGTGTTGGCTATGATGTTTCCTTATTCATGGGACTCTGATCCACTCAGGTGGTTATTTTAAAGAGGATATGACAACGAGTAATTGTAATGTATCAGCTGTTTTGTTACTGACCAAGTTGATAACTCTTTTGCAAGAACCATTGATTTATAGCCCATTGGGGATTAAACAAGATCATAAAAAGGCACAGGAACAGGTTATGGGACCAGATTCGAACCATTAACCGATGAACTTCAGATCATGAAGCAGGTACAATAACCGCAGAACCACTCTTCCAGTTTGTGGTTTTAACTGATCTGATTTTAGACAATGGAGATCCATGGGTAAGGAGGAGCAGTTTGAGGAAAGTTTAGATCATCATTTTGAGATGTACTTGAGCACTTTTATCATGGGCATTAACAAAATGAAGCCCCGTGAAAAGTTTCATCAGAGTATCTATATATTTTAAAATAACTATGTGAAGCTGTACATCAAAGTATTTCTTAATATTTGAAATAATAATTGAGATACCAATTTTTACTTTTTAACCATGCTTAATGAACAAACATTCTGTGATTACAAATGTCAATACCGGTACTGAATTTTAAAAACCGTTTCACATAGATCAAAAATTCAAAATATTAATTTTTATCTGGTTCCAATGGTGGTAAAAAAGGAGGGTTTTTATTAAATCAGGCTATATGTAAGGAATCCAAAAATCCTAATTTCAGGGTACATACCCCTATCTCCTAAACCTCTCTTCAGATAGTGTGGTAAGCCAAATAATTATGCTTTACGGGTTTGTAAAAAATTTTATTCTGGTATTATATTTACAATAGCACTTAAGCTATTGTATAATAGACAGACTTAGAGACCTGGATAATACAGCAGACATTGTGAGCGAGGTCAAGAGTCGAGGAGTGAGATGGGCTGGGCACGTTCTGAGAAGGGAAGAAGGGTCTCAACTGAAGATTTTCTCTAAAAATAACCCTGAAGGAAGGCGACCTCGTGGGAGACCAAAACATGGATGGTGGGACCAGGCCAAGTCAGATATGCAGAGAGTTGGAGCCACAGAGAGGTCGAATTGGTCAACCAAGAAAGCCTCTCTTGTTGGTGCGGCTAAATATCACCTGAGATATAGATGGCCCTGAGAGTAAGTAAATAAATATTATATTTACAAACACTTAGGTACATTATGGAATGGATATCACTTTTAACTTATGCAGACTTCAAAACAAATAAAAATGTCCCTTGGTTCTAAATATATTCAAGTCAATTACTGTACTTACAACTTCATATTCCTATAAATTCTTTACATTTAGTTGAGATTTAAAATATCCAAGGAATTTTAAAATAATGAATTTACTCCTGAACTATATGGTGATTTTAATCACCATATAGTTCACACAGAACTGTATTTCACATTAATTAAACCGTCTTAATTTTTTTATATATTATTTTGAATACCACCACATGAATAAAATGTATCCGTTTAATTTATTCTTATAAATTGAATGTTAGGGTCTGTCGTAATTGTAATCAAGGTAACAAAAATTAAGAGAGTTAAGGGTAAAAGGGGTTAATTTAAGGGTCATGAAAACAAAAATTCTGGTGTCAAGAATGTATACTTTATTCAGTTTTTAACAGGTATCAAACTACCACATGTTTGGCGGTAAGTTTTTTATTCACATTACCTATACATCTCTTGATTACTTTGAATACCTTGATAACTTTTGTCATGCTCATTAATATTTTTAACTATTAAACTGCACAAAATTCAACTTATTAAAAATTATTTTCTAAAAAATTATTCTAATTTAATTTTAGGGTATCTCACTAAATCTATAAACTGATTTAAAACTTGTTCAATATAAATTTTACATGGTTTGATTAATAGTCTTACTGTTTTTAGGTTTTAAGTATTTGTAAACACGATTTTTTATAGCTCCACAAAAGAAATTTTCCTGTTAAACAGTTGCCTTGACACAAAATCTGCAATATTCAAAGTTAACACTATCTTTTTATTCTCTGTGGTGGCACTATAACAATACCTCCGTATGGATAAATAATAATAAATAATAATTTATGACAAGTATTATAAATATCTGTCTATAATTATGAGAGTTAGTTATTTGCCCATTCACCATAAGATTAACATGGGAAAAAGGTATGCAGGTTAGCTGCCATGATAAACACATAAACTATGATTTTTAAGCATAAATAGGTGGATCTCAACCACATAAACCTAAATATCAAATTTAATCCAAAATTATAGATTGATAATTGAAATATTAATTTTTCCTTATCCTGCATAAGTTTAACCTTGGAGCCCCAAAATACAACATACTGTGTTTAGATTTTTTAATATCCCGGAACCCATTGGAGATCAAGAGAATATGAAAAATAATAAAAATATATAATATAAAATTTGATATTTTTTTCAAATGATGAACACCAAAACCACATTTCTACTGCTATCATGTAATCAGTAATGCTGTCACAAAATTATGTTGTTCTTTGGGGCTAAAACGAAATATTTCGCCACTGAAGCAGACCGTTGGCGCTGAGTGATGTGCTGTGTCCCAGACAGTCTTTGAAACACATTCTGGCCAATCAGAAGCCTCGTCCAGGCGCGTTGCTGTGGCTCGCAGTTTACAGTCGTAGCGGTTGAGACTCGTTTTCGGTTTTCTGACGACAAGGGTAATATTGGCCTCTTAGGCCCACCTGATTTCTTATTGTTATATACTAGTCCATATGTTACAAAAATAAAGTCACACAGTTTAACTGATTCATTTTTAAAACTATGTACGTAACATTAACTAGAATTATATGAAATTAAAGAGTATAAAAACAGTTTAGTTTAGGTTTCAATTTGATTTGCTATGAGATATCCGAACAAAATTTTACGCCCTCTCAAACCTTGTAAATATAATTTTTATATGGGATATGGGCATAAATTTCCCAATATCAAGGACGTAAGTATCATTTATTGTATTACCTTATTTGTAGCCTTTATACCGGCATTCTACAAGGAAAAAGCCTGCAAGTGAGGTAGTAAAATACGAGTAAATCATCAGATCTAACTATAAATCGCAGCTCTGATTTGCTTCCAACTTGGAAGAAAATTTCAATCCAAAAATCTTGCATCTCAGTGGTGTGGTGCAAGATCTGTTGGATGATAATATTCTCAATCTGCAAATGAACATAGAGTTCCAGTATGTAAAGGTGGATAAACCTTCTAGAAGTGTTATCACTAATACGTGAACCCGCCGAACATTGCCCTTCGGAGGATCATATTCAACTCCTACAAAAGTAGATGAATTTTCCGTTCACCAGATAGAAACGTTAAGATGATTTACCAGGTCCCACTCCAAATACCCGATTTGTCGAAGGTAGCCTCATCACTACAAGTACCCGATTTGTCGAAGGCAGGCTCATTACTCGAAGTACCCTATTTGACAAAGGTAGCCTCAATACTCAAAGTACCCGACTTGTCGGAGGTAGCCTCATCATTCCAAGTACCCGCTTTGTCAAAGATAGCCTTATCACTCCAAGTACGTGATTTGTCAAAGGTTGCCTCATCACTCCAAATACCCAATTTGACAAAGATAACCTCATCACTCCAAGTACCCGATTTGTCAAAGGTAGCCTTATCACTCCAAGTACGTGATTTGTCAAAGGTAGCCTCATCACTCCAAATACCCAATTTGACAAAGGTAACCTCATCACTCCAAGTACCCAATTTGTCTAAGGTAGCCTCATCACTCCAAATACCCAATTTGACAAAGGTAACCTCATCACTCCAAGTACCCGATTTATCGAAGGTTGCCTTATCACTCAAGTACCCGACTTGTCGGAGGTAGCCTCATCACTCCAAGTACCCAATTTATCGAAGGTAGCCTCATCACTCCAAGTACCCACTTTGACAAAGGTAGCCTCATCACTCCAAGTACCCACTTTGACAAAGGTAGCCTCATCACTCCAAGTACCCACTTTGACAAAGGTAGCCTCATCACTCCAAGTACCCGATTTGACAAAGGTAGCCTCATCACTCCAAGTACCCGATTCATCGAAGGTAGCCTCATCACTCCAAGTACCCGATTCATCGAAGGTAGTCCTATCACTCCAAGTACCCGATTTATCGAAGGTAGTCCTATCACTCCAAGTACCCAATTTATCGCAGGTAGTCCTATCACTCCAAGTACCCGATTTATCGAAGGTAGTCTCATCACTCCAAGTACCCGATTTATCGAAGGTGGTCTTATCACTCCAAGTACCCGATTTGACAAAGGTAGCCTCATCACTCCAAGTACCCGATTCATCGAAGGTAGTCCTATCACTCCAAGTACCCGATTTGACAAAGGTAGCCTCATCACTCCAAGTACCCGATTCATCGAAGGTAGCCTCATCACTCCAAGTACCCGATTCATCGAAGGTAGTCCTATCACTCCAAGTACCCGATTCATCGAAGGTAGTCCTATCACTCCAAGTACCCGATTTATCGAAGGTAGTCCTATCACTCCAAGTACCCGATTTGACGATGATAACCTCATCACTCCAAGTACCTGATTTGTCTAAGATAGTAGCCTCATCACTCATATTACCCTTTTTCGAAATAGTCAACCGATATCACATCCAAGTAAGATTAACATCAAGTAAGCTATCATTAGCAGTACCCAATTACATTGAAGGTAGTCACTCCAAGTACACTTAATTATAACGCATTGGACATTATTAGTAAAAGTATTATTTCGTTAAAGACATTAACTAAACTTTTATTTTTCCATCCATCCTACCCGATTTATCGGTATTTTCTTATACAGTACCATCTTCAAATGCATAAATCTGAAAGGTATTTACCCAAGCCAGAATAATAAGCATAAACATCAAGTTTCCACTTTCCCAATTAAAAAATTGCGGAAAATGAAAATGTATACATTTTCGTCTCAATACAAAATGCCTAGTATTTGACGTAATCTGACCTTGTGATATCCCAGGGTGGTTTATATACGATGGCTGTCACACAGTCCCATAACCAATTTTATTGTCACTAGCGACTGAAAGATAAAGAAACCATTTTCTTAGTCATCTATCCGCGAACCAACTGCGATCGTGTTGGATGTAGATTCTATTTTTTAATAAATTAATATACCCCGATCGCAGCTTTCTCAGCAGATTTCTATACCTTCAATAATAATAACCTATCCAAACCACTGAAAATCTATTTTTAAAGTACGTATTTCACTCAAAAACTAAAATTCCACTGGGTTGAGATAAAGACCTGCAGTTTCACGTACACAATATCTTTTAAAAATAGGCCTTTAATTAAAATGAGAATTATCTTATTTAGTATTAACTCAATTGGGCATACATTTCAAAATTGGTTCTGCCTCTATAACCCCCATTTTGAGGACAAGTTCAAACAGTAATATACTCCAAAACGTTTTTGATCATAGTTATGTCTGCTGAACCTCATTTAATCCATTCAATTGTTATCGGTGGGGTATCTGTACTTTGACTATCCCTGTATATCTATCGAAATAAGTCTTTGACATAGTGCTGATTCAAGTTGTAATTTGAACGATTAAGTAAAATTGTTTTGGGCTGATTTTTGGGCGTGATGACGCTGGTCTCACTGCCGGTAACGGCGACTCCCGGCGCTACCCTCACATGTTTTGCCACGGGGATGTGGTCCTGCTGCGGGTAGTTCGGGATGCCGCTGGTCTCACTGCCGGTAACGACAACTCCCTGTGCTACCCTCACATTTTGCCACGGGATGCCGCTGGTCTGTGGTCCCTCACGTTTTGCGGGTAGTTTGACCCGCTGGTCTCACTGCCGGTAACGGCGACTCCCTGCGCTACCCTCACATGTTTTGCCACGGGGATGTGGTCCTGCTGCGGGTAGTTCGGGATGCCGCTGGTCTCACTGCCGATAACGACAACTCCCGGCGTTACCCTCACGTTTTGCCACGGGGATGTGGTCCTGCTGCGGGTAGTTCGGGATGCCGCTGGTCTCACTGCCGGTAACGACAACTCCCTGCGCTACCCTCACGTTTTGCCACGGGGATGTGGTCCTGCTGCGGGTAGTTCGGGATGCCGCTGGTCTCACTGCCGATAACGACAACTCCCGGCGTTACCCTCACGTTTTGCCACGGGGATGCGGTCCTGCTGCGGGTAGTTCGGGATGCCGCTGGTCTCACTGCCGATAACGACAACTCCCGGCGTTACCCTCACGTTTTGCCACGGGGATGCGGTCCTCCTGCGGGTAGTTCGGGATGCCGCTGGTCTCACTGCCGATAACGACAACTCCCGGCGTTACCCTCACGTTTTGCCACGGGATGGCCTCCTGCTGGTAGTTGGGATGCCGCTGGTCTCACTGCCGATAACGACAACTCCCGGCGTTACCCTCACGTTTTGCCACGGGGATGCGGTCCTCCTGCGGGTAGTTCGGGATGCCGCTGGTCTCACTGCCGATAACGACAACTCCCGGCGTTACCCTCACGTTTTGCCACGGGGATGCGGTCCTCCTGCGGGTAGTTCGGGATGCCGCTGGTCTCACTGCCGATAACGACAACTCCCGGCGTTACCCTCACGTTTTGCCACGGGGATGCGGTCCTCCTGCGGGTAGTTCGGGATGCCGCTGGTCTCACTGCCGATAACGACAACTCCCGGCGTTACCCTCACGTTTTGCCACGGGGATGTGGTCCTGCTGCGGGTAGTTCGGGATGCCGCTGGTCTCACTGCCGGTAACGACAACTCCCGGCGTTACCCTCACGTTTTGCCACGGGGATGCGGTCCTCCTGCGGGTAGTTCGGGATGCCGCTGGTCTCACTGCCGATAACGACAACTCCCGGCGTTACCCTCACGTTTTGCCACGGGGATGCGGTCCTCCTGCGGGTAGTTCGGGATGCCGCTGGTCTCACTGCCGGCAACTACGTTGCCCAGCGCTGCTCCCACATCCTACACATATACGGATCCTAAACCGTTTTAAGCACACCATATTTACAATTAAATTGTGGTTGTTTGTTCATATATCCTTTTGACTAAACACGTTACATTATGAGAATAATATGATTTGCTTTTATTGTTTTACACAACTTTTATTTTTGGTGATATGGCTGTATTGATTGATTGGGTAACTGTATGGGATTATACCTGTTCCTCTAACAATACGTAGGTGTGGACGAAATAATTTGAGATAATTTCAGCAAAATTATTCTGTGAAATGATTTTTTGGAAACAATGTATACTCTTAAATAGAAATAAAATTTATCACGCCCTATAAATCATTATTCTGGCACAAATGTTTGCATGTGATGTATCCAGTTAAGATAGGGGTGAGTCGACACATAACTTATAGGTGGACAGTGCAAGATGATAACAATTTTGTTAACTCCTAACCAGGCCAATTGATGACTTTGAAACAAAGTGCGCTACGTTACGGTCTACGTTATCGCCTCTACTAGTTCAATTACTACCGATATTTTCATGTCACACCGACATGGCCCAAACATTGAATTTTATTCTGTGTCTAATTATTGTAATGCCGTGGTCAAGATAAAATGGACTTAAAACTGATAGAGTGAAATTATCAAGAATGGAAACTGTGAAAGAGGGAAAATGATGTAACCCATCCTTTAGCCAGAACCAAGATTTGCCTGCCGAACCAGTTTACTAAGCCATCTTTGATGTACATTATTTACTATCGCTCTGATAGTTGACACTAAACTTGGAAAATCTAATGAAATTTGTCTTAGAAACTCCACTCAGTAACTTATCCCACCATGTGCCGACAACGCACAACCGGGTACAATTTGGCAATGAAAGATAATTGAGTAAAATCTACATCTTATGTATTAATTAATTCTTAACCCTAGTCCTACCATAGTCCTAGCCGTTGCCCCCTTAAAAAATTGTATTTGATCATATTTCCCCAGGAGATTCTCTTGGAAATATTTTTGGTGAATACACTAAAACCTCGTTTTTCCGGATTTGATGGGACCAGGGACATTTCGGAAAAGCGAATTTTCGGATAAACCATTTACCGATTTTTTAAAGAAAAATCTAAATAAACGCCTTCGGTTTTTTATATACCGTACCCGTAATATGGGAGCGCATTACAGTTGCGTTTCTTTGGTTTCAGTGTTTATACACAGTTGACTTCTGTTCGACCTACAGTAGGTATTGCGAACGGTCGGCCAAAAACGCCACGCAGTATCGGCCGAAAACGCCGCGCACTACCGGCCAAAACCCCCGCGCAGTTACCGCCCGAAAACGCCGTGCAGTGCCGGCCGAAAATGCCACGCAGTACCGGCCGAAAACGCCGTGCAGTGCCGGCCGAAAACGCCACGCAGTACCGGCCGAAAACGCCGTGCAGTGCCGGCCGAAAACGCCGTGCAGTGCCGGCTGAAAACGCCGTGCAATGCCGGCCGAAAACGCCACGCAGTACCGTCCGAAAACGCCGTGCAGTGCCGGCCGAAAACGCCGTGCAGTGCCGGCCGAAAACGCCGTGCAGTGCCGGCCGAAAACGCCGTGCAGTGCCGGCCGAAAACGCCGTGCAGTGCCGGCCGAAAACGCCACGCAGTATCGGCCGAAAACGCCGTGCAGTGCCGGCCGAAAACGCCGTGCAGTGCCGGCCGAAAACGCCACGCAGTACCGCCCGAAAACGCTGTGCAGTGCCGGCCGAAAACGCCGTGCAGTACCGGCCAAAAACGCCGTGCAGTACCGGCCGAAAACGCCGCGCAGTTACCGCCCGAAAACGCCGTGCAGTGCCGGCTGAAAACGCCGTGCAATGCCGGCCGAAAACGCCACGCAGTACCGGCCGAAAACGCCGTGCAGTGCCGGCCGAAAACGCCACGCAGTACCGCCCGAAAACGCTGTGCAGCGCCGGCCGAAAACGCCGTGCAGTACCGGCCAAAAACGCCACGCAGTACCGGCCGAAAACGCCGCGCAGTTACCGCCCGAAAACGCCGTGCAGTGCCGGCCGAATACAGCCCGCGCCGTTTAGGTTGTCGCAAATGGCGCTGTACTTTTTCAGCAACATTTTTTAATTTTCTTTTTGTACCATTTCGGATAAACCGGAATTTCGGATAAGCGAGTACCGGATAAACGAGGGTTTAGTGTACATCTATCGAGCCGTTGTGTGACACAGCACATGTTCGACATAACAGTGGAGTTAAGTTTTGGTTATTGAAAATATAAAAATATCATTAGCATAAGATCATTCATTCAGTATTGTGGCGGTGGTCTAGGAGATTCCAAATATTTACCCTGTCCAACATATACAAAAAGTTAGTGGGGGTCTAAAGAATCAACCCTTTGTATGTCCTAGGGTCCGCGCCATTTAAGACATTCGGATGGAGAGTGCTGCAGCACACTGATCGGATATATTCGCTGACGACTCATTTATTGTTCACTAGAAACGTTTTATGTACTCTATTTATTTTATCATTCACATTATATTCACTCGGTCTCTTATAAGTTTCATCTTTATCAATTAACATTGTATTTTGCCGAATTGAGGGCTTCCTTCAATACAGTTCTGTTTCGAATATTTTGAATTTTCTTTACCGCGTTCGTCGTCGGCCGTTCGCGAACATAATAGTATAAATATTAATAGGATACAAATATTTCGATATAAAAGATGTTCTCGTGACGAATGTGTGTCTCATGCTTGCGTTTCCGGAGATCCCAGGTTGGACAGAGGTTGGCAAGCACTGGTGAGCCGGCCCTTCACCCTCGACCAAATGTTCGACCAAACGAAATTTGTTGGAACCATATTTTCCTGATTTCTTCTTACCACCAGAGCTGATGTCACTGGTCTGCCAATTGTTTCCAAAAGGGCAGGGTTCCTCAAACTGGCGTAGTTGTCTACCTACGAGTGATGGCTACTGTACTTTTGAAAAATGCATAACCTACCCTCACTGTTATGGCTGTAATTATAAAAACAGAAACGTATAGAGTATACTTATGGCGTAGAGAATATACAGTAAGCTGTAAGAAACTATTAAACTATGTGTGCAAAATAAATAAATTAACATCGAATACGTACCTCAATATTTCACAATTCTTGTCGATAAAATATTCTAGGAATCGTAAATGTTTTCAAAGTTGAGGAAAGCGAGTGTTAAAAATGATGAAAATCTTTGCGAAAGAAATAGAAGGATCGGAATTGCGCAGTTGTACTGAGATCAAGCATAAGCAATGATAAGAAATCGCCCAGAAAGCAAACGCATATGACCATGACATTCCATACGGCACACCACTGTTCCACGAATCTGATGGAAATGATTGAAAATATTTGGTGTCCACGTCTCGTTTATCATCCAGGCAGAGAAAACTTTAAAATCATTTTATGAGGATTTTAGGTAAATACAACAGTCAAATGTACTCCTTTTTGACACATTTTGTTACTGTTTTTTACACCTAAACACATGCGTATTATGAAGTTAAATTGATATTTCTTTATTCTTTTATGCGTGTAAATTTCTTATTCTTATTCTTAAGACATTCTCCCTAACTATGTGGGTTTTAAGGTGAATATAGGTTTAGTAAAAGGTGAGTGAGTGTGATGAATATCATGAATACTAGCCGTTATATTACAAGTAGCCATGCTACTGACAAAGATTAGAGCTCAATTATTTCCAGGATCATAAATTGATAATGCAATAAAAATCGCAGTAACTGGATCCAATTTCGGACTATTTTTGTCAATATTTTGCTCATGATCGAACCGGGATCCTATAGAATATGAAGTAGATTATGAATCATGTAACCATGGCTCATGAACCACTGAGCCACATAACCAGTCATAACTATGATCGCTAGATGTGTTGAACATTCAATAAACAGTCACATACAGAGGTATCACATTTCTTACAAAAAACAGCCCATGCTGCAAATTAATCAATGAAAACCGTGTGCAGATACTACTGCAATCCATCATCTTTAACAAAAATTGTCCTATGAACATAAGGCCCATCTCGCTCCATTTTCCGTCTGTCGGTGTGGACATTTTTTGTTTCTTTTCACCTCGGGAACAATATCCCAAAGTTTTTCGGTGTATTACTGATACACCCTGTATATCCACAGAGATTACGAGAAGGCATTGATTACGAATTCTTTGGAGGTTTTACCATTTTGGCGGCGTCTAAGTCTGGCTACACAAATGATATGCTTTAATTAATCCTCAGCTTCGTTTTCTGGAGATGCAATATTTTTATCGATGTAATTCCAAAAACTCTTTGCCAGTGTGGCCACTGATTCCATGTATAGCTTTGAACGTGGAATTTATTATATCAAATCGGCCATTTTTATCATCGCATAACGCGTTCCCTCTACCGTGTGACCAGCAGTATGACCAGAATGTTACAGGTTTCTCTCATAGTTTTAATGCCTCAGACTAATTATGGTTAAAATATATTTTTAATAATTACATTAGTACGTATTAAACATATACATACATTTCATTAGTAAGAAGTATTTGAAATTTCACTGGTCAACAATAAAAATATTTTATACATCAGCTGCAATTTTTCACAGATGATAAACAAATGCGTGAGATTGTTGCATTTTATTTTATTATTTATTTGCCCACAGTGATATAAATTTATAATACTCACAAAATTACCCTAATTGCAAAATATATTGTTCAGGCCACGTTACGGGTGTCCATTAAAAGTCCGCCATCATAGTTGTTCCTATTGAAGATTATCAAATATTCTTAAAACATATCTAAGGTATTACACATTTTTACAACATTTTTTAGTAGGACAATAATATTACAATAATCCTGTCACAAATTAGACTTTCCTAAAATAATTTTATCATGCCTCGGTAAAGTAAAACCTTTATGGCAAAGACAGTTTGAACCAATAATATTACATAACTTGAACTGAAATTGCGATGAGGTGTCTAGTTATTGTACACACTATAATTTTCTATTTTCTTTGAAATCCAACTTGATGGGAGTTTATTTTTTAATACACACTACCTCCAACAACCTAGAACACATTAAAGGAGTACTAATGTAAATTGATGCAAATAAAATCAAATCAAAAAATATTTTATCCTGCAAATGCATATGATAAAAATTTATAAATAAATATATAGAAAAATATGTTCACATATATACATGATGAATATAAAAAATAATGCAGATAAGTTCAACAAAGGCAAAACCCCATACGAGGAAATATTATAAAAATAGTACAAAATACATTCAAAAGATTAGAAAATACTGAAAAATATAGATAATTTGATAATATATATTGTAATAAACTATCTAGTTTGCAGATAACTGCTTAAACTGTGATAAAAAACATGTAAATAATAAAAAATTAATGACTAATAATAAACAAAAAATAATGATATGGGATGAAAAACAGTAAAAACCTAAAAATTTACCTAATGTTCTTCAGGAAAAATACAACACAAAATTAAATATCATTAGGCCTACTGGGGCTTTGGTTATATAACAAGAGTAAAATGCCATTTAGCTACAAATTAATAGCATGAAAATGTCGTTCACTAATGTGATTTATGGCACAGTTTTTCCTCAATGATTCAAAGTCAGGGTTGAATGAGGACTTTTTCATTCTAAAATAATTTTCCACTGAAATTCTTGCTCACGTAAGTATGTGATACTAAGCACCATGTAAAACTTCATTACAACGTTAGGAATATTAGGTTAGTACAGGACAGCACGGCAACACGGCAAGCGCCCAGTAACCGCCAAGCCGTGCCGTCGCCGGCCGGGTTGACGCAATTTTATCTTACTTCCCAGTTAATATTCTTTTTTTATTTTAATTATATATTTTAGCTGAATCACATATGTCCTCAGATTAACTGTAAGATAAATCGTAATTTTAGTTCTTGTAAATCATTTGAGTTCGTGTGTTCAGTAAATGATGCATTTGTTCATAAAATTAAAATTTACATTTGTGTCCATGTAGCGACCCACAGTTAGGGATCCACTGCCCTAAGCACTAAGAGGATACACTTTGCAAATGCAACTCAATAACTCCCAACTCCCCAGACAAGGACAGGGTCTACCTCAGAGAGCCCAAAACATTTCATTTGAGGGTACACACCCTATGACAAAACGCCCTTCTGTCTGAAAAAACCTCAAGAGCATACAAAGAAAGCATCCTTCTTCCAGGACACGCTTCCCAGGAGGATCGTAACTCCTAACCAAACCAATAACTAACTCAGAAACTATGTAAGCCTACGCCACGTTAGCGACCACGTTCTCGCATCTACTAGTTCAACTACTACCGACATTTTCGTGTCACACCGACTGTCCCCATACATTGAATTTTATGTTTGTGATGTGGTGTGTAGTAATTAGTGATGGGATATAACCGTGATATAGTCTGGGTAGGTATAACTATTGTAATTGTGATTTTGCGGATGGTGATAGTTGATATTCATTTAATAGGGCCTATCCTGAGGTGGTCAACTACCGGGATTATGGCAATGAACGATTAAACTGAAGTGAGTCCTGTATATGCTTATTGCAGTTTAACTGGGTGGACAACTTAAAAGGGACTTGAGACTGGTAGAGTGAAATTATAAAATGGAAGCTGTGCTAAAAGGAAATGGATGTGTTATCCAGAACCAAGATCTGACTGCCGAACCAGTTCACTGAGCCAGCTTTGACGTAAGCCGACATTGTTTGTATATTATTGCTCTGATAGTTGACACTAAACTTAGAAACTCTAATATAGTTTGTATTAGAATATCCTTCTCTGTAACTTATCGCGTCATTTGCCGACAAAGCATACCAGGGTCCTCCTTTAAAATAAAGCAATCTGCTCATATTTCTCCTGAAGAGTCTTTTGGAATTTTTTTGTGAAGGTACACATCTGGCGTGCCATGGTAAGGCACGGCACTACAAAAATATTATTATCATAAAATATTCATCCAGTATTGTGGTGGTAATACAGGAAATTTCTAATATTTATCCTGCCCACCACTTGGTATCTACAACGAGTTGTGGGGGTGTCAAGAATCGAGCCTTTGTAGGTCCTAGGGTCCTTCTCCATTCCCACAGGACACCCTTCCCTGGAGGATAGTAAGGAGATTTGCCACTCTTTGAGAATTCTAGTCAGACTGGTGTTCAGGCTCAGGGGGGAGCCGATGAAGCCCCAAGAAGATACAAGAAGGAATTCAGGTGATAGGTAAGTCTGGCATACTGGATAGCCACAACTGACTTGCCAGTAGCTTCTTTTTAAAATACCCAATTTTTATCTCTGAGCTTCAGAGCCGATGAGCAAGGCCGCCCCGAGTGGGGGACGCCGCGGCTCAGAGGAAATCCCGGTTTTGTAAAGGCTCAAACACTTCACACAAAAATTGTAAAAACTTCATCAAAAAACATTTTAGAATTAAATCTTTCAATAATAATTTTTTTATTAGTTCAAATTATTTAAGAATTAAATTTAGTGAACAGAAAACATCTTTACTAAATTTTTTCATGGATTTCTTTAACAAATTTACCAACCATTTCCTTAAAAAGCTTAGAACCCTTCGTGGTAAGTGCAGAACGAAGTTTTGGCTGGTTAAAACCTATAAAGTCTTATAATCTACGATAACTCAAGAAATACTTAACAATGCTCTTGTTACTTAATTCTTACAAACTGATAAGCCAAAAGGTTGAACTTCAAAGACATTTTAACTTCTTTTCCCAAAGCCAAGGTTAGGAAAATTCCTTTGCTTTAAGGTTTTAAAACAAGATTGGGTTGATTCAATAAATTTTAATTTTTTGTGTAGGCCCTTATCGCAATTTCGATTCTGTTAGTGTAATTAAGACTTTTGAATGTATAAGTTCTACCTCATAAGAATGTGTAGCTTCCCTTGTAAATATAATAATTTTCTAAATTTCTTTTACTGGATTTATAAACAATAAAAAGTTTGTGTTCATGTGTCGTGCTCATACATGCGCCAATTAATTAATTTTTGGGGCGTAGATTAAAAAATAACCACAACTTTTTGTCAAAAAAGTTTTGTCTCGGGACTAATGATAACTAATAGCTGATTTCTAAAAAGGGAAATTTGCTAAAACAGTAATTTTTGGACCCTCCAATGAATTATTTATAGTTTATCATTCAATTCTTGATTTGTTATGCATTTATGTTTCTTGTATATTCTAGTCCATGATTATTCTTTTATATAAAATCATCAATTTACCTTTCCAATGTGTATAAAGTTACGAAACAATAATGCGTTACCGTTAGCTAATATATAATCCAAGTACCAATGTTTTTGGCGACCTGCAGTGTATTACGCATTTAAAATATCGAAACAACATATCAAAAAACACAATTCTAATAATGATGAATTTTTATATATATCTGATATTTTAATAAACCCCTTATAATTTGCCTGGTTGTCTGATTTTTATCCCATAATTTCTCCGATGTGGAATTAGTTTTAAGTAAAACCTCCGTAATATGTTGGTGAACCTTATTTAACATTTATATCTACTCTTAAAGTTACAGTGTTTAAGATTATTTTTAGTTAATAAAAATTGTAATCCAAATAATTTAAAACACCAATGTAAGCTGTTTGTTTTGAAGTCATAATAGCGATGTAGTTTGTATTATTGTATTATTTGTATTTTCCATTTATTCGGAATTTTCCTATCGCCTCTAGTCTTTTAAACTTCACTACGTTTCGGGAGGTAAAGTAACTCCTCCCATTATCAAGTGAATAAGACCCCACTTACATCTAACTAAAACATACAATTTATCCTAACAATATTTTTCCTTACGTTGCTAACACGCAATGAAAACCAAATATACTACTTAAAAATGAAAAAACATACACAAACCCCTAGGACGAAACACATCTTAAAACTCGTATATATATATTGCCTTTACTGAAACCTCCATGATAGCGTGGACCGAGGGTTATACCCTAACACTGACCTGTCTAGAAACGTAAGGAACATTTTTGTTAGGATAAATCGTATGTTTTAGTTAGATGTAAGTGGGGTCTTTTCCAATTGATAATGGAGGAATCACCTTTACCTCCCGAAACGTAGTGTAGTTTAAAACACTAGAAGGGATAGGAAAAGTCCGAATAAAGTAAAATAAATAATTACCTAAATAAGTATTGATGCTGTTACAAAATAACAAGGCATATTGTTGATACATTTTTGAAACTTAAATTTAATATACAAAGATTTGTTTGATAAGAGTACAGCACGAATTTTTGCGAAAGGTTTAATTTCACAGCAAGCATTTCACCATATAAACACTTAAAAACAAACCAATTTTCACAACATCAGTTTAATTTTGTCCTTATGTAAGTGTATGTTTATCCTTTTGACAAAAAATATGTTTTATGATAACTAAAAACACTCAGTAATGGAACTACGTTTTACAAAGTTTAATATCACAGCAAGCTTTATAAAAACTTAAAAACAAACCAATTTTCACAACAGCAGTTTAATTTTATCCTTATGTAAGTGTATGTTTATCCTTTTGACTAAAATATATTTTTTTATGATAAATAAAACATCTTAATAAGGGAACTACTTTTTACAGCGGCGATGTATGCCTTAGTGCAAATGTCATCAGCCAATCACAGCCAGTATAGTGTAGGGTTCAGTATAGCAAGGAGGGAGTGTCCAGCTCCACTGCACCAGTCACTCATTCGCGTCTCTCGTCTCAGTGCAGTCGACACCAGTCAGTCATCAGTGCTCAGTCGTCAGTGGTCAGTACTTCTAGAAGAACAACCAGCTAATCTGGTAATTAGAAACACTAATATTTCTTAAACACTTGAATAATATGTTTGTTATTTTATATGTATTATTTAATTTGACTCAAATTTGAATTTATTTTTTAACTTTAAAACTTTGCGAGAGCGATAATACCCGAGTCTTTGAAGCGCAATAATATTAAATCCCTAAATAGTGGAGAATAGTTTATTCAA
Organism: Nephotettix cincticeps; assembly: GCA_023375725.1. Classification (NCBI taxonomy): domain Eukaryota; kingdom Metazoa; phylum Arthropoda; class Insecta; order Hemiptera; family Cicadellidae; genus Nephotettix; species Nephotettix cincticeps. Next base: position 3,661,945 of record CM041784.1, on the reverse strand, counting down.
TAAATACTTTTTACATTTTATTGCTTTATTTGACTTCTCAATATCTTTTTAGTGGATTTTCGTGGCCGGTGGCATTTTAACGTTTTAAATGGGAAACGTCTAAACCCAGGTATTGCTTCCTCTTAATGTATGAATAATGTAATAATAGTTTATTTATGTATGTTCCACTAAATTAATACGTCTTACACGTTGTGATTGGATTCAGATTTTGGACCGGCAATGCGTGAATTATCTTGACTTACCCAGCTATTCCTTAACTTAACACTAATACTGGAGAAAAAACATCTCTATTAATTAAAAAATAATAAATTATATATATATAATTAAAAATGAATCTACAATCTCAATTCGGGTGAGAGTTATTTTAGCATTTATGTGCATATGTGCATTAAATTTATTGAGTTCATTATTGTATTTTTTAATTGATTCCAAATTGTTCGTTTCATTTATTAAATTTACGTTATCTTTATTCAAGAGACATAATTTAATTTTAGATTGTCAATTTATTTTCAGAATGAACCTACAATCAAAAATATGCAAACTCCCCTAACAAATAATTCACTAAAAAATATTTATTAAACGAGTGAAACAATATGAATTGATTTAAATTTAAATATTTTCTTTTAATTTAAATACATTGTTTTAGTATATTCTATTAAAGGATTTGATAGATTAGAATTAATGTTATACGAGTTTTGGTGAAGCTAACTATAGGAACTAAAACAATATTCATGATTTTTTATTATTAGGAACTAAATTTACGATCCTAACTCAAATAAGTATCGATATAATTTTTTTTTATATTGGAGTTATATGGATTAACTTTATTCACTTGTCAGCTGTTGTATTTTAATTGGTTTAAAGTGGTTTGATTTATTAATTAAATTTCTATTATTTTTTATTCAAAAGATATGAAAAATCATGACAAATCAAGTGACAATTAGAATGATTCAGCGTTGCTTTATATATATATAAAATTTTCAAAGAGTTTTATAGTACAATTAATTTTCAAATTTTTCACTTTCACAGCTCCTAACTCCATTACTGATTTCTCGAACTACTTAATATATTACATAGATATTCGGTATCCTATTTTTCTATAGAAGATAAAAATAAGTTTTTAATATTATTTTTTACTAAACACCATATTTAGTTTAAGAATCGTCTCAATTGAGAAGCATCAGTTCACATCATAAAGTTAATTTTAATCTGGACTTTTTTAAATATTAATATTTTTATTTTTATTGTTCTGTCAATTGCAGTTAATTTTTCTTTATTCATACTAAACATATTACACGCCTGATATTAAATTCCCTCATGGTGCTTTACAAATATTTTATATTACATCAAAGGTTTGTAAAATTACAGTTTCAAGTGTGTTTTTAGTCAAATAAAATTTTCTTCATTATAATAATGTACATTCTAAATTTAAAAGAATATGCCTTGTCACAGCCCTTAGTACAGTAATGTATTTTTTTATAAAACAATTTTTATCAGAGATTTTATTTAGGGCCCTAAGACTTTATTTTATTTTCGATGTAATAAAGTTTAGCCTCTGGGATGGTTTGGTGTGTTGTTAAATCAGACACTAATTTAAATTATGAATCAAATAAATAATACTTTATTACTGTATCAAAAACAAATTACATTTTTTATCTCCGTAACCATGTTAGACAGTCCAAAAACAACCAAATTCTCTTCAGAATCAAAACAAAAAAAAACAGTTGTAATAATCAGCTGATCTCATATGCACACGGACCCGGGGTGTGAACACCAACTCGGCGTATGTCCCCGATGTGGTGCTGCAGTGGCGTAGATACAGTTTTTTCATGGGAGGGGATATAAACACCCCCCGAGTAAAACTTATTCTAGAGGATGTAGTATAGGGTACATAAGGGACATTTTGATGAGTTAAATACTATATAAAGATCATGCAATTCCTCCGCTGCCATCTTGGACTCTGGTCCCATAAGAACAATGTTAATTTTTGGACAGCGGTACAAATTAATTGACCGTCGTAAAAATGGCTGAGGTGTCAAAATAAAGGTAAAGGTAAAGTGTAAAGGTTAAGGTAAAGGGGGATTATCTAGGGAATTATACTGTATTTTATGTTTTTATCCTAAAAAGATTTACAGCTTGTTATTTTACACTCATTGTTTTGTTAACTAGATGCGATTTGTCAATTAATTATCGAATAAAATTATGAGGTAATTATGTTTAAAAATGTTTTTAAATAATAATGCAATTCCTTTTATAACCACTTTACCTTAAATTTGACACCTCAACCATCTGTTTACGACCATCGTGTAGCTAGTAATACTGTTATATAATTAACATTGTTCTTAGGGGTCTAATGCGAAACATTTTGTCAGTAAGGTCACTCAAAATGCAAAAAAAAACACTAATGCCGAACACAAAGCGTAGAGGGTAGAGATAACATATGTTAAACGTCACATATCGCAAACGTCAAGATCTAAACTGTTTAGGTTAGACCTACAGTGTAAGTTATAAGATTTTGCGGCTGAGAGATCTTGATGGCGGGAGGGCCGGGAGACCAGTCGGGGAAGGTCGCTTAGTTAATTTCGAATACTCTCGTGTACTGAATTTCGGCATGCAACATACAATAACATCAACGCACTACTTATTCTATTATTTGTTATTGCGTAGCAGTATTTCAGAATATTTTTGTTTTGAAATTATTAGCGAAGGTGATCGTTATGGGGGGGGATATATCCCCCTTATCCCCCCCCGTATCTACGCCACTGTGGTGCTGTTCTGGGTAAGCTGCCTTGTCACCGTACCGTGTTTCCAGGCTGTTGTACAGAGAGGGGTTTTCGGCTTAAAAAATGATGATTCACCTGCAGAAAACTCAGAACCTGGTTGCTCCTCACGTATTACAGGCTCACCCTTACATCTCCACTTGTTGCGGTACATGAGAGCTTGGTGCTGACTCTTCATTTAAATCTTCTTTAGGTGTTAAATTGTACAAATAAACCATTTCTTATACATTTCCATTGGTTCTTGCTGCCATTCTTTTTATAGTTCTATGGTTTCTCTCAACAATTCCATTCCCGCTTGAACGGTTCACAAACCTGAAACGACGGATAACTCCCCATTCTTCACAAATGCGTTCAATTTGTTCATATCTAAACGTTGTACTGTTATCCATCAGCAGTTCTTGGAGTGGACCTCGCTCTGAAAACAATTCAATTAAAATCTTCACAACATGCCCTTGAGTTTCACTTGGGATCCGACGCCATATGCAAAATCTACTCCGACCGCAATGTATAATTGTAAGAAATTCACTTGATCTATAATGAGTCACATCAATAGCTGTCCTGTGCCAATTGTCGTCACAATCCAAATGTCCTGGCTCCCATTTAATGGGGAAGAATCAACAGACAAACACTCTTTACAATTCTTTACCACACTCTCCACGCCCTGTTTGCTAAACTCAATGTTTGGGAAACGTATTCGATTAACACCAAAGTGATGCAAAGCATGGATTCTTTGGGCTAGCGTTAGTTTTTTTCATCCTCTTCTTCACCCAACATAGCAATAGTGATCTTTTATTTTCTTGTCAACCACTTTTTAGCAACTCTCGATGGGCAATCTGCTTTGTTGAATTGGACTTAACGAGATCTATTTTTACCTTAAGGTCGTATTCAGTTATAAGGTCTTTTAATAAGCCCAATCGTCAATAAGAGCTTTACACAATGCATGTGTTTCAATTCGTTGCTCACCAGTCAATATGGATGTTACCCAAGCATAAACAGTGGCTGAATCCGTGATTAAGTTTGGTATTTTAAAATTCCATTTCAACGCCAAATTTACTCCTTTCAACAAGGCCTCTAACTCAGCCAGGTTTATATGTGCTGAATCGTCTTCCTTCCTTTACCAAGACACATCCTCGACCATCTCCTCTTCAATCTCAATGCAAACACCGATTACCAAGCTGCTAGCGTCACACCACACTGTTCCTTCATCACTAGACGGCACAGCCCATTTCCCAACCACAGGGTCCTTATCTTTTACACTTTCCATTATGTCTCCTAGCATTGTCTTTATATGTTTGCTCACTTCACCATCCCACTTTATGTCTGTCAAATGTCTTTTAACAAAGCTACACGCTGGTCGAAGCCAACCAGCTTCTGGGAAATGTCCAATTAATTGGCCGCACAAAGTGTACACATATTGCATGGTATTAATTTCATTCAAAGGTTTAATTTTATTGTCTCTGGTCCATATCAACTTGCCACCTCTTCTAACAATCTTCAGTCCCAAAACTCTGCCTCCATTGAGTGGCTTTGCCGGTTTCGCTAGTAACCCATAATTTTCCAATAATTTCCTTACAACATCCGAGCCAAGGACCTTTTCATTCACTATTATATCATCAACATAATAGTCTGTAGCACTTCGGACTACTGGATCCATTGACAGAACTTTATTAACAATCTTGCTCATTATTTTTGGTTCAGCATTAAGACCGAATCCAAGTCGTGTCAAACAATAAATTTTATTCTTAAACCGTACGACTTGATATCTCCATAAATGAGGAGCAACATGAATATGTAGATAAGCCTTTCGAAGATCGATAGTGCTGACTTGTTCTCCCGACCTTCTCCAGAACCTTAGTTTTTCACCACAAACTTCACTCTCCGCTGTATGGCTTGATACATACCGCTTTAGCTCTCTATATTCTATAACTGGTCGTTCTTTGTCCTTATTGTGCTGTATGACTGCCACTAAGGGTATAAATCCGTCAAACTACCTGTCATAAGATTGGAGCCAACCATCCTTTATCCAATCTCGCACTTCAGTGTCAAATGCTTCCTTTGTATCCTCTGGAATTGCATATATTGGTACCTGGTTATTTATCGTAGGGTCTTCGCTGCCATATTTCCAATTTCATTCAACAATCCATTTTCCATCAACAAACTTTGCATTAAAGTCACAATCATTAATAACAATCTCCTTGCTACCACCATTCTCCGAGATATTTCCACGCAAAACTTCTTCTCAGCCTCAGCCACTGCTGTGATGCCTATGTCCTTGAACTTAACAACACCATCTCCACTAATACCAGAGAGGAACGGATTATAAGGAGAGGAGGCACCTTATGGGACTTAGTGAAGACGATAAAATCTCAGGACAAGTGTTGCCATCTGTCGGATCTAGCGGGGAACTAGGCCTCTGTGACGCTGTCAGGTGTGTCATTTGTCATAAGTGTCATTTGCGACACTAGAGCTATCTGAGGATGGCAGTACCTACTACGTCAATTGGCGGTACGATGTACCATCTTAATCCTTAACATGGGCGTGCACTATCTACTTTACTATCCGTTCATCTATGCTAATACTAACTCCTCCCATTGTGGACACTACATCCATCCCTAAAAGCATCTGATACTCTAGCAACCGTACAGCTCAAATTTATCCCAACACCTCTAATCAAAACTTGTATATCACATGACAAGTTGCAATCAATTGATTCCCCATTCATCATTATAATCCTTATTGGCTAACTGGTTTCAACTCTACCAAACTAGGTGACACAATACTCCTTGAACTATCTGAGTCCATCAAAGCACAACATTCAACACCCAAAACGCTCACTGTCAGTATAGGAAGACGCACTGACGAATTTGGGCTACCTGCACAATATAAGGTAGCCCTAATTCTATGTTTTTGGAGCCCTTGAACATGTTGTGGCATAGTGCCCTATTCCCCCACACCGGTAACAGGTGACACTTGAAGCGTCACGTTTTTGGAAGGGACACGAGCATGCTAAATGATCCTCCTTGTTACAAATAAAGCATTTCAAACATTTATTTTATTACTGTTTATTAGGTTTAAAATCATTTGAGTTTGTGTGTGCAACTGCAAAATTCAACTCACTGCCTAAAAGAATCCTAGCTCACACCATTACATCTGACAACCCCATACTTTGAAGACAACAAGCAGCTTTCAATTGTTTTATATATTCACTAGCAGCCCATGTACTAGTGCGCCCTTAATCCATTCATCTGATACAAAAGGATCTACTAATCTAGCCAGCCTCTTTAGATCGGAAGCATAAACATCTCGTAAATCAGCAGGGAGCAGACGCCTAACAGTAAACTCTGCATAAGCTTGGAAGCTGTCTGCTCAAAAGGCCTGTAGCAACGCATTGGTGAGAGCTCGTTGTCACTTTTGATATTTTCCAATATCCCGTCATAAACAGCAAATGCAACTCCTGACAGAAGGAAGGACCATTTGCAAATCTTTAAGTTTTTGTAGTTTACATACCAATTACAACTTTTTTAGCCACTCACTAAAATCTCTACTTCCGTCATACTGCTTACTAAAATCTGAAAACCTAGTACCAGTAGTTGTCATGATCAAAAAAGTTATGTTGCCGAAATAGCTTGTTTTAAATCAGACACTCGTTTAAATTATAAATCAAATAAATAATACCTAATTATTACTATATAAAAAACAAATTACATTTTTTTCTCTGTAACCATATTAGACAGTTCAAAAACAACCAAATTCTCTCCAGAATCAAAACAAAAAAAAACAATAAGCAACTGTAATAATCAGCTGATCTCACATGCACAGTTTGCTTCATGATTCTCTTTTTACCTGGCATTCTGGCATGACACAGCGTCATGAGGGACTGGACGGGTTTGGAGTTGTTGCCTCTTCCTCCCTAGGTGACCCAGATTGCCTTCTCCCTTATGGATTCTCATGAATCGTTTCTTTACTGGACAGCTTTGCTGATGCCTGCTACTCCTACTCTGACACTGACAATGGCAATGTATTTAGCTCAGCTTCCCCTAGTGGCGGATTTACCACTAGGCGGCAGACTAGGAAAATTCTACGTGTTGCAAAGGCAAAATTAAAAAAAAAATCTTAATAGGGATAATACAGATTATTATATTTGAGATGTTATGTAAAATATTTTAATATTTGTTTTTATATTTTATATATTTGTAATACTGTATATACGAGTAGATAAATATATACTGCAGATTAATAATTTGCTTTGTATATTTAAAGTTTTATAATGCTACTACAAAAGAAAATATCTATAATTCTAACATTTAAAAGCTAAACTTTACTCATCAAAAGTTTGGGAGTGCTGTACATGATCTTGTTGTTTAGAATCAATATATAGAACTCTAAATTCACAATTTCAACCTGAATTTTAATTAAACTAGTATTAGTTTACAGTTAATCTAAATAGAAAAATGGTATAGCTTGATATCTGTATTATTTGTAACATTTCCTAAATTTAAAAAGTGTATTCTTTCAATATTTTTATCAATCAAACACACAGGTGTTCTTCCATAGTCATCACTAATCTAAATAAATTCGTGTTCATTCGTTTTACAGAAAATGAGTAGTGTACCAACAATTCCTGAGTTTATATTCTCGAAGAATTTGACCAATTCTTCATTGAAAGCTGAAGGCGCAACAGGAGGAATCAACACTGTTCTGGATTTTGTTGACTCCACAACAAAGAAGATTTTTAATGAAGACGCAACCTTTATGGCAGGAAACATTGATGATGAAACTTCAACCGTATTTTCAATTGGAAATGAATCTACCTCCACTGGAATTGATAACATTTCTAAAAATGCATCAAGATTCCTGTATCACCTCTCAGAAAAAGTTACATCTGAGCCATTCGATTACACCACTGAGCCGATCGAAGACATCCTTGATGGAAACCTGACCACCAATTCGACTACAGCTGCTCAAGGAGGCTATGTGATTTCTTTTGGAGACCGTAAGTTCATTTTTAAATAGGCATTTTCATAATTAAAGGTGAGATTTTTTTGAAATTTTGAAAACACTACTTACTCTAATACTTAGTTCTCTTAAATTAATTTTTTGTAAATAATGGACAAAGGTAATTGCAGAGCCATAATAAGATCATAAGCCTCAGTCAAAGTGCAAACATTTTCCTCTGGGTTGGAATGAGATCCCAGCTTTCAAATCTCCCTAATCAACAGTATCACGACATCATTTGGGTATCAGTAAAGTGTGTTAAAACACACCCAGGGAAGTTTTTTTACTAATAATTTGTATGCTCTTAAAACATAAAATAGTCGTTTTAAAACAAAGATTAACTATGAAACTTGACATTTTGATTAAAACTACTTTACAGTAAAAAACTATGTTCAATTTTATTCTTTTTTTAAATCTACAGTTATTTTTTACTACCTAAAACATTAAAAATCTTTTTTGGTGGTTTTAAGAGTGTTAAATTGTTACTGAGAGAGAGAGGGCACAATATACTTGGACAGACAGACACTCTACGGGGGCCTGAAACCATGAAGATGGTAAAGATTTTTCATCCATCACTGAGATGTATCGCACAATCATAGGAAACTAGGCTCTCATCCAGTACACGTTAAAGAAAGAAAACTTATTTTTATTACGCTAATTAGAATAGAGTTCATTACTCAATTATTAAACAAAGGAATTTTGAAAAAAATTATTATTGATATAAACACCAAAGTTTAGTTCTTGAGAAAAGGTGGAAAGAAATTTAAATTTCTATACAATTATGTAGTCAGGAAACCCCTTTTGCATTAAGTTTTGGTTTCAAGGAATTTGAAAAAATAATAAACAGCTGTTTTTCTCCAGCAACAATTTTTCGCATAAGACTATACAGAATATTTAGAAGTTTTATGGTTTAGGGGTATAGCACCCCAGACAAAAATGTTATAGCAAGAGATCATCACACAATAGTTGAAAGCCATTCAACATCTAAAAAGCTAGGCTCAGTAGATAGCATGAAGACCTCCAAACATGAGGCAGTGATATTACCTCTTCGGATCCCAGTGTTGCCAATCAGTTTGTTAATAACTTCTTGATTAGCATTCTACGTGTTGGTTTTACTATAGGATGAAGTAAAAAGTAACCTTAAGTAAGTAAATGTAAGTAAAATTTTACTTCATCCTATAGTCAGTTTGTATCAAAATTGCCCATCTAGCTGTGGTGTAAATAAAGGACTGATCAGAGTGATCAGTCACTTCCAAATTGTAATAATATTCAGAAAAATGGCTTGAATTGACGAGGTTCTGCTGTCCTTGCTTTCTTTGACGATAAACTCAGAGAATCGTTATATCGTCCTGTAAGTGAAATCAGAAAACCAAAGTTAGTTAGACATTTATTAGTTTTACTAATGTGGTGGAAACCCCCTCTTTAATGACTTGAATAACATTACACACACTTACATTTTCATTTATACTTTCCAACTAATATATCTGAGACAAGAAATTTTATTTGTTAAACATAAAAAGTTACCTAGGAATTTATTGTTAAAACTATGAATAAAACATGGTTGCTTTAGTTCTTATCTTATCTCCACCTTCTTTCCTTATAATTTCTCATTTTCAACAGTACTCATCTTCTTTGGGATATTCATCATCATAATGGTCATCCTCGGTCAGCTTTACAAAAAGATTAGCAACCGTATGTGTGCCAAGCGCTCAGAGGAAGCCTTGAACACATCCCAAGTAGTCGCTCAGTATCGAGCTCGCTATCCTAAGATAGATGAAGAAGATGAAGAGGATGAAGACACCGACACCAATATCCAACTATTCAGATCTCCCATCAGTGAGAGCCCTACAAAAAGTCGACCTCGAGTGCCCCCCCTCAACAAAAGGAACAAAGATTACGTTCCCATGAGCTGGACCTTCGAAAACAAGACTAATACTGAGGTAGGTCTAGGGCTACCCTCCACCATCTCACCTTTTAATATCTATTGTGGCACCGATGAATTATCACAGCTTGATGCTCTTGATATAGCCCATTAGCTGACATATTGTTTTCAGCTTTTTACCAACTTATGTACAAATCTTTTTATGTTCCAGGTTCAAGCTCGACTGAGGAAGGTATTAGATTTCAGATCACAAAATATTGTGAAACTTTGTTTTACCAATTGTGTTGGACAATGTCCGCAGTAATAATCCCAGTAGTAATTCAATCTCGCAGTAATTTAACCCTCCAGAACTCGCGCAGTGACGAGCCATCCCAGGGCTCACGCGCGGTCGAAATGACCAAACTGCATAATAATGATGCTAAGAATTAATTAAACACATGCAAATGCTTGTAGTGTATATATAATACAAGAATTTAGTATTAAATTATAAACAAGGTTTTTATTATTGTATTTGAGTTTAAATTTTGAATGTAAATGTAAAATAATTATTATAAAATTAATTAAATCAGTTAGACTTAAATTTTGTAAAATTGCAAATGGCACTTTTAGCTACTGTTCACATCTAAACTTATCAATACATCTATGGTTATGGTTGACATGTTCCTTAGACAGGACTGTTAATAACCAAAGAGCCAATGATATTTAAGGGAACTACAGTTTATCATGGGATCCCAACCACAATTTTGCCTCTGAATTACGAACAAGTATAATTATGAGGATGGTCTTTGCAGACATACTTGACTTCCACCCTAATCAATTTCCACTCTGTTTTTAGAGATATCTTGAACAAAGTTTTCAAAGAGTGGAAAATCGAAAGCGCTACTGGGGATCTAGTTAATATGTTTTATGAGCTACTATATCAAACATTATTGTGTACTTACAGATTGAGATGACTGAATTTCGTACCAAAAAGAATATGGAAACACAAACCTACTCGGATGACTCTGGTTCTGAATCTGTTCATGATGGACTCACTCCTGAGCAGCTCGCTGAATTGAAAAAGGAATGTAAGGCGATTGCGTTTATGGATGTGTAAGAGAATTACTAAGACCCAAAAAGAATATAACAATGTATCCAACATTCCAGTTTATTATTTAACTACTCATAGTTTTAAGATAAATTAAACTACTATCTGTCATTATTATTATCTTTATGTAAAATATGTTATACTTTACTTCACAAATACTGGTGTGACATATCTTCCAATCCACTGTTTTGCCTGTCAGTTTCTGTGGCCTTTTTGAATATTTTTTTTAACTTGCCTCTTTATTTTTAAAATTGTCTTGTCTTTAACCCCCTTATTTTTTCAATTTTATAGACGACACTACATATATGTAGTAGTCACAAGTTACATTTGAAAATCCAATTAATAAATTCAAAAAAAATCCAACAAACTGTTCAATCTATTGAAGAGTTGTTTAATGCAATGTGTTGAAGTGATGATATTGGGGTTTTCATTCATTTTAGAAATATGAAAGAATTATGTAAAATCATAACAACCACGATAAATGATTCTATTATTTATTTAGACATTAGATACACTTTGTATGATATGCCACATCACTTTGTCAAGACTAACCTATAAACAATCAAGTAATGACAAACCATGAAACTATCTACAACAATCATACAACCATGTCAAAAAATTGCCAATATCTAGAGGAAAAAAATTGTATCCATATGACAAATAAAAAATGTGTTCATGAATAAATTTAAAAAAGAAAGGTACTGCAAGCGACCCATAGGACTGATTAACCCTCACACACTTGTTAACATTGTTGGCTCTTCAAACTATAGATTCCAAAACTGACTATATTTAATGATTCTGATATATATATACCATATTTATTTACATCCAATGCCAGTTTACAATTATAAAATTTACATATAAATCAAAATCCAACCAATTTTCTTAATCTAATAACAGTATTATATTATTAACAGAGGAGAAAAATTGTGATACCTTGTAATATTAATTAATATTTGTATATACTGAATTACACATTGATTAAAAAGATCATGGGATTTTCCATGTATAGAAACAAAAACAAATTTCTAAGCAAATTGATTCAAACTAATATATCAAATAAATTCAAAATTGCATTAAGGTTACATTACTTAATCAAAATGCATTTTTATTTATACATTTTTAACTCTGATTAAATGAAATTTTGGACATACAAAAGTAAATTTTACTGGATACAGAAGGTATTGTACAACCAAATTGCTAAATGTGATTGGAGGTTATTTTTTAGGTGTAACAAAACAAATGGCGTTCACTAGGCTTTTTATGTGGTAAATTAATTTACTGTGGCTTATCCTAATGCCCCTAAATAAACTTTACTTATTCAGATTTGCAGGCAATCTGGTTATACCGTTGGCAGGTATAGTACCAGCTGTGGGGGTGGTGTCAATATGTGTAGAGTGGCTGCGTTAGGATTTAACTGTCTGCCCAGGATGGATTAAATAGTAACTTTTTAATCCCTTTAGGATTTAACAAATAATAAAACTAAGTCAAAATTTGTTTGAAATTCAATGAAATTGAAATTGGTGGATAAAGGTAGGTTATTTTCATAGTTTGAGCATATATTTGGTGATCATCTAGTGGAAGTCTTTTTAATTTTTAAAATATTTAACTCCCAACTACAAGCGCTACGAAAACATCGGCCGCTAACTCTCACCCTAACACCCAAGTGAGCTCAGCGCCACCCCCTCTAAAACAACTTAACTTGAGTTGAAATACCTTTTTAATATTTATAAAACTTTTTTCATGAAAATATAATTAGAAATGGGTTATTAAAAATAAATAATAGTAAATGAATGGGTAAAACATTTTATTAAAATAAAAATAAAATACATCAACTTTTTTTAAGTTTGTATGCTTATTAATAATTTATTGTTCTTGATAATGATCTTTTGAGTTTATACACATACTAATAATTATTTTATCATCTTAATCACCATATTCTTACTCTCCTTGTTGTTCTTGTTCGCCATGACAGGTCACGCAGTATGTCACGGTATGTTATCTGCAGACAGGGTTTCCGCAAAAGGCACAGTGACTCTTAGTTTTCCGATTTTTACAATATTTCTCTTAGATAACCGGTCCGTCTAGCCTTTCTGAGAGGGTACCTCCACCTCTATGGTTTTGGACCACCCATAATCAAGTATAGTCAGGTTAACTAATAAAGGTGAGCGCCACACCATGGTCAACTGTGTGTATTCACGATTTAAAAGCATGTAAATTATTTTATTTTTTACTTTAAAAGAGACCCTGAATTATTTTTTGAACTCAAAGTCTACAGTTTTTATTCAATATAAGTTCTCTTCCAGTTTAAATTTTGGACATTTCATTTTGATTCACCTCAAATCATATGCACCACACAAAAAATAATTAATAGCTGTTGTATAAAATAAAACAGGAAAATTCTGTCTTATTTACCGTATTGATTTTGTCAACTTAAGTACAAGCATATTTATAAATTAGGGCCAAAGAGGATGCACAGCCTTTTTTATGTGACTAAAAAAGTTAATACAATTTGATTTTGGCTATAAGTAAGGCAGAAAAAATGAAAGAACTGCTTTCCTATGATACTAACAAACCGCTGTCGTAATCTTGTGGTTTTTTATGAATTAGTCATTCCTTCCACGATTCTGACAGGTCAAAGCCTTTTTCAATTTTAAACTTTATAGCATAAGGCATGTAATGAGTAAAGTACTATCAAAAATTAACATTAAGTAAATTATAAGTTTCACTTATTATAGGTGTTTTTTTCAATTTTTTTCCAATTTATTGTAAATGTCCTCAGTATCTGTGAAGTATGAATGTTTTCAAAAAGATATACAGTAATAGGAATCTAATTTATTCCTTTATTGTAGATGAAGCTATGTTGGCAAGATTGACAGAAGATTGATTGTTTTTTTGAAGATGGATGAGTAGTTTACTCAAAATATCTTTATTATTCCATCAATTATACTCATTATTCATAGTTTTAAGATTGCTTTGACAATAAATATTTTCAAATGTAATGTTTTTATTTACACTCCTTTACTCCTTTTATACTATTTTTATTCTTTATGTAGATACTCTCTATAGTTAATAAATAATATTGGTACCAATTCAATTAAATTCACAAACTTCTTTTTTGTTTCATGTACAGCAATACAATAAATAGCGTCACAGTTTTCCTTAAATAAAACTCAGTTCAATGCATTTAGGTTTTATTAGCAGTTATGTAGCATCAGCATTCACATGGGTAAATCTTACAACTCTTCAAAAGAGTAAAAAGCATTTCTGATTAAAAAACTACTTTTGAACTTGTTTTGATTTTCTATATTAAATATTTTTTTGGAATATGTTTCAAAAATACAGTACCGGTACAGGATGGTTTCTTTTTAAATAGCTCAAAGTTATGAAGAGGTAAGACTATTTTTTTCAAGACTGGTGTTGTAGCTATGTTTGTCTTTATGTGTTGTAAAATTGGATTTATTAGTTCTGATATACATAATACACTCAAGAATATACAAAATGTAGACGGTTAAAATATTTTGGTTAATAAAATGCTCCTTTACCAATTCATCAGACTTGAGATTTACCATGACTCTTATGGCTCTTTTTTGACTAATTAAAATTTTATTAAGGTAATTTTATTTTTGGTTGTACTCCATACAAACTCCATAAAATATATGGGATTGCACATGGGCATACAATTTTTTAGGACTGTCAAATTACAAAGATAATACAATCTTTTCAAGGCATAAATTCCTGAGTTTATTTTTGCTAAAAGATGGTCAAAATTAACTGGCTGGGTGGTGTAGTGGTTATAATACCCGCCTTCAAAACTGAAGGTCGCCGGATCGAATCCCGCAAGGGTTGAGTCTGGACCCAGTCGCCATTTGTCATTGGGCTACTAATTAATGATGCTTCCTAACAACAGGTCGACGTTAGGTAGTAACAAGACCGGGGTTTGGACCGTTCCCCATCAAAACGTTAAAAATGCCACTGGCGTAGAAATACACAAAATAAAAATAAAAAATGCAAGTCCTAACTAAGATGGTTATCAATATAGCAGATGACTCTAATCTTATTATGTCTGCAAAGACTAGCTAGGAAATGTAAATAAATTCATTCATAGAATTAATTACTAGGTAAACTTCAAGATTTTTTTCTTCAAACAATCTAATATTAACCTCACAGAAGACTAATTACATTCACTTTACTACAAAACAAAAACCAAACAATAATGATTTTAATATTTTTATTGGAGATAATGTAGTAGAAAAGATAGATCACAAAAGATAAGATCGCAACTTGTGGTAGCATTTTGAGTTCTATCACTTTCAATAGAAGCAAGAACGGAGATAGCTTCGCTCCACGACTCTCTGAGGCGTATTTTTCCTTTGTAAATTTCACTCATCAGATATTCCCATTTGTTTTTTGAGTCAGAAAAAACACAAAGAGATCCTGGAGTAAGATGAAAAAATGGTAAGCTTAAATACAAAGTATGTTAACTTCATAAAAAAGATTATTTACAATCAGTGGTGTAGTGGTGCGGGAACATGTGAGAACAGCGTTACACAGTGAAAAATTTAAAATTTGTTGATAAATACTGATTTAATATTAAATTATTGTTGTATATCCTATTATAAAACAATACTTAAGAAACACTTGTAAGCTCGACTGATGTTTCTCTTAAATTTAACGATGTATTTGCATTGTAGACATATTTAAATATAACCTTGCTTTCTCTTTCTAATATACACAGGACTAGTAGAATATGATTCGCTAGTTAACAGAGCTAACGGCAATGGCCAGTTGGTAGTTTGGTGCTACCCCCTATTGTGAATTTACAAATTTCTTAATAATTTTACAAATATATTTGGTACTTTGGTATTAGCCAGATGCCACAACCACTGTTGCGTTACATCGTAATATACGGGATATTGCCAACATACAGCAACTGCGGAGTTAAGTTAGGTTCTTTATTCATATTTTATCTCCTTAATTATATTTTATACTATCAATAACCGTCCACCTAACTCCGCAGAGCGCTCTATGTCGGCAACCAAATGTCATCCATATATACCAAAGTACCATATATTTATTTAGCATTCCCACACTGGAAAATTTGTCAAAACACCACAATGTGTTTACAATGTATAGAAAAGAAAAACTATTTTTCAAATACTGTTATATTATGTTAAATTTATTTAATTTTAGTTCATAAAGTATTAAACAATTAATTTACAAAATTTGGCACCCCTCAAAAATTTGTCACCCTAGGTCGCCTAATCAGTGTACTAAGAAGGTGGGCCCTCATTAATTAGATAAAGAATTAAAATATAAAAACCGTATTGTAACCAATGAAAACGATCTTATTGGTAATAAGTGTACTGCACAGTTTTTTAGAATGATTCACAGACAATGATTCTTTTAATTCAATTCCAAATAGTAATGGGGTTGTCATATTAATTGTGGTACTGAAGTTGAATATGAAATACTAAAGACACTTTAGATGAGTTTAACATTCCTCCCTCCAAGATATATTTCCCAAGGCTGAGAAAAAAACTACATCTCTGCTCTTTTGTCTTCTATTCTGTCTATCTTTTGGGATCTACAGGTCTTGTTGCTAGAATTGATTGCCTCATAAAGAGGCAATCAGAGAGAGGCAATCATCTACGTATTGTGACTGAAAATTTGATATAATTCCTTTGGAAATCAAGTCCTTTAAAGAGGATTATTTGCTGTGTTACATTTCTCATTCTCAAATGGTTATTAAAAACATTTTAATGTGAACAACCTAAGCAGTCTAAAACAGCACTCATATTTATAATACTGATTACTCGATCATGCTACTGTCTTCAGAGAAATCCAGTGACCCTTTGTGGTAGGTATTGGTCACAATACCCACTTTGTAATCTGAAGTTTGCAGGTACAAACCAGAGCTAAATCTTAATACAACCTCTATCAGGGGCCCTAGCTACCTTTGATCTTTGGACTATTCATTATTGATTGTGGAAAATTATTCAGCTAGTAACGCAGTTACATCATCAAATCCATGACACTCACTACACCAACCCTTCACTCACAATCATCTTAAAATAACCATACAGGATAAGTTGGTGTCTTTTACATGAATGAATTAAATAGTAATTATAAACGAATATGTTAAATCAGCACTGATGCAGTATTTTGTTCGGCAAAAATTCTTCATTTATTTTTTGTTTTCTATATTTTTGGTGTGAAATGATAAGTTTCTTATTGTATTATAATATAGAATTGCAGAATGGTCAACGTCATAGACCATGTACATTTTTTAATGGTTTGTACGATTGAAGACAAATAAATATTATTAATATTATAATTATCCAGCCCAACAGCTGTATTCTTTAAGGAAGGAATGCCAAAAGCTCATAGAGAGATGTAATAAATACTTGGATATAAATGGTATCTGTGTCTGTGTCGATGCTTCAGTGTGTGCTTTCATTGTGCTTCATGTGTGTGGTGCATATGTGCATGGTGTGTCTGTGCAATAATGGGGGTCAATTAATTATCTTAATCCTTCATCAGCCGCATTGACTTGACATTGAAAATAAAAGGGCGCTCATGGAAGCGCCCAGAGCCAATGTCGGCTCCGAGCCAACCTTTACTAGTCATGTTGGTAACTCTGTGATTGATTTAACGCTTTATTCTGAGAGGCTTTAGGATAGAATCATGGGTTGAAATGTCTCTCCTGAGCCCTCTCTTTCTGACTACCATCATATTCTCTATGCAATAGGAGATTTTGTGTCTGCTTTTTTTTTAAATTCAAGAATCCAAGGAAGATGGACTGGGTCGTCTTCAAAAGAAAGCTTGGAGAGAAACTCAAGGGGCAAGATCTACGAGCCAAGGATGTGGATGAACTGGAAAAGGCTGCCAGCTTTATGGAGATCTCGATTGTCTCCTCCTTTGAGGATAGCTGTCCACTAGCAAGGGTTTCTGGTATCTAGAATCACCAAATGCAACTGGTGGAATTCAGAACTGGCCAGCATGAGAAAATTGGTAAGAGCTCTATTCAGAAGAGCGAAGTCCAACAATAGCTGGGATTGTTACCACAATATTCTCACCAGGAACAATCTTGCTTTAAGAAGGGCAAAGAGGCAGACCTGGTATAATTTCTGCTTGGGCTTGGAGGGTACCGGAGAGATTTCCAGGCTTCGAAGGATCTTGGCCAAGGATAGAACCCTGACTTTAGGGACCTTGGAATGACCAAATGATGAGGTGATTCAGAGGCCATAGATGGTGATGAAATGTGGCCAGGATACACTTTCCTACATGCATCATCAGTGAAGGCACTCGTGAGGTAGGTGAGTCTGCGTCACGGAGGGCCTGTGCAAACAGGTAGGGTGCCGCTAGCAGGATTGTCACCTTTTGCAGGATCAGGTGGGCCATAGGATCTTTGAATCCTCATACGTTACCGGGTCTAGATGCTTTCAGGCCGGTCTTTCTTCAGCAGGGCATTAAGATCATTCTCCAGACTCTCTGTGGAATTTTCAGGGCAAGTTTGGCCCTAGGACATGTCCCTGCAGTCTGGAGGACATCCAGGACAGTATTCATCTCAAAACCGGGTAAGGATAGATACACAGACCCAAATCCTTTAGGTCGATTTCACTGTCTTCCTTCCTGCTGAAGACTCTGGAGAAACTGATAGTGAGGCACACTTGGGACTCTTCGTTGAAGAATGCCCCTTTGTATATAGACCAGTATGCCTACATTCAGGGTAGGTCCTGCGAGTCAGCCCTACACCAGCTGGTATGTGGGATCGAAAAAGCCATCGACCAAAGAGAGCTGGGGCACGTGGATATTAAGGGAGCTTTAAATAACACGGCAACTGATGCCATGTTGAATGCTGCTAGATCTAGGGATTTAGCGATATCACATGGCGATGGATTGAGGCACTGTTACACAACAGGTATATGAAACTTCCTCGAAATAGAGTAGAGGTTGAAGCCAGATAAATGAGCGGCTGTGCACAGGAGGTGTTCTCTCACCCCTTTTATGGAACCTGGTGGTTGACAGCCTCGTTTGAAGGCTTAATGACAGTGGTGTCTTTGCTCAAGGATACGCTGATGACATTGCCATACTTGTGGTAGGTAAATTCAACAACACAGCCACTGATCTCATGAACTCTGCACTGAGGCTTGTGGATGGCTGGTGCAATGAGTTCTGTCACTCTATGAATCCCTCTAAGTGGTAGCTGTACCCTTTACCAGGAGGAAAAATCCAGGACACTTTGCTGGGAACCTCAGTTACAACGGGTTATTGACCGGGGAAAGTGGTCTAAGTTTGCATACGAGTGGTTGGTACAGCAGGACTGAAAGTTTATGTACTGGCTCTATGTTTTGGTAGTAAGACCAAACATGACGTATGCGTCCTTGGTTTGGTGGACTTGGATGGACTCGGGACCTGCTGTGAAGAGGCTGGCAGCCGTGCAGTGGCTGGCTTGTCTCCTGATCATGGGTGCAGTCACTAGCACTCCTGGAACCACTCGACTGCCAGAATGGATGCCTACCACCTCTGTGGAGAGGGAATAGGCCAGGTGATCTTCATGGCCACACCAGAATTGTAGGGATAGCTCGGACTGACATTTTGGATATGCCCTCTGACCATCTCCCGAGAACTTTCTCCTTCGGCAGGTCATTCCGATTTCATTTTCCACTGCGGGATACCTGGAAGAGTGGAGCTTGCCCATTTCCACCCTGCGATCGGGAGTGGTTCATCGGTGAGTCCAAGAGTTGTCGAGGCACAGGAGCAGGCATCTTCAGAGTGAAGGATAATGTTCGGTCAGGTATTCCTATGCATAGTGACTTTACCCACTGCTTTCCAGACTAAGGTCACAACCATTATCGATCTGAGATAGACCATGAGGGTTTATCCATCAATATTTTCTCTGACAGTCAGGCGGCCCTTAGAGCTTAGAGCTTAGAGTCCTAGACTCCAAACTTGAGTTAAGCTCTATGGTTGTGTGGGACTATTTTCAGCTTGTGCCCTGCATGGGCACAATGAAGTCACTCTTTGTTGGATTCCAGGGCAGTCTGGAGTGGATGGTAATGAGGTGACGCATGGGCTAGCAAATAGGGCTGCATCATCTTCCCTTTGTGGGTCTCGGCTCTTTCGTAGTATCTCTCTCGTTGCGAAATTCCAGACTATCAATTCCTGGGCGAGGGATTGTCATAAGAAAAAATGGGGAGCTCACTCTGCATGAAGTAAGTAAGCTTAATTTATGTTCTTCATCTTGACAGGTCGCCAAGAGGTTCCTGAAACATGAAGGAAGGATGCCAAACTTGTCTCAGGTATTGTTACTAGACACGGTAATCTGAGGAAGCATCAACTGCGCATTCAGGTCTTTGATGGCGACCCTATGTGCAGGAAATGTTATCTGCAGGAGGGGACTGCTTATCATATACTCTTCGATTGTATAGGGCTGACAGAGGAGAGGTCCTCCACTCTAGGCATTTTGGAAAGGTGTAGTTCCTACCTCCCGACGAGCTTGTCGATAGGTTGTTACAGTTTTCCAGGTCTCTTCACTTCCAGGAAGATCCCTGATTCTCAAGGAGAGAGAAGACTAGGGATGCGCAAAAAGCCGTTACGGCTGAATCACCTTGGGAGAAATCCACCTCATCGAACAAATTAATGAAATTACATACAAAGTGCTTTCTTGGCATATGAAACTTCTCTAGCAGCAAACAAACTCCAAATAGTTTTCAAAAGTTTTCACTACGCCGAGTAACGCTAAAAATCCTATAAATATAGAAAATTCACTACACCAAGGTTCCACAAAACCGAGTATATTATAAAATTCAACTGTTTCACTAAGCCGAGGTTTCACAAAACCAAGTAAGGGGCTGAGTACCGTCCGCTCTAGAAGTGACTGTAGAAGCCTGTGTAGCGTGCAGTATTACATGCTTTGCAGGCACTTGCTGTCCAGTTGTTTAATGAACATAACGCATGACACATAATTTATATTGAGGACTTAATAATAAATAGTATATAGTTTATATTTTAGTTAATAAAAATAAGTTAATAATAGTTAATACATTTAGTTAATAAAATATGGTATGTCATAAAAATGGCAACCGTAGTTTTCATCTACGGGATGTCATATTCACGATCTATTAACTATTGCAAGTTATGAGCTTGGTTTGATAATTAAAAAATTATAATATTTCGAATTAAAATAATTTTTAGAGCTTTATGATTCTTTAAAACCATAAGATCCCAAAAATGTATTAAATACAAATCCTATGTTGTTTCTATACCCCGAGAAGATATTTCACAATTGCTATGCGCCATTTCGTATAGCTAAAATATATTAATATATTTTAATTTTAACTCGACACCACAACGCATTAAACTTAAACCTTGGCCTGACTGTGACCATGACAAGTAATCCTCATGCGTCGTGCACCTCAACAACGCAACGCATTAAACTTATACATATTGGCCTGACCGTCACCATGAGAAGTAATCCTCGTTAGTCGTGCAACTCGACACCGCGACGCTTTAAACTTATACATTGGCCTGATCGTGACTATGACAAGTAATCCTCGTGCGTTGTGCACCTCAACAACGCGACGCATTAAACTTATACATATTGGCCTGACCGTCACCATGACAAGTAATCCTCGTGCGTCGTGCAACTTGACACCGTGACACATTAAACTTATACATTGGCCTGACCGTGTTAAACTTATACATTGGCCTGACCATGACCATGACAAGTAATCCTCGTGCGTCGTGCAACTTGACACCGTGACACATTAAACTTATACATTGGCCTGACCGTGACCATGACACGTAATGGGTCGAAAGGGTGTCAACCTTTCGACCCACGAAAAACTCATAGTTTAGGCTGTACACAGAAAAACAAGGAAAAAAAATTTTTAAAACGCTTGTTATTAAACAAGCATCATATCCAACGATATGAAATGATTGAGGAAAAAACACCCAATAATTTTGGTCCTGTGGCCTTTTACCATAAATGTAAAATTAATTAATTACGTCATCGCAGACGTTTCCCCATCAAACGGATTTCATTTTCAGCCCAAACATATCAATACATATGTCAAACCATATCTTTCCGTACCCGAGGAGTCCAAATTTTTAACTTTCAACCCACGAAAAACTCATAGTCGGTGCTAGACGTTCTTCTGATTTACAGATTCATCTCCCTCCCGACGATTTAAGTTAACATTTAACTTAATTTTGTATTTCTTATGTAGGCTAATCTCAATAAGTCTGTTTTTGCCAATTTAAAATATTGCTTATCTTTCATCTCGAGTTTTTTTATATCACTTCACTCCTACACTTACTACAAATTCTTAATCCCCAGACTGCTCTCCACAATGAGCAGTGGGGGTAGTAGCTTCAACGCAATACGTAACATGTAAATTAACTATAACCTTTCATTTTTCATTTGATGATTTTCTTTCATCAATAACTTATAGCTTGTTATTGTAATAAGTTATATTTTTACAGGCAAGAAAAAACTGAATTGTTCTAAATAAAAAAATCGTTCTAATAAACAATCTCTCTGCTTTGGAGCATACAATTATTTTCATTTACTATTTCCTATAATTTTCTTTTTTAACATTCATCCATGGACGATTTCATCTCTGTATAATATATTAAAACAGTATAAAGTAACTTAAGTTATTTGATCAATCATGTCATGTACATGGATTTCAGGCAGTGAATGCGCATGATACTGCACTATATTGGCTGGGCGGCCGACAAGCTCTTCGTGCGAACTCACTTCTAGAGTGGACCTTACTCAGCCTCTTACTCGGTTTTGTGAAACCTCGGCGTAGTGAATTTCCGATTTGTATAGGATTTTTAGCCTTACTCGGCGTAGTGAAAACTCGGTTTTGTGAAACCCACAGCTTGAAATAGTGTTAGTTAGTACCAGGTCAAAAATGGCAGCACAGCTGACAATGACAACTAAAAAGTTCATTATACCATAGACAGATGCCACAACCTATCACTTGATTTTTCTGGGAAAAATCTCTGACTTATTATTTTTTTCAACTACTCTGGGAAAATTCAAATTGGACATCAAATAATGTCTGCACTTCTATAAGGATTAAAAACGAAATTTCATTTAAATAATCAATTTTGTAATTTGTGTATCTGAAATAGATCAATCAATAAAGAGTAATTTATAATCATATAGTTGGTAGATAGAGAAAATAAAACAAATGCCATAAAACTATTTATTTGTTTCAACATTTATTACATTTAGGGATCAGTTGATATGATATACAATTGAAAGCCTTCACGGTGTGAACAATTGTTTACATTTACCTAGTTAAACATTTAAACTTACCTTAAACATTAATGGGCAGTATTGCTTACTTTCATGCTAAATGCACTTGCATAATCAAGCATAACATCTAAAATATGCATTCAATACGATGCAAAAGTTTTTCATTATTATCAACTGAAGTTAAAATTATTTTAAAATGATGATGAAGTGATACTCCCATTGCCTCATAAAAAGTTGTTTTTCAATTATTTTTACCTCCTTGAATTTCATATTTAAAAATACTTCAAACATTCTGTTTTAGGCCTTCCGAATACAAAATGTACTGATTAAAGAAAGTTTTGGCTGGAAAATCATACCATCTACACAAAAGTAATATTTACAGTTATTTATACATTTCTATAGCTACATATATTTATAAAACAGGTTACAATGTCATTAAAATACAATTTTGCACTATAAAGAACCCAATATCAATACAACTTAACAACACACATATGGAAGAATTACAGTGTTACATTGGATATAAAATATACATACATTTTGTATTTATTAGGTGAATTATAAATGTATTGCTTTTAAAAACAAAAATAATAGTACAATTAAAGGTAATTAAAATTTCATATTGTGATGTTGACCGTGAAAAACTGTAAACAAATCATCAAGAGTTATTCGGTCACTTTTCCGATAAATTATAATATTATTTTTTATGGATTTTTTTAGATAATTTAATATGTTGTTTAACAATACTAAGCCTAAATACTAACTCTGTTCCCATTCCCCTCAAACATTGGTATTAGTAATCACTTAATATTGGTCATTTTTAAATGAGTGTTTTAACTTATACACTGAACAGAACTTTTTACATGGTAAAACTAATTCCGGTAACCCGATAAACTGTTTCTAGGAGTCTTTTCATAATTCTTTTGCTTTTGGTTTTGAGTAAACCAAAATATTTCAACTAGTGCAAAATAGAATAACACATTAATTAACTGAAAAAAAGTTAACATCTGCTAACCTCTTAGCTCTTGGCAAGGACACAGATCTTTCAGTCATCATAATGTTACCGGAAAATAATCAATAAAATAAACAACCCAATTTCTATGAAATCATAATGACTATCTGGTTGTAAGCTACTGCTAACCAACCCCAAACCAAATACACTAACATAACTAAGTTTATTGTAGTGACAAAATATTCAATAGCTTATTAGTAACACCACAGTTCATTTTAAATATATCAAACAATATTGTATAACAAGTCTTCCAGACAAAGCTCATAACGTGCATGTATTTATGGTACAGAAAACACTCTCAAACTTCCTGAGTACACATATTCACCGTAACCCCTGTTAAAGTATATTCATGATTACTTAGTTTTAATTTCCAAACATTA
Organism: Nephotettix cincticeps; assembly: GCA_023375725.1. Classification (NCBI taxonomy): domain Eukaryota; kingdom Metazoa; phylum Arthropoda; class Insecta; order Hemiptera; family Cicadellidae; genus Nephotettix; species Nephotettix cincticeps. Next base: position 3,637,532 of record CM041784.1, on the reverse strand, counting down.
CAACCAGAACCTAAATAAAACCTTTATTAAACATACTTCTCTGAAACAGTGTGTCATATTCATCAGCACGGTTCATATGTACCTCATAATTAAGAAATGTGCAAAAATAGAATTCCTACTCTTCAAAAAGGGATAGAATTAAGTGATTGTAAAATAATAAGAGTTCGGAATGTTATTTATTGTTGAAAAACAAACCAACAAAGTTATTCAATCAAGTCTAATGCTACCCTTACCCATGTAGTGTTGAAGCAGTCTGCAGCAATAAAAGCTGACGATAGCTGAAGCTTTGAGCCCTGACATAATTCTTTCATGAATGGGAATGAACAAGAGTTTCTGCTTATCAGAGTATACAAATTTACAACCTCCTTTTTATCACAAAAGACAAATTATTTTTACAATTATAAAGCCAAATAGGCACAGAAAAAAATGTAGATAAAGGTTGAAATTGAAATAATATGAAAAAAGTGGGCTCGATAAATGTAAGTGTCTGTACTTGCAAAATTCTTTTTCCTACAACTGCACGATAACAGACACATTTCGCACTGTTGGCAGAACGTATAAGTAACGTAAGAACGTATATGTAACGTAGTACATTCCCGTACTTAGGGTGAAAATACTAGTCTGGCAAAGTAAAAGGCCAATCACATGCGCGGAACGCTACAAATCTACATGAAACTAACCAATAGCATAAGCTAAGTGCTCAGTCAGCTGATTGACGGTCGCCGTTCCTACAACACTAACTTCTGGGTTTGCACAATGAAACTGAGGTTACCGGAAACCTAAAAGTTATGTTTACATTTATCCTAGCAGGAAAATCAAATCAGGATTTGACATCCTTGGCGCTCTTGTTACACAAATAGCTATTGTATTTTTATATTTTCTTAACTAAAACAGCTTTAAAGATAATATACATTGAGTTTGACAGTTTTTACTGTGTTTTATTGAAGCTAATTTATTATTTTATTGTAGGATTCTTTCATGTACGTCTTCTGATTGTTAACTTACTCCATGCCCAACCAGGCCCGCCAAGAGAAATCTTGGGCTCTAGTCAGTATTATGCTGGGGCTCCTATTACAGTGTTAGTTTTTGAAAGAATCGTCAATCTTCTCCGATGACCAATTCTTTTATTTTGAATTGGAGATCTGTCGAATCTACCAACTGATATGTGGAACTTATGTGCTCCTGTCAAATAATTTATTCAATAAACCAATTTGTTAAGTAAGGGCCATTTTGTTGTAGACTCTAGTAATTAGCGCACATATACAATGAGTGTGTGAATCCAGTTCTAGCAGGCTTCGGAAACAACTGTACTCTATTTCAGCATTTCAGCTATATAGCTGACCTAAACGGTTTTGTACAGTGCTTTCAAGATTATCAACTCACCCACATCATACGTTAATCTTTAGTTTTTGTGAGACACTGTTTTGTGTGAGTTTCAGGACCCAACGGGAGTAGTTTCCTTAACAACGGTGTTCAGACAACTTTTATCAAGCATCTCAACACATCAGGAGATTTGATTGAAAAACCTGTTATTTTAACCCTTTAATCGTGGTGTTTAATTATGCTTACCGAAGGCCCACCGCAGGGTTTTTACAACTTTCTTTGTATTCAACAACATTAACATGCGGGACATTTTATACTGCAGAAAACGTGGCGTGGACGTTGTTTCAGAAAAATTCACTAGAAAACAGCACCAACTAGGCTGGCAATTTTACAGTCATAGCTTGGGGAAAAAATAGCAGACAGGTTGTATAGCAAAATGAATCAGCTGAGAATATCAAATCCGACTAATTCGTGCATCGCGGTAAGGGGTTAAAGCGCCCATCCTCACGGATCCTTGCTAAAACTAAAGTAAAAAATCATCTGTAATTAAAAAAGGGCAATCAGAACGGACCCCCCATCCATGGATGTTCCATCATGGACATTGTCACTGTCACCTTTGAATTTGCATACCTACTATTTATCTGCCAGTATTACCTGTTCCACCGTATTCTTCCCAAATATGTCAATGCAATTTTGCAGCAGATAGGTTTATTGCTGACAAAACTCGTATCACTGAGCAAATCTCACATAAGGGAGGCAAGTTAATAATCTTAAACATTTCTATGCACGGAAAATAACCATAGAGGTTATCTAGATAGCTGAAATTGAGCCAAGTTGTTCTTGAAGCATGCTGGAACAACAAAACGGATTTTACTTAAAAAACACTCCTCGTTGAATAGGCAATCAGACAAGCCCCTTCTTCTCGTCAGGCGAGTACCCAACAGCATGGTTTTAGGCTGAACAGGTCGACTGCCACAGGTAGTTCGGAGTTTGTTTGATTTAAAATTAATTTATACGATAAAGTTGTTATAATGTGTTAGATTTGTACAGGTCTTTTGATAGCTTAAATTAATAAAATAAAGTAACTTAAAAATTTAAAACTAATCTAAATAACACTAATTTTTAAACGGAACTTTCAAAATTATAATCTGACTAGAATAAGCAAATATAGATTTATCTTCACGGAGCATCACAAAAAAAATAAATTTCTGCATTATTTTATAATACATAAAATATATACTTTTTGATAGTTTTAAGATCTGTTGAAACGTTCCTACTAATGAGAGAAAAAACGTACTAAATTTAGATAAACCTAGATTTAAAAAACCTTTAATAACTTTAAAAAACAATAATGTGTCCCTTTACCCATTCAGTGCTATGAATTTTTTATGTTTTCAGGCTGTGTAGTTATACTAAACATCAAACACTAAACATGCCCTTCTTAACCATAACCGAATTGTAAAAGAAGAAAACAAATGTCTACCGCAATCCCAATTAAGCCTACAAATGCCGTCAACTTCCACCAAAACCAGTCACCGCTTATTTTAGGTAGGTCCTCCCTCCACTGTACCACACATTTGTAAGCCATAATGGGATTGCTCATGGTCAGGATTCAAATCCGAGTATTTCCGCTTCCAACGCTTCACTTGTCATGTAATTCAGTGACCACTGTTCCACAAGTATATCAACAGAGCAGGTGCTTTATTAGCGTATAAAGCTCCTCTAGCCGCAAAACAGCGAACTCATTGAGATAGTTCCAGTATTAGCTGGCAGCACGGCTGATGACGACAAACAACAAGTTCACCAATAACTTTAAGCAGATGCCACTATCTACTATTTGACTTTCAAGAATAAACCCTAACAACAATATATCGGTTCATAGCACTGAAAGGGTTTATGAACATTTTTTAAGAAAGGAAAGATTGACAGCCCATAAAGACAACATTCCCTTTTTGCTTTCATTTAACTATTAAAGTTTTAATAGAATAAACAACACTAAAATCTTGCACACTCTTCTTATAGTTTGAGTTGCACTGTCTACCTCTTTAATTGAATATAATTTTTGAATAATTTAGATTGAAAATCAATAAAGTAAGCAAGTCAAAAACACAATATCATATAGTAACATTATTTATTTATGACAGCAATTGTTACTTCACCGAATGACAATTGACCATTATTTTATTATTATTATAATTTTTACTATACTAACAGTAATGAGTTATTATTGTGGTATCTGGCCATAAAACGTGACTGAACAACATTTGCAAATTTATTAGATAAATGCACAACACAATAAATGACTTCAGAAGAAAAAGTTAATGATTTACAAATACCTAACATTCATTTCTAAACATGCCAGTTTTATACTTTGTCTGAAATGGAAATGCAAATTAAAACAACCATTCAGGTTTCCACTTAATGAGTAAAATATTTTTATAGTTAATCATTGACTCAACTAACATTAAAAAAACGTATTGAATACATTTCTACAAGGCAATGTCGAAGGAAATGTTTGTTATACAATTAACAAATGACTAATCATACGGAATGTAAATTAAATTTCCAAAAACAAAACTACTACATAAGAAGTCTAAATCGACAAAGCACTGACTAATAATTTTAGCAAAACATTAAAATTCAAAACAATTAAAAACTACCATGCTGACATTAAGTAGGTTGAAGGGGAGAGATATGTGAACATACCATTTAAAACATAGGTTAAAAAATAATTATTACGTACATTCTAGGTACTGACAATCTTTTACAACTATAAATATAGAAATATGATAACTATTTGTAACAAAATTATTGTAAAACAATCAAGTAAAACTAAGACATTGTGCTGACAGTATAATGAGGTACATCACCTAACTGCTTAGCCACAAGACAAATATACGTAAGAACAAAACACGCATCACATCAGCATTTATTTACGTTCAACCATTTACTAAAACACGGGAAATTTCGTTAAAACGTTGCCTAAGGAACACGGATATAAATTTTTTAGGCAAGTCTACAATCACGAACATTTGTACGATTTTAACATAACCAGAGGGATAATTTTTATAGTGTACAAACCTTGGATCTTGACAACTACGGATCTACAAACACCACAGAATAGTTGAGCAAGGGACCGAATTGTTGAATAGAATTGAGCTGTTAAATTTACAAAACATTGTACAAGCAAATTATTTTACAGAACAGTTACAAATACCTGTGACATCAAAGGGTCATGTATAATCTAACTATACAAATGTATGGCTTCAACATCCTTTCATCGACTTATCTACAATGAATATGTTTAAAATAAAGCAAATAAAACAAAGTACTATACAAATACACAGGTAGCTGTACAGAGGAAGAGGCCTGTGATGTAGTGCTAACAGCACTTTTGTCTCTTGCTAGCTTTAGGCTTCCGAAGGTTTACGGTGTCACTATTCTGCCCTGCTTGTCGCTCCTTCCTCTCCTTCTTGGTGTGTAGGACTTGACGTGTTATTGCCATGAACATCTAGAGAACCACACCCAATATATGGAATAAAAAATACAAAACTGACAGACTAAATTAAGGGTTAACTCTATAAGCCAACTTATTCATAAAACCTATATTTCTGAGCCTACCTTAAATTATGAATTAGTACAGTAAATCTTTGACTATTCAACACTGTCTACACAGACACGAGCTTAACACGCTAACTGCTTTCTCTATTTCAAGTCTTGTTACTGGAGTTCTAAAAATAACTGTCTGGTGTTTTCTCAGTTATATTACTTCTTGGCACTTGTTTAGCTTAGACCAAAATACTTCTACATTAAAATTACTATTTATTACGAGAGAAAAATTAAGACCTATCGGGTCGGCTGTGAACATTTTTAACAAAATGTTGCTATAAAATCTTAGTGCCGACCCAATCAAACACCGAGCAATTTTTCTTTCTCGTTACTATTATACTTTGCGTGATAAGTAGTGCCATTTTATGTGGCAACTGGCTACACCCTCTGATTTTATTCTAACGGCGTTTTAGAACGTTACTGCAACACTAACTATTAGTCATGTGATGTACTTTTTGATACGGTATGTCAAAATGGCACATTTGGTCCATCTGTGACTGCTTGGTCTCGGCCGCCGGCCGGTTGGGTTGCAATAATCTGCTCGACCTACTTATGCCAATCCGATTATTGGAACGACTTTTAACGTGTTAACAGACAAGCCAAAACAACACCGATTTTCACTTAAATAAGCCTGAGCAGTGGTCGCTGTCCCTAATATGGCTTTTTCATGTCTGTTTTCTCAGGACATAAATGACAAAAATTATTTTAAGCAGGGTCATTCCAACCCCCACTCCACCCTTTACTGCTCCCTAATTTGGCAATTTTCATACAAAAGAACAGAACACATGAGTGTGTGACACATAGTTTAGATTCATATTTATTTAGTGAATCAGTCGTAGTTATTTAAAGTTTTCTGCAGATTTTTTTGTTTTTTTTAAGATGTAAAACAAAAAGTGAAATATGTCACAATGGGCATAAAATTAACGCTTTGAACACCATAAGCGAATTAACTTGCTCACGTACTCAACGCCATAAGCGAGTATATTTGTGTATTCCCATAATGGCATTTACAGTCAAATTTATCCAAAATCGACAATATTGGCAGGGCAATCCACTTTTTTGTCGCTTGCCAACTCGTTTCATGACTTAGTTACAACTTCCAATCGGTATTTATTGGTTGCAAAAAGATTTTTGTGTGCGTCACTGCTTACTGCACAGCGGCCTGGCACCAATGTCGAGTATGCTTGCATGTCAGCAAACTAATATTTGCAGCCGATGTTTACATCGGGTGATTGATTATAGCTTAGTTTTTGTCTTTGGTGTTTAAACAAAAGAACTTTTATCTTTACGAGTTAGTTTTTATAATATAAGTGGCTGCATTTGTGTAAATATTATAGTTATAGTATAATAACTGTTATAGTAGTTTTGTGAAGTGAAACAATATGGCTAATTCAGACGATCGTAACTACTAAAGTTAGTTTTTTATTCATTTATCATGTACTGAATTTTCTATCTTTTGATGTGAAAAAAATCTTTTGGTTTAGTGTAAATAAAAATGTAACTTTTAAATGTGTATGCACACTATTTCTCATTTCTCAACAAAGTTTTTCAAAGATTTTTTCAGTTTTATTGAAGTTTTTCAAGTAAATATAATAATTTTTACATTTTTTATTTTTCTTAGTCCATATTAACCCTAGAACGGCCACAGGCAGTGCTTCTGTAGGGCCAGGCAGTTTTTGCCTCCAGTGCAGCGTTTTTTGTGTGTTATTTAAACTGTTGTAAAATACCTATTTTTTACTCATACCTATAGTATAATATATCATTCGATTTAGAATATTCTGCAGAATTCAAATATATAAATCAAACGTAGTTTTTGTCCCATAAAAATATAATTTCGGATAAAAAGTGTATAAAAACATTTTTGTCAAAAACTAAATGTCAAAAATAAGGCCTAGTAAAAAATAGAAATAAATTTTTTTCAAATAATCCAAGATATGCAAAATGTTTCAAATTAATTTCCCTACATGAATATATGAAATAAATAGGAACTGTTATAAGGATTTCTGAAATATCATGTCAAATACAAAAATACTGTAATTATTTACAATTTTGCATACCGGTACTCATATATTTATTTGGCCTACTCATATAAACAGACCAAAAACACATGTTTTCTATTAGTTAAATAAACAAAAACAAAAAATATAAACATTTACATTAGTTAGTAAAAATATGTATTCAATATTTTAGTTAGAAAATAGTTTTTGATTTTTATTTACCAAAAACCACCAAAAAACACAAAACTTCAAAAGCTTGTGAAAAATAATATCTTTGGTTTACAAAAAAGCCAAGATATAAAAAATCTTTGAAATGATATACAAAAACAGGAAACATATATTTTAGTGGATATAAATAAAAATGTAAATCTATAAACGTATTTGACTGAACAATGGTAACTAAGCTAACGGTAAAACACATGCGAGACAAATGGCTTTGTTTGTAGGCGTAGGCTAGGAGAAAGTTCCATAATTTTGACAAACTGTAAAAACTTAAGTATCTTTATCGAGATTTTTTAACTATACTTAGTTTAGTAGAGGATTTCTTTCCGTTGATTTCTATATTTTTTTTAATATTATAAAATAAACTAAGAGTGGAGAAATATAAAAATTTCCTTACGTCTAAAATAGACGTTCGGCCATATAGAAAACTTAAACCTCACTCGTTTAAAGATGTTTAGTAGAAAAATCACAATTAGTTAACTATTGACTATAGACAAAATCGTTCAACAAACGAAGTATTAGAAAATCTATGTATTCACTACTCTCTAAGACAAAAACTAAAGCTTGGATGAAATTTAGAAAATGGCAGGTTTTCTTTCGCCGCTCGATCGGCAGCGTCACAAGGCGGTTGTTTAAAAAATTTGTATTATTTTTTTTATTTGTCCTACGGAAATAGTGAACGTAAATGAACATGTTGAACATGAAAATCAAAGTTTGTTTCATTAGCTTTCCAATGGTATAGGTTTCAATATGTTTATTTTGTAAAAAAATGTCAAATATTGGTTTAAAAAATCAATTGAAGCAAATGTCTAAAATAGATGTCTGGCCACTATCTTAACGAAACCAAATGTCTATAATAGACGTTTGGCTGTTCTAGGGTTAATACTTAGAGTAATATAAAAAATTGGATTTAAAAAAATAATTCTATTTTTTTGTATAATTTGGAGCTAAGGAGTCTTGCAATGAAAATTTTGGTGTTCAAAGGGTTAAACACCTCAAAAAGGATTAGAAAAGGACCGAAAGCAAAGAATGACTTAAGAGTCTGCAGAATCTTCACCATCTTGGATTTTTTGTCCCGTACGAGCAATGATGAAAACTCAGTAATATGCTATATTTGAAGAGAAAACAGAAATTTTAAAATTTAAGACATACAGTATCAGATTTTAGTTTGGATTCAGAATATGATTGTCTTAAAAATATTTATCAACAATTTAGGTGTTTTAAACATTTATGCATCTTTTTAGTATGTGTCAACAATAAATGGTGTAATTTATATATATATATATGTGTACACCAGAGTCGAAACTAACTATCAAAACTAAATTATGTACACCAGGTAATCAAAACTAATTGGGAGCGAACCCTGTTCAGATTATCAAGTTGTTTGGACTATCCGGAAATGTAGTGTAAAGTTGCATTAAACATACAGTACTAATAAAATCTTATTTTAGACCCGAACTGAGTATTTAGACCAATTAACTTACGTCCTGTCACAGTTCACAAGTAGGTCTGTCCACTACATCTTTTGCCTGAACTGCATTGAGTGTTCCTGCAGGGACGTTCAATCCTGACTCGTCATTTGAAATATTGACACATAATAACAAACAATGATTAAACAGTGCCATCTGTAGTCTTACTTTTTACGCGATTGCGGTCATTGCTGAACATGAACTCAAATGTTAGAAAAGTAGTTCGCCTAAAAGTGATGATAAATAGTCGGACGGAGAATCAAGTCTATTGTATGTGTTACTGTTCGAGTAGCTAGACATCGCCCTATGCTATCTCGAACAACAGTGTACATACCATCTGAAATCGTGATGGTTATGAGACGATGCCTTAACTTTGCACCATTTCTTTGTTACGTAAAAAGACGATAACTGAGTTCTTATGTTCCAAAGAGTAAGTTATTGTGTTTAATTAACATTGTGTATGTAGTATTAATGTAATGTAGTATAATTAGACTGGGATGGTGGCGTCATCCTGTAATCCAGCTACTTGGAGGTCACGAATTGTGGATAGTTATGAGCGATGGTCGGTGGGTGTAGTGTTCTCTCGTGTGGATTAACGTCCGCACTATTGAATACTACGTTAATACGCAAAGACCATCCTCATGATTAGACCAATTCGTAATTCAGAGGCCGTGGTTCGGATTCCACGTTAAAATGTAGGTCCATTAATGTTGGGATCCAGCAATGTTGGGCTATTAATTAACAGTCCTGTCTAAGGAACATGTCAGCCTTAGTCAGTAACAAGACTACAAGATCGCGCCACGATCATCTTACACTCAATCCTCATTCATACTTGGCTTAAAAAACCTACCTTGTAGTATGGTCGCCATTTCAAATAATCTAATCTAATCTAATGGAGGTAGTAATTAATGATACAGTGCTGTAGATTAAAGTGTAATAATTCAAATTACATTGCTTGGTTTTTAATTGAAACTCAGTAACCTTTTTCTCCGTCGTTTGGATTGGCCAGACGTTCAGATTAGCGGTATTCGGATTACCGGGACTCTGGTGTATGTATATATATATATATAAATTGTATTGTGTTATTGTATTGTTGATTTATTAGATTCATTAATGGAAATTATGGATAATGTAGATTCCTAAATGTATGTGTGTCTCTGTAAATCTGTTTTTTATAGTGGAATAAATCATTTATTACTTATATATTTTGTGGCCCTGTTTTTTCAGAAGTAATTTTTCAATTATCTACTAAATATATGAAAAAATTTAAATATAATATCTATATCAAAATCCCCTTTCAAATGACACCTTGTACAAGGTTTTCTGGTCCAATGTAATCCTTGGAGATTTTTTACAAGCAAAATTTTATATTGTTCTAATGGGAAGTGAGTGAAAAAAGGTGCAGGTACGGTAGGATCTTTAATATCATTTGATCAATGCTAATCAGCCCGAGGGAGACAAGAACTTATATTTCAACTCCTAACTAATAAAAAACATCTTAGACTTCAACGGAAAAGTCACAGGTACAAACCTAGGGATGCTCATTTGGGCCTTAATCAGTTTTGCAAATTTTCACTACTGATAACAATACCTGTGGCGTATATACTAAAATAAATAAATCAAATCCGGCTAATCCAAACTACTAGATGGAGAAAATAGTTACCAAGTTTAAATTAAAAACAAAGCAATTTACTCTCAATTATAACACTTTATTCTACAGCACGGTATCATTAATTAAAGATTACTACCTAAACAATGTTAATAATATACAATAACTTAATTTTTGGAATATAAAAATTTAATTATAGTCTTTTGACGTAACAAAGAAATCCTGTTAGCCAATGCAAAGATGCGCCGTCGTCTCATAAACATCAAGCATTCGGATGTGGAAGTACACTTTTGCTTGAGATAGCGTAGGATGATGTTTAGCTACATTCACAGTACATCACAATAGATTCAATTCTCACAATCCGACTCTTTGTCATCAGTTTTCGGCGATCTACTTTTGGAACATTTGAGTTCATCTCCAGCAAAGACCGTGATCGTGTAAAAAGTAGGCCTACAGACGGCACTGTTTTATCATTGTTAATTTTTATGTCAACGTGTGTATCGTGTTATATATTTTTAATGACGAATCCATAACGGATAGAACAGTCTCTGCAGAACCATTTGATGGCGTTCAGGCAAAATATGTAGTGATCAAACCTATATGTGAACTATGATAAGACCTAAGTTAATTGGCCTAATAAACAGTTTGGGTCTAAAATAATGGATTTTAATAGTACTTTTAATGCAACTTTACTCTGCATTTCTGGATAATATAAACAAATCGGTAATCTGAACAGGGTTCATATTCATATTCAGATATCTTTATTCATCATACACAAATACAATATATATGAATGGCGTCACAAATACATCTATGAAAAAGACTAAAACTAATTAAAATATTTAAAATTTAAAATAGTTTCAGGGTTTAGTCCCAATTAGTTTGGATTACCGAGACTCTAGTGTATATACTGTAAATAAGAGCAAGCATAAAGACTGGTAAAAGTGCAAATATTTAAATTATGAATACTAAGTAAAATTTGAGGTAGAGGGTAACAGTTGTATAAATATTATGTACGTTTAAAAATATATTATTCTTATTTATTATTTTAACACTTGTATGCGAGTTTTTATACAACATTATGACAAACAAGACTAACCTCTTCTACATTGATGTTTTCCTTGGCGCTGGTCTCAAACAGTTGAATTCGCATTTGGTCTGCAAAACGCTGAGCGTCTTCCGTCAGAACCACTTTTCTATCTGGAGCATCATTTTTGTTTCCAACTGGAATTTCAAATTACAAGAATTCTGTTAATAAATTCTAACTCATAATTACAACTCCAACTGTTTTGTACAGGCAACTTACCAATTAATTGGTACGACAACCGGTTGGATGGTCATGGGTGTTTCAAAACAAAGTTATGAGGTATGTTTTTTAAGTAAGTACCGTTTTGGAATTTAAAAAAGATGTGCAAGGTATGGAAATATTTTTTTTTACATGAAAGCCTGTACGTACATAATTTTTGTGAATATTGAGACACTTGTCATATCCTAGTGCCGCCTGACCTGTTAACCACTGTATCACAACTGTTTTGACTTGTTATCGTCTTGAATACGCTGACCATCCAGTTGTTTATTGAAGTGCAGCGAAAAAAAACATATTAAAAAAAATACAAAAAAAAAAAAAAAAAAAAAAAAAAAAAATTTTTTTACAAAAAAAAAAAAAAAACAAGACAAAAATAAAAAAAAACACCCCCCCCCCCCCCCCCCCCCCCCCCCCCCCCCCCCCCCCAAAATAAAATTGGGTTTTAAAAAAAAAAAAAAAAAAAAAAAAAAAAAAAAAAAAAAAAAAAAAATTAAAATATAGTTGCTGGGCGCCAGATTAAGGCTATATGAAGGTTAACCTAGAGTTTCCCATTTAAAAGATTTCATGAGATCTTTGGTCCGATTAGCCACATGTGGACGGGCATTGTCATGCAGCAAAACGATATTCATTGTGGATAGCCTCTGGATCTTTGAAGAACAAAATTATGGTTTAAAATACCTGTGTGTCAAAAAATCCTTGTGTAATTTTTGACTTTTTTAGACTACAGCCGTTTCGTGTTGCTGGAACACATCTTCAGGTCTTGCATATCACCGTCAACTGTTTACGTTACACTAAACACAACTATTTACACTAGCATTACACATGGAGAGCAGCTATTTACAAGATGGGTGCGCCCATCTTGTAAATAGTTAAATAGTAGTGTTTAGTGTAATGTAAACAGTTGACGGTGATATGCAAGATCTGAAGATGTGTTCCAGCAACACGAAACGGCCGTAGTCACAAAAACTACAAAAGGATTTCTTGACAGACAGGTATTTTAAACCACAAAACGATATTCTTACTCAACTTGCCACGTCTTGTTTTCTGTTTTCTTTTGTCTGTCATAAAGCGTCTGTTTTCTCTCATCTTTTTCGTCCACTTTCTGCACCAAATCTCTATTAACGACCGAAGGACGCCCACTCCGTTCTTTTTCATGCATTTTTGTGCGGCCAAATTTAAATGTTCTAACCCATTTCCTTACCATTCCATCACTCATAATGTTTTGCCCGTATACTTCCCAGATCTCATGATGAATATCGGTCAGTTTTACGCATTTAGCACTAAGAAATCGTATAACAGCCCGTACTTCACAATTGGCAGGACTCATGATTGTCAGAGGCATCTTAAACACTCAGTAAACAATTTATACAATGAAGAATCAGACTGTAATGGTGTCAGTGTGTAAACAAGAGATGTAGGTTACCACTGACCGTAGCGCTGCGGCGGCGGAATCGCAAAATGGTACTTACTTAAAAAAAATGCCTCGTATTACCAAATTTACAAATTAGGGAGGCAGACCTCTTCAACCCTGTGAGTTGGAATGGTACACAGATGGCTATACGGGAGGCAGGGGTACCGGTGCTGGAATCTATGGGCTATAGGATAATGTCATATTCTGGTTCCCATGGGTTTGCTCACCACAGTGTTCCAGGCTGAGATGTCAGCGATCATGGAATGTGCTCTATACAATCTCAACATGGGTTGGACGAATAGGAGCATCACCATTTTTTCAGACAGTCAATCCGCATTCAGAGCAATTGATCTAAGATGGTGTGGGATTGCCAAAATGTGGTCTTGGCCCTTGGTAGAAGTAACAACGTCACCCTCTGCTGGGTCCATGGTCATTCAGGTATTGAGGGGAACAAAGTAGCGGATCGTCTGGCAAACGAAGGAGCAGTCTTCCCCTTCATGGGAATTCCCTTTCTGCGGCATCTCTAGGGCACATCCCAACCAAGCAATCATGGCTTGGGCGCATGAGTCATCGTAGAAGATAGTCAGACTGCCCCCTTCTGAGAGTGAGTAAGTTGACCCTCAGTTACCCTTCAGCGAGATTTACAAAAGATCTTCTAGGTAGGTCGGAGTTAAGACACATCATAGGTTTCATCACAGGGCATGAAACCTTGAGAAAGCACCTGGCACAGCTGGGATTCTACACTAGGGATCCAGCATATGGAAGGTGCGGGCAGTCAGAGGGACTGTCACAGTCAACGTGTAAAAAAATTAATACAAGTATAACAACATAATATGCATGTATAGACTATAAAGGTAATATTATAATGTTTAGTATACAATATAGTATTTACAACAACCAAAATAAACAAATGAAATGCATTTGAAGATTTAGATTTAAAAAATGAGAAAATTATAGAAACGTAGTAAAGAATTATAACCTAACCTAAAAATAACCGACGAATACAAAATACTGGTCCAAAACGATGGCTCAGGGGTATCGTGCTGGCTCAGTAAGCCTACTATTGCTGGGTCAAAACCAGTGGACTGTGACTTTAACATATCATAAGACAGTTAAGTCTGGTTTATCCCAATTCAACAAATCCGGATTAGGTTAACAGTAAAAAAAATTAATAGCAGTAATAATTATTAAAATTTAATAAAAATTAATAACAGTTAAAATGTGAGTTTTATTTAGAGCCCCTTCAAAATTTTAGATGCAATCACAGTACTTGCTGTACGTATCATCACTAATGATGATTGCATAGCATATGAATGCACCCCGTAATAGGCTGTTGTGTTTTTTGCCAAGTGGAGTGCTACTACGAGATTACTGCAGCTGATATTATCTGGGGGGAAATTACATGAAAACAGGTCTGAAAAAAACACAGTTAAATAATTTTTCACTAAATGAACTGTTTCCTGATTTAACCCTTACCGAGTGGCGGCCACTATGTGCTGCCGCACTCACTATGTGAAATATATTTTGGTTGGGGTAAAAAATAGATTTTAAATTTCAATGTTTTTACACTTCCATCCATGGTTGAAGTTGATTGAACAATTTTTTTTCCTCGCAGCAGCAATCCTGCATACTCTTTCCCATGTTTTGTACCCGAAAAATGGGTTTTTTGAATTTTCCCATGTAATTTTTAAAAATTACAGATTTTATATTTCACTATTAGAATCAGCTAAAAAAACTACACAATTTAGTTCTTTAAGGGTTTTCTCTATCTCCAACGGTTACCGAGATATTAAAAAATTGAAACACAGTACATAGTATTTAGGGGATCCAATGCTAATCTTATGGGAGGATAAGGAAAAATTAATATTTTTCCTTTATTAACCAATAGTTTTGGATAAAAATTTGTATTTAGCTTCATGTGATTGTGATCCATACGTTTATGTGTTCTTTACAGCAGCAAACCTGCATACTCTTTCCCATGTTAATCTTATGGAGATTAGGCAAACTCCTTTATTTATGTCCAGATATTGATAAAACTTGGTATACGGTCAGAATAAAAATAGTTTATGGTAAAAATGCCTACTTTCAGTTTTCCTCAAAGCAGCAAACCTGCATACTATTTCCCATGTTAATTTTACGGAGAATAGGCAAATACTCTTATTTATCATCAGGTATTGATTGATCATTCTTGTCATATATTTGTATTATTATTGCCATATTATTGAGGTGGAAATTCGCTGAATATGCATGACTGCTGCGATAGGGGTATTTTGTATTGTTTTCGCTTGTATTACCATACATGCGTACACAATATAGATGTATGGCAATCCTTAAAATATGAAGTATTACTGAAAATCATTTTATTTACTATTGTATTAAAAATCACATCTACTGCCACAAAGGACATTCCAAACAAATTTTTAGTCTCAATCTACAATCATTCAATTACAAGTCCATATTAATGTTCGGTATATAAGATTAAATATATTATTATAAATATTTGCTTAAGTGAAGATGAACTTAAATGGATAAAAAGCATTCAATCTCCAAAAACCCTTGACCTTATAACTTGTACAGGCTTAATGGACCTAACAACAACAGTCTTAAGAAAATAATTATAATACTTTTTCACAAAGTCTTCTAGGCTTTGCATAAAAGGAAGTGCTCGGTTAGAAAAAATACAACTCCCAGTTAAATTAAGGCCAGAATTCTACTGTTAAAAAATGGTTCTAACTCCAGACATCTTTACCTACTTTTAATTATAATCCTCGAATTGATATTAACATAATGTTTAAATTATACAGCCAGCAGGTCTATCATCAATGTATCCTGGTGACGTATTAAAATTAAAACACACTAAACATTCAAAACAGCGGGAAAACAAGTTTCATTACTAAGAAATTGGAGTGACTCTTCGAGAAAAGCAGGCCTGGCCTACCAAAGACTAAAAAAGGAGAGTGAGATCTAAGGAATCTGATTGACTAAAGAAAGAAAAACAAGAGTATTCACAATGTGACTGAAACAAATTTGGATATAACGATCATGAAAACTTAAAGATGTAAATCAAAAAGTAACAGAGCATCAAAGTTGGCTTTGTTAACTTACCCAATATCCTGTTGACAACTTCACAGTTTTGTTCAATTTCATGAAGCCATCGTTTAACATTTGCAAACGATTCTCCGCTAGTTACATCATACACAACAATGACTCCATGTGTTCCTCTGTAGTAGCTACGACAAGAAAAGTCACATCTATTAGTTACTAACCAAATTAAAAACGCAAAACGTGTTTGAAAAGAATATAAAGAGCAAAAGATCCCAAATCCTTCACAAAACCACCATTTCACCATTTTCTCCTATTCAATGACATTCACTTTGGTGAAGTGAACTTGAGAAGAAAGAAGAAACATTTTGTACCAAGTACTCTTGATACATTTAGGTTGATTTATAACAATTCTATATGTAGCAAGACACCTAAAAACATCAGTAACTAGATATTTAAGAGGAACAAAATGATATACTATTTTGTTTTCAGATTATAATATTTGTACAAAAGGGCCTATGAAACCATTAACCCTTTAAGTGAATATCGGTTATATTATGACCGATGTGTGAGTTTTGATGTCATCGGCCATAATTTGACCGATCTACTACTTTTAATATACAGTAAAGTCCGGTTTATCCCGATCCTTATCATCCAGATCGAGTTAAAAAAATTATATAACTAACAGTTAAAGATATGAATTTTATCTCAAGCTTCAATATTTCAGACCTGACCACAGTGCCAAGTGTTGCTAACGATGAATGCGTAACATGATGATGGCACACTGTATATTTGGGGTGTTTCGAAGCAGAGTGCTATAAGCACTTAGCGTATGCGGGAGTGTTCACTATTTAACATTTCAATTCTAAACTATCAAAGTGCAGGTGTTTGAGGTTCGATGTACAGTGGTTGTCTGTTTCAGAGTTATTTTTACAGTCAAATTACATACTGAATCTGTCGTCATGAGTTGTTGTAAAAGGAAGAACGTTGTTTTAACGTCAGAAGAGTGTTTTATTTCCTACCTAAAACTAATCATAATAACTTTTTAACTTTTAATAAAATTTAAAACAAATTTTTAACATATTAATAGTTTGCAATATTTCACGGATATGTTATTAAAAGCTTGCTAAAACATCTGTAAAATAGTCCCGTTTGAAACCATTACGAATTAGTTGTTTTTGCATATTTACATCGCAGTAAGGAATAATAAGGTTAAATATAATAAGGGTATATATAAAGCTTCTGCAGACATTTATAAACTGTTTTTTAGTCATTTCAATATGTGATTAGGGATATTTTGCATACAGAATGAACTTTGAAGTTACTATATGTGTTTATGATAGTATAGTTTATGATGGATAACTATGAAGGAGGATCTAGTGATCTGAGAAAGTTATTGATGGACGCAAGTGACTCTAATGATAATGAAATTTATTCCAAAATTGAGCAGCAATCAAACTCAGGAGTCGGTGGGCCAAGAGGTCCTTAGCAATAATATAATTTCAAATATATTATTGCATTTTTTCAGTAAACTGAATTTATTTTATAAAAGTAAATTAAATTGGCTACAAAATGTATATCTTGGAAATCCTGTTCCATTGATAATGTAATTTTATATGAACCACAAATTTTGTAAATTGTTTTTACTTTTTTCAATCCAAATATATAAAATTTGTACAAATATATTTGTAATTATTTTACAAAAATTTGTTACCATATTCCTTGATCTTTCCTGAAAAAATAATATATAATAAAATACTGTTATCGTTTACGACATGCACTGTATTTTTTACAACTTTTTAAAATATACTTGCAAATTATATAAAAAATTGCATTGGAAGAAATTTGATGGGCAGTTCCAGGGTTAATCATATAAATTATCAATATTTTGGACTAGAATTGCATTTAAGATCATCCTAACTATAAAAAATGTGCAATCATAACAAATAAATACAAAATCTAACAAACTAGCAAGATTGACTATTCCCGATCTGTCATCTGGTCTGCCTGAAAACATTTGTAAAATGTAGAATGTTACAGCTCTAATCATGCGATGATAAAGTCTATGACTGTTGTTACTAAAATTAAAAACTGAATATAAGATACTAAAGCTAAACAGAATAAGACTAACACTGAAAATTGAATTTTTTATCAATAAAAAACTATGTGTTGAAAATTCAGCAAAAAACATACCTTGATACGTTCTATAATTTGCATAGTAATTATTATAATCTTGCACACTATAATTATTTAAGAAAATAACTCCACTATCTAAAGGTTCCCTACTTCAATAATAGGTTCACTACATACCATATTCAACATCAATAGTCTAAGCTTACATTTGATATAAGTTAGAGGGTTTCAGTTGATATTTTCTATGAACAGACATTGGAAAGTTGGTATAGACCGAGAACTAGACCCAATACAACAAGGTCTATTGATTGTAGTTTTTTTACTTAATAATGAAGGATATCACATAATAATAAAATACAAGACACGTAGGCCTAAGGCTACTAGTCCCGACTCACTAACTCAATGTAATGTAACGCCATTCATTATGAAGTAAAATACTATCCTTGTATGGCTCATCAATGGCTCCGTAGCTAACTGAAACAACACCAAAACCACTAGCAACTACGAGAGTCACCTGTAGATAAGGTAATCTAGACAAATTGAATACTGTTTGTATTGAAATGAAAATGAATATCTTATCCAGTGGTAAAATTGTATTAATTATTCCTCCCACATACAAATAAATCTGTTGAAAACATAAAGATCACTAAATTTCAATATTTATCAAAACCGTTCTCTTAGACCTAAACTATAACCCTATGAGTGCCGAGCGTCTAGATCCGAGACGCGCCGTTACTGTAGCTTGAGTGCCAAGCATCTCGGATCGAGATGTTCATGCCCGCGACAAAAATGCCGACGTCTCGCTCCGAGACTCTCAGAAAATCACTGTTTATAGTAGCCTATGTAGCAGTTATTGTAACTGGCTTGAATCACACCAAAAGCTTCAGAAAGAAATGGGTTTTATTTTCATGCATCTTACTCTATGGCGGAATGCTTTCTGAGATCGTGATCAATCATAAACAATCCCGCGATAGCTGCGAGGACCAATAACAAAACCGGCTCATTTGTATAACAAAATTTTAACTTTTTAATGTTTATTATTACTGTATTGCCATTTCTAACACCTTATGAAATAGTGCCTATTGTAAAGACTAATTACATAATCTATAGTTTACAAGGGACATTGTTGCTATGTAACGCCAAAACCTGCCAAAAACACAATTTTTGTCAGTTTTGCTTATTTGCTATATTTTTAGTTAAAAAAGGAATATGAAAATGTACACATGATTTCTAATCCATTTGTATTGCTCTTTAAGATTATAATACAGCTTAGAAGCAAAAGTTAGTTTAAAAAAATATTTTATTACTTCAATCTTGTATTTTTTTTAAATATAATATGTTTATTAAAAAAATTTAACACTTTTTTCTTTTCTTTTTTACTTCAAAATATTGTACTTATATACCTTGTTTGATACACAATTTTATCCTAAATAAAATTTTTTTTTAAACAGAACAAACAAATTTTAATAAATAAAATTTTTATAATCGTTTTACTAAACGCTTGCGTTTTTCGAGAAAAAGGGCCGGCAATTTTAGCAGATCCACCACACCTAGGGCTGGCAATTTTAGCGCATCTCAGATTGAGACGTTCGGCACTCAAAGGGTTAAAACTGTAAAAATTTCTTAAAATAATTAGCGGGATAAAATAAAACACAGTTACACAAATACTTGTGCTTTAGATAAGGTATAATACTTACGTTGATGTGATTGTGCGGAACCTCTCTTGCCCAGCCGTATCCCAAATTTGCAGTTTTACTTTTTCTCCATCAACTTCCACGGTCCGGATCTTAAAGTCTACACCGATAGTGGTTATATAGTTGCCAGAAAATGTATTGTCTGCAAATCGTACTAGCAAAGAACTTTTCCCGACATCTGCAAAAAGGTATAGTCAAACTGTTACAACAAAATACAAACTCAAATAAAACTAACAAAGGCCATAGAACAGCCTTCATGAAAAAGGTCTGGTGAGAGATAAAACGATATACTCGAATAACAGCTAACAATGTCTTCAAGCGTATCATAGTGCAATAACGTTATTTTTCAGTAGCAGTAGATGAAGAGGAACTCAATCAACTACTCTAGTCTGGTACCTAATTTTGTACACTTTAATCGCTTACATAAAAAAATCCTGTCACATAAAAAAGATACAAGAAAGTATAATAGTTATTGTCCATTTTTCATTTTTTCCTACACAGTCATTGTAAGCTATTTTAATCTTTGATAGCATAAGTTATTATTTATAATTAGTTCTAAATCATCGTTGCTAATGCAAACACAAATATGTGTTATATGTTATGATTTTGTTTATTTGCTTTATTAGCTAATAAACTTGAACGAGGTTTTGTGACTTTTCGGTCAGAGAGGGAACATATTACAGCTATTAACCAGAGAAATACTTAATTTAGCCTACTGGGAACAAGATATATAATGTAATTCAAAATAGAACTATTGTAATTTGTTGTTATAGTAATAAATAATAGAGTGTAAAGTAGGGATTATAAAATGTTTGATGATCCATGCCCTACATATATTTTTTCCAATTTATGTATGTAATACGCATATGTATTATATGAAAAGTCCTTTCTATAGTGCTTTAAGAAGATAGAAAAGAATCTTTATCAATCATGAGATTAAAAGCCTTTAGTAAAATGGCTTAAAACATTTTTGGAGGAAACATTAAAGTAAGGAATGGTTTTTATGGCAGATTTTAAGATGGATTCAAACAGTAATTGCACCTAAAATGATGATGAAGCTGAGATCGGACGGGAAGGTCACCTTGGTGTCAGTTAGTTTAGAGGGGAGCTGGGGTACTAATTGATTAAACGGTTCATTTCAGTTTGAATCTTCCTCTTCTAACCAGTACATGATTAACGTCAACATTATGTGGCTATTTAAAGAGTGCTGAATAGAAATAAAATAAGTGTGAAGGAACTTTCAGTAACTGAAATATATACGAATTTAGTATCATGTAATAAGAAAACATTAATTGATAAAGAGTGGAGAAGAAAAATTCCAAAATTGCACTTCACATTCGGGAGGTCTGTGTATTTATCCCAGACCAACCATTCTTGTTTGTTTAGGTTTTTTTATCTCATTTAGGCAAATATTGGAATGATTCCCAAAAAGGGTCATACCCGGCCAGGAAGCGGAAGATAGGAATATAGTTAAATTGGCCTACTAACCCCCTTAGTTGTTTTTCCAAAACAATTTATAGCATTAATCTGACCATTTAAAGGGAAAAGCTTGCATAGGCATATCATTTTTATAATTTTTTCAACTGAATGACGATTTAAAAATCATACAGCTTATAAAAAATAGGAATAAAAAACTGGTAAGAAAATTAAATTAAAGTTTTTGTCAATATGGATCAGCAACAACTTTTTATAAATATGTCCAAAAGTAAACAAGTAAATAAGTTTGGTGCTCAAGAACTTACTTTACTTTAGAAGTTACTAGCCTTAGCCTTAATGTCAGTGAAGTGAAAATTACAACATTATTAGCAGAACCTTTGTTCGAATTTCAGAGCAATCACTTTGATTTCTACATTTCCTTAAGTATATGAGAAAATTATGAAGAAACAAATGTTATATTACTTAAATAAGAAATTATTTTTAGTAACAATCAATTTTGTTTTAGAACAGGCTTAAGTACAGAGTTGGCTTTACTAAATAATTCCATAGAAAACGTACCGGTAGTGAAAGGAATAACCAGTGGAAAATGTACGACCACTGGTCTTTTTCTAGATATAAAAAAGCTTTCGATACAACTGACCCTAAAATGTTTCTAAAGAAAAAATTAAATAATTGTGTATTTAGAGGAGTTGCCCAAAACTGGTTTCATAGTTACTTCAGTGAAAGGCAACAATATGTTAAAATTAATTGGATTTTAAGTTATATGGGGAAAATAAAGTTCGGTGAACCACACGGATCGGTATTGGGGGCGATTCTATTCATTATTTTTAACAACGATTTTTGTAATGGTAATTTCAATTGAACAGTAACTACCTTTGCAGATGATAGGCCTACTGCACTTTCATACACGGAGCAGAGAATTAGTCAAGATTTAGATGCAATAAGGTGGTGGTTCAGTAGTAATAATATATAGTTTATTACTATCAAACTTAAAATAGGCAAGCTATTAATTTTACTGAAGATTTGTATCATAAATTCGATGAGTGTTTAACTTTAGTTAACACATATCATAGTTGTTCTATTATAAAATCAAGTGATATAATAAAGTATTTGGGTAAATTATTAGATATGGAACTTAATTGGAAAGTTTACTTGGGAAAATTTAAAAATAGAATATTAGCCAGTAGGCATATTCAAATATTGTAGTTTCTTAGAAACATTTTTCTATTTCAGGTTTTAAGAAATGTATACTTCGTTTTTGTAGAATTATAACTGTAGTATTTTGGGGAGGTATTTATTTGAGCAATTTAAAACCTCTTATAACACTGCAGAAAATATTTTGTTAGTCATTTGTGGGAGGAGTAACTTTGATTCATCATATCCATGTTTCCCACAGCTCAATGTATTGACATAGTAAAAAAAAATCATAGTATAAAAATTCATGGTAAATTGTAAATTATTAGGGGCTTAATAATGAAGAAAACTCCAGAGCAAGTCTGAGAAATGCTAATTTTTGTGATGTACCGAGACCAAAAATAACAATTATTACTCATACCGTACAGTAAAGTCCGGTTTATCCGGATGATCGGATTTTGAAAAAAATTATACCTATAATTAACAACAGTTAAAATGTGAATTTTATCTCAAGCTTCTTCAATATTTCAGATGGAATCACAGTGCCTTGCTGGACAGGGCAAGTGTTACTAATGATGAACGCATGATGACCGCAGACTCTGTATTTTGGGGGTTTTCCCAAGCGGAATGGGACAAACACTTAGCGCATGCAGGAACGGTCACCGTTTGACATTTAAATACTGAACCGTCAAATTGTTGGCGTTTGCGGTTAGATTTACAGTGGTTATTTGTTTCGGAGTAATTTTCACGGCCGAAGTGCATACTGAGACTGAGGTCATCAGTGGTTGTAAAAGGAAGAAGGTTGTTTTTTTGCCAGAGGAGCGTTTTATTTCCTATTTTAAAAAATAATAATAATTTTTTATCTTTTAATAACATTAAAGCAAATTTTTAACACGTTAAAGCTTGGTGATATTTTGCGGCTATGTTGTTGTACAAAGGTTGCAGTCTGCAGCACTAATATTGCAGGCGCTATTTAGCCTACTATCATTGTCTATGCGGCATGGATGTCTATAAAAGTATATTTTAACACAATATATAAAGGTATTATAGTTTCTGATCATCACAATTTTTGGGTATCCAGATCAGGACCCCACCACATTGGATAAACCGGACTTTACTATATTTTCATTGTGCCTCAAATACATAATAGACTACCAGCCAATTTACAAACCATAAAGAGTCATAAATAATTTTGTGAGAAAATTAAGACTAGAGCTAAAAAATACTATGGGCATCGAAGATTTATTGCATATAGTAGGGTAGTCTAACATAGTAGTTAGAAGTAATAGTTACAAGATATTGAGGTTCATACTGCTTTTTATATATTTTATTTTTGATAGCAAATTGTTGTAGGCCTAATTGTTGGATCACCTTTAATACAATTTTTGCTCAATTCTCTGCACGACAGAAATTCTTTGTCGTTTTAACTCATTTTGTGTTGGGCTAAATCATTTAAACTCAATAGTCTTAGTTTTTATTAAATGTTAGGATTATATTCAAAATTTGCTATGATTTACAGTAAATGTTTTATAGATATGTAAGCCAAATCATCAATAATAGAATTGTAGCGTTTATGTGATTTCTACTTTGTAGGTTTGCGTTTTGTAAAAAAAACACATGTTTGATAAATAATAAGAATTTTTGCTCCTTTTGAGCTTACTAAGTAGGATTTTAATATTATATGTAAAGGAACCCCTAAACAGATTTGTCTGTAAACAGACTAGCTAATGTCTTAGGGGTCCTATTTTTTCTTAGTTTTATGAATGATTCGTATCTTGTGATTGGTCAGCCGGAGTGTATTGTATTATGTTGTATAAAATATAATTAATGTATATATATCGAAGGAAAAATAAAGATTTATTTATTATTTATTTATTTTTAAAAGACCCAAAATCTGAGAGAGAACTGTCCCAAGTACAGTTCATCACGTTTCATCTGAGCCCTGAGATGCACAAGAGGGGATCTGTGAGTAACGGTGGAGGGGTTCCGTTTATATTTAATTAATTTTATTTCTTAGTCAGCCAGTGAGTAAACAACACATCAGCTGTTAATCCCCACCTTATTTGTGTTGTAGTCTACTGCGCATCCAAATTTCAGGGCTCAGTTGAAACCTGACGAACTGTACAACACTGAATTACTCCTGTACTTAGGCCAAAACTTCTGTCTCTCCAAAATGGAAAAATATAACTTTTAACTACATTAATTGACAAATAGGCTCCTATTGCTCTAAATTTTTTGTAGGTTATAATGGTATTGAGTCTGATTAACTAATCACAGCTGACCTAGCATATTTAGGTTAAATTTTAGTAAATAATAAGCTCTCCGATGGTGTCTCTTTCTATATTATCCAATAGTTAGGAAAATTACATGAGATTTGTACAAACCCATAGACCTCAAGCCTAAAATTACTTTCATTCACCTGGTTAACATACAGGTTAGGATCTTTAATTGGGAGCTCTCTTTATCGAGTATGAAACTGAAATACGTAACATATATTATATTAGAGAATATGTGCTAATTGACTATCAAATTAACTGTTTAGCCCTCGCTCACAATAAAGCATCATTCTGATATTTACTAACAGCCTAACCTGAAAATCATTTTAGGACAATCTATTTCACTTCTCTATACAGGGCTCGATATTTCATCAAACTCATTGTTGGGTTGGGTAAATTTAGTGTTAGTGATCCAAATCCTAAATTATGAAGTTTTTTGTACACTTAATATGACAGGTTTTATTTTATGATTTGCAAGTAGACTATACTTACCACTATCTCCGATGATTAACAATTTAAACAAATGATCGTACTCCCTGGCCATAATTATTCACAAATAAATATTTATATCCTTAAGGCCAAAAAACTTAAAACCACATAATTTACACTAAATTAACATTTCTTCTCTCATGAATCATCCAGATCTCGGACATTATTCCACTGATCCAAGATGAATGTGGTGTGGTTTTTAATTATCATAAAGCTAGTATTTTTATCATTTTAAAATACCTCCTACAATTAGACAATTTAACAAGTTAACGTTATTCTACTTCACAAAGTTTATTGTAAAATCATAGAGAGTGAGTTGAACAGTATCTTATATGAAAACGATATTGTAATCACCAACTACTTTCAACTGATCAACAAAATAAAATAATAGCAATTTTCTGCAGCTGCAACCAACTGTGTCCAATATGACTAAGCGAGCTGAGATCATAGAGTATAAAACAAATGTTCTGTCATAATAAAACAGCATTGTCCCTGACAAATATTTAACCCCCCAAAATATACCATCGAATATGAAAGGATTTATATTTCGTCATACTGGGACGGTATTTTTAGACTTCCCTCAATGATGAATGAAATGGACTCAATACAGTAATATAAAGTAAATTAAAGGCACCCTCGCATTACGGCGGCACAACAAAAATTAATGGCAGGGGCTTTTAGAAGGGCTCATATTATAACAGTTGGGTGGTCGTTAGATGGTCACCAATTTGACGGTTTTGTTATGGGTGAGAGATCGCCGAGATTGTCTTTGTTTTCATTATATTGTTTTTTATCGGAGTTCTGACGGTAGCGTTAATATATAGATCCCCAATTCGCACAGTCCCACAGAGACCGCCAACTCGTAAAATTTTACTTACCTAAATATATTCTCAATAAACAGTTATTGAGTAACTTTTTGATATTTTCTGTTAATTTTACCGATTGGTATACAATTTTGATAATCGAATAGTATTATTTGTGCTTATGCTAAAATTTAAGATTTTGGTCAATACGAAAAAGCCACTGTTTTAGTCAGTATGCAATGGACTCACTCTTCTACATCAGAGAAAATCTTAGCAGTTTCGAACAAAGAAGCGCTACGCATTCACACGGAACTAGAAGAGCAAACGACCTTGATATACCAAGATGTAGGCTCACTAAGACCCTAAATAGTTTTCCGACACTAGCAATCAAATTTTTCAATGCCCTACCCGTCAAGATCCGACAGTCTGGCGTGGGTGAATTCAAGAGGAAGGTGAAGAGTGTACTTGTGGCGAACCCTCTCTACAACCTCGAGGAGTTTTTTGAATTATCGTGGGATTGAACATGCACCGCCAATATTATAGACTTGTATGTAGTGTGTTTTTATAAGTGTTATCAGGATTTGACGTAGTCAATCCGGGTCCAACCGGTCATAGACGAATGAGCGGTAATAAGGTAATAAGAAATTCCGGGGCGTCTGCCTATCCCAAACGTCACGTTGGGACTTCTTAGGCGTGCCACTAGTACCAAAGAGTATATAAAATACAGCTAATATATGCTTCACTAGTACGGTGTAAAAAGTGTGTTGTCAATAATTGTATAATTCGCATTATCTAAGTTGATAATGCCTAGCTTTAAAAATATATGTAAATGCTTATTCCACCATGAGATCTCTGACCACCTAAAGCCTCCCAACTCCTCAACCTCCTCTCAACTCATCGATAAACTTCCCTTTCATTATGGCTTTAAAATGTAAGAATTATAAGTTAATAAAATATACGTTATATGTAATATAATCATGACAAAAGACAAATTCTTTATTCAGTACCGGTAGCTTGCATACAAGCAATGAATGAGTCCACTTCAACTGAAAGAATTAATACGCATGATGACACGTATAAAATAATTCATTTCCTATTTTTCTTTAGAAAAATCTTCATATCATCACACATATACTCATCAACACTGTAATGGCTTTTTTTATAAGAGGACTCTTTATATTACGTAAATATTGCAATATTTGATTGTGTTTGCACTTTAGGTGGAATGTAAAGGGTGTGTTTTTTTAAATGTGGATATATGAAATGGTAATTGTAAGGAAAACATTTGTCTAATATTATACTGATCTTTTTGTTTAAAGCAATCAAAATATGACGGATTCTGCTCGAAAAAACAAGCGTATATTAAGAATGTAAATGGATGGGGAAGTTAAAATATTATTGTTGATGAATGAAATGCTGTATAAGTTTTGTCTTTTTAGATCATTATACGTGCTCTTATGATATACGAGCTCGTATATCAATCTATGTCTCTCTTTTAAAAGATAGCAATCAGCACCCCAAATTGCATGTCCTACACAGAACGATGACTCTATAATAAGCCATTAAAAGAACTTTTTTTCAAATGCGTGTATATCAAGTCTGCGAAGAAAAAAAATCCATAATTTACTTTATTGCATGCATGATTAATGTGAAAATGAAAACTGGGCCTACCATAGGGGAGGACAATTTGGGAGATAATTAATATTATACATTTTAGGTATACTAGTTGATTTTAGTTTGGTAAATAGCACAACACAACCGACCTATATGTGCTGCTATAAATTTTCTATAAATCAAAGAAAATTTAAATTTTTATAAAAATATATACAGAATTGTCTTTGGATCTACAAAGTGCGATTGACCTGATAGTTAGCACGCCGGGTCCCCGAGCTTCAAGGGGAACATAACTGCGTCCTGCTCAAGACTGAGCTTATAAGATAATTTGTTAGGACAGCATCACATATCGTAAAATGCCCACTAATTATTGAATTTACTCTATGATATTTTCCCATGGATTAACAGTCCCTAATGGAACAAGATTTTTATGAATCACTGGATGACTGCATGAGTCATAGTACCAAAAACATAAATCTTTCAACTTTCAGCTCAGAGAAAACAGTGTTGCCAATTTTCGGGGAATTTTAATAATTTGTCTTTTACCCTTTGATAATTTACTGCTGCAAAAAAAATTCCTTGGTCTACAGGAAAAACGGTAAACTTATTCATTAGTTTTAAGGGTTTCTTCAACTACTGCCTTACTCCCTCTACTGAAATTTCCATAAGACATTAACTGTCATAACAAAATTATTTTGTTCTGTAGTTTTCTAATACAGAATTAAAACTACGGTAATTTATCACAATGTTTGTCTGTGTTTAGTTCTTCCCTCACAAATCTACTGAACATATTTGATTTAGTTTTGTTCTATTTGAGCGAATAAAATCATCTTTGTTTCGCACAGAAATAAACTGTATAATAGCGTCACAAACAAGAATATACAATAAAACTAAATTATAAATGCTGTAAGAACAAAATGCAACTGAACAGCATTTTAATTCGATCGGCAACTTAAAAAAGCTTTCAAAGTGTAGGGAGTTTGTTCCAAGATTATGCATGCGTTTGACCGCTCTCCCAAATTTGTCTTTGTCTTGCTCCACTTTCAGGGGTTCAGGCAATCACATTGAAAAACCCAATACTATTATAAAAAGAGGTGTCTCTCAAAGAATCTTGTCCTGTGCTGAAGAAAGCTTGATATTGTTTTGGTGTCTGAGAGTGTACTGCATTGAATGGAACTGCGCTTGATACAAATGATAATTTCTTTTTAAAAACGACAGACAACTCAGTATGAATATGGATGGAAATGTGAGAATGTTGTATTCCTTAAATAGAGGTTTACAAGAAGTACGACGAGGTATTCTAAAGGCTGCTTTTAGGGGGTTTTTCTGAAGTCGGAAGACAATCTTTGTTTGTACGCTC
The DNA here is from genome assembly GCA_023375725.1 of Nephotettix cincticeps. Taxonomy (NCBI): domain Eukaryota; kingdom Metazoa; phylum Arthropoda; class Insecta; order Hemiptera; family Cicadellidae; genus Nephotettix; species Nephotettix cincticeps. The sequence continues at coordinate 3,608,604 of CM041784.1, read as the reverse complement.
TCACAGCCCCAGATTGCCACCAAATACGACACTAATGGGTAAATCAGTCCATAATAGGCACTCAAGGTTACACGAGACTTGGTAAACTTTGAAAGACCTCTAATCACAAAAAGTCCAGTGCTAATTCTTCTAGATATGAGCTGAATATGATCATGAAAATTAAGCTACCTGTCTATAAGACCAAACCAAGAAACTTAGCATTGCTGCAAGAAGAGATCTCTTCGTCACCCACTAAAACAGTCCGTGGAACCTGTTTTTTAATGTTAATATGGAATTGGATCATTTTTGTTTAATTGCAGTTTAGAAGAAGCTTGTTGTTTTGGAACCATTGCAAAGCTCTACTGGAACTCTCAAATATTATTGTCTCTAGATGAGCCACGCTCCTAGATGAAAAACAAAGCGAGGTGTCGTCGGCATATAAATAAACGACTACATTTGAACTCAGATTATTTGATACAAAAGAAAGCAAAAGCAGCGTTGATGAAGAGCAAAAACAGAATTGGGCCGATATGATAGAACCCTGGGGAACGCACCGAATTACAACAGACGAAGCAGAGGTAGCATAATATTACGAATTCCTTGGGAGTCAACGAAGGGTATCCGGGCTGATTGAGTTCTTCCTTGAAGAAAGGACGACACCCATTCGTGAGCTAAGCCCTTTACTCCAAGACGGTAAAGTTTTTGCAGAAGAGTAGGCAAAAAACATATCAAATGATATAGACAGGTCAGAATTTATTCACAGCAGTGCAGTGCCTCCAGAGAATCCAGGGCGCCTGACAAGAATTATACAACATGATTGACTGCCTCAAGGGTCGATTTTCCCTTTATAAACCCAAACTGGTGGGAAGACAAGATATTATTTTCCTCCAAAAATGACGAGAGTTTGTTCAGAAAAAATACGTTCGAAAACTTGGAAAAAGTTGAAATTAAGGAAATTGGCAGTAGTTGCTACAATCATATTTGCTTCCATTCTTATGAATGGGGCTAACAATAGCATGTTTTAGGGAAGTTAGCGAATAGTTAGGTTTGTAGAACATTTATAGAAAACAACTATTTTAAAATTAGGAAATTAACCTACTATTCAGTTTGTTATCAGCAACGGCAGACGACCTCTTGGTATTTATTTAAACACTATAGAGCTTTGCCTTAAGGCGGCTAGCTCCGTCTCATCATTTGTGTTTGTAATGGGTTTTGTACACTCCATATGTTAAAAGCACCAGTGCATCGTGCGGCAAGGGGCGTCAAAGCCCGTACCCCAGTTCCCCGGGGCCCGACCTCCGTTTACCAAGCACCGGAAACCTGACGTGCCAGGGGTCACCCGTTGCAATGCAGAGCCCGACCTCTGCACCCATACCGCACTCCCTGACTAAGGACCGAAGTGGCTGGCCTCTGACGACACACCGAAGACATCCATCGGCAGTGCGGGGTACACATCAGCCCCTGCAACACAAGAAGGGCACTTCCAGGGGTCCCCAGTGCGCGCCGGTCGAAGAGAAAGAGGAAATGACACCTATTTGGGATCGAAAGAAGCAAGAGGAGGGCAAGTGTAGCCCAAAAAAGACCAAAAACATCGAGCTAGATCCTGAAAGAAGAAGAAGGAAGAAAGGCCCTAGCTCTAAGAAGAACTGTGAGTAGAGTCCCACAGCTTGGCTCAGGTACCCCGGGGTCGCCAGCCCCCCAAAAGGAATGGGAGGCCTCCCATTGTAGTCGAAAGCCGACTACCCGTGAGGGAAATATAGGAAGACTTATAATTATATAGGAAGACTAGTAATTAGTAGTTATAAATAATAGGAAGACTAGTAATTATATATGTGACAATGATATTAAGGCAAATGATATTATTAACAGGAAAATATCTTTCAACGATTTCAATTTACTTTTCCGGGGAATTCTGTGATTCCGGGGAATTTTTAAAAATTTTACGGGCAATTCTTTCTAGTCCTACTGGCAACTCTGTTAGAGTGAGTGATAGAGGTCAGGTCTGACGTCACGTCAATCACGTCATTCGTTTAATCTGTCATTCTGATTTCAGTTCCAGTCAATCCAGTCGGTAGTTAGTACTCTGTCAAAGCCGATATCATTTGAGAAAGTGTACGTCTAAAGACAACTTGTGATTGACTTATTGTAGATATAGTGTCAGTTCTTCAAAAATTCTGTATTGACAACTATTTTATTTCAGTTTCGATGTGATAAACAATTTTTTCAAAATGTCCGCTTTCTTAGCCTTCATAGCACTAATTTTAATTTTCTTATTTCGGATTCTAAATGTCACTAGTACTCCTCAAAAGCCAATCATTTACGGTAAAGATTCAAACTTCCTGACTGCTTTGTTGAAAATGGCACCTCTTCTTGAAATACCGTAAGTACTAATAACAATTTATTACTTGTGTAGGATAAGGTAGGCTTGTGTGTATATTTTGGCTATTTTCATACAATAATTATTGTTGTTAATAAGGCTATTATTGGTTATAAAGCGTACTTTGTAAGCCTTTGAAAATTATTTTTGTAGCCTACACCTTGGGAAGTTAGGTTAGTGATGACCTATTACTCTATAGCTTCCATTGGCAACAAAATAGGAATGGCCTTGTTGAGGGTTATAAAACACCTTTAGCCCTATTAACCCTAGAACATAAAGGTACCGAGCCAAGCGTTGTTACAAAGGCGTAGTCTCACAGACTACTTTTTTTGAAAACAAACAAAAAAGGAGGTCAGAAGGCACACAACTTTCCTTGTTGGACTTGTTCTGGAGCTTCATTTGGCACACTTATATTTAAAATATAAGCAATAGATTGCCGGAAGAGAGTTCGTGGCAACATTGTGACCTGTAGTCAGGACTTTAGGAGCTCTCTGTGCATTTCTTTGAGAAATCTTTGCCAACTAAGGGGCTTACAATTGGCTCAGACACAATTTTCTACATATAATACATATGTATTATTTAAAGTGATGTTTATCATGTTATAAAACAGGCATAGGGGCCACCTCCTTGTTTTACGACTGCAGGAAGTGTTACTGCACATTTGGCCCAATGCAAATAAGTATTTACACTATATACAACATATATTTACATTATAATGTTTAACTAACACCATAACACACGAAAAAGTGGAGGTATACTGCAATAAGACACCACAATCCGTACACGGTGCGAGTCTTTCGTGAACTGTTCCTTGTTAACGAAGTCGACCTGACGATGGGAACTTAAATTTAAACATTTTGCCTTCCGGATTGATTAATAACTAATTAGGTTATAATACCTGCAGTATAATACTGTTATAGGTTGTAATACTGTGGATTGAAGACTGCAAGTATTATAACCTAATTAGGGAACTTAAAAACTTTAAAAAACTCTTTAAACAAAGGACGCAAGCGAACACCAACCAGACCCTTTCAATAACAGGCCAAGACGGACAGCTGCACAAAGTTTTGTCAATTTTAGTGGAGTGGAAGGGGGGTAAGGGGTAGAAATGACACCTTGTGCGTCATCTATCAGACGACGCCTTTGTGTTCTAGGGTTAAAGGGACTAGATGGACTTTTATAGAAAGACTCTTAGAACATTTTATGATTAATATATTATAATTATTCTTTACACTCTGATTGCACACTTGCATACCTACATGTAACCATTAAACCATCTAACTATATCAGCAATTCATCACACTCTCAAATGTAAAATTAGTGAAGATTTAGTGAATCATCAGTGATGGACAACAGTTTTCTTGTGTCTAAGCTGTTACTTATTTTTCTCATTTTATTAATTGATAGTTGGATATAATGTTTATTTTTTACCTTCATATTTTACACAATAGACTGATATCATTGATGTAAATAATATCACCCCCAGGTAGACTAATAAATGTTGTAAAAAGTTGAAAACAATTCTAATTATATGCATCTTTATCTGTGGTAACATTAGGAGTGACACAACAGAATAGTAAAATGTGGTATATCTTAAAGATATCTCTTAGACAATATTGGAGATTTTAATTTTAATTTTTTACAGATATACTCCGACAAGACTATGGGGATTTAGTGGGCACGTGCAAACAATTGTACATAGTGTCATAGGAAGGTTCAGGTGCCCATGGCCGATTGGAGAGCGCATTCAACTGACTTTGGCTGATAGCTCATTGCTCACATACGACCTTTATCAGCCTCTAGAGCATAAGTATGAAGGTGAGATTAATGTTTTTGTATTAACCCATTCATAACCTTTTTTTTTAAATATAATGTTTTGAGAAAACATCCGGCTCTGTTCAACAAGTAACGTAGCCCATCATCTAACAGTAACGTAGGCATTGGCATCATCAAGAACTTAGTAAACTACATTCCGTGCTGCCCCCTATGATCTATTCTTGGAATACTAGTGCCAGACTTTCAGAAGCAGGTTGTTTTACAGGCGACAGCGTCAGTGCATATAACTATTAAGTTATATGGTCCCATATAACATAATAGAACTAGAAACGTCAGGCGTCTTTGATATCGTATTGCCTGATGCTGATGCCTGTGCATAAAACCAGCCTATAAGTTCGGTTGGCTGGTAGAAGGAGCTAAAATGGGAGGATGAGGGTTTGGAATATGTGCTTATAATTCCTTTGTATTCTACACTGATGGAAGTATGAATTATTATATATGAGAAAAAACTCCAACTGGCCTTCAGTCTAGGAAATGAAAAACTGACTTTCATTCTGAGGTTCTGGTAATAGCTACAGTAGTACCCCTCTAATTTATCACATTCAGGACTGAGACAAAGGTCGGATTATCCAAAAAACCTAATATTTATGGAAAAACAAATAAAGAAGATCTTTTTACACAGAGTTTAACAACATATTAACTGGAAAACGTCCAGATACACTAATATGTATTAGTTCTAAAAGGAAAGGGACAAACAAATTATGTACTGTAAAATTGTTGGTTATGCCAACACTGGAACAAAATAGGCCAAATATCATAAATTTGGCAAAACATCATCATATTGCTCAAATTATGTGTATAAATATAACTATACCAAGGGTAGGCGATCAAAATGGGGAAGTGTACTATATTTCTTGCAAATATCGTTGCAAAATGATTTATGATTATAGAGCTTTGATAATAAATATCAGATAGGCCTAAAAATTTCAAGTTTTGTCATTACCAAAATCACATTTTATGCGGAAAAATAACTGTATTCTGATACTCGGTAACTTCCAATGATGATATGCTTTGTATTTTAAAATGCAATATCTTGCTGGACTTTATTGGTTACTGGAATACGCAGTTGACGAATCAAATAATCATACCGACTCCCAGAATTTCATTGTGCTGATTTGGTCTTGAAACTTAAAAAATCGTATTAAAACTCAAAATTAGGTTTGGGTGTATTTATTTTAGCTATATCCGAACCAAAATTCTTAGACTTTTTTCCTTTTTCTTTGAGTTGGTAAATGTCTAAGGTACTTAAATTTGACATATGATGGTTTTTTTCATAGAACTTCAAATTTTGATGGTTTGGGTTATAATTTTTTTTATTTCTGGTATTATATGGATAACTGACAATGGGGGGTTGTTATTATTATTTTTAGCTATTAGGATGGTGTCAAAAATGTCGAAAATGGTGACAGGTATTGGTATTTTTGATTTAGGATATATATAAAATTTATAAAGAGACTGTAGACCTAAACCTTTAACCAGATACTGTTCTGTGATAGAGCTAAAGCAAATGTGAACATTTTCAATTATTTTTTCTATTTTTCAAACATTAACCAAATTCCATTTTATTAGTGTTCTAGTTTATTAGTGTCATATGATGGTTGAACTTTTGTGGAAGAACTCTTTATGTTATAAATACGATCGTATAGTTAATGTAGTAACCTCTCTTAATCTTAACTACAACAGTGTGATAAAAGCAGGGATGGCCTTAATATGAAAAGTACTAAAATACCTATAAGAATAAAATCAGAATGCTGGAATACAGCAACGGTAGAATCTAGTTTATCCAGGTAGTGCATGAGAATTTACAAATTTAGTACAGTGTGTTGGTTTGAATATTACTTGAACATTATCTATCACCTGGTATAAATATCAGCTGAGTTTACTAAATCAGAATAATCAGCCGAGTTTGCTAAACAAAGTTATCAGCAGAGATTATAAAACAAGAAATGTTGCAAAATATTGACTGAAATGCAATCACGTAAAGAGAACTCCCCCCCCCATTATCGTATAGATTAAATGAACCAAAATATTAGGCTGGACAAATTGGTTGGTGAAGGAATAATTAAAATTATAAAATCATAATTTAACATTTTAGACATAATGATTGGTTGATTAGAAATACTTTCTAATTTATCACATTAAGTAAAATACATTCATTAATCTCTCTTGAGTCAAAAATACTTTTTCGTATTTGAATTTTCAAATAAGACTAGTTTTCTACCGGATTGTAGATTGTGGATTATTCAAGTTATTTTAATTGAAACCTTTAATTTTCCTGAAACATATTCAAGTTTGTCATATGCCCTTTAACCACAATAGTATTAATTTCATAATTAAAGAACGATCCTGATTAGGATTTGTATTATCGTTTTGGTAATAAGGCCCACATAAGCTCCTTTAGTATTTTCATTTTTATTTCAGAAATGTGTAGTTAGATATAATCTACTTCTAATATTGATGATTGTACCATTAAGAAATGGTATGTTTTGGGAATATTTCAAGATTTTAATTCATGTGAAAGCGGGATTGGTTATTAATACCTAATCAGCTTATTCATCCAAGGTCAAGAATGAATCATTAGCCATTGCAATTGTTGCACCCATGACTAGTCATACTCATATCAGATAATGAATACTGATTCTAGTATTTTCTTAGCATAAACACTGATTGTTTCTATTGCTGTTTAATTTATGTCTCTTTGATAAGAGAATTGAGTTCAACAATTCTTCAATCACTCTTTTGATGTTACATAACAGGTGTACAGGGGATTATATTTTAACAGCAATATAACTTTTCTGATCGTTCCATATGTTATTGACTTATACATACAGGAAAACATTGTGACTCATAAATCTGTTAGATTTTGGTCATAGACTGAAATAGCCATAAATGGACGAACAATTCATTCTATTTGGAATTAATATAAATTTTAAATTGGAATATTTTTTTAGGTATTAATTTGAATTGGATTGTTTGATTCAGAATATTAGAGTAATATAAAATATTTTATTTCCCACGTGATAATATCGATGTACCTTATTTTTATTACCTACCTCCATTATATTTTATAAGGAGAAAGTATTGTTTTGTTAATATTTTTAAATTATAGTTAAAATTGAATATATCTGTTTGCATATGGGAATGAACTCATTCTTCTTATCATGTTGAGAATATCAGCTGAAATAAATGGTTTGCATTTAAACTTTGCAGATGATGTGACATTGGCGATAGTCCCTGGAATCTGCAACACCTCCGAGAGTGTCTACATCCGCACATTTGTTCACTACGCACAATGCCACGGGTACAGATGTGCCGTTCTCAATCATATTGGAGCACTTTCATCAGTCCCTGTCACCACCAGCCGAGTATTTACATATGGTATGGTAAACTGATACTCTATCATCATAAATATCCTACCTACCCAACAAAGTATAATGTACCTTAGTTTATCCAAACCAAAGTGACGTGGATCCCGCTTCATCTAGTCAAAACTATCTAAAATAAAGTTATAAATTGTGGGTTTTCTTTGGCGTATAGTGAGGTGGTTGTCTTGAATATCCCCTATTTGTGTGTGGAGTTGTATTAAAACTGCAAACTATGCTCCCAACTTACACCACAAGGAGCTATTTCTTATGCAAAGGCAGTTTACAGTAATTTGTTTACAAACTACTTGATTTTTAGGTAAGCCTACTGTAAAGTGTGTTACTGTACTGTATGACTTTCAAAAAATATATTTAAATGCCTACTGAATTCACTTACCTATACTGCCATTCTCTTAAGAGACATAATTTTCTTTTTTTATAATGCTGAGGATATATTTCCTTTATATTAAATTCATACTATCCGAATTTTTGTTTTCAACTGGGATCCACCGTATTGGTTTAAGTAAACTAAGGTGTGAATACAATAATAAACTTTATTATTATAATAAAGTTTTGTAGGGGACAAAAAACCCTTTTTAATGGGTAATTCCGTAGTATACTGATCACACCTGTGTGTCATAGACATAATTGGATCTTAATTTTAGGAAGCAAAAATGTCATTTTGGAGAAAATGGATTCCGAGAAGTATCTATAAATATTTTAGTTATTTATTTTTACTGTATTTTTGATTGAATTGATTTGCTTACATAAATTTACCTCGCTAAAGTCAAGTACACTTGTACTTCACTTTTATTCTACACAAAAATTCAGTGAAGGAGCTAGAAACAAGGGATTATGGCTTTGCCAAGTTTATTAATTTCATAAAGCCTTGTGTCTGCCAAATATTTTTCAAGAAAAGTTAACTTTTTCTTCCTATTTCCTATTTCTCTATTGGAATTGTTCATGAGTTTTATATTCTCTTAAAACTTTTGACGTTCAATCAATATTTTATAATAGAAGTTTTAAACCTTTTCAATTGTTTAATACAGTGCTTATTACTTTTCTGTGTTTTACTCAATTTAAAAGGTCATAGTAGAAGTTGTGGATCCTTGAGGTCGCCATCTCACGATTGTACCATTTTGGTAAGACTGTCTGCCCCTGTTGCTGTGACTATTAGTTGTGGTGACGAATGCATGCATAATCTGGAGAATCTAGGCACTATCTAAATAGCTTATTAAAACCTGTGAATATATCTACTCGTTTAATTTAAACTAATACAGTAGAACCTCGAGGTAATAAGACAATCTCGGGGGGGTTATAAAAATTTCTTATTGAAGTGCATGTCAAACTAAGGGTTGTAGTATTATGGTCATTTTACCGATAATTCGCGCTATCCACATAACAGATGTTCTCAAATACCTCTATAGCAAGTGACATTTCAATAAGCATCATATAAAATTATCTTTATTAGCCGTGTAATAAAATAGTAATGAAACACCATAATGAATTGAAAATATGGGGTTTTATTCTTGTTTGTTAAAATTTCTTTCAATTTATTTATAAAAAAAATAAATATGTTCACAAAAATTGAGTATAGGAAAATACAGCATTTTGAATGCAGTAAAAGTACAGTTAGTGAGAAGCACCGTTGGGAATTCCAAGAGTAACTGTTATGATTGTAGTGTAAATAATAGTATTCATACTTTCGAAAGTTAAACAATTTTTTAAAACAACGATTTCAACAAGGTAGTGGTGTTATCGAGGGTAGCGAAGTTCTACTGTATATAATTTAAAATTTTACTTTTTGCTTTTATAATTCTAGAGAGAACTAGTGAAGACCGATAATTATGAATCAATGAAAAATATTTTGTAAGATTTTTAGCTTGAATGATCAAATCTAATTATTAAGTTAACTTATCTACATCCGTTGTTGTATGGGAAGGACATGTTGCAACCCTAAGGTCATAATCAGTTCTTCATCATGCTAGGTCTAACAAATGTTATTAGGTTAAAAGGTTCAGCAAAAAGCAAGGTTCGGGTGAGAAAAAAAATCATTTAATATTTCAGTACACCAAATTAACCCAAGTACATTTATTGATAAAAACGCCACATGGATTTTATTACATAGATATAAATAATCATTGCATTCACATGAATTTGACCTAATAGTTTTTGATTGGAGCTTATATAATCATGTGTATATTGAAACTATTTCAATTAATTATTTTAATTGACGTTTATCTTGTGGTTCTATGTCAATGTTTATTGTGTCAAAATGTGTACTTCATCTCATCTCGCTCGCTGCATCAATGTAACTTAGTAATCATTTTTAGGCCTAGCAAGATGAGAAGCTTATGATGCCTGAGAGTTGAAGTATACCCTTCACTCAGGAGGGTTTAAGCTATAATTGAATAAAAATTTCATTAAAACCTATTTGTATAGCTGCAAGTACATCTCAAAATTAATCTTCAGTTTTCAGCATTGCTTCATATTTGTCTCCAGTTATACGATTAAAAGAAATAATTGCTTTGTCTGCACTTACATTTCCTTGTTTAACTGTTTTGACTAATCTTTAATAAGTAACAGAATATTAAGAGATTTAAATCTTGTATCAGCTTCTATAAATTAAATTAATTCCTGTTGTCATTATTGCTTATTTTAAAAAATAGTAATACTTTTGAGGAAAATAAATTGTCAATGGCTGCTGACAACACACCCAGCACTGGAGAACACTAATCCAAATTTCTCCGAGCCTTTTTTACTGGTTCATGTTTGATTGTTCAGCTGCAGCGAGTTTGATACTGTACTTAATACTTGAATTGCTTAAGTCAACACACAGTTACATGGAGTAACTTCCATGAGAAATACACTCCATTGTTTCAACTCTCTTTGAAACAAATATGAGGGTTCATAATCTTACATTGTTGTGCATTTAGTATTATTTATTTGGGTTTCTATTACAACATGTTTAATTTTAACCATTGATCAAATTACAGAGGTTCAGTCGTGCTCCAACTTCTTTTCTGAACGTATTTTGTGTCGCCCCGCTAGCTCGAAGGCGGAGTGTTGTGGTTATTTGTTGGGTTATCAATATAGTTTTTGTATTGTGCATGATAGATAAGTATAGTATTATTGACAACACGATATAACTAATATCTGTAACTTAAACTTTCAATTTTAATATACATATTTAGAAGTAATCACTTGAAAACAGGATGAGTTTCTCCACCTCCAGAAATGTTGTGTTGTTAAAAACACAAACTCGTTGGAAAAGTCCAATAATAGATGTTTCAACTCATTGCATAACTAATTTTATTGGAGGATGATTGTTGAACTATAATAACAATGCAACACTCTCCAAAATGAGAATTTAGATGTTAAAACTGATAGCTACCATATTCGGATTGGGCGGCCTAATGACAAAGTTTTCTCTTTACAATTTTGTCACAGCCTGTGATAAATGAATGCTGATGTTTATACTTCATATTACTGTTATACTGTATATTATTGTTCGTATTACAGAATCAATTGCTGATATTAAAATTCAACTGGCTACCATCTTTCAGTTAGGCAATGGAGACTGTTATTGTACATGGCTCCATTGTACTCCAATGTTATTAAAGTTCAATGGAAAGTAGAATGTTTCATGTACCATAACTAAAGAAACTTGTGAAGTCGACTATTTAATTTAATCAATCTGGCTCGTTTCAGAAATATCTTCAGGTTGAATCTTGTCTGTATGTAAGCTAATGCTGAGTGTTTTTTAAGTTTTTTAATTTTAATTTTTTTTAATATTCACAATTAGTTTAACTAACTTGAGAGGAAATTTATTTGACTAACCTATTTATGGTCTTCATGATGAGTGATTAAATTTAATTTTAGTTTTCTTCTTCGTTAGGGAAAAATTCAGTAATTACAATTAATTAAAGTAATTGATTAATTTATGTTCAGTCTATCTACAAAAGTAGATACCCTCTAATCCAGAAAGTAGCACATAAAATGTGTCTGGCCTAGACCTTAGATGTTCCAAATATAATCATAATAACCTATTACAATGTATATAGATGAAATTTACTTTAAAGATGAATTAAAATATACCCACCCGAATAATACTAGCAATAGCATCCTCACAGAATAAATAATATTATTGTGAATCACCTCTTTGTGTTGTTGAAATTTGGAAGCAGGTCGAAATTTGCACAACACCGTTGTGATGTAACATTTCATAACTTATTCATAAATTATATGAACTTAAAACTGTAAAAATAATTAAAATACAAACACATAAAGCTTGAAACATCTGGATTTTGTTATTGTAAAAAACATGAGATGAACAATTGTATAAACAAATAATGGATTTAAATTACTTTTTGGTTGGTTTTTGTGTATGAAGAATGTAACATTAACTTCACTGGCAATTTAGCTATTTAATCATACCAGTCAATTGCATGTGCTCTTTTATGCATGGTATTCTTTTAACAAGGTATTTTTTATTGTTTCATCAATTAGAGTTTAAAATAAATTCCTTATCGAGGACTGCATTAATTACAAAACTAGGAAACAATTTGAATCTTTACCAATCTTTTATTATTTTTACAAAGATTTAAAATATTGGGAAGCCTGTTAAGCTTTTATGTTTTTTATTTGTCTTCCCACTATGGTGGTTGCTACAACTTAAATTTCTTTTTAGTATCCTAGCCTGGGCTCATAAAACCCGTTGCTTTTAAATACTTACTTACTGCAGTGGCTCCAGAAATCTCAATTGATTCTTAACCTCTTCCACCCTCTTCTTTCCTTCGCCAAGTTGATATCTGCACCCAAGGTCCTAATGTCTTTCATTACTTGATATGTCCATCTTAATTTTGGTCTTCTCAATGGACCCTTCCCCCTAGGCATGGGTTTCCATACTTCATGCAGAGTGCTTCCCTTCTGCCTTCTTATTACTGGTCCAATCCAGCTTAACCTTCTTGCTTTAATTATTGCAATGATGTCCAGGTCAGTGTACAATAATCTCAATTTTATATTTTTTCCTTATACTCCGTACTCTTCCTCTAACACTGGTCCAAATAGTTTTCTTAACACGTCTCGAAAACCATGAGTCTTTTTTCACTTGTCCTGAATAATACCCACGTCTCACTTCCATATAATAGTACAGGTTGAATTATGGTCTTATATGACTGTACCTTGGTTCTGTGGGACAATATTTTAGATGAGATTATTTTCTGGCAGGCTCCTAGGCACTTATTGGCATTTGATAACTTAGTTAATATCCCTTTGTCTTCTGAGTGTCTACTATTTAAGGTTACTCCTAACTATTTAAACTATCTATATAACTGATGTCTTAAGTTGTTTATCTGTATGTTTTGGATTCTATTTATTGCTTCTCCTCCAAAGTGCATGATTTTATTTTTTTCTTCATTTACTTGCAGTCCTATTTTCTTTGCTTCTTTGATAAATACTTTTGACAAATTTGATAAATTTTCCACTGGTTCTGATAAGATAAGGTCGTCAGCAAATACCTATGTATTCAGATCTATTCCTAGCTTAATCCCCATTTTAAGTTCTTTTGTTTTCTGCAGGGCTTCTTCCAGTGCAAAGTTAAAGTGCAGGGGAGATATGCCATCTCCTTGTTGTTTATAAATCAGACGAACAGTTCAGTAGGTTTTAAATCTTAAAATACTGCCTGAAAGTATATTAGTAAAAAAATTAACCTTTCAAGAATCAGCTGTCGGTTTTAAGAATCAATAGACCATACAGAAAAAATAATGTACCTTCTGTATCTACGGTGGCGACGTCCTGTAATCCAGCTAGCTACTTGGAGGTCACGAATTGTGGATAGTTATGAGCGATGGACGGTGGGTGTAGTGTTCTCTTGTGTGGATTAACGTCCGTACTATTGAATACTGTGTTAATCCGCAAATACCATCCTCATAATTAGACCAATTCGTAATTCAGAGGCCGTGGTTCGGATTCCACGTTTAACTGTAGGTCCCTTAGTTGCCATCGGCTGTTGGGCTATTAATATCAGTCCTGTCTGAGGAACATGCCAGCCTTAGTCAGTAACAAGACTACAAGATCGCGCCACAATCATCCAACAATCATTTCTCATTCATACTTGGCTTAAAATACCTACCTGGCTAGGTCGCCATTTCAAATGGTAATCTAATCTAATCAGACACAATAACAGTCAATGGAATAAACAAAAAACAACCTCATTTAATCAGTGGGAATATCAGCAATATAGCAGAATAAACACACAAATGTAGCCTTACTTCATCAATCTATGGATAAGGTAAACAATGAATATTGTTGGTAAATTTCAATTCTTTGCATAAATTTTGACAGTTATGAATGAACAAATCTCAGAAACTTTTCAATCGTGGTGTTAATATAAGCTCTAGAACTTAGGAAGTCGATTTTATCTGCTAAAAATAACTTCTGAAAAAGCCCCATTCATGATGAAGTTTAATTTAAAAAAAGAAAAGTTTATACCTGTTTTCGCAAACCAGTCTGTTCGCTCTATGTACAAAAAATGAGATTTCAAATAAATATATTTACCATTGTTTTAACTAATTGATAGATGAACTTTACCCACATTTATCTATCATTGAGAGGATGATAGAAATGAACAGCAAATTAAAACATTTCTTCTGTTTGATGAATCCTTATTTATGAGTATTAAATGAGTGATTTTACAGGTTACACAAATGACTTTCATGACATGCTGCGACACTTGTGTGAGAGGCACCCTGAAACCAAGGTGGTGATCTTAGGATACAGTATGGGGGGCAACATTGTCACCAAATACTTGGGGGAGAAGGACAAGGACAAATTTCCCAACCTCATCGGAGGAATATCCATCTGTCAAGGCTATGATGGGATCCAGTATGTGTCTTCATTTGTTTAATTGATCATTAGATTTAGGAAATGTAATTTAAATATTTTTAGTCAATTTATTTTACCACTGCTTTTACTCTTCATTTTACCGGTTTGTAGTCTCCAGATCATAGGGATATACTAGATATAACTAGTTTTGATTCCTATAGAATCATCAATTGTTTTCAATTTACATTTAATATATTTCAAGACAGACATGATCATATGAACAACAACAATAAATACTAAAATAACAAGGAACTGGCATGTGATTGACGGAAGAGAAGTCCAGAGATTGTGTATGCAAAAATTCTTCAAAAATAACAATACAACAAAATAATTCTCTACAATATAGGATGTCATATTTTATTCCATTTACAAATACGATGTGTACAATGATTCTCATTGTTCTTTGCAGAGGCACCAAGTGGCTTCTGAATTGGCAAAACTTCCGCCGGCTCTACTTGTATGCGATGACAGAGGCTATGAAGGGGATAATACTGAAGCATCACAAGATTCTTCTCAGTGAGGAAGCCAAGTCCATTCATAACTTGAATGAGAGAGAAATCATTTCGGCGGCCACCCTACCAGAACTCGACGATGCTTACACGAGGTAAAAAGTTTATTTGTAACTCTAGCCCAAATGTTAGATATTAGATACTGGAAAATTAGGAAGGCCCAGAAAAGCTGCCTAGGAATGTCTTCCTGTGGAATATTGTACAGCCACTGTCAGAAAGGGGTTCATGAAGGATGGAAAAGGTAGGACATGGTCAGTCTACATAATTCTCAGAGAAGTAAAAGGAACCTCTAAACCAACCCATATCCGGGCTCGGATTTGGCAAAACTAAGTGGATACACACTCCTTCTCAACAACACCTCCAGTCAATGAAATGTCTACCCTAGGGAGCCCTTAACTTTTCATGTGAGGACGTACAGGATAGTACATTCCCCACCTGGGAATCCTCGAGAATATGTTAAGCATCTCTCCTCCAGGTAAACAATAAATAGATTCACTACTCCCAGAGAATTCTGGTCGGACTGAGTGTCCAGGCTCAGCCGAGAGTCAATGAAGCCACCTGGAGGAATAAGAAGACAGTAAGGTGATTGAGAAGCCTGTCACACGGGATAGCCAAAGGACTTACCAGTAATTGGACAGCTTCTGTTTAATATAGCTAATTTTGATCTATGAACTAGTAAATCTTAGTCAAAGAGCACTCTAGAACTAGAAGAAGTCAAACACTGATGTTAGCACAATCCTCAGAAATAGGTCAGTGGCTTTAGTGATATTAAGCTGTGATAAATCAAGGGTTGGAAACTTTGCCTGTAGTTAGCTTGAATTATCTGTTTCAAATCAGTAAAGTCTCCATGACTTGGTTTTGGTGGCTTGGTTTCCAATTCTCTGCTTTAATTATTTTACTCTGTTGTTACGGGTCGCGGACATCGTATCGCTGCCATCACTGCTCATTGCGGGGAGCAGTCCCGGAAATAAGAATTTTAGTGGGAATAGGGGTCAAGTCATTTGAAAATCTTGGAAAGAAACTTTATGTTAGTTTAATTTGGCAAAACAAACATTAGATATCAGAAGAAAAATACAAGTTTTGTTACAAGTTATTAAAAGGGAGGGAGGGAGATAAGTGTATGTGTACGAAGCCGGTCAAGAAGAACAAATGGCGCTACAGACAATGCACGCACGCAAGATCCCTCCTCTCAGTGATCAGATCACCCATGTCACATGACTGGAGGGGAGTGACGTGATTGCTGACTAGTGAACTACTCGGCTGCCCATAGCCGTCCACAGTTGGAAACGAAAACTTTACTTTAAATGCATATTAAATAAATATGAATAAAATAATTGTGGTTCACTTGTCTGAAAGAGGGTGACTCGTTACACTGTGTACAGTTTTTTTGTGTTTCACCACCTTCAGAAATCAATTTATGAATTTCTGAATTCAATATTGTGTTTTTGAATTTTTTGAACCACCAAACAAGCTTGTTTACATGAAGATGCCCAAATAATCTTCCTTGGAAAGCTAGCTGTCAACACTGTCATTGATATCTTTCACTGGAAAAATCCTAAATCCTGGCTAGGAGCTTTTATTGAAATTTAATCTAAAATTTTTTCAAATTAATTCTTGGTTTTAGGAAAGTATACGGATTTCAAACAGTGGAAGAGCTATATAAGTGGAGCAGCTGTATCAACTACTTTGAAGGAATATCTCACCCGATGATCTTCATCAACAGCAGAGACGACCCATTGATTCCTGACACACTTTTAGAACCTGTACGGCAGTATGCAAGTAAGTTTGAGATTGGATCTCTACAGCCCTACTTTCATCTTGGTAATAAGGGTGTACATTTACTTAACAGCCAATTTTGATCCCATGAAAGTAGTTCTCCGGTTAGTTTAGATTACATCTTTCAATGATAGTGTGTCCAACAATTCAGGCTACCACCCTGGAGTATTATTCACATTCCTTTTTCAGAGGTACTGTTTCTGGGATGAAATAAACATTTCTAGTATTCTCCATTCATCTTCTTTTACAACGATCATTGAAATGGCAAAGTAAATTTTGGGTCATCTTACTTAACAAAAAATTCTCCGTATAGCTGGAGGAGAAGAAAATGTTGGGTATTTACGAAAAGCTTTGCTTTTAATTACAATTCACATTCAAATAGTTTAGCATTTCATCTTTTCAATAAATAAATATATTTATTTCCATAAAGCGTATTATACAAGTGTTAAACCGAGATCAATGTTATTTCGCACTAAGAAAGTTAAACAAAATGTGCATGCTACAAACGTATTCAAACAAAAAGAATCAGGTTCACCATAGATTTTTGAGGATTGTACTCTGTCTTAATTACTATTGTAGTAAATAATATTCATAAAATTCAATTTAAAAATCAAGAATTCCCAGTTCACATGCTCAATAAATAAACAATGCAATAAGAATAAATTTTGCACAGCCATAGCCTACACAACAATCGGGCCAATAATTAATACTTGGCTACCCACCAATGCTTTGAGGTTACAAACTAATTATGTCAATAAGATTACTAATACAGTGGATTCTTGATTTAACGAATTTCAAGGGACCAAGAAATAAAAACGTTATACAGAAGTATTTTAGATACTTAGATTATTGAAATGGCAACCTACCCAGGTAGGTATTTTAAGCCAAGTATGAATGAGAAATGAGTGTAGGGTGTTTGTGGCACGATCTTGTAGTCTTGTTACTGACTAAGGCTGACATGTTCCTTAGACAGGACCGTTAATTAATAGCCCAACAGCCGATGGCAAGTATTCTTTCAAACAAGGTTCGTTAAATCTATGTTGAATTCTGCCGAAATTTATAATATAGGGTTAGTCATAACCTCTAAATAAAGAATACTGAACGCGTCCAACCTCTATTTAAAGTTGATTTTTAGGCATATGTTATTTTTGTTATACTGTATGTTTTACTGCTACAGATTGGCTTAACCAGTCATTGCCTGCTCGAAAACCATTATGGCCCTATTGCTCGGCCAATTGTTGAGCTTTTTCCTGAAGTAGCCAACAGGTCCAGAAACAGATACATTTTGACATGGACATGTCTTAACTCTGGGTGGGGTATTGGTGATTTGTAAGATGGAAAATATGTAACAAGTTTCCGGAGAAACTACCAGAGCCATTGTATTGAATTTTTAATATAAAAAAATAAGAACAGCTGTTTATATGAACTGAAAACATTCCCTTTAGTCATATCCATGATCTAACAAATTTCCCACAGGGAAGTAAAGACAAACATTTTTTGTCACGGCATTGTTTCATCCATAACATTTCAGCATTTTCAACGTCCTATAATTCGGGCCATTTAGCTTTTTACTGTGACTATATATTCCACCTTCGTCTTCATATTTCTATTTATTTTTTTTATTATTGTTTGAAGAGTTGTTGGTGTTATTTAAACTCCTTAGTAATGTCCACTTTCTTCATATGCAGGTTTTCTTCTAAGGTTTTCATTACATCACTCTTGAATTCCATACTAAGAACCACCAACGTGTTAATCACAATCACAAACGAAGCATTGCTACGATATGCAACACGATTTTAACACTGCAATAGATGTGCACCTTCTATGAATATTATTCACAACGGGCAGAAGTAAGGGTAATTCTGCTCGAGTGATCGCCTAGATAAAAATAAAATACGTAATTCAGGGGTCTGGACCGTGGAAATACGTTATTTAGAGATTATTTTCATTATATAAAGGTTTCTTACTTTGGGTATTTGCTATACAGGGTTAAGAACATTACTAACAAACACACAAAATATACGTTATATAGAGGGCTTTATAAGTATTTTGTTCACTATATAGGGGTAAATTTTCTATTGAGTTATATGGTGTTTTCAAGGGGATTGAAAAATAATACGTTATACCAAATAATACGTTACATTGAGGAGAGATTTGTTACGGATACATTTGTTATGGAGAGATTCCACTGTAATGACAACATTAAATTATTAATACACATTTTAGTTACATCTTGATAGCAATGAAGATAGTTGAGTAAATAAGTAATATGAAATATATAAAAATAAATGGTAAATTAGTAAGTGGACACTATCCATGTAGTCTTTACAATCGGTGACAGAGCCATTACTAGTAATTGCTGTTACAGACAGTCACAACAAGGCCGTCTACATAGAGATGGCCCACGGGGGACATCTGGGGTTCTATGAGGGGGGACTCCTGTACCCCAACCCCATCTCCTGGTTGGACCGTTCTCTGGTCTCGATGATTGGAGCGATCGTCTGCTCTCATGCTGAGAAGAATGCCAAGGCTGCTGACTAACTATCACATTCCATTTATTGAAAATATTCCACTAGCTTTCGTAACGCAAAGAATATGTTAGTTTGTAGTTTTTATAGAACTGTTTTTAAAGGTCGTGAATTTCCTGGAAAATATAAATGTATCGATTGTATTGTAAAGTTTACTTTTACTTTCATACGTTGTACTTTCATACGTTGTCGTGTTTGTATTATCAAATAACTATATCTACAAACAAGTCGGTTTATCTTCGAGATTATTCTTCATACTTTACCCCTCCCAGGTTATTTTATATTTAATTTTTACTTTTATGTATTTTCATTGTAAGTATAAGCTATCTTTTGTTATATGTTTATATAGTTTTGTAACAAACAGTTATTCTAGTTATAAGAAATAATTTTAACCACAGAGAAAACCTAAGAACTACTTTTACTTTGTGGTTTTCTAAGTATTATTTTATATGAACCCTTGTTTACTTGTTATTTATTAATTATACTTACTTACACCAATAGTTTTAGACTAATGTCTTGGGGAAATCTTTTATGTACTATATACTTTAAAGGATCGATACTTAAAAGTCTCATATTTATCTTAGTGTTTTTTCCAATTTGTTTACAGTTACCCATACCAATTTAACCTGTCTGAAGTGTAGTGGATTCTGTTTGTGATATGAGGTAAATTTTTATGGCCCTCTGATTCTTGTGTCTGCATTGACTTAAATATAAACTGCATGTACAATTCGGTGAACTTAAAAATGGCGGTTTTAAATGAGATTGTTTTGCAACGTAACTTGCCAGTTGTATAAAACGATATTGTTGTTGAACGATATTTATTTGTTATTAAAAACAAACGTGCATTCTTATGAGATAACTTTAACTTAGGGAGGGCCATTGCGTTTCAACGCCACAGCCAAAGATGATTAGATTTATTGTTATGTAATAAAATTAACAGTAATAATTAAAAAATAATAATTCCATTTCTACAGTAAAATATTCCTTTTCAACATTTCTTTAAATTTATACTAGTCTTTTGATATATGTATATAATATACGAATGTGATTTATAGGTAGGTATATTTTAGATTTTTGTAATAAAATAGGTTGATTATTGTTCCTATTTCGTTTTAGGTCTGTAAAATTTTGTTTTGACACACATATTCTCTGACATCAAAAGAAATAAAACTATTCTCAACTACACTCAAATTCTTATTCTTTTATTACTAATACAGAAAAATCTGGCCTATCCATATTAGGTTTTCCAAGAAAAGATTTTTATAATAAATGTGGGAATATTGATTTTTTGTCAAGTAGGTTACCTTAAAGCTATAGACACAACTGCCAGTATCATTAGTAATGCAGGAGTTTCATAAGCTGAAACCTCCCTAAATGTTTTTTATTAAGTAGAGTTTCACAAACACTTAGTGAATGCAGTCGAAGTCGTCATTTCATGACTGTCAAAAACTATTTTATTGACAACAGTCTTGTAAACCATTCTTTTCTGTTTGAATATCCCTGTTAGCTGTATCAGAACTCTATTGCAGTATTAGGAATAAACCAGATTTTACTGTATTAGTACTGTAAAGTACACATATGTCCCAGGGACAATAAAATTATTGAAAAATATGACACTATTTCTGTTTACTATTTCCTTGTCAACATTTGGTTAATCGATAGCTATTTGGTAATTGGTCCTATTTAACTACATTCCCCGTCAAAATAAATGGACGCTTGTGATAAATAAAATTGAAACTGTAACTAAACCTTATGTTTGTCCAATCGTTAGTTGTGTATGTGAGTTTCTTTATCCATTACATGAATGAATGAAACATTTTTATTCCTGAAAAAGCATGTGTTTTTTATGTATATCATTTTAATATCCCATGTACACAAAAATTTTAATTTTGAAAATCCAATAGATTAAGGTAAAAATAAAACAATGTATAATTTGACTTTGACATCATAATTTTTCGCAATATTTATCCTACGTTTTGGGGAAAGATAGCACACAGATTTTCATTTGTTTACATTATTATATGAATCCTATCTTCTCCCTTTACTTTTATAAATTTGTTATGCAAATTTTCACTGAAATAATAAATTTAAATATTTGCTACTAAATATATTTAATCCCAATTTTATTTAGGAAAACTGTATTATCGTAGCATCAAATTGAGCCCAAAACGTTTGGGAGTATAGAAAGATTAGCACAAATCTCAATAAGTAAAGAGAATTTAAAAATTGTACTCCTACAGCTGGTTAATTATGTAAATTGGTCAAGACCCTTATACATTGTGAGTCCTATAAGTTTACCAGTTTGTGTAAATCAAAAGTTTTTCTTCAAGGTAAGAATTTTATTAACAATATTGTTTTTTGAATTTTGTATAAAGTTACTCTCCGAAGCTGTATAATTAATAGGTAAAAAGTTTGCTTGTCTTCCTTTTACAAACTTGTTTCCTTTATACTAATTATTGGTTGTGTAGGCCTTGAATACGATTGCATCATGTATGATATAATGGTAAGGTCTGAGTGTTGAATTTTTTTGATAGTATCATTTAGATTTATTTATATAAGAATGAATGGATTGTATCTATGTATGTATGTGTGTGTGTGTGTGTGTGTGTGTGCAAGCTCTTAGGAGTTTCTATAGAATGGATTATTGAAACACCCATTAAGCAATTTCCCCTTTATTACAACATTAAAAGGAATATATCAATCAACCTCAAGTGACTTAACATGAAATACTTTTAACTGTGCTTTATGATTAACGTATGGTCAAAATTTGTTTTAACAAACTAAAAAAAACTTTGGTTATCATCTGTTACAAGCCTCCTTTGTTGATTTCATTTGTGTAAGATAGTCGCCCTAAATGTAAGTTATACACTATCTTTTAATATGCACGTGCTTCACAGGAACGGTCTAAAATTTGTAAGGAAGTTTCATGCGCTACGTCCGCATGGCAGTGTTGTAAAATTCCTCAGAAAAAACTTTATTTTTTATTTAATCTTATTCCTAAACTACGAGCATGCATTCTGTAGTTGAGCTAGTTACTACGGAGTTCAATTTATTCTGAGTGTATTTCAAACGACCCGACAATTGTTTAGGACAAAGACACTTTTGACTGATGCAGAATGGAGAGAGTGGAGGTTAAATTTTGTCAAGTGTAAGGTGGCAATTGTTGTCAATGACCCTCCAGATGTCTTTAACAATTTTCAGATTGTTTAACAGGGATGGGCTGCTACTTTGATTTTTGTCATATCTTGTTCTTTCGTCAATGAATTATTGGCTCAAACGAAAAACCATATTGCCATCACACATCTCAGGAGGGATTTCAGGGACACTTACTTTTTGCCGTTAAAAACCCATAACAATACTTACTTCAAAATCAGCGGAGAATCATGCTTTTTCCGCCTATGGTTTCTTGTTGGCGACAGCATTATTTCTTGACGAAGGAACAAAAAAAACAGTCGTCTATTCCTGTCACACGACCTGAAAATAGTCAAGACATTTGAAGGGTCATTGACAACTATCATCACCTTACACTTGACAAAATTTATGCTCAACTCTCAGTATGTTGAAATTAGCCGTGCATCACTTCACAGAATTATTTTTGATGGCTTGCATAAGTCAAAAGTTACTTCTTCTTCGATTGTGTGAAGTGCACACTATCACCGGTAAGTGGTAACTCCGTAGGATCTAGGTCAATTACAGAATGCATGCTAGCAGTTTAAGAATTAGAGTAAATGAACACTAAAGTTTTTTTAATTAAATAAAAACAAAATTATAGTTTTTTAAAATAAAGTATGCTGCTGTTACTACATCCGTATGAAAGTTCCCTGTGACTTTCAGCCTGTTCCTGTCAGGCAAGTGGATATAAAAAGAGAGTTTAACTTACTTTTAGAATGACCCTTGTATTGTGTATAAGGTTGAGTCTGCTAAAAAATTATCCAATCATTAGTAACACTGTCGGTAACAACACTTTATTGTAGATCGTAGTGTCATATTTATCGTAAGTTAGTCATGTGTTCAGGCAGAACAAGATCAAATCTATTTTTGAACTGGTAGGGCCAATATGATATATTTTTTCAATGTAAAATTTGCCAAATCTACATAGCACAACCTTAACTACTCTATCCATCTCTGTAACCCCTTGCACTAACCTAAGGCTTATGGAAGATCTTTACGTTTTATTCACAAGTCATAGTTTGGTTCAAGTTGTATAGTGTAATATAGAATAATGATTTGTTTTGTTATTTACTTAATATGTTCGAATATTGTTGTTAAACATTATTTTTTGCAATTAAGGGCTTCCTTATCTAGTAATATGGTAGACTCTCGATAATCTAATCTCTGCCAGTATAATTTGTGACGAGACAAAAAGAGCTATGTAATATTTAAATAGGATTATATTGCTGAAGAGGTAGATAGTGAAAACTTTTTGCTTTTTACCCATTTCAGTGGTAATTTTTCTCTTATTTAAATTGACATAACTATTTTTATTATATCTTCATTAATCTATGATTACTATTTTTTCTATTTCTATTGGATTCTTGATTACTATTTTCTTCAAATTTGTGTTAGATTATCGAAAGTCCTCTTTAGCCTCATTTCAATACTACAAAGACTTAATAAATCATT
Source organism: Nephotettix cincticeps (assembly GCA_023375725.1). Lineage (NCBI taxonomy): Eukaryota > Metazoa > Arthropoda > Insecta > Hemiptera > Cicadellidae > Nephotettix > Nephotettix cincticeps. Next base: position 3,584,729 of record CM041784.1, on the reverse strand, counting down.
TTGCACATTATGTATGTATTTTCCTGTTTTACAAACAGATTACCTTATTTATGTATGAACCAAAATTTGTTGAGATTCGATAGTAGTTTTATTTGAAATATTTCCTTTATGGTTGGACCCCTTTTACAATCCCCCATACTCTAGACAATAATTGGTAGCTCATAGTTTTTAGTAATAGCTATCATTCATTTAAATCTTTCTTGAATGTTCCCTATTTAAATCATAGTTCCATGACAAAAATCAGTTTTAATTGAGTAGCTATCTCCAAGATTGTATTTTAAAGCAGAGTGGAATAATCAAGGCTTGAATTATTCACTAAGACACCTTTGATTTTCTAAAGATTTAAAATGAACCAAATTGCAACTTCTAAAATATAAAAAGGAAAAATATCCAAGCTCTCAATTTCTTTAAATATATATATATATATTTAGACAAAGCTGTTTCTCAAAACGTTTTCAATCCGAGGTCTGAGGTAACTGATGTTACCAGATTTTTTACACGAGACTCAAGATCAATTATTTACCTCCTTTCTTAACATCAATGATATGTATAAAAATTATTTGATTGACTATTTGTCTTGCTCAAAATTTTTCAATGTGTATTTGTAAAGTATTTTAACGGAGTACAGATATGGAAATATATTTTTCTATATTGGTTGTTTGCTTTTGTATGGTTAGCCTAGGCTGTGAATGAAGTATATACAGGAACGAATATTGTATTATTTTGTTTCAGTTATGTTAAAATATATTTATTATAGGATTTTATTGAAAAATTTAACTTATATCTTTGTAAATACTTTTGCAAGATACTTACTGGGTTACAGTTGAAGAGCAGATCAAGTGAGAATTTGTACGATTACAGTAGTAAAATATCTGAACTGTACACACAGTGCCTAAAGTACATTTCTTTTATATCACTCTGCATTGGATTTTAAATTAAATATACATTAAAACCGCTGTTAATGTAAAGTTTGATGAGTTCATTCGCATGTTGTTTAATATAATTACTTACTTTCCCCTGATAATATAAGCTTCCTTGTATGTACACAAATTCTGATAAAATAATATTTTTACCCACTTCAAAGTACCAAGATATGCTGTTTTGTACTTTTATCAACTTATTTTTGCCATTTATAGGTGAACCAGCACCTCTTGTATGCTACATGCAAATTGGGAGGTATTTTGTGATGAAGTTTTATTAAATAATATAGCCTGACATTTTCCTTTTTTCAGTACCCTAAAATCTCTTTTAGTAAAATATTCTATAAATAAACATGTTTTATATAATTTGCTCTGACATTCCTCATTGGGGGCAGTGTTTGGAACCAAATAATCATTATTCATATTCATATTGATCATATAGTGATCATTATCATATTATTATGATAATTTGTTTGAAATAAGTTGTATTACTTTTGCCTCTCACCCCATTAACTTACTGAACTAACTAACTTGCATTAACTTACTTGTTTGGAAAGTGATTTATACTTATTGGTTGAATAAACTTAAGGGCTAAATTATATTCATATTGAATATATATTCAAAATTATAAATATTATTAAGGCTATATTTTTAAATTTTTAGTAATAAGATAATTACACTGTCCTGAATATGCAAACTTTTTATTTTCTATAATTTCTATTTTTTAGCCCTAATTTTTCTTCCTGTTTCTGCTCCTTCAATATAAAAGATCTGTTTATCTTATTCTCATTGTTTTTTTCACTAATGATGAGAAGTGTCCTTTAGTCTTGTCCTCATACACACCAGGATAGTATCAGTGCATTGTAAGAGAAAGAAAGAAGAAAAAAGAAAGAAAAACGGTGCTTTATTAAATGAAAAACAATATTTGTTGACACTTTGGTCAAAATCTGTCAATAAACATGAGAATTATTTTCCTATTCTCCATAAGCACTTTTTAACACTGGGAAAGAGTGACCGTCGGTTGCTGGCACTGTGGTAACACTAAAATTGTAGATTTATACATCAAAAATTTTATTTTTAACATTTATACCAATTTGCATCAACATCTGTCCATAAATATTTGCCTAATCTCCATATGATTAACATGGGAAAAGAGTATGCAGGTTTGCTGCCAGATAACAAGAAACTATGGTTTTTTACAAATGTTTGGATCTCAAAAGAAGCTAAATATCAAGTTTCATCCAAAAATATTAGATAATAAGTGAAAAATTAATTTTTCCTAATCCTCCATAAGATTAACATTGGAGCCTCAAAATACAACGTACTGTGTTTAGATTTTTTTATATCTCGGTAACCGTTGAAGATAGAGAAAAACTTTAAGGAACTTAATTGTGTAGTTTTTTAAGCTGATTCCAATGGTGAAATATAAAATTAGAAGTTTTTAAAAATTACATGCGAAAAACCCAAAAAACCCCATTTTGGGGTAGAAAACCCCCCCAAACTACCCGTTCCCATTGACCGATATGTCTGGTTTACGAACTCGTCCGAGCATTTGTAGGAACACACGTCTCTACCAAATTTGGTCTCGATCGGACCATTTTTACGAGAGTTATCGTGTTCACAGACACACACATATATATATATATATATATATATATAAATATATATAAATATATATATATATATATATATAAATTTTAACGACTATTGTTTTTGGTCTCTGGGCACCTAAAGAAGAAAAAATAACATGGTCTCGGGCTTAACTCTTGCCATGAGACCTACGGTAATAGCTACTTCCCTATGGGAAATTCGCTAAAAGAAAGAAAAACGGTGCTTTATTAAATGAAAAACAATATTTGTTGACACTTTTTATCACTAATTATTTAACTAAAAAGTCATAATAATGATAGACAATATCTTTCTACAGCACTTTTTAACACTGGTCACTGAGACCGTCGGTTGGCTGGCACTAATGGTAAATAAAATTGACGATAAGTAAATAAAATTGGTAACATAAAATTGAACGAATAACTAACTACCTAACTATTTATTAGCTATCAATAACCTAATAACAAACCGATTGCCAATCAACAGATAACAAGAATTATATTTAAATTATACATTTAAAATTAAAAAGAAAAGAAAAAGAAAAAACTTGAAATATGTAAAATTTAATTACACCGTAACTATTTTTCATATACATTAATAATACAATATAGATTATAATTTTTGATTGGCAGAAGTTAAGTTGCGTCATAATTATTAGATTGGCAACATTTAATAATTAAATTCCCTAATAAAACATTGTCGATATATCCAGGCCTCTTTCATATAATTTCCGAAGCTTCGCCAATTCTTCCCGTTTAAAAATTCATAAAATTCTGTTTCATTAAGAGAGCTTTTTCCAAATATCCTTCTTCTAATACTGGTTAAAATAGGACATATTGATACGAAATGAAACACATCTTCTCTAACATTTAAATTACATAATGAACAGTTATAATTTTTTCCGGGTCTAGGACTTTTGGCAACCTCGCCTACCTCATTCGTCATCGCAGGGGGTTATAAAAGTGTCACAACCCGTGGTCCGGACTTTTGGCAACCGCTGTTCTCCCTAGTAGGGATTTCAGGGATTTCGTTCGTGCCGGACGGGGTTGAGAGTGAGGGAGAAAGCGCGCTAGAGAAGGGCGAGAGAGGAGGCGGCGGGCGAAGACATACGAAGAATAACAAAGCACAACGCATGATACCCAATTCCTTTCAAGTGTGAGATTACTAACCGTCTAAGAACTGTCTGTTGTTAAGTTTGAACTATGTTTAGAGGTACAATGTTATGAATTGTATCGGTCTTATTTTTAAACCCATAAATAACTTCTTGAGGAAATAATCGACGATTAATATTTCTTTGAAATCAGAAAGATATACAATAACTAACCCCTGGGGAATTAATTTTGAGTGGTTTTAAATCCACCGGTGGACAGTGAACTCCTCCACCGAGTAAAACTCCAATCGTGTCAACTCACGCTTCAATCGTAGCTTGAATAAGCTGGAACTCTCCAGACTCTTGAGCCTCGCTGGGAGGCAGTTAAGGAGCCTGACACCTACATGAGAGGGAAGTTTCTCAAATGCAGCTGTTCGATGTTGAACAGCGCGGAAACCATCCCTTGCTCTAGTGCCATAGCTATGTACTGTAGTGCCTTGGACAGGCACATATTGGAACCGGCAATAGACCAAAGTTTCCAATATATAAAGGGAAGGTAGGGTCAAGACTCCAAGCTCCCTAAAGGCCTGTCTACACGACTCTCTGGGCTTTAAATTTTGAATAATTCTGATTGCTCGTTTTTGGAGTCTAAAAACCCTTTCAAAATCTCTTTTAGTACAACCCCCCACAATCTTATTCCATAGGACAGATGCGGATAAATCAGGCCATAATAGGCCATAACCAGGACTTGTTTTGTGCAGGATGGTTTAAGATTTCGCAGAGCAAAGATGCCCCTTGCAACCTTAGAACAGAGGCTGTTTACGTGTTCGTTCCAGTTCAGCACTCTATCCAAGTGCATCCCTAGGAACTTTGTGGATTCGACCTCTTCCAAAGAGGTGTCATCCACCATTACTGCTGGTGTAGACTCGTCGTCACGGTGACGAAGTGAAAAATTGATATAATTAGTTTTGGAGCTGTTTGTATTTAAATTTTCTGATTGAAGTTTTTGAATGCAGGCGTTCAAATTGAGAAAACTTTCAATTTCGAGATTTTCTTGGGATTCTGATTCAAAATAGAGAGTCGTGTCATCTGCATATTGTATGACTTTTCCGCTGGTCACTGAGGAACAGAAGTCATTGACATAAATCAAAAATAGGACTGGACCAAGGATTGAACCCTGCGGGACACCTTGGCATACCTTTGAGGCCTCTGATCTACAAGTTGACACCTGTACAAACTGGGTCCTTCCACAAAGGTATGACTTCAGCCAAAGTAGTGGGACTCCGCGGATTCCACAGAGCTCCAGCTTTTGTAACAGAATGTCGTGATCCACACAATCGAACGCCTTTGAAAGGTCGATGAAGACACTAAGTGCCTTTTTTCGACTCTCAAGTCCCTCAAGGACAACTTCTATTAACTTGTTTACCGCATCAATTGTGGATTTCTCCGGTCTGAATCCATATTGATTCTCTGAGAGAATTTTATATTTTTCCAAAAAATTTTGAAGCCTCATAAGAAAAATTCTTTCAAAAATCTTACTAAAGACTGGTAATATTGAGATTGGGCGATAATTATTTGCAATTTGTGGATCATCTTTCTTAAAAACTGGGATGACTTTTGAAATTTTTAATGCAGATGGGAAAGTTCCTGACCGAAGCGATAAGTTAATTTAGTCAAGGTGGCTAGTAGGGGCAAATAAATTTGCTTAACCACCCACATTGACATACCATTGACGTCGTCGGATCTTTTTGATGCAAGATCTTGTATGATGCGTGCCACTTCGACCTCGCAGGCAGGAGCTAAAACCAGGGATGATAATGGGCTGCGCCAGAAATGGTTGTTGACTGAAATAGGAGTTCTTTTCACAATTCCTTCGCCGACTGATAAAAAGAAGGAATTGAACTCCTTAGCAACAGCCTCTGGCAGACTTGACAGGGTGTCATTGATCATCAGTGCAATTGGCTTGGATTTTGTTTTGTTTTGCATATTGTTGATGATATTCCACGTTGTTTTGGGGACGTTTTCTGATTGTGTTATTTTTTTGTTAACATCGTAAGCTTTTGCTGCGTTTATGACATTTCTGTAAACTTTTTTATATCTTTTAAAAAATATTTTAAACTGGTCATCACTTGTTGTCCTATATATGCTAGAATAAAATTTTATTTTTTCGCGTGACACAAGAATTCCACGAGTAATCCAGTCATTTTTAACTTTTTTAATTCTTATTCGATTTTTCTTGTATGGGCAAGCAACGTCAAGATGGTAAACTAGGACATTGTTGAAAGCGTTAAAAGCCTCCTCAGCTGACAATAAATCATCTATAAAATCCCATGTTTCAGATTTAAGATTTTTGTTTAAGAGGAGTATGTTATTGGGACAAAAGTCTCGTTTTATGCTTACGAGAGGAGGGTCCAGGTCTGGTAAACATCCCCTTATAATAGTCTCCTGCGCGAAATGGTCGGATATAGCTGTGTCAATGACAGCGACGAGGCTATTTGGCACGTTGGTGACGACGTTATCAATGGCGGTTTTGGTTGTGGCTGTCACCCGAGTAGGAGAGTTCACCGACCACCGGAGTGAGTGAGTCTTGAGGATGTCCTGAAACTGCACAGTTAGTAGGTCACTTTTATTGAGGACGTCTATATTAAAGTCACCCGTGATTACAAACAATTTTCGCTTAGACATTAACTTGTGCAAGAGACAATCGAACTGTTCAAAAAATATTTCTGCCTGACTGCTAGGGGATCTATAAATTCCTACAATATTAACAATTCCTATTTTGCTAAGATTTACTTCAATGCCACTTATTTCAAAATGTAAGTCAATAGAAAATTTATTAAAAAACAGGGGCTTATATTTCAATCCAGTTTTAACAAAAATAGAAATTCCTCCACCTTTATGGTTTTTGCGTTGGAATGATTCAGTTAATTCATAACCATGTATCTTAAAATAATCCAAAGTGTTGTCAGTAAAACCATGCTCAGAAACTATAAAAACAGAAGGGTTAAGTTCATTGGTCAGTAAAAACAATTCATCTTTTTTATTGGTTGCAATCTGAGCATTCTGGTGCAAAATTTTAAATTCTAAGTTAGACTCTAAGTGTTTGCGTGCCCCAGGGGTGCAGGACATGGCCCTAAAAAATTTTTACTATTATTACTACAATCAACTTGCTGGTTAGGAGTCTTTTCACACCGATGGCTCGCCCTCGGCTCTGGCAGGTCCACTGACACCTCGCAGCCTGCAGCAGCACTCCCCGTCGTTGGCCTTCTCGCTGGGGACTCGGATGTCGTTGGAGAGGGCAGTCCAGTGGCGGTGTTGTTGCCAAAGTCCTTAGAATACGTAGGTAGGGGAGGGTACTCATACATCGACACTCCTACCTCAGCAAATCTTTCAACTTCAAAAGATGGTGCTGGAGTTCTATCAGCGAGTGTCGAGGCTGTGATCAAAGACCGATTCCCGGTTTGTCTAACAAACTTCGCAAATGAATTGGCTAAACGTTGTTTACCACGCCGGCTGTAGTGGAGACCATGACGAGTAAAGTCGGACCTCGAGAGGATGGCGTTTACATTCTGGCAGAATAGATTAAGTTCACCTTTGTAACAATCTATTGTTTTTGATAAGGTGCAATTCGCAAAAAATATATTGTTGTTCCGTGATGGATCGTCGTATCGATAAGGTACACTATTTATTAGCACATTGGTTTTTTGTTTTAGCGAGAGAAGAGATTGCATTCCCTGTGCAATGGTTAACTGTGCTGGTTCGCCGTAGTGTAGGTCGTTAGTACCAGCTAATACAATGATATAGTCTTCTTCGTTAAAGTCTTTGACCATATTGATTCCATCACGAATTACGTGTTTAAATTTAGCACCAGGTTTTGAATAGACAAAAACTTCATATTCCTCTTCTAGCTCACTCATGTATTTAGCAAACTCCTTTCCTCGGCTGTCCCCCAGTATTGCAATCCTCTTCTTTTTGCTGTCTCTAGCTGCCGAACTTAAGGGTTGCGTCTTGCTCTTTACCAGCACGGGATGAGGTGATGCTGGTCTATGGACCTGAGCTTGAACTTGGACTTGGTGAACAACGGATGCAGATGGAGGCGATTGATCTGTTGCTAAAATCGAGAACCTGTTATTTACAGTAGTGGACTTTGGTTGGTTAGTAATTGTTTTACTGTATTTTGTAATTTTTTTAGGCGTGATAAATTCATTACTTTCAGATGAGATCAAAGTTGGCAGTAGTTTGTAAGTATGTTTCTCAATTTCCTGTAGATGGTTATTATCAGACTGAATTAATTTTATTATGGCATTTTTACTTATTATTTCTTCTCTTAGATTTTCTTGAGTAGCTTCCAAGTTTTCAATTTGAAGTTTCAAGAGCTTGATTTCGTCCTCTGCCTTTTCTTCGTTGCTTAACGAGTCTTCAAAATTTTCTTTTCTTTTAACCTTTTCGTTTTCCAGAAGTCTTGCTAAGAGTTTATTTTCGTCTGAAAGTTCAACAAGATTTTGTTTTAAGTCGTTGTTTATAGTGATGGAGGCATCTAATTTATTTAATACGCAGGTGATGTCTGGTATTAGATCGACAATAGCTTCACTAGTATATTTGCTTGAGATTGTGGTGAGTGTTGCACGGATGGTTACCGCAAAGTCAATCACTTCATCATTAATGAGCTGCTCTTTAATATTATTAAGGTCTTTATCTGCTTCACGCAATAAATTACCACGCCCTCGGCGTGTCAGAGGTCTGGTCATTTTCACAGTGCCTTCGAGCTGATGTGTGGTAAAATGCAACGCAGTAATGTAATGCGGGCTAGTATCACTAAAATTGCAGGCGTAACAGCGGGCAGCAGCAGTCGGGTCCTGAGTTTCCAGCGGGCGCCTAGCTGCATGCTGCATGCTGGCTTATTTAATTCAGCTCTATTAAATGGTGGTCATTACCGTTTTATACACGACTATCTTTTTAGTTAAATTTACTAATTTCTTGACAGTAAAATAATAAAAATTTGTATGATAGGTGGGGACTGCCAAGTTCCCTTTGAGGGCCCAGGGCGATGTAAAAGTTCCTCAAAAACTGGCCAAGGCTTCCTTAACTGTTACCTTTCTTTTCATGATCAATTTCTTTCTGCACTAAATGTGATCAGCCTGGAAGAGCTGTGTTCAGTGTACGACTCCTATAGAACGGTCCAGACTCTGCTGCTCGACGTTTTCATGGACAATGAAGATATTTAAAAACAAAAAATGAAATACTTAATCATTTGGTCGGGGACAAGGCCAGCAGGGGAATACCCTGCATGGTGTGCCCATTGATTTTATAACTACGTACGAAGTATGTATATTCAATGGTGTGCCTAACCAACGAGGCCACCAGATTACACAGCCCATGCGGCCATCCTGCACTGGAGTTGACTGTTACATAAAATTTAGACCTAACAGCAGTGGATTGTTCCTCGGTCACAATAATACAGGGATCTTTGTTGCCCTATTAAAACCCTAGAACACAAAGGCTCCCTGAGCCAAGCGTTGTTACAAAGGCGTAGTCTCTCAGACTATTTTTTTTGAAAAGGAATAAACAATACTTTTAATGACAGGGAATTTTTTTAAATTATAAAAAAACTTAAAGTGAACATTGAATTAATGTTTTATAAGAGTTTAATCTCCAAATCTTAATTGTTCTGGCACTGGCAGCAGATTGACCCTTGGTGTTCGTCACACATGACATTTGCGCAACGCCCACAAAAATGTTTTGTCATGCGCCGTAATCTTGGAGGTAAGAAGGCATAAACCTTCCTACCTTGTTGGAATGGTTGTGGAGCTTCATTTGGCACACTTACATTTAAAATATAAGCAATAGATTGCCGGACGAGAGTTCGTGGCAAAATTGTGGCCTGAAGTCAGTACTTCAGGAGCTCTATGTGCGTTTCTCTAAAAGATTTGGCCGACTTAGGGGCTTACATGATTGGCTCAGACACGATTTGTCTACATATAATACGTATATATCATTTAAAGTGATGTTTTTGGTGTTATAAACATGCATAGGGGCCACCTCCTTGTTTTACGACTGCAGGAAGTGTTATTGCACATTTGGTCCAATTTAAAAAAATATTTACACTATATACAACATATATTTCCAATATAATGTTTAATAACTCCAAAACACGCGAAAAACGAAGGTATACTATACTTTGCAACAAGACACCACGATCCGTACACGTTGCGAATCTGCCGCGAACTGTGCATTGTTACAAAGGCGTAGTCGACCTGACGACGCGAACTTAAAAAACTTTAAAATCTCGTTAAACAAAGGACGCAAGCGAACACCAACCAGACCCTTTTAATATTATGCCAAGACCGACAGCTACACGGAGTTTTGTGAATTTTAGAGGAGTGGAAGTGGGTAAGGGGTAAAAATGACACCTTGCGCGTCGTCTCTCAGACGACGCCTTTGTGTTCTAGGGTTAAGTATAGCCATAATAGGCCAACTGATAAGGTGTCTCTAAACTAGATACACCTTAGTTTTAGGTATAGTCTCCCACCTAGTCTTTGACTTTTTAAATAAAAAACTTTTTCAAATATATAACATCAAATTTTTACTCTTAGTTTTTCAGTCTTTTCTTTTCATGTTGTAGTTTTTTACTACTTTGGGGATTCCCGAGGTGGATGATTATAAATTGTATTAAGCAATTTAAGATTGGCATCCACAGCTTTTATATTCACTTTAATTAATACACAATCAACGGCATATCAATATCCATTTGTTGAAAAATGGGTTTTACATAATTTGTAATTCAAAGCAGTTTAAAGAGATAGTAGTTTCAGTAAATTAAATTGATTCATAATTTAACTGTTAATAAAAAAAATAAATATTATTGAGGTGAAAATTCGCCGAGTACGCAGGTCTATTGTGACGGGGGTATTTCATTATTTCTGCTCTATCCAAACCCACCATAAAATATAGGGTGTTCTGTAAGAAATTTTCAAGTTGTTGGCCATATTGGAAAATGTGGGCATATTTTTTGGATTAAAAATTAATTTTAAAATCCCCTAAAAAATTAAGGGTAGTTCCACATAAGAATTTTGCTATCATATTAATAGTATAAAAGTTTGCTATTAGTTCACGTTAGGTGATAGTGGTTTGAAACGGAAAATGTTTTTGAGCCATAGATCGCAAATGGTTACATTTACGCCACAATTATCAAGAGTAGGTAAATAAGTCTTTAAATTATCTCTTATATCCAAAAACACCATAAATATAGGGTGATCCATAAGAAATTTTCAAGTTGTTGGCCATATTGGAAAATGGCGGACATATTTTTTGAATTCGAAATTAATTTTAAAATCCTCCAAAAAATTAAGGGGAGTCCCCCATAAGAAGTTTGCTGTCTTATGCGTAGTATAAAAGATAGCTATTGGTTTACTTTAGGTGAGACACCCTGTATATTAAAAATCACCCAATTTTGACATTGTGTAGGTCCATTCTAACAAATTTTTATGATGTGGGTGGGGTTCATAACTACAATTTTTCACTTCTACAAGGTCTCAAAAAAATAATAAATATTGAAAACATCACAACTACAAGGTATCACTTCTACAAGGTCTATGTAAAATTATAATCAAATCATAATTTAGAGGTTCATAACTCTTAAGGTGTCAGAACTAAATTTAACGTTAATAAATCAGCAACGAATTGGGTACAACATTTAATTACGGTACTAACTTGCATAATATTAACTCATAGCGTCGTTAAAAATATGAAATTTCAAAATGGACTAACATTTTTTTGGCAAGGCTAAACATTTAATTAATAAATCAAAAACAGATTGGCTACAAACTTTATTAGTTAAGTATTATCCGGTAATAACCTAGTATAACTCCTGGTGTGGTTGAAATTCGAACATGCCGTGCCTGCGACATGGAGCTGTAGAGCGCTGCAGGAGCGTTGTGCGGTTGCACGGTTGCGGCGAAGTTCAAAGGGGCTGTCCCTTTATGAGGGGTTGTAAATCAAAATAGTTCGTTACACATCTGGTACATTCCTCAACTTAAGATTTTCTCAGTCTAGTGCAAAAATCGGAATCGAGCGACCTCGTTTTCGAGTTACAAGTGCTTACCAGATCATGTTATTTTCTTTTATCTTGTTTTTAGAGTATGTTACAATATTAATTTAGCGTCACTTAATGTTTAATGAACTTTTATGACTGTTTTAAATCTCTATATATAAAAAAGAATGTATGTACGCCCTTTATGCGTTGCCAACCTACTCATCCGATCGCCATGAAATTTTAAGAAGTTTCTCTATATGTGTCCGGGAAGGTTTTAGCGAAAACATTTTTCAAAAACTCTAATGGAGGAATACACGTCTCTATTGTAACGTTTCGCAGACACAAAGCACTTGCAACCATTCAGGCGGTGACCATTTCTCATTATTACATATCTAGTCTTGGAGCATAACTGTCAACACGTTTTATCTACTACCACAATCGCAATCAGTCCAATCATCTGTCTGGTTTTTGACACAGATATGTGTTAGCTCTGGGAGGGTGTTAGCAGTTTTTCAGACAAAAAATTGATGAAACAGTGACGTAAGTCAAGTGACGTCACGTCGTAGATCACAGTGTTATTTCATTCTGCTTACGGCGGCAGGAGCTGGACCTGCCACCTGCAGTAATGTTGGATGACGACCTCTTAGAGGACTCTGATTCCGTGAAATTCCTAGGAATGCACCTCGATAAAGGGCTGACTTGGAAGGATCACATTGATAACATCTGCACCAAGGTTACATCTGGAATTTTTGGTTTGCTTTCAGTACCCAGTCTCTATATTATGGAGGTAACCACCTACTGTAAATATAGATGCCCCCTCGTCCAAGGCAACCAAATTCATCAGTATGAAACGAGGGGAAAAGATACTTATCGATCCCAGCAACACAGAACTGTAGCTTTTGAGCAATTGCCATCTCAGCTATGGATCAAATTCCTTAATAAGCTTCCTGAAGGCATAAAGCAGTCTGGCAACCAAATTAAATTCAAAGCTCGTTTGAAACGCCTCTTGGTGTCTAAAGTTGTGTACTCTGTTGATGAATTAACGATGAACCGCTGGGAAAACTAAATTTTAGGGATTTCCGCGAATTAAATTTCAGCACTGGTGTCAAACCTTTTTTTTGTTTTTAATTTATACAAATATTATATATAATCTTAATGAAATGACTTTTGTAATACAATTTATATTGTCAATTACAATAAAGATATTATAATAATTATCATTATTATAGCTGTTATTATTATAAAACTGAGAACATTCCCTTTAGACATATCCTTGATCTAATCTATTTCCCATTGGAAATTGACTCATAATTGTTAAATGTAATTTTTTTCCGGCAAATCAATAAATTTATTAAATACTTAGTTTACTTACTTTGACATTTATCATTGATTAATTATTTTTACTATCACCACACACACATATATATTAAGACATGAATGGATTGAAATGATTTGTGTTATCTTTGAAATTACCTCACAGCCATTGGCAATACATCTGTGGCCTGCGCTCCCGTAAAAACACAAGTTTATTGTTGCATCGGCGGTTTGTCGTTTGGGCGATCTGACAGGGCCGCACGCACGCATCGGCGGTTTGTCGTTTGGGCGATCTGACAGGGCCGCACGCATCGGCGGTTTGTCGTTTGGGCGATCTGACAGGGCCGCACGCACGCATCGGCGGTTTGTCGTTTGGGCGATCTGACAGGGCCGCACGCACGCATCGGCGGTTTGTCGTTTGGGCGATCTGACAGGGCCGCACGCACGCATCGGCGGTTTGTCGTTTGGGCGATCTGACAGGGCCGCACGCGCCGGCGGTTTGTCGTTTGGGCGATCTGACAGGGCCGCACGCATCGGCGGTTTGTCGTTTGGGCGATCTGACAGGGCCGCACGCATCGGCGGTTTGTCGTTTGGGCGATCTGACAGGGCCGCACGCATCGGCGGTTTGTCGTTTGGGCGATCTGACAGGGCCGCACGCATCGGCGGTTTGTCGTTTGGGCGATCTGACAGGGCCGCACGCATCGGCGGTTTGTCGTTTGGGCGATCTGACAGGGCCGCACGCATCGGCGGTTTGTCGTTTGGGCGATCTGACAGGGCCGCACGCATCGGCGGTTTGTCGTTTGGGCGATCTGACAGGGCCGCACGCATCGGCGGTTTGTCGTTTGGGCGATCTGACAGGGCCGCACGCATCGGCGGTTTGTCGTTTGGGCGATCTGACAGGGCCGCACGCATCGGCGGTTTGTCGTTTGGGTGATCTGACAGGGCCGCACGCATCGGCGGTTTGTCGTTTGGGTGATCTGACAGGGCCGCACGCATCGGCGGTTTGTCGTTTGGGCGATCTGACAGGGCCGCACGCATCGGCGGTTTGTCGTTTGGGGGATCTGACAGGGCCGCACGCATCGGCGGTTTGACGAGAGCGCACCCGACAGATCGCCGATGTTTCAAAAACATCGGCGGGTTGACGCCCATGCTAAAAAGGCCGCATCGGCGTGTCAGATCGGCACTTTGACGTCGACCCTACCACTACACACACGTACATTGACTAAGCCATCTTCACTGACATCCTTGTGAACACAGATTGGGGACTCGTCCTTCAAACACAATGATTTAGATTTGTGCTCAGTGAACTTTAATAAAATAGTTGATAATGTTATAAAGACCGTGACTAAACCCATAATCTTTAAATCGTCTAGATAAAAAACAATTAAGCCATGGATTACTGATGGTTTAGTAAAATCAATTAGATCCAGAGATAAATTGAGTCAAACTATTAGAAGAGAACCTTTCTATAAGAAACCTGAAAACTACTATTTTTGACTATCCAGTTTATATTATATTATCCAGTGACTATACAGATTCCAATAATGGAAAATATCTTAACAGAAAGGGGTGGGAGTCTGTCATTGATTTGATTCCGGTAAAGTCCGTTTCCATTCATTCTCCAGACGTTGTTCTATGTATTTCAAAGAATGCAACAATTCCGTAAGCTGACCTGGCACTTGTATGGGTTGGAGGCTCGCACTTCATTGTTTCCATATCTTTTATTGTTTTCGCATCCGGCTTTGGTTATTCCTCACCCTTTTGTCCGCTTAAGGATTAGGTTTACAACAAAGATGTCAAACAAAATGTGTACAACCTCTTTCCACATACACATATAACTTTGCGCTCAAGAATCATGTTACTCCTTGGCCAAAGTAAATAAACCTCTGTAATAATATACTCATTTTGCTACCAATAATAATATTTATCGTTATTTATTATTCTTTCTTTTACGTCTGTTATATTTCATCAGTGGTTATATATTTCGATCTCATTTCTAATTTATCAGAGTTTTGTGACTATTAGATAATGCATGTATAAATATGTATGTTACCGTACATGTTCTTCCCATATTGTTAAAAAATGTAAAAAAGGGTGTTACGTGAAAAATAAAATAAACAATGTCGAGGTAAATGCCCACAATCAAACTGAAAATTCATGTGAATATTAACTCAGATGCACTTACAACTCTCTGCCATTTCATTTATCTTCAATATGTCAATTTCAAGGTGTTCATGAAATCTCTATATATAAAAATGAATGTATGTCCCTTATATGCGTTGCCAAACTACTCATCCGATCGCCACGAAATTGTATGAAGTTGTTCTATATGTGTCCGGGAAGGTTTTTGTGAAAAAATTCGAAAAACTCTACAAGTTTCCATTTTATGGCGTTTTAAATTTCTAATAATAACCTTATGGGGAATAAGTTTGTTTACAAATTGTGTACAATCAAAACATTTGATTTCTTACAACTGTTGGTTAACTTTCTATTAGCAATATGATTTACTATCCTATGCCATCTGAATAATTCATTAATGTAAAACTAAGAAGTAAATATGTGATGTACAAAATCAACAGCTTTATTCGCCTAGTTAATAGTTTACGGTTTTGGGTTATATTTTTATATTTTTTCTATCTGATTAAATGTTACGTGTTTATATGTAGGCCAAATAAAAAAATCACAATGTTTATACATATTATGTTTATTATAATATTCAACTTTTCTATATCTAAATATAGAAAACAAAGTCGTGTTAGCTAGATCATAAGATCATAGATTTTTTTATCACATTTTGGATGTTAGATTACGTGAGTATTATTATAAAAAAGGCCGCGATCCAGAAAATGTAATCTTTCCTATACAAGCCATATTACAGTTAGGTTTGGATTGGGTTTAAGTTGGATTAAAAAACTGTGAATCAATCCACTCAGATTTATTTGTTTTGTGGAAATGTTATTAATATTTATCGTTTCGGTATTGTTATTAACCATGCCGCAACTCAGAATATCTAATCTTTCACAACAAAACCGTAATGCTATTCGACTTCAAAGCACGGCCAATCTAAAATATGTGTGTGTAATAAATGAAAAATGCTAATACAGTACTAAGCCTAGTACAATTTGTTGGAACTTAATGGTTTTAGAATAACTGTATAAATAAAAGCTAAGTAATATATACTATCCAAAATATTTTGTTTTTGACAGAAAAAAATTTGAGTAGACCAACGGAACTTAAAATAACCTAAACGCAAATACGAATAATTTATTTAAATAATATTTTACAGTCATGGCCCCACCAAGTTTTCAAAACTTGTCGGCGGGGTCCTGATAAGAACAAGCAACAATATCCACAACATAAGTCGATACTGAAGTGGAGATCTTATATTTTACATTTAATCTCTTTGTTTTTTAGGTTAGGGTTTAAAGAAATAAACATTCTTTGTTGTAGTAATAATAAATAAACTTTCATAGCTGCACTAGAGCTAGTAGGCATATCATAGGCATAAACAATTACGTCAATCTGCGTTTCAAAATTGAATTGCCTACAAAACAGTGATCAAGTCACATGTGTTCACTGTTCACTGCCCATGATGTTGCCACTGCCTCTATGATTTGTCGGTGTCGGTTTGTGTGCTGGGCTGGGCCGGTGGCGGTGGCGCGTGCGTTGTAAATGAAACGAGGGGGAGGGGGAGGGGTATTGTTTTGTTAATGTCTTGGCGACGAGGGTGGAGGTGTGGACGACCGTCCTCCCTAAAATCTGCTTGGGAGTCGCAGTTTTTGAGAGCGTACACAAACACACGTTCCGTCACTCTTTGGAGATAATGGAACGTCGTTCCCACTAAAATAACTAAGAAATAATTTTCCCACAGTTATGGAACTTATTTTTCTTACTCTACAACATTCGATGAAGGGTTTTGTTCATTTTGAACTGACCCACGCACTATAAAAGTAAAATAATCATCTGAACAAACCTAGTTTTGAGCGTTATTAGCAACGTTCATGTGATCTATCTATATAAGTCATTTAATAGAAATAAATAGCCAGTACCTCTCAAACTAAAATCAATATTAGTTTTTGCAGTGTTCAATAATTTTAAGTTATTTCCAAATCAATTATACGATGTATACGTAAAACGAATTTTAATAATCATACAAATTTCATAATTTATATAATAGTAAACTAATGCAAAAAATAATTAAGCTGAGAGTTGTTTTCTTTTTTATTTATTTGTTTAGAATTTTGGATTTAAATTTTATCATTCTAAGCTTTCTTCTTTACATTGAATTCTACAACTTGTACAAAGGATGGGCTTACTGCTAGTCATTATCTGTAAAAATAAAATTAGAGTTTTGTCTATACATTGCTCGGAATTATAGTATTATTGATTTTCAACGTTTTATATTCGTTAATAATATATGTTTTAGATTAGAACAAAAATCTATGGAAAATAATCTACTTACGTAGATATAGACTAAACGAGAACATAAAGGGTGAGTTAAAAATCTAAAAAGACCCGAGACAATATGTCACTCTAAATCAAATATCAACATGAATCGCAAGTATCAAGTAATTTAGAATTAGAAAATTTAGAACTGGCATAGAGGCCAAAAGCACATCGAAGGATAAGCAAGGTCCAACGACTTCTAAGAACTTGCATTCCCAAACTTCCAAATGTACAGCGCGGTGAAACCCTTTGCCGTCGTCCCATTTGTTAGACAGGGAAGCTTTCTACAACTTGTATTAAATAGATGAAATGTTTTCCGTACATAAGTTAGCGAAAAACTTCAAGATTTAATAAAATTTCAGATGCGTGATACAGTAATTTAATGCGTGACCAGTAAATTAAATAAAATCGCCACACTCATCAGCGCTCGTTTACAGCAATTAACAGAATATCTTGTCCTTTCTTTTCGGTAGGTCAGTATGCATTTTTTATTATTAATTTTAATATCATTGTCCTTACTTCTCGGGCATTATATGCGACTCCTTTACTTGATAGTTACTTTATATTAATATCATTGTCACTTCTTCGGTAGGCAGTATGCAATTCCTTTACTTGATAGTTACTTTATATTAATATCATTGTCCTTTTTTTGCAGGTCAGTATGCAGTTCCCTCCTTTACTTGATAGTTACTTTATATTAACATTGTCCTTACTTCTTCGGTAGGTCAGTATGCAGACTCCTTTACTTATAGTACTTTATATTAATATCTTGTCCTTATTCTTCGAGGTCAGTATGCAGCATTCCTTTACTTGATGTTACTTTATATTAATATCATTGTCCTACTTCTTCGGTAGGTCAGTATAGCATCCCTCCTTTACTTGGATAGTTACTTTATATTAATATCATTGTCCTTACTTTTCGGTAGGTCAGTATGCACATCCCTCCTTTACTTGATAGTTACTTTATATAATATCATTGTCCTTACTTCTTCGGTAGGTCAGTATGCAGCATCATCCTTTACTGAATAGTTACTTTATATTAATATCATTGTCCTTACTTTTCGGTAGGTCAGTATGCAGCATCTCCTTTACTGGATAGTTACTTTATATTAATATCATTGTCCTTACTTCTTCGGTAGGTCGGTATGCATATCCCTCCTTTACTTGATAGTTACTTTTATTAATATCATTGTGTCCTTACTTTTCGGTAGGTCAGTATGCATCATCTCTCTTTACTTGGATAGTTACTTTATATTAATATCATTGTCCTTACTTCTTCGGTAGGTCAGTATGCATCATCTCCTACTTGAATAGTTACTATATTAATAAATTGTCCTTACTTCTTCTAGGTCAGTATGCATATCCCTTTACTTGTTAGTTACTATAAATATCATTGTCCTTACTTCTTCGGTAGGTCAGTATGATCCCTCCTTTACTTGAATAGTTACTTTATATTAAATCATTGTCCTTACTTCTTATCAGTATGCATCATCTCTCCTTACTTGAATAGTTACTTTATATTTAATATCATTGTCTTACTTCTTCGGCAGGTCGGTATGCATCACCTTTACTTGATAGTACTTTATATAAAATTGTCCTTACTTCTTCGAGCAGGGGTATGTATCTCCTTTACTTGATATTACTTTATATTAATATCATTGGCCTTACTTCTTCGGTAGGTCAGTATGCATTCTTCCACTTGATAGTTACTTTATATTAATATCATTGTCCTTACTTCTTCGCAGGTCGTATGCATATCCTTTACTTGAATAGTTACTTTATATAAATATCATTGTCCTTACTTCTCGGCAAGGTCAGTATGGCATCCCTTCCTTTACTTGAATAGATTTATATTAATAATTGTCCTTACTTCTTCGGTAGGTCAGTATGCATCATCTCCACTTGAATAGTTACAATATTATTTCATTGTCCTTACTTCTTCGGCAGGTCAGTATGCAGCATCCTCCTTTACTTGAATGTTACTTTATATTAATATCATTGTCCTTACTGGGGCAGGTCAGTATGCGTCTCCCTTTACTTGGATAGTTACTTTATATTAATATCATTGTCCTTACTTGGTAGGTCTATGCAGCATCCCTCCTTTACTGATAGTTACTATTAATATCATTGTCCTTACTTCTTCGGCAGTGGTATGCAGTATCTCCACTGATAGTTACTTTATATTAATTTCATTGTCCTTACTTCTTCGGCAGGTCAGTATGCAGCACTCCTTACTGAATAGTTACTTTATTTAATATCATGTCCTTACTTTTCGGCAGGTCAGTATGCATATCTCTCTTTACTTGGTAGTTACTTTATATTAATATAATGTCCTTACTTCTTCGGCAGGTGGTATGCAGCATGGCTCCTTTACTTGATAGTTACTTTATATTACAATATCATTGTCTTACTGTGGCAGGTCAGTATGCAGTATCACTCCTTTACTAGGATAGTTACTTTATATTAATATCATTGTCCTTACTTTTTCGGTAGGTCAGTATGCAATCTCTCCTTTACTTGGATAGTTACTTTATATTACAATCAGGCCGCCTTACTTCTTCGGCAGGTGGTATGCATCCTCTCCCTTACTTGCAGTTACTTTATATTACATTGTCCTTACTTCTTCGGCAGGTCAGTATGCACTCCCTCCTTTACTTGATAGTTACTTTATATTAAATCAGTCCGCACTGGTAGTATGCCAGCACTCCTTTACTGATAGTTACTTTATATTACAATCAGTCCACTTCTTGGTGTCAGTGGCACACTCTCCTTTACTTGGATAGTTACTAAATGCAGTGGCACTGGTGGTCAGTATGCACACTGCCTTTACTGGATAGTTACTTTATATTATATCATTGCACTTCTGGCAGCCAGACGCCAGCATCCACTCTTTACTTGATAGTTACTAACAATGCAGTGGCCACTGGTGGTCAGTACTGGCTGCCAGTTACTCCCACTTGGAAGTTAATATTTACATCAGTGCCTTACTTCTTGGGCAGGTGGTATGCAATTCTCCCTTTACTTGTAGTTACTATATTACAATGCAGTCCTTACTTCTTGGCAGGTCAGTATGCATCATCTCTCCTTTACTGGTGACATATTAATGCAGTCCTTACTTCTTCGCAGGTGGTATGCCCACCCATTTACTGTGTTACTTTATATTACTATCATGTCCACTTCTTCGGCAGGTGGACTGCCATTCTCCACTGGATAGTTACTATTACTGTCCTTACCGTGGACAATGTGGACGCCAGCACTCTGCCGCCACTGGAAGCTACTGTTACTGTCCCAGTGTGACCAGAGACAACAATAGCTGTGGACACTTCTCTAAGGCATTTATTGCCAGTTACTGTCGGGTACTACTGTCGTAAACAATGCACTGGGCGCCAGTTACTGGTTGGAGTAAAAATTTACAATGTGCCCGTGACCTTTAATTGACCCAGCTAGCCGCCACTGGTGGACTGGCTGCCAGTTACTGTCATGGGGACTACTGTCGTGAGCAGTGATGCCCACTGGTGACGCAGCATGGCCGCCAGTTACTGTCCCCGTGTGCAGGGCTACTGTCGTGACAATGCAGTGGCCGCCACTGGTGGACGCCAGCACTGGCTGCCAGTTACTGTCCCCGTGTGCAGGGCTACTGTCGTGACAATGCAGTGGCCGCCACTGGTGGACGCCAGCACTGGCTGCCAGTTACTGTCCCCGTGTGCAGGGCTACTGTCGTGACAATGCAGTGGCCGCCACTGGTGGACGCCAGCACTGGCTGCCCCCGTGTGCAGGGCTACTGTCGTGACAATGCAGTGGCCGCCACTGGTGGACGCCAGCACTGGCTGCCAGTTACTGTCCCCGTGTGCAGGGCTACTGTCGTGACAATGCAGTGGCCGCCACTGGTGGACGCCAGCACTGGCTGCCAGTTACTGTCCCCGTGTGCAGGGCTACTGTCGTGACAATGCAGTGGCCGCCACTGGTGGACGCCAGCACTGGCTGCCAGTTACTGTCCCCGTGTGCAGGGCTACTGTCGTGACAATGCAGTGGCCGCCACTGGTGGACGCCAGCACTGGCTGCCAGTTACTGTCCCCGTGTGCAGGGCTACTGTCGTGACAATGCAGTGGCCGCCACTGGTGGACGCCAGCACTGGCTGCCAGTTACTGTCCCCGTGTGCAGGGCTACTGTCGTGACAATGCAGTGGCCGCCACTGGTGGACGCCAGCACTGGCTGCCAGTTACTGTCCCGTGTGCAGGGCTACTGTCGTGACAATGCAGTGGCCGCCACTGGTGGACGCCAGCACTGGCTGCCAGTTACTGTCCCCGTGTGCAGGGCTACTGTCGTGACAATGCAGTGGCCGCCACTGGTGGACGCCAGCACTGGCTGCCAGTTACTGTCCCCGTCTGCAGTGGACTTTAAACAAAATATGAGGAAATACATATATTTACTGTCCCCACAATATCATGAAAATGCACCACTGTGTGGACAGCACTGGCTGCCTGTTACTGTCCACGTGTCTACTGTCTCAGTATACAATGTCACCAGCACTGGATATTCACTTTGGCGCCTTCCACTGCTCTGTTTACTAGGCCTAACTATTTCTGTGCATCACATTATGTTTTTCTAAATTCAAGCCAATACATTGGAATAATTCATTTACTTGACTCACCTTCTCATGCAGTTAAAAAATAGATAAATGTTTTGCATACTACTGGAATGGAGGAGGTCAAGGCTCTTATCAGACCCAACTACACTAGGCACAACCCTTGATCCTAACTTTCTCCACCTCAACACTTTTGATTTCTTTACCAAAAACAGCGTAGTGAAAATTCCTTTTCAATTTAAATGTTTTTGCCATCGAAGGATGGAGATGGCATCGAACTATAATAAGCACACACTTGCACCGTATTACAATAAAATAGTACTACATACATAAATACACAATAAATATTTTTTTAAATTTGTAAAACAAAAAGCATAGTTTATATAACTATTTACAACTAAAGCCAATCCCAAAGTCAAATTATTGAAACCATTACCTTAGTTAATTGTTTTATTTTTATTTTTTACCTAAATTCGCCATTATAATTTGATACCAACTGTGGTCTACGCACAGTTATCTGCCCATGTAGACCTTTCCTCGCTAAATTGTGGCAAAAATGAGATTTTTATCAGTAGTTATTATTATTATTATCATTATTAATGTCACTGTATTTACTGTGGGAATAAACTATTAGTACCTGGTGACCGAGCTTTGCTCGGATAGAATAAGACATGTTTTTACAAGTTAATTAGCAAAATTAAAATAAATTTACTGCTCAATGAAAACAGTTATGTGGTTTAAATAAAACCGTTTTCATACCCCTTAATTAATATGGCATAAATACTAAACAAAAATATAGCCCTCGGGTGGGGATCGATCACGGGACCTTGCGTACGTCAGACCTGAGCGCTACCTACTTAACTGAGGCGTTACGGCGTCGGCCAAGTTGTCGTCGTTTAAGAGTTTTTGGCCAACCTCAATTGTTTTAGCTAATCTTATACTGAATTTAAATGTCCATACAGTTTGTTATTATTATCCTGTGATCAACTGATTTTGCTAGAAAGTGAGGATTGAAAAGCAAAAGATAAATTTAATTTACACCAGTTAATTGGTTTGTTACAGTGGCTTCAACAATAGAATGAATACGTTTTCTTTCAAAACATAAAAAATTTTGAATAATTTTCTCTGCTTTATTACTCACAGTTATTTTTACCCTTTAGTTTTTACAATTGTTTAGTAGTTTGATAATTTTCATTTTATTACATAAATAAATAAATATTTAGTCTATTCACATATTGCTTGCCACCATCTTCAATCAACTACTGTCAAACGGTTATAAACAGCTGTTTTGATTTCTATTGTTTACATTTGATTCTCCATAAGCGTAATGTTAAATTTTTAGATTTTAAACTAAATATTACAAGAAAACTAGAATTTTCCTGGACATTAAACTCAGATATTAGTTATTTCCAAAATTTAAAGAAAATCCTTAGTGCCGTTTTCGAGATCCGTGTGCAAATATATACAAACCTTGCTCGTATTATAGTATTGGATATCATTTCATTAAAGCACTTACTTTTTATTTATTCCTCCTTCTCTTCGATACATCGGTTGTTGAGCTATTAATTAACAGTCCTGACTAAGGAACATGTTAGCCTTAGTCAGGAACAAGACTAAAAGCTCGAGCCGTAATCATTTTACACTCGTTTCTCATTCGTAACTTGGCTACCTACCTAGGAAGGTCGCCGTTTCAGAAATGTAATTTAATGTAGGTTAATATTTAATTTACAATCCATCCCGTACTATACAGGACTGTTAATTAATAGTCCAACAGCCAATAGCATCTAAGGTGGCATATACATTTTTTATTTAAAAATATTTATTTTGAAACCCGATATAGGTAGCATTGAACATGATAAAATAAAGGTTTTTAAATGTTAAAATATAGTTTCATAATAATTACCTAATAATATTAGGCTATACAGTACCAAATTTGTATTCCTAAAAAAAGGAAATTATAATTGATGGGCCACTTTTTTATGGTAGGCTATATGATTGATGATATTCAAAAGTCGGCTTGAAGCTCAAAATCGAATGTTTACTGAGTAAAACATTCCTCCATGGTAAAACTTATCTTGGAATTTGCTCCTATTGTTATACCTTATTTGTTTAATTAGACATTTGTATGCATTTCTTGTTAGGAATCTGTTGGCATTGAACGAAAGTAGGTTGGCAGGCCACAAAGTATGTATAAAATCCACTGTTACGCCAATGAGAGAAAACATATCACACTATCGAATTTGTATTTACAAAAATTATTGAACATTACATACAATAATTTTTTCAATTGTCTCATTTTGTTTTCTAACCATTGTTTTGAGTTTATAACATGAATCGATAATTTTACTGGATTGTTTTAATAATATTTCGACGATCTTTCGCGCGAAAACAGAAAGGGGCTCAGGGGCTCATTTTGGGCGGAAGTTGGCTCTTTGTGGACAGCGACTCACCGACTCACCGCCCCTACAGAAGTAACCGATCATAAATACATTTTGAGCCTATTTATTATTTCTTCCTTTATTTTTGTCAAGAACCATAAAGAAGACTAGTTTATATTTACTTTTATTACATTATTTTGAATCAAAAATATATATTTAACCATATATTTTAAATATTTTTTCACACAATAAAAATTGAATTAACGATATTTTCTTATTTAAATATTATTTTTTTTATTTATATTTATGTAGTAATTTGATGCTATAAATTATTACAAAACTGACATAAGAAAATGAATTTTTATGAGTAAAACATGTTAAGGTATACATTTTCTTTAATTACTGTTTTTAAAATATGTTTAACTAAAGGTCATTAAAAATGTTTATTAAAATATTTATAATAATCAATTAGAAATATTTGATCACTATCGAATCGTTTATTTATTTTTAAAATAATGTTTGAGACAAAATTTGTCATTATTGTTTTAAAATAATGTATAGTTATACCTTAAATATATTTTCTTGAATTGAATTAATATTCCTTTTTAACAAGACAGCCTCATTGATACCACCTTGATAGTAATAAAACGATACTAGATTCTGTTGAGGATACCCGACTGTCAATGGAAGCCCAAAAAGACTGTTTTGCCAGTATGTGTCGATTATGTTGGTGCTATGAATTGCATCGACATCGGCATAGTACATTTACAAATTAATTAACATCTAGTTTACATATGTTGTCATCTGGCAACAGCTCGGTATGGTTTCTACACATGGACAGAAAGTTTAGCACTATTTTCGATATTAACAAAGTATTTAAATACATAAAAATAACTTTGGCCAACATATAATTCCTGTTGAATTATTCTGCACAATATATTGTTTCTGTTTATCAAATATCTATGTGAAGCAATGTATCCAGTGACAACTAATTATGTAAAACTTTTGAAAAACTGTTTCCGAGCAAAAAAACATACTTTTATGAACTAGCTGATATAAAAATACATTATAAAACATAGTAATATATAATATACATATTAGATATAGTGTACGTCATACTGCTTCAAAAACAGGTGTTTTAGATGCATGTGTTGAAGAGTCCTTGGCCGCAAAACATAATTTTTTATGATACTT
Source organism: Nephotettix cincticeps (assembly GCA_023375725.1). NCBI lineage: Eukaryota > Metazoa > Arthropoda > Insecta > Hemiptera > Cicadellidae > Nephotettix > Nephotettix cincticeps. The sequence continues at coordinate 3,559,162 of CM041784.1, read as the reverse complement.
TTGATTTTAGGTCAGCATTCGAATGTAAATAATCGATAACGTAACTAGACAATCTCTATCAATTGTTTGTGTATTTTGGACGTTCATATCGATTATAAATAATCGATAACGTAACTAGAACAATCACTATCAATTGTTTGTGTATTTCGGACGTTCCGGATATCGATTGTAAATAATCGATAACGTAACTAGAACAATCACTATCAATAATTGTTTGTGTATTTCGGACGTTCCGGATATCGATTGTAAATAATCGATAACGTAACTAGAACAATCACTATCAATTGTTTGTGTATTTCGGACGTTCCGGATATCGATTGTAAATAATCGATAACGTAACTAGAACAATCACTATCAATAATTGTTTGTGTATTTCGGACGTTCCGGATATCGATTGTAAATAATCGATAACGTAACTAGAACAATCACTATCAATAATTGTTTGTGTATTTCGGACGTTCCGGATATCGATTGTAAATAATCGATAACGTAACTAGAACAATCACTATCAATAATTGTTTGTGTATTTCGGACGTTCCGGATATCGATTGTAAATAATCGATAACGTAACTAGAACAATCACTATCAATAATTGTTTGAGTATTTCGTACGTTCCGGATATCGATTGTAAATAATCGATAACGTAACTAGAACAATCACTATCAATAATTGTTTGTGTATTTCGGACGTTCCGGATATCGATTGTAAATAATCGATAACGTAACTAGAACAATCACTATCAATAATTGTTTGTGTATTTCGGACGTTCCGGATATCGATTGTAAATAATCGATAACGTAACTAGAACAATCACTATCAATAATTGTTTGTGTATTTCGGACGTTCCGGATATCGATTGTAAATAATCGATAACGTAACTAGAACAATCACTATCAATTGTTTGTGTATTTCGGACGTTCCGGATATCGATTGTAAATAATCGATAACGTAACTAGAACAATCACTATCAATAATTGTTTGTGTATTTCGGACGTTCCGGATATCGATTGTAAATAATCGATAACGTAACTAGAACAATCACTATCAATAATTGTTTGTGTATTTCGGACGTTCCGGATATCGATTGTAAATAATCGATAACGTAACTAGAACAATCACTATCAATAATTGTTTGTGTATTTCGGACGTTCCGGATATCGATTGTAAATAATCGATAACGTAACTAGAACAATCACTATCAATAATTGTTTGTGTATTTCGGACGTTCCGGATATCGATTGTAAATAATCGATAACGTAACTAGAACAATCACTATCAATAATTGTTTGTGTATTTCGGACGTTCCGGATATCGATTTTGAAACTCGCAATCAACTGTTAAATCGAACGGTTGAAATCGAACTATCGATAATAATAAATAACGCTTATATAATCTCAACAACCAATCAGGAATCAAGAAAATACTGCCACTACATAAGTAACATTTTCATTAGATTTGGCAGGATGGCGAAACTTTAAGTTCATCACACGTCCCAAAATCGGCCGTGTTTTTATTCTTCACGCTACGAATCATTTAAAAATAAGTATAGTTTACCGACACAGTATAAAAAATATCTCACCTGTTCATATTTCTTTCTTTTCGCCATTTTATTAGTCCTGCGTTTATAATTTTTTTCAGTGTTGTACTAAAAAAAGCTTAAGACTACTTGCTGCGTCTTATTGACATTTCATTACATTACAGGTAAAAATAATACTAAAAAACAGAATGTGATGTTTTAAACGGGTTTAGTGTTTACAGGATTCAACCCCCTCACTCACAATAGTGCATGTACATGTACAATCCAAACCAATAATTTAACAACAGCGAGGTACAGCACTACATTGGCAGTCGTAGCCTGCTTGTGCGGTTAGTGGTGAGTGTTGTGTACATTGTACAACGACAGGTCTTGACGCGTCGGTGAGACAGTGCGGCGTACAGTGCCTCTGTCGCATGAGCCAAATTTTGTAAACGGCTAGTAGCCACTGACAGCCTACCGCCTTTAGAAACGAAAGATGTTAATTTTGTTCCCCGTTTTTCATAACATTTTCTTGAAAATTGGTAACAATGTAGTTGAATAATTATATTAGAGTCCTCAATGATTTAACGAGTATTTTACCAATTTACATTACTGTATATTATTATGTTTATTTATCTTTCTTTTTGTTAAAATTAGGGTGTAGTAGGAACAACAATATTATATTTGGTTTTAGTTATAAAACATTATTTCTTCTTGCTGAAGGGTCTACATACATTATTAATAATGAATAGTCAAAGCTATACTTGATTTATTTTATAGCTTTGTAAGCATTGTGAAAAGCTTTCTGCTTTACACAATAAAGCACTTTTCATTCATTCATTAACACAGAATCCTACCACTTGTAAAGCACTAGCTTATTGCTATTTATATTTATGAGATAATCAGGGTTCTGTGTTTGTTAGTGTTGTATCAAATATTTGTTAACAGCAAATTTCACCACAGCCTCTTCAGCTGTAACATTGTGCCACTTGCTTTTTGGGTTTTCAATTAACGACCCTGGAAAATAAATTATTTAGTCATTCTAGTAAGATACATAGGTCATAAAATTCATTACCATAGAAGGCTGTTTTAGATAGGTTTGAATTGTTCTTATATGTGATTACAAATTATAGCCTACATTAATACTGCGGAACTAGGTAGAGTGAAATTGGCTTAAAATATATGAGAATTAATAGGTGCTAGGCTTGGGGACACGTCATACCCCCGAGGTTTGTTAAAAATTCTATAAGTATTGAAAAATCATAGCTCCGAGGATAACCATTATAAATATGCAAACCTTTTGTTTACAATTTGCTTTATTTATAGAACATGTATATTGGGAAGCATTTCAAGAACATCAGAACATGTACATTCCTTGCTAGATATATCGCCTTGACTGCTATCACTACATACAAATTACTTCACTTAAACCTGTACAATGCAATGCATTCATTAAAAAACAATGAACGTGCATACATCCTTCTACTTTCTTAATAAACGATTTCTTGATAAATATTTTTCTTCCCATTTAACGTGACAACATAATCCGGATTGACTGCTATCACTACATACAAATTACTTCACTTAAACCTGTACAATGCAATGCATTCATTAAAAAACAATGAACGTGCATACATCCTTCTACTTTCTTAATAAACGATTTCTTGATAAATATTTTTCTTCCCATTTAACGTGACAACATAATCCGGAATTAGAAGGTACTTTTCTGCTAGGTATTTTTATTTTGAAATATTTTTTCCCAGCTTTATACTGGCATAGTCTAGCTTATCTTTGTTTTACTAATCATGATGGACAATGTTCGCAATACTAGTTTGCATGATGAAAATTAATTCATAAGAGAAATGATAGAAAAGCCACAGTGGCTAAAACAAGTAAAATGTTTTAACACTGCCCCAAGCACTGAACTGTAATTTGACAAAACCGGGCAGTGAAAGGTTCTCCAAGTCCGAAGTCCGCAGTCGGTGCTCGACACCTGTCCTCCCCCTCCCCCTCCCACTCACCCTTGTAGACGTTACAAGTTGTTTTACTTCACCTCAAAGATCAAGAAAGAAGGGATATTCGTTGCCCTCGCATGTCGATGCTTCCCCACCCAACCCCCTTCCATAGTTTGAAGATGAGTTTAGACTCTAGAATTATTTTGTCACAGACTTTTAGAAACTAGCAACAGTATTCAATTTTACCGCTTCAGGTTTTGAAGAAACTCTTTTGACATTCTTTATCAACGATTAAGTTACATATAAAAATACACCCATCGAGCAGACATGCATCCTCAGCAAATTTCTATACGTTTATTGATAACCTATCTAAACCATTCAAAGCTTCTTTTTAAAATATCAGATTCAACTGTGAAAATTACATGAGATTTGAAAGTGCCACCACTTGGTACTCGGCTGAGAGAAAAGCCTATAGTTTCCATTTTCTTTTAAAATGTTCTTTATAAGGTATCCCTAGATGAGGATTACATTTAAAACGTTTGAGTTGCTCCCAAAATAACCTATTTTGGAGCAGATGCAAAACAGTGATACGCACAAAAAAGTAAATTTTTATTACTTTGCAGGTATACTATGTTCGTTCAACCTCACATAACTCATTCAACAGATATGAAGGTGTATTTACACTTCAGGCTATAATATTTCAGTATTAGTTTGATATAGAGCAAATATTCAAATTACCAAAGTGTTTATTTTTTGAGCTGATGGTGCTAAGAAACCCCATATTTTTTAATAAATTATGTAAATGTAACAATGCTTAAAGCCTAATTTGGGAATAACCCCAACTTTAAAGCCATATTCGGATACATGTGTAATCGATGCGCCTGATCTTTGAGTTTAAACCCCAAAAATATATCATTTACGCGCACGTAACTAACTTCAATTTGATTGGACATTTCGTACGAGTTATCATGTATAAAGGTCACAGACATACTGAATATTAACATTGTACTATATACATTTATTATATAAACTATACATATAATTAATAAATACTCTGTTACCAGATTAATAAAACTTATATAATTATTATATATCTGTGGCACTACAGGTAGGTTATTTTCAGCTGAATGAAATAATGTAGGATGATTTGGGCGCGATATTGTAGTACTTGTTACTGACTAACCGAGTTTAGACAGACTGTTAATTAATTGCCCAACAGCTCAAAAAAATTAACTACATTTATATATATAATATACTAATCTTATATTTGGTCTATTTAGGATCCTTTTAATTAACGTTGGTTCTCAATAGTGCGGACGTTAATCCACACAAGATAAAAAAAATCTCTCATCGAGATCCAAATTCGTAGATTCCAAGTGGGATTACAGGATGTCGCCAACCATCCAGTCAACTATATGTAAATGTTACGATGCATAATATTTTATTTTTTTGATAATATCTGTGGCATTCACATTTCTTTTTAGGATTTTTCAGCTAGCCATCGCTTTTTTTGTTGTGCTATCTAATACAATTAGTTATTGTTAGAGCAAAAAGGATTATTTATATAATAATAACAACATATAACATGTATATATTCAAGTAATTTTATGTTTTCATTCTTTGAAAATGTAAACATTGAAACTTAGGACGTTCATGGGGCATAGCCTGAGGGGATTTTAAGGGAACTTATATGCCTATGTGTTGCATGAGTTTAAGATCTACCTTTCTGTAAAATTCAAACCGTTCGATCAGTATTTTTATTTTACTCTTATATACAAACACAAACATACAGAAACAAATCTTCTTTATGATATTTTAGCCAAAAGTTCTTCGCATGTAAAAATAAGGGGTGAATATAGGCTCTACTGATACAGATATAGTTATTGAATTAATTCTTTTTTGTTTACAAAATGACAAAACACGTGTCAAGTATATATCTAAACATGGCAAAGTAACATATGTCAATTATGGGAGAGGATAAGCATTACGTAATAGAGCTGGCATCGCGTGAGAAAATTAAAAATCTACCAGTTCCACTATTCGAGACTAATAATTCACTTTATTTCGATCCAGCAGTTTATGTGTAAATTAACTTCATTTTCTTCTTCTGAACTGTCAAAATGTAAAGTAATTCGATGTTGACATTTAAAACTGTAAACATTGAATCCCAGGGTATTATATAGCAACCATGTCTTCTGCTTCTAACTGTCAAATTTTTATAGTGTACAGCTGTTGACATTCAAGTAATTTTATGTTTTCATTCTTTGAAAATGTAAACATTGAAACTTAGGACGTTCATGGGGCATAGCCTGAGGGGATTTTAAGGAAATGAGTATGCCTATGTGTTGCATGAGTTTAAGATCTACCTTTCTGTAAAATTTCAAACCGTTCGGTTCAGTATTTTTCGCGTTTACTTGCCACAACAAACAAACCCACAAACATACAGAAACCACCTCTTCTTTATGATATTATAGATGTGATGATGAGCCGAAACATGTTGAAATAAAAATGTTTCAAAAAGGGGACTTGGTATGTTTAATACAACTTGATTGTTTTATTCTATTAGTAGCCGTAATTGATAGACTGAACTTAGTAAGAATATACAGGGTGAGTTTTTAAAGTGATCCAATAGCTATCCTTTTAATTAAATGACTTCACACACTTACCCTTTTAAATTTGGAACTTGCTCAATATTAAGTTTCATTCAGGAATACAATTTCAGAATTCAATATGGCCGCTATTTTCCAAAATGGTGGCTAACTTCAAAATTTCCTATGGAACACCCTGTATTTTATTTTGTTTTTAGATTCTACTCTTTAAGATAAAACATTTTGGTTATTGGGTGTTTTTCAATATCTCTTAACGGTTGAGAAGCTAGGAGGACTTAAAGTTTTGTTTCTTTGATATGAGGTTTTTGCCTGATCCAGTAGTTAACATTTGAATATCGTGATTTGGCAGCTACTGGAAGGGAAAATAACTTCCAAGTTCAAACATTAGGTAGGTTTTTTAATTTTTGTTGCTTCGTAGACCAACGATTCAAAATACTTATTTGTTTGGCGTTTTGAGCTGATTTTAACGGTGATAGTCGAACCATTTTATAAATTTATCGTTTTGTCAGAAAATTTTAAAAAAAGCCCATAACATTACAACTGTTATTTTACAGACATATGTAGGTGGTGTTGTATATTATTTGGGACCATAAGCACTATAGGCGTACTTAAAAGTTGAATCAAAATAGTTTTAATTATTTTTGAGAAATTTAGATTTTCACGTTACTAAGGGGTTTAGGGGCGATCCTACCTTAAAATAAAATATTTGTAATGTTACACGGTGGATATATACGTAAATACCAAATTTTATCTGAATTGGATCAACGTGTAGGCTATGGCTTTGAATACATTGAAATACACACAAATACAGACATTTAGACATCGCTTGGAAAACCACTTTCCGGTTTAGGGGGACCCCAAAACTGATATATCCACTGAAAACTCAAATTCGAACATTTTGACCAAACTTCTCATACAAATGTATGCGCAGGTCACCTCAATTAACGGTATTGCAGGCTCCTAGCTTTAGATATAGTGCAGTTCTGTATTCTTTGTGCAGGACAGTTTTGAGGGGTTGATGATACGGGGGACATTGGTGTGACTTTATATCAGTCACTCCTTTACACCTCACGTCGGCGACGTGTTCCGAAAACATTGCTGGTTTATCTCACAATGATATCAAATCGGCTGTACGAGAGTGACGTCGCTACCTACGCACTACGCATCGTCGCGTAGCCGTGCACCCTGTACATACCGTGTCCAGTGTCCACCCTACCCTTGGCCTTGGTGATAGGATGTGCTTCCACTGTCGATCAGTCTGCACCTGATGCAAGTTAAAGTCAAATCATTATTACTGTCGCAACTCATTTACATGCATGAAAACGTCAATTATAACAAGCAAAGTAGGCCTAGGCCAAACTTTAATCGGTCAAATCGATCCATTGGATTACAATGCTCAATAAATTCACTTACAGTATAAACATTAGTATCTAACAAAATTATTTTCATTTTTTTCTTAAATCCATTAGGTTTTCAGTCAAATCAACACACGACAAATCAAACATGCCTACTTATAGTGTTCTTTAAAGCGGTAAACCTGCATACTCTTTCTTATGTTAATGTTACGGAGATAAGCAAATACTCTAACTTATCAACAGGTATTGATTGATAAATCTTGTCATATACTTGTACTATTATTGCCATATTACTGAGGTGGAAATTCGCTGAGTACGCAGGTCTGCTGCGACGGGGGTATTTGTATTTAAGTTAATATGCAATTAAATGATTTTTCGCATGTTGGGCATATTATTGATTTATTGACCTGTATTTCCTTTAAACAAAATCAAACTAACACATTTCACAGTAAATTAATTCATATTACTTCCTCTACGACAAAAGTCAGTGGCAGTGTACTGTAATCACCGTCAGTATAGTCACTGAAACAAATCATTGATACCTAAGAATCACGGTATCAGCGAAAAGTAACAGATATTTCCATCATTACTGAGACTGACAGGTGAGAACGCTATTTCTCAAATCGATGTTACCGACCGGTACAACACTTGAAAGGGGGCTTGGAGGTGTGGGGAGGGGCGACAACTGCGAGTGCGACGTAGCCTGCCAGGGGTGGAAGAGGGATGGGGGGGGGGTGTGGATGAGAAACACTCCTTGGGAAGAAAACAAATGAATTTGGAGCTCTGTATGTTTGAAAACTCTTCGTCAGAGTTGCAGAGAAATCTAAAATGCTTAATGTTTAATGTTCAATATCTAATTTTTCAAGTCGTTTTGTTACTTATCTACCCGCCATTACAAAACAAGAAATGTCGCATCAGCAATTATGACCCTCGAATAAATAGGGTAAAACTATTTAATGTTGACCATTATAATTATTATCATAACCTATATAAATTTACCACTAGACATTTAATTTGCACTCGACATTATAATTCGAAACAAATTGAACAAGACAATGGTACCTACAAGAAACTATCATATATGCTATCATAAATATTTAACTAAATATGTGCGACTCGTGCTCAAAGTGTCCCTGCAGCTCTCAACAGAAACTATTCCACACTTGCCTGTGGCTCGTGCGGAAAAATTTCTCCTGAGTGCAGAAAAGTGGCATTTTGCACAATTGTTGCATAAATAATTATCTCACGGATTTTAATTAAAAAGTTTTCCTTGTGGAAAACACGTTGAAAAATTAAAACCCCTTTTTACACCCTTAGCCCTTAGAGTATGTTATGTGGAACAACTAACTAACTATCCCCTGAACTTGACCAAATCATCTATCTCCAGGGCTAGGGAATTTTAACCAAATATTTGTCAGAAGTAGGCCCTAATATGGTTATAAAGGCTATTTAATGCTATTAGATAGCGTGTAGATAGCAAAAACATTGTTTTTCCCCATAAATAAATAAAAAAATACCCAGGTTTTAGGTATTTACCCCGGGCCTCATTTTATATTTACCTACCCACTGAGTATTTACCCGACCCACATCACTACTACTAAAAACTTCCATTCCCAAGCTTTCATTTGTACAGCGTGGCGAATCCTGTCGTCGTCCCATTTTTGTTAGACAGTAAAAAAAAGCTTTCCACAACTTGTAGTAAATAGATGAAATTTGTTTAATAACCGTACACTATTAGTCATAAACTTCAAGACTTAATAATATTTCAGATGCGTGAGACTGTCTGTACTAATCAATAAATAAAAAAATGAGTATAGGAGCAAACTATAAGGGTATAGTTTAAAACTATTAAAATAAATTTAATATCACCCCATTAAAATTACTATAGCCATTAACAGATTAAAGATTCACATAATTATTGATTATAAATGACTCAAGTATAAAATAATAACATCACAGGAGACTTGCAACAAAGACAATTACTCTAATATTGAAATATAAATTGTCTTTGCTTGCAATTAATTCTCAAGTCATTTTAAACCCCGCGCCACAAGTGGCACCGGATATTGTATCCCTCCGCCCCGAGGAGATGCTCGGCGCTGCCACCAGGCTCGCTCCGGTCAGCGCCTCTTTTACAGCGAACATGCCTTCGTTTGAACCAGCGTTACGCGGTTATTTATTGAAATAAAATTTTTATTTTTTGGAATTGATACTACGCTAGGGCAGTACATTGCCACTTTAAAAAATAATACTTATGGGTCTTTAATTATTAAGTTTTTAATTCATATGCAATTTTCTGGGGCTCAAATGGTAATTATCTCAGTATAAAAGGAGAAAATAAAAAAATAAAAATGTAGTGTCCTAGATAATTACATTACCTTTAATTTGACACCTCAAGCATATTTTTACGACAGTCGAGTGACCTGTAATGATTGTTCAAAATTAACATTGTTCTTATGGGACTAAAATCCAAGATGGCGGAGGTACTGCAGACTCTTAAGACAAAGTTTCACTTTGAAGTCACCCGACGAAGGACGGTCCACAGTGACGCGATCCCAGCGATTTTAGCGACGGTCGCGACCTAAGACAAACTGATTTGAATTTTCAAATTACGCTGTTCTCGCGCCACTACGTCATCTATGTAGGATGCTCTAATGCAATTACATAGGCCCCCCTAATTTAAATTTTTGATCTTCCAAATCGTGTCTCCCCCATCGCCCACGTAAGACTGAGCCTAATTCAGTATTGACCTGCCTGGGGATTTCCTCCGGGTTTCATATTTTGTTTTTTTCTCTCTATTATTGTATATGGGAACATACTCTGGGGACACTCCTCTCAGGTAAGAAAATTCTATTGCTTCAGAAGAGGGCAGTGAGATTGCTGAGTGGAGCCCAGTATCTTGATCACTGCCGGCCTCTGTTCCACCAAAACAGAATTATGACAGTGTACACACTGCCGGCCTCTGTTCCACCAAAACAGAATTATGACAGTGTACAATGTATATATTTTTCCATGTTTCCTAGAAATTAAGACAAACGAATTGAACCTATTAAGAAATAGCCATTTCCATGATTATGAAACAAGGAATAGTTCTAATGTATCCACCAGCAGGGATAGGTTGAGTAAATCTATAAGTTATTTCCCTGTTTCAGGTAAACGATTTTTTAACCATTTACCCACAGATGTGAGGAGAGATACATTTGTCTTTGCCAAAGTTTAAGTCAGTGATTAGAGACTGGCTCCTGATTAATCCTTTTATGACATAAACGAATTTTTTGATGCACGACCACCAGCATCACCTAGATAAATGGTGTGCACAGCATGGCTTGAATCACATGATATTTTGTTTATTATTTAATAAATAGACTGTTTATTTTTCCGTTTGTGCATGGTTTTTCTAATTCTAAGTAGTACTTGCATGTACTTTGCTATTGCCTGGTTGTGTATAGTGTGGATTTATCCAGGCTTATGTATGTTTTGTGCCTGGACTGTTAATTTATTTTACAAATTTAAGCACTTATTTGCATATTCCTACTATTCTTTGTACTTATGTTTATCCTTGTATATAATGCATGATGTACAAATGTTTTTAGCCTGCCTGAAGCATAGTTTTAGCTTAAGCAAGATGGACTTTAGTATATATAATTTTCACTAATGTATTGACGAGCCAATTGTAACAACTTACTTAAAACAAATAACTCATTTAATCTGTGTCTGATTCCAAATACTAGACAGTATATTGAAATTAATATGGGAGCTGCGTAAATATTCTAAATGTATGTAAAAGTTGTTATCATATACAGGGTGTTCATTAAAGTCGGGGACAAACTTCGAGAGGTGATAGTACTCATCAAAATAAACAAAAAATTACCTATAAACATTTGTCGAAAAATCCTTCGTTTAGCCGCTAGCCGCCATTTTGTATTTTTACAAAAAACGATATATATCAAGAACTATTTAAGTTACATAAACCAAACGGTACTTTGGTGAACGAAATCCGTTCACGGATAACCGAGAAAATGCAGGTTTAATGATGCCGCGACTCAGTTAAAACATAAAGTTAATAACTTTTGTTAATACATAACAGAACGCCAAAAAATTTCCGTTAACCAGTTAATAACTTTTGTTTTTAACATAAAAATGTTATTAACACGATTTAGTTATCCAACAAATCTGATCAAAGGAAATGTTTTGTTATCAACAAATGTTATTAACAAAGTTAATGGTCTCTTTTGCGCGTTAACTTTTGTTAATAACGTTTTTTGGGTCATAGCTACAAAAGGAGTCGTCAGTTCAGTATAACTTCTATTTTTTGTTATTTTTTTGTGATTGATTAACAAAATCGCACTATCAATTTATTAATGCTTGTATTAGCTAGCAAAGATCACGATCGTCTTTTGTAAATATTTAACATGTTAATATTAAAAGTTGTTATTATTTTCAGTATTAGGTCTCCTTTGTAAGAAAACAAAGCACGAGCTAAATAGTATTTAAATTGTATTATTATATGTTTCTGTGCATGAAATCAAGATGGCGGAAATGTTTTTTCAAAAATAAACAAAAAAATACAAATTTGTCGAAAACTGTTTAATTTTGTTAATAAAAAAGTTAATAACTGTAAACTTTTGTTTTTCACGGTGTAAAACAGGTTTAGAATACGGGCCCATGCGCCACCGCGGAGCGGCCGTGGCTAAGAAGCGGAGTTCAGCTGGCACAACGCGGCTTCTTTGCGTTCACTAAAAAACTGTTAGATTTGAAATTAAAATTCCAATCTTTTTTGTGTCTTGTAGAAATTTTATAAAGTTAATGGGTTTTGTGTTATTTTAATTAAAAGATTTTTAACCGCCACCATTTTGAAAATATAAAAGCAAATTAAATGATACTTTGAGAATATTTTTCCCTTTGGCCAATAAATATGTGTGCAAAGTTTGGTTTCTGTATCTTAAATAGTTCTTAATGTATAACGTTTTTATAAAAAATACAAAATGGCGGCTAGCGGCTAAACGAAGGATTTTTCGACAAATGTTTATAGGTAATTTTTTGTTTATTGATGAGTACTATAATCCCTCGAAGTTTGTCCCCGACTTTAATGAACACCCTATATATATGTATTTTGGTATATTGCCAGGGTATCTTTGCTGCAACGTTTAACTTTGTCACTAACCACCTTACATAATATAAGTTGTTACGGATTAGAATTGACAAATGTGATCAGTCACTTTGCGTCGAAGGCGTTAAAATAAAATACTGTGTGGTTCCCTTACAGTTTGAGAATATTCAACATCATAACTTTAAGGAGAATGAAAATCCTTAGGAGATAAATAATATTAATTAATTATTAGAGTGTACTCCCTAACCCCCAAGTGCTGAGTTTCTCAAAGTGTGGTCCGTGAAAAACATTCTTATCAAATTTATTTTTAATCACTCACATTTAACTCTCGTGCAGCATAGCCTGGGGGTTTGTATATGACGAATATAATTTGACAATTTTTTGGCTACTTACTGAAGTTAAAGTACCAGAACTTAAGAAACTTAGAACTTAAGTTTTAAATAATTTTACTATCTCCATTAAAACCAACTAAAAAATCTGAACAAATTAGTATGTTTTATCATTTAGTCTACGACCAAGTGTTCCAGAAAAAGTTAAATTGACTGTCCGTGGTAAACTCAGTACGTTTACTGAGAGTGTCCAGTGTTTTTGTTTTGAAGAATATTTAAAAATCAATTTAATTTAAACGACCAAGAGTTTCACGATGAAGCGTATAAAAAATACATCAACAGAAAGGGTTATTTTCAACGTGTAATTTACTTACTTACAAATAATACTAGAACACTTAGTATAACAAATAATTTCTAGATACTTTAGTTTTATTCCATCCGAACCTAATTAATGAGACTTTTCTTTTTTCCACCATTTCCATTTGCTCATCCCTAATGACTTTGTTGGATGGTTAATACTTTGTTAGGCGTAAAAACTTAATTGAAATACATTTGCCCTGGGTATTCCAAATGACTGGACGCAGTGGCGTGGATACAGTTTTTTCATGGGGGGATATAAATACCCCCCCACCCCCAACCACCGAGTGAAAACCATTTTTTCGAACAAATGAAATAACAATGACATGAAGTTAAAAGGTTTATTCATAACACCGTCAAAATTTTCACAATATTAAATTTTTTCCTTATATCATTGATAATTTAATGTATATAGAATAGATAGTTTTCAATGCTTTTACTTCTTGGAACTACAATATTGACTTAAGACAATTTATTCTACCTTTTTTCCTAACACTTTTTTCCTATCGTTACCAATACCACAACAATTTAAAGCTGTCTCGTCACAGATAAAGTCACCGTGACTTTAATTAATCACTTTCGGATTTTCTTTTAGATGCGATTTACACTACTTTTAGTGTTTATTATAATGAAACAAGTGAAAAGTAGACAAAACCCGAATGCTGAACACAAAACGCAGAGGGTGCGGAAAATATATGAGATAATACGTCATACATCACAAACAACTGTAAAGATCTCAACTGTTTAGGTTAGACCTACAGTATAGGTAAGTTATAAGATTTTGCGGCTGAGCGATCTTGATGGCGGGAGGGATGACCGGGAGACCAGTTGGGGAAGATTTTTTAATTCGAATACTCTCTTATACTACATGCTACATTCAACATGCTATATTCAGTAACATCAACGCACTGCTTTTTTCTATTATTTGTTATTGCGTAGCGATATTTCAGGATGTTTTTGTTTTGAAATTATTAGTAAAGGTGATCGTTATGGGGGGGATATATCTCCCTTATCCCCCCCCCGTATCTACGCCACTGACTGGACGTCTCATGAAATGAGATCTCTAGACATAAATGTAGACCGTTGGCAGAGAGGCGATGCTAGTCCGTGTCAACTTTGTCCAATCACGAACCAGATCGCAAAAGTATATTCCAATTCTTTTTTCAACACCTTTCTCCTTTTCTAAGCCGATTTCTTCTTCCCGCTTCCTTCGTTTTCTTTTAACCAATCACACACCAGAATCTCCCTTATCACCCCCCACCCACCCCCTCTCCTTGATTTCCTCGGTGGTTCAGTCGGTCTTTTCTAGAGCTATTTCTAATTCGATCGCCGCACAGTCTTCATCGAAAGACGAGAACATGAATGAGTGAGTATTTTATCGATTGTATTTTCAAAGATAGTACTTATTTATGATAGATTTTGCAAACAAGTTCTTAGCGCCTTTAAGTTCCCTTTGTAACTTGTATAGCCGAATTTATGTTTTGAAGTTTTAATTTTATGTGAATTTAAACCTTTTTGTTGAGAACATTTTTTTAAGTGGCGGGGGTTGATGAGTAGGTATATTAAAAGTTTCATGATGTTGTTTTTACAGATCACATCAGTAGAATAAATAATAGGTTAGGTGCCTTAGCTGCCAGTGGATCCTGGTGTATTAGTCCTTAAAGCAGACATCGCACACAACGTACTGCTGCTATTACCTTGGTAATACACCATGGCCTAGTGAAAATTCATATAATCATTTAAGATAAACATTAGCCCAGTTTACAATTTTTTCTATTAATATTGTTTTGTAATAGGCTATACAAAATATCATTTTATATTAAATTAGTGTATTTATCAACTCCCACACGTTCTTGCACCACTACAGAAGAAATTTGAAACTGCTTCTGATTAAAAAAGAATATTATAGGGTTCAGGATTTTTTCAAGTGTTAAGTTTATCTTTTTTTATAAATGTTTTATTTATATGTAGTGTTTTAAGTGTTATTCATATACTCCTAAGAAGTATTATATTGACGAATTGTCCATGCTTTTGTAAGTTTCATGACAATAAAAGATTTTGATTTGATTTGATTTGATTACACCACTGATTGTATCGTTTTAAAACTTGAACTTGATTGAAGGGTTATGTTATGATTTAAACACTTTAAATTTTTAGTTACAAAAAACAATAAATAATAACATAAAATATGTGGGTCTACAATAGCCTAATAAGTTGAGATTAGTGATGTGGGAGGGCAATATTCCTAGAGGAAGGGAACTTATAAAATGGGAAAATGAATATATCCTTGGAGTCAAAAAGTGGGATTTTTTTTGAACTTTCACATTTTCACACCTACTTACCTGTTAGGAACATTGAGATTAAGTTAATTTAGAGATAATTATACAGCCAACATGAACCTCCTATTTAATAATAACCATCCTTCACCTTGCTGAGAGTAACTAGTACCTTATCTTTCGGCTCGTAGCAGCACCAATTAAGCACATCCACATTTAAACCGCAGTCCCCATTTGTACAACTCTCCCCTATGCTTTTTATGGCCAAATAAGAGCTTCTCAGATGGTGGTCTTTTTGGTGTAGTGGTCTAAACCGTTGATCTGAGGAGTGTAATGGTTGAAGCCGTTTGGATGGACGAGGGTTTCGAATCCCAACCACGAGAGATCCCAATTTGGCTTGCAAATGTGTTTTGTGTTTTCTTGTTTATACTTAGTATTTTAAAAACCCCCACCACTCGGAGGGTTAATCACATTTAAATGTGACATGGCACCCCGAAATTCCAGAAGTATTAAAAATTATTGACTGGAATCTGCAATTCATTGATGTTGGTTTTCAGGTTGAGAAACGAGAGTGAAGAAGATGAGACCTTGTCCAAGAAATGTGGTGCTAATTTGGAAAAGGTATGTTCATTTAAAATTTTCTCTTTAGTACAAACACTATATAGGTAAAGGGAAAATTCCTCAAGTGGGTAAGGAAGAACACAATGACACTCTAGCCCTAAAGTCACGTCCCATAGTCCAGAGTTTTTATGATTTAGTAGATTATCTGAATTAAAGAGGTGAGTGCATAAAGGGGTTATGTGACAAAATGCAAAAATTCCAGCTGTCAGAGCGAATGAAGGAGTTATGTGTTGAACTATTTCTTAAAGCTGACTCCTGCTCTATAGAGATTTACTGAGATACCAGGGCATGAAAGAGGTATTTTTTTACAACATTTGTAATGTGTAGGGAATGAAGGGGATATGTAACATAAATTAGTAAATACTTCTAATCTACTCAAGTTACAAGTGTTTTTCTAAAGAAATGAAGGTGTTATGTTACAATAAATCACACCTACCCCCTTCATGCATTTATTTAATTATATTAATATACTTACTTTTAGTAAATAAAGGAGTTATGTTACACAAAAACCACACATACCCCCTTAACACTTAAAACGAAACATCGGTCAAATTGACCGATCGGTAATTTTACTACGTAATAGTGGCTAAACTGCTTGACCTTGACGGCTGTCATCCCCAGTACCTTCCCCCCAAACCCCTCTCCGTAATATTTGGTAATTTCCAACTAGTTGGCGCGACGTTGTCGTACGTATTAGACGCATTTTGTGAATACGGTCGGTCAGATTTACCGCGTGTTTCGCTTACCGGCTGGCAATCGTCGGTCAAATATACCTTGTATTATACCTGTATATATACCTTGTATAATCGGTAAAAGGCTGTGGTAAAACGCAACAAACAAAAGAACACCTGCTAGAAATAAAATAACATCTATATTACCCGCTATGAGACCACCAGCTCTGGCCTTGGGCAACAATCCTATACAGATTTTTTCCCGAGGCCAGAGCTGGTCGTCTTGGAGTGTTGAGTTTGTTGAGTTGAAAAAAAAGTTTCATTTTTTCTGTCACATGATCTTTACGTAATAAATATGATTTGTCATAAAGTGTTGTAAAACATCATTTGTTACTCACGTGATTGCCAAGTGATACATAAAAACAACAATAAACACACTAAACAGCAATAAAACACAGTGACGGTCAAATTGACCTTATGTTTCTCTTAGCGTTTTAAAAATTATGTTTCGTTATAAGTGTTAATGCCTTCAAAAGTAAGGTAGTTGAATATTAAGAAAGAATATGTATTTGTCAAATTACTGTACATAATCCTTTTACACGGTACAAATTGCAATTTTGCACTGAAGAAAATAGACATGTGTGAATCATACCTCCTTCATGCATCAGTCAGCTGTTGATTGCCAAATTACCTGGTAACATAAAGGTTGTTGATGTTTATAAATAAAGTTGTGGTCAAACTATGTAACATAGGCACAAAAAGATTGAGTTAATTCAAGCCTCTTTCAAGAGAGGTTTAGGAGCTCCTGTACCCAACCAAGACAAGTCCAAAAAAAAAGCTCCAGAAAATGTAGTGGCTTATACTATTCAGCATATTCCAAGTTTTCCTGCCGAGGGATTCACACCACTCGAGGAATAAAAATATTCACGAATCGCGAGGAATGCCTTTCTCCATCACTATCCATTCCAATCATGCACAAAGTATGCCTCGAAAGTGTCTTGCTGATAATGTAGATTAATTAAAATGTTGGTATCATAAATATGATGAGTTAAAAAAATATTTTATTTGATTTTTCTTCAATCCCTTGTCTTTTTATAGATAGATGAATCCCAGAACACAGATAATTCACACACAAAAAATAAAAAAAGATCAGTTTTTTTATATTATCAATTGACTCACTGCATTAAATTCCAAGAGACCTAATTTAATTTCATGGAACTTCTAGTTTAAATAAATAAATCCAAATGGAAAGCTATTGATCTCCATTTTAAATTATCCAAATATCATAAACATGCATACTAACGAAAACCTTTATTTTCCAAAAATGCCTTTTTTGTAAAAGAAAAATAATCCTTTCCATGTATTTTAACTTTGTTTACAAATTCCCACCACTTAATTAAAAAGGTATTTAGTGCAAGGATGTACAAATATATTTTGAAGTAAATATTGTGGTACTTTTCCGTTATATCGACCACAGATGAATAGGCATAATAAAAAGTGGAATGTGTGTTTGGTGACATTATATAATGAAAATTAAAAATATTTTGAACGAAATGACAAACTTGCTACTACTTTTGCTGTTGATCACGTGATTGCTTTGCCACTCAGAAGTCAGCGATGTCGGTGAAGAGCGTGGTCAATGGATCCTTGCCCTCAGTCCCCATGCAGTGCTCTGCGGAGTTAAGTTAGGGTTTTTTGATATTTTGTTGTTGGAAATTGCCTGATATTTATCCTTTAAAGATTGCTCAACAATATTCTGCTACTTCCAAGAACCCCAATGTAACTTGACGGTCAATTTATAGGTGTGGTCAGTATAACGGAAAAGTACAGTAAATGTTGTCTTATTATGATCAGTTTATTTTTCTTAAAAAACACCCAAAAAATGATCTTGATGTAAGAACTATTTTGTGAAAAATAAAATAAGGGTAAATAGTAAGTAAGGGTAGTTCTTGCTACCCTTACTTACTATTTGCCCATATTTTATTATTTTGAAAGCCTAGACACCTAGATAATTATATAATCACTTACCAAATGAATGGCAATTGCCTTTCAGGTGTCAGTTATATATTCCTCACAGGAACCGGTTTCGGTCCATCACAGACCATCATCAGCCTACTAAACATTGTGTCATGTGATACCTGTGTTTAATAGGCTGATGATGGTCTGTGATGGACCGAAACCGGTTCCTGTGAGGAATATATAACTGACACCTGAAAGGCAATTGCCATTCATTTGGTAAGTGATTATATACATATTTTATTTTTATTTTACTAAGTTTTAGCGAATTTCCCATAGGGAAGAAGCTATTTACCCTTATTTTATTTTAGTTTTTAAAATAACTTACTTACCCTTATTACTTAATAAGGAAAAATAAGTTATTTTAAACTGTTTACTTTATTAAGTAGTTATAGAAAAACCAATGTTTTCAGGACCCGCTAAGTAACGTGAACATAGACCCAACTAATCCTGTGAGTCCTAATGATGGGTCGCCCTTAAAAGCTGCAGAAGAAAAGCCCGAAACTATGACCATGTCAGCTGACAGTCCAAAGCAGGCGCCCATCTGCTCCATTGATGACCATCTCGTTAACAATGACCCAGCTAAGACAACGGTATGGAATACTATTTTAGGTTCAAATGTAAACTCCAACCTTGAAGTTTGTGTAGAGTATTCAATATCATCAACACAAACAAATCATGAGGAGCTCGAAAATTCAACTCAAGGTAGTGAAAAGAAAAGTAGTTATATGAGTGAAACTGAAAGTGACAACTCCTGCAAAGTTGGAAGTAGCAACAGGATTAGTAGTTCCGATGATAGGAAAACCAAAAGAAGTGGCTTTAGGGTACCTAACTTACCTCTTAAAAGGAGGAAGAAAATGTCCCCTAAAAAGCCTTATAGTAACAATACAGTAGCTTCAACTCAAAGGAATGATAAAAATTGTAATAGTTCAACCCAAAATAGTAGAGACAAAAACAAGATTGTGGAAGGAAGTAAACAAGACTTTGTATCAGGAATGGTTGTGTGGGCCACCTATGGAAGAAAACCCAGCAGATATATTGGTAAGTAGACTATTCTTGGATATTGTTTCCTATAATGTATATATATTTTTTTAATAGATCATAATACAAATATTCGCTTAATTTTTATTTATTGAAGATTTTAAGACTATTTTGAGGTATTAAAAAAAATATTTCTTTTGTCTGGATGATCTTTTTCATAATTAATTACATTTAATAATTAATAATTAGTCAATAAATCCAATACATTGAAAAATCCACACAATATACACTATTTACTGCTAAAACATAATGAAAATAAACACACATAAACAAAAATTTCAACAAACAAGGTTAGCTAAAGTGAAAACAGAAGGCCGTAATGATGTATATAAGCGTAAGCAGCAGTACAGGAGCGAACAAATACTGGCCAAAGTCGCCTAGCAACGGATTTCAGTCATTAAATATTCCAACAAAGCCGCCATATTGGTTTTGTGAGTGCATAGAGACAAAAAAATCACCATGCACTCTATTGGTTGTTTTGCAAACTACAGTGCAGTGAATGTGGCGAAATAACTGATTGCGTCTAAAGGCATTAAGCTGTGTCGTGCGACCCTACTGTACTGTGTCTAAAGGTGCTAGCCGCCCGGTAAGAGTTAATATTTGTTTAGAAACATCATGAAAATTATTATAATACTTAAATAAAATGAAGGTATTTTAAGCAATTGTGAACTGTTTCTAGGAGTGGTGATTCCATCAATCCCAAGACTACAAAACCATTCTCCCTATCATAGGAATATCTTCTGGTTTGCAGATCGTACAGTTTCTAGAGTAAGTAGATTTTACGTTCTCTTAACTGCACATTAGTATAAGAAGAATGTACCGTTTTGTCAACATTTTCAAATATGAGTTAAAAAAAGTTAATTCTGAACATCCCCTGTTTCAAAAATATGGAAACGATTTTTACATCCATTCTCAACTCTAGGTACTTTGAAATTACAGAATATCTTGTTTTACATTTAATAGTTTTAAATAAAAAATATACAGCTTTCAAGTAACTCGTATCTATAACTTCTGTTGATGAATTTTGTCTATTTTTTACTATTGTATATTTTTAAATTCACATTTTTTAATATATTGATAGATTTGATGCACACTTTGTTTTTTTTATATCAGGGTATCTAGGAATCGGGAAAACCGGGATAAGTCAGTGAATTTAAAACCGTATGAAAAAGTCAGGGAAAATCAGGAAATTTCTGGATTGGTCAGGGAAACCAAACCGCCCAAGGAAATAGTTATTTTGTAAAGAACTTCCTGTGGGACGAAAACTGCGAAAAACAAGGGGAAGGGATGTGCAACAAAAAAAATTTTGGGAATGAGGTTATTGTTGCACCAACGAATGTCGAATGAGCCGTCGTCATAGCAACGACAGGCAGCAGGGTGGGTCGGTGTCTGTGTTCAGGTGTGGTGACTTCGATCTTGCAAAACTGGTAGCATTGATAACCTGTTGGTGAGTTAAGTAGGTGAGTTAAGTAGAATGGTCAGCCACTGCTGTTCTACGTTCTGCTTGTCTGGACGTTTGCCGGTTTTTCCAGTATGCACACTCCCAATTAAAATAATTTTATTTATTTGTACATTTTAATTTTAAAAACTTGTGTTTTTTGGAGTTTTTAATGTATTTAAAAATTAGCCGAAAGTTGCCAGGGGAAATGCTGCATCGAATATGGAAAAGTTAGAGAATGACTTGCTAGACACCCTGAACACTAGTTTTTTTTAGATACACTGGTTCAAATAAGTGTCTGTTATGCAAGAAAAAAATGTTGCAAAATAAGTAGTCTACAACACTACCATCTGATACAAACAAGGTTTTGTGTTATATACAGCAGAACTCTGTTTATCTGAATTAAATAGAACTGAGCTATTCGGATGAATGAATTTACTTTAGGATATGAAAAAAAAATTTAGTACTTAACCCATTCCCGTCGGGCAGAACGGTCGACGCTTGAGGCCACCCGAGCTGAACGAAAATCGAGCCTCGTTAACTACGACTGCGCGTCACTATTAGCGTGAAAGAATTAACAGTAACTTCATGAAATATATGTTTTTATTTCTTTGCCCTGTTTCTTATAACCTTTAACTGTGTATACAATCACTTTTAGCAAGAAAAAAATTATTACTGTACTTTTTAGCCAGTTCCAAGCTGATTCTAAAAAAGGGTACTGCGTTTCAAATGTTTATGCTCTTGGTAAAAATTAAAATATATTAATATATTTTAGCTATACAAAACGGCGAATAGCACTTGAAACACTAGAAACAACATAGGATTTGTATTTAATACATTTTTGGGATCTTATGGTTTTAAAGAATCATAAAGCTCTAAAAATTATTTTAATTCGCAACATTTTATTAACTAAATGTATTAACTATTATTAACTTATTTTTATTAACTAAAATATAAACTATAAACTATTTATTATTAAATCTTCAATATAAATTATGTGTCACGCGTTATGTTCACTACACGACTGGACAGCGAGTGCCTGCAAAGCACGTAATACTGCACGCTACACAGGCTTCTACAGTCACTTCTAGAGCGGACGGTACCCAGCCCCTTACTCGGTTTTGTGAAACTCAGTTTAGTGAAATAGTTGAATTTTATAACATACTCGGTTTTGTGAAACCTCGGCGTAGTGAAATTTCGATATTTATTAGATTTTTAGCCTTACTCGGCGTAGTGAAAACTCGGGTCTGTGAAACGCTCCCTCGAAATATAAGCAGGCAACGCACATTGTTTGCTCATAACCACCCCGCGGCCAGCGCCACGGGACGCACAGCGCAAGTCATTAGACATCTGTCTAGCGAAATACGCTGACGTACAGAGTACGTCATTAGACAGGAATCGGTTAATGGAAAAACATGATTTTCCTACAACCTCTTGATACAAGGTACATTATGCGCTGTTAGCAGAACGTATAAGTAGTACCAGTGGATATGAGATCATATCCACCCTAGTGCGGCAAAGTAACCGGCCAATCACAAGGGTTAAATGCTCCAAATCTATTGAAACTAACCAATAGCATGCCCTAAACGCTCAGTCAGCTGATTGACGGTAGTTGTTCCTAGAACATTAACTTCCGGTTTTGTGCAATGAAACTGAGGTTATCGGAAAGCTAAAAGTTATGATTACAATTATCCCAACAGGAAAACCAAACATAACCTGAATTACTTTTATTGTAGGAAAAATCTTGTGTGTAATACGAGTGTAAACTGTCATGGCCGCACTGGACGTTCTGGCAACAATTAGCTGACGCTTTGTGCTGTCATATGAACCTCTCGTGGGATATGACATCCTTTGAGCTCTTATTTACACAAATAGCTATTTTGATACAGTTTTTAATGTAATAATTACAATAACCAACACTTTTTAATATAATAATAACAATAACTAAATCTCAAACCTTTGCTTGGAGCCCCTACGCAGCATTGTCTCGTTATGCGACACACATTCTTACATTTCCATGCCTTTGCTTAACGTTCCTACGCAGCAGCAGCGTCAGGCTGTGCTCCACGCAATCTTATACAGTGGAACTTGGTTATAACGTCATTGAAGGGACCACACAATTAATGACGCTATATCCGAGTGACGCTATAAAAGAGGTTACATAATTTTAATTTAAAACCGAGGAAAAATAGGGAAACACACTTTTTACATGAAATTACGACATTTAATGAAGGTAATTTGAAATACACCGTAAGTTTATGTTTATGACTGACTGACTACTCTACTATATAAAAAATCGAATTTGAAAATATTGCAATGAAGTTCGGCTTGGTGAATTCAACTGTTGGTTCGATTTTAAAAAACAATCCCGAACACACGTCTGTTATCTTACGTCCCTCCTCACACGCTCTTATAACTCACACCTTTTCTTCAGCAAAACCTTTCTCTTAACACTTGCCATTTTTTTCCAATACTGTATTCGTAAATTAAAATAACGAAAAACAAACTGTATAAGATACACTGAACTAACAATATCTACACGAACTGTAGGTACGTACGAATGGCATCACAGTGCTTTGATGCGACGTGAGTCACTGACACTGACCTTGATGACCGGCGACAGCGGATATAGGGTTGGGGAGGGGGTTGGGGTGGTTAGCGGTAAGACAGCAATAAAATGCCGTTTCTAAAAATAGAATGTAGCTAAACAATAGCCGTAGCCCTCACGTTGCATAGCCGTAGCCCTCACGTTGCACCACCGACCAAACTTTCTCTATTTAGCTATATGTTGCCTTCATCTCGGCCCGATTTTCTTGACGTTATATACGAGGTTTGAGAATTTACTGACGATATATCCGAGGTTTTTTCCTATGTAAATACATATAGTTTGGCGGGACCTAAAAATAAATGACGTTATATCCGAGTTGACGTTATGGCCGAGGCCGCAATAACCGAGTTGCACTGTATTTCCACACCTTTGCTTAGTAGCAAAGGTTCCACACCCTAAGTAGCAGTATTATGATATTGCACAGCACGCATCCTTGTATTTCTACACCTGTGCTTGGTGTCCCAATGCTGCAGCATCTTCATGGCTCAGGGCGGAAAATATTATCCTTAAACGATGTCGAAACCCTGCTTCAGTGAGAGCTCAGCTCAGTCTTGTACTGAGAACGTTGATCTGGTTGCCACATTTTACGTGTGTTCTGCCACAACTTTTGGCGTGCTTTGTCTCCGTGGTGGCCATTTTGTGCTTTGATGATGCTTTTGTGTTTTTGCTTCGTGCTCGATGTTTCACTTTAGCAATACAATGTTAACCACTTTGCACATTTAATGAGTTAATTAGCAGTTTGAAGTATTGGCATTAAGATAATCGGAAGTCTACTGCATAGTTTATCTTAGTTATTTATTATAATTCTTTGTTTGTTTATATATTTTAAGTGTAGTTAAGAAATAAAATGAATATTCAACACATTGTCTAAGTTTAATACTGGGGACTCTGAAGTCTTGTGCTATGTTTTAGGTTGCTACAAAACATATTAACTATTTCCTAGACAAAGAAATATACCAAGAAAAGGATGAGGTACCACTGATATATAGCGGGATACCAGATGCAGTTGAGGTAACTATACTGGTAAATCCAGTATAATTGTTTAGTTGACTTTTAAACACCACAAGCCCTAGCTCGATCTCTGTCTGGTTTTTATTTACTGAGAGATCAAAGTTGGGTACATTAAAAGGAAGCTGTCAATTTAAAAAAAAGTTACTGATGGTAATCCAGTCTGAAGGGCTTCCCTCCCCATCACCTTGGTTCCTGTTTGGCTCCCATCATCTTGGTTTGGCTCCTGGCTGAGCCGGAACAGCAGTTCGACCAGATTTCTCAGGGAATGGAACATCTCCATTCTCTCAACCTGGGAGAGAAGCCCTTGAGGAGGTACACTTACTTGGTGTGCTCTCAAAATTTGCTGGGCAAGGAGATTTACTCTTCTTAGACATGTAACCACAATTAAAATGTTGACAGCTCCCTGGGGCCCTGGGGTAGAGAGGGTGCCAACAGAGGGATAAAATATGTATTCATGTAATTTCATATAAATATATTTATATCACTGAAAAGTACGAAAGTTACTCTTTTGACTGTTCTAACTTGGAAACCTATGAGTCATACGGCTGATTTTTCCTGATCATCTGAAGTTTGCCATTTTCGTTGTGTTGTCAACCGCGTCCGCGCCATAAGCTAGCCAGCCATTCAACTGCCGAACGGAGCGCAGACATGAAATTATAAGTTTTTATCTTCTTTTCGTATTAACTTAACTCTTTACTGTTTCAAATAGTTCAAATAAACTACATTAGTGAACTATCAAACATATTTAGGGTGTATAAAAAACATACAATTTATATTTTTCTATCTTATTTCATATTCCTACATTTGAAATTTTGTTTAGTTTTTACGTTTTGTTTTTATACTTTTCTAATCATCCAAAGTATCCCTTTATAAAAGTTGTATAAAGTATATATTTTCTAAATGTATAGTAAATTTTCTAAAAAATGTATATTTTGGATTCTTTCTCATAAAATTAGTGAAAAACTTATGAGTGTTCAAACTTCAACAAATTTTAGAAAATCGCAAAAAAATATTTTATTAATTTTACTTTATGGGTCTTCTAATTTTTTGTCTTAGGGGTAAATAAAAATTTAACATTTTTTATATAAATAAGTGTAAATGTGTATAATAAAACCTGCTTTTCTTGGTTATTTTTGGAATTTTACTAATTTTCCTAGTACCCGGAAAAAAATATGATTTTTTTGATAAAATGTTCGGTATTTATAAAATAGTAAGAATCTTCTTACTGTTTGGAAATATTTCAAAAATAACTGTTTGGTGATAAATACTAATATATTGTTAATCTTTTTTCAGTATATCATCATTAGGAAAAAAATTGTTATCAACTTGTAATATTTGATAAAACTTTGAATATTAGTTTTGAGAAAACAACATTTTTTTGTTATCTTGAGTTTTTTAGTAAAATATTTATTAAATATAACTTTAATTTGTCACCATTTGATGCGCAATTTTATACAGAAACAGAATATATATAGTTTTATGGTAATATCGCTCAGTAAAACCAATTTATAAACCATATTATGTAGCTACTACCACAAATCCGTAAAATCTCTGCCATCTCACACTTGGGGGCATGCAGACGACCCCTGCCAGATATAGGGTTAAAAAAATTATCGATGGAGATGTAGAAAACTTGTATAATCCCCCTTCAAAAAATAAAAAAAATTGTATAATTTTTTTGGATTTTGCACGGATTTTGGAGGTTAAGTCACAGAAAAATGAAGAATTTGTGATTAAATTATCGCAACTGGGATAAACAAAATTTCCCTACATGTAAACCAAGAAATTAAAATTTGTATAAAACAGCTGTATATACAACTCGTACCTCCAGTATACTAAAAAACCACAACATCAAAATATAATTAAAGAAAACGTGCTATTAATTAAAAGAAACCACTTTACTAACCACTACTACTACTAGTGGTATACTAAAACTTTACTTGTTTATATATAGCCGCGTGTCATACTAGCAGATGGCTGGCAACGGCTATATTTTGCTGATTCGTTTTCCTCACACCCGTCCATCCTCAAAGGGTTAATAATGTAGTCTTAGGTTATAACCTTTCAAATTGTTGTAGGACAGAATTCTTAAGAATGGTGAATGGACAGTACACCTACCGCTCTGTTGCCCTTAAATATATATAATTGATGTGTTAACAAGGGATTAGAAGGTGTCCTTCACTTGCGATGGTGTCCAACTAAATTTTGAGGAGACTGTGCCATAAAAGAGCACAGTAGCAGTACCGAGATCTGATGTTAAACAGTTCAAAACTAAGTTTGTTAAATACAAAAAAGCTATGAGCATCACAACCTCTTCTTAATTAACAATAATGTCAGTCCTTCAATTGTCTATACTTTAACTTAAAATTAGACCATAGATGAAATTACTGTATATAAAATATAATACAATTAAGTGATCATAGTATTTAAAGAAAAGTATGCATATCTCATACTTATTACATTTGACTTGTAACTAGGATACCTACTATACCTAATTTTGGATACCTAGTTTTGGGAATTTCCAAATTTTATTCAATTTCCTTTTGGAAAAAAGGCTATCCAGGATTATAACAAATAAATGAAGTGTGAGTTTATAATCTTGTTAATTTTATTTGATAATTTTATTACAGGTTATCTGTGATCAGTACAAAATGCTGGGTCAGGTATTCAAACCCAGCACAGTAGATCAGTTCATCACATGGGTTGAGAATCAAAACTTTGGAGATTGTGATTGTTGTAAGTATATATCTAAAGGCTTTTTCCGTAGTTAATGTAGTGGAGAAAATTGTGATTCAGACTTTTATGCAAACAGATTCTTATGAATCAGGGACAGACTAACTGGTAATAAAAACATTTTCCACTCTTTCAATAATTCCTTGGAGTGTGAAAACTTTAGATAACACTTAATAAGTCATTCATGATAAATGTATTAGGTTCAAACTTATAAATATTTATATTTTCCCCATTCCATAAAATATATTCAAATGAAAATAACTTAACACTCAGTTAACCCGCCATCGGCCAACCTGTTAGATTTGTCCTAACAGAAAAAAGTCCACTGAAGAAATTTTTTTATACGTTGGGTTGGTTTATATTGGTCAGCACCCAGCAATACCTTCACTACTATATGAGGCAGGGTATTTTAGCACTTTAGTAAATTTAGTAAGGGTTGTCTAAAGGGCGGTATATTTACAGTAGACTGCAATAAATTTTATTGAAAAAAAATTTACTCCTTTGAGGTGTGATTTGATATTTACTCCCTGTACTCCTTATCACCTCTGAGATTAAAACGTCATTACTCTTTAAAGGGTTAATGTTGCTAGATCCCTTATCAACTTTCTTACACAAGACCCAAAACAACCAACACTGATATTTAGTTAATTTTGTTAATTTATTTACAGATAATATACCAACAGATATTTTAAAAGAATTGGAAATTATAAGCAACAGAGGTGTTGAAATTGACGAAGAAGGTGGACCTTCAACGGCAATTGAGAATGTACAAATAACAAAGTTCCCAATTGTTTGTAAGTATCTTCAATAAATTTCATATAGATATTCTATATTATTCTCAGATAATTTTAAGATTTTCTCTTTTATGGTGATGTTTTCTTATTAGGTATGGTGTCAGTGGTCATGGGGTCAGCATTGAATGCATCCATATTGAACCCAAAAAAATTGTAAAATAGAACAATTAAAACAATAACCAATCTTGGTTCTGTGTTGATCTGCTTGTTAATCCCAGGCTTGGTCAGTAAATAGTTAGTGTACTGTTGTCTATAGATAGGTTGTTCAGATTTTTAATTATATTAGATTATTATTCCAATAATTTCAAAAAACTCAATGTGTGGTTATAATTTAAGACAACTCCTTTATGTGATACTGAGAATTATTAATAATTAAAAGAACAAGACTTTTATTAAATTCTTAATTTCCTACTACAGTGAAACCCCTAAAATCTGGAACCTGTAAATCTGAAATCCTGGCAAATCCGAACGCGTTCTCGGGAAAAAAATCAAATAGCTGTAAACTTTGAAAAGTTTGTTTTCATCACACAAATTTTTTTTCCAAGGTTTAACACAAAAATAGTATATTTCATTACAAGGATGGAAAGTGGTTGTTTCAGGGCCACGATCAAGTTAAAATCCACGAGGAATTCAATCAAGGCTCAGAAAAACACTTTTAGTCCGAGTTATGAACGATATTTTTCATTACACTGTTTTTCAAACTGACCTTTAGTTGTCCCTTTGATTCCCTCAGTGCCCTTACAATGACAATAATAATATTGTTTTACAGCTGATTTCACTTTTTACAGCATTCACTGACAATATTGCTAAAGCTACTAGCGCTGAGCGCTAATAGTGTCAGAAACCGTAGCTAAATGCTAGTGAGTAAATCTCCAGCTGATTTAGCCGGCCTAGGCCGCGAAAACTTACTTTCTGTATACGCAACTAACCTGTATTAGCAACTAACGTCGTTCAGTGGTGTACCCAGCCATTTCCTCAGGAAAATATAGTATCACGCCTAAGTCTCCTATGTCTCCAAACACTAATAAACCTGTAGTAATTTCAAAAATTTCCATTTATAGTTGACGAGAGAGATCCTCAAACACTCTGTTTGGGTTGTCATGAGTTCACCACCTCTGAAGCAGCCCACCCTCTTGTTGATGGAATCCTCTGTAGAAATTGCTATGTGAGTTATCTGGTTTATTATAATTTATACTCTACTTACTTACTCTTAATTTCTCAATTTCTGCCCCTGCTCTTGTGATGTTTTTTTTAACACTGTCCCGACACTGTGTTCCTGACACCCTGGAAAAACGCCAGGCTTGTGCTTATCAGCAAGTGAAAAGGAGATCCAGAGCTGCCGTCATCCCACAGACCTCTGTGTATGTTGGACACGGCTGGAAAATTGTTTGAAAAGTTGATTCGCTCCCGTCTGCTTCTGCCTTAGTAGCTGCTGGGGACCTGTCTCCTCGGCAGTACAGTTTCAGAAAGGGGTGATCAACAAGCGACACAATCACCGAAGCCGTGGGCCGTGGGGAGGACCGAGAGCCACAACAAGTTTTCTCCCACGGAGTGGTGCTTCTTGTTACGCTTGGTGTTAATAATGCTTTCAACTCGGCGAGGTGGTTCTACTGGAAGTTTCTGATTTTACTATTGGATGCGCTTCGTAAAGGACAATTTTATTTATTATAACATGTTTTATATCATGAAACTTACAGATCTGGGTTGGGATTAAAATTCACATACAACAACTAATATCTTTGGATCAGAAATGAGATAGTGTAGACAGACTTATTTTTTTAAATTAAAATTTAAAAATGTAAAGTTGTTTTAAACCCTTTTCTCGTATTCAGTGATATACGATTCACATGATCAAAAAAAATCTCTGATTATCATCTCAGACTTATTATATTCCTCAGTGCTGTTTTCAAACTTGATCTAATTTGTGATTCTAGATGAGAGTATTAGAAAATCATATGGTGCTGAAACTGGATCAGACGCATTTCGTAAGTATTATCCATTGCCTCCTAATTTGTAATGTATTGTAGACTTTGTGTGTAATGATTAAAATTTCAATCTAATGTCTAGATGGACACAACTGTAGGATTCAGCCCATCAGTTTAGTCCTACATGAGATGATAATTTTTTTCTCTTGATTTGTACTGGTTTTTGAATTGACAAGAAGTGATACAATTGAAATTACAACAAAAATGTTTACTATATAGAATCATCTTTTTTGCTAGAGCACAAGTTCAGGATCAACCTGTTTTGAATCTCTATTAAAGAAATTTGTATCGTAGCATTAAAGGTAAAAAAATTGCTGACTTATTTATCATTATTCTAACTTCAATTATTATCCTGGTTTGTAAAGTTTCTGATAAAGAAATACAATTTCTGATAAATTTCTGATCTTAAAAAAACGGTACTGCATTTGAAATTAACAAAATTTTTGAAGTGACACGATTATTATTATTTTTATTATTAGCTTAGCAATTATTACTTAGATTAACCCTTCGAGTGCTGAGCATCTCAGATTGAGACGGTCATGCCCGCACGAGAAATGCCGGCGTCTCGCTCCAAGACTCAGAAGTGTTAAAAACAAACTAAAACATATAAACTGAATAAAGTAATTATTAGTATCCGATATGTACATTTAAGGTCGATGTACCTTAAAGAAGAAAGTTACTGTTTTTCAATTTGATCCATAGAATTTATAACAATAACAGAATCAATAAACAGATTTTTTCAAATGAGAATCTTGCCATTGCCCACCCAAAGATATGTAGTTTTTCTCCCTCTTGATAGCTGGAGCTGGCGCTAGAAGTCTCCGCTTTGCAGGGAGGCTGTCATCGATATAGATCGGTTCAGCTACATTATCCATAAAGGCTACATCCTTGGTGTTAAGGTTGCTTTAAGTAAACATTTTAAATGTCAAATTAATGTTCGAATATAATAAATAATAGTTTTTATTTGTTTGTTTGTATTCCTTTAAATTGGTATTTAACAATTTACCTTTCTCAATGTTTAATTTTTCCTTAAAACGGAAGCGCAATTCAACAATGACACCTTATTCCTGGAATATAATGATACAACACGGAGTAGTTTTCTTATCGCTCTGAACTTCCGTTGCAGCGAAAATCCTTTAAAATTCCTAAAGCTACTAGATTTTCCGACTTTATAAGATGGAACTCTTGATAGTTTACAACTTTAATAAACAACTCTTTTAGGGGTGTCCACCAAACAACACTCTAGATTTATAAAAACAGTAATCCCGGGACTGATTTAATTTATGTTAACTCATCTAATTTACGTCAGTTTGTTTTTTCGCAAAAATATAAAACAGGTTTTATAATAAGCAACCTGGTGTTAAAATATAAGGTGTTTTCCAATAAATATTACAGGATATTGCAGATTCATTAATTCGAATACCTTAATATTTTCTAACTTATTATGATAAGTTTGGGCTATATTAGTATGGAGACCTCAAGGAGGATAAAAATTGTTATAAGAAACATGTTAACAGTACAAATAAAATGAAAATTTGTGTATAAAATTGATTTTAATTTAATTTAATTTTTTTTTAGAGATTCTGTTTTGTCTGTGGCTGGTTGGACAAATTTGTTTTTTGCAAATCATGTAAAAGGTAGGAAATAAAGGTTTTATTTATTTTTTGTTTCTTTCTTCTTCATGTAGATGCTAATTTTTCATTAAATTGATTGGACTTTCTCATTTTATCTTTTGGAAATGTACCGTATATGATTTTTGTGGTTCTATATATGAGAAATGGTATTTTATATTTTAGCAAATTACAAATAGGAAATGAGGAATGATAAGAATTTCAAATATGGTATGATTTCCTTTATTATCTGAAAACTTTTGAGTTTTCCAGATTTTATCGATGTACTATTTTAGTCATACTAACCAAAAGGTCTGTTTTCATTATTATGTAGGTATACAAAGTTCTGCTGGTGAAAAAAAAGAAAAAAATTACAGATTGAAGTAGTCTGATGTTTATTAGATATAATTAATAATGTAGTATATATTCTATTATCATAATCCATTGGCTATCTAGTTTATTTTGCCAACAGCTATGTACAGATCTAGTTAACCCCTTTGAGTGCTGCAGTGTCGCTCACAGCGACTCTAGGCTCTATGTATAAAGTGCCGGCGTCGCTCACAGTGACTCTCCGCAAATCGGTTATAACAAAGTTATTATTTAATGTGCTGGCTTACTTTTACGTAGTTTTGTTTAAAAAACCATCGGCAATTAATTTATGATGTTTATTTTGCCTTCCATCTGTTTTTTAGTTTTCGTACTTTTTGTTTTTACCGTAATGGTTTCGTCGTCGTCTAGCGCGGCTGTTTCATTTGCGGTTATATTACATGTTTTTATTTCTGTGATGTCTTAATTTAAAAAAATCGTAATGTGTTATACGTGAATTTTTATTTAAAATTTCTTGCGCTTTTTAACTACAGTAATGAAAATTATGTAAAATATTGTTTTACACGATTAATTGAACTCAAAACAAAAAACAATTTTTTTTAGTTTTATAGTTTCAACTTTATTTTAGGTTGAGAAAAAGAATTTTTTTGTAGTGTAACATAGTACGTCTAAAAAAGTTAAACTGTCTACAATTAAAAAAAGTTTACATTAATATCTATAAAATTAAATTTTCTATGACCTTTCTTGGCAAACGTTACATTTTCATGAAAAACCCCCCAACACTTTATGTGTGAAAATCATGAAAATGGCTAGAACACTCAAAGGGTTAAACTGCACGTAATTTTTTTATAAAACTAATGTTATAAATTTTTTCAAACTGTATAAAATTTCCTGTATAAAAATTAAAGCAAGTGAATGTCTTTATTAATGAAACTGGTTAACTCATTTGCTTGTATATTTTCATGAACAATATTCAATTCCCTACATAAAACATTTTAATTTAACTGAATATCTACTTTAGTTTGTTTAATACGTAACATGTAGTATATCGATAATAGTGATGAAATATCAACATTTTTCCTATGAATAAATATTATAAAAAAACACTATTCTGTTGAATTGCTATAATAACTCAGTTAAATAAACAATTAGAGGTAAAAAAAACACAAGATGTAAATACATAGATTGCACTATTTTGTTTTGACAGCACACAGCTGACCATCTGAAAGCTAGGTGGCAGAGTAGTGATAATATAGTTGTCGACAAAGTAATCCTTGTTTTGCAATGGCTATTGTAATTAACTATATTATAGTAAATTTATTTACTGAATGCTCTCTTTAGCCCTGAAATAACTTGAAATCCTCCTAAAATAATTTTAAATGCCGAATAAAGTACTTTAAAAAAATTATGTCACCATCATGCCAACTTGTCATGGGGCTTTTGGGCCCAATACAGCCATCACGACCATCAAGTCTTGATAGGACGTCAATGGGTTAATAATTCAAATTCATATTTTTCTGCAAATTTCAGATAGTTTCATAGGCAGGAGGGTTATAAAAAATAATGTAATTTACGTTTAGGTCAACCCTCGTACTTAAGTTTATAATCTCCAATGTATGAATAATTTTTGTATTGTTTTTAGAATAAATGAATTTGTTTTTTTTTTACTCCTTTAGGGTAATTTGCCGAACATGCCTGATGTTCTGGTTCAAAGAAGATGTTTATAAAACAGCAGCAAGAGAATGTTTTAGATGGAAATGCATTTTTTGTATTCAACCAAAAGGGGAAGAAACGAAATACTCCAAGCTTGTCCCGCTTGATGTGAATACCAATGGTCAGGTTAGTGTAGTTGTTTAAGGTTAGACAAGGAGTTCCTTTTCTGAAATTTGACTTTTGACAACATGCTTTTGAAAAAAGTTTTTTTTTTAAATACCTTGATTTAAGACAAATCTGGGATTCCCTTTGAAGAGGACATTAAAATAAATCTTTCTTTTAATACCTAAATTGTTGCTTGAGTACGAAAAATATAGGTTTTAGCCTTATTTAATGTTTTTAAATGGATTTTTCTCAAAGTGGTGTTCTTAACTACAGTAGAACCTCGGTAAAGTCCAATAACTTAAACAAAAACAAATCATAGACTCACAGGACCAAATTTATAGAATTAAACAGGGAATTCAATAATATCAATAACTAAAAATTGAAAATTCTTTCAAAAATTAAATAAAAATAAAAAGAACAAAAATCACTTGTAGGAAACTACTTGGTACTGTCTCAAATCCATATTAAAGTAATATTACCATTATAAAATAAAAAACTATTGCTGGGTTAGTGAAATAGCCTAAACATAATGGACCCATTTGCAATCTGGCTTAGTTGCTGACTGCTCACCTATTCACCTATACTCACCTCCATTCTACGTTACTTTACTTTCTACAGGTTTACTCACTGCCTTGCGACGAAGCATATTGGCCTGCAGCGGAAAAAGTAAATCTTATAAGAGATCCAGAACAAGAGAAGCCTGCACTGAGAGTTTTGTCTTTGTTTGATGGAATTAGCACAGGTAATAACAGTTGATGATGCTAATGAAAAATTTAGTTAAATCATTTTTCCAATCAGAGACCATGGTGAGTATGACCATTGACCAATCTTTAGGTCAAGCCTCTTATCAAAAATCAAATGAGATGAATGAGATGTTTCAGATGAATATTTAACCCATCGAGGAAGACACTTGAGTCTTCACTGTGCGATATAATAAACCTCCCCACCCCACCTGTCCGTACCCACCCCAATAGCCAAGCCAACGCATCACGTGTATTGTAGTGACAACACCTACCTCCGTGGTCAGTGTCGCCTTCGTTTTGCTTCAGTGACCTTGTCTTTCTACGGTTCGTTTAAGTTTCGGGTAGGAATAAGTTATTATGGCCGGAAAAAGAAAAAGGGTTGTCATTACGATGGAGGAAAAATTTTATTACTCTAGTACTGTACCACTTTGTACTGTATTACGTGATTTTTTGAGTTTTGACATTATTAAGGGGTTTTTTTATTTAATATCCGGATGTTTTATTCCTCTCTCATATCCGGATTTTTGCTATCCGGATCGGCCGTCGCCACATTAGTCCAGATATGAGATGGTTTACTGTATAAAGTAGTTTTAGTAGTTTTATCATCTACTTAGTTATATCAACTCCTTGATTGGAATACCTTTAGTTGTTATACAAATAAAATACTATGACATATTGGTCCTTTTTTCAATAATGATTTTGTTCATAGGAATGTTGGCTCTTTCAAACCTTGGAATCAAAATAGACAAGTATTTTGCAAGTGAAATCGACAATAATGCAGTGATGGTGACTAAACACAAATTTGGTGATTCTGTCGAACATATTGGTGATATCAGGAAAATAACATCTCACTCTATAAAACAATATCTTCCCATTCATTTGCTGATTGGTGGATCACCATGCAATGATCTAAGTAGGGTCAATCACGCAAGAAAAGGATTAACAGGTAATTTATTGAACCAAATACGAGTTAAAACATTACATAACATGAGGTGTGGCTATTAAATAACAAGACTGACATTTGGCTGGAAGAATTACACCAGCACCAACCTCCATGATCAATGATTGACAGCTGTTTGATATGAATCTGTATCTTCAGAATGTAGGTGGTCTCGTTTGTGTATCCAGCACAGTTCAGTCTCAACCTTCATTTCTGTTAGTACTGTTAACCCGTTGTAGGTCGAGGTCACTCGTTGGTAGGTTTTACGCGGATGGTTGAAGGGTGAGTGCACATGCTCACCTTTTTAAGCGCCTTGTTAACAATTTACATTTCACAAATTTCGAACGAATTGAATCATGCCACTTTTTAAAACCTTTTTTTCTAATCTTTAATCCTATACAAAACTAAAAATAACTTTTCGCAAAAAAACTCAAAAACTACCGTCACTTAATCCTTAAGTGGTAGTATAATATTTCTTAAATGTTAGGTTTTTGGGCCGTTTTGCACAGTTTTCTTTTAAAATTTTTAACAATAGTTACCATGGATCACCTAACCTAGATCAAATCAAATCAGTTTATTGACACAAATTAACTAAACATTATACATTGTTATTTTTAGGAAGACATGAAGAGCAATATAAAAATAAAATAAAGTTGTTTTACCTTATTTATTTTCATTTGAAGGTCCGAAGTTCATAGTGCCGAATTCTTTAAAACTTTTTTTACTTTACTGATTTTTCTCCAGGGAAACT
The DNA here is from genome assembly GCA_023375725.1 of Nephotettix cincticeps. Classification (NCBI taxonomy): domain Eukaryota; kingdom Metazoa; phylum Arthropoda; class Insecta; order Hemiptera; family Cicadellidae; genus Nephotettix; species Nephotettix cincticeps. Next base: position 3,522,548 of record CM041784.1, on the reverse strand, counting down.
ACCTGAGAAACTACCGTACGACTAGGCTAATGGATTAATTTGAATATATACCGATTTTACTTTTTACCGATTTACTTTTATACCGATTTGTTTATAAGTTGATTATATCGGGCAGATTAGGCCAACATATTAAAGTATGGCTACAAACATTGGTTGGATGATGTCGTCAATCCTAATTATTGGGATAGGGTTTCATCTGTTACCATATTTACCCTGCTCACTTATTAAGACAACTACATGCTTACAGTAACATTTTTGTTTATGATTTACAGATTTTGATGGAAGTGGGTCGTTGTTCTTTGAGTTTTATCGTGTCATGAAATTGATTGATGATGAACAAGGGCACCCAAGAAATTTTTTTTATTTGTTTGAGAATGTGGCTTCAATGGATTCTAGACACAAAAATACTATATCTAGGTGGGTACTGTTTTCATTTGATTGTTTATTTACTTACATATTTTAATAAGATAACTGTAGAGTATAGAAGTTAAAAAAAATCATTACTAATCTTAAAAATATTGAAAACATGAAGTATTATATACCATTTTGTTTAATATGAAAGGCAGAATCAAAAATATATGTATTCAGTTTTTTATGAAGAAGTACATGAATACATATAACATTTTTTGTTTATGTTTAGGGTCATATATTACTTAATTGTAAAAACTTACGGCAATCACAGTTCATATACAGGGTGTTCATTAAAGCCGGGGACAATCTTCGAGGGGTGATAATATTCATTAAAATAAACAAAAAAATTCCTATAAACATATGTCGAAAGATCCTGTGTTTAACCGCTAGCCGCCATTTTGTATTTTATAGAAAAAACGTTATATATCAATAACTATTCAAGATACAGAAACCAAAATGTGCACACATATTTATTGGCCAAAGGGGAAAATATTCACAAAGTATCATGTAGTTTGTTAAAATATTTTTAAAATGGCGGTGATTAAAAATCTTTTAATTTAAATAACACAAAAACCATTAACTTTATAAAAGTTTTACAAGAGATAAAAAAGATTGCAATTTTAATTTAAAATCAAACAGTGCTTTGGTGAACGAAATCCGTCCACGGATAAGCGAGAAAATGCACTTTTAAAGTTAGCTTACAGAGCCCATGCGCCACCGAGGCTCGGGCGTGGCGAAAAAGCGGCCGGCACAACAATTAATTCTTCGCCACGGCCGCGCCACGGTGGCGTGTGGGCCCTGTAATCTAACACTAAAATTGCGTTTTCTCGCTTATCCGTGGACGTATTTTGTTCACCAAAGTACTGTTCGATTTAAAATTAAAATTGTAACAACTTTTATATTTTGTACAAATTGTATAAAGTTAAAGGTTTTTTTGTTATTTAAATTAAACGATTTTTAACTGCCGCCATTTTGAAAATATTTTAACAAACTACATGATACTTTAAAAATATTTTTCTCTTTGGCCAATAAATATGTGTGTAAAGTTTGGTTTCTGTATCTTAAATAGTTCTTGATATATAACGTTTTCATATAAAATACAAAATGGCGGCTAGCGGCTAACAGAACTTGATAAACTCAAAGACACATAAATTGATAGTTTAGAATCTTTAGTCTTCAAATGAATATTGTATGTCTTTCGAGATAGTTTAATACATTAGTTAGAACCAGTACACGGCAGTCCTAGGTGGAAGTAAAGTGGGTACTTCTCTAGCATTATGGAAACTGTTCCTATATTAAAGGCAATTCCTACCTGAGTATTGTGTTTGGTATTAATTAGCTAGTGGATTTCTCCTACCTGAGGTGAGGCCAATGGTATTGGCAGGAATTGCTGTCATTTGAGGTAGGGAACTGTTCCTATCTGATGTGGCACTTCTTACTATTGGTAGGAATTGTTCTCATTTGAGGTAGGGAACTGTTCCTATCTGATGTGGCACTTCTTACTATTGGTAGGAATTGTTCTCATTTGAGGTAGGGAACTGTTCCTATCTGATGTGGCACTTCTTACTATTGGTAGGAATTGTTCTCATTTGAGGTAGGGAACTGTTCCTATCTGATGTGGCACTTCTTACTATTGGTAGGAATTGTTCTCATTTGAGGTAGGGAAATGTTGCTATCTGATGTGGCACTTCTTGGTGGCACTATTGGTAAGAATTTTTCTACCAGAGGTAGGGCCACTAGTGATAGGATTTGCATAATTTATTCGGTTGCTCTACATATATCTTGAATATCAGTACATCTTCTTATAATCCTAACCCTATGTTTTTGGTTGATAGGTTTTTTGAATCTTCTCCAATTTGCATTGATGCAAAGTACTTGGCTGCAATGAACCGCCCAAGACTTTTTTGGGGTAATATCCCACAAATGAGTACTTTGGCTAAGGAATTCCTCCTTAATAAAGCCAGAGATTGCAGGTTAACCGAGCTTCAAAAACACCTAACACCAAACCTGAGAAGAACAGCTGCAGTAAACAGAATAAGGACTGTTACTACCAATAGCAACTCTCTAAACAATAGTAAGTCTTGCTATATCATGACGATTAATTGGATTTTTATTAATTTTTTTTACATCTACCTAATTTAGGCCAATATCACAACTACAACACGAGAAACAATTCTAATTTTGCTTTTAACCGTCATAATGCTGTTAGCTTTTTAAGTACAGCTTGAAAAATGTAAAAGTGACACCATTCGTGTATACTATGCATATAACCGAATAAAGACATTCTGTATTTTGTATCTAGTAAAAACTAGAGGTGTTCAAATAGTGATTTTTTTTATCAGATTTGGATTGATAGTTTTAAGTTCGGATCAGATAGTTAGGGTCGAGATCGGATAATTTTCGGATACGGATACTCGCAATAACACAGTGGAATCACACTTATCTAAGAATAAATTAGAAAAAATCAATAAAAATGTTATAAAAGTTATTAAATTAGACATAACAATCGTAACTTCTTCACAGACTATATATATATATATATAATTTCCTGCATTTGCTTGGACGAGTTCATTATCCAGATATATCCGTCAATGGAAACGGGTGTTTAGGGGGGGGTTTGTATTAAAAAATTGGGTTTTTCATTTATAATTTAAAAAATTTTTAAACTTTTTCTCACCATTAGAATCAGCTTAAAAACTTCACAATTTAGTTCCTTTAAGTTTTTCTCCTTTATTTATGGACAGATGTTTATGAAACTTTGAATAAATGGTCAAAATAAAAATCGTTTACGATAGAAATGCCTACTTTCAATGTTCCTCACAGCAGCAAACCTGCATACTTTTACCCATGCTAATCTTATGGAGAATAGGCAAATAACTCATATTTATTGACAGATATTGATAAATCTTGTCATATATATCATTATTATTAGTATTATATTATTGATTTGGAAATTCACTGAATACGCAGATCTGCTGCGACTCAACACAACTATTCTGGTTCATAATATATGTTCTAATATTCACTATTCATTATCTCTATATATAAAAATGAATGTATGTCTGTATGCCAAACTACTCATCTGATCACTAAGAAATTTTAGGAAGTTGCTCTATTTGTGTCTAGGAAGCGTATTGAAAATAACTTTTTGAAAACTCCACAAGTTTCCATTTTATGGTGTTTTGAATTTCTAATGTTAACATGTGGAGTAAGTTTGTTTAAACATTTTCTAACAATCAAAAAATTTGATTTTTATAGCTACAGCTGTTGGTTTAATTTTCCATTTGCAATACAGTATGCTTATTATCCAATGCCACCTGAATTGTTAATTAATTTTAAACAATAAAGTAAATATGTGCTGTACAAAATGAACAGTTTTATTCGCCCAGTTAATTGTTTTTTATAATAACCTGATGTTGTATATTTTACTTTCACTATCTGAAATGTGTACAAGGTTGTGTATAATTCACAAATATTTAATTTATGTTTTATGTAGTTCAGATGATTTTTGGCACAAAATTTGTTTTTGTTTGCTTTTCTTTTTAATATTTAAGTTTTTTTATTAGCTCATTTAACATTTAAGTACCTGGTGACCGAGCTTTGCTCGTTTAGAATAATATATGTATTATAAAAATTAATTAGAAAAATTAAAACACATTTATTACTCAATGAAAACATTTATGTGGTTTAAATAAAACCGATTTAATACACCATAATTAATATAGCACTGGACAAAAAGTATCGCCCCTGGTGGGTATGGAACTCGCGGCCTATAGTTCTTGAGGCCGACACGCTACAACTCGGCTACGACGTTAGTCAATTGAGCGATGCCGTTTAACGTCTTTTAGCCAAAGCCGATCATTTACTGTTTAATTATCCATACCATTATTATTAGCCTGTGATCAACTGATTTTTGTTATAAACGGAATGAGGATTGAAAAGCAAAAGATAAATTTAATTTACATCAATTAATTGGTTTGTTACAGTGGCTTCAAGCAATAAAACGAATACGTTTTCTATCAAAACACGGAAGATTTTGGAAATACTTTTTTCTGCTTTTATTTCGCACAGCTATGTTATCCTTTAGTTTTTACAAATTGTTTAGTAACCTGATAATTTTGCATTTATTTAATTCATAAAATAAATATTAATGCATAACCTCTATATTGGTCCCCGCAGTCATCAATCAAGAACTGTCAAACGGTTATAAACAGCTGTTTTAATTTGTATTGTTTACATTTTATTCTCCATAAGCGTAATGTTAAATTTTTAGATTTTAAACTTAATATTACAAGAAAACACGAATTTTCCTGGACATTTTTCTGAACCTATCTAGAACTTATTTTCTACTCGGAAATTAGTTATTTCCAAAATTTAAAGAAATTCCTCGGTGCCGTTTTCGAGATCCGTGTGCAAATATATATATATACAAACCTTGCTCGTATTATAGTATTGGATTGTTAGTTTTACCATTTAATGTGTAAATTTAATACGTGAATGTAAATTTATTTCTGTAATGCCACGTAAAAGAAAATGTAACGAGCGAAATATGCACGAAGCAAAAAGGGCATTGCGAGTGTGTTTATTTACTAGGTTGTAATATGATAAAATGTACCCGGTGTAAGATGATATAGTCTGTCTTAATTTTTCATATATGTTTTAATGTCTCAAGTCTACATAAATACATTCATTTCTTATACATAATTTGGCTTAAAATACCTTAATAGGTCACCGTTTTAGAAAGGTAATAATTATTATGTTATGTTTCATATTTTTTCGAACGAACCAAAACCTTTATTAATTTGTTTAGTACATCGCACCAACGTGTGTCAGATAAAATAGTACTCTATAAAAACTTTGTTTTTTCATTTCATCTCTTACACGTTTAAAAAAAATCAAATGTCATGTAATCAATTTTTTTGTATAAAAATATATTTTTTACAATTTGTTACTGTACTAAAATTGTTTTGCCAAAAAATGTTGTTGCCTATATAGTGTCAAGAAAATATATTTTTGCAAATACACCTTTACTGTATTATGTCATATTCTTCACCTATTTTTGCTTTTATATTTGCGAAGTTTTCTTTGTTGCTTGTGGCCAGATTTTGTTTAATGTTTTAATTACAAGGTTTGGAATTTATTGACGATAAATCTAAGGTTCTCTCATTGTTAACTTTAAGTTGGGCAGGACTTGGAAACGAATGATTTCATATTCGTATTGACGGTACAGCTAAGGCCGTAATAACCAAGTTGCAATGTATATAAATTATAAACAGTTTTTATCTTCCGATTAACATTACATCCCACACTTGAGACTCTAATTTAATAAATTCATGCAATTATTGTAAAATAATTGAAAAGGTCCATTTTCAATTTTTATTTCTTTCAGATGATGGGTCGCCTCAAGTGATGATGGGGGGAGAGGCCAGTACCCTCAGTGTCACTGAAATCGAATCAATTTTTGGTTTCCCTGAACACTACACAGATGTCATGAATCTTGCACCCAGCACAAGACGCAAACTCGTAGGAAAGGCCTGGTGTGTCCAGGTCATTCAAGCAATTTTCAAACCACTAGATGAGCTTTTCCAATTGGAACACAAGGAATAACCATTTGATTTTAGCAGACAAAAATTTATACAGTATTCCCCTTCTTAACATGCCATACAACATACAACATCTGTATAATTTAATTGCAACAGTTAAACTAATGATAACAAGTCAAATTTGGAAGGACCTAAATTGTTACAGTGTATATCTGAGTACACGTCCAGTGACGATCAAAAACTTAACTTCCTCAAAAACTTAACAGGGCTAATGACATCATTATAAGATAAGTTTGAAATGCTGTCCATACTATAAAATGTGTTTGGTACTATCCAAGGTTTGCTAGGACTTGTGCGTCTAAATTAAATATTATTTAGATTGCCATCAATTATATTTTCCCATTAAATGGGAATTATACATTTTCAATTTTAGGTTTTTTTTGATATAATTTTATCAAAGTACTTATTACTCTTTCAAGTACAATATTTTTTAGTATTGTGTATTTTTATGACAATTAAAGCTTGTATATTTTTTAAGATTGACTTATGTTCAGCTATTGGTATTGCGTCACTAAACATACTTTTAAGCTTTTTGTTATTTTTATGACAATTAAAGCTTGTATATTTAAGATTGACTTATGTTCAGCTATTGGTATTGTGTCACTAAACATACTTTTAAGCTTTTTGTTATTTTTATATTAAGAAACACAAAAACTAGTTTTCATTTACATATTATTTTCAGTATTTCTAAGCTTTCCCATAACAGTTATTGTTTAATATTGTTTGCTTTAATGAAGAAAATCTCTTTATCTCACAAAACTAGTTTTCATTTACATATTATTTTCAGTATTTCTAAGCTTTCCCATAACAGTTATTGTTTAATATTGTTTGCTTTAATGAAGAAAATCTCTTTATCTCACAATTAGGATTCAATTAACTTAGTCAGTGTTTGAATACAACCTTTTACTTAATTATGTAATTAAATTGATAACTAGAAAAATAATATTAAACTGACTGTTCCCTTACAACAACAATTAGGCTGTTCCAGTATTTGTTCCAGTCAAAAATGACTAATACATCCCTATTCATTTTTATAAAGATTTCTTTCTAAGATTATCAGTTTTACATAGTTTTAAGTTGTTAAGTTAATAATTACGTTATTATTTTTTACCTCTGTGTAATTTGTAATACCATTTAATATAATTCAATAAAGTTACGTTTATTACTTTAAACTTTCTCATTATTATATTGGGGTTTCCTAATTAAAAATAAACTGTATCAGTGGACTGAAACATACTTTCTCCCCTAAGTAAATTAAAGAAAAAACTACAATCTTTAATAAATTGATCATATTCTTTATTATTTATTTAAATATCACGTGAAAATTTATTATTTAAAACATTATCATCCAATTTTTTAAAACTAACAAGAGAAAACAAATTTTTAAAAAATTGGAAGAAAACTTTTGAGTCATTTTTATGAAATTTGAAATGATAAAATTCATTGTAGAAAAATAATTATTGGTAGACTTTCAAACACTCTGATAGTAATTGAATTAGGAATCATTGCACAAGTGTCTTATGGTTTATTCATCAACGTGTTTTATTATAGAACTCAGCAAAATTATATAAATTTTAGTTTAACAAAAAATATACTAATTGATAATTGAAGTAAATAAAATGTTGCGTGTAATGAAACTTCATCTTGTTTAAAGAGAAACAAATGTATGAAAAACACAAAATGTACGAAGCGTGCGTGAAGCGTGCGTATCGTATATTATTATGAAGTTTGACACTATAAAATTCATTGTAGAAAAAAATGGGTAGGCCTTAAAAACACCCAGATAATAATTAAATTGTGAATTATTGCACAAGAGCCAAAGGTCTTTTCATCAATGTGTTTTTTTCTAGATCTCAGCAAAATAGTATAAATTTTAGTTTTTCTAATAATATACTGAATTATAGTTGAAGTAAAATTTTTTTGTACAATTTTTGCGGGGTATTTTTATTATGCTAAAGTATTTTATAGTCCCTAAAATCTATATAACATTGTTTGAGTAAAGTTTTAATTTTTTTCTAAATGAGGTATCATTTGTTACTTGTAAATTATCAATTGGAATTTTGTTGAAAAATTGATTACTGGCTTTGAGTGGTTTCTTTTTATAGAATTCTAATCAACGTTGTGGGATTAACAATTGATTTTTATTACGTGTGTTGTAGTTATGGTGAAACTCCACTGTTTGCAACATGCCACCATTGCATATAGTAGTTTCAAAAACATACAAACTATAAATGGTCAAAATACCAAGTTCTGAGAAAAATGATTTTGCCGATTGTTTGCTATCATTTTCATTACTAGTAGTAAATTTAGTAGTATCTAGTAGTAATTAAATAATAATGTACTAAATGATATTTGAATTTAATCTAAGCATGTAATGATACTAGTTTGTATTTTGATTAAAAAAATATATGAAAAACATAAAATATACAAAACACCTAAGGTATGGTATATTATCATGAAATATAACATTATAAAGTTTTTTGTATATAAACCATAGTGGGTTGGCATTAGAAACACTCAGATAATAATTGAATCAGGAATCATATTGCACAAGAGTCTTAAGGTTTATTCATCATTGTGTTTTTACCAATTTAGTTAATTGAAATTGAAGTAAAATCTTGCATGTAATAAATCTACTTCTTGTTTACAGAGAAACAAATCCATGAAAAACACAATTTGTATGAAACGTGTATGGAAGATTATTTTGCTATATTATTAAGAAATTTTATGCATTATAAAGTTCATTTTAGAAAAATGATGATGGGAAGACATTAAAAATCCTCAGATAATAACTGAATCAGGAATTATTGCACAAGAGTCTATGGATTACTCATCATTGTGTTTTTTACAGAATAAAGCAAAATAATAATATTTTTATTTAACTAATAATATACTAAAATATGTTAATTTAAATCATTTTTTTATTTAATGAAACTAGTTTGTGTTTGGATTTTAAAAATATATAAAAAACAAAAGGCTTGAACCACCTATGGTATGTTATCATGACATTTAACATTATAAAGTATTTTGTATACAAACCATAGTGGGTTGGCATTAGAAACACTCAGATAATAATTGAATCAGGAATCATATTGCACAAGAGTCTAAGAATAATTCATCATTGTGTTTTTTTTAGAATTCAGCAAAATAATAACAATTTTAGTTTAACTAATAATAAACTTAATTGAAATTGAAGTAAAGTCTTGCATCTAATGAAACTACTTCTTGTTTAAAGAAAAACAAATCTATGAAAAACACAATATGTATAAAAAGTGTATGGAAGATTGTTTTGGTATATTATTAAGAAATTTGGCATCATGAAGTTCATTCAGAAAAAAAGATTGGTAGGCATTATAAACACTCAGATAATAATTGAATCAGGAATCATATTGCACAAGAGTCTAAGGTTAATTCATCATTGTGTTTTTACCAATATAGTTAATTAAAATTGAAGTAAACTCTTGCATGTAATGAAACTACTTCTTATTTAAAGAGAAGTAAATTTATTAAAAACACAATTTGTACGAAACGTTTATGGTATATATTTAAAAAAATTTGGAATTATGAAGTTCATTTTATAAAATTAATGTTGGGTAGGCATTAAAAACACTCAGATAATAATTAAATCAAGCAGTGGCGTAGATACATTTTTTTATGGGAGGGGATATAACCCCCCCCCCCCGAGTGAAAACCTATTCTAGAGTATGCACTCTGTAAGTTACAAAAGGGACATTTCGATGAGTTAATTACCATATAAATATCATGCAATACCTCCGCTGCCATCTTGGACTTAGTGTGAAGTAGTCTAGGGCAGTTTCTACTCTGCGACGGAGGGCGTTTTGTCCAAATCGAGATGGAAATTTCTCAGGTTAATCGAAAATTATATCAAAGTTCGTTTAGTAGCGCATTCTAATAGGCCTATACTGAAAAATGATTTTCTGTTAGTGTTTTATTTCAATGTTTATAAATTTCTAAATCGGCTACGAAGAACAAATTAATCATGATACAATTTTTTTTGCCAAAGATCCCTAACTTCATTTGTTTCAAACAGACGAAATAACTATGGCATGTAGTTAAAAGGTTTATTTATAACACCGTTAACATTTTCACAATATTAAATTTTTTCGTTATATCATTGATAGTTTAATTTATATAGAATAGATATTTTTCAATGATTTATTACTTATTGGATGTCCAATTTTAACTAAAGACAATCTATTCCAGCTGTCTCTGGGTGGGCCGTACAAACACTTTTTTCATATCATTACCAATACTACCACAATAATCTAGTGCTGTCTCGACACGAACAAAGTCACCGTGACTTTAATTAATCATTTTGGAGGTTTATTTTAGATGCGATTTACATTACTTTTTTGAGTTTACGCTATTTTATAATGAAACAAGTGAAAAGCAGACAAAAAACACGAACGCCGAACACAAAACGCAGAGGGTACGGAAAATATATGACATAAGACGTCATACACCACTAACGTCAAGATCTTAACAGTTTAGGTTAGACCTTCAGTATAAGTTATAAGATTTTGCAGCTAAGCGATCTTGATGGTAGGAGGGATGACCGGGAGACCAGTCGGGAAATATCGCTTATTGCATATACTGTATTTCGACATACAACATACAGTAACAACAACGAACTGCTTTTTTCTTTTGTTTGTTATTGCGTAGCGGTATTTCAGGATATTTTTGTTTTTAAATTATTAGTAAAAGTGGTCGATATGGGGGGATATATCCCCCCCTATCTTTTTTTTTTGGGCAGGTGGTAACTCTTTATGAGTACCCCCGCTCCTGCAAAGGTTATGTGGTGACTCCACCGTCAAGCGTGTAGCTGGACTCGGCTGCTTTCTGAAACAGTCCATTGGCTTTAGTTCTGTTAAATATGTCAAGAGTTGGGACTCCCAACGTCCCCATAATTACAGAGTTCCTGACGAACCATGTTTGTCGTGTGATTCGTCTCAGTGACTTCGTCTGGTTTGCCTCTAGGCGTTTCCTGTTGGTCTTGCTGGCCAGAATCCACCACGCTTCTGAAGCATACATGATACAAGAGCGCACAATTAGTAGGAATATGGTGACCTTCGTCCTAAATTTTCGTCAAAATTTACGAATTTGATTCGATGAAATATAACTAAAAAGTCAAAACATTTGACCTAACACCCTTAAATTAAAACAAATTATCGAGTTTCTCGAAGGACTCAACGACACAGCCCGTGAAGGCTCAAGCGAGGGTTGAACTCGTTGTTAACAGTAAACTAAACTATAGTGTTAAGATTAATGAGCCGCTCACTGTCCACAAATAAGGAGACAGCTACGAGGCTCTACATAAATTAATTATTGCGTGAAAACAAAGGTTATACTCTGACTCTGTACAATTCAGTTTATGAATCATACAAAACCATTCATACCACCGAGAGTCTGTTTTTAACGCTACCTGTTGGCAAACAGGTGAACTGTGTACTATGTTACCGACTTGATGTGTGCACCTCTAGCGGCCGTTGTCTAAACTACGTCAATCGTGTCAATGGTGGAGAATGGATTTATCAAAAATAATGATTAGTTTTTATGTGAGTAAATGTGATAAAAACCTACAGTATTTATATGTAAAAGATAACAAATGTATGTTTTTATTAGTCGAGTTGTAAACAATTTCATATTCGTATTTTTGCCATAACTCACTATAGAACAACAACACAATTTTATGAATTATTATACTAATGGATACACACAACATGCAAGAGTTTCAATAAGACTATTGACTTAATGTAATTAAGTAGGTCCAATATAAACACTTGTAAAATAGGGAATACATTACTCCTAATTCACCTGTATAAATCAAATTAAAAATTTGTCTGTATATTGTGATCACAATTACAATATATCGCAGATCACAATAATTATGATAGGTTGTGTTTTTATGTTTAATACCCTAAAACTGATCTTATCTCAAATCTGGTTGTACGCCTATCTGTTTCTAGTTTTAAGAAAGCATTTGGGATTGTCTTCTCCATGAAAACGCACTGTGCTCAAACCGTTTTCATTCTCACTCATTGACACGTCTAACACGTCTAACTAAAGTGCTTTTTTCTTTTGTTTGTTATTGCATAGCGGTATTTCAGGATATTTTTGTTTTGAAATTATTAGTAAAAGTGGTCGATATGGGGGGGGATATATCCCCCTTATCCCCCCCCGTAACTACGCCACTGAAATCAAGAATCATTGCACAAGAGTCTAAGCTTAATTCATCATTGTGTTTTTTTAGAATTCAACAAAATAAAAATCATTTAGTTTAACTAATAATATACTACATTTAAATTAACGTAAAATCTTGCTTGTAATAAAACTACTTATTGTTTAAAGAGAAACAAATATATGAAAAGCACAATTTGTACGAAACATGTATGTTATACTATTTTGGTATACTATTAGGAAATTTGTCATTATGAAATCATTTTTGAAATAATTATAGGTAGGTATTTAAAACACCCAGTTAATAAATGAATCAGGAATCATATTGCTTAGTAGTCAATGGTTTATTCGTCATTGTGTTATTTCCAGAATTCAGCAAAATAATAAAAATTTTAGTTTAACTAATCCAATCTAATACTATAATACGAGCAAGGTTTGTATATATATATATATAGTACCTGGTGACCGAGCTTTGCTCGGATAGAATAAGACATGTTTTTACAAGTTAATTAGCAATTAAAACAAATTTACTGCTCAATGAAAACATTTATGTGGTTTAAATAAAACTGTTTTCATACCCTTTAATTAATATGGCATAAATACTGAACAAAAGTATAGCCCTCAGGTGGGGATTGATCACGCGGTCTTGCTCGCGTACGTGAGATTTGAGCCTTACTAACTGAGCTACGGCGTTGGCCAAGTTGTCGTTGTCATTTAAGAGTTTTTGGCAAACCTCAATTGTTTTAGCTAATCTTATACTGAATTTAAATGTCAATACAGTTTGTTATTATTATCCTTTTTATTAACTGATTTTGCTAGAAAAGGAATGAGGATTGAAAAGCAAAAGATAAATTTAATTTACACCAGTTAATTGGTTTGTTACAGTGGCTTCAAGCAATAGAATGAAAACGTTTTCTTTCAAAACACAAAAGATTTTGGAAATAATTTTCTCTGATTTTATTTCGCACAGTTATTTTACCCTTTAGTTTTTACAAATTGTTTAGTACTTAATTTGGTAATTTTTCATTTATTACATACATATAATAAATATTAATGCAAAACCTCTATTCACATATTGTTTGCCACCATCTTCAATCAACAACTGTCAAACGGTTATAAACAGCTGTTTTGATTTGTATTGTTTACATTTGATTCTCCATAAGCGTAATGTTAAATTTTTAGATTTTAAACTTAATATTACAAGAAAACAAGAATTTTCCTGGACATTAGACCTATCTAGAACTTATTTTCTACTCAGAAATTAGTTATATCCAAAATTTAAAGAAAATCCTTAGTGCCGTTTTCGAGATGCGTGTGCAAATATATATACAAACCTTGCTCGTATTATAGTATTGCATCATGGTCACGGTCCTGAGGGTGACGGTTAATCGAGGTTCTACTGTACTAACGACATGACGGTACGGTTGACGCCGAAAAATCAACTTGACATTGTTGACACCGGCCGTGAAAGCCTACGGTTAAAGATAATGACATTTTAGTTTAACTAATAATACACTAAATGATAATTGAAATAAAATTTTGCATGTAATGAAACTAAATTTGTGTTTAGATTGAAAGAAATATATGAAAAACACATAATGTATGAAATGTGTATGGTATATCATGAAATATGACATTCTAAAGTTCATTGTATATAGACCATAGTGTGTTTGTATTAAACACTCAGATAATAATTGAATAAATTCTAAATTCTATTCATAATTGTGTCTGTCTTTAATTCAGCAAAATTAATATAAATTTCAGAATAAATAATAATGTACTTGATTAAAACTGATGTAAAATATATTGTTTAAATTATTCTCCCAGTTTTTCTAATATCTATGCTTAATTATTTTTCTACAATCAATTTTTGTAATAATTGAAAATTTTATAATAATATACAGTAGCCTATGTGTTTTTTGTTTTTCATATATTTGTTCCCCTTTAAATAAGAAGTAGTGTCATTCAATGTAAAATTTTAATTCAATTTTAATTTAGTGTATACAGTTATAAGTTACAGTGTATAACAGTTTAACTAAAATTTGTATTATTTTGCTGTGTTCTAAAAATAAAACAATGTTGAATAGACTTTTGACTCTTCTGCAATGATTCCTGTTTCAATGAATATCTGAGTGTTTCTAATATCTACCCATACTTATTTTTCTAATATGAATTTTACAATGTTAAATTTCGTGATGATATTTCATATACATTTTGTGTTTTTCATAGGTTTTTCATTTTTAAACAAGAAGTAGTTTTATTACATTCAAAATTTTGCCTCAGTTTTAATTTAGTAAATTATTATTTAAACTGAAATGTATATAAATTTTGCTGGATTTAAAATAAAACAACAAATATACCAAAATAATAAAATATATACCAGAATAATATACCGTATGTGTTTCATACATTTTGTGTTTTTTATATATATTTTTTCTACAAAATTTTAAAACACGTATGGTATATCATTTATAACTTAATGTTTACAGTCAATAATAAACTAGTGATATATCATTTAGAATAGATGGTCTATATGAAATTTCATACTATAAAATTCATTGGAGGAAATTATTAAGGGTTGGCAATTAAAACACTTATTTAATAATTATTGATTCAAGAATTATTGTGTAAGAGTTTCAAAGTTGATACAAACTGACCCATCCGTGTCAATGCCAGTGAATGTTTTCGGAATCATTTGGTGTACTAGGAATGTTATCAGCACAGGAAGTGAACATGTTGGCAGTCAGCAACATGGGACAAACAGATGTCTTCAGGCGGCCTGTCGGCCTGTTTGAGACATTATTCGGGCAAGAGCAAAGCAGGCTCCACCCATTTTCTGACTCCTATAGCTTTGTTACTGGTCTTAACATGACCAGTTGATTCACTTTGCTAGGATCATTAATTAGTAGTCCAATGAATCCAGGCAACTATGTTCATCATCCAAGTATCACAAAATTCTTTGTTTGAAATTCATTATTAAAGATAGTGGATTTATGTTATTTATATTATTATTACGGACATTTTCCATCAAGATTTTATGTAAACTCTCACGATGATTCAGGATCTGGAATTTGATCCCATCCTCCGGTGAGCTACATAACATAACATGATTAGTACATAATCCGGATTAAGCCAGTATAAAGCTGAAAACAAAAATTTTAAAGCAGTCAAAAACCAAACAAACAATACCATTCATTAACAATTACTCACACAAGAAACAAAACACGTTCACTTGTCACGAAGACTCCACGACCACGATAGAGTGGTTGCGTTTTGTAACTTGTTTGGGTAATTATTAGAGAATGGTATTATTAGTAAGTTTGTTGAGTGCTTTAAACTTGTTTGTTTTCAGCTTTATAGTGGCTTAGTCCAGATTATTTACTAATTATGCTATGTTTTAGATACTAGCTCACCTGAGGAGGGGATCAGATTCCAGATCCCAAAATGTTGTGAAACTTTGTTTTTCTTAAAATCGTGATGGAAAATGTCCATAATAAAAATCTTTATTAAGCATCACAAAATTGTTTCAAGATTTCAAAATTGAACCGGCCTCTTTCAGATTACCAGTTGGGTTCCCACTAAACGGATTTGCTATGTATTTTGTAAGTTTAACTCCCAACTACACGTGCTATAGGAATGTCGGCTGCTACACGCAGGTGAGCGCAGCACTCACCCCCTCCAAACCATCTTAATTTGAGTTGAAATACCTTTTTAATATTGATAAAACTTTTTTCATCAAATCATAGTTATAAATGGGTTATTAAAAAAATAACCAAATGAGTAAAACATTTTATTAAAATCAAAAAAGTTATTGAATTAAAAAAAAATTATTTCTATTAATCATTACCGTTCTTAAAACAAATCTTTTTAGTTTATATACATACTAATCATTATTTTATCAACTTTATCAACATATTATTCCTCTTCTTGTTGTCTTTGTTTAACATGACAGGCCAAGCACTATGTCACGGTATGATCTCCGCAGACTGGGTTTACGCAAACGGCACAGCGACTCTTAGTTTTCCGAATTTTCTAAAATTTCTCTTAGTTAACCAGTCTGTCTGGTCCTTCTGAGAAGGTACACCCCGCCTCTATTGTTTTGGACCAACCATAATCAAGTATAGTCAGGTTAACTAGTGATGGTGAGCGCTGCGCTCACCCGCGTGTATTCACGAGTTAAGTACAAACGGCTTTTTATGTAAAATTCTTATACTACTTTTATGCTGATATTCTAATAAAAATTTCCTATGTCTTAATTTTAAATCTATATTCATACTTGAAGATTATTGGTTATTGCAAACATTACCTGAGGGAAAACTAAGTGAATAACTTTGAGCCTTGAAAATATTTAGCATTTGGGTAGCATTGCCTAGACAGCTTACCAGTATACATTAGCAAAAAAAACCCATAGCTGTGGGAAAATATCTTAACGTCCAAGGAAATCCTTGGATAGAGACTCACCCAAGGGACACTAGGCCTTTGCTGTCCAGACAGGTTATATAATAGTGTCAGCAATGACAAACATCAGTGGTGAGAATTCAGTTGATGGCTTTAGTAGAGATCCTTAGCTAGAGCACTAGATGTCCTTAGCATGGGACACTAGGCCTGTACTCTCCAGACAGGTTTTATATGTATATATAATAGTCTCAGCAATGGACAACTGTAGAAATGGGAAATCAGTGAATAACCTAGGAAATACTTAGCTAGGGACTCGCCCCAGGGACACTTGGGCTGCACCGGCAGACGGATTATATAGCTTTTTGAAAGTGATGGTTACTGTTAGCATTTTGAAATTGTTACATCAAGTCACCAGCCTTTTCATTATCTGAGTTTATACTTAGAAATATCTTACAAAGTTATAGTATTTTTACCTTTAGATTTGTGCCTCTGTTAACAGATTAGATTTGTGAGAACTGCATTGGAAGAGATAACACAATACCATATTAAAACATTGTCTTAATGTACCTTATGGGGGGTTCACCAGCTCTGAAATCCCCTCCACAGAGCTCCAGCTGGTACACCATTGGTGGAGAGGATCAGGTGCTCTGTGATTGGCCAAGTGTGCGAATGTGCCGAGTGCTGTGAGCTGAGGCGCTGGACGGGACACTCAGTTTCCAGTGGTTCAAAGTGCAAGAGGTGCAAGAGGATTTCTAGTAAAGGTATATTTATTTTTCATCTTAATTGAAAGAAGTTACAACCAATTGCTTAAACATTTTCACTAGGTATTGTATGTAAGAAAAAAACATTATTTTTACCCTATGAAGAGTTTACTGAAAATTTTGAATTATATAATTTTTTTGAAAGTTTTAAAATAACTTTGGACAGATTTAATAATTTATTTGTTGTATTTTCAGCTGAATATAAAATTTACACACTATCATTATGTTTTTATAATTAAATATAACATATATTGTGATTAATTTATAACAAAAAGATGAGAAGAAGAAAGAAATATTAATATAGCACTCAAATCATATTAATATTTCTTTCTTCTTCTCATCTTCTTGTAGATAATTAATTACAATATATTTTATGATTAATTATAAAAACATAATGATAATATGTAGAGTTTATATTAATCTCAAAACACAACCAAATGAATGAAATCCACTTATAACTTGAGTGCCATAAGTCATACAAACTATCAAAGTATTTGTATATAAGGCATCTAGAATTGAAGCCATTCGTTACTGAAAGAAATTTTAGAGTTTTCAAATTGATGGCAAAATAAAATGGTCAATTGAATATGTTAATGTACAAAATATGTTATCTTTGCAAAATTAATTGTAGTTTATCTGACATTGAACATAAATTTGTTTTTAATATTCTAGTTTGGAATTTAACAATTATTATTGAATGTTATATGAGAAGAAAATAAGTCAAATAAGAAAGTAAACAGATGATTAAAATAAAATGTTTTAACAGTTTATTTGCCGCTGTCCAAAACATTACAATATGTTTATTACATACATATATTACAAGTACGACGTCATTAAAAAAAAGAATGGACGATTTAGAACAAATTGATTTTTACTGAACAATTTATAGAGTACTATAGAGTCACTCATTATAATGAGGGATGGTTATGTAAAAAATAAACACATAGCTCATCACATAGCTATGTAAGATAACTAGTGAAAATATGTGAAGTAAACTTATAATTATTTAATCTGCAACTACTGGTACTTCAAACGTAATATGGTTATTAGTTTATACAGAAAATTGACAAGTTTTAAACCTCTTATATGAGGAAACAGGAAAAGTTAATATTACGATCAATACTCTTCTCAGTAAGTTTAGATTTGTATTCAAAATTAGTTTCCATAAACAGACTATATAAGTAGTATTTTCAATAAAATTTTTTTACATAAATTACATCCCATGATATCTCTACAATACTTTTTAAGTGATCCAATGAATTAGTTAACACTAAATATTTTAACTTTGCAATGTGTACAAATGCACAGGTATTTTGAAGGGGGGGCGAACTTCATAAGTGCAATAAGAATTCAGTAATAGATACAGTGTTATTTTTATGGCAAATAAAGCTTAGAGGTAAGTTACAATATAGATGTAACTTATGTAGATACGATTTTGCACATATTTGGTGCAATGTTTCATTTGAGGAACCCAGGAACAACTTACTTACCTAAGTATTTCAAGTGGTTGGCAGTAAAAATACTTAACAAAAGAATACAATAATTGACAACTATACCCAAAGGGGATGTAAATGCAAAACTAAATTTCCCAAATCATTTTGAAGCTAACAATATCACACAATAGGTAATGAACGTGTAAATTCAATTGTAATAGTTTGTTTATTTAATACTTGATTAAATGGTAATCAAATACAAAACAAAATAAACATTTTTTATTCACAAATAAGATTTAAATGTAAAACAAGATGTTCTGAATCAACTGAAGTTATCAAAAACTAGCACCATAACTACTGTACCATCTGAATAACTATCATTTCCCCTGTCATTACTGGCATTAATGGTATATGGCCACCGACTGTAGTACTGTCAACATCAAGTGCATTATTTATTTTTAAGACTGGGTTGCTGGATTCAATCCATCAACCTTTGACTTACAGGGCTAGCTTATCTGAACAACCATCCCAGTATGATAGCATTTAGGTGAATTTATACTTAAATAATTAGATTACAGATTAAGGTCCGTTACAATTCAACTTCGGTCCCTTCATCAGCATTAATTAATTTTAAAAATTTGTTTACATTTCTCTTCTGTTTTATATTAAGTACAAAAGTTTAACCTCATAAAGTTTACAGTCGCGTAAACGTGACCCTGCCCATTCTCCACCTCTAAGCAACATCGATTATATTAAACTGATTTTCGACATTGCTCAGTTTTAGTGTTCTTTGATTTCACAGACTAGCAAATATTTAGTTAGAAGCTATTTAGTTTTTTGTTTTAAAATAAGCTTTTAGACCGGAAAAGAATAATTTGCAACATTATTTGCGTTGTCGTTTCGCCATCCATTGTTTTTTTTTAAACAATAGGAAATTCCTTTCTGTGATCTGCTTCGTTTTGGTGATTGTAAAATTTCAGAACTTATAACTTGTGATAAATTCAATGATCAATCAGAGTGCAGTGATATTGAAGAAGAGAAGGAAGTTTCAATTACAACATATGAAAATATAATTCACAGAGATATTTATGAATTAGGCTTAGACATTGGTAATGATAACGCTTAAACAGGGCTTAAACGGTGGTTATGGTATATATGGATAGATACTCGTTAATATGTAAAACTTACACATTAAAATTTTTAGGATTATGTAAATTAGGAACATGAACCACTAGAGAAAAACAGGGAAAAAGGGAAACAGAACAAAAAAAAATTAAAGAATCTAAGTAAATATCCAAGGGTGCACAATAAGCCTACTAATTTGAAACCAAGAGGTTTAAGGAGATCCAACGTGTTTCTCGTGGAAAGTAGAGTTAATTTATTAAACTATAATTAATTTAAATGTAGTTAGCTGCCAATTAAGGGTTTGTTCTTGTCCAAGGGCGGTTAAATTAATTCTAGTCTAATGCTGTTTTCTGTCAGAGGTAAGTTAGATCTACTTAAAACCTCTTGACTGGGACGGTGGTATCGTCCTGTAATCCAGCGACTCGGAGGTCGCGAATTGTGAATGTTGTGAGCGATGGTCGGTGGGTGTTGGTTCTCTTGAGGGATTAACGTCCACACTATTGAATACTACGTTAATCCGTAAAGACCAACATTATAATTAGACCAATTCATAAATTCAGATAAGATAAGATCTTTATTTACAGCAGATATTCATTTGAATACATTGGATTTGTCACAAATATTTTACAAAAGTCCTGTACAACTGGTTAACTGGTTACAGGTTAAAATAAACAAGGTAAAACAAATAAGGTTGGATAAACAGAATTAAATGACTTAATAGCTTGCCTATCTTCATGTGAAATGGCTACAAGCCCATTTTCCATTCAAATATTCATCTGTTGAATAAAACGCTTTTTCAAGCAGGAAGCGAGTTACAACAGTTTTAAATTTAATTATGTTCATGTCTCTGATTGTGAGTGGTAATTTATTGAATAATCTGGTGGCTATTACAGATGGCTTTTTCATTGTTTTATTTAGTCTAGCATAAGGCAACTTTAAGTTAAATTTTATTCCGGTATTATAAGAATGAATATCATTATTAAACATGAGATCAGGTTGATTTTTGATAAATAATAAATTTTGCAGTATGAAGGCAGAGTAAAGAGTCATAATTTTTAAATGGACAAACCATGGTTTACAATGAGCTTTATAATGGACTCCTGAAATGACTCGTACAGCACGCTTTTGCAGGATAAAAACATCTTTAGATGCAGAGGCACTGCCCCAAACAATCAAACCATACATAATTTTGGCATGAAATAGTCCAAAATAAGCTATTCTAACAAAATTTTGCGAGACGATGCCACAGAGTCTTCTTAATGCAAAAATATCGGAAGCCAATTTCTTACATAATTTTGTTGAGTGATCTGACCGTAGGGGTTGGGGTCCGGATTCAATGTTAAACTGTAGGCCCCTTAGTTGCCATCGGCTGTTGGGCTATTAATTAACAGTCCTGTCTAAGGAACATGTCAGCCTTAGTCAGTCACAAGAAGATTGCACCACAATAATCTTACCCTCAATCCACATTCATACCTGGCTTAAAATATCTACCTTGTGGTGTGGTCGCCATTTCAATAATCCAAAAGTTTGGGGGCGTAGCTCCCCAAACCTGCCCTTAAACCACCAATGCATATGAATCGTGTAAGGAAAATAATTTTTGTTATAACAGAGTTTTAAAATAAATGAAAGAAAAAGCAGTACTATATTTAACTTTAAAATTCTCCTTTCTCTGTTAAAAATATAGAAATTAATATGCAGTTTTGTTGAGATTCATTACAAAAAATATTTTCACTTTGAACAATTAATATATTTTTCAGGTAAAATGTCAAAAAAAACCACTAAGGCCGGTAACAGGTTAAAGAAAGACATGACGGATGTTATATCGTCATCAGGCAACGCCACTGGTGTCCTACTTCCTGTTGAGGAAAAAAACAATAAACCTAAACTGATAAATCAATCTGAAATTGAAAACAAGGAACTTGATCTTGATGTATCGAAGCTGTGGAAATTATCCATAAACTGCAATTTAGATGAAGATATAGATGAAGTTGAAACAGGTGGAGCTTACGGACCGAAGGGCTTCCTCCCCGTACTTCCAACGATTTCTGAGGAAGAACATGAAGGTTTAATGAGTAAGAGCGTGAATATTGACCAGGGAGCAGATGGTGCATCACACAACAATGCCCGACCCGATGATTCCCAACCTGATGATGCCCAACCAGATAATGCCCAACCTGGTCGTGCCCAACCACATGGTGCTGCATTTGTGAGGAGATATGATGACAATGGCTCATTTCCTTTGCCACTTGATGTATGTATCCATCTTGAAGAAATGTGTTTTTTTGCCAAGAGTGTTTGCAGCAAGTATATTTCTGAGGAAGAGAGATTTCGGATACAGATGGAGTACGGAGAAGATGCCCTGGTACTGGTTTCCAAGTCAGCTGCTTCACTGCACCTTTGTAACAGAAAACAGGTTTGGATGGAACAATTCTATGGGATACCGATAGCACTGATAGAGAAACAAGGGTCTCTAAACAAAATATGGATCTACCTCATTGAGAGAGGAACTGGCTTACTTCTCTGGCGTCATTTCATCGATTGGAGATCAGCGTGAGTTTATAATTTTAAGTAAATCAGTATTCAAGTAGCAATCCGATACATAACATGTTATGAGTATATCATAAATGTAAATATCATATCAAGTACATAGGTAAACATTTTAATATTTTTTGGTACAAAAATTAACCAGGGAAAGAAACCCTTGATCCCTAGATGGCTAATCTTAAATGAATATTTTAGCGAGAAAACTGAACTAGTGGTTGGTAGTTTTTAAAAAGTAGCTGGTGCCATAGTGCTTCAATCCTAACTACTAATCAAAATGGTTCATCCAATACATGATTCATTTTATTCACAAGTTTTAATTAATTGTTGTTGTTAATTTTACTATGGAAAAAGGTTTTCAAAACTTAGTTTATGTTTTGTTTACATAGACGATAAAGCTCAAACAAAATAAGTAACACATTTTTTTAATGCAGTTCTTTTTCCATAACCATCAAAATTTTAGGTGTAAAATTTATGTTATTTATTCCTAATAATTTAGATTATAGAGTTACATTTCAATTTTAGTTAAAAAATGAAAATGATTACCATAATTTTAAAATTTAATTATTTTTATAATTACAAAGAAATATTTTAGTATATCCAGTTAAAGATTGTATTTAAATTAAAGAAGGGTAGAGTATTATGGAATACCATTTACATTTATATAATTAAATTTAAATATAGATAGTAAAAACCTCCAAAATTACCATGAGTATATACTATAACTAATTATAAAGAACTGTAAATAGTAAAAGTATTTGTAGTAATATAATTTACATCAAAATTTATATGATTCATAAAAAACTACAACTGGAGGTTATTATGGAATAGAAGGATAAAAGCAAATATACTTGTCAATAAGCATTTATCTATGAACACAAAAACCATATTAATTTCATATTAAATGCACGAAAACAATTTTTAGATTATTTTGACTCCAAATTTACGGTTTACAAAAGTCACAACTATAATCGTCTTTCTCAGCTCCGGAACAGTTAACGTGAACTAATTTTAATTTCTTGACTATAGGTTTTTAAGGTTTGATTTTTTCATTGTTATTTTTAATGAAATAAACCCTGTTGAGTTATATGGACTATCATACATTTACATTGGGAAATATGAGATAGGATAGGGTAGATAGGATACCTACCTAGGATTCCATAATACCCAACACGCCATCTTGGAAAATTAACCCTTACATTGACCAAATCACTAAGCAATCTAATCTCGAAGCTAATAAAATGTAATCAAATCTAATGTAATCCAATCAAATCGAAGCAAAGTAATCTAAAAAGCTATTACGTCATCATAAACTACTGGTACTAGTTTCTTAGTGTAGATTACGCTTTAAAACGATGTTCAATTCAAATAAGTAATATACTAAAATGTAATCTCAATTTTGAAGTTTTAAGACAACAAAATCAAATCCTACTACTTTCATCATGATGTATTAAGTATGTCATGAATAGCAGCACCAAATAGATACAAAAACGCTGTGTATTCCATAATACCCTCCTCTCCTCTACTTTTAACACATAAGAAAACTAAAAAATATAATATAATAAACCATGAATTTTTACATTATTTATCAAATGATACTATATACAGTATATGTATTTTTTATATCTTTTATGATTGATTAAAAAACTTATTGAATCGATCGCCCAAAAACTCATTGAAGTCATTGTAATGTTTAATTTTTTTTTGGTTGAAGAACTAGCTAAATTCTTGCCTGATTATAAAAACCCCAATCTTTATCAAAGATAACAAATAATGGTTGATGATATAAATAATCATATTTACCTTACAAAATTGGTATTTTTTTTTATTTTAAGAAGTTAATTTGGCTGCTCAAAATATTGAATAGTAATTTATTATTTTATTTTTTTATTGATCTAATAAAATGATAACAAAAAACAATAATAATAATCATTTTATTACAAAAACTATAATTTTTTTTTATAATGCTCATGTAAAACTTTTGTTAAACAAAAAACAATCATATTATTTTTATATAGTTATTTTTTTATTTTAAATAATTAAGTTTTTTTATTATAATAAGGAAGTTTAGATTTGCTGAACTCTTATAAAATATTGAAAGAATATTATTTTTTATTTTAAAAAATAATTTTTATTTTTGGAAGAGTTGGAATAATACATTTTATTTATATTTAAAATACATGTAAAACTTTTTTTTACATAAAATTCATAAAATAGGCAATGTAAAATTTTATTCAACATCTTGAGATCCAAATTTTTTATTTATCTAAGAGAAGGATTTATAACGTAATTGTAGAGGACAAGTATCGGCAACGTTGACACTATGACAGAATATATTACCAATAATAATAAAAAGTTAAATTTTTCATAGTCAAAATCAAAAAATTTAATTTAATAAAAATTTTCTTATGTAAGAATTTGCAAAATAGTTAATGTAATATGTGTAATATAGTTTTTGACGAGTCGAAAGGGACTATGTTCTGTGTGATATGTATTCTCTGGCAATAAAGATCTTGAATCTTAAGATTATAATTACTGTATTGTGAATAATATATGTATGAACAAGAAAAGTGATAATCAATTGCATGAGTTAATCCAGTTGATTCGGGGGAGGGGGGTGTTTATGACTGAATTTTTGTAACTAACTGTCTTTCCTCTTACAAGGCAAAGATGGGATATGAACCCACAACCTTAAGCTCTGTAGACAGGCGATTAAGACCATTCAGGTCTTCCTTTAAAACCTTCGTTTATTACTAATAAGTAAACCAGTAACAGATGACTCCTGTCAGATCATGAGCGGTCACCTCTGGCTAGCCTATGTGACCAATGCTGCTATGGTTCTTTGCTGTCTTTTATTCACTACAAAGGCCCTTGGAAAGCATCCTTACTAGGATTGCTCAAAGAGCCAATTGGTTTGCATCAAATTTTTCCAATGGTCGCAAGCAGTGACGACTCGTGATTGCTTTGGGGGTACATATCCGGTGGTATAGCATATCCCCAGTAAGGCCGGACGCACACTGATGCAGCATTTCATCTGAAGCAAGTGTTGCGAGGCAAAATGTTTCGCAGGGTACTAGCGCCCAGTGTATTTCATTGCGCCTCGCAATGTTAGCTTGATGAATGTGCGGGCCTCCATTAAAATACACAGGGTGCTAGTACCCAGCGAAACATTTTGTCTAGCAACACTTGCTTCAGGTGAAATGCTGCATCAGTGTGCTGCCTACCTAAAAAGGGAGTTTAAGGAAAATTTCTGGAATTAAAAACCTATAACCGTGTTATCTGGTATTTTGTGGTGACGAAGAACAGTACAAGAAGAAGTACAAGTGGTGTTAAATAACTTAAAGAAATATATGATATAAAATTACACATTATATCAATCAAATAAAACAGTAGGAAAGGTTTTTACTTAGATAAGGTAATCTAATATCTATTTCCAAAGTATTTTGTAATATTTTCATAAAATGTTTTTCATAACTCTAAATTTTGTTTTAGTATCTAACATTCCATGGGGTACAACAAAAATCGTCCCGAGGGCTGCGTAGTGAGAATCCCTGTTCTATGTAATAGGCTGTATTATTATTTTTTGTTTAGGTACACCAGAGATTGTACTACATTCCACTCGATGAGTGTACCGAACAGCAGTTACCTAATGGTGGGGCTCAACTTTGACTGTGAAACCGGGGCCACGGACTTCTGGCTCAAAATCAGCCGCTTCCTCAAGCTGCTTCTCCCCAACTCTTGCACACAGTCTTCTGATAACTCCGTAATCTCTTTCTATGAACAGTTGACCAACATGACTGATGAGGAATTGCGTAACTATTTTGCTCTTGGCTCTGGTCAACCCGGCACCAACCGTGTGTAAACGAAGATGGAAATATTTTCGATCAGTAAACTTTCAAATTTATTCTTTTTATAAGAGAACATATATATATCATACCATAATACTATGCTTATTTTCATTTTACAAACTTTAAATGTATTTTTCTTATTCAAGTTGTTTCACAACGTAAAGCCTATTCAATATATTAGAATAATATTTTTACTCTATCGTAGTTAGTTATAAGTTTTTATGTATTTTACTACCAATTTATTGGAATTTTCGGTCTAGAACTTGTATTTTAGCTATCTTAAAGATGCTTTACTATTGACATAGACCCCCTAGTATTTTTCGAATAAAACATTATTTGTTGGGATTGTAATTGAAAGCTATAATGTTTGAATAAAGTTATTCGTGTTGGGCATTGCTTCAAATTATTCCCAGGGCCCAAATAAAAATATTATGGTCAGTTTTATTGAAAGCAAAGTATTTTTAAATTCAAATAATGTCTATAGTTGGTATTCATAGGAAGTGCTTGTAACAAGAAAATAACTCAAATGAATTATATGTGTTGAGACTTCCTTACATAATCAAACTGATATTATTTCTCTTTGCTTATGCGAAGTCTGGTTTTCCAACTTCAAATAATTTAAGTACTGTATTTTCAAAATAACTGGAAAAAAATTAATTGTCATTGAATATTGACACCAATTGATATTGAAAAATATATTTTTCAATAAAATACATATCAAATTTAAAATATGAAAAAAAGTCAATCATGGTCATATAACAAATATGGATATAACAAAATAAATTGCCTTTATTTGGAGTCTTTTTCAACATTAACCAACTAAATTTAACATTAGTTTACTGAACAAATCCATGTCAAATAAAACTATACATAATATCATACATAATAAATAAATCAAATGTGCAAGAGATACATGAAAATCTAAACTTTTGAAGTTATAAGGAAAATGGAGTCTATATACCCTTGTTTTAAAATCAATTTTTTCAATGTTGTAATTTTCATATTTAAGAATTAAAAAGGGTTTGATAATTAAATTAAAGAAAAAAATCAGGATAAGAGTCATATTCAACTATGGTAACATAACCAAGTCTAGATTTTTAAAATACCCCCGTCGCAGCAGACCTGCGTCCTCAGCGAATTTCCAAATCAATCCTTCTCTGCTTCTCTCTTAAAGCTCTAATTCATAGTATACATGTTATAATATATAACAGGTTTGATCAATATCCCTAATAACATTCATAGAAAAGTGAGTTTGCCTTCTCCATAAGAATACTGAATAGCATGGGAAAGAGTATGCATGAAAGTTTGCTGCTGAAACTGCTGAACACTGAAAGTAGGTATTTTTACAATAAACTATTTTTATTTTGACCATATACCAAGTATTATCAATATATGAGTCCATAGATAAATGAGTTTTCCTATTCTCCATAAGATTAAGATGGGATGCAAGTTTGCTGCTCTGAGGAGCACTGAAAGTAGGCATTTTTACTACACACAACTTGACCATTTTTACCAAGTTGCATCTACATCTGTACATAAAAAAAGGAGTTCGCCTATTCTCTCTATGATTAACATAGGAGAAACATATGCAGGTTAGCTGCCATCATAAACACATAAACTATAATTTTTAAGAATAAATGGATGGAATCCAACCACACGCAAAGTACAAAGTTTCATCTAAAAATATTAGTTAATAAGGGACATATTAATTTTCCTTATCTTCCATATAATAAACATAGGAGCCCAAAAGTACAATTTACTGTGTTTATATTTTTTAATATAACCGTTTAATGTAACCGTTAGATATAGAGAACTTTAAAGAACTAAATTGTTAAGTTGTTTGAGCTAGTTTTAATAGAAAAAGATAAAATTTGAAATGTTTAAAAATTTCATGTCAAAAGCGCAAAAAAACCATTTTCGGGGTACAAAACCCCCCAAAATACTCCTTCCCATTAACCGATATGTCTGGCTTACGAGCTCGTCTGAGTGAATGTAGGAATACACGTCTCTACCAAATTGATCTCAATCAGACTAATTTTATGAGAGTTATCGTGTTAACAAACACATATAATATGATTATTTGTTTTATATACATATATAAATTTTTAATGACTATTGTTTTCTGTCTCCGGGCACCTCTAAACGAATAAATAACATGGTCCCGGGCTTAAGTCTTGCCATGAGACTTTCGGTAATAGCTTCTTCCCTACGGGAAATTCCCTAAAATCAATCTTATTTCATAATAGTGCCTGGAAATTTTAAATGTGGATTTGTCAACCTGTTATTACCAGAGTTCTAAAATTACCTTGAAACCTAAAGGTAATTTTAGAACAGAAATATGACAACGTCTTAAGAAACTACCTAACTTAAGAACTTATGAAACAATTTTACTGTCCCTGACTCAATCGGGTTATAGTGTGTGTATAATATAGTATACACAGCCTATGTGATAATGTAATCCAAACGGCAGTGGACAAGCTAGATCCAGCGTGCATTACTCTGGAGATTAAGTGATAAAATAAAGTTTTGTGAGTTGCAAAATGTTCACTGAAGCACTAGCATTTATCGTTGTCCAATTGAAGAGGTTGCAATTATTTAACATTAATACATAGTGAAGTTTAAAGACTATAGTAACTTATATAATGCTATAATCAAGTGAGCTGTATACAATTTTCTGTGAGATTTAGTTGTCATTTTCAGGGAAACTTATCTAATTCATAGAAAATTTGAATCAAGATTAAACACGAGATTCGTAACATGAGATTTTCATACATGTCTCAAAAAACATTTAAAGTCTAGTCTGACAATTAAAAGTTTCATCTGACATTAATTTTGCATAAATCATGGATAAAAGTGTGGAATTTACATGGTTGAATTGTGTTTTTCTTTTTATACTCATTCTTAAGTTTGTTAATTCAGATGAACCACAGGCTGTTTTCACAAACATGGTGAGTAAGATGTTTCAAATTTACATATATCTATCTTACAACATATTGGAAATTTTATAGATGAAACCTATTGTTAGGATGTATTCAATATAAATATATAAGATTATTTTTTTTATCTATAAACTTTTACCTGGAACAGAGTTGCAATAAATCTATTTAACCTCCTTCATTAATATTATACATTGCTTTGGGAAACTTTTGACTCTATATGATGGAGTCAACAATTTTTAACTATCTGCCTGCAAAAATTATAACTGATATTGACTATATATGTATCCAAGATATTTAAAAAAAGTATTTATTGCAAAATGTTTTTACTTAATCATGGAATATTTGTCTTCACTTACAACTATAAAACCTCTAATAACACTTATTAGATCTCTTTAATACTTTTGTTGTATGTTATTTTTAATAAGAGGAAAAGTTATAAATGTTTTGTATTTCCAAATTATTTATTTGAAAAAAGGCGTTGAAAGGGTAAGCTCACCCCTCGACCATCTGCGTAACACATGTGACCTCGACCAACGGCTGGCTAAGAACTATAATAATAATATTTAGCGAATTTCCTATAAAAAGCTATTATAGGTCTCATGGTGAGACTTAAGCCCGGGACCATGTTATTTATTCTTCTTTAGGTGCCCAGAGTCCAAAAACAATAGTGTTTATATTATATTTTATATATATATATGTTGTCTGTGAACACGATAACTCTCGTAAAAATGGTCCGATCAAGACAAATTTGGTAGAGACGTATATTCTAATGCTCACGATTCGTAAACCAGACATATTGGTCAAAACGGGTAGTTTGTTTTGTACCCCAAAATGGGGTTTTTTGGCGTTTTTTTTCACATGTAATTTTTAAAAATTTCTAATTTTATATTTCATAACTAGAATCAGCTTAAAAAATACACAATTAATTTAAAGTTTTTCTCTATCTCCAACATTTACCGAGATATTAAAAATCTAAAACACAGTACGTGTATTGTTCCAATGTTAATCTTATGGAGGATAGGGAAAAATTTATATTCCATATTAATGATTTTTGGATAAAACTTGATATTTAGCTTCATGGTTGTTTATCCATTTGCTTAATCATAGTTTATGTGTTTATTATGGCAGCAACCTGCATACTCTTTTCCCATAAATCATATAAGGGAATAGGCAAACTCCTTTATTTTTGACAGATGTTGATAAAGTTGGTTTGAATGTAAGATAAAAATTATTTATGGAAATGTATTTCAGTGTTCACAGCAGCAAACCTGCACACTCTTTCCCATGTTAATCTTATGGAGATAGGCAAATAATTCACATGTTTACGGACAGATTTAATAAAACTTGTCATATATTATTATTAATATATTATTGATTTGGAAATTCGCTGAGTACGCAGGTCTCCTGCGACGGGGGTATTAATTTATACCTCTATTTCATTCCAACAAAAATCAAGGATTTATCTATTAAAGCCATAGTGAGCTTATTATCATTATTTGTCACATGCAGTAATCAACCTGATTTCCATAGTACTGAAGGATTCAACAAATGAAGATGTCATTACATTATATAACATAAATGGTATAAGAGTGGACTGACAAATACTTTCTCCAACAAGTAAACTTAAAAAATATGTGTAATAAAAATACTATATTTTTTAATGTAGGTTTGAATACCATTTAAAAATTTACTGTTACAAAAATAATCATCAAATTTCTGAAACTCACTTGCTTCCTACAAAATAAAAAAGTAGTTACCTCCACTAAATAGTACCAAACTTTTGAATGGGGTTTTATTGGATGATGTGACCTTATCTTGTTTTTGTGAAGTTTTAAGGTACAGTAAATGATAAAATAATAAGGAATAAATACATTTTAGCGAATTTCCCATAGGGAAGAAGCTATTACCGTAGGTCTCATGGTAAGACTTAAGCTCGGGACCATGTTATTTTTTCGTCTTTAGGTGTCCAGAGTCCAAAAACAATAGTCGTTAAAATTTTTATATATGTATATATATATGTGTCTGTTAGCACGATAACTCTCGTAAAAATGGTCCGATCGAGACCAAATTTGGTAGAGACGTGTATTCCTACAAATGCTCGGACGAGTTCGTAAACCAGACATATCGGTCAATTGGAACGGGTAGTTTGGGGGGGTTTTGTACCCCAAAATCAAGTTTTTTGCGTTTTTCACATGTAATTTTAAAAAAATTCTAATTTTATATTTCACTATTAGAATCAGCTTAAAAAACTACACAATTAAGTTCTTTAAAGTTTTTCTCTATCTCCAACGGTTACCGAGATATTAAAAAATCTAAACACAGTACGTTGTATTGTGGGGCTCCAATGTTAATCTTATGGAGGATAAGGAAAAATTAATATTTCCCATATTAATCAATATTTTTGGATAAAACTTGATATTTAGCTTCATGTGGTTGAGATCTATCCATTTATGCTTAAAAATCATAGTTTATGTGTTTATCATGGCAGCAAACCTGCATACTCTTTTCCCATGTTAATCATATGGAGAATAGGCAAACTCCTTTATTTATGGACAGATGTTGATGAAAGTTGGTATAAATGTAAAAAATAAATGTTTTTGAAGGTATAAATGCCTACTCTTAGCGTTCCTCACAGCAGCAAACCTGCACACTCTTTCCCATGTTAATCTTATGGAGAATAATCAAATAATTCTCATGTTCATCAACAGATTTTGACCACTTGACTTGTCGTATATTATTATTATTATATTATTGATTTGGAAATTCGCTGAGTACGCAGGTCTGCTGCGACGGGGGTATTTTAGTATTCCCCCGCATGAATAAGATTAGACATTCATCCAACATACGGTGTAAATTTAAATTTTCTCTGGAACCGTTGTTGACTAATAATTCATGATACTGATTGGCAACCCATACATGTTCATACAGTTCCTACATATTCCGATAACGTAAGTTTAGATTAAATTAGATTAGATCATTGAAATGGCAACCATACTACAATGTAGGTATTTTAAGCCAAGTATAAATGAGGATTAAGTGTAAGATGATTGTGGCGTGATAGTCTTGTTACTGACTAAGGCCGACATGTTCCTTAGACAGGACTGTTAATTAATAGCCCAACAGCCGATGGCAACTAATGGACCTACGGTTTAACGTGGAATCCGAAACGGCCTCTAAATTACGAATTGGTCTAACTACTAGGATAGTCTTTGCAGATTAACGTAATATTCATAGCGGATGTTAATCCACACAAGAGAACACTACACCCACCGACCATCTCTCACAACTATCCACAATTCGTGACCTCCCAGTAGCTGGATTACAGGACGTCGCCACCGTCGCAATCCCATATTTTTTTTCAAATCAATGATGGTTATACTGCTTTACAACCAAACTAAATGACATTTAGATTATTCATAAGATACTGTACAGTACATTTTAAACAACAATCACTTAAATTGAGTATTTATTACTTAAATAGAATCTTAACAAATAGATGCACTTATAATCCAGTACAAAATAAATTGAGTACAAACTATGGTTTACTAAACCTACTTTTAGATATAGGGCAATGTTTGTGGGATTATTTGGTTATTAAAATTTCCACAGAGTGTTAATTCTCTGGTTAGTATTGCCAGCCAAGTGCAAGTGGACTAATAATAGCCCCATCGCAGCAGACCTGTGTATTCAGCAAATTTCCAAATCAATAACAATATATAACAGGTTTGATCAATATCCGTAATAAATAAGAGAATTAGCCTATTCTCCATAAGTTTAACATGGGAAAGAAAATGCAGGTTTGCTGCTGTGAGGAACACAGAAAGTAGGCATTTCTAGCATAAAACATTTTTATTTTTACCATATATACCAAATGTCATCAACATCGGTCCATAAATAAAGCAGTTTGCTTATTCTTGTTGTTGTATTTGTTGATTAACATGGGAAATGAGTATGCAGGTTAGCTGCCATGATAAACACATAAACTATGATTTTTAAGCATAAATGGACAGACCAAATGAAGGTAAATAATCCAAAAATATAGGTTGATAAGTGAAATATCAATCTTTCCACTATAAGATTAAGATTGGAGCCCCAAAATACAACATGCTTTGTTTAGATTTTTTTATATCTCAAAAACCGTTGGAGATTTAAAGTTTTTAAAATTTAAAGAACCAAATTGTGTAGTTTTAATGCAGATTTTAATGGTAAAAGATAAAGTTTAAAAACATTAAAAATTACTTATGAAAAATGCAAAAAAACAATGGGAATTGCCCTCTATGCCTTTTGGTAAATATGTATATTTTGATTGTTAATAGTCATCGGTTATCAAGCTTTGCCCAGTATAAAAACTAAATACAAATCATATTAAGAATTTAAATACAAAAAACATTTTTAGTACAATAGCAAACATGACCATTGCCGCTTTAATATTAACATTACAATTAATTGTTACCCTAAATTGTAATTTGTTAAATCATATTTCTATTTCTTACTTCTTGAAGAAAAGTGTCCTTACAATAACATAAAAACACTTTTTTTCTTGTATTTCTCAAAAACCTCCTTCATCAGGTGGACTCCAGACCCCCCCCACAGGTTGTTATGTTTCCCACAACAAATCACCTTTAACTCTGCCCATGCTTGTCTCGCTGGAAGTTTGTATATGCCAAGCAGAATTGGTTAGATTTTTTTAATAAAGAACACTTCCATCAGTACCGTATCTAATGAGATGAAGAAGCAGGGTTGTTGTATATTAAACTACAGATTTTGAAAGAGACTATACTGAAATTTTAAAATAAATAAAATGTATATTTAAAATAAATTACCTTTTAATTTAGGAAAAATTAATAATTTAACAATATTAAAACATAAAGTAAAAGAATATTTTCTGGCCTTATGTTCCTGTCCTAGAGGGTTACCTCGGACATTTGATTTTCGTATATTTAATTTTGTTTTAAATAATTTAATACTATATAGGAATAATATTTTTATATATTATATCATTGTTTATTTTATAATTAGTTTTTACTAAGGTGTTCAAACATGTAGTATTGTATTTTTAACAAATTAAAGATGACACAAGCTTTTTGGGACGTGAGAGAGTTTTTGGTTTTTTTTCTTATGTTTCATACGTTTAAAAAGAGACAAAACACTGTTAGATATTTTCAGCAGTTTCAACCTTTAATACATAACATACTAATAACCAACTAGCTTCCTAACTTTTAGAAAACGTCACACATATCCAAAAGATCCTGTCCAATATATTTATTTTATAAAAGCTGTGTTGGGAGTACATAACAATATGTTTAATAAAAGGAAAATTAAACTGCAGTATAGTATCCTTATTACCTACTGTATAAGCTCATGAAAAATATATAATTTATAAAGTATATATTTTGACAGTTAAATAATTTGTTTCAGATTATAGTAGTTGTAAAACCATGCCCAGCATATGATGAAGAATTTCATAAGCTTCTTAAAACTAAAGCATTTCAAGACTTGAACAACTCATTCATTGATATTTTTGATTTGCTTGGTAACACTAACAATACTGGTGAACACATAACAACAATAAAGCAAATCGACCAGTTGTATTCCAACCTTTCGATCGAGGTGTGATAATTTAATTTTGAACTTAATTTTTTATCAAAAGCACCAACATCATAATTATTTATGATGATATGAAGATACATGAAAAATATTTTGTTTTACAGATTCCTGAAAGCTTACACTCTAAAATGGCCACTCTCTGGCTACAATTACAGTCACTTTTTTATTTTTCATAGATCATATATTTTATTTTTGAAAGACATGATTTCTTAGTGAGGTAGATATTATAGAATCAGAGATTATGACTAAATTTAGTCCTAGAAATTGTTCTAGGATTCGACACTAGATAACTAGAATTTCAAGTTTTTTAACATGTTCATTTTTTAAATATGAGTTTTATTAAAAAATTTATTTAGATTTAGTTTTACACATTTTAGCTATAAATATAATATGTTCAATTTACATTGTACTAGTGTGGCAAAGAGATAATAATGAGATCTATAATCGCTATAGACAAATTATACAAATTTAGTAAACATTATACAATAATAATCCAATTAACATATACAGTTTCAAAATATATACTTAACTTTCCCCCAAAAGAATGATCATCTTTGAAATTATTCAGCACCATTGGTATATTATGAACTTATCCACCCACCAACTTTTAAAAGTTCCAGTAAGTAAAGGAGCCTGACACCTGAAGGGGATTGCACAAATACAGATTTGCAGTGCCGAGTAAAAAAAACCTTGTTCTTGTCTCATAACTTTTTGGGACAAAGAGATATGCCTCCAATTGATAAGGAATGGAATCAGCAATAAAGCACAGTCTCCAATATACAAAGCAGATATGTAGAAGAACCAGAAAGGGCAAAGAGAGCTGCTAAAGCCAGGAAGGAAGCTTGGAGTAGGTTGTTTGTAAGGTAGAATAATTAGTCAGACAGCAACCTGAAAGGAAGATGGACTCACAACATAATACAACCTAAAAGTCTGGCTTGTCTCATAATGAACTTACCAATACCAACAATGAATTTCAAACGGAAAACTTAACTTGGTCTTTGATAAAATAGTGGTTTTATAGTCACTATGTCCCTTGATACACATAATTGGGGTTAATCCTTTTGACTGAGGAGTCTAGACTAAGCTTTGATCACCACTATTCTTATTCTTTTTCACGAGAGACAAACCCAAGAAGTGGGTATTTTAACACTCCGGTGCTCGCGTGGTTTATTGGAACGTGAGCGGTCGCGTGGAGTGCACTCCACTTGTTTTTGTTGTTTTTCTTAATTAGTATGAATTATCTTGACGATGTATTGGCATTTTATGTTGAATAGACACATATAACACATAATTGATGTGATTGGTGTGGTTATAAAACTCATAATTTAGACCAAAAAAATCGTTTTGCAAATTGTGCAATACAATAAATAAATATTGGTGCTTAGAAAAATAATTTTAAAAAATCGTTAGGAATAATGTTTTTAACAATGCAATCGAAACCCAAAACCAACTATGACAACATATTTTGACATATGCCCCTAATTAGCACTTCTACACACACACTTTTCAAATGATCAAGGTATACTCATTTGTTACACTTGAAAATTTAGCAAATTTTACAAAAAAATAAATAAATTTTGCTGCATAGAACAATAATTTAAAAAATGGTTATGAATAATTATTTATACAACGCAATATTATGTATTTCAACTTCATCAGTGTCTTCATTACCGATGACACTCTCATCATCTTCCGTTTTAGCTAGCCAACACCATAACTGTTCTTGGTTGTCCATTGTTCATTCGTTCGTTAATACCTGCACACACTATAAAGTTTTCATATAAAAATAATGTCAACTACGTGAAATAAAATCCACAACATACGTCACTCCATGGAAAAACCGGAACACGGATACTCGCGTGGAGTGCACCTGCACCCCAATCGTGCGGCTCCACAGGAAAAAAAATTAATAGAAAATTAGTTTAGCCCGAATCGGTAGCAGTCATTATACTGACAGGTTCCAGGGGTGTTAGAGGGAAGGTAGATGACTGCCCCAGTTCACAAGTGCTGTCAACTGCGTTTTATGAACAAAACAACATGACTGGAGTGCCACCGCACTCCGCGCGAGCACCGGAGTGTTAAGGTGGAGAGTATTATAAGTAAAGGGAGAGTGTGATGAATGTAACAGCTTTGAAAACATGTAGCTTTGTTACAAACAATGACAATAGTAGCAGTAGCTAATTCATAACTCAAGGAGTGGTAACATGAATATCGTTATTAATTATACAGTGTGTTTTAGACCAACATTTTGATGTTTCTGGGTCAGTGCAAAGTTTAAATACCACATTTAAGTCGTTTTAAAGGGTTCAGTTACAGAAGTGCTATTTTTAGGCAATATCCACTAAAACAATAAAAAAACTACTACATTGGATGTGCTCAAAAAAAGCCATGTGTCACAAAAAATACCATATCTTGTTTATTTTTTATTTGATTTTCAAAAATTATAAATCATTACATTTTTCTAGAAATTATATAAAAATTTATCCCTATAAAATTTACAAAATTACCAGTTTTGAAGTTATTCTCATTTGACATTTTTTAAATGGCCAACACTTTGGATTAGAATGTTGGAAAACCTACAAATTTTACAATCTATGTAACATTTGAAATTTTACATTTAATATGTTTTGAGGAAAAAATATCATTTGAAAAACCAAAAAGGCAGCTCTGTGAGTAACTGAGGACTTTCAGATGATTTACATTTGATATTCTGACTTAATAGTATACTGATTTAGAAACAATACCTAAAAAAGCTGTCAAGTAGTTCTGAAATACTCTGTTTAATTTGAACAAAACAATTTAAATTTCACTTTTAGTTGGAAGTAAAATTTACAATAAGATCAGTCAAAGGTTGGATAGTAGCAAGAATATCTTTCACAAAACAACTGTGACTTCTTTATACATGGATATATGGTGCGGCATCGTTTTAGATTATTAACACTGTTTTGTTGTAGATTTCTTTACTGCCAAATACCAAACTGTTTTTTTCTATTTATTGAGTAGTTTACTAGTAATTTGAAGTATGTTTGTCTAACAGATTGCATACCGTGACGGGGGACATTCCATTCCATTAACACTTCTCAATTGTACCTTTGCGTTTCCATTGAATAAGTTCATCAAACTCCTGGAGCCTGTTACAGTGGATGATTTGGACTCTGAGTGTGATACAAAGTTATTGAGTTACTCAACACTTCTGATTACTGGTAACCATTAAAATATATGTTTCTTAGGCATCAAAAGATTTTTAATTCTTAAGGGTAAAGTTTTGTGAAACCGTCTGGCAAGGTCTAGTGACAGAAGTTTCAGGCTGCACTAGTGCCTCAGACATGAGAGTTTTCCATGGTAATTCATAATTTTCTTTATATATGAAGTCTCATAAGAGAAAATGATTTATAAGGGATTAATACATGATGCAGTGGTGTAGCTAGGCCTGAAGGGCCCCAGGGCAAGCCTTGAGATAGCCCCCTATAAATAACTTATTTTTCATTGGAGGAGCTCCCAAGCTCGGGGGCCCGATTATATATGATTGTTTTTTATTTGTAAGTAAAATATACAAATTTGTTTCTAATGAAACTTTACAACCTCTTACCAGAAGATCTAAAAGCACTGAACGAGAAGAAATTGAAGATACCACTGACCAACTATTTTACTCTATAGATAAATTTCTGGACAGGAGCATGAGTGAAGAAAGCAACCACTGAAGATAAAAAATAAAAAAACTTATGTGAAAATCTTGACGCCATTGCATTTCTTAATTGATATGTAAATAAAGAGTTTTTTCTATATTTTATTGCCTATTGTTCATAAATATACCATAAAAATATATTTTTTTACAGAATTTAATACATATAATATTTATTGTTTCAGTGGAGGTTTTGTCGATAATTTTGGTACTTTTACTGTTTGCCTCGGTGCTTATCGTATACTGGGCAAAAAAGAAGAGTCAAGAGTCATCAAATGTAATAAACCAAAGACAGTCTCCAGATGTCCCAATGCGACAACGGCTGATGACATACACAATCAATGAGAGCGTACGATCTTAGCCTTTTTTATTTCATAAGATTAACCCAACACCTCACGTCTGTTTTTTTTGTGTTGTAACTGTATAGTGGCAATTGTGGCATTTAAAAAAATGTGTCTTCCAAATAATCATAAGAGTTTTATTTAAATTTGTTGTTCTTTTTATCTAACAGGTTTTAAGAACATTATTTGACTTAAAAATTATGACTTCAGAAGTGTGATGTGTAAATAAAGTTATTTTGGTAAATCTATGTCCATATTTTTAGGAATGGAACAAAATATAACAGATGCTTGGTTTTTTTATTTCTCTGTTTTATTTTTTTTACAGAATTTGCTAGTTGACATTATTTGTTTATGATTAAGGAGTAATAATAGAAGACGAAACCCAGGGGCGGTCTGGTGGCTTTGGGGGCCCTGGCCTGAAATAAATCCGGGGCCCTTCGAATTGCCACACCATCCCCCACCTCGATGAAAACTCACCATACCCTGAATTATTACAATTAGTTAAATAATTTATTTATTAAATTTATTTAAAACATTGTATACATTATTAAATCATAATTTTTTTAATTGACTGTTCAAATGATATACTATTTTTGTGTGTGATAAACGATTATTAACTCTCACCTCCCAGACCATTTGGTATATGAATGCTGAATCGTTAGCTTCGTTGTCTACAAAATCGTAACTGTAATTAAATGCCTAATTTCACATTAAACAATGAAATATCATGGTATAGTTTGAAAAATGTGCATATCGTTAAATTTTTGTTACTTCAACATGTTCAAATCAGTTTCCCAAAAGGGTTTTTTTTTGGTTCTACTAAAGCTACTTTCTTTCAAGTCGTCAAGTATTTCATTTTTAAAAATAAGTCCCTTTCAACATTCGTTACCCCAGGTCTGCCATCAGATGGTTCAAATTGGCCCTTAATCTATTATTTATAATCTTTAGTTTAGAGAAAACCACAAGTTATTTCACGGGTTACTTGAGTGCTTAGCATAATTATAATATATTTATAAGCTTGATAGAGAGTGAGGAATAACAAAGATTGAGACAGGATGAACAACGTGGAATCCACATGAAAGACATATAAACATTGTTCGTTCCCCGAGCACCTTTTGGTATCATTTCCTCCTCACAGGCACTGTTCGTTTTATCGTCTTCATTTCTTCCTCATCAATTTCATTTCCAAATTCCTCCGTAGTCAGTTAATGTCCACTTTCTTTGCAGTTGGTAAGGAGGGAGGGGATAAAACAATGGTTTTACAATTACTAACATTGAACTGGTTCAGCTTCACAAATAAGAGGGTTTTGAAAATTTTTATTTGGTGATTTGATCTATTTTGATTTCTGGAGACGAACGGCCTCGTCTCGGCCGCAATAATGTTAGAAAAAGCATACAATCAGAACTGTTGTTTATCCTGTTTGTTTTTTGTGTACATTTGTGGATGCTTTTTTTATGTTTCAAATTATGACGAGTTCATAATGGATAGAACGCATCTGCGTTGTCCCTTGAGAATGCCGTCCAGGCGAAACATGTAGTGGGAAAAAATGTTATAAACAGGGAAGCAAATAATTACTATATTAGTCGTGTTTTTAAGTTGACGAGTTCATAATGAATAGAACACATCTGCGTTGTCCCTTGAGAATGCCGTCCAGACGAAACATGTAGTGGGAAAAAATGTTATAAACAGGGAAGCAAATAATTACTAAATTAGTCGTGTTTTTAAGTTACCTTGTGGCACTTCAACCGATAAATTTTGTATTCTTCTACTATATGGAGGTGTATGACTAGATGTACAACTGCGTGAATGGGGGTGGTCAAGGGAGTTGTGGTGCCACTCTACTCTCACCAACGTGTCACTAAAATACTACTATATGGAGGTGTATGACTAGATGTACAACTGCGTGAATGGGGGTGGTCAAGGGAGTTGTGGTGCCACTCTACTCTCACCAACGTGTCACTAAAATACTACTATATGGAGGTGTATGACTAGATGT
Organism: Nephotettix cincticeps; assembly: GCA_023375725.1. Classification (NCBI taxonomy): domain Eukaryota; kingdom Metazoa; phylum Arthropoda; class Insecta; order Hemiptera; family Cicadellidae; genus Nephotettix; species Nephotettix cincticeps. Next base: position 3,481,664 of record CM041784.1, on the reverse strand, counting down.
ACAACTGCGTGAATGAGGGTGGTCAAGGGAGTTGTGGTGCCACTCTACTCTCACCAACGTGTCACTAAAATACTACTATATGGAGGTGTATGACTAGATGTACAACTGCGTGAATGAGGGTGGTCAAGGGAGTTGTGGTGCCACTCTACTCTCACCAACGTGTCACTAAAATACTACTATATGGAGGTGTATGACTAGATGTACAACTGCGTGAATGAGGGTGGTCAAGGGAGTTGTGGTGCCACTCTACTCTCACCAACGTGTCACTGAAATACTACTATATGGAGGTGTATGGCTAGATGTACAACTGCGTGAATGGGGGTGGTCCAAGGGAGTTGTGGCGCCGTTACTCTCACCAACGTGTCATCAGGTGGTGGCGCCGTTCTTCTTTTATAGACGTGTCATCACAATGCTAATATTTGTAGCTGTAATATCTGGATAATCAACCATGTGAGAGGGGGTGGTCCAGGGGGTGGTGGCGCCGTTCTCCTATCACAGACGTGTCATCACAATGCTAATATTTGTAGCTGTAATATCTGGATAATCAACCATGTGAGAGGGGGTGGTCCAGGGGGTGGTGGCGCCGTTCTCCTATCACAGACGTGTCATCACAATGCTAATATTTGTAGCTGTAATATCTGGATAATCAACCATGTGAGAGGGGGTGGTCCATGGGGTGGTGGCGCCGTTCTCCTCTCACAGACGTGTCATCACAATGCTAATATTTGAAGCTGTAATGTCTGGATAATCAACCACGTGAGAGGGGGTGGTCCATGGGGTGGTGGCGCCGTTCTCCTCTCACAGAACGTGTCATCCACAATGCTAATATTTGAGCTGTAATGTATGGATAATCAACATGTGAGAGGGGGTGTTACGGGGTGGTGGTCTCCGTTTCCTCTCACAGAACGTGTCATCACAAATGCTACTATTTGAAGCTGTAATGTCTGGATAATCAACCACGTGAGAGGAGGTGGTCCAGGGGGTGGTGCCGCCGTTCTCCTCTCACAGACATGTCATCACAATGCTACTATTTGTAGCTGTAATGTCTGGATAATCAACCATGTGAGAGGGGGTCGCGGCGCCGTTCTCCTCTCACAGACGTGTCATCACAATGCTACTATTTGAAGCTGTAATGTCTGGATAATCAACCATGTGAGAGGGGGTGGTCCAGGGGGTGGTGGCGCCGTTCTCCTCTCACAGACGTGTCATCACAATGCTACTATTTGAAGCTGTAATGTCTGGATAATCAACCATGTGAGAGGGGGTGGTCCAGGGGGTGGTGGCGCCGTTCTCCTCTCACAGACGTGTCATCACAATGCTACTATTTGAAGCTGTAATGTCTGGATAATCAACCACGTGAGAGGGGGTGGTCCAGGGGGTGGTGGCGCCGTTCTCCTCTCACAGACGTGTCATCACAATGCTACTATTTGAAGCTGTAATGTCTGGATAATTGTGAGATGTAACGTGTCATCACAATGCTACTATTTGAAGCTGTAATGTCTGGATAATCAACCACGTGAGAGGGGGTGGTCCAGGGGGTGGTGGCGCCGTTCTCCTCTCACAGACGCGCCGACTTGACGCCAGTGTTGTGCCGTTTACCGACTTTGAATGTCACAATGTATCATTCCGTATTTAGTTCGCGTCGAATGAGTTCCCATAATAGTTTTGCTTTAATTTAATTTTACAGTTTATTCCATTATACTACTAACGACATTCTAGGTTATACCTAAGTTTAATTATTTTTCTAGTTTTTATACTTTTTTCGAATTATTAGATTAGAAAACACCCCCCCTTTAAGTAATAAGAGTTACGATATTGAGATTTTATTAACTCTTAATCTTAGTTACTGCGTTTGATAATCTACGTAGACGGGTTTCTCTTTATTACATTATATTATTTAACTTGTATTTTAGAACTTTGATTTTGATATTCTATTTGAAAAAAATTATAATCGATTAAAATTGAAATCCATTTTACGGTTACGGGTGTGTATAAATAGTTTTGGTGCAATCGTTTCCAGCCTCCAAAGCGATCTTCATGCTTACGCAAAGTCAGGGTGTATTCTTTGCGGAAGTGTCATAGTCTTTCACAAAGACTGAGACATCTCGCCCTTTGCACCATGGACGTTCTGAAGGTAGGAAACTGCGAAGAATCTTCTTCCACGGTGAAACTGGAGCGTAATTTTCTCGGTGAGTGGTGTACAGCTACAACTGTTCACATGCGATGTGTTTAACGTAAGAGGAAAGAGGCAAGAGGAAAACATAAGAGTCCACTTGTCTGGTCAATACACTACTAGTCAAGTCACTATTTGTTAACATTTGGGCTTTGCCTTACTACGTATCAGTACACACAAAATAGCTTAGTCTACTATTATCTTCCTTGAATTAAAATAATCATTAGATTAATGAAGTTGAAGCTTAGTTAATGTATACATACTCCTTATATACATTTTTTTATTGTTTAATAAAAGAAATTTAATTTTAGGAAAACCTACTAAATTGTAAGTATTGGTATAACCTACTGATTTAACGCAAATAATTGAACTTCTCGGTGGGTTTTTTCAAAAGAAGGACGTTAGTATTTGAATTCCAACTACTCTAATAATTTATTATGTGATGACTTGAAATAATGAAATGAAATAATTTATTTGTCTTTAAGCCACAAAGAGCAATCAACGTTGTGGGAAAATATCATTAATTATATTGAATACAATTGTCCATACAAACTTCATGCTTTAGACCAACAATATCAATAAAATGTAGAAATGTACCCTACATGTAGAAATATCTCTAAAACAATAATGATAAATTATAAAGCTACAGCAAGCAAAACAAGGTTGAAAATACATGCAAGAAAATTGTTGAATACATACATGCAAAAGAAAAACTCTAAAATACATTTTTTTTAAGAAAAGAAATCACAGCAACCAGTCATTCGGCCTAGAAATACATGCATAAAACAACTCCAAAAGATTACAGCAAACAAACAGAAGTTACGAAAAATAACAATAATAAATACTATGAAAATTATAACAAAAACAATAAATAATTCACACGGAAATATTCTTGCTATCCATGCTCAAAAACTCACCAACACTATAAAAAGGATGCAAAACCAAGAAATCAAAAATTTTAAGCTTAAAGGAATTAAAATTAAGTGTTTTGGCATGATGGGGAATTTTGTTAAAAATGCTATACTCATCACATGATAGCAGCTTTTGGTTTTACTTAATCTGGCAAAATGTATTATTCTAATAACTTGTTATTCCTAGTTTGGATGCTGTGAATATTGCTTCTTAGTTGTAGTCTATCATATCTCTAATAAATATACAGCATGCATTTAAAAATGTATAAATTAATTATAGTAACTAATCTTAGCTCAATAAAGAGAGGTCTGCAGTGGCCTAAGTAATCTATACCTGCCAAAATTATTATTATTTTATTGTAGGAGCAAAACATCATGCACCCCTCTACTGTTTCCCCAAAATATGATGCCATAACTCAGAAGGAACTGAAATAGTCCAAAATGCATAGTCCTGACATAATTGGATGGGACACAACCCATCAGCCTCCTAAACAAAAACATTATTCTAGACAACCTGGTGCAGAGGTGGTCAATGTGGGGCACCCATGAGAGCTTCTGGTCAAAGACCATTCCTAAAAACTTAACATTTGGACAAGTGAGCGTAGGCTGAGGAAAAGCCCTTAGAGTGAAAATATAATTTTGAGTCTTGTTGGTATTTAACAAATATCTATTTGCAGAGAACCAGGCAGAAATGTTAGCCATAAGGGCTGAAACACTATTCTTAATAGCATTAATGTCATTTCCCACAGTCAAAATAGTAACTTACTGCCTAAATTATTTCATTAGACGTCACTTTTGGATTTGATACAAACCACCTCCATTGCTTTTCTCTACCCTTAATACACTTTAACATTTTTAGCACACTTTCCTAAAGCTAGCACAGTAGAAAATAAATAACTGAAAAGTTAAGTTATATATGTTTTTTGTACTGAAGTATGAAATACACAACCCCTCAGAGAGCTAATTTGAGGAATATATATCAACGAAGTCAATTTGAATATGTTTTATAACTAAGTTGTAGTAATAATTAATAGAAATACACCGAATAATTTAGATAAATTATGGATAGTGATTGGAAAACGTAAGGCTTGCTCAACTAACCTCAACTCAGGTTAACAATTGGCGAGATGAATCCGGACTGTGATGTTTTAATTCATAAATAGAGCAATGGTCTCTAATCAATCAAAACCGTTCTAAAGATCAAAAATAATTGCAGCTTTGCAGTTTATTGTTTGAATCACAAAAGAATTTTATTCTTCATCAAACAAATATTAATTAAATGTTTTTAAACATTTATACATGAATATAGTACACAGAAAATAGCAAAGACGTCATGTTTGACGTTGGAATGTTCAAATCAACAAGGTTGTTATAATTATCTAAATATTAATTGGTATTTTGATCACCTCCTAATCGGGGATTAATGACTATATTTAGAACCCAGTCTTACATTTTCATTAATTAGCTATCCAAGGACATAATGACGTTGGTAGTTACACTAAAACACATTAAAACTTCCAAAATGTACCAAACACTTTCAAAACGAGACTGGTGTTGAAAATGTTCAAAATTAAAGATATAAAAAATATTTGTCAACGACCCTGATGTGACTTTACGTGAGAGCTACTGAGCCATAGTTTTTCTTCAATCTAACTTAAGTTTAAACTCAATTAGAAAGTTTTCATTAGTAAATGAATATGGATTGGTAAGGCGGTATTTCAGTTGGTAGCGCGACGGCCTCCGAACGCGAGGCTGGCCTAAATCGCCGAGTAGCTAATCAGTATTATCAACACATTCTGAGTCAAATCACCCCTATAATTGTTTGATTTGTCGAGAGCTCACAAATACACAAATATTTGATCTAATTAAAAGTAACAAAGTAAAATAGTTTCTTATATTCTATGTTTGGAAAAACTTCTAACAAAACATATTTATGGAATATACTCATCAATTTTCTTTCACGTGCAAGACACGTTTTTCAGAGTTTAAAGACTCTAGGAGAATGCCCAACTTGCACCATTCAAGGTGTATCAGCATAGTTGGTTGTATCAGCATATGTAACAATAAACTGTACAGGCCTTCCAAGTTGCTTGCGAAACGAATAAAAAATAAAGAAGATCTTGATTCGTGCGATTTCCTACAAAAATAACATAGCACTCATGAGCTCACTGTACTGTGTTCATAAAAATAGAGTTTTTAATAATTATGTTGTGGGTGTGATTTAGCCTTAAAAATAAATAAAAGTCTTTTTTCGATAGAAGTAGGACCATCAATGTGGTTTCGGAGTCGATGCACAGGTGGACATCACTAAAAAAAGAATTCTTTGGATTTATGGAGCGGAAACCGAATTCAAAACTAATTTAAATATTCTCAAATTCAAAATGTTGACGAAACCAATCCTGTCTGCATATACTGTATAAGCTATAAGGAAAGAAAGTACAAAGTACAATACGAATAGCATTACTCAATTTCAAAACGAAAACATGACTGGTTGGGTGCAGCATGAATAAATCAACGTTTCAGTAATTTGATTATAAGTTAACACACCACTGATCATATTAACCTTCCTTCACCTGTTACGAATATGCACTTCATATAAACACTGGTATAGAAAGACCCGGAAAAAACTTAACTTCTCTTTTCTGATTCATAGTTTCACAGTCTATAAGAAAAAAATATTTTCTAAAAAACTATTTACGACGATGCTTTATTAATATCGCTTTGATAAACTCGAGAATACATTATGGTTTGACGTGTTGGGGCTGAGCCTATAAAACTTTGGTAAAAAGACTAGGAACAACTCAAAATAATTTTATGCATTATATCAAAACTCGTTTATCAGATTGTTCTTTTCCTTTACAGTGAATGTTGCGAAGAGCATAGCAAAACGATTATATATATAATCAGTAAATGACACACGTCCAGTACGAACATCGTCATCATAACGAAGCCAATCACGTCTGGGTCATCATGTCGTTGATCGTACAGAGCACGTAAAGAAGGGTTGAGAAAAATTATCACACACATACCAGTAAACGTTGAGCAAAACAAGGGGCCTACTGAAACTTAATTTATAATTGTAAATAATTATTGAAATACCTATTAAATTATTCAGGAATGTTGAATGATAATATTCAACTTGATTATTTCTTGTTTGAAATATGATTTCCTTGTTAATTGAAAGCTTACTGATGCATTAGTGTTACGTTATTGATGAAAAGTCATAAATGATCAGTAAAAGTAAATTATAATCGAGAATTTTTATCGGGTGATTGTTGCGTACATCTCCATTCAATTAGCGTTTATATTTATTTGAGATTATTTTAATATTATGTTACGTACTGAAATTTAATAAATAGTTCTAAAAGGACATTTAATCCTTTGATACTTTAATACTATTAAGTGACAGTAAGGACAAGCAGGGCTAAGGATTAAGAAAAGTAGTAAGGAAAGTGTAATGAATTAATTTAGTAGGACTTAAACTATTACATATATACATCAGAACCATCAAATTATAATTCATTATACTAAGAAAGGAATCCGAAATTCTTTTCATAAGTCTAAATATATATAATTCTCTTCTAAGTCTTGTTGTTAAGAGGGCTCTTTCTGCGAATCATGAGACTATTAGTCTTAATCTAGAAACACTTTATAGGATGAAATATTACGCCAAAGAAATATATCTTTAGTGTCAAGTACTTTGATAAATAGCTGGAACATTAAATCAAAATACCTTTTTCTTACAATACTAAATTTTATTACGATTTAAAATTATTATAAATTAATATAATTATCCGCACAGCTTTTAATAATTTTAATGTCAAATCAAACAATATTATTATTTACCTTTTTTGATTTTGTGACACAAATTTGTTATCTGCAAAGAATTTTTTATTTGCATTATTTATTTATTTAAAATTAGTTACTGTAACACTCAGTTTTACATTTTGGTCTTAGATTGCACGCTAGTCTAGAGGTTGAAACGGTACTTCGGGCCCTGAGGTCCCAGGTTCAAATCCCTCCAATCGCAGCATTTCTCTTACTAAGTGACAATGTAATAAAAGCTACAACGTCTAGTCTGAAATAACGTGAAAATAGTTTCAGGCGATAGCGGTGATGTTAAACCTTCAACAATTTATACAAATTCAGTGGAATTATTTTTTCCTGACGTGTTACCTGCTTTCCCATACAACACTGTTAGAGTATAATGTCCAATTTGGTGGTTTCAATCAGTGTGTTAAGGCACTAAAGTAATTTTTCGTAATGTTCATTAGGTAGACCGGTTGATCAAATCAGTTGAAACGTTTACCAATGAGGCCAGTGTGAGCATCAACTGATTGAAATTGATACTAGATGTACTTCAATAATGCTCCAAATAATATTACGGTTTACTAATTTCAATCATATTAAACAATCAATCATCATAATCATCATATTGAACAATAATAGTGTGAGGAATCAGTATTTTAATTAATAATTTCACATACCATTAGATATGGTGAATCGGTGATAAATCCACATTAGCCTAAAACAAGATATTTATTTGACTAATCATTATGCAATTCAAATTAGTCTGACTAGATTGTTCTTTACGGGAAGATAGCAAAAAGTATAAGAGGGAGGTTAATGCTGAAAATAGAGCGAGGGAACTTTAAATGAATCTCTAATTAATGAATTATTCTAAACATTTATTTTACATAGTCATTTTACTCGCTTATATAATTCCCACGAAAAGTCATTATCCTCCCAAGATCTTGTTTTGCTGTTTGTTTCCTTTAAATTTACATTATAGAAGCCGTTCTTAACGTAAACAGAGATAAAATAACCAGAGGTCGCAATTTTTTACAATTAAAAGCCCATAATTTCTGTAGCGTTGTATACCCCCCCATGCCAGAAGTATAATTTTGTTTGAGGCTAATAGCTCTATAAATCATTTTAAATGAAAATATTTTTAGTAGCCAATAAAGGAAATTGAGATATTCAGATTTTTTTTGGAATTGATTGCTAAAGTTTACCTTTGATGCAAACTTTATAAAAAACGGGCCTGTTTTGGGTTAACACTGGTTATGAAAATCATAATCGCTTTGAGAGTCGCCACAGTTGATACCTAGAAGCATCGGTCCATCCAGAATAGATGACATAATAGATAGAAACTCTTTGTTTTAGAAACTGTATAGCATAGGAATATCCTCAAATATTATTAGGTTTTCACAGAATTTTTATAATGGTACCTCAGCTGGAGTGTGGTGTAATAACGGTGTGTCTTTAAAACGACTAAAGGCTTGCGACATGGATGTTTGGGAAGCCCCCTGCTATTCTCTCTATTTTTAAACGATTTGCATGAAGCTTTAGACGGAGGTTCCAATATTGGGGAAAATAAAGTTAAAGTTCTTTTGTACGCAGATGACATAGTACTAGTTTCACCATCTGCGGCTGGTTTACAGTATATGATTAATGATCTTTAAACTTATTGCGAAACATGGAATTTAAAAGTAAACCTTGAAAAATCAAAAATTGTAGTTTTCAGAAGCGGAGGGAAATTAGGAAGAAATGAACAGTGGCGTTATGAGGGGCAACGAGTTGAGTGTGTAAATAGCTAAAAATATCTTGGTGTTGTTCTCTCATCAAAATTGTCTTGGCAGAGCCACTTTGAGGAAAAATTATGCGTTTCAAAAAATGCAATTATAATTCGATGTGGTCAAATGTTTTTACTAACAAGCATATTTCTTTTAAATAAAAAATGGAGTGTTTCAATGCAGTTGTCAGATCCGATATGTGTTACTCGGCGCAAGTATGGGGTTACCAACAATATGACACTGTTGAGCAGATATTTCGTTATTTGTAAAGAAGATAATTGATGTACCAAGAGGTACACCAAATTATATGTTGTATTTAGAAACAGACACAGATCCTATTTTTATATTTGCATTAAAGTTACATTTTAACTATATTTTAAAAGTTCTGAATATGCCAGATTCCCGGTTGCCGAAACTACTAGCAAACGAAGTTATTCGCAGGCGAGTTTCCTGGTTTAGCGAGTGGCAGCGGTTGGCGGACAGAGTCTCGGTGCGGTTATCAGTGGAGCAAGGGGCATTCGGTGAGACAAAGGAACAGCTGAGCCAGTTACTGCGGTTCGTGATAACGCTCGGCACCGGTGCGTACAGGCGGCCTTGGATGCTCGCTATCACAACACGTACAAAACTCTCGATTTTCAGCTGGCAGATAAAAATTACATTTTGTGTATGGATCTAAATCTCGTTAGATTGATTTTTAAATGTAGAGGTGATTTGATCCAATTAAATTATAAACCCTGGGACCCAAACCAAAACTTAAATTGCTCACTTTGTAATCTAAACGAAATAGAAGATACCTACCATTTTGTTGCTAAATGCCCAATTCTGCGTGAACTTAGAGTTAAGTGGCTTAGAACTCCTGAGATTTCCCGGGAGGTTTTTCAAAATTATTTAAACGGCCATGATTGGTGGCGGCTCGGCCAATATCTGCGGCAAGCGTGGCAGTTGCGGTGGCAGTTAATACAGGAGTACAACGTCTAAGGCTTCAAAAATACATATAAAATTACTAATTTACAATACATTTTTAATGTTCTTTAATTTTGTTTTTCTATGGTTTTTCAGAGCACTCACTTCTATACTTAGGAAAAAAATATGTTAAACTTATTTTAGGAAACTACCAGCCTGGCTGACGGTCATTTGACCAAGTCTAGGAATGCGAGGAAGGTTTTAAGACATTCTATTTATTAATTTCTTTTTGCTAAGTGTATTTCTTAAGATTGTAAATTCACTATTATTATTTTGTAAAAATGTATCCATGGAAATGTTCTGTTGTTAACTTCAGTGTCAATAAAGCATTATTTCATTCATTCATTCAAAAACGGGCCATTGGTGTGATCTTGGTGCAGACTTCATTATTTTCTTTTTACTCGGGAAACTTCAAAACGGATACCCTCTCAGGTCAAATTCTAATTCAGAAAGAAATCGGAAATTTCCATCTACAAATTATTTCAATGGATAGTGAAAGATAGTATTGGGTAGCAGATAGTTTGTATGAACTATACCTTAAGATCATTAGTGTGATTTTGTTGCAGAACAGAGTGACTTCATAAAAAAAAAATTATTCAGGAAATTTCAAAACTGGTATTTACACTCTAAGGTAAAATTCTAATTCAGAAAGAAAACTCAGAAAGAAGTTTTATACACAAATTATTGCAATGGACAGTGAAAGATATTATTAGATAGAAGATAGTTTATATGAACAGTAGTTATATCATTAAGCTAAGCCTAAATATTTAGACCTGAACAAAATACCACATAAATTTTCTTGAATACTGTAATTATTATTTTGAAAAAATCTGTATTAAATTTAGTATACTAACTGAACGTATGCATTATTAAGTGGCTGCTGATGTAACATGGAGTAGAATCAATGAAACAAACACAGCATGAAGGCAGATACGTGTCTCGGGTCTAGTGCTGTGGTTATCCCCAAATGGCCATTGGTTAAAGTGGTTACAGCACAAATCTCCCCCCTCAGTGGTCTACCCTTACCTCTTGTAAATATACCTGTAGGTACGTCTTTTACCTTTACATGTATTCCGGTAGTAAATGATCTACCCTAGACCCCGACATAATATATTATTTAATTAAATAACCGGTACCAGTGAACACATACTTTCTTCATTTAAAAGCAGCTTACGTAAAGTAATTCATGTGTTTACTGTATGTAGAGCCACTAAAATATTCTATTTTCGTTATAATACCGCACTGAAATTAATTCCCCAAATACCTTACACACACTCATTTTCAATAAGTTTTACGGTTTTTTTTGTGGAGGGTGTTTGCCAAATTGCTTAAATATCGACATATTTGGAGTAGTTTTAAGATTGTAATGAAAACCTGAAGTACTTATTAAGTATTATGTAAAAAGGCGAAGAAAACCTTCTTTTTCTTATACCCTTTAAGTATAACATAATACACTCACATTAAACGAAAGATCACACGGTCTTACCGATTAATTTTCAGTTTTCTCCAACTACACTTATATAGGAATAATGTACATACACAATTATTTAGTTCAATTCATATATAATGGTGCCATAAATAAAATACTATTTTTAAAATTAAAAGGGCCATAATTTTAAAACCGTTGTATTGAAAGTCAACTTTCTTTAAGCCATTAATTTTCAATATCAAAACTTAAAAATCCGATTTTGAGTAGTTTGGATTTTTTTCTGTTTCAGGGTTTTGGAGTGAACTTAGAGTTTAGATATGAGTCTGAAAACCACTTTCGTATTTAAGGATCCATGAATCGAAATATATCCAACTCAGGTTAAATAAAAAAACGATAACGAAATAAGTTATTTTTCTACATAGTACATTCAATGGGAAGAAATTAAAAAGTACATATACAAAAAGTCACAAAGAATAAATAGACAGTCATTACATGGGTTATATTTGTAACTGTTTTACTAACATTTAGAAGTATCTAATTATTTCATATATAGATATACTTTAATAAAAATATGTGTTGTAAACATATGGACGTAAACGTGCATTATGGTTTGAAACAATAATAGTTTTATAAGTAGAATATTTGAATCATATTTCATAACATTCTACGTTACTCACTTCATTCGTAGTTTAAGTACGAAATGCACAGTAATTCGTTAAAATACACATCATGCAGGTTCCCCACGCTTTCAAATATAAATTTCTAACACAGGAACGCACTCTTCAAGTTAAAAATTAATTGTTTTAAATGGCTGAATGATGTCGGCTGGTTTGCTATTGTTGGATGTTCATTGCTTGCAAGGTAAAACTAAAAAGTACACTTCTTTGGATATCATTTTTTACAATTTGATCTCATGTAAGCTCTAGCCAAATTCGGTTAATCGCCGATAACCGTTTTTCCGTTAAAATAATATCCAGAATTATATCGTAGTATAATATCAAGTGTTTTTAAATCTACATACTCATAACAGAAGAACAATATTGTAGCAGAACCCAATCCTGTCTACCTGGAGACCTAGAGTGATGTTAGGACCTCTGCTAGAGTGATGTGTTACTTTATGTTTTATAGCAAATAACGATTATTTTACAGAACTTGTTGGTTCTATAGTGCCATCAGGTCCTCTGTTTTTTGTCCTCTCATATACTTTACAGTAAATGAATGACAGTTTTTGAAAGATCGACGTAGAATGACGTAAGTTCCTCTGTTATTTTATGTTCTTTCACGCTTTATAGCAGATGACCGTTATTTACAGAGTTGGTCATACAATGGCGTCAGGTTCTTTTTGTACACTGTTACCGAGGTCCCAGAAAACGTATTTGATGATCATGAGCGATACCTGATGAATCAAGTGGAAGCAATGCCAGTGACGAGAAAACAAATTGAAAAGGAAACAAAGAAAGATGAAAATTTCAAAGTGATATTACACTATTTAAACACAGGCAAGAGCTTAAAAGAACTTGGATAAATGAAAATGAATTTTGCTTAATGAATGGCTGTGTGTTCAGAGAAAATATAATCTGTGTACCTTTTACATTAAGAAAATATGTTCTAAATGAGTTGCATGCTGGTCATATGGGCATGACCAAAATGAAACTTCTGGCTACAAGTTACTATTGGAAGAATGTTGATCAAGAGATTGAAAATTTAGTCAAACATTGCACTTCATGCCATCAAAAACTTAAAAGAGTCCACCTAAGGAAAACAATTTACCCATTGGAACCTCCAAGTGGACCATGGGAACGTATTCATGTAGACTTTGCAAGACCACTAAAAGGCTGGAGTTACTTTATTTTTGTTGATGTTTTCAGTAAATGTGTCGAGATGATTCCAACTAAATAAAAAAAACGACTGGTACCATACGACAACTAGACAAACTGTTTACAACATTTGGTTTCCTCCATCTACTCATTTCAGACAATGGGACCCAGTTATCCTCAACTTTATTTGAAAACTGTCTCAAGAAGTATTAAATAATATATAAAACCATTGCTTCCTTTTGTCCCAAATATAATGGTCAAGCTGAAAGGGTGGTTCAAACTGTGAAGAACCTCTTAAAAGCTTATAAGGGAAGACACATAGAGAATAAGATAAACACGATACTGAAACAGCTGAGAAAGACACACCATTCGGCTACAGGACGATCTCCATACTTGCTTATGTTTGGGAGGAACATAAGAGCCGAAATAGATTTAATGGTTGAGATGACACCCATCCCTCAGAAAAAACATCAAGTGATAACTAAACGAAGTTTTTCAAGAGGGCAAAGTTCATTTATGAGAAATTACTCAAACGCCTCAGAAGAGAAGTGGTCAGTAGGAACAATCGAAATACCGCTTGGGATCGTGATGTACATTATTAAAATGAGAAGATGGACGATTAAGAGGCATTGAAACCAACTAAGAGCAGCTTAATATGGGGGGGGGGTATTTTCACATGCCTAAATAATCAGCTGAGTATTACTATTATTATATTATGTTTACATTTTTCTTGGAAGTTAGTTTATATTTTAGATTAAATAATTACCAAATAATTTATGTGTATTATATATAGTACCTGGTGACCGAGCTTTGCTCGTTTAGAATAATACATGTATTATGAAAATTAATTAGAAAAATATAATTATAAAAAATTATAATTAGAAAAAACACATTTAATTAAAACACATAATTAATATAGCACTGAACAACAAGTATTGCCCCTGATGGGGTTTGAACACGCTACCGCTGGACCACGGCGTCTGCCAAATGAGCGACGTCGGTTAAGGTGTTTTAACCAACCTCAATTGTTTTAGCCGATCATTTACTGTTTAACTATCCATACAGTTATTATTAGCCTGTGACTAACTGATTTTGGTATAAACGGAATGAGGATTGAAAAGCATAAGAGAAATTTAATTTACAAATATTAATTGGTTTGTTACAGTGGCTTCAAGCAATACAACAAATACGTTTTCTATCAAAACACGGAAGATTTTGGAAATACTCTTTTTTGCTTTTATTTCGCACAGTTATGTTACCCTTAAGTTTTTACAAATTATTTAGTAACCTGATAATTTTACATTTATTACATAAATAAAATAAATATTTATGAAAAACCTCTATTCACATATTGTTCCCCGCCGTCTTCAATCAAGAACTGTCAAACGGTTATAAACAGCTGTTTTGGTTTGCATTGTTTACATTTTATTCTCCATAAGCGTAAAGTTAAATTTTTAGATTTTAAACTTAATATTACAAGAAAACACGAATTTTCCTGGGCATTAGACCTATCTAGAACTTATTTTCTACTCGGAAATTAGTTATTTCCAAAATTTAAGGTAATTCCTTTGTGCCGTTTTCGAGATCCGTGTGCAAATATATATATATAATATATATATATATATATACAAACCCTGCTCGTAATATAGTATTGGATTTATAAAGACGAATCAGCTTCACAAGAGAAGAATGTTATTTTTACAGAGTTGGACCTAGTGTGATGTCAGGTCCTTTGTTATTTGTGAACACAAATGGGAGAGCTCCCATGCTTTGTAATAGATGACCGTTATTATCATAGAGTTCGTCCTACGGTGGCGACAGGTTCTTTGATCTTTTTTGTACACTTATGCTTTACAGGAGGAGAACGTTATTTTTACTGACTTGGACCTAGAGTGATATCATATCCTGTGTTTTTACTTGATGTACCGCCTTTTGATGTACCGCATATGAACAGTTGGACATAGAGCAACATCAGGTTCCCCGTATCTTGTAACAAAGACGACTGTCATTTCAGAGCTAGACCTTGATTACCTAGAACGGCGTCAGCTTCCCCGATCTCCGTGCTCCCCTGGTGCCTTGTCTCAGACCAGCCCCGATGCTCCAGAACTCGTGAAACTGGTATTGCTGGGTGCCCCAGGAGTTGGAAAAACGTCAATTATTCAGGTAATTATAATTTTTATTACAAACATTCAAAAAAGTTTTGTTAATGGAAGTGTTTCATTATTTAAAAGTTACAACTTTACATCCTTATTAAATTGGACCTCTATTTTTTTTCTCAGCTAACATTAACCTATTCTCCGTTCAATAATAAATGACATCTTTCAACACAGAAGAAACAACAATAAACTATGATTTAAAGACAATCACGAAAAATAAATGAATGAAGAAAGTTCAACTAAAAGTTTAGAAATATATTTTTAATTTGTGATCGGAACGGGGGAGAAGGTTGTCAGTAGAGAGCTTTGGGCGCGGCGTGCTCAAGAGGAGTCGAGATAAAATAATCATTAACAGGAAGTGATTGACACGGTTCCCCAAACTCACCCTTCCTTCATTTTTTCTCTTTTTATTGTTGTATAATATATTTAAATATTCAACCTTTGAGTTAATTAGGAAATGTGGCCATATTGAAAACTCCCTTATTTTACCGAATTCCCAATAGGAAATTTTACTTTTACCGTAGTCACCATGATAAGACATACAGGGGACCATTTTTGCATAGGTGACACGTACACCATATTAAAGGTTTTTTTACTAAAATCAATGCAAATCTAACCTTGAAAGGTTGATGCAACACACAATGGTGTTGATGGAATATGGATATATCTACATATCTATCAAAATGTAAAAATTAATATTTTAGAAACCCGTGTATTTTTTATAGATTCTCTTCTACATGATTCTAGTCTACCGTCTTCCTCTTCTATTGTTAGTTTAGAGTTTTTTCCTTATGAAATTCATGAAGCTGTATCCGATACGTTGTTGTCGTATATCGGAATTTCAGATTTTGACTCTTCGTAATTTAGAATTCTGATTCAGATATCAGTCATTCTAAATATATATTTATATTGAAGGACGAATAATGAAAAATGTAGTCTATCGGTATGGTTATAGGTTAATGCTTTAGCTATGTACCCTTTTCAGTTATTATTTTGATAATTAATGAAAAGGTTTCTATGAATTTTTCAAAATTTGGTTTATGCATATTTAGTAGTTACTGGAAAGAATGACGTTATCATGATGAATAATTTGCAAATAAAGTACAATAACTGCATACATATCTTGTGATGAATAATAACTGCATATAAATTAGGTAATGAAAATTAACTGCATATAAATATGGCGATGAATAATAATTGCATATGAGTCTGGTGATGAATAATAACTGATTATGAATCTGATAATGAATAATAACTCCGTATTCATCTGGTGGTGAATAATAAATGCTTATAAATCAGGTGATGAAAAATAACTGCTTATGAATCAGGTGATGAATAATAACTGATTATGAATCTGGTGATGAATAATAACTCCGTATTCATCTGGTGGTGAATAATAACTGCTTATGAATCTGATGATGAATAATAACTGATTATGAATCTGGTGATGAATAATAACTGATTATGAATCTGGTGATGAATAATAACTGATTATGAATCTGGTGATGAATAATAACTGATTATGAATCTGGTGATGAATAATAACTGATTATGAATCTGATAATGAATAATAACTCCGTATTCATCTGGTGGTGAATAATAACTGCTTATGAATCTGGTGATGAATAATAACTGCTTATGAATCAGGTGATGAAAAATAACTGCTTATGAATCTGGTGATGAATAATAACTGATCATGAATCTGATAATGAATAATAACTCCGTATTTATCTGGTGGTGAATAATAAATGCTTATAAATCTGGTGATGAATAATAACTGTGGTGGTGAATAATAAATGCTTATGAATCAGGTGATGAAAAATAACTGCTTATGAATCTGGTGATGAATAATAACTGATTATGAATCTGATGATGAATAATAACTCCGTATTCATCTGGTGGTGAATAATAACTGATTATGACTCTGATGATGAATAACTGATTATGAATATGGTGATGAATAATAACTGATTATGTCTGGGTATAATAATGATTATGAATCTGGTGATGAATAATAACTGATTATGAATCTGTGATGATAATAACTGATTTTGATTGATGATGAATAATAATCCGTATTCATCTGGTGGTGAATAATAAATGCTTTTAAAATCTGGTGATATATAATGATTATGAATCTGGTGATGATAATCGCTTGATGTTAATAATAACGTTTATGAATCTGGTATGAATAATAAACTGATATGAATGTGATTGAATAATAACTCCGTATTCTCTGGTGGGTTGAATAATAAATGCTTATAATCAGGTTGTCTCTTATAATCAGGTGATGTAACTGTTATGAATATGGTGATGAATAATCGCTGAATCTTGATAAATCTTTGACAGGTGATATTATGTCTGTCGTTTGAATAATAACTGTATTTATTGGTGGTGAATATAAATGCTTATAAAATCTGGTATGAATAATAAATGATTATGACTCTGATGATGAATAATATCCGTATCATCTGGTGGTGAATAATAATGTTATGAATCATGATGATGAATAATAACTCAATTCATTGGTGGTGAATAATAACTGTTATGAATCTGGTGATAATAATAACTGATTAATCTTATAATAATAATGATTATGATCTGGTGATGATTTAATGATTATGAATCTGAAATGAATAATAACTGTTTTCATCTTAATAATAAAACTTATAAATCTGTATGTAACTGCTTATGATAGTATGAAAAATAACTGATTTATTGGTGATGAAAATAACTTTATGATCATATGTAAACTGCTTATGAATCTGGTGATGAATAATTATGATCATGATTTTGAATAATAACGTATTTATCTTTGTAATAATAAAAATGCTTATAAATTGGTGTTTGAATAATAATATTATGATCTGATGATGATAATAATCCGTATTCATCTGGTGTGAATAATAACTGATTATGATTGATATGAAATAATTACTCCGTATTCATCTTAATTTTAATGTTAAATCTGATGATGAATAATAACTAATTATCATTTTAATAACTATTATGAATCTGGATGAATAAACTGATTATGAATCTGGTGATATAAAACTGATTTTAATTGTTTGATTGTATGATAACTGATTATGAATCTGATAATGAATAATAACTCCGTATTTATCTGGTGGTGAATAATAAATGCTTATAAATCTGGTGATGAATAACTTATGAATCATGATGAAAAATAACTGTTTATGAATTATGTGTGATGAATATAATGTTATGAATCAGGTGAATAAATAACGATGAATCTGGTGATGAATAATACTGATTATAATCTGATAATGTAATAACTGTTATTTATAGGTGGTGAATAATAAATGCTTATAAATCTGGTATCTGGTGATGAATAATAACTGATTATGACTCTGATGATGAATAATAACTCCGTATTCATCTGGTGGTGAATAATAACTGATTATGAATCTGATGATGAATAATAACTCCGTATTCATCTGGTGGTGAATAATAACTGATTATGAATCTGGTGATGAATAATAACTAATATGGGCAAAATATGGAAATGTGGCCTTTTGCAGCTTATTTTTAGTATACCCAATTTCGATCTTTGAACATGTAAGTTCCAGTTGTACGAGCAACTTTACCTACTGCTGTGTTCTTTTTTGTTCTCGGTGTCGTGCCAGCAGCAGTTCGTCTGGAACAGTTTCAAGGAGAATTACTGGCCGACCAGTTGCCGCCACACCTACTACCCGACCGTAATCGTCAACGGGAAGGTCTACGAGCTCAAGATCACTGATCTCCCAGCAGTCCCGTACTTCCCCGTGGACTCGGTCTATGAGCTGGCCGACTGCCCCGTCCGGGATGCCACCGCGTACATGCTCGTGGTCGACCTCTCGGATCCCGAAACATTTCGATACCTGGAGACCGTGAGGGAGCAGATTCTGGAGAGTCAAGAGATGATGGATGTGCCGGCACTAGTGGTTGCCAACAAGATCGATCTCTTCGACACGGAGGATGACGAGAGCCTGGAGCGGCGCCGCCTCCTCATGGACCGCGTGAGCCTGTGGGGTTGTGGATACGCCGAGTGCAGCGCCCGCCACGACTCTCTTGTCCGCCAGGTCTTCAGGCAGCTGATGGAGATCGTTGGTCATCACGAGGTTTCGCACAACTCCAAGGCCTGCCCTTCCGTCTTTGGTGACCCCCTTGCTGGTTATAAGTGCTCCATTTTATGAGACTTGTACACCTTTTCTTATATAGCTTTTGGTGTAGTCTAAGCCAGTTACAATAATTACTACATACTATAAACAGTGATTTTCCGAGAGTCTCGGAACGCCGGCATTTCTCGCGCGGGTATTACAATCTCAATCCGAGACGCTTGGTACTCATAGGGTTAATTTAATATAATTTTATATAATCTTGCATTTATGTTATCACGTTACGTATATGGGACTTTCACAGGTAAACGAACCAATTTTCTGAAATGGCATACAAGAAAATCTTTGCTCAGTTCGTGTTCGTGTCAGTGACGTCACTAATGTTGCTTTGTTGGGTACTATATTAGCCGCTGTGATCTGAGCTTCTTACTGATATGAAATTGATGTGATTAGTGATTATCACAGTGTGAACCTGTGATTTGTACGTCCCACCCTCAGATCTAGGGTTGTGCTTGGAAGTTGTTAGCCAACAATGTTCAGTTTATAAAACCAATCCCGAGTAATACTGACAATAAACTCGTTACAAGAAACGTTTACTAAGAATTAATTTTTGCTCACTTAAAACATTGAACAATTTCCTTATTCATTTCCTTTAAAAAACACTTACAAGGTATCTTAAAATAGAAACTAAAGTAAATCAATTATAAAATAGATTTAAAACTCAGAAACATGAGTTACTTCATCTGACAATTTAAAACTAACTTAATTAGGATCGCCGGGGTTTAGAGTTATTCATCATTGGATGGATATGAACATTCATCATTGAAGCGTTAAATCTATGTAATTTAGGCATGAAATGTTAATGAATATAAAATAAACAATCTGATGAATTAATTACATTTTTGCAATGATAATATTTAACGACATGTATATTAATTATGGAAGGTTGGTAAGGTATAGTTTAAGTAATAAAAGATTTTAAATCTTATAATGATATAATTAATTTATTATTCAAATGATTAGTTATTTAATTTCTTAACATACGTTGTTTTATAGGTTCTATTTCATGGATCCCATAAATTTCATTGCAAAGTTGAATTACATAAGTTGTATAGAAATTACGTTATACTGTGTTAAATTAGAACTATGTTAAATATGTTATTTTATCATGTTCAAACAATTTCTGTCTCTAACATAGCATTGTTAAAATTGGAAAAGTTGGATAAAGTATTTAAACGAACCATTAATCAAACCTATTAAATAAACTTTAAATGAAAAATGTGACCAATTGTTAAGTGATAAAATAAAGAATCAAAAATCTTATTGTTATAATTATTGTGTGATAGTTTGCAATATCGCAACAAACAAATGTTTTCAGGGCTGAACATTGTGTAATATGTTCTCCTAGCTAATCAATAGTGTTGACAATGTATGCATAGATTATAATTAGAATAGGGGATGATTATAACTAATTATATTTTTATAGATAAATATATTGAAAACTACAATTATTGTTTTATGTTCCAAAAGTTTTTGTGCTATTTTATTGTATTATTTTAAGTTATTTTAAGCAATTACCCAATAAAACTATGTAGAGTGTTAAGGAAAGATATATTTTAGCGAGGTTTAGTTTATGTTACTTTGATTTTATTCCTTTTTAATGAAGGAAATACATAAATAATAATAATAATAATAATCCTGTGGCGTTTACATAGCTTTTGCAATTTCGCCTGCTAGCCACGGCTTTTATTATACATTCTAATTTACGAAACAATATTTAAGTAATGCTATGAATCTCAAAAATCAGCTGGAGATAAATTGATGAAGTTTAATTAAATATCTTTTTAGTTATTATTAAATAGCTTATGAAGAAATGTTCAATGGGAGATTCTGGAGGATAAAAAGGCTCCAGAAAAGTCGGCTAAGCATGTCTTTTTATGGAAGATAGTCCAGCAACCGGAAGGAAGGGATTCGTTAGAATGGCAAAGGTAGGAAATATACAGTCTACCTAATTCTTATTAATGTAAAAAATCTCCAACCCATCCCAGATCCGAATTCAGGCTCCAAATACTCTAATAAGGCCTAAGGGTACGTCCATAATGCACGCTGGTATAATATGGTAGTCAGATTCAGATTTTTGTCACCTATTGTCTGACTCCGGTGTGGTGGCCATAATGCAAGCAGGCTGTAATCGGTACCTGCCTACATCTACACACGAAGTATCGTGTATCTACACACATACATAATGATTACATTCGTCATCATACATAAGTCAGGAGAAATACTCCCCATACATAAGTCAAGATCTACTTAAGGTCAAGACGGACATCTTTTTCTACATTTGTTGCAGACGAATGGTTTTTATACTTCACGATGGCCCGGACAGCTTTTTATTTTTTTCTGTCGAAAATTGAAAACAAGCTGATCAAAAACTGAGCGAGTTACAAAAATCTAAAGAGAGCTGCATGTCACATTGAGAGGTACATATATATCAAATGGTATATTTATAATGGGTATATCATGTATGTGCTTGCGTGAATGACATTTTTTATTTTGTTAGAAGACGTTTGACGCGGCAGAAGACCCGGCACATGAGTCGGCAGCTGAAACATCGCCGCTCCATGTTTTCAGAAGGGGCGGCGGCCGACTCGTTTGCCGACTCGGCGAAAAGGCGCCTCGTTTGTCTCTGTCCTAAGACACACTCATGCTCGAAATCCACAACTGCCTAGTCTTACTACAAGGGTGTATCCCGAAGTCCCTTGCACTTTCCATAACAGTACATCCCCCACTCAGCAAACCCCGAGGCCACGCCGAGGAGGTATTTTTTTTACACGGTAACATTCACAGGTAAACGTAATGAGATACACCATTCCTTGACAATTATTTTGATCACATGAAAGTTAATTTTGATAAATTAATATTTGCATTTAATTTTATATTGTTCGTGTTTTATTTCTCATATGTATTCATATTTTGAGTAATTCAAAAATAAAAACAATAATAAAACAGTTCCTAAGATAAATGCAACTGTTACGAACAGCCATTTTTGACAAAATATTTTTTTTCAGGCCCATATTTAAAAAGTATAAATAAATTATTGGCATTAAAAAAATATAACGTTAAAACTCAATAAATTTTAGTAAAGTGTCATACGTATCTAAAGACATTTTACACGTACATACATGCACATCAGATACTATTTAAATAAGTTATTATATTTAGTTATTATTAAATATTTTATGAAGAAATAATCTATGTTAGATACTGGAGGATAAAAAAGCTGCAGAAAAGTCGGCTAAGCACGCCTTCTTACGAAAGATTTCCCAGCAACCGGAAGGAAGTGTGGATATGCTCGAATGTTATGATTGTAAGTTACAGTATGTGCAGTTATTGAGCGTAGTTGAGTGTTATAGCCATTATTTCAACCGGCCGGATGCTTCAGTAGTTATGATACTCTACTACTAGGTTCATAACCTGAATGTCACCGGTTCGAGCTTAATTAAAATCTTTATACACTCTTGTAATGGTTCAGCACAAGATCCAACTGCTTTAGTTCTGTTAATTCATGGGTTAAAAAATGAACCACCTAATTTTTTCAGGCTCAAAGCTGAGTTATAAAAACCACTAAACCCGCCTAAAATCATACCTAAAAAACTTAATAGACAAGTGGTATAGGTAGAGAATATATATTCTGTACATATAAAACTAAACCTGATACAAAACACTGATTTATATTTAAACATAAATGTAATAAAAAGTATGATTCAATACATTTTACAATGGTTGTATGGAAATAATAGATTACAATTTTACAGATTATAACTAACATTGTATTGTAAACTAAAAATAAACCTACCATATAAAAATTAAAGTACCATATATTGAATAATGAACTAACTATCTTTGGAGTGGAAAAGTAACCATTAATGTTGAACCAATTGTTTTTTATTTTTTGGCAGTTAAAGGGTTTGGATAATTGACGTTCGGATAATCGATACTGAACTTTATAAGTAGGGAGTATGATTAAATTTAATTTAGATTAATCAAAACTGCATTAGACAATAAACAAATGAAGTATGGTGTTTCTCAAGAGAAACATAAAATGAAAACTTTTTCTAGTGTTCTTTTTCAATCTTCATCAACTAAATTCTAATAAAAATTCCTGCATGCTGGGAGAGTGCCAGCTCTGGATATATTCCAGGGCAACATTCATACATTTATGCATAGCTCTGGCAATTAAATTGATAAAACGTCTGTTGCGATAACTCATCTGGAACTTTCGGAGCATTGCACCCTTAACTATTCCAGAGTCACAGATTATTCTAACAAATCTGACGCAGCACTGCGGATTGCATAGCTTCGTCACGTTGTTATTTGTAATTACCAATATCGTATAAAAACAGTTTTTCTCAGATGTTTGTTAAATTTAATGGTAGTTTTAGCAAATTCTCTTTAGGCAAATATAGCTATTGCCGTATTCGTCAAAGCAAGACCTAGAACCAGGAACAATCATTTCCGTTTTGAGATCCCCAATTCCCAAAACTATTCCTTCAGGCCTTTAAATAAACTATGATTTTTTTGCATAATTGTATGGATCCCAACCGCATTGAGCTGTATTCATCCCAAAATTATTGGTTAGTAAGAGAAATATTAACTTTTTCTTATACTCCATAAGATAAATATTTGAGCCTCAAAATACAATGTACTGTGTTTAGATTTTTTAATATTACAGTAGACGTTGGAGATAGAGAAAACCTTTTGAAGAACTAAATTGAGTAGTTTTTTAGACGATTCTAATAGTAACAGATAAAATTTGAAGTTTTTTTTAAATTACACGTGTAAAATAATAACCCCATTTTTGGGGTAGAAACCCCCCCCAAAATACCCCTTCCAATTAACCGATACATCTGAATAATTATGAACTCGTCCGAGTAAATGTAGGAATACACATCTCTAACCAATTTGGTCTCGATCGGACCATTTTCACGAGAGTTATCATGTTAATAGACACATACATACATACATACACACACACACACACACACACACACATATATATATATATATATATAACATATTATATAAATTCATATATGTATAAATTTTACCGACTATTCTAGGTTCTATTGGTCTCTAGGCACCTCGAAACAAAAAAGTAACATGGCCCCAGACTTAAGACTTGCCACCTACGGTAATAGCTTCTTCCCTATGGAAAATTTGCTAAAATCAAACCAAATGACGTATTAACATTATCAAATGCATTTATAAACTGTATGGATAAGAGCTAAGTTGAAAGTCTCCTTCATTTCTAATATATTGGGGGTTTGGTCGATGATAAAAGTATTAAATTATACTATAAATTATTTCCTACCCGATAGTCGCGACCGATGCCATACATTAAAGCTTTAATACATAATTAGAGATACAAAAATTACATTTCTGGCATATCTAATGAAACATAATCTAATCACTTGTTAGATATAAGGTATATTTACTGTAAAATGTACAGTTATCAAATGTCATTAAAATAAAATTGTTTATATTTGTCAATATCTACGATAACTTTAATCTAACACCTCAACTATCGTGATCAGCAATGCCGTAAATAATTGACATTGTTTTTATTGATCTAAACTACAGTGCGCCACCCCTGGTGAACAAACTTAAGTTCAACTTATGTGCACACGATGACCCAATATAATCTTCACGTTTGCGATTCAAAGCCCGTATATACCATCGGGGAAAGAAAATCCTGAAAAATCAAATTAAATGACAGAGAAATAGTTTTTCTAAAGTGAAAACTGATGAAATATTTAAAATGGATAACCTAGTGAATACTGTTGAATTAACCAATACAACGCATTATTATATATTTTAACTCGTTATTAAGATAAGAACAATTTTCTCTGACGTGTTGCTTTTTTGTCAAAGCGAATAAAGTACAAAATGTCAAAAGGACAAACGTGGCTATTCACCACGTTCCACTGCCTTTTTACAAAAAGTCTGAAAAGAAGTTCAAAGTCCACCGAGTTAAATGACATTAAACATATCCCTTAACACACTAAAGCACTTTTCATTACTGACCACTTCCACTGGTCTCTCCGTTTCATTTTTGTGTCTCTAACCTTTGCTTATGAACTTTTAATTAGCAATTTACACTATGTGCTACGTCGCTGCTGTAAACGTAAGACTTATTAACTTATTATTATTATTAAGTTAATAATAAGTATTATTAACTTAAACTTTAATTTTGTCAAAGTTAGTCTAAAAAAATCATCGTTAATGTAAATATGTTTTAAGAAAACTGAATTCAACTATGTATTGTACAATAATAATTGTATAAGTTGAAGAAAATTAAAAAACCCCTTTAAATTACTCAAAAGTATGCAATTTCCATGAGATTAGGAAAATATCAGTATAAATCTCAAGTTTTAGATTAAACTCAGCTGTAAATTAAAGATGATAAGGAAGGGGGTAGTAGGAATAGTAGAAAGTAGTAGAAATTTATTATTGGCATTTACGTTCAAAATATTATAATAATCATACTTAAAATGTTGACAGCTGTTAGGTTGGTTAAATTTACATTGCCAGGATCATTATAACCCTAATCATAAGCATGCCGGTATTTTCAATGTAGGTTTACTAGTATTTAAGATTGTTCACTAAATTGCGTTGGCATATGTGTTGAAAGCACTTCTAGTAAGGCTATTGACATTCATGTTGGCAGCATTTCAATAAGACTATTGGAATAAATGTTGGCAGCATTTCAGAGATGCTGTAGGCATAATTGTTGGTAAAATAAAAACTAACATTTTCAAAAATATTTATTCATACGTTAAACACCATAGATATAATCATGACTACACAGCTACATAACTACTAGGATTGAAGTGCTATTGTTACCAAGGATATAGCTAGGCACAATAGTATAGTAGTGTTTTACAAGGATAACATTGGGTGAATTTATATAAAATATAGATGTATATACAATTAGATTTGCTAAATGGAAAATAAGCTCAAGTAAAAGTATAAGGACGATCAGTATAAGGCACTGCGATGAGCCAAGACTTTATATTATTATAGTTGTATATTATTGTAGTTATTATATTATTAGGTATAGTAAAATTATCATCAAATTTTACTATCACAATTTCACGTTAATACCACATTTATTTGACTCTAAACTATTGGAACTAAGACAATTATCAGACAAACAATCCACTACATATATAACAGAAAATCTATACATAGTGTAGGTACTAAATATTTTGTGGATGCACTGCTTCACCCATAACATTGTGTGATTATTCATGTTATTTTTAGTGATTGAGAAGGAAGAAAAATAATGATGAAACCAGTAATAAGAGATGACGAAATGAAACTAACAAAGTTAATACTGTCAGTGTGTAAACTCTGTGCTAATGAGAACTAGATTAGATTAGATTAGATTATTTGAAATGGCGACCATACCACAAGGTAGGTATTTTAAGCCAAGTATGAATGAGGATTGAACGTAAGATGATTGTGGCGCGATCTTGTAGTCTTGTTACTGACTAAGGCTGACATGTTCCTTAGACAGGGCTGTTAATTAATAGCCTAACAGCCAATGGCAACTAAGGGACCTACAGGTTAACGTGGAATCCGAACCACGGCCTCTGAATTACGAGCTGGTCTAATTATGAGGATTGTCTTTGCGGATTAGTATTCAATAGTGCGGACGTTAATCCACACAAGAAAACACTACATCCACCGACCATCTCTCACAACTATCCACAATTCGTGACCTCCAAGTAGCTGGATTACAGGATGACGCCACCATCCCAGTCAAGACTGTATGTAACTAGTATGCAAGAGATATGAGGGGACCAACAATAGCCAGGTGTGGCAAAGGTAATTATTACTTTACTACATTAACGAAAAAGTATTAGAAACTTAAAAGTTAGATAAACTACTTGTTTGATAAGGCATTCAACTTCGTAGCCACATTAACTATATTCGAAGTATATTTCTACCATATTGTCTTATCTTATCATCAAATTGGTTTTTAACATTCAATATTATTTTTAAGAATGTGGTTAAAATGAGACGCAAGTGAAGCGCTTAGTTGAAGAAGAGGGTTATCCTACTTTTTATTTTTCTAAATGTTGCAAAATGGAAGGAATATAATATCTATCTCTGTCTACTATTTTACATATATGATAGGCATAGCTTGTATAGTTTTTTTTAATATCTAATATTAACGAATTTAACCGTTTATATAATGTTAAAGAAAGAAAGAATATTGCATGACAACGAGTAAAATACGAAGAAGTAATTATAATATTTACTACAAATAATTGGTATATAGGTATAAGTGTAAAGTCAAAGTTTTAATGCGAGAATAATTAATTTTATCTGAATAAATTTTATTTGTGTTAAAGTTGTCAGAATTAAGTTACAGAAAAGTTTCTTTACAAACTGGTCAACGATTTACTTTCAATTTGCCCTGATTGTTTAGCAGATTACAAGGCTTTTGGTGGACGAATTAGAGTTGTATCGTCATAAAATATGACCAAATACATATTACCTATATAATTTCTGGATCTAAGGGGAATAGGTGTGTCGTACTTTGTGTCCACTCGGATGGTCAGTTGTCAGTCATGTAAACTTTCGCACTACAACGTAATCAAGATGGCTGTCAATTATTTTTCAGTCGGCTATATCTCATCAGACCTGATTATTTTTGTAAGTTTGAAATGTATCTTTACAGGATTTTGCGCTAACCTTATTTTATGTTATTTGTAGTTAACCTAATCTTTAAAAAATCACATGTTATTGCAGTTATAATTTGTACGTTACATCATAAAACCAATATTCTTTTATTTGTTTTTTCAATATTTTTCTCATTTATATATTTTCACACCATTTTAAAGAACAGTTTTCCGATTTGATTTTGAATACCAAAATAGAACAATAAGATTTAATAAGACTACTCATGATGTTTACATTAAATATTTTGCATGAAAGTCTATTTAAAAGTATGTTGTCTCAGTACGAACATACTTAGCGTGCAAAGAGAGAATATTATGCTAAGGTGTTACAACAGTGTTAGGGAAAATACTTACTTAGGTCTCTCAGCTAACATACAGTTCTTACATATATTGATAGTTTACAAATAAAACTAATGTGCAGCTATTACTAAAAAAATCTATAAATACTAATATTAGAATATAATGTGTGTGATAGTACATGTAGTTCACCATCCAGGAAAATTTCCTTTGATTCCTTTGAGATGCTCATTTGAGCTGAATCAAAACCATAAAGTACGTTACAACGGCCCCAAGAACCTGTAAACATATTAAAGTTATGAACTAATAGAAATGCAAATCAATTTTTTAAACTCATAGGTTTTTAAAAACTAAGTTTTCGGATGGATTTTTCTGAAAACTAATATATGTTAGAAAAAATATTCCGGTGTCTTTAAATGTCCTAACGATGTTACTAACTATAATTTCTAAAAAGATCTTTAATATCTAAAACATATTTTTTGTTGCTTATATGGCATTTGGATTCTTATCTTGAAAATTTATTTAATACTAAGTTTTTTCGATTTTTTATCCATCTGAGAATGTTTTCTTCTGATGCCACTCCGTAAGAACT
The DNA here is from genome assembly GCA_023375725.1 of Nephotettix cincticeps. Classification (NCBI taxonomy): domain Eukaryota; kingdom Metazoa; phylum Arthropoda; class Insecta; order Hemiptera; family Cicadellidae; genus Nephotettix; species Nephotettix cincticeps. The sequence goes on along the minus strand of CM041784.1, from coordinate 3,452,882 downwards.
ATGGTTCATCCTTGTTCACTACTCTCTATACACATGTCAATAAGCAAACATGTTCACATAAATGAAAAAATGTGATTTAATTGACTGAATAGCCATCGTTTTCGTTGACCACAGTAAAACTTATAAAATTATAAGTTCGTCTTAGGACGAATTAATAGTTTTAAACGAAAAGTAATATCACAACTAAATTTGACAAACCATTACTGGTAGTTGTACGATACTTTTTATTGTAAAGTAAGAAGAAAAAAGAATAAAGAAAAGAAAAAATATCTAAAAAAAGTTTTCAGATACAATTATCGCCGTTTATACATTCGAAAGTAACTCAAATTATTATTTTACAACGTAAAAAAGTGCAGAGCTTTCTTTTTAAAATTAAAAACATTACATTCATGTTATTGTGTTAGGTAATGACTTGGTCATGGTAGACGCAAAGTACTCGAAGCTCTTTCTTCCATACTCTATTTAACTCGTGGAACATGTAACCTATCGCCAAAACGCGAGGTGTGCTCTGAGTTGTCACGCCAGGCCAGCACTCTGTCACGGATATAGGAAGGTTTACATGTGTTCAGTTTTTTATGATTAAGGGTACTTGTCAATATTTTGAAATACCCGTCCATCGCCGTCCCACATCGACCACGTTTGCAATAGAATAAAGCCAATGTGTTATGACCTTGGCCGTCTTGCTAAGATTTGCAGTGTCGAGATCCTCCGTGTAGTTTATTTTTCACATGTAGAATTAAGTCTTAGATACGGTGTTATATTTTGGGGTTCTCGAGTGTTCAAAATTTCCGTAGGGTTTTTCAAAAATGGTGTCTGAGGGTGATGTGTAGTTTAAGAAGAACTCTTACCACCCACTATTTAAGAGTTACAACATTTTAACTTTCGCCGGTCTTGTTGGTTACGTAGTGTGTGTTTTTGTCAAACAGAACTGGTCGGTTTTTGTGACTAACGGACACTTTCATCAGTACCCAACAAGATCAAGGGGTATGCTTTCAGTGACAAATCACTTAACAGCAAAGTACAGTATGAAAGGGGACTCTATTATACTTGCTTAAAAGATATAATAAACTACCCCTCCAAATAAGAAAAATAAACAATATTAATAAATTCAAACAAAAAGTAAAAGAACACGTCCTGGCATTTTGTCCCTATGTGATAAGTGATGTTGGGTGACCTCTCTCCCACATACTTTATGTCAAATATTTTATTATGTGTATTTATTATGTTTAATGTATTATTGTATTGTTTAATGTATGACGCGTTCAAATATTATTTGTATCTTGAACGAATAAAGATGACTCTAAATTGTTATATGGTTTTTCTTTCTCAGCCTATAAATAAATCTGATAGAAGCGTTCTGCAGCCTCTGAATCCTTCCGGAATGTTTTTATTTATACCGTTTCCATATACAGGAAAACAGTATTCAAATACTGAAAGAACTAAAGATCTTACAATGTTTATTTTAGCCTCGGCTGGTATCAAGTTTCTAATCTTATAGTCCTAGCCTGCCAAGTGCCCGCTGACAAGCTGTTATTACATGGTCTGAGAGAGTAAGAGCTTCATAGAGGACGACACCCAAGGTTTTTACTATCTTAAATATTTTTAATTCCTCACCTTAGTGACCGCTGTATTCTACTCCGAGCATGTCGGAATGTATATCGTGGTGACATACATAGGGTAATATATGGGATAGTGGTTGCGTTTCCTGGATAAGTCTTTGAAAACAAATTCTCCTTTCTTCATCAAGTCACCTATATCCAGAGGTATACTTCTCTGAAGTTTGCAGCAGGATTCATAGGTAGGTTCCTCCTAAGCCTAGGATTGGCCAGACTCCAGATCCCTAAATCTCATGTAATTGGTGTTTCACTGTGATGGCAAATGTTCTAAGTACTATCTTAAAAACAAAATCCCTAACTTATATATACTTTTGAATTGACATTGTAATTGCTTACTGATGCAAACAAATCCAGAGATACTGTGAAGAACTTTGCCCCAGAGACAGTAAGGGACTTCTGACACTGCTGACAGACGATCTGTACGAACGTCTTTGCTTCCTCAGAACCGTCGTACCAGTGACAGCTGTATGCAGCTTCCATGACAGAGGCGCTCTGAAACAGACAGGTAATTGATTGATTGTCAGAACCTAGACAGACTGGATATAATAATAAAACCTCTAATCGTGCTTCTACTTGAACCGTTTGATATTGGAGGATTAGGAGAGCCCAGAAAACCCAGCTACATACGATTCCTGTGGAGTACTGTAAATCAATTGAAGAGAATAGATTAATAAGGATGGGAAAGTCGACCTAACGATTTGATAAGTCGGAAACCTCTAGAACAATCCAGATCCAGAACTAGGACATAGAAAATCATAATGAACTCATAAAATACCCCTGACTTACTGGGCAAGTCATAAGTTCATCCCAGGGAACTCTCTCCTACATGATATTTCATAATTCAGTACAGCTACCCACCCAGCATTCCCTCAGAACACTCCATGTAGGTATAGTTCTTCTGGGGCGACTCCCAGGTAAACAGTAAGGTAATATATGTCTACCAAAGAATTTCGTTCAGACTAGGTGTTTAAGACTAACCAGCAGTCAAGCCCCTGGAGAGAAAAGTATAAAACAAGGTGATAGAGAATGCGCATGGTAGAGGGAACACAATTTCTACCCTCGAACTATCAAAAACCGAGTAGCGTGTGTTGTGCTCCTTTTAAATTTAGTGAAAATACAATTATGAGGTAAGTGGACTTCTCTCCAAAATCGCTCGGGAAGGTTCGCAGGTGGATCGAATGCCCTATAAAAATACTCCTATTAGTAAAATTTTACTGTAATTGATAAATAAATGATAATAATTTTTACATACACGTTTCAAAAGTCCTGAAATCGTGCCAGGAAAACAGTTTTAATGCCCTTGCTGACCTCCTGTAGAAATAGGGAGTAGGACTTACCTGATGCGATTTCTCAACTTTAATTTTTCATTGTAGTTTAATTGAGTGTATTGCAAGACTTGATGGTGAGTGGTTCTGTGCCCTCGGTCCGCGCTATCGTGGAGTATAGGTAATGCATATACCAGTTTTAAGATTTGTGTATTTTTTTGTCATAATTAAGTAGTGTATTTGTGTTTATATTGCATGTAAGAAACGTAAGGAAAACTTTTGGTAGGATGGATTGTATATTTAATTAGATGTAAGTAGGGTCTTTGTCAATTGATAACAGGGGGAGTTACCTTTACCTCCCAAAACGTAGTGTAATTTAAATTACTAGAAGTGATAGAAAATGTCTGCATAAGTGGAAAAAAATTAATTTTTATTAATTTGTTTATCCTTCTCATCCGAGGTCTACTTAAACAGTTAAAGTTAAATGAAACAAAGTTTGACTATTTACTTGGAGGTGATAAAGTTTAGCGGTACTGACAGCGTTGTTCCAAATTTATAACAGAAACTCGCTCCAGGCTAGTCGTTCGCCAAAGTGACCGTTAATTAGCGCTTAGTAATTAATATGCGCACAGACCATGTGTAATCTGCGTGTAAAGCGGATTTCAATAATGTATATAATGTCGAAATATAAACGTATTTTACAACCAGCAGCATCGCTAATTGTAAATGACTTTAGATTGAATGTAATTTTCTAGACGAACAAATAATTATTGAATTAATAATTACATTTTGAAACACAGGACACCATATGGGCATATCATATTATTTATTCTTTCGGGAGTGTATACAAAAAACAGTTTACAAATGTATTATTTCATTTTAAATGAAGAAACACCCAATTAATTAGGCAAATACTTGTCAAATTGGAAAAAGAGTCCAATTATAAATTGATAAATAGGGATGCTGTTGATGGAGTGTATCTTTTTTGTTATGTATATGTTATTTTGTGTCGTGGCTACGAAAACGTAAAACCAAGCTGTTTTAGTAAGGGATAGAGTGAATATTGTTTTGTATGGGATGTTAGGTAGTAAATTTCTGCGTTTTAGATTTTTTGTGGTCACACTGGCGATATGTGTGTGAGTTAGAACAGTTTAGAGGCTATCTTGATGATCCGTAAAATATATGGGAAAGTTCAAGGGTAACGCGCGTTCGTCTATAATTGTGTTTAAAAAAGCTATAGAATTCCTTTGTAACTAATGCCTGACGCCTGTCAGAATATGAGCTGTCACATCTGGATAGCCTTTGTGAATAACGTCGTTGTCTACGGTAATAGATAGTTTCGTTTTCAAAATCTAGGTACACACTTTGAAACGATTTTTAAGATTCCTGTTTGCTAGGATGAAATATTTTGTGTATTTTAAAGTAAAAATAATATTAATATTAAAGTGTTTATTTCAAGTTCGATCTTACATAGGCTGTAGTGAAAGTTGGTGGGGAGAAAATTAGTGTAAACATTTTAAATACAATCTTCTTACCTCTTCTATGAGTTCATTCCCATGGATGCAAAAAACAAAGACCTGGGCCAAGGAGTAGAACAAGTATCCGATGACTGTTATGGAAAACATATCAATCTTGTCGATCTGGAATACACATCAACGATGAAATATACTCATTATATACAAGTACAATTGTATGGTCTGGGACAAGAATGCAATTTTTGTAAATTACGGCAATTGGTATTATAAATAGAATAAAATATACTAGCCCATTAAGGAAGCGGTATATTTGATTTTGGATGGCCTTTCAGGAGACATACTCAGCCGTTTTGCAGGTAATTGGTAAAACTTTTGTAAAACAATTATTATTGGTGATAATCTAAAATGTTTTTCCTATGTAGAGAACTTTCTCGTCATTAAAAAACATATGAATATACTGGATTTATAAAAAAATATTTATGAATAAAAACATAACGAAATACCTTTGTATTTACAAGTTTTAAACTTTTGGAGGTGTAGTGAAATAAAAACTATTTCGTTCTCTAGAAACCATCAAAACTGTATATTTCCTGAAAATTCATACTGCTTTTTAACTTGAAAAAATTTACCCTTATATCTATAAAAATAAACAAGTGATAACATAACCAAAACACACAACGAGGTTTCAATTGCTGCCAAATGTCACATCGAACGGATGTCACTTTGGAATAATTGAAGTAAGAAATCAACAGGTTAACCAACAGACCAAACAAAATATTATTCTTCAGTTCAAACATTCACGAAAGGAAACACTATCTGTTAGACAACTTTGGAACTGCGTCAATACTTACAATAATGACGTAAACATCGAGTCGGGCTCGTGAGACGACATTCAGTCCACTCCGAGCTGCATCGAGTGTCTTCCATAATGGGTTAAATCATGAAAATCTAATCTGGCCACCTTGAAGACCCAATCAGGTACGACATTTCTCAGGTTTCCATTGTAACCCTCCTGAATACATTATTTTACAAAAATGTCCCTACGCAAAATATTCGGCCGAATAAATGATGAAGGAGAATGATAAAAGCGAAAAGATAGGTTGGCTGGGCATGTACCGCGAAGGGAAGAAGGTACAAGACTGAAGGAGCTGGAAAATGTCCAATGGGGAAACCACATAATGAAATGGTATATCCAAGTAAGGAAAGATAAGAGTCGGTGTGGAGGGACATTGGAGATGACAGCAGAGAGAGAGGTGTGGAAGAGGTTGATCTACGTGGTGAAAAATCGACTGAGATTTGTAGTGCCCCAGCAGTAATCATGTAAGTAATTAATAAAAGATAACTATATGGACCTGAATACCAGAAATAATAAATAGTGTGTTTTAGCTGAACCCCATGGTAAAATGAAAAATTAGATATTCCAAAAATTATGTTAATCAATAAGTTATCAATAACTATTTTAGGTGTTTTTTCCTCTCGAAATCCCCCAAGAGTGTAGTTAATATACTTAAATTGCGTTGTCATAATAACTTGTCTAAGGTATTACAGAAAAGGACAACTTTCAAAATTTTATAAAATAATCAGACAATAATTGCGGCCGTTATCGTTGTGACACACACACACACACACACACACACACACACACACAAACACTATATAAATGACCCCCCAAAACGTGTTCAGCAGGTTGAATTACGAACTTCTATCATGGTCCCGGGCTTGGCCATGGACTGTGGCCATGAGGGTCATATGAATAGCTCACTTTTTCATAAAAAATTAGAATTAAAAAAATAATAAGTAAACACAGTAATTTTGATTTCTATCAAAATTACTGTGTTTACTGATTGATTTCTGTTTATTGATTTCTATTAATTTGACGGACTCTTTACTCTTTAAGAATCTTAGGCTAGGTTATGTTTGGCTATATTTTAAGACTTGTACATTGGTTATATATTCCATACTATCTGGTGTATTGGGCACACTCATAATTTTAATTATGACTCAAGTGACTGGAACGATTAATGTTTGGTGTCGTGTTCGGGTATGTTATTTTAACGAGTTCCACCAGTCATAGGTTAAAAGGCGAGTATGCACAATAGAACAGATATATTGGTTTAGGTTAGGGTTAGGATGTATAGGATAGTCACGGTAGGCTTAGACCTGAAACAAAAGAAAGGAAATCCAGTCCTAGTTTCAGTAGCACTCCTGGTATCAGCCTCAACCGGATGAAAAGTATGGTCCTCTGTGAAACGTTTACGTATCTTCTCTGTTTCATGAGCACCAGTTTAGCGGTACAGTACCTTGGTAGCCTGGTAGGCGAGCAGTGTGAGGGTGACAGTACTTGTAAGCATGTGTAGTAGCAGAGCAGATCCGTAGGCGTCTCCAGTGTTGGCAACGTGCCTGCCCAATGAACAAACGACCATTGTTGAAAACTCTTTATACAGCAGAACTTCCATATACACAGTGGCCAGACTACACAACGTTAAACTATGTAGTCGGTAGCAGAATAGCATGAATGAAACTTAAATGAATGGCTTCAGTGAACTGATACATATACACACATTCCCCGTCATAAGTAACGTCAATAATAAACACATCTAAACACTTTGGGATTCGGTAGATTCGAACCTAAAAGAAAAAAGTTTGGATCTCTCCACCTAGTAAGGCTTTGGCTTAGGGTTCACATCATGTCATGTGCATGGATAGCCAGTACATAGATGAACGAGAAAGAAACCCTCTTAAACAAATTTTGATCGTCATTTTAACACGTCCGATGCGATTCACGCGTAGACAAGTCACTTCGCGTCCATCCCATATGCGGACGACGCGTAAGTGCGTTCCCGCGTGCCCAATTTTCACTGTTTATGGAGCCATGAACCAGTTTGAAGGTTATGTTTGACTGTGAATGTTGTCTGTAGTTGTTCCTTCACCGTGTATAATGTTTCGTTCGTGATTTTAATGTTTAAAATATATTTTTTTAAATTTAGTAACAGTAACCTAAAGCCCTTTAGCACAGAGCTTGGCATTCATAAAAGTTATCAGAATGGAACGTTTAAGATATGCTGATAGTGTAATTTGGAGCCAAAATCAATAAAAACTACGGAATCGTTATCAAAATTGTTAGAGGTGTTTTTGAAAGTTTTATATTTCTCATGTTTTTAGGGATGAACTACACATAAAAATTTTTGTACCTACTTGTGCCTATTGTACTTACCTGTAGGAAATATGTCATGGATATGTCTAAGGGGAATATTTTCAGTTCATCTAAACAGCTGTTCTTATAACCTAACTATGACGTCACTGGTTCAAATTTTGGTCGCGCAAATTGCTAACCCCCCTAGAGCAAAGACATCTCCATGTCAAAATAGAAAATTAACCTGCCGGAGATATAAATAAGGGAATACGTACTACATTTCATAAATGTCAGTTGCACCGGTGTGGTTTCAAGGTCTATGTACAGATAAATGATACAGAGAGACAAAAGTATAAACAAAGCACCTTTTTGGATTCATGTAGCCTCAAAACGGATATTTTCACTTTCAGCTCAAATTTGAAATGTTTGTCAAAGTCAATAATCTATCCGTACTTGAGAGAATGTAATTATACTATTTGTAGGTGCGATGGTAAACACTATATCCCACACAATTATTCAGAGGAAAACATTTTAATTTATTTAAATTGGGTATTTAAGTAGAGATTTTAAATTTCGTTGTTTATTTTACTAAAACTATGTACAAAGAACACTGCCATCGTTTATATTTAGGGTAAATTTTTATTATTTTTTAATTTAACTCAACCAATCTTTTACGAAATAAAATTTGATACAAATTAAAAGTGTTCTGTGCTTAATAAGCTTGAATTATACGATCATACTTTCCTCTGTCGAATGGTATGACGTAACACATGCGAAAAAATCCAATAGACTCGATTAAAAATTTAACACAGCTGTTTGGAGATTACAAGTCACCACGAAGATTATAGGTTTGCTTTTCCACACAAAACTCTAGTTTAGTAATCATAAAGAGAATATCTGAAAAACTTGTGTTCGGGAAACCTTTCATTACCTTAACCCTTTAACGCAGGCTATACTGGATTCCGAGTATCACTAAGTGTTTTTAGGTTGCAAATACGAGTTTTAGTTTGAGAGCTTCAATTTAACTGTGTCTCTTTTAACTCAACCATAAATCCATTAAGTTTTATTAAAAATGTATAAATAATTGAAACGGTACTGTGTGAATCTGGAGATAAAAAAAGACAAAGATGGCTCGAGCGGATTATAAGTTTGACCGGCTTAAAAGTTAACGATACATCAACTGTTCCGCTGATACTTCCGGATTATAAGTTTGACCGGCTTAAAAGTTAACGATACATCAACTGTTCCGCTGATACTTCCGGATTATAAGTTTGACCGGCTTAAAAGTTAACGATACATCAACTGTTCCGCTGATACTTCCGGATTATAAGTTTGACCGGCTTAAAAGTTAACGATACATCAACTGTTCCGCTGATACTTCCGGATTATAAGTTTGACCGGCTTAAAAGTTAACGATACATCAACTGTTCCGCTGATACTTCCGGATTATAAGTTTGACCGGCTTAAAAGTTAACGATACATCAACTGTTCCGCTGATACTTCCGGATTATAAGTTTGACCGGCTTAAAAGTTAACGATACATCAACTGTTCCGCTGATACTTCCGGATTACCTTGTTAACAGAACAAAAATTAAAAATAAATAAATAACAAATAACTTTATTCTCCAATTTTTCCGATACAACATTTGTTTGTCTTATTACTAATTAAACATTTATTTTGAAATATAGTTTAAAGAGAAAGTTAGTTCGATTGTTTAAATAACTCTAGGAAATCTTCCTATAAGGGGTCACATTAATAAAGACAAATAGGTGAAAAATAAAAATAAATACAACAGGTGTTCTCATTTTATATAAATTTAATCTTTTAAGTTATTATCAAGTTAAATATTTGGGTTTTACTTCAGTACCTCTTGTTATTAAAAACAGGTTTAAATCTGGGGTGATTATCAACAAGCGTTTTCTGATTAATTCTTAATAAATATTCCTAAAAGCTAATTCTTTAATCCTTTGAGGTAAGTGGAGTTAAGTTTATTTTGAATGGTTATTACACTGTTGAATGTTAAGTTGTAAAACCTTGTTGCTCTATACGTATAGAAATGAAGTTAAACTGTTAAATTCGGATATACGGTATTAAATGAAAATGAGGTACATTTCTCATACCAGGAGGTCTTAATAAAGGTAAATCATACAGATAAACCTATAGTTAAAATAGTATAAATAAGGTGTATTAATTATCTTTATGAACAGAGATTTTGTAAAACTAAAATTTTCTAACTCATTCATTTTTAAATATTTCCAACTAAGATTAGAATTTATAATGAGTCCTAGGTTTTTTATTCGTTACCATTTTTTATTTCTTATCCCATTTTTGCACTGTATTTGCACAATCGGTTTGACAATCAATTTTGTTATAGTACAAATATGTATTAAAATTCCCTTCCTGTTTATTATTATTTATCATCAACATTGATATGCCCTCACAGGATGTGTTACATGTGTGTATGTGTACATTATGTGTTTGCTGTTTTTCAGTAGAAGCTATTACTGAAATTACAGTACCACTAATTAGTATTAACAGAGTGGTTGTAAAATAGTCCTGATATCGTCCCAGATTAGCTAATTATTGTTGGTATGTCTGATATAAAATATACAGGGGGTTAAATATTCCTTCTCGCACTTTTTCTACAATTGATATTTAAAGTGATTTCAGTTTTATGATTTCATTGAATAGGTACAGAAGCTAACTTTTGAAGCAATTGGGAGTTACCTGAGTTCTAAGAAACAGGAGGCACAACACAATTTCTCTAACTTCACAATTTCGTAAGGATCTATTACAAACGGTGCAACCTTTCTGTATTTCAATTGCACCACTGGTTTCAAGAAGAAAACATCGTATTTTTTCGATGTGACACAAGACTAGCCTGTCATTGAAACTTTATGTAGACTCTCACATCGTAGATTTAAAGATATATTGGAAAAGGTACAGCCCTTTTAAATTTCGATTGCAACACTGTTTAAGGGTGGGGAACAGTTTTATTTAACATGTCACGCGGCAATCTTATCAAGAGTAATAAGATAGCTTTTAGGAGTTAATTTCTATATCTTAGACCTCAGGTATGTCCCAATATTTTAAATTACTACAAAAGGGCGTGTAGGCTACATATTAATACTATCTAGCATTGAAAATAACTAAATTTAAATTGTAGAAGAAACAAACAGAAGGGAAAGGACTTTATACTACAATCCTGTATAATACTCTAGTTTATAATAGAGAGAGCAGGTAGGCCTATGTTTACATACTTGACAACATGTTTGTGGCGCTCCACCCAGTACTTGATGGCCGAACGCACCAACATCTCCTGCTTCTTGGAGAGGCCGTTGGGTCCGACGCCCCCCGGCCGCAGGTGCAGGGCCGGGAAAGGGTTGTATTCGTTATTGTAACGATTATTAAGCTCATTCTCATCAGCTCCTGCAACCAAATATATTATACAGGGTGTTTCAGAACTCCCTACCGACTTTTTCAGGGTTGTTTCGGGGCCAGTATAAAAACTAAATATCACATTTGAATTATCCAGGAATCCTCAGTACCTCAGATAACCACCATTCTCTTTTAAAGTAGCCTTTTTAGTTCTGTTTCAAAACCACTTTTGATAAAACTTAACTTCCGACACGGTTATTGATTATTTTTTGGGGGCCCTATTTAACTTTTGTAGCATCATTTTTTATTTGACTTTGAAATTAAATATCTGCCAGTTTTAATCTCAAAATTTTAGTGTCATAGTATTATCATTAGTATTAAATGTAATATAATAAATATGTCTCGGATAATCTTTTTCCAAGACATACTTATTTATTAAAATTTTTTTACTTTCAATTCGTGGATAAGAAAATTGGGATTCTTAGTTTGTAACTTTTATAATTTATAAAATAGCATAGATTAACAATAGTGGTTGTAAATTTCCCATGATATTATGAGCCAAGAAGACGGGGGTTTGTACCTCCATTCAGACGGTTTGGATGTCTTTTTGTACCGTTGCAACACAAATGCTATCCACTGTAGGTTGGAGGTATACCAGACATAAATCATAGAAAAATCTTATAGTTTGATATCCATACTGTTTGATGTCAAAGATATTATGTCCATACTGCCATAGTGAAGGTACAAAAACCGGTGTTCATTCTCTACCATAGCATAGGAAATCTACATCCATTATAGATAGTTCAACTGAAAATATTGAAGACTATGCAATTTTTAAGTAGCTTTTCGTCACTAATTACAAACGGTTAAGTCACATTCATATTTTATCATGGGTGATGTTGTTATTGTTTTATTACCATTCCTTCACTTAACAATCAATCGAAGTGAATAACATAAATCAATCGAGATGAATACGGGAAATATAAGGTTAGGTATCGACTTTCCGACCTGGCTGTGACACACGACGAGCAGCCTCAGGCCACCTTCAACTGACAACAAAGTCTGTCAACTCCAGCCAACAGTTTCCCAAATAAAATCTTTTTGTGCACTATTCGCGAATCAAAACGCAATGGAGAGAGATATTTAGGTTTCATAGCATAATTAATTCAACTGCTTACACCATTCCTAATTTTGGACCGATTCTAACTTACAGAAAATATCAAAAATAAAAAGAAGTTTGCGCCTGACTAGAATTACGAAGACAAGAAGGTAAAACCACTTAAAAATATCCTTAACAGTGTACTACTGCACGGTAGATGGCGTTATTCTTGATTATTAAATTTTGACTGCTGTAAACATTTCTTTAATTTTTATCTGAATAGGTACTAGTTTTGTCATGTTCCTGTGGAATGGGGCCAATTTCAAACATAATGGGAAAGCTTTGCAGCAATATACCTCAGAAGCCCAAAACTCATTCACATAAGGTCTCTAAATCTTGAACGCCAGAAGATATCATGAATATAAATAATGCATAATAGGTGTGTATGTGTATAGCACTGGTATTAACATGGTTCCAGAAGTCTAGCCCTAGAAAAGAGAATAGGATGATCTTGTTTCCTAATACTTTAAAAAGCACAAGTGATTAAAAATACTCTTAAACCGTACTTGTATCACCTAGGATGTAGTCAAGAGAGACGCACCTAGAAGAGGGACCTCGGCGTTGCTGTTGTCTCTGCGGAACAGTCTCTCGGGGTTGTCGACAGGAACATCCAAGGCAGCACTGAGCTCCATCAGGGGTCGCAGGATCTCCTTGAGGTGCTTCAGCTGTTCGCACGCGAAGATGACGAAGCAGCAGAAGACAACGTCCAGTAGGTTAGCGTGGGTCAATGCCATCATCAAGAAGTACAGCTGTAAGATTTATACATTTCCTACAGTCCTCATCATTTAAATATATATAGATAAAAATATATTTACGTGTTTTTGGCTTCAGCCATATAACCTTTACAGTTTCTTAAGTACATCAATGGATTAAGTTTTGTTGGAACGGCTATAACAAGAATACAGCCAAATAACTCAATCAGTACATGTCTCCCGGCTGAGTTCTCAGGGTTCTTCATGCCTATACATGCTACATGTTTCAGGCTTCAAAGCAAGTTCCTTACCTACCGATATGAACAATAGTTATAATAATAATCTTAGTGTAAGATGAATACCGTTCTAAGCAATTCCGTCAGACAGCTCAAATGAAGTTCAATATTTAGAAGATGTCTCGATGTTAAAATACTATCATGAGCTTTAGATACTCGTGAAGCTGTTTAGTTGGAGTCATCGTCATAAATTATTTAAAAAAATAAAGGTTGGCACTAACGAACATTTAAATTAAGCAAGTATTTTGACAATAAATAACCGATTGCACTGGTGGCGTGGGTTTTTAACTCCAAACCATGTTCTACAAACTGAACACATCTTAAGTAGATGGAATATCCGGGTTTAAGCCTAGAATTGGCACGTTTTCCCCATAAGAATACCACGGTGTCAACCTTTTTAATATCTAGTTTTTGGACATCATAACTCAGTTCAAAATTTAAAAATGTTAGTAGTATATTTATAGGAGGGAGGCGCACACCGCCACGGTCTGACACAGCCTCCACTGCGCACACTCTGGCACCATTCACACCGCCACGGTCTGATGCCGCCTCCACTGCGCACACTCTGGCACCATTCACACCGCCACGGTCTGATGCCGCCTCCACTGCGCACACTCTGGCACCATTCACACCGCCACGGTCTGACACAGCCTCCACTGCGCACACTCTGGCACCATTCACACCGCCACGGTCTGACACAGCCTCCACTGCGCACACTCTGGCACCATTCACACCGCCACGGTCTGATGCCGCCTCCACTGCGCACACTCTGGCACCATTCACACCGCCACGGTCTGACACAGCCTCCACTGCGCACACTCTGGCACCATTCACACCGCCACGGTCTGACACAGCCTCCACTGCCTGCTGACATTATGTACAGAAACCATTGGCTGGCCATTCACATCCTGCCGCTACCACTATGTTAAAATACCATCGGAGTTAACGCTCAAGCTCTGTACACGGACACTGTGCACACAACCATACATTATGCACGTCTGTGCGCACACTGCGCCATGGTTTAAATTCACCGCACACTCTGGCGACACTGGCACATCCAGCATCTGGTTGATCCACCAATTTTGCACACCGCCCATTATACACCGCCACGCTGCACACGCGCACACTCTGGCACATTGTCACACGCCGACTGCCAGGCCACACCACCGACTGGCACACACTGAGGTCTGCACAGCACATTCACAGCGAACTTCAGCATACACGAACACGCACACACACGGTCTGACACAGCTGCGCACACTGACCAACATTAGCGATATGATAAACTAAAATAAATATTAATCATACTCTACCATCCCCCAGCCAATAATTTTAAAATACCGGAGAATGCAAGTCCAGATAATGAGATAAATAGATACACGACCGGACACAACCACACACTATCATAAATTAGTGTATTAAAAATAAAAGTGATACGCAATATTTTCGATCGTGTCCATGTCTAAGGTGTTTAAATGTTAAAACTATGTGACTTCTCATTACATAACTAAGAATATGTGTGTCACTTGATGCTTGGTAACTTGATTATGAATCCCCTCTGAAGTATCGTGTGGATACCCACATTTGGAACCACTTCGGAGAACTATGATATTTTATCCCTTTATTTTGATAAACTATAGTTCTTTTTCTGAGGATATTTAACATACTGTAGTACCCACACCTTCTCACTCCCCAATTAATCAATAGTACATTAAAACAATCTTTGTCACATTTTAATGCCAGAAAACTTGTAATCAATGTCATTAGCAAGGGAACAGATGAACAGTGATCTATCAGATTACAATTTAAACGTTTTAGTTAGCTAAGTGGATATCCAAATGACACAACAAGACGCAAAACAACATACAAGACAATTTATTACTAATGACATACAAGATGTCAACAGTAGCACAGTTAAGTAAACATTATGCATATTGAAATGTTGATTCTGAATATATTCAGCACAATCACCTGATAAATGAATGTGAGGACGTAGTTGAACCCCGAAGAGGTGTCCCAGAACATGTGGGTGCCAAGCATGAGCCTGGGCACCTCGACGTAAATGGTTCGGTTGACGTCATCCGGATCGGGCATCAGGCGGGTGGAGGGTCCGATGAAGGTGCTGAAGGTCCACGCCATGACGGAGATGAGCGTACCGATGCCGATGATGAGCAGCAGACGTCTAACTCGCTGCATGGTGCGGGTGCGGTGGCGTGCGTTGGACTCGACGAACAGTGGGTGTGAGTTGATCTGGACACTCAGACTCAATGATTCTCAAGTATTTTAAATATTTGATAAAGTAAGAAAAGCATACACTTATATTAACAGTAAATATGGGATCTCAAACATTATTAGGATCCAGCTATGCTGGATCAACCTCTCAGATACTAGAAGTAATTGCTATAAGAAATACTGGCCACTCGGGGTAAGTAAGGTGGAAGATAAACTGGCCCTAAATTTAGTACCCAGGGAATTGATTATAGCTGTCATTTTTCAGTCTATAAATCAATACGGGGTATATAAAGAATTTTATCACTTTCTGACAACTGTCCGATATATACTAACTAACCTATCTAAATTTACTCCAAGGAAATTTGTACCATACCGGTGGAGGTCAGTGCAGGAGTATAAAGTTCGAGTGGTTTTGACTTGAGACCTAACTTGAAACTTGAAACTCACAAGGGTCAAGGGTATGTTAAGGTGAGGCTTACACCTCAGCTTTTCATAGTCAGCCGATAATACGTTCTAACCAATCCCTTTTCCTATGTCACTCCTATTGAACGCACACTGGAGACATGTAAACAGCACACTAAGGCTCGATTGACGTGCACCCACAAATGTTTACAGTACGTTGGGATGAGCCTCCGAATGAACAACTAAACAACAACTCGAAACTCACCAAAGGAATCACTCCGCAGAGGTTATCGAAGCCGACAGTATAAAATATTAAGTATTGAACGGGTTTATATGATATTTGAGTTTCCACTTTTAATTTTTCACAGCAAAATTCTCATACATTTAGCTCAAACCTAAATTGGAAATTGTCCAAATTTCCATTCGGTGGAAGTGGCATTATGATTTTTGTACAATTACTATTATTCATTCAGTAAAATTTCAAAAAAAGTTTTTTATTTATGACTGGGACGGTGGCATGTCCTGTTATCCAGCTACTTGGAGACCACGATTTGTGGATAGTTATGAGCGATAGTCGGTGAATGTGATATTCTCTTGTGTGGATGAACATCCGTACTATTGAATGCTACATTCATACGCAAAGTCCATTCTCACAAATTTTCCACTTTGTAATTTAGAGGCGAAAGTGGTTCGGAATCCATGTTAAAATGTAGGTCCCTTAGATGCCATTGGCTGTTGGGCTATTAATTATTAGTCCTGTCTAAGGAACATGTCAGCCTTAGTCAGTAACAAGACTACAAGATCTTCTTACACTCATTTCTCATTACCCGAATAGGTCACAATTTCAAAAGGTAATCTAATCTAATCTAATTATTATTTTTATCTTATCAAATCGTAGATTGTAATTTACTCAGAGAAAATCGAATTGAAATGTTATTCCAAACAAAGAAAAATTTCGAATTGACAACATAGGACAAACCAACACAATGATCTCATAAAACCACTTGATTAGTAGACGAAGTCTCCGAGTGAATACTTTTACCATCCCTAGAGCAATCTACTATCACACGTTTCACAATCTGCGGGTTTACTGAGCGTTAGTTCTTCACATCCATCGGGAAATTATATATTTGTCCGAGCTGTCGACCTTTAGAGCGTTAGCTTGTGTCATTGTGATATCACAAGTTATTTTTAGGTATTTAAGTATCAGTTATTCAGTTTATCAAATTTTCCCTCGCAATTTATTATAAAACTTAATTATTACGATACGATAAACTTTTATACAAATGAAACAAATTCCGTGGTAATCAGCCCCCGAACTTGTATTATAATTAACTTGCATTATAAACCTCAGAAATGTAGTGCGTTCCTTGTCATTTTGCCTCGACAATAATTTTTCAATGTTGTGTAAGTGTCGTTTTGTTTATGATTGTATACACCAGGAGTATAATACACTCATGGTGTTTAATATACATACAATATTCATACATAGGTGTTCACCTGATGATGATGCAACAAGAGTGAAACATATGTTGATGTAAATACGTTCATGAACTGTTAAGACTCTAATTTGAAAAATTTTAAAATAAATATAGATAATTGCTCGAGTATGTAGGTTACGACTATACCCAGTGGGAAAATAGGTTACAGTTATATTTTCGCATCGTCTGCAGAAGTCATAATTAAATACAATCGATAACTGTTAGTCACTTCGCTCCATCGTGATCGATGAAATGAGTAAATTATGGACTTGCGTCACGCTCTGTGAATGAATAAGGAGATGCTCCCGACTCAGTGGTGCACCTCAGGTGGTAAAATGTGCACCGAGCCAACTGGCACACTCATTAGTGAGGAGAGAGACGGACCAACTGGCACAGCCGCCTGGCCAGGCAGCAACCCTCGTGTATGAGATTTCAGGAAATAAGATGGATGGACATCATCCAGAGCTTACAAAGCTATGAAGTAGTTTATAACTGTTATAACAAAATACAAAATGAATATATATATTATTAGTGTTTGGTGATTGAGCATTTCTCGGTGAAAAAGGGACTAGACCTAAACATGTAATACAAATAAATCCACATTTTCGTTAATATATTGGTGTTTCAGTTAAACTTAGATTAAAACACTTTTACTTAGTATTGAGTTATACTTACTTACATATACATATTTACCTACATTGAACTAAATTTTATATCTCAGCCTTAAGTTACAGGTCATTTCGTATTACAATAACCAACTACAATTCATAGTAATATCATGTAGATATTTTCTTAAACCGTTGTGATAGACTTTACTGAACTTAATGCCTTTATTGAAAGTAATTAATAGGAAAAATTAATAAATATTTGATTATAAATAGATATTAAAAATAGTTAAATGCAGTATTAGTTTTTTAGCAAAAAAATCAGAATGGTACAACTACCTCAGAAGTGTTAGACACGCTGAAATCAAGTACTAAAGGGACTTCAAGGGAAGGCGTGGGGACAAAATAATTACCTTTCTACCCTTAATGGACAGAACCTGATTGCTTCTACTTGGCCGGGCGGCTGTGCCAGTTGGCCATTCTCGGAGGCTCCTAGTTTACACTTCTCAATCTTCAATAATGAGTGTAAGGTTAACCCTTTGCCAGAACCCCAAAAACTGTGCGCTGATTTAACTACGGCCCCTAGAGAGTTTAACACCAAAGAAATTTTCACTGATGTTTTTGTCATTGAAATATGAAATTCCTTTTTAAACTAAGATAAACTTGAGAAATACTTTATTACCTGCTCTACGTATTTTCTATGTTCTAAATAAAAAAGCTATAAATAAAATAAAAAATTCATAAAAAAATATCATCACATCAAAAAATCAATATTCCAATCGTAATTTTGACTTAATTTTAGCCAGTTTATTGGCGGTAGTGCCTGGTGTGAGATACATAGGCCTTGAGAACTAAGTTTTATTCATTTTGCGTTGTGGAACGAAAATTGCAATCATTACTGAACAAGCTCGAATGTTTATTATTTGATAATAAAGTACAGTTATATGAACGTGGACGGGAAGTTGGACCCACTGACGAAGATCCTGGATAGGTGGGAGCAACTTTGGACCCACTGACGAAGATCCTGGATAGGTGGGGGCAACGTTGGACCCACTGACGAAAATCCTGGATAGGTGGGAGCAACGTTGGACCCACTGACGAAGACCCTGGATAGGTGGGGGCTACGTTGGACCCACTGACGAAGATCCTGGATAGGTGGGGGCGACGTTGGACCCACTGACGAAGATCCTGGATAGGTGGGGGCGACGTTGGACCCACTGACGAAGATCCTGGATAGGTGGGGGCGACGTTGGACCCACTGACGAAGATCCTGGATAGGTGCGGGTGAAGTTGGACCCACTGACGAAGATCCTGGATAGGTGGGGGTGACGTTGGACCCACTGACGAACTTCCTGGATAGGTGGGGGCGACATTGAACCCACTGACGAAGATCCTGGATAGGTGGGGGCAACGTTGAACCCACTGACGAAGATCCTGGATAGGTGGGGGCGAGGTTGGACCCATTGACGAAGACCCTGGATAGGTGGGGGCGACATTGAACCCACTGACGAAGATCCTGGATAGGTGAGGGCAACGTTGGACCCCCTGACGAACTTCCTGGATAGGTGGGGGCAACGTTGGACCCACTGACGAAGATTCTGGATAGGTGGGGGCAACGTTGAACCCACTGACGAAGATCCTGGATAGGTGGGGGCGAGGTTGGACCCATTGACGAAGACCCTGGATAGGTGGGGGCGAGGTTGGACTCACTGACAAGATGCTGGATAGGTAGGGGAGAGAAGTTGGACCCACAGACAAGATCCTGGATAGGTGGGGGCGACGTTGGACCCACAGACAAGGTCCTGGATAGGTGGGGGCTGACGTTGGACCCACTGACAAAGATCCTGGATAGGTGGGGGCAACGTTGGACCCACTCACAAAGATCCTGGATAGTAGGTGGAGGTGACGTTGGACACACTGACAAAGATCCTGGATAGTAGGTGGAGGTGACGTTGGACACACTGACAAAGATCCTGGATAGGTGGGGGTGACGTTGGACCCACTGACGAAGACCCTTGGTACATTACTGTACCAACTCGTAATTCAATATGCTTTCAACTAGAACTTTCTTCAAATAATGCATGAAACAAAGCGTTCTTTTTAATATTTGCATTACAAATAATTATAAGAAAGATGATACAATAATATTATTGAATTACTAGCATTAATCCCCCGTTAGACCCACTGACGACCTTCCTGGATAGGTGAAGGCGACGTTGGACCCACTGACAAAGATCCTGGATAGGTGGGGGCGACGTTGGACCCACTGACAAAGATCCTGGATAGGCGGGGGCATCGTTGGACCCACTGACAAACTTCCTGGATAGGTGGGGGCAACGTTGCGTCGAGCTTTTTAAAGCTCGGTTCGGCTCGAGGTGTTTTGAAAAAGCTCGAAATTGAGCCGACTATTTGCCAAGTAAAACACTCTTAATTTACACCGTAAATTAAAATAACTTCGTTCATACGGTCATTTTTACATCAGTGAGCGTATCAAATAGAAGAAAGAAGTAATGTTTTTAATTATTTAGCGATGTATCACCTCAAAAGGTATATCATAACTATAGGTGCTCTTGTTCTCACAGGCAAGACGAACACAACTACCTTGTTTAGCGTTACAGACAAACAGACAGACAGACAATAATTGAGACTATAAAACATAGAAATACCCATAATACCATTATTCCAAGCAATGTACAGACAAACCTCTAATTTTATTTATATATATTGAACATATTTAAGTTTATTTTAATTTATTGTACATTTTTGTCGTATATGCCATTTATCCACTAATAAGAATAAGAATAGAATAAGAATAATATTTAGTTTCCAAAAACAGGATTACAACATCAGCTGAGTGTTTACTCAAGAAAACAAAAAACAATATTCAATAATTACAGTTCTTATGTAAAAACTAAAACCTTTCTCATATTTAAAAGTGTAGAAAATAATTATATCTTATATAAAAATAATATAATATATCATAACATTTTACCTATACAAAATTATAAACAATTATTAATAACAAAAGAACTGAATTCTACAACACATTTAAAAATAAAAACAAAGCGTAATCTGGATTGGAAAATTTAGGGCCTCATAGGCAGTGCCTGTAAGAGGTTCCTTATCAGCTACTTAAGACTAATCCTTATCAGCTCTCTGGACAGCCAGGATTTCACTTTCAGAATATTATTACATAAATTCCCTTTGCTCAAGCACTTAAGAAATAAGATTAATAAGATTGAATAAGCAATGAAGGCAAACTAGGAATCTTTTAGGTTACCTTTTGTAGCCTAATATCAAACAAGTGAACACAAGTGATCATATATAAATGTAATAATTTTGATTTTATATTAAAATATATAGATTTTAAAAATAGTCTACTTACCTCAACTAATTAATGTGAATTAACAAATTTTTGATTAAATGGTAATTATTAATACAGCCTAGAGGAAATAGGGGTTTTCACCTCAAGGCACTGCTGGACTAATGCCATGCATAAATAAACTAGTCCAGAGCATGTTTTTTAATTTAATTGAGAAAATCACTTTTTCATTTTTTCTAATATATATTTTAAATGCATTAGGTCAATTAGGTTTTTTTTAATTTTAATAAATATGTACCAAAGCTATAAATCTTTATAATAGACTGTAAAACATTATGGCTGTATATTGATCAAAATGATTGATGCCTAGGCCTAATGATGGAAAAACAAATTAGGTGCAGTAATAAATTAAACATCTTTAAAATTATTCCTATTTTCTGTGAGTGGTAATTTTTGCGAATGTAAAATAATACTAAATATAAAAGGTCAACTAGGGTGCCATACAACAAGATCAACGTTAAATTGTTTAAACCAGTCATGTTTTGAATTTGACAACTTTTGACGTTTTGCTTGGAGAACCATCACTCTAAACATGTATGGGTGTACGTTCAAAACCCCAACCTGACGACCTGGGGTCTTCTTTACGGAGCCTCAATCTTCCGTTTAAAGGTGCACGCCCTAACTTATAACACCCTCAAAGCATGGGATGCTCACTTGAGCATTCTCTTTCCCGACTCTTCCACTGTAGGCAAGAAAGGAGGTGCAATATAAAAACTATTTGAATCAGAATATTATATGTATAGGCTTGTTGGGAGTCATTCCTTAGGTGAGTCAAGGAGAAACTGAGGTTAATTGGAAGCTTACCTCTGGATAACTTAAAGAACATACCGGTACTATGACAGATTATTTGTACTCATTACAAGTATTAGAAGTATCATTACTCATTACAACTTAATTATATGAAACGGAAACAGTTTTAACCTAGCAAAAAATCAAGCCTAAAGGCTTTTTTATCATAAAATCCTAAATTCTTATACTTACATGGTTCCATGATCCCAGAACCCTATAGAATGCCCTGCTACGAAATGCAAAATACAGATATTTGGTGATGCTGTGGGCGAAGAAGAGAAAGCTGATGGTGGCGGAGGCCATCTGGTCACCATTGTAGGTGTCGAAGATGAGGAATAGCAGGATGAAGGCGAACTGCATGAGCATGAGCACGGTCGTGACACTTGCGTAGAGCATGCGCATGAGCTGGATCGCACCACCGTTCTCCTCGTAGTATTCGAACATCCATAAGCCGGTCAGCTTCATAATCTGGATGTGGGGCCACATGTCCCCCACGAACCCATGCTTGCGTACCTTATGCATCTGTAACAGTTCATCGACCCTGGTATGATGATTCCAACCTCACTTTTTCAAACATCAAATGTAGCGTTATGAGCCACATAGACTAGAAGGAGGTGGCCACTCATGATATGATAGGAGTACAGAAGTAGGGTGCGGGATCCTCTCAAAGCGTCGACATGAATTAACTCAAGAAAGGGTCAGCCTCAAATGTACTCCAACAGCGCTCCACTACTGTCCCAGAGGGTTTAGTAGACTCCGAGGAAAGACACCTTCGAGGCATCCCCCTTCGAGACTCCCGATCTGTTGTGGGGAGATTAACATCGCAATTATTTTTTAAGTTTCCATTATTAGGCCCAGTCCTACGTGGGCGTTGAGAGTGACTCGATCCCAGCGACCAGATGATTTGGGGAAAACGTTGGTTCTACGTGGACTCGCGATTCGGGCAATCTCAGCGATGCGGGAGACCAAATCCTCCAGTGTCATCATGCTCTCAATAGAGAAAAGACGTAAGTTGTTGATGCTGGATAGTTCGGAACTCTCTTACGCATACTTAAAAAGAAAAATTACCGAACAGTCTGCAAATAAAATTATATTTAACGAAAAAAAGAAATATATTCATTCATCAGCTTATTGTTTCATATTCCATAAGAACAGATGTTACTGAAAAGCTTCTATCATTTCTTCAACAGGCATGATGCAGTAGATTCAGAAGAAACCCAATAAATTATGCACTTAATTAGGTCTATCAGCGACACCGGTCACCTATACAACGGCGTATTCTTCTTTCCCACGGTCGCTGTGATCGCCCGGATCGCTTACGTAGTACGCTCCTGGCGACACGATCTCAGTGTTTTAACACGATTGTATAAACAATTTTCAACTAATTTTAGGAGATGCGGTTTTCGAAATCGTTTCAAAAAGGGTAGTAGCTTATATTTAAACGTCCCAATGTTCAATTTATGTTCTCATTGATTCTTTTGCTATATGAAAATCCATTGTATATGTTATTTTTATAAATACATATAATTCTTGAACTGTATTCCTGTAGAGTCAATTTATTAAACTAGGCCTAATCATAAGGCGTAAGATAACTCCAATCTAGGATTAAAACTGTGAATGGGTAGTGAACACAATTTATTATTAGCTGACCAACATGAAAGCTAGAAAACTGCTTCGTTGCAGTTTACAGTCAGAAAATCAGAATTCGGTGTCATCTGAAGTGGATTAAAACTTCTGTTTACTAATTCCAAATAATTATATTTTTGATCATATTTGTATTAAATATTTTAATATTGACCGATAAATACCGATAAATATATTTAACAAAGCTATTAAACAAATTTTTAATTTCAAACTCTTCCGATTCATCATAATTTTTAGATTCTTACTAGAAGAAAATATGTTTCAGAATATTTTATATTATTCGTGATTGAAAATACAAGTTGGAGAAGGCATTGCTGACTTTACGCAAGTTTCAAGCTCATCATAACAAGTTACCAACGCACATCGATATTCTTAAATATCTTAGGTTTGTGGCTTAAGGCGTACATGGTTATTCTGGTTTAAAATTCACAATTTGCTATAAACAGGTTGATTGAAATGAAACAGTTTTAGCGAATTTCCCACAGGGAAGAAGGTATTACTGTAGGTCTCATAGCGACTTAAGCCCGGGACTATGATATGTTTTAGTTTTGAGGTGCATAGAGGCAAAAAACAACAGTCGTTAAAAATTTTTCGTTATATATATGTCCGTGAACACGATAACTCTCGTAAAAATTGTCCGATCAAGACTAAATTTGGCCTCCAAAAAGAGATGTTTGTTTGACCAAAAGTCGGACGAGTTTGTAATCCAGAATTATCGGTCAATCGGAGCGGTTATTTTTTTGCGGGGGGGGGCGTACCCCAAAATTATGTGAATTTTTTTAATATTTCACATTTTTTCCATTTCTACCATTAGAATCAGCTCAAGAAACTACAGAATTTATTACTTTAAAGTTTTGCTCTATCTCCAATGGTTACCAAGATATTAAAAAAACTAAACTGCGTTTTATTTTGAGGCATTCATGATAATCTTGTAGAGGATAGCAAGAAGTTAATAATTTACTTTCTAAGCTATATTTTTGGATTAAACTTGGTATTTATCTTCATGTGGTTGATATGCATCCATTTATGCTTGAAAACCATAGTTTATGTGTTTATCATATCAGCTAACCTGCATCCTCCTTTCCCATGTTAATCATACAGAGAATAGGCAAACTCCTTTATTTATGATCAGATGTTGATAAAACGTTTATTTTGTTAAAATAAAGCTTTTTTATGCTATAAATGCCTACTTCCAGTGTTCCTCGCAACAGCAATCCTACATAGCTTTTCCATGTTAATCTTACAGAGAATAGGCAAACTATTTATAACACACAAAAAACGAAAAAGTTAAACACAGTTCAGTCTGTACAGATATTTTTAACTCGATCAC
The DNA here is from genome assembly GCA_023375725.1 of Nephotettix cincticeps. Classification (NCBI taxonomy): domain Eukaryota; kingdom Metazoa; phylum Arthropoda; class Insecta; order Hemiptera; family Cicadellidae; genus Nephotettix; species Nephotettix cincticeps. The sequence continues at coordinate 3,428,002 of CM041784.1, read as the reverse complement.
GGTCATTGATGTGAACGAACTTATGTAACTGTACGAGTATGTGTGATGGAGCTAAGTTGATGAGTTCATGAGTTTGTCAAGGCCGCAACCATGTTCCCATCGTCATGACCACATCGTTTCCCTATTTTGAGTTGTAAATGTGTTTGTGTTCGTGTTTTATGTTGTCAAATACAACAATATTCAAATTATGACGAGCCTATAACGGAAAAACTTCAGTGGAAAATACAGTGATGTGTTACCTAACAACGGAACATTGTCAATGCATCAAGTCACCTGACATCACTTCCTAGAGTTTATGTTAGGCCCCTTTTATGCACGGCGTCGTGCGACGGTCGTCGGGCGACCGTCGTGAGACGCTGAGAAAATGTCACCCTTTTATGCACGGCGTCGAAATGACGGTCGTCGGGCGACCGCCGGGCGAGCGTCGGGCGAGCGTCGGGCGAGCGTCGGGCGAGCGTCGGGCGACCGTCGCGCGAGCGTGGGACCGGACGTAAACACCAGTCCGCCACCTCACGCACATTCACAGTTGGACTCACAGTGTTCTATGTCATGGATCCCTGTGTAGTTTATATGTTTTTAACTGTGAAAAACAAAGTTCGCAAGAGAAGGAGGTGGTCAGCTCACCCTATAAACAATGTGCGCCATTTGAGAGGTGCGTTTTACACATTATATGAGGAATTAAGAGTTCATGGTGACAAATTTTACAATTATTTTCGAATGAGTGTTGGTTCATTTGATGAACGAATTAATTTAATGGATAAAAAGAACGCAGATTAATGCATTGGATATCAACTAAAAATTGTTGTAGTGTAATGTTTGTACTATGTAATGAACAAATGAAATTTAATATATAATGAAAAAATGAAATATTAAAAATATTATGAATTAATAAAAAATATGAAAAATTAAAAAAAAAATTAAAACCACATTTTTTATATATTATTATAAATTTAAGATATCATACAGAATAAATTGTAAAATTATCAATTAAGATTTTTAACTTTTTAAAAGAAAAGCCATCATTTACTTTTAATTTACCCATATATTATTACTGTATAATGATTTTTTATAAACATAGGATTGAAAAGCAAAAAAATTTAATTTACATAATTAATGTTTGTTACATGGCTTCAACAATAAACGAATAACGTTTTTATCAAAACAAAAAAAATTAAATATTTTTTTTTTCTGCTTTTATTCGAACAGCAATGTTATTTAGTTGACAAATTGTTTATATATAATTTATTATTACATTCATAAAATAAATATTTGAAAAAAACTATTAATATTGTTCTGATACTTAATCAAGAACTGTAAAACGTATTAAAAGTGTTTTGTTTGCATTTTTTAAATTTGATTCTCCATAACGTAATGTAAAAATTTTTACAATTTTTAAACTTAATATTAAAAAAACATGAATTTTCCTGGACAAGCAAATATCTAGAACTTATTTTCTACTCGAAATTAGTTATTTCCAAAATTTAAAGAAAATCCTCGGCGCCGTTTTCGAGATCCTTGCAAATTTACATTTTTTCTCCATAACCAATTTTAAATTTTAGAATAAATTTAATATTAAAAAAAATTTCCTGGACTTGTATCTAACTTATTTTCTACTGGAAATTGTTATAAAATTTAGAAAATCCTCGGCGTTTATTTTTAAAATTTCAATGTTATTATATACAAACCTTGTCTATTATGTATTCTTTATTTTATTAAATATTATGAATTAATAAAAATAATACCTGTACATACTTGATCCATTAACTAAAATGTTTTTATATTAACATGATTTTTGTAGCTTTAATTTAATGACACTCAACAAACCCTCAACAAACCCCACTCAACAAACCCACGTGGTGAGGAGGGGAGCGGAAGCGTCGAAACGACCGTCGTTTCGACGCGCGTCGAAAGACGCAGTGCATAAATAGCTCCATATACCACAATGTTATTAAGGCAAATTTTCGACGAGCGCCCGACGGTCGTACTCTAACTATCGACGTCGTGTTTTTGACGACGGTCGCCCGACGACCGTCGGGCGTCGTGCATAAATAGACACATTTACGCCAATGCATTTTCATTACGACCGTCTTTCGACGCTCGACGCCCGACGCTGTGCATAAAAGGGGCCTTTACCAAGAAATTATATTTACTTTGAATTCAGCAAGCGGAAGTATTGTTCGAGGAATGGGAGAGGTACATCCGCTTCAGCCAGAATTCAGTAAACAACGGTCCTTTATCGTCAATGGCACATTGTCGCCATCGCCACACCAAGTCATCTGATGTCGCTACCTGGAATACATCACGTGGCAGCACCGCAGCCACAACCACCTGACAGTTGTTGAACAAAACGTTTTCATCACACTGTCACTGTGTATGAAAATAACTAGTTTTTTTCTAACTCAATCTTGGAAGTAATGATTCTCCAGCTAAGGAGCGGAAATGTCCCCAACGAAGAGCAACTTTATCATGCATATTCGTACCGACATTTTTGTCGGTAGACTTTTAGATTCTTTAAGTATTAGTTAAAGAATTATAGGTACTTCTGTACCAATAATTCTTTAAACAATTCTTCTTTAGGTTAACCCTTACCGGGCGGCTGACATTTCTCGCAGCGGTTAACGAGTTTATTCGCGATTAATCATTTTGCCACATTTACTGCGCTGTAGTTCGCGAAACAACCGATAGATTGAGTGGTTATGTTTGCTTTTGCCTCTATGCACTCACAAATCCAATATAGCAGCTTTCTTAAAATATTTAGTGAATGAAATTAGTTGCTAGGCGACTTTAGCCCGTATTCGTGTGCTCCCGTACTGCTTTTAACGAGAAAACTCGTGAGTCACTACGGCCAGCTGTTTTAACTTTCGCTATCCTTATTTACTGGCATTTTTTATGTGTGTTTATTTTCATTGTGTTTTAGCTGTGCATAGTGTATATCGTGTGAATGTTTTATTGAATAAAATTTATTAACTTATTATTATTAACTTAAATGGCTCATTCAAACGAAAAAACTACTACTTTTAATACCTACTTTTTTAATATCTAAAAATAGTCCTTAAAATCTTCTATAGTTAAAAATTAAGCAAATTTCTATTTTAACTTTATTGTAGCTACCTAAATCCAAAAAGATCCAAAGAATCCAAAAGTCTGTCCATCCGATATAAAATGGCAGATGCAACAAACCAATTAACTGGTGTAAATTAAATTTATCTTTTGCATTTCAATCCTCATTCCTTTTCTAGCAACATCAGTTGATCACAGGATAATAATAACAAACTGTATGGACATTTAAATTCGGTATAAGATTAGCTAAAACAATTGAGGTTGGCCAAAAACTCTTAACGACGACGACAACTTGGCCGACGCCGTAGCTCAGTTAGTAGCGCTCAGGTCTCACGTACGCAAGGTCGCGTGATCGATCCCCACCTGAGGGCTATATTTTTGTTCAGTATTTGTGCCATTAATTAAGGGGTATGAAAACGGTTTTATTTAAACCTCATAAATGTTTTCATTGAGCAGTAAATTTGTTTTAATTTTGCTAATTAACTTGTAAAAACACGTCTTATTCTATCCGAGCAAAGCTCGGTCACCAAGTACTGTTTGCATAAACACGTCCATCACTGCGTTTTAAGTACGTTTTAAAACACTCTGACATTTTTTAGAAACGGACAACGGAATAGTTTCAAAGACATACGATATTGCATAATGAGTTCATTAGTTCCAATGTATTTAAAAACGAGAGTTTTTGTCGTCCGTACGAAAACACACGCCTTAAGGGTTGTAGGAGCGAATAACGGTGATGTAGCTAATTAAATTTATGTGTATTTGAAATGTTTTCTTTGAGCAAATAAAATATTTGTTAAAATTTCGCCTACAGCAAATGTATAAGCTTGACAAATATAACTGAGAGGTTAACTCAGCATATATGTATAGGTTATATACATTGTTTTAAAATAGAGCTAAGTGAACTATCGTCATTTTGTGAATAGATGAAGATTCTTACTAAGGATAGCCCCAAGAGGGGTTCTAGCTGTCCTTTGTCTGTCTATATCAGTCTACCAATACTACGGTTCATTAGGGAATGTTATCATAATCAGAGGCAGTTATACAGGGTGATCCACGAAGATATATGATAACTTTTAGAACTCATCTACGTGTAAAAACAATGAAAAAACCTATAGAAACATAGGATAGGAAATTCTGTGTTAGTGACTTATGGCTAGCACAAAGATTCTTGCAGAATTTGGTATCTAGGGTTAAATAAGGGCTTCCTAGAATTCCAGGTAGGTAAATTTGATTTTTCCTAATAGTACAGGTACAGGTACTGTAAATTAAGTAGTTTTTGAGAAACCCAGTGTAAAATACATGGAAATTGGAGTAAAAAACACATTTTTACATCTGGCCACCTATTATTTTACCAATAAACTAATCAAATTTTAAAATAAAACTTGTAGAAAATTTAATTTTGAACAAAATAGTACACTAAATATTTACAGAAATTGAATAAACGATCAAATGAAATTATTAAATAAAAAATTAAATAAATTAAAAATTTATTCGGAACAAAACTACGTCATTACGTCAAAACAAAGGTATTGTAGGCCTAATTTAAAACGTGCGTAGTTGTGTTGAATAAAAAATCTTTAAATCGATCGTTTATGCTCTTTATGTATATATTTATTGTACCATTTTGTTTGGAATTAAACTGACTACAAGTTTTAATCTAGTAGTAAGTTTCATCTGTTTATTGGTAAAATAATAAAGTTATTGTGGCCAATTGTACAAAAAATGTTTTTTTACTCCAATTTCATACATTTTTCACTGGTATTCTAAAAATCTAACTATCTTACAGTTCTGGAACCTATTATATACGGATACATACATATAGATGCACTCTAAGTGAACATCATTTTCCCTACCAGGGAGGCTAGTGCAAGAGTACCAAGTTAGAGGGATTAGGGCTCAAAAACTAGCTGCAGAAGTTCCCTTCAAGTCTAGGGCCAGGCAGGGGGCTTATCGTCCTCACCCGCATATACCGTACTTTTCTCACTTCTCCAACAATTCCTAATCAACAACGATTATTACGGCTGTTCACCAGTGTTGGAAAGTACATTTTTTATGGTAACCCAGCACTTATTTCCTATTGAAAGTAATGAGAACCAAGGCTTACACAAAAGGTCTGTATGGAAATAGAGTGAAGCAATAAAATGACTACTTTAAAATTTATTTAATTCATTTAACTGTTACTATACAAGGTATTGATGGACTGACGTAACTTTCAATGTTACACTAAATGTGTGTCGAGCAATCCCCGATGAGACACGAGGTCTGATGGTCGAGCCTGTTACCAACCGCCAACTTCAATTCTTTGTACACTCAATCCGTATGCATACTTGGCTTAAAATACCTACATTGTAGTATGGTTGCCATTTCAATGATATAATCTAATCTAATCTGATATAACTTTTTTTCATCATCATCGATACCTATAATATCACTCCTCACATTCTGATTGGCAAGAAATACTCATAAAAATTATTTTTATTACTTTTCTAGACTAAAATATATTTCTCTTTAGTTATGATCTCCCTAATTTTACAGACCCCTAATTCTGGAGTCTCTCAACGAACGCCCAAATACCAATTTCTCAATACAAAGGTATTAAAGTATCCACATACATAATAGGTATTCAAAATCAAACCTGAAGTAGGAAATATATAATTACAATAAATGATAAAGAAAATTTTGAGTGATACAATAATCAATAGCAACTAACATGCTCACGTAAGTCTTTAATAGTGCTGCCATATTGGATTTTAGTATATGATGTTAAATTTATCAACGTTTATTTTAGACAACCATAAATATAACAAAGTAAATTTCAATTTACATTTACCAAGATAACCATCACAACAATATTTTCACGACTATCCTGTGTCAAGTAATGCTGTTAAAAATTAACTGATGAAGTATATTGTTACTAGGTTTAAAAGGTTTTACAGGATCTGCATAGTTCTAAGTTTCAGTATAGTTTTCATAGGTCAAAAAACGTGCAATCAGATCTGATAGGAATTTTTAGTTGAAGAATGTTGAATCAGTAAATATTACTGTCATTTTAATGATTCATTTAGAGGGAAAGAGATGTGTTTGAGAGTATATAGATACGAGCCCAATACTTAAAGGACTTGGATCAAATCAAATTTATTAAAATTTTTAACCATGAGAAAAGCATAAGGTTTTAAAGAATAACAATTTTCTGGACCTTTGATTGGCCCTTGCGCTTGATTGTGTTGTAATGATGACGGAGTAAGTAATCCTTTTTACACTCTTGATGAATTTTTTTATTGTATTTTAATATGTATTTTATCTATGGTTTTTGTATTCTTGTTTAATTAATATAGCACATAATAGTGAAGTACCGTAATGTAAATATATTTTTACATTTATTTTGTATTTATCTGTATTTTATCTCTGTTTTTTGTATTCTTCTCTGTTCTCTAATAATCAATGTTGTGCATAATAGTTGTGACAAATATATACGTCAAATATATACGTGACGTATATATTTGACGTTGTCTTTTGTTGTAATAGTTAAACGACAATAAAATTTTTTATTATTACTATTTTACTAGTGCACATCGTGAGTTTGTTGACGGTGAGCGAATGAGGATCTCAAAATGTTCAGAACCGATCTCCAACAATCAACCAGAAAAGAATTTTCAAAATCTTTGCAGAAACCAAATCCTTCTAGTTTAGTGAAATGATTCCATGGGCAACGTTGGCTAAGAGATAAGAATTTCAACTCTTTCTATGGTTCAAGGACACCAAATCAAGGTAGTCGAATCAACTATTAAATTCATTTATTGGATATCTTGCTAGCCTAAAGTGGTCATTGCCTTTGACTTCCGATCAAGGGGTCACGGGTTCAAATCCCAGGATGCTAATTTGGGTTTGGACCGAATTTGCGTTGTACAATGTATTAACTGACCAAGTCTCTGGTGTTTCATTATATTACTCTATAAGTCTAGAATTAAAAGTAATTTTGTTTTTGAAAATAACTTAAGACGAAGTAGTAAATACAATATCTTTTATTTGACTTTTCCAACGAGTCTGTGTTTATAACTACATAGCGTTTCTGGATGTGGAGAAAAGGCCTTCCATTTTCAAGTGATTACCAAATAATTTACATTAAAAATTGAATGTTTAAAGTTACAGATACCTGCTCCAAGTCGTACTCCAACTCTCGCTCTGAGCGCACACTATATTGTTTCGCCCCGCTAGCTCGGAGGACGAGTGTGCATGATAGATAAGTATAGTATTATTAACAACATGATATAATTAATATTTTTAACTTTGAACAGTAAATTATTAAGTAATTACTTGAAAATAAGAGGAGTTTCTCCATCTCCAGAACCTTTTTGTAGTTAAAGACACAGACGCGTTAGAAAAGTCCAATAAAAAATATTGAATAATTAATAACTAACACCTTTATAAATTTTACTGTTTCTGTAAGCAGAATACGTACATTCAGAATAAGCATAAAATCATACAAATAGCATGTTAAATTTATTTTAAGATATCTGAGACTATTTTTTTTAATTACCAGCTATATCAAAACATTTTCCGGGGGTCATCTATACTCTAAAAGTTTTTCTCAGTAGTCAGTTTGTATAAAAATAAATTACACATTCCGAAATAATAATAATAAGCCGGTATGATTATCCAAGTCTTAAAACTAATTTTTATAAAATGGATAGCCAACTTATACAGTCTAGCCTAAGAGGTAGTTTAAGTTATTTCACGACCATAGGTAACTTAAATGGGGTGATAAAAATGTTGTGATTATATAAAGCTTAAAACAGTGGTGGGCATTTTAAAAGCCAAAGGAGAGCTCACTCAAGTTAAATCTTTTACCATTGCAATATCACGATCATAAGTAAACTACGATGTAAATTTAAGGGAGAAATACCTTAGTGAGAATACTAAAAAGATTGAGTTAGAGAGAGCTCTCCTTTACTTTTACCCTCGCCCTGAGGGATTTAACTATCAGTAACGGTTACCTCCGACCTCTTCAGCACCTCACTCCGCTATCGACTGATCTGGTCTGGTAACTTGACAATCGGTCAGGACAGTTGGAGAGTTGGACAGTTTCAAAGTGTGGCTCGTCAAAGTTTTATCAGTTACACCTCCTTGCATAGTATACGAACTGGTCGATACAATACACATTTCCACTGGGAACACAAACAACTGGTGGTGGTGGTCCGTGTTCATAACTCTTCTTCATTATTGACTTTTGCTACTCACTTCAAATTGGGAAATATTCATAGTAAATAACACACCTCCGTCACATCATACCTGCATCCTCAGTAACACATCACACACATCCTTGTAATCTAAATCATTCGTGGCTTATTTGTAAAATATTGTACCCTTGTTCGAAATTTCCATCGGGTTGAGATAAAAGCTTACAGTTTTCATAATTCTTTCAGAAATGTCTGTAAAATGGCGTATCACTTAACCCATTCAACCTTTATAGAAAGGGTGTCTACACCTTAGACTACCTCTATCCATCAAGAGACCGATTCCCTCCCCCTATGTGAGGGAAATGTTTGGATAATATACAAAATACAGTGATTACTAAATTTGTAAATTAATTTGAATATTTTAGTTTGAATATTGGGATTTCAAAGGTTTTTATAGTAACAAAAGAATATCTAAACAGTTCTACCAAACAAAATTAATATAAAATAATATATTAATGTTATTAAAATAACAATTATAAATCAATATACATATAATGAATAGTAATGGTAATATTAATATGACACACAAACCGAGCTATACGAACTCTGGAACGTGTTTCAATGTCAAAAACAAAATGATTTCATTACTAAATAAATGGCAGCCACTTTTGCAAAATATTTGATGTCATTAGCCGGTAAGCTTGACAACAGCTGAAATCTCAATCCCATAATTCACTTTTCGGGCTAATTTTTAATCTGAGCTCGTTTCAGCGATATTATAGTTCGATAGAAACTCAATATGTTCATGTGTTTTACCAACCAAAACAATTGTTGACAAACATTTCGATTTTATTTTAAAAAGGGTTATCTACGATGAAAAAATTGTGTTAATATAATACAGATCGTATATGTTCAATGTAATATATTTATGATATATGATATAATATATAGGTAACTACAAGTCTTACAACTAAAACGGAAATTCTGTCTTCATTTTATTTCTACCTGTAAATCGTGCATTTATATACTGTTTTTAATAGTTTTGTTGATAACCAATTCGAAATGTAATTGAAAGGTTGGTGAACCTGTTGATGAATTTAGCCATAGCGTAATTGCCGTATTTTAATTCAAGTACAGCCTACTCTCTCGATTGGGCACGGCAATTAACTGAATATTTTTTTCATTTACTCAGTTAACCACACTCAGTTTACTCGATCAATAACATTTTTATGAATTTGTAATAATACTTTGATCAAAATTAACATAATCGTCTTTGTCTCTAACTATCAATATAATAATGCTACAACCATACCATAATAGTAATAATTATTATTTTACTCTTACTACCAAAACTTTAATAAAAAATATTCCTCCTTCAATTAAAACTTATTCAAGATAAAATTTATTTTTTATCTTTGATTGAATCTATTCAATTTACTACTAATTTAGATCTAAATAAAAAAATGTTAAATACTTAAGATAATCATGAGTTTTGGCTTATATTTTTTGAAAATATATTTTGCATAGTAAAAAATAATATATATTTATCAATATTATAAATCTCGTCTTGAAAGTTTACTCTAACATTGCACCGTTCGGCATTTCGATAGTGCCTTCAATGACATGACGTATACTTAATACATCACTGTCAGTAAGTTGCTTACACCAGTTTTGAAGGCGTTAACTAATTGCCATTGCCGGAATCAAGATCTGGTCAAAGTCAAAGTAATAAAATACCCCTCGTACTACAGGTCTGCGAACTGAATGAATTTTAGATTTGATTAAAAGATGTAAAAAATAAATATTCATATATTATTTATTTTAAGATGAAAGACCAGAAACAAACTCCTGGAACTAAAAATAACAAAAGGGGTCCTACTTTGAACCTATGCGAAACGCTGTAAGGGGTAGGGGTGGTTAAAAACGTAGTAATGCAATACTTTATGTCGAATAGGAATATAGCGGAGGTTTGTAAGTGAAATAAATGGTATCTGTGAACTGACAAATACTTTATTCCTTTAACGGTCTTTTTTAAATTCTCCATATATAGTGTACTTTTAATTTAATAAATTATATTATTATTAAATCTTTATTAAAATGGAATTCAACAAAATATATTGTCGTTTCAAAAATATTCATCTCCTTCTTACTATACAGGATGAAAAGAATGTAAGGGGAATTGTCGAAATATCCCGTAAGTCCTGAAAGTTTAATATATACAGCTATACTTAATACTTTTACGTCTTAGACTTTTATACATTTATATTTATACTTTTTACGTGAGTGTTTTAACAATGCCCTTACCCTGCATACCATGTTTCATAAAAGTGGTTGAAAAGTTAGGTCGATATTTATTTTTTTAGTATTCTCGTTAAGAATAATATAGAGCGATAAATTCAAAGTAGCAATGTGTTTAGTTCATACTATTTGGGACCTTAAGCACTGCAAACAACGATATCTTAATAAAGTCCACCCGGGTAATTTTCCTCTAGGGAGGGATTAGTAAAGAGGGGTTGAACTCAGTCTTAGATTTAGAATCTCAGATAAGTACTAGGTGTCTTCCCCCACTCTGTTAAGTGGAAGATTTTCTCCAAAGACACTCAGTACCTGGACTCTGTTGAGGTTCTTTCTCCATTACATTTCCGTGGTGGGCGATGAGGCAACACCTCGATGTCCGTCCAGCCCCCAGGACCCCCAGGACCCGGTGTCATGTCCGAGTGCCAGGACAAGCATGAAGGAGACACCAACCATACTGGGATTTAGAGTTTAATGGTCATGCCACCCAAGTTCAAAGGGTGGTTGACCCAAAGAAGCAATGAGAAGTCGAACGGGAAGCTGTTCACTTTGGATAGCCAAAAGGATTACCAGTATTGTGACGAGTTTATTTTTGTTGTTCTCATTACGGTAACCAAAGCAAAATGAAATATTCAGAAAAACCATTTATGAACGTCTTGAGGTCGACTTGAGGTAAGTCTTCAAGGGAATTACCCAGGATAGCAGATTCCTAGAAGTCACTTGGAGTGACTTTAATGTTCAACAACTATTTAATGTTCACTCCTGTAGTTTGATTGCGAAATTCAATACATAAATATATTCCATATATTAATCTATTATGCTATTTTTAAAATTAAAAAGTTCCTATACTCGAAGTTTGCTATTTTGACAAATCTTCCGCTCACTAATAAATGAAACTTCAGTGTTCAGGATAAACCCAATAAAAACTTGTAAAATTGTTTATGTAATTCGTAGTGTTTATTTTGTTGATTGTAAAACCTTCGCCGGGATAGTATGAAAAGTTGACTGTTGAAGGAAGTGACCGTGGTTCATACTGTAGCTCGTGTAAGACCAACGCCGGTTACATCAGATGACATTGCCCCGTTATCAAAACACCTAACACGCCACTGGCTGCGGAAATCTCCAACGATATCTTGTTACATGTTGTGCCCATGTTTGAATTGATGGGGTTTCCATTTGGCAATGCTATACTGTCGTAATTGCGATTCTTGGAGCCATCTGTCATTATTACTCATGTAAGAGGTTTTTTGGGTTTGATAGCAAACGCATTTCCAGAATTACAACTAAACGTGAGTTTATTTGATGCAAAAACGTAGAAAAACATTTAAAGATATAAGTGCCCCATACGCACGTATAAATTTATAAGATAAATTATAAATTTTATACCTATAAGCAGCGGTAAATTAATAGATAAATATTAATTTACCGCTGCTTATAGGTATCCTGTAGGAAAACTCTCCAACCGATTATGATTTTCATAACTGGTGTTAACCCAAATCAGATAAAATGATCTGAAAGACCTTTACAAATCTGGCAGTACCTCTTAGATACGCATAAAAAGATCATGTAAACTATGGATTCAGATATAGTGAGAGCGATGAGAAGTTATAACTATCAAGAAGTCAGATATAGCTAAAATAAATGGTAAGATCCCACAGTGTTAGTTTATGTCGAGAGAGCTCGGGAATAAGGTGAAAGGAAGGTGAAGATCTGACGTGTGAATAAGTTATGTGTATCAAGAAATCAGACATAGCGAAAGAAATATGAAGATCCAACCTGTGAAGAGTTTATATTGGCGTGATCTCAAGTGTATAGTTAAAGCAAGGAGAACATCCGATATGTGAATAAATTATGTCTTTCAAGAAATCAGACGTAGCGAAAGAAATATGAAGATCCAACCTGTGAAGAGTTTATATTGGCGTGATCTCGGGTGTATAGTTAAAGCAAGGAGAACATCCGATATGTGAATAAATTATGTCTTTCAAGAAATCAGACATAGCGAAAGAAATATGAAGATCCAACCTGTGAAGAGTTTATATTGGCGTGATCTTGGGTGTATAGTTAAAGCAAGGATAACATCCGATATGTGAATAAATTATGTTTTCAAGAAATCAGACATAGTGAAAGAAATAAGAAGATCCAACCTGTGAAGAGTTTATATTGGCGTGATCTCGGGTGTATAGTTAAAGCAAGGATAACATCCGATATGTGAATAAATTATGTCTTTCAAGAAATCAGACGTAGCCAAAGAAAGAAAATGATCCGACCCGTGAAGAGTTTATGTTAGGCGTGATCTTGGGTTTAGAGTCAAGGCAAGGAGATGATCCCATGAATGGTTCATGTAAGGCGAGAAGTCAGATATTTAGTCAAAGTAAAGAGAATTTGTATGCTTTGTCTCAAGATGTGTAACACTGCTCGAAGTAATATTTTTACGTCTCATATCCAAATTGGTTCCTCTACGAACTGGATATCTTACTTGCTTTCGATAAACGCATCAGTAACACATAGTTTGTCACTTATTTTTCATACTTTACATTTCCTCCTTGCTTGGACTAAACTTGTAACTACAACCATAACTATAAAAATAAATAAGACGTTTGACATAAACACCATGTGAAAGATATTTCGATAAAGATAGAATATTATTTTTTTTAATAAAGGAAGTATGTTTAAAAAAGAGAAATATGTTTTGTTATTCATTTTACCACGGCTTTATATGGAAACTTTTTAGAACTAAGAAATTAACTTACCCTCACTCAATTGAAGTTTTCTTCACTAGATTTATGGTGTTACGTAAAACATACGTATTTAGCTCAACGCATATAAATTTAGGACGTCCGATTAAAAAGAGGTGTGTATAGGGGTTTTAAAACAAAATAGTTTAAAAGTCAGAAAAAGTTAAAAATCAATCTACTTTTTTTAATTACCATCCAAGCCTGAGATATGAGAGGACGTACGATGTTAGTCACTTCCCTTATTCGTAATCTAATACAAAATTTAGATTGCACCATGACCCTAGTCCAACTTGTAAACCACACGAGTTATGCCTCAAGTTGGTCATCTCCCGCAATCATGTAACTATCTTTTCTTACAGTTTAGTGGTAGTGTAAAATAAAATTTTTATCACAACCTTTTTCTTTGAGCCAATAACACAATTAATTTAACAGCTTTGCTTAGTGGCAACCAAAAACAAAATTTAAAAATATTTACTTTTTCGATCCAAATATATTAGCGAAATAGATTGATACTCATTTGTTCTCTGTTTCATATCATAGTATGCATTTTTCATCGAATAAGAAATAATGAATAGTGAAAATTCCAACAGCTAAGTTTTCTAAATGGCTCTTATGTAAAAGTCGTCATAACAGTTTTATAGAACGAGTATTCTGTATTTTTCAATTTATTTTCATAAAGCAAACAATAAAAAGAATTATTCTGCACTTAGAATATTTATTTAGTTTACAGGCACTGGACATTTTATTTAAATTTTCTGAAATTCTCTTCTCGACAGGAAAGTTTATTCTTTTTAATTAGTTAGTTAAAATGTATATTTCATGCATTTTTCTTTCATATAAACAATTAATAACAAATAGTCAATCAATGAATATAATAACTATTTTTGTTCACAATATTCGGAACTTACATAAAATTTCAATGTGTAGATATTTAAATTTAGGGTATTTTTTAACTATTGCAAAATTTGGATCTTGTATTTCTTTTCTTGTATTTTAAATGTTATTGGACTATTAATTTTAAATTAAATATTAAAAACTAGTTTATATTCTCATTTAATTTTCAAATGAAAAATTTCTTCTTTTACTTTCTTTATAAACACAATGATGAAAATACACGAATCTTTAGTTTACCTATATACCTAAATTTGGATACTAAAATAATAAATTTTGAATGAGTAGTATAGAAAAAAATGAATTTAAAAAAACAAAATGTTTAAATTTTTTTATATTTTTGTTATCAAAAATAAATAAAATCAAGTGATACAAAACTGCAAAAAATTATCAGAAAATAAAACAAATAACAAAAATGTTTTGCGGGTAGCAAATCCCCTAAGATAGCCCCAGTGGTAGGGGTTTGAAAACTTCCAATCCCTTATAGTTATGAAATATAGACAGTTTAGGGATGATTGATGATTTTCTTTAAACAAAAAGTTATTTTTTCCAGACTCCTCAATTGAATTGCCTTAATATGCAAGTCTGTCTTCCACACTGCTCTTTTATGAGCCTCGCCTGTTTTACTACTGTATAATCAATAAATATTGGAGAGAGTCATGGTGTGTTGGTTACAGAAGACTGGACTGCTCCTGAACCCGGAAATGCTCAAGCTCTGGAACCAGGAACTGCTTGCCGGGAAACAAACTGTAGTAAGAAGTGAAATCTAAAACCAAGGCTACGATTACTGGCTAAATGCTGAAGCATGATGTGTTTAATAACTGTAATAATCTTCCTTTTCCTTATTTGTATTTTTCATTTTTAAAACCTGTGGATATTTTAAAATGTTTTTTTAGTGAATACTTCATACCCTGTCTCATTACTACCCAACCTTGACTTGTAGTTTGATAATTAATTAATAGCCGAATTACAAATGGGGACTGAATCATGATTTGAACTGGTATCCTTTGGTTCACGAAGTTGATTGTAGATTTTTATGAAGCTTCTGCCTAGAAATAAATGTCAGGCGCTGAGCACGTGAGCCTGGCGGAGTATTGTAAAGCCCCAATACTCTAAAATTGCCTGTATTAGGGGCCATTGCCTCGGGTGAGCTGGAAGCTCCACAGACTCTCACACCATCACGCTCTAAGATGATGTAGGAGGTGGTTTCTTCTTCATTCCCGCATAGTCAAGAGCAAGTATCTTCATCAAGGTTGAGGTCAGTATGACGTGTTTTCGGAACTGGTCATGTGTTTGAAGGCTAGGTTAGGTTAGGTGATATTATTAGTCTTATTATGTTCTTCCCACTTGGAGAAGAGTCTGAGGTATGGATTAGCTTAGTCCTTTTACTTGGTATTAGTCCAGGTATACCGATAGAGCCACCATCTGTGGTTTTCTTTCTAGTTTTTATCTATTTTCGTCGGCAGGACTGACGGCTATAGGTGTTGAACGAGATTATGTTTTCAATCTATGAATTATCGTCAAGTAAACAGTAGGGCTTTTGTCTCAGTTGCTTATCAAGTTAGTCATTGCAGTTTCATAAAAGTGACGGAATCCGTGGTCCGGCCTTTTGGATCACTCGCGCTCTGCTTGAAGAAAGGGAAAAGAGAGGGGGACAGAATAAAAAAGTGGGCCACCAGTTTATATTGAAGATAGTTAATATAACTAAAATCTAGTGAGGTGGTCAAACAAAATTATTGTATAGTGTAAATTAAATAAATTTTAGAAACCACTTACACAAAATGTCACGCCACCTATAAATATTTTTATCCTTACTCTGCAAAATAATATAAAATACTCTAAACACGATTAACGTGATAAAACATTGTAGCAAACATTTTGTCATGGGGTATCACAGTCGATAGTATCTCGAACGTTTGAACGATAACTCGGTGACTAAGACTGATATATTCCTTAAGCAGGACTGTTAATTAATAGCCAAACAGCCAATGGCATATAAGGGACCTACAGTTTAATGTATTATCCGAACGACTTTTGCCTAAAAATTACGAATCGGTCTAAGTATGGTATTTTCCGATGAACTATATAGGATAGTATCTCAAATGTTTGCAGAATTAAGATAAACTAATTAAGCTGGCGGTACATGAATTCAGTAATTACTAAAAATGTCACATATAGAAACGCCTTAGACACATTCAAGGCTTATCGCATTGTTGAACTCTTCATTCGGATAAGTATATTACTCTATTTCCAAATTGAGAATTTTATATTATTTTAAAGAATGTGATTGAAAAATTCACACAAGAAAAGTTCCTTATCAAAATAGTAGATTTAAGTTTGATCTTTGATATTTGGTCGTAATTGTTTGTGGTTTATCAGAGTCCATAAGGACCCCTACCTATCAAAGTATCAAATTGATCCACATTGATTTGATATTCGAGTGATAAAATAACATATTAGCTTATCTAAGTAATCGCATAATCAAACATTCATGAAGCGAGTTTTGAAATTACAAAATGTTTAACTTAGTCACTAAAGTTGAGTTATCAAGTGGAACATAAGTGAAGTAAACAGACCAATAAAAAACAAGAATAATAATGTGCCGATTGTGCATGGTGTAAAGCTGCGTTTGCCTTTGATGCAAGAGCTTCAATGTAGGGTCTACTCTAGTGGCAAATTACTAACTGATTTAAGACGGTGGCATAGGATACTCGAAATCCCAGGATCCTTGTAAACGTATATGCCTATAAATAAGTTAATCATTTAATGACTTTATTACAGTTAAAAGATTTTCAGTACTATGTTTTCTCTTAGGTGTTTTTGTCAAAACGTTTTTCAAAAGTGAATTTATATAACATATTCTTGTGTAAAATAAGTGCTGATTTCAAAATTTTATTAATTGATATGATTAGACGTACATTAAGCAAGATTTCAAGCTTTTAGATTTTTAACACTTTTCATCGAATGAAAAGTGTGGAAAAATAATTTTATAATCATACTAATACAGCATAAAAATGTTATTTCTGGATTCAAGATACATTTACACATATGAATAATGTATTATTAATCATACTATACACTAAACATATAACTATATACATACATAAATATATAAATAAATATATATATGTATGTGTGTGTGTGTGTGTGTGTGTGTGTGTGTGTGTGTGTTACGTGTACTATAATCCATCCAGAGATCCAGGCAGACCCCTAAGTTACATTCATGCCTGGGTTAACTGTTTTGGGGAACTTTTAGTTATCCTAAATACTCCTTGTGTCACTTTCCCCGAAGAGCTGGTTTGGAAAAGTGGATGAGATCCAGGCAGACCCCTAAGTTACATTCATGCCTGCGTTAACTGTTTTGGGGAACTTTTAGTTATCCTAAATACTCCTTGTGTCACTTTCCCCGAAGAGCTGGTTTGGAAAAGTGGATGAGATCCAGGCAGACCCCTAAGTTACATTCATGCCTGGGTTAACTGTTTTGGTGAACTTTTAGTTATCCTAAATACTCCTTGTGTCACTTTCCCCGAAGAGCTGTTTTGGAAAAGTGGATGAGATCCAGGCAGACCCCTAAGTTACATTCATGCCTGCGTTAACTGTTTTGGGGAACTTTTAGTTATCCTAAATACTCCTTGTGTCACTTTCCCCGAAGAGCTGGTTTGGAAAAGTGGATGAGATCCAGGCAGACCCAGTTACATTCATGCCAGCGTTAACTGTTTTGGGGAACTTTTAGTTATCCTAAATACTCCTTGTGTCACTTTCCCCGAAGAGCTGGTTTGGAAAAGTGGATGAGATCCAGGCAGACCCCTAAGTTACATTCATGCCTGCGTTAACTGTTTTGGGGAACTTTTAGTTATCCTAAATACTCCTTGTGTCACTTTCCCCGAAGAGCTGTTTTGGAAAAGTGGATGAGATCCAGGCAGACCCCTAAGTTACATTCATGCCTGGGTTAACTGTTTTGGGGAACTTTTAGTTATCCTAAATACTCCTTGTGTCACCTTCCCCGAAGAGCTGTTTTGGAAAAGTGGATGAAATCCAGGCGGACATCCATGCCTGGTTTCCAGTATCTAGATGAATTCACGTTAACTGTTTTGGGGAACTTTTAGTTATCCTAAATACCCTTTGTATCACTTTCCCCGAAGAGCTGTTTTGGAAAAGTGGATATCCATAGATAGTTACATTATATCTGGTTAACTGTTTTAACTTTGAGTTATTCTAAATACTCCTTGTGTCACCTTCCCCGAAGAGCTGTTTTGGAAAAGTGGATGAGATCCAGGCAGACCCCTAAGTTACATTCACGCCTGGGTTAACTGTTTTGGTGAACTTTTAGTTATCCTAAATACTCCTTGTGTCACTTTCCCCGAAGAGCTGTTTTGGAAAAGTGGATGAGATCCAGGCGGACATCCATGCCTGGTTTCCGGTATCTAGATGAATTCACGTTAACTGTTTTGGGGAACTTTTAGTTATCCTAAATACCCTTTGTATCACTTTCCCCGAAGAGCTGTTTTGGAAAAGTGGATGAGATCCAGGCGGACATCCATGCCTGGTTTCCGGTATCTAGATGAATTCACGTTAACTGTTTCGGGGAACTTTTAGTTATCCTAAAGACCCCTTGTATCACTTTCCCTGAGGAGCTGTTTTCCCAAAGCGTCCATATTTGGCGTCAGATCTGCAATGATGTCCAGGAACAGAACAACGACGATATTTACTAAAGAAAGAGAAGACTTAGTTGTAGCCTTCTCTTTCTTTAGTAAATCGCCCGCAACTTAAGATAGTATGATGATTACGATGAGCTGAACGGGCATGGAGATGACATGAGAATAGATGATGGCTGTAACCGAGCTCTCGTTTGGAAGCATGAGAAAGACATCAACTGCATATATGAGCCTTCTGCATGTTTCTTCTTCTTATGTTCTCATACTGTCCATATAAAAAATATTATTTAGTTATTACAACTTATAATTATAATAACATTTAATTTAATTTATATTAATTTTAAATCTTTATATTTTAATAGATTCTCTTAGAGAGAATAGTTAATTACTTACCTTTACCAACAAGTAAATCTTTAAAAATATTACCAAATTTTGAAACCCAAACCTAAAAACGCCTTTAAAAATAAAATCTATTGAGATAATACTTTATTTCATTCGTAGTTAGAAATAAAATTATACTTTCACATCCACAGATTTGAATATAAATTAAACATTATTTGACAAAACAAAAAGATTCTTTAAAAATAAGTTTTAAAATACTGTATGTGAGCTGTTTGAAGCTGCTTCAAAGAGAAGAGCCTTGCTTTCCTTCCCATTTCCGACCTGTCAGACAGAGGTGGAAACTCCGGCGTCTTGCTCTCTGCACAGGCTTACTTTAGGCTTTTATAAATGATGCCTAGGTAAATATTTCCAAACATCTATCCCGGATTTGCACTTTAACCTTACAAAAGAGATCATACTATGGATTTCATTATAAAACAATTCACAATAATTGTGTATTTAAAAATCTCCTATTCACCTTTGTTGTTAATTAATTTAAAATTACATAACAAGATTATATGTTATTTGACTTCACGTACATCAATGATTTATACCTTTAGGTAATGTTAATTTGGAGGGTTAATAATAGCAGAATCATTTCCTCGCTTAAATAATAAACTATTTGTTAAATTTTTATTTGTTATTTTTATTTGCCCATTATGATTGAAATTTTTTTAGATAAAATATTAGTCAATTTATAAAGTTAAAGCAAGTCCGAAAAAGTACATATTTTGTAAAAAAAATTATGTGAGGGTTTTTTGGTAACAAAGACCTAAGTAAAATTATGTACTAATACTTGTACACTAGATTCGATTTTAAAAATGTTCCGAGTGCTCAATCTAAGTTTGCAATCAGCATTTCGGGAACTGCCCTTTTTCTATAATGTTTTTATAGCCTACTGTATCACAATAAAAAGTATTTTCTTTTATTGCACTAAATATATTGATTACTTCAATGATATTCTGATTTAGTAAAGTTAATGATATTTTATATTTACATCGGTCAGAAAAGGTTGTGTATCATAACAGTTACTGTATCAAAACAATACTTTTACTCTTTTATTGCCATTTTACCCTGTTGTTGGAACGTTCTTTATCACTGTATGTATGATATTTTAATTTATTTGATATGTCTAAATATTGATTGAATTTTTTTAGTTGAGGATATGTAGCCTATGTCCTTCCTTACATAATATTTGACTTTAAAATGTTTTTATAGCAATTGATTATAATAATAAATACCTCACTGATAATACAACTGGATACAGTGATTCATATGATATAATAACGAGAAATAAATTAATTTATTCATTTTGATGTGTTCACCACATGTGTTACATATTTTATTACATAACAACACACGATATTTTTCAAAGAATTATTTGTAAATGAAAAAACTCAGAACAGAATATGAGGTTGAAAACACAACCAAGAATAAATGGTGATACAACGGTTTCGTTCTTTAAATCCGTTTAAAGTTTACATCAACTGAAATGTAAAAATTTATATGTTAATTAAATCTTAGTCTATATTCTCAAAATAAACATTAGTTTCATTTGATATCCCAACAAACTTTTACAAACGTTTTTTATTTATAGATTTCATCTTTGAAACTTGTCGAACAATCTTGCAGTATTCACAAGGAAATATGCATTATAAATGGACCACCGGCAAAGTCAACAAAACACGTTGCGTTACTCGGTGAATTTTCGTAATACTTCCCAATGTTAAAATACAATTCTACTTCCAAAATAAAGCTGATATATGAAATTCATCCCATATAATAGGGTGAATCTAATGTAATGTAATTACAATCTTGAAATAGGTTTGATGAAGATAATATATAAAATAAAGTCTAAAAAATGTGTCCTATAATTCACTTAAATAACTATTTTTTGTCTTGATATCTGTTGATAATAATTGAGTGACACATTTTAAAGTTAAAATGAAAATGACTTGCATAAATGACGGGAATAAATATAGAAACGCAATAAGAAATAAACAATATGATAAAAACATGTATTTGTATATGTTTAGGGAATATATTACACTGTGTATCTGTAACTGGCTGATAAAACATTTTGATCAACATTGAAGTAAATCATTGATTAAGAAGTAAGAAAATCCCAGTCACTTTAGAAAATATATTTGATTTTTACTACGGACATTTTCCCTCAAGATTTTAAACTAAAACCAAATTTCACGACGTTTCGGGATCTGGAATCTGATCCCGTCCCTAGGCGAGTTAGAACCCAAAATTACTTACTGCTATAAACGTTTTGTCTTCAGCTTTATACCGGCTTAGTCTGGGTAATGTACTAATCGTGTTATGTTTGAAATACTAGCTTGCTTGAGAACGGGTTCAGATTCCAGATACCAAAACGTCTTGAAACTTCTGAGTGAACCAACCAATACTATGATTCTGACTGTGTATCCAAGGTGTAAGGCTGCATACCTTTAAAGAGACATAGAGGGACCAAATGTGTAAGAGAAGCAGCTAACTTTGGATAGGTAAAGCACTTACTACTATTGTGCATCTTAATTTTTCTTACCCAATTTATAGCCTATGACGTGCAATAAACAGTCAGAAATCCATTTACGGGTATGTTAGCCTAAAGACCAGATTAAATCAAAGTTTTGTTCGGAACAAACGTTTCTAACAACCGTTTGAAACTTTGTTTCATGATTTTATTTCGATGTTTCACAGATAAAGAAACACTTTTGACCTTAATCACTACTCGCCTAGGTTTTCCTTATTTGGACCAATCCTTCTCGAGGCGTCTTGTACAGAGGATGTTCTTCACTTCCCTTGAGCTCTCGTTAAAGTCATAATCGTTCAAGTTTAATATTAGGGGTCGTATTCCATAGGACGGGATATTCGTGGTACAAGTTCTCATACCATCACATTTCACAGCAAGTTGTCCATTTTCTTCATCAAAGAATAATGCACACAAACAATCGCCATAAATAGCAGCAGACACCCAGACAGGGTATGTGGTAGTGAAGAGTGAAGCGCAAGGGACAGCCGGGGAAATACTTCAACGGCCCATAGTTACCAAAACAAGGATGTTGCAAACAAGTTCGTAATAATCATTCCATCTTTACTGACTTGAAGTGGAAAAGGTTCTGTATTATACACTGAAAAACTGTTTACAACAGCGAAATGTGTATGCGGTGGAGATGGGGGGCTAGAACCCCCTCAAGGCAAAAAACCTAGTTAGGCTTAATGGTTGTTATTCATAGCTCAAAATGAAATTATTCACAAAAATAATAGAGCGAGAGAATGCATCCCCTGCCGTAGAACATTGCTGTACCCGCGCCGTCCTGCGCGGCAACATCCGCCATCTGCGCAGATGGCAATACATACATACTCGTACATGGCGCCTGCACTCCGCTGGGTAATAATAATAATAATAAATCTTTATTGCAGTAGACAATTACATGAACTGTATTGCAAAAGTGATTAGTTTTTTACATTGTTTATACTAAAATTTTCCATTCATTCAGCCAGTCAGACATACAAAATTGTTCATTCATTCACCAATCACTCGCCAATTAATCTGCCCCTCAGGACCGGGTGTTAATTTTGATCTGAAATGGTGGTCTCCCAGTCATAAGATAAATACTCGCCTATGCTATAGAAAGCTTTTGAGACAAGGAATTGTTTGAGGCGAGATTTGAATGCCTTTGGCATAAGTGTATTTTTGAATGAGTCTGGCAATGTGTTGACCAAATGTACACCTGCTTGTGATGGTAGGTGTTCAAAGACGGCCGTTCTGTGCTGTCCAGTTCGGAGATCCCCCCTGCCTCTTGTGTTGTAATTATGAATGTCTCTGCCCCGAATCAGAGAACATTTAAAAAACAGTGCGTAGCTGTTTCGAGAATGTAGAGACAGGGGAGTGTCAACAGTTGCAGCTCTTTGAACGCTGGCTTACACGACTCCCTTCTTTTTAATTTTGAGATGATTCTGACAGCCCTTTTCTGAAGTTTGAATAATCTCGTGAAGTCTGCGCTATTGCAGGCACCCCAGAGAACTATTCCATATGAAAGGTGTGGAAAGATGAGTCCATAATACGCCGTCATCAGTACCTGAGTTTGGCAGTACTTGGATAGATTTCTCAAGGCAAATATTCCCGAGGAGAGTTTTGGGTACAATTACACTGGCTGTCTTTACGTCACCTTTCTTGGGTTCTTAAGGATTGGCATGCAAATAAGATTAGAAACAGAACTACCATCATAACGTTAATTCCTGCATTGTTTGCAAATAATATGAGTAATAATATCAAAACTGACTGCGACTGCTATACAATCCGGTACATATACAGAAAGGAGATGAATATGACCATACTCTTGTATAGGCCTTGGTAGTAGGATGCCCTGTACGAGTACAATATATGTGTTAATATATATTTATTATTTATATATCAATATACAGGGTGTTCATTAAAGTCGGGCACAAACTTCAAAGGGTGATAGTACTCATCAAAATAAACAAAAAATCACCTATAACCATTTGTCGAAAAATCCTTCCTTTAGCCGCTAGCCGCCATTTTGTATTTTTTACAAAAAACTATATATATCAAGAAATATTTAAGATACAGAAACCAAACTTTGCACACATATTTATTAGTTAAATAGAAAAATATTTACAAAGTATCATTTAATTTTCTTTTATATTTTCAAAATGGCGGCGGTTAAAAATATTTAAATTAAAATAACAAAAAAATCATTAACTTTATAAAATTTTTACTAGATACAAAAAAGATTGGAATTTTAATTTCAAATTGAACGGTACTTTGGTGAACGAAATCCGTCCACGGATAACCGAGAAAATGCACTTTTAAAGTTAGAATACAGGGCCCACGCGCCACCGCGGAGCGGCCGTGGCTAAGAAGCCGCGTTGTGCCAGCTAAACTCCGTTTATTTTAAATATACTTGGTTATTTTTTAAGAAATTAGCGTTGGTTGGAGAAATGGCGTTGAATAGCCTTAGACTTGCTTTACTTGAGTAACTTAGTTTTATTTTTCTGTTTTAAATCACTTAATTGGCTATTAAATGATAATTGGTTTTATAATTAACTGTATTTATTGTGTTTAATATTTCATACTATATGTATTTTAATTTTAAATTGAACATTATTATTATTATGTTAATTTGACTTTAACTTTGATCTAAAATTTGTATGTTAGTACTTATAATCATTATCATTATTTTTTTTGACATGTATTGTATTTTAGTGTATTTCTTTTTGTTGTTTGTCATATATATTTTTATAAATATTTATATTATTGTTTTATTTATTTATTTGCACTATTCGTGATATAATAAAGATTACACATGCTCCTTAGAGCTCATTATAGTTTAATGATGTGCATCTTTTGTAAATGAATCCCTAAACCGAATTTATATCTCGGGACCCTATTTTACTGTTAGGGTAAGTCTGTGGTTTAGTCAATTAGACCTAATAGTAATTTCCGTAAACCTATGTATTGCAAATCGATGTAATAATAAAATATAATTTCAGTGTTGTACGACATTTTCATTAAATTATCTTGTTAAATGAATAAAGTGGATCATGATAATTAAAACGTTGTTTACTATAATCGTCACAAACATTTTTTTGCTGTGGCAAAAATCTTCCCACGCATTTCGGCTCTTCGTATCCATGGTTAATAGTAAAAACATAGATTAACACAATACAAAACAGCTAATATTTTTGTAAACATTATGTTTGTAATGAATTTTTAATAATGCGGAATTCAGGCGGCAAATGAAACCGTTGATTTAACGGCGGTGGTGGGGGTCTACCACTACCATCTAGCTGCGGAACCGCCAGCCGCCAGCCGCCAGCAGCCGCCAACCAGTCTGCCGTCAACTCGCCGTACAGACGTCCACAGCTCAGCAAACTAGAGTCGCTACTCTCGTGGCTGCAGCTGCCGGGACATGACTTCGGTTCGCGTCGATTTTACAACGGTTGTCAACAGTCTCCGTGTTAGAATGTCAAGTGCGAATAGTGCCATCTGCTGATTTCTACCGGAACTAACCGTCGTTTATTCGATTCAACTGTTGGATTCTGTGAGTAATCTATTGAATATAATAATTACTAGTCTATACACTTATTAATAGTTTTTTTTAACTATTTGCGGATAAAAACGTAACCTAATTAGTAAATTTCTGGTAGGCCTACAGACAAGGTTAGGGACTTTAATTAAAAGTAAATACATCTGAAAATATGAATATTTAATGGAAATCTGACAAAAGAGCCCATTAATGCACTCAATGTTTAGGGTTTTAGTAAATTAACACAACAATGATTAATTTTATGATGAAAAATTTACTATAAAATCTATTTTCTTTACTTGTGTAGTCGAAATCCATATATTTTTTAAGGTAGAGTTGTAATATAGGTGATTTATGGCATATATTGTTAGTCTTTGTATGGAACTGACCTGCACTTTCTCAAAAGGTTCAATTCACAAAGGACTGAGCGAAACCAGTTCTGATTGAGTGCGCGGCGGCGCGGCGCGGCTCCCGACCGTCCACGCGTTGCGCGTTCAAATATTTTTAAGTCGAGCGCAGGTTTTGAAAACAATAAACGCAACTATACAGTGAAATAAACATAAAAGATAGTGTTTAATTGTGGTGGACTTACAGTAGTGAGTATTTTATGAGTACCGAAAACCTATCGGTAGCGGTCGCAAGTTGTGGAATACAGTATTAAATGGTTTTGATTTGAGTTAGATTTATTGATTTCAATTAATTTTTAGAAATATTAAGTTGTAAAATATATTCTCGCCTTCATCTCACTTTTGATGTGAATATATTGTATGGAATATTTGTCTGAAGTATAATTTAGTTCTACCTTATTATGTACGAATAATATGAACAAGTAAGTGGTTTTGTCAAATTATGTTACATAATTGTTTGGATTTTCCATCTGCTTGAGATTCCTTGGTTTTTGATAATTAAATGCAGTTAGGGAGGTTAACTGTTAGGCACGGATGATAAATTAATAAAATAATTAATTTTACCCTTCGATTTATCATTAAAAAAATACATACATTTTTCAAAAACGCTAAATTTAATATTTAAGTTTTTAGCACTCCAAGTCTGTTTTTAAACAGCTTTCTTATGTTTTTTGGTGATAATGAGTTTATTCACATTTATATGTAAGACACCAGTCACCGGTGTGTCGCTCGAGATAAATATGAGTAAAGAGTGAATGTGATGAGTGTAATGAGAATGTGTATTGTGTACATATGCAGCATATGTACCTAGTTTTTTATTGGGGAAAATCAGATGATTCGGATCATGACAGCTGAGTACAGTATTGTACCCACCAAATAGTTTTAGGATTTTGCCAAGCCTAATTATGAAATAAGTTGTTATTATAACCACTGAACCATCCTGCAAATTATTGTTGTGGTGGGTTTTGAGCCGTTGAGGTTGTTGGCCATTGGGTTCGATTACTATTGTTGAAACACGACGTTTCGAGGTCTGAAATCTGATCCCATTCTCAGGTGAGGTGAACACACCAAATTAATACAAAATCCAAGCAAACGCAGTGCAATAATGGGTACTTCCGTATTGCAATAATCAATCATGTATGTCGGTATTGTATATCCCAACATAAAACCCACAGCGGGGTTGATTAATGTTGGATTGGTTATTGATGTTTTACACAATTAACATTTTAAAACTAACTAAGCTACTAAAAGTAATTAAAAAAATATTACTACAAACTATTATATACAACAGTTACCGATCCAACTTAGCTCCGCAAGCCCTTTACGACGGTATATAAAATACAATGTATGATTTTGGTCGGTATAATACGAAAATACCTAACTACGTTTGAATCAGTAAAAAATAACAAATTGTCTGTATATAATCACAGCGTATTGAACCTTAAATACTCTCAATCAGTGGTATATTTTTTTCAAATTTGTATTTGTGTTGCTTGGTTTTTATCTAATCTAATCATGCTATCGGTCCTTAATCACCTTCATAGGGAATCGGATCCCGAAAATGTTGTGGAGTAAAAAACTGGTTTACAAACTTTTTACCATCGTGGTTCTTTCTCGTCCAGTATTGGTAAGTTGGGTTTCAATTAACGGATCACAAGCAAAACCTAACAGGAATGTTGTTATAAATATGTCAACCCATGGTGATGTGATAAATATTTAAATCAAAACCAGATCGATTTGAAATGTTTAGTAGAAGATCCCTGTTAGATATGATTATGAAATGGCTTTATGGCTTTATGAAAAGTTTCGAGGGCCAGCCCATCCAAAATACAGGAGAACACCTGTTACGGTGACAGGTGAGTGAACCACTTTCGTCTTGATACGCCGGTCCGCTGGCTTTATTGCAATCAATAAAATTGTATAACATGATTTCTCTATTGATGATTGAAAACGTTTTCATTTATAGTTTTAGCAAAATCTCTTAATAATCTGTATCTAAGGTCTGTCGCAGGTTTGGCATGAAACTATTCATACCCAAGGGGAATATAAAAACTCTAAACTTTCGGTTGTTTTTATAAAGTCGGCCGAGCGTTTAACATATGTCTGGACCTCAAGGTCAGCAATTATATACGACCGCCAATTGCAATGTTCCCACCATACTCAATAAAATATTGTTAGGTGTCGTTTCTAGATTAAATCGAATCCCGTTTTTAGTATTTGTGAACAAACATCCTCGATCATGTCAAACAGCCTTAAATTACGTTCAATTCACTGTTTTTGATGGTCGAAACTTACCAATAATCTGGACAACACTAGTAAATAGCTGAGGATGCTGACATTATTTATTCTACTTTTACGACACAAAAACAATATTAAAAATAGGAAACCACTTGTTCGATAAGACAATTCGCTTCGATGTTATTTCTCATACTCTTCCAGTATATATTTGAATCGGTTAGTACCGTATCGTCAAACTGGTTTTTGAACATTTATTATTCATGCAAATATTTTTAAAAGCACGCAGAAGTGAAAAATGGAAAAATTATTTTCCAACGTTTATTTTTTAATTTGGTCAAGGTAGTAGTATTGATGCTGATACTAAGATATCTATCTACTGGTATAAAAATAAATTTAAATAGTGAAAGCTCTATTTCAAAAAATAATCGTATTTATGTAAATGGAGGAGGTTACTCAACTGATCCGTAGATCTCGTTGGGATGAGTCTCAGCTCATGACGAAATTCTGCTTCCTAAACACAAGATAAGGAACCAGTTTGGGGACAGATCAGGGATTTCCTTACACTACTAGTGGCTAAAACAACGTTTTTATATAACGTTTACTCTCACGGTATAAAGATAAACATTGGCACTTAACCGGTTCTCTCAGACTGGAGGGATTAAATACTTGTTCCAAAAGCGTAACTCATTGTAGTGTCATTTAGGTTAATTTAAATTAATACCTCGATTGGTGAATGTGGTAATACTGTAGTTCCATCAATTCAGTTTAGTTCAGTCAAGAGGTTAAGTAATGAGCTGAACGACAGTGAAACAGATCAAAATTACAATTTCTTCAAATGAACTTATTGTGTACATTTTTAATAAGGACTGACGCTGTGCATTCATCTATAACATCGTAATAAAGAGTTTCTGATTCATTGAATCATAATTCACGCTATCATGCATTACCATATTTATGAAGTTTCGTTTAAATAAAGATTAGCTACTATCATAGGCGATAAGATAGTTCAAACCCTATGAAACTGACCTGAAACAATCAGTTCCAGATAAAGGCGCTTAGCACGTGGACGAAACCTTTTGAACCCTTTAAAATCCGTTTTGAAATTCAGGGTGTAATGTTTGAATTCAGTCTACAGCTTAAAACCGTTAGTATTTACTTCCCTGTGACAAATAAGTTAGATCATGGATATGTCTGAAGGTAATGTGTTCAGTTCATCTAAACAGCTGTTCTCATTCTTATATATTAAAAATTCAATACAATAGCTGGTAGTTTCTATGGAAACCTGTTTCGAATTTTCATCTTACAAATTGCCAACACCCCTAGAGCTAGGACATATCCATGTCTAAACCTTTTTTGACCAATACGTTCCCAATGTTATTCTCTTTTACTCAAATTCTAAGGAATTTTATAAAGTACAATTTCTAAAAACAGACAGTCTAAATTTGATTGTTTGGTTAATTTTTTAGCTTCTGAGATTTTAGCCAAACGCGTTTGCTTAGCGGTTCCGTTTGGAAACTGTACATTGAAGACGCTATAATTAATTAATTAGACACGTTTTTGTGGTTATCACCGTTAATTTTTATATTTATTGATTATCTTGATATCTATAGCAAATGTTTATGTCTTTTAAATGCAATATGCTGACATTTGTATCTATAAACCTAGAGTTTATATTTGTTGTGCTTAATAGCTTCTCGTTAGAGGGGGAAACAATAAAGAAGTCCTTACTTATACTAATTGAAGTTTAGGATTTCCAAAATCAAAATCCGATTTTCAAAACTTTGAGCCACCCTTCCACGAAACAAAAGATTTTGATGCTGATTGTAAAAAATAAAGGTAACAAAAATAAAATAATGTAAGAGTTTATGCAAATAGTTTATGTAAATATAATCTAATAATGAAGTGTTACCTGTGACGAATCGGAGGACGGCATTGTTCTATGTATTATGCCACGTATCTTTGCTAACAATAAACGTCTTGAGTTAACTTTGCACAAAATACAAGGAATCAATAGGTGACAAAAATTTAACCATAAACTTTATTTTCGTGGATTGGGTTTTAATAAAAAAAATTAGATCGTTGCTATAAAATGCTAAACGTTACGTTAGTAACCATCTAATATAGCAACCTTAAATATACAGAAAAATAGTTTGTTTTGAGCGAAAAACAAGTAAACTAAATGAATAAGTATGTTGTTCTCCATCGACTACTCATTTATATTTATGTATACAGTTGGTTTACCGTTACACAATGCTACCAGGAGGAGTGTTACAATCTATAGGCCTACCCGACAACAATCCATTTACCTTGAGTTCCTTTTTAGATTTTTCTAACCTTTGTTATTGATATAAATTGCAAACACTTCCTAGTTATTTTTGGGACCTTAAAAATATTGAAATGAGCCGTGCATGGGCGTCGGAGTGTCGTAGTGGAGAAGTGGCGGAGCCCACTGCCGTGGGAGTAGACGTAGAGGTCGAACACTATTATCGGAGCAAAGTTCAAGAACACTGGAAATGAAGCTTCGGTAATCTCATCCATGAACTCACGGGCATTTCCCCGCACCCAATACTTGGCATCTTCGTCTGAATTTTTTATTCACAAGCTAGAAGTTTTGGAATTTGGTGAGAGGATGAGGTGGCTCGTTTGTTGTTGTAAGGGGATTCGGAGGCCGGGAGGCACCCTTCATTGTTCCCTGTACCTTCCAGAAGTGCTAAGCTTAAACAGCTCAGTCCAGTTGCCAGGCGAGGTAAACAGTTTAAATTAAGTACACAAACTACTCGGTACTGAAAAAAATAACTACTTGGAATTCAATTTGCCTACAAGTCTACCCTAACCACTAACCAAGGGTGTAAGGAATATTCGCCAGCACCACTATAAGCGTAAGCATTCCCATACTCCACTGAAGCCTAGCTACAACTTAAGACAATGCACTGATGGGGGTGCTATAGGAAGGGTACGTGCCAAATTTAAGCTATATAGAATATATAGCGATATAGATCTGTGTTCGGTAGGTATACCGTAATTAAACTACGGCAGATTTAAACCACAACACCTACAAGTACAATTACTAGGTGCACATCTCATTAGAATTCCATAAAGAATTCATGCTACACATTAACACTGTACAAGCTAGGCTACTGTGTGAGAAGTTCCATCTGGGGTAGGAGTAATGAAACGGCGAGTTGGTGCGTTCTCCCTGCGATGGAATTGACGAATAATTAGCCTGGTCTGTCGCGAAGGCCGCCGGTCATGAGTGAGGTCGCCAGACCGCGGAAGCGGAACATGTGCAAGGAATTAATGATCTCTCTGAGAAAAATTACAGTATCTAGCTATGTTCGGCACCTCCATTAGGCCATGTGTGCAATGTCTTCTTCTGTCCTCATCGCATTGATTATGACTTGGTGTGTTCGGTGCCTCCATCTGGCATCATCGGAATGATTAACATTAGGTAAATTTGGTATCTCCAACTGGCGTCATCGGATTGTTTGCAGCTGGGTGTGTTCGGTGCCTATACCGGGAGTCATTTGATTGATTACCACTGGGTGTATTCAGTGCCTCCATCTGGCGTCATCAGATTAATTACCACTAGGTATGTTCGGTGCCTCCATCTGGCGTCATCAGATTAATTACCACTGGGTGTGTTCAGTGCCTCCATCTGGCGTCATCAGATTAATTACCACTAGGTATGTTCGGTGCCTCCATCTGGCGTCATCAGATTAATTACCACTGGGTGTGTTCAGTGCCTCCATCTGGCGTCATCAGATTAATTACCACTGGGTGTGTTCAGTGCCTCCATCTGGCGTCATCAGATTAATTACCACTGGGTGTGTTCAGTGCCTCCATCTGGCGTCATCAGATTAATTTCCACTAGGTATAGTTGGTGCCTCCATCTGGCGTCATCAGATTAATTACCACTGGGTGTGTTCAGTGCCTCCATCTGGCGTCATCAGATTAATTACCACTGGGTGTGTTCAGTGCCTCCATCTGGCGTCATCAGATTAATTACCACTGGGTGTGTTCAGTGCCTCCATCTGGCGTCATCAGATTAATTACCACTGGGTGTGTTCAGTGCCTCCATCTGGCGTCATCAGATTAATTACCACTGGGTGTGTTCAGTGCCTCCATCTGGCGTCATCAGATTAATTACCACTGGGTGTGTTCAGTGCCTCCATCTGGCGTCATCAGATTAATTACCACTGGGTGTGTTCAGTGCCTCCATCTGGCGTCATCAGATTAATTACCACTGGGTGTGTTCAGTGCCTCCATCTGGCGTCATCAGATTAATTACCACTGGGTGTGTTCAGTGCCTCCATCTGGCGTCATCAGATTAATTACCACTGGGTGTGTTCAGTGCCTCCATCTGGCGTCATCAGATTAATTACCACTGGGTGTGTTCAGTGCCTCCATCTGGCGTCATCAGATTAATTACCACTGGGTGTGTTCAGTGCCTCCATCTGGCGTCATCAGATTAATTACCATGGGTGTACTCAGTGCCTCCATCTGGCGTCATCAGATTAATTACCACTGGGTGTTTCAGTGCCTCCATCTGGCGTCATCAGATTAATTACCACTGGGTGTGTTCAGTGCCTCCATCTGGCGTCATCAGATTAATTACCACTGGGTGTGTTCAGTGCCTCCATCTGGCGTCATCAGATTAATTACCACTGGGTGTGTTCAGTGCCTCCATCTGGCGTCATCAGATTAATTACCACTGGGTGTGTTCAGTGCCTCCATCTGGCGTCATCAGATTAATTACCACTGGGTTTGTTCAGTGCCTCCATCTGGCGTCATCAGATTAATTACCACTGGGTTTGTTCAGTGCCTCCATCTGGCGTCATCAGATTAATTACCACTGGGTGTGTTCAGTGCCTCCATCTGGCGTCATCAGATTAATTACCACTAGGTATGTTTGGTGCCTCCATCTGGCGTCATCAGATTAATTACCACTGGGTGTGTTCAGTGCCTCCATCTGGCGTCATCAGATTAATTACCACTAGGTATGTTTGGTGCCTCCATCTGGCGTCATCAGATTAATTACCACTGGGTGTGTTCAGTGCCTCCATCTGGCGTCATCAGATTAATTACCACTAGGTATGTTTGGTGCCTCCATCTGGCGTCATGGAATTGATTACCACTGGGTGTGTTCAGTACCTCCATCCGGCGTCATCAGATTGATGACCTTTTGGTTTTTTGTGTCTCCATCCAGCTTCATCGTAATCATAACAACATTGTGTGTTCGGTTCTTCATCTAGCCTCATCAGATGGATGACCACTACCATTTGGGGTTATCAAGTCACTTCCAAATCTAACTTAATGACTGCCACCCTACACGAGTCAGTAACACCCAAGCCAACTCGTTCACGTTTTGTGTTTGGGATTAAGTAATACGTATTCATAAAAGTCCAAGTGTTTAAACGATCAAGTAAACTTTGATTATAATTATAGCTTTGGTTATATTGTATGAGGCATATAATGTGTTACCCCTCTAAATCATCTATGGTGGTTTTATATAGTTTTTAACTCTATAATTTTATGTTATTCCAAACAGAATAAGACCTTTTGGCATATCCTACAATAGGAAAGAAAACAGGAAGACATTGTTAATGATGTAATTTAATCTCTATGTAATCTTTGATAAAGACAAAATTTTTCGATCTATAGCGTGGATAAAATTATATAATTCAAAGTAACTTATAATAATCTGTTTAAATTTTATTTTTTTATAAATAATATAAAGTATATATAATATTATTAATATATATATTTTTCTATAATTTTATATTATATTTTAAATACATAAATATATCTTTATTATATAATTTTTTATACATTATTTTTTTTCTTATATTTTTTTTTTATTTTTTTATTTATTTACATATTATATTCTGGGTCTAATATTTGGATAAATAAAACGAATCAAAAAATAATAAAATCGTTTATTTTAAATCATATTGTGTCACGATAAATATTATTATGTATTATTCAAAAGTCAAAAATAATATATTTTTTAAAATTTTTTTTTTTATTTTTTATTTTTTTTAAATAGTTTTGTTTGTTAGAATAATGAATGTATTTAATTTGGAAACTCATTTTTGCATTGGTTTGTTTTTTTTTAAGTAAATTTTTAAATTTATTTTGATACTCAAATGATTTTTGAGTTTTACTATCGAAGTTTTTAGAATAGAGATTATTTTAGTACTTATTTTAGCACAGAATTTTTTATAGCAGAGGATGAATATCGTGGTAATAGGCTAAGTAATGTTTGAAAGCTTGAAGCAAACGGCGGAGCATTAGACGCATGAACACTGAACAGTGAACAGTGAACAGTGTTACAATGGCAGAGCATGGAGCATGTGGGCCCCGCATAGCCGTATAGCCTAAGCATCCGTGGCGCGCTCTCTCATATCACTCACTCACTCGCTCACTAGGTCGTCATTTACCATTTATCTCTTGTTAATTGTTACAGCTGTTCTCCTTTGTTAAGAGCGATACAGTGGAAAATTTATTTTTACTAACCCATAACATCCGCTGTTTTGGGCGTTTTATGCTCTTTCATAATATATGCCTATTTTATTAAGTGTTTTCATAAGATAAAAACTACTTGAATTGCAGTAGTATAGTTATATTGATATAATATAATTATCAAAGGATTTTTACGAAATTTTATTGGTTTGATAAATAGCGCCAAAGAAAACGGTTACCTTGATTATATATGTTGAAACACCACGAGGTTATCTTCTTCGAGAAATCTTTCTGGGCAAAATAAAACTCTGGATATATTCCAGTGTTAAGTAGGTTTAAACTTTACAAGATTTTAGAAGAAATAATGGTGAACAAGGGTATATCCCTCTAAATAGAATTATTGTGCCATATACTCAATATGAAAAGGACTCATCTAATGTGTTAATAATACCTAATATCCTTTATGATTCTTTTCGTTAGTTACCCCACTGTAGTTTCCGGTTGGAGAGTTTTCAAACTATGAAATGTCGATGAACGTAATTTATTCCAATATTTAACCTGCGTATTTGGTTTTTTCTTGATACAGGGTGAAAAGGTAACAGAAGGAACACTGTTATAGCTATGGGAATAGAGAAAAATTAAAAAAATCACTATAGTCGCCATTGGTTTCAATATAATAATTACGACGCATAAAAGTTCTCGTAATTCATTTCAAATTCAATTCAAAAGTATTTTATTTAGATCTAAAAACTTCTTCAAATAACAAACTGCCATGTGCACGTTGGTACGCTCGGCTAAAAAATACTTTGTTTATTTATTCACATTGTATATGAAGCAGTCTTAACTTGTGTTACAGTAACTGAGTCACAAGGTTTCACAAAAGTAACAGTTATAAAGTATCATAAATATTTACTTTTAAAATGATGAACTATATAAATGAGGTATTCACAAAAAAGAAAGGTTTTTCCACTATGAGTTGAACAATAAGAAAAATCGAGAACCTTAGCTCTTTTTCAAAATATAAGAAATATAGTTTTTAGTAAAATAAGATTTTCCTTCTTCTTACAGTAATTAAATTTGAACAATTAAAATTGGTCTTTAAGAATTTTTTCAACATTAGTTTTTTTTATATTTTATTACTAATACTTAGTTTATATTATATTAAGTTATATTTTATGAAGATCGTAAGAAACAGAAATAGGACGTGATATTTACACGTGTAGAAGGTTAACACCAAAAACCTATTAGTATACAATATTAGTCATAAATTGAAGCTGAAAATTTCATTCTTTCATGCCATTGTTAAAACTGCTCGACCCATGAAGTTGGCCAGGAGATTGAAATAGCTGCAATAGCATTACAACTACTGCATCTGCACTTCTGCATCTGCATCCTTCATAACGTTAGCTTGACGTTTGCTTTTTTCAACTTCAAAGAAATTGAACGCATTCATAGAATAAGTTGAGCGAGTACAGAGAGGTATTGTAAAAACAAGCAAGCAGAAGCAGTGTTTGTACAGACACAAGAATAGTGATACATACAAGCCCGGGAACTATTTTAACCATACCTGAAGAGGTTAAAAATTAAAACATTGCCTAACGAACAATAACTGCCATCACAGAGAATTTGTTTATTTATCATAGACAATATTAATTACTCTATACCACTATTGAGTATCAGGTGTGTTATAATTTAATTCAAGTATCCATTTTTTATTTGTTTACTTTATTTTGTGATTTTTATATTAAAAACAAACGAAATTAATAAAAGTACCTGGTATAGCTATACATTTACAGGTATAGCTGTATTAAAAATAACTAACGACATGGAAATTTTAATTATTTAATACTTTTCCTTGGCTAAATTAGGACTTTATAACACTATAAACTAAACAGTTAACGTAAACGAAAAAATAGTGTGCCCCCTCGAGATACGAACCTTTCACGTTGTCCCTCGCGCCATCAATGGAGTCACGGCGATGTATTCAGATGTTCTTGTTAGGTTATTTTAACTGATGTCGTCATATTCACGCAAAACAGTATTTTTTCTGTTAAAATACTTTGATAATACATTACTCTGCCTGTATTTCATACCCTACTTTTATAGTCGTTAGATCACGATAGAGGTACAACACAAGAGCGACACTAGACCTTGCCCAAAAGGTAACACTCCTAAGGTAAAAGAAAGTAAGGTATTATCGTTAGACGTAATACATAATTTTAAAACGTCTTTTTATACAACAAGCAGAAAATCCTAACAATGCTAATGATGTGGAATATTTAAAAACGGGTCATTTGTTAAAAGCGTAACAAGAAGGAAGCGATAGACGGCCACAGACTGGTGATAAGGTAGAGGTCGTCACGGACGATACGGTGGCGGTGACGAGGGCAGCTCGCGTCACGGCCTATCGCATAGGCCTACCGCGCCACGGTGGCGACGAGTGGTACGACAAGTATTCTGACTTTATCCATTTTAGTAAATTCGTTAGTCTTTACAACACCTATTTATTTTTGGATTTTTGACATAGCATAATTTATTAAAACAATTTTACCAGGACCATTGGAATCAACACAAACAACTAATAATTTAGTATTCTGAATCTTCACTCTAAGCCAAACGTTTACTGTTATATGGAAATGGTTACAACATAGAAATTTTGGAAATCTGTTGATGAAAAAGTAAATATTGATATATCAAAAATAATTTAAAATATGATGTTACAACTTGATATTGGTTCATCTAGTTAAGGTCTACAACTTTATGTTTGGAAATGTAAATTTTTTATTTGCTCCTTCCTTCTACATTTTACAAGCTACCTTAATGGAGGATGAGTAAATTTATATAAAATTCTTATGACATAAAGCATCCTTAAATTTAGATATCAGTAAGCTTAGTTTTATCGTAATAACTAACTCATAAATGAATGGAAATTCATATTGTATGTAGGTCTGCTGCTACGGAGTGTTTGTAAATTACCACGCGCGGGTGTACTGTTCTCTCTGGACACTCGGCTGCTTTCAAACCAAAATCGAAATCTACGTCGTTCGCCGTGTTTTAGATAAAGGGGGTGGTTCTATCGTAGCTGGTTATGTTCAATACTAGGTAAGATAAGGAGTTCGAAGTAAGCTAAGGTGACATTACCTAAAACAAAACCTCATCCCGGCTCTGGTTTACTCCAGTGGTGTTTCCCCCCATACCTTTTCATCGTTGGCTGGCACAAAGAGACAATTCTGGCATCTTTGTCCATTGCTATGAGATCTATCAGTTCGCCATATTGTTGTTTTCCTTTCCTCCAGCAGTGGGGAGTCGGTTAAGCCATCGCTACAATAGCTATCAGCCTTGTGATAGAATTGAGGTTAATTCGTCTACAGCATTGTTGCTAATCCACCGCTACAATTATAGCTGGTACATTATTATACGAATTGATTAACGAATCTGAACTTTTTAGATAAAAGTTAAATGAAATAAAATGAATTTCTATTTATTAAAAAAAATCTCAATATTGAATCCTAATTAATTATGTGAAAGTATGTTGAGGCAAAACCCCTTTTGTCGACAAATTTAAAAAGCACTTGAATGTGTAAAAATAATACAATCAACATTTTCGTACACAAAGGATTCTATTCGATGACTACTAGTCAATTAGCTAAAACAGATTTTAAATAAAACCATCCCTGGTTTATAAAATAACGATTCATTGCTATACTTAAAAACAGTCATGCTTGAACTTGCTTGAGTTTCGGAACCTGGTTCACTTCCTCATACTGCACGATGAAATAATATAATAGTATTTTCCTCAACCGAAGGTTTCTAGTTTTATAGAAGTGTTCAATGCCATCTCTGGCAGGAAAAGAACGAAATACTTTTCCCCACCGCACTATTAGACGAGACTCATATAAATTGCTCAAAAGGAGAATTGGCCACATAAGGAGTCTGGAATCAACACACCGCAATACGCTCGCATCTTCCTTGTAATTTCTCAGGTGATCCTCGGTTTACGAATACCACAAGATATCATATGGTAGGAAACTGCTGCATCTGTTAGCTCAATGACATGAAATGAATCAAAGCAGTTACTCTGTCTTGTACAGTTTCGTGGGACAGTTGAAGAAGTTGTAAAATAGTGAATGATTTAAAATTTCCAGCTTAAAATTAAAAGGAACGATATTACACTTGAAGTTACTATTACTCATTAAAATAAACAAGGAAACGATTTATTCCTTAAAATACATTTTAATAACTTTTATTCTAAATATTTCCCTTTGAAATCATAAATAAAACTGAAACTGCCAAGTCTATTCATATGGCGTAAGTCGGAATTGGGTTGTTTATTAAATCTTACAATTCATGTAGGGTCGAATAGAAAATGTTAAAGGGTATAGCTTTGAGGACAACTGTTCTCGGTTTAATAAAAAGTATCCTATTACGGAAGCTATGAGTTAAATTTTATACATAAATCCTTTCAGACAAAATAAAGCTAAAAATATTATGATATCATGCAGCATTCAAATTAGTTTGAATCGGACAAAGTTATAGCTTAATCCGTACTAGGAATAAAAAAGTGGCATAATCAGGTAAAAATAAATGAACATAATAATTTATTGATAAAAATAGAATCATATTAATAAATACATATGTGTTTGTTTGACTTGTGAATACCAGATTGCATAAATTTGATTTTACGACCAGTTTAACAATTTTGTGGGAAATTTCCTCTCTTCTCCGAAGATATAAAACCCCTTTTGAGAAGATTACATTGTATACAAAGTTCCATGAAATGTTTTTGAAAAATGAAATACGATTTGATTTTTTCTTCAGCCAGGGTATTGTAAAAGTGCGACATTATACCAGATTTTATTGAAATTTGTGAAATCGGCGTGGTCTCAGAATCGTTACACAGAGTTCAGTCCGAAAAAAAATATTTTATCCAACAAGCCTCAAAACGTATATTTCCACTTGTAGCTCGAAGTTTTGACGACAAAAATATTACTGTATCCATGTACTAAGTAAAATTGTGGAAAATAAAATGTAAATAAATCAATACAAATAAACTGTAAACGATCAGTGGGCTGGTACAAAGTTGACAGGAGAAACCCTCACAGGCGTTGTTATCTTCTGCAAGCCAATATTGTGTTATCGGTGTTACGAACACCTGACACCTCTATCAATCATGTGATATACCCATGTAAACCCCTGTTTACTTGTACTTCCTTGGTACGTATTTGTATGATACCCGTTTCGCAGTAAACATGAATTCACAAATTCCGCTTGGATACAGAAAATCCGTTTGTTTAATTATTAATTTACCTGTGATGTTGAATAGAGCTCTATAATGAATTTGAAGAATAGTAATACCGATAATATACTCCTATAAGAATGATGTTAGGGATGCATATTTTCGGTGCTTATGGTTTTGAAGGTACAATAAAATAAATAGGTTCTAAATAAGTACAGTTTAAAGTCTGGGAGCAACTCAAAACTAAAAATATTTTTACTACTTTAGCGTTACAAAGAACAAATTTTTTGAAATAAAGTTGTGGAATCACCTGGTTCAATAACCCGTTTTAAAACAGTTTTTATTATTTAAAACAATACTTTGATCGTTATAATTAATACAATTTTAAATATTTCAAGTATAGTATTCCAGTTGGGATATACGAAACTATTCTAAAAGTTAAAAAATCAACTTCTTCTGTAGTCTCACTGAGGATTTTATTTTCCATTGGATGGTTTCAACTTTAAAATATATTCTTTTTTTGTTGTAAAATAGTACTGAACTCATTTTTGGTGATTGCGAGTGAATGTTTGGATATTGTTGAGGAATTTATCCATCACAAGATACAAACTCGGTAACTGGAATCTGACCCCGTCCTCAGGTGAACATTAACCAAGAACATAAAAACTTAGTAGAAATTTGGTAAAATCTGGAAAATAGCTAAAAACCAAAAATGTTAAAAGCTATAGCAGAAAAAATACAAGTCAAAATACAAATTAAAAGGTTCAATGTAAATTAGTATAATACTAAAACATTATTTATTGATAAAAAAACAATCATTAGTAATTTAAAATTCATTAAAAATTATTATTGGTATTTATTTAAATTAGATTTTCTTTCTTTGTTATTGTTAGATTATATCGGTATTGTTGTGATCTTAATTTTTTGCTGCTAATACAAAATTGAAAAATAAATTGATTGTATTTTAACTGAATGATTGAGGTTGATTATAAAATAAACGAACTTGATAGTTTTTTACAGAAAAATATGTATGTATACTGTCGGTAGGGAAGAAAGTAAAAATGTTTTTTACTTCTTTAAAAGTAAGAATGGTACCAATAAATGATTTTATAATTTTTGACCCTTATGGTATTAAACCTTTCGATGAAAACCGGAACATGATGCATTTAGTACGAAATTTCCGTATTTTTGTCTTTTCATTCTCATTTAAGTAACAAAATTAGAGGTCAACATTGTCAAAACTGATAATTCAACTCTTAAGGTTACTTAAATAATTCCGTGTGGTTAAGATTTCAATGAATTACACAGAACAAAACTCGCTATTATTTGAGTAACCTTAAGTGTTGGATCTTCACTTTTGACGAAATTGAATTGTTGCTTAGACCTGTAATTTAGTGTTGGAGATAGAACTTAGCACTTTTGCAACTCCTGGAGTTTTTTATTGACATTTGTTTCTTACTTCTTGGTAATACAGTATATGTCCAAACTTGCTTATGACGTGTATTGTTTCTGGCATTCATTAAGGTACAGTAATTATTTTTTATTTATTTCCACATTATCAGCTCATGTTTTTTTTGTTTTAGCACATACAGAGTTTTTACTTTTATTTTCTTTGTAGTATTTATTTAGCATTAGAGCGTAGTACAATTTTCTTTCTTTTCTACTTTAATCTGATTACTCAGTGAAAGGACCCCGATTCGGGCTTAGCCTTGGGGCAACCCGATTCACAATTTTTTTTATTTTATCATATTATAAATTGTTTAGTTTTGCTTACAAAATGTTTACACTTTTCTAAATAATGTAAAATTTTCAGTTTGATGCAATTGTTGTGATGTTTTATAATGTAAAACTTGTATCTTGTGTAATTGAGGAATTTTGGATGAATAAATAATCTATTTATTTTATTTAAGTGTATGCTATTTTTTAAACTCAACAAATTGCAAGTCCAGTACTGAACTACACAGAGTAAAAGCATCTTGGCATGAACCAGGAGTGCAAAAATAGCGGCGCTTGACACAAGTCAATTAAAGTGACTGAGTTCCTTGAGTTCAGAGAGCCTAGAGTGCCATCCAAGTCGCGGGTTTCACCCAACCGATTCAGTCGCTTCCTTGACTATATCTTCAATTTTCCCATTAAACCTCGTTTTCTTTTCTACTTCTCGGGCGTGTATTATATATTCGCTACATCTTTACTTTTCGTATTTCCTTACTTTTCGCGTTTTCAAATCTGCAGCTTAATAGAGTGTGATAGATGAACTATATCCTTATCAGGTCATTTCAGTTCAAGTATGATACATAAAATTTGAAAAATGCACATTTACAGTTTTAAATTCTTAGGTATAATTTAATTAATATTATTAATTTTATCGTTTAGTGACACATGGTGAAACTACTGAGACACAAAGAAAATGAATAAAATACCCCTTAGCAGCAGACCTGCATACCAAGCGAATTTCCAATGATTAAACAATTACTTCCCATGGATACAAAGTATTCTTGATCATAGATAAGCTATTATAAGATTGTTTTATCTAAACTTGTAAAACTTATTTCTCTTTAAGAACTAAAGA
This sequence comes from Nephotettix cincticeps, assembly GCA_023375725.1. Lineage (NCBI taxonomy): Eukaryota > Metazoa > Arthropoda > Insecta > Hemiptera > Cicadellidae > Nephotettix > Nephotettix cincticeps. The sequence continues at coordinate 3,385,834 of CM041784.1, read as the reverse complement.
ATTTATATTTCTCAGCATGTGGTAATATACCTTAAAAAGATCAATATGTATACGAAGTTTAGTCACAATATTTAAACAAAAAAATTAACAAGGAAGCTGTACATATTTGTTTATTCTCAAAATTATTCAACGGAATTTATATAGTGTGTTTGCTGCCACTAGGAACAAAGAAAAATAATATTTTCAGCATTCATTATTAAAAATTAACATATAAAATCTGGGGCCAAATTTTTATAAAAAATATATTTTAAATATTAAGCCAGATTTCAATTTTATATTCCTCTCAAACTATTAACATAGTGTCTCCAAAAATCAATGTAATGCGTTTACCAGTATCTTTGTTTCAGTAATTGATTGACATGAAGTGACGATTCAAACAATTAAATTGGTTTTTTGGCTGATTCCAAAGGTGCTAATATAATCTTTATTTGTTTAACAAATTAGCTGTAAAACCCCAAAAGTCCCGTTTTGGGGTACAACTCCCCCCCCTAAAAGTCCCTTTGGATAGACCGATGTACCTGGTCTTGAACTTCACCACATATTACACTTGCAAATCAACCTAACAATATCTTTTACATTTGTAACAAAACTTTTCGAACGGAGAGGTATCGTATCTACAGACATATACAGTTACGAACAAATAGCATCTGGGGAACCCAAAACGAAAGGATTTCCTGGTCTTGGTCTTAACCATGAGGACTGTAATAGCTCCATTGCACAAAGGCAATTCGCTAAAACACAGACGCTTCAAACAAAATAGTGATTCTAATAACAATAATATAAAGTTGTACAGTATTATGTTTTTGCCTTTTTACCATTAAATGAGAAACATACAGGTTTTCCTCAGGTTAATATCAGCAACGGCAGCTACTCCATTGTAAAGATTTATTTTTCGATCTCTCGTATCGATTTTCAGGCTCAATTCAAGTCATCTCCAAACTCTCTGGGGGTGGTTTCTTTTTATAATAGTTTTCTGCTTCATTGAATCTATAAACATATCTTACACAGATAAGTTTTATTTTGTTGTTACCACTAGTTTTTAGTACCCCGCTAAGGTCTTACGATAAGGACTATGACAACAGCTATATTTTCCTATGGGAAATTCGATAGCATTATTGTGTAATTCAATATGATAATCTTTAAGAGCAATGTAAATCATTTTTTTATATCCTACATTTACGACGAATTTCCTACAGATACTAGTTTAATTGTTTCAGAAAAGCGTGCACCATAACTGTACGTAAATAAAATATCCACACCATAACCTCCTCGTTATCCTTAATAATATCCACATAATACCACTAATTATAAAGAACTCGGTATAGTCAATAACATTGTTGTATTATTTTGTACACAATGTCACTGAAAACCTACTCTGGAAACCCTGGAAATAAATTCTGAATAATTTTTCAAGAATCGTTTTTAAACACAAGACGCGTTGGAAAAGTCCAACTAATTGTTAATTTAATAATCGTTTTTAGTTATACAGTAAATCTAACTGGCACCTTCATATGCTTTTTATTGGCTAATAAATGTTAGAAAACAAGGCTTGAGGGACACCGATAAAAATATGTAATTAGGAGCTCACTAAGACATAAGCTCAGGAGCTAATGGTAATAACCACCAAAAGAGCAATCTCAAGCTCAAACATCGAGCGCTACGAAGGAAGAAGCGGACCATAAACGTTGAATGATTTCCCATGATTTATAAAGATTTACTTGACAAAGCGCTTAGATTACACTGCATGTAGAAAGATCCAATAGTCTGTATTTCAACAACGGCTGTTTCGTGTAGGTGTAGGTTGCACGTATGTTTATTATTATATCCATCCGATGTGGTTTTGTCAATAATTTGTAAAAGAAACAATTTCCGCAAAAAATAATAAAGAAATACTAAACATATGAATCACATTTAGAACGTTCACTAATTATTAAAATGTGGTCATGACTCATCGTACACTAGTTCACTAGCAACGCACAAGGTAAGTTACCAGTTTAGCAGTTTAGTTAGCGAACTTGCTAAATGTCTTTCACGTGATTAGTTTATAACAATAAAATAAATAAAAATGAAATGAATTGTTATAAACTCAGCAGACTCGACTTGATGATGTGCCTAAAGAACACAATACAACTGATGTTTTGGATAATTCAACAAAAAAGGAGAATCGTAATGTTTGTTAGGTAGATCAGTAACCCATAGGCTACATTAAAGGTTTAGTGAGGTTACGGGTGTATAACTTGTCATTAATGTGGTGCAAAGGATATTGAGGATATTGAGTTCATGACGTCCTCTCCACGTCAATACGAGCGTCATACGTCATTGTTTGTTCCACTCACGGGGTTAGTGCTCCAACCCCCATTCCTCGTGTATACATTTTAAATTTATACGGGTTTCCATCTTAACCCATCCGGAATATACGTAGTATAAATAAAATTACGTACTTTTCTTTACTGTTGTAAGAATGATTTACATCTTTGACAACGCCATGTACTCCAGCATAAAAAGCACGGGTAAGTTCTAACTTAAATGCCTAAAAAAAGAAAACATTATTTTATCCATGAATCAATAGTCGAGTTAAACTTAAAGAGTACCTAAATATAACACCGGCTTAAGAAAATAACAATATCAAACTCAAGATATAATTTATTGTATTGAAAAATCCATACTTTGAAAGGGGATTCTAAGAAGCCATAAATAAAATTTGTTTTTAATTATGTTAAAGGGTATGAACACATTTAGTTGTCTCATAAATTTTATTATTGAAATGTAATTATTGAAAATTTAGAAATGTTAAAATTTCATACAATGTAGGTTGTATAGTTTTTATGTCATCTTGTAAATGTGATTTTATGTTTTGACAACATAAAATGTACCAGTCGAAGATTTCCTCTGGGAGGGCTTTAGCACCCGTGGTACCCTCGAGGAGCCAATGCTCGCAGGCTTGCGATAGTGAACTACACATAGGCAAAATATAATATTATTAACTATGAAGTTGTAACTAAATAATGAACTTACTTTCTGGAATATGTGCTAAACAATTAGAACAGGAATCAAATCACGTTTACTGTTTATTGCTAATATCATAAATGCGAACAAAACCATTACTCTTCTTAAAATCTCAATGACTGTTTTCCCCATTTTAGCAATCTTTTCTGATGCACCGAGGTGGATCATTCCTGGAGTAGACTGGCACCAAAAACTGGAAACTTGAAAACAATTAAATGAAAAACCCATGTAATGTTTGAAATTGAATCAGCTAAACATCTAATTATTTACTACTAGCCAAAGTACCCGTTCTTCGCACGGGTAAAAAAGGCTGAGAGGTGTAGGCTCTACAGATACATTTAGGTTATTGATAATTAATTCTTTATTGTTTACAAAATGACAAAACACGTGTCTAAGTATATATCTAAACATGACAAAGTAACATATGTCAAATATTGGGAGAGGATAAGCATTAACGTAATAGAGGCAGGCATCGGGAGAAAATTAAAAATCTAACATTCCACTATTTCGAACTAATAATTCACTAATTTCGATCCAGCAGTTTATGTGTAAAAATTAACTTTATTTCTTTTTCTTACCGAACTGTCAAAATGTAAAGTAAACGGATGTTGACATTAAAAACTGTAAACTTTGAATCCCAGGGTATTTACAGCAACCATGTCTTCTGCTTGTCGAACTGTCAAATTTTAGTGTTCACAGCTGTTGACATTCAAGTAATTTTATGTTTTCATTTTCTAAAAATGTAAACATTGAAACTTAGGACGTTCACAGGGCGTAGCCCGAGAGGATTTTAAGGAAATGAGTATGTCTATGTGTTGCATGAGTTTAAGATCTGTCTTTGTGTAAAATTTCAAACTGTTTGGTTCAGTATTTTTTGCGTTCACTTGCCACAACAAACACACAAACACACAAACCCACAAACATACAGAAACCACCTCTTCTTTATAATATTATAGATAATAAATATATAAGAGCATAATCGTATTACCGAACAAGAGGTATCCACCAATAATTTAATTTTTAACTGTAAGTAGTAGAAGTAAAAACTATTTTATCTATCAACTGGTGTACAGTGGAGATCGGTCCAACTACAATGTCAATTGTTTAAAATTATTAATAGGCGATGAGCCGTCAAGTCTGAGCGAAGATAACCGGGTCTCAGGACAGCAAAATAATGCTTCTCTCTCTCATCAGTGTAGTGACTGGGATGAATTTAAAGGCTTAGAAGTTTTGTGTGTGTGTGTGTGTGTGTGTGTGTGTGTGTGAGTGTGAGCGCGCGCAGATGATTACAGAGCCTAATCCTATATCTTTGGTCCGATTAAGATCTAATTTTGTGTATATGTGTATATCCGTGTCTCCAGATTTTTTATTAATATTTTTTGCATTTTTTATTTTTAAGGGTAGATCATCCTTATCAGCCCTAAAAACGAGAAGGATACAAATTTCTCTACAACGGTATTTAAATGAAAATTTAAGGGTTTATAGTGCTTTTAAGTAACCTGCCACCACGTGCATGTCTGTAAAAGCACAGTTCTAAAGTTATGAATATCAATTTATAAAATCATCAGTTTGATTTTAACCATTGAATCCAGCTACAAAAAACTAAACGAGACAATATTTTTAATTATTAATCCAAGACAAATTATCCAGAGAAACTGTTAACTGTCCGTTGTAAACGCAGTACGTTGTACGTTGTACGTTGAACGTTGTGTTTCGAGTATATGAGTTAATATTTTACTTTATAATTATAACGATGATAAAATCTAATCGACCATGTTGCTTATGCTATTTTTTGGAAACAATAATAATGTATTGCAATTAAAGATGAGAAAATTCTCTTTGTGTGCAGGTTTCTGCTACGGGGGTATTGATTTAGAGTTTCCAAAAGTTTACCTGGACAATGAGCATACGAATGTGTCTCGTTATGTAGCATTTTACGTACTATATCACTTTGTTGAGGATATATTCCACAGCATCCCAAGGTCTGAATCCATCCATTGTGTTGAATCTTTGAAGCTTCCTGAAAGAATATTACTTCATGTTCCTTTATACTGATACTTGACTCCCAGTTCTGAAATATTCCTTTGATCACCTTCGAAGTAGAAAATATATCAACAACACCTCTTCTCCTTTTCATTCGTGATAAGAAGTTACGATTTCTTTTCTGGGGATTTCAGTAATTTTTAAATTAACCAAAACTTATTTACTATGAAAATTGACTAGTTTTTGAATGATTAAATAACTTCTAAATTTAAGAAAAGTTGATTTGCAAAATATTAAAACTTATTCTTTTGTTAAACACTAATAAAGTAAAAAATACCTTTTGCACACTATTTCTAAATATTTCATATAAAAATAACTAAGAGAAGTTACCTGAGTTTTATCTTACATAAATAATGGTTTTTGAATATTGTACGTATTATACGTTGGGCTTTTGATTTTTTTGTACTTATATTAAATATATTTTTATTGGTTTAATAGTTGGATTTGGTTAGTGATAATGCGAAGATTATTTTCTGTTAATTAATGTCAGCCATTTTCGTTTTATCGCTTATTTAGAATACTTGCGTTGTTTCTTTTTTGACATTTGAGTTGTGTTTAGAAAATTCTACTGTTTCAATTTTTTTGCTTTTCCAAAACGTTAACTTTACTGGCGCATTAAGTTATATAGCTTCTAATGAAAGTCGGACTTACCCTAATTTATTTCCTATACTAAAATGCTTCGGTTAAAGAATTGAGTGTAGGTTGCCAAGGTTTAGTTTGAATGTAGATTTGACCGGCTAGGGGGTTCAGTGGTCATACTACTCGATTCATAATGTGGAGGTTACCGGTAAAATTTCAACCCAATTTTGTTATTTGTTTAGCTACATTTTATTGTTGGGCTTTTAATTAATGATTCAAATAAAGAAATAAGCTAGTTTATGGCCGTATTAAAGCTACAAAATGAAATCTTCCAAACTGATTTTTGAAACGAAGTCAACAAAGGGAAAGATAAAAATAACCAAGAAGAAAAGAACTCCTAATAGCCCTAAAATACACAACTTCAAACGTAAATGTTTCACTACCTGCACACCAGTCATATGATAAAAATACACACACGTTAAAAAGAGTCCAACAAAATAATATTAGAATAATTAATTAATAACCAACGACATAATGAATTTGAAAAATCCGTACACCCTACAGGGCGGGGTAGGCCTACTGAAGACCGCGAGAATAGTCTCCAACAATAGGCCTGTAGCTGAAGGCCCCCTCTAGGCGCGGCATCAGCAAATAGAAGCACAGTAGCCACTCATTTATCCAGCATTCTATGAACCGGCTTCAGTTGAGCCTCTCGCGATTGGGTCTTCCGGTTGGGAATGGCCCACTCCTTGAGACCCGTCCATCCATTACCTTCCACATTTCTTTACTGATTTTAATCAAAAACTGACTCGTGTCGGAGTTTTGTTGTTATGACGGTTAACCTTTCTAGATTAGTTTGTGAACACGCCTGGAGAAGGATTAATATTTTTTTAAATTCATGATCCAGAGCCAACAATTGTTTATATATGAATTATCCAGTTGTAAGCCTGCCAGTCTATGATATTAAGGTGGTGCGAGCAAAAAAACTACTGTCTAAAAACCATTATTTTAACGTTTATATGTTTATCTTATCCTTTCAAGTGTTAAGTGAAAACTTCTTGAGTTACAGATAGATCAATTCGGAAATTTGGCGTTTTCCATGCAAGGACCGTGAGAAAACTATTCACGCTTTTGATCTGAAATTTCAGGGACTTGAATAATAGACCTTTTTCACGTGACTTACGTCAGATTTTGAAATAAGAAAAACATTTCGTACAGAAAATTATTTTTAAGCCATATTTTTGATCCTATTATCTTATATGTCGTTTTGGAAGTCTAAAAATATTTAAAAATATAATTGTCATCTGAAACAGGTCCTTCAGGAAGCTTGCACGAAACAATTACATATGCGTAACAAATAAGCGACTCTAGCGCCGACCTAGCGGATTTCAGTTGTCCCTAACGCCGCTCGCATCGCCTTAAATATTTATATTATATGAGCTATAATACTCATTAGTTTTCCAGTATTGTTTATGCATGAGACTTAACACTAATCAGCAACTCTGGTGGAGTCTGTGCTTGATAAATAAAACTAATTTCTTATTGCATGACATATGATATTTAGATAAAGTTTTTTGGTATAACGTAATTTATCTTTATTGAGTTTATGCTTTTGGATTATCATTAGTCTATTAGGATGAATTTTCTTCAGTTATAAGAAGAATGAGTTTGTTGCACAAAATAAATAAGTTTGTCTAACATTAGTTTTGACATTTTTTGTTTGATGCTTGAGCTGTTAGTTTTTTGGATGATATAATTTACATCACTTTCAATTTTCCATGTGTTTATGCTAAAGCTTTTCCCTTATTAGTTTATGTTTATGATCTGTGTCACTAATTAGCTCTGGTGGTTTTTTAATAATTATACATACATAAATTTTCATTTGTGTTTATGCTAATTGAATCATTAACTTAGTGTTTTTGCTTGATCTGTATCACTCATTAGTTTTGGTGGTATAATAGATCTACATCACTCATCAATTTTAGTAGTGTTATGCTAAATGAATCTTATTAGTTTCAGTAGTGTTTAAGCTTGATCTGTATCACTCATAGCTGTGGTTTTATAAATCTACATACTCATCAATTTTCCAGTAGTGTTTATGCTAAAGCTGAATCCTTATTAGTTTCCCAGTAGTGTTTGCTTGAGCTGTATCATCCATTAGTTTTCTGGTGGTTTTATAATTGATTTACATCACTCATCAATTTTCCAGTAGTATTTATGCTAAAGCTGAATCCCTTATTAGTTTTCCGGTAGAGTTTAAGCTTGATCTATATCACTCATTAGCTTTCTGGTGGTTTTATAATTGATCTACATCACTCATCAATTTTCCAGTAGTGTTTATGCTAAAGCTGAATCCCTTATTAGTTTCCCAGTAGTGTTTATGCTTGATCTGTATCACTCATTAGCTTTCTGGTGGTTTTATAATTAATTGATCTACATCACTCATCAATTTTCCAGTAGTGTTTATGCTAAAGCTGAATCCCTTATTAGTTTCCCAGTAGTGTTTATGCTTGATCTGTATCACTCATTAGCTTTCTGGTGGTTTTATAATTGATCTACATCACTCATCAATTTTCCAGTAGTGTTTATGCTAAAGCTGAATCCCTTATTAGTTTCCCAGTAGTGTTTAAGCTTGATCTGTATCACTCATTAGCTTTCTGGTGGTTTTATAATTGATCTACATCACTCATCAATTTTCCAGTAGTGTTTATGCTAAAGCTGAATCCCTTATTAGTTTCCCAGTAGTGTTTAAGCTTGAGTTGTATCACTCATTAGCTTTCTGGTAGTTTTATAATTGATCTACATCACTCATCAATTTTCCAGTAGTGTTTATGCTAAAGCTGAATCCCTTATTAGTTTTGCAGTAGTGTTTCGTTTACGCTTGAGCTGTATTACTAGTCAGATTTTCTGGTAGTGTTTTGTGCTTGAACCATGACACTTATTATCTGTTGCGGGGCACACGATTGAGTTTGCGAGCATCTGAAGCGCATTTTGGCAAGCGCACAAGCGCAATTTGGCTCAGTTTCTCGTCGAGCACGTGGTGTCACCGTGCACACACACACTCGCGCGCGCGCGCGCACATACACACACACACACACACACACACACACACCTTGCGCGCGCGCGTACCAGGCTCGCTACACTGGCGCTCCGTTAGTCACATAAAGAAAATATAATATTTTCTAATCGACTACCAATCATGATTAAACACAATCTAGTAACATAACATAGTACCAGTAGTGTTTAGCTTGAATGCAGTTTTTTTTATTGTTATATGAGTAGAATGTTTAATTTATAACAATATTAGTTTAGAATAGCAACCTCCGATGTGGAATGATCCACTAGTAGATGAATGGAGCGGAGGGACGGTACAAGAGATAATCAAAGGTCCTTTCTTTTGACAGTGGCTTGGCCTTAAAAGTTTTGACACACTATATGAAGAGCAAAAGATAATGATTTACTCATTCATTATTTTTCTGCGTTTTATTTACAATTTCAATATAAATAATGAGTAAAAAGAATATGATGTATTGGGTGGACCTTTTATATGCCGCTTGTTTCTCCTGCGACACAGTAAACACGCAACTTCGAAAGTTACATAAGTATATTTACTCTGGATGAGAGCGGTCCGTTCTGAGTGTGCGTGTGTGTGCGCGTGCGCGAGAGGATGTGACCTAGACTTCAGAAATAGTATTTGTCCCGAATCTCTACATTTATACCAACATATTTACTGTATGTGTTTTACAAGATTAGTATATTAAAATTTATTTTACGTACTTCAATCACTGTAGATGTACAGTAATATGAAATAGGCATATTGTGATGTTGAATAGCGTAATTATACCTTTCGAAAAACATGATCGGATAACAGCTTTCAGTAAATAAAAATACGTTCTAAAAATCGTATTGAATATGTGTGCACTCACTTTATGTGAGTATCCAGTATTTTAGTTGTGGAGAGGGATAAAAATACACTTCGTAACTTGTGATTTTTTTGGATACATTTTTAAAAACAAATAATATATGTTTTTTCTTGTTTATTTCTTGCTTTATGTTACATTTTTTTATTTTATGAAGAGTGACAAAAGACATTACGTTTACACAAAAAACCTACAGTAGGGCTATAGTCTATATACACTAAACTGGCCCGGGACGGTCATAAATCTCCTCCCTGGCACAGCTGTTTCTGTAATTAGTCACATATTGGTGATACTACTACAATAATCCAATACAATAATCCGAGCAAGGTTTGTATATATATATATTATATATATATTTATAATATAAACTGAGTTAATGAGGAATTTCTTTTAAATTTTGGAAATAATATAGAAAAAGTTGTAGATAGGTCAATGTAGTGTGTTTTTCTGTAATATAAGTTTACTAAAAATTTAACATTACCTTATGGAGATCAAATGTATAACAATGCAATCCAAAAACAGCTGTTTCGTTTGACAGTTCTTGATTGAAGCAAAAGAACAATATGTAATGATTTTTCATAAATATTTTTTTTATGTATAATAAATTTAAATTATCAGTACTACAATTTGTAATTTTAACGTACTGTGCAGTAAAAGCAAAAGAGTTAAAAAATTCCGTGTTTTGATGAACGTATTCGTTGTATTGCTTGAGAATGTAAAACCAAATAATTGGTGTAAATTAAATTTATCTTTTGTTTTCATATAATTCCTTTCTAACAAAATCAGTTGATCACAGTAATAATAAAAACTGTATGGACATTTATTTCAGTATAAGGTTATGCTAAAACATTATTTTGAGGTTAAAATCTTAAAACGACGCGAAAATACTATGTATCTTAGTTTTTAGTTGATTTAACTATATATTTGTTCAGTATTTTTATTATCAATAATATTATGTTTTTTTTTTTCACATAAATGTTTTCATTGAGCAGTAAATTTGTTTTAATTTTGCTAACTAACTAGTAAAATACATGTCTTATTCTATCCGAGCAAAGCTCGGTCACCAGGTAATAAACTTTTTAAACGACTCAGAGTTATAATTTTTTCATGTTTCCGGAATGTTCAAATGAAAAAAAGAAAGAAAGTGTTCTCTGTATAAATACCGTTTGTTATGATAGTTATTTTATCAAACTTATTACTCTAAAAACATTTTGTATATTGATTAAATTTTAAAGTGTATTTTGTTACATTTTAGTTAGTTATAGTTTATGCCAATTATGTATATAAAAGTACTTTAATAACTAGATAAATGTTTTCACCTTACAGTTTATATATATGTAAAACTCGCTTCGCTCGCTGGGGGCTCCGCCCCAGGCTCCCTTATAGTTGTCGGCAGAATCGCTTGTCATAATCACCTACCACAACGGAAACTCAAACACTATAAGGTTCAGTAAAAAATATCACTTTAAAATATCATTTTTTGATATAATATTTTTATATAATTTTTCTACTGCGAGAGGGAGGAGTAGATTTATAACCGATCCGGGCCGGGCACAGGGAGCCTGGGGTACATCGGCCAAGTTAGGGTATACAGGCTATAGCATTTTTATAAATCGATTCTAAGAACTCCGAATTAGGTTCTCTTAGTAGTACCATCAAAACTGGAAGCTGGGTTGTAAAATAAACTTTAGGATCACCAAAGGTGTTTGTAAGCTGTGAGAGCTATAACATTTATAGATTTGTAAAAGATAAAAGTTGACTACAGTTTGCTCAAATAATACATACTATTTCTAACTTCTGTGCAATTATCTGTGCATATCTCTGCACAATCGGCAATAGCTTATTACCAATAATTTCTTTATTTTTTTCACCACCAAAATCCTAAAAGTTTTTAGTTGGATCCAACCACCCTGCCCTCTCTCAGCAAAGTTTACTCGCCTCATTGTTGGCTGATTCAAAGTGAATAGATGATATATCCAAAGTTCCGCAGCTTTTGTTATAATTTACGATCTACTGACGTAGTTCGTATTCCGATGGAGGGCCTGGTTATCGACCAGTGGCTGGTCCCGATCACTTCTCAGAGATCAGAACATTTCTTTGGTAATTGGAGTTCCACTTGGAACAGCATCGCATCTAATGGCCCTCATGTTAAATCACCCGCTTACGTTTACTAACCAGCGATGAAATTTATACCTATTTATTTACTACTTGAGTTTTTTTCCTTTTACCCCATGTATATGTAAATAAGTAATACAGAATTATCTTCCCCTTTTTTATTGGAAGGGGCGGATTACTCCCAAGGCACTTCAGCCGTAGCGGGTTTTTGCGCACCCCTGTGTGGGTTGCGGCATTATCACATAGCGAAAAGCCATTGGTGATTATCTTACCCTTTGTCTCTTTGCTATAGTTGTTTGCCGTTTTTCCTCTCTAAAGTAATTTTTTGTTTATTTTCATAGTATAAAAACGCCCTTACATTTCTGCATGTTATTCTAGTGTCTGCGTGGACAGTATTCACGTCACATTTTGATACTTATAAATTATATTACTTATCTTGCATATACTACTTATCTTATTTACTTATCAAACCTGTTTTACTTACATACTCTTAACTATTTTTGTTTCACATTTCTCAATATATTTAGAGAGACTATGAAACAGTTTATAGCTAAAATAAATCGTAGTTTATTAACCATGGTTCATCTTTGACGTAGTTTGGACAGTTATTGCAAATCTTTAGGTAAATGTAGGAGGGAGTCTTTAATCTTTAGTATGTAGAATAAACCTTTTGATAGGGGATTAACATAATAAGAAAATTGTGCGACTGGGGTACTTGTACGACTTGGGGGTGACTTGGCTGACTTGGGAGACTTGTGTGATTTGGGGGGGGGGGGCTTGGGGACTTGGGGATTGCTTGGCTGACTTGGGAGACTTGTGTGATTTGGGGGGGCTTGTGTGACTTGGGGTGACTTGGGGTGACTTGGCTGACTTGGGTGACTATTGTGTGATTTGGGGGGGCTTGTGTGACTTGGGGTGACTTGGCTGACTTGGGAGACTTGTGTGATTTGGGGGGTGCTTGTGTGACTTGGGGTGACTTGGCTGACTTGGGAGACTTGTGTGATTTGGGGGGGGCTTGTGTGACTTGGGGTGACTTGGCTGACTTGGGTGACTTGTGTGATTTGGGGGGGACTTGTGTGACGTGGGGGCCTTGTGTGACTTGATGGTGACTGGGCTGACTTGTGTGATTTGAGGGGGGCTTGTGTGACTTGGGGGTGACTTGGCTGACTTGGGAGACTTGTGTGATTTGGGGGGGGGGCTTGTGCGACTTGGGGGTGACTTGGCTGACTTGGGAGACTTGTGCCATTTGGAGGGACTTGTGTGACGTAGGGGGCTTGTACGACTTGGGGTACTTATGTAACTCGGAGGATTTGTAAGCATATATTGTGTAGCATGTTTTAAGACACATGTGGAAATGCTAGGACTGGAAATATCTAGCAAGAAGAGAAATGAGAATTAGACAGCACAGCCTGCTAATTGGTATTCAGGAGACCGACTACCAATCTGCTATTCTAACTGGGATCCAGGCTCTAACAGATTGGGCCCCTCAAACCGGCAGGGTTATTTTCATCAGATTGGAATCCAAGGTTCATATAGTAGGTATTAGTGTGCATACATCTAATTGAATGTACCAAGTTAGAGGGATAGCTATTAACATCGGAATTGATACATAAAAAGTTAAGGAAGGTTCCTAGGAAAAGCTGCATCGAAGTAAACATTGATGGTTTAAGATTTAAACTTGCCTATATCGTGGATAATTTTACCTTTACATGTGGTGGGAGGGTAAATCAATATTGGAACTTTGTAAGCGTTGGATGTTGAAAATGTTATACATATAATTATGCATTGAATTTAAGTTTATCCGTTTTGGTAGAAGATTTTCTCTACTATTTACAAAACCCTTTGTGTATTTTGTATTTTAAGCTAGTTATACTTCATGACTCTTAACTGTATCTTTCAAATCCTTAAACTCCTGACTAAATCCAAAATTAGGAGGATTGTTAGAATGAATAAATGGTAAACGGGATATGTTTGGTCAGAAATAGAATAATGGAATATTTGTAAATAAATAAACAATATCAGTGGACTGTCAAATTCTTTACTCCCTTAAGTAAAAAGTAAAATATAAAAATACAACGTTTATAAAACTACATATGCTTTGTTGTTTATTTAAATATTCTATATAGATTTATTATAACAAACATAATCATCCAACTTCTTAAACTAAAAACAAATTAATATAATTGTGATATTTTTTGGGGAACGTAACCCCCCCATGGTGATACCAATTTTTGTGAGTGGGTTTTGTAAGGGTGGCACAGCAAACCACTATTTTTCTAAATTGATTGGGAAATAAAGAAGAAATTGTTTTTTAATATTATCCATAAAAATCACATTGGGTAATTCTAAAAACCACTTTTTTGCTTACAGGGGTACTAAAATGGATATATCCACTAAATACTCAAATTGGAAAATTCTTACAAAAACAATACTTTCTCCTTATACTATCGTATAGGGAGAAAGAGTAAAAACTTAGCGCGGAAAAAATATTATAGTTTACTTTGTTAAACCAGATAATACAGGTAATCATACAACACAAAACCTTAGAGACCTTAGAAGCATTGGTTCATATCCAAGAATAACGTACTATGGCGATTTACAATAAACAGGCTGAAGGGACAGCGTTAATACTGGCTACACGACAATTGAAGGCCAGTGTCACTATATGGGTGACGTCATGTCAGGATACGTGAGTGTGGCTACACGACACACACGCAGAGCTCGCCCAGGCCAGTGTCACTATATGGGTGACGTCATGTCAGGACTACGTGAGTGTGGCTACACGACACACACGCAGAGCTCGCCCAGGCCAGTGTCACTATATGGGTGACGTCATGTCAGGACTACGTGAGTGTGGCTACACGACACACACGCAGAGCTCGCCCAGGCCAGTGTCACTATATGGGTGACGTCATGTCAGGACTACGTGAGTGTGGCTACACGACACACACGCAGAGCTCGCCCAGGCCAGTGTCACTATATGGGTGACGTCATGTCAGGACTACGTGAGTGTGGCTACACGACACACACAGAGCTCGCCCAGGCCAGTGTCACTATATGGGTGACGTCATGTCAGGACTACGTGAGTGTGGCTACACGACACACACGCAGAGCTCGCCCAGGCCAGTGTCACTATATGGGTGACGTCATGTCAGGACTACGTGAGTGTGGCTACACGACACACACAGAGCTCGCCCGGCCAGTGTCACTATATGGGTGACGTCATGTCAGGACCACGTGAGTGTGGCTACACGACACACACAGAGCTCGCCCAGGCCAGTGTCACTATATGGGTGACGTCATGTCAGGACCACGTGAGTGTGGCTACACGACACACACGCAGAGCTCGCCCAGGCCAGTGTCACTATATGGGTGACGTCATGTCAGGACCACGTGAGTGTGGCTACACGACACACACGCAGAGCTCGCCCAGGCCAGTGTCACTATATGGGTGACGTCATGTCAGGACCACGTGAGTGTGGCTACACGACACACACGCAGAGCTCGCCCAGGCCAGTGTCACTATATGGGTGACGTCATGTCAGGACCACGTGAGTGTGGCTACACGACACACACACAGAGCTCGCACAGGCCAGTGTCACTATATGGGTGACGTCATGTCAGGACTACGTGAGTGTGGCTACACGACACACACAGAGCTCGCCCAGGCCAGTGTCACTATATGGGTGACGTCATGTCAGGACCACGTGAGTGTGGCTACACGACACACACGCAGCTCGCCAGGCCAGTGTCACTATATGGGTGACGTCATGTCAGGACCACGTGAGTGTGGCTACACGACACACACGCAGAGCTCGCCCAGGCTAGTTTTACTATATGGGTGACGTCATGTCAGGACTACGTGAGTGTGGCTACACGACACACACGCAGAGCTCGCCCAGGCCAGTGTCACTATATGGGTGACGTCATGTCAGGACCACGTGAGTGTGGCTACACGACACACACGCAGAGCTCGCCCAGGCCAGTGTCACTATATGGGTGACGTCATGTCAGGACCACGTGAGTGTGGCTACACGACACACGCAGAGCTCGCCCAGGCCAGTGTCACTATATGGGTGACGTCATGTCAGGACCACGTGAGTGTGGCTACACGACACACACGCAGAGCTCGCCCAGGCCAGTGTCACTATATGGGTGACGTCATGTCAGGACCACGTGAGTGTGGCTACACGACACACACGCAGAGCTCGCCCAGGCCAGTGTCACTATATGGGTGACGTCATGTCAGGACCACGTGAGTGTGGCTACACGACACACGCGCAGAACTCACCCAGGCTAGTTTTACTATATGGGTGACGTCAAGCTACCACCACTCGAAAATGGCTACACGACATACACATTGAGCTTATTCAGACCAGTGCCACTACATAGGTAACTACTTAAGATTGGCTACACCAATACGCCACCCATGTAGTGACACTGGTTGGGTTGAGGTATGCGTGTGTCATGTAGTCACTCCCACCTGATCTAGACATGACCCATCATTGTAGTATAGTACCCTTTCTAGTAAGGATGTAGAATTTACTTAGTATTACGTATTCCAATTTTATCATATTACGTTTGTTGGTGTGTGCTTTTATAAATTGTGCTTAATAAATAAGTTTAATAAGGCGTGTTATCGGAACCGAGTCGTTGATAAGCGGTTATAAATACATCGGAGGCTCTCTCTCACTAATCTCACTGGTCTCCCACAAACAATCAATACTAAATTCTTTAACAATTTAGATAACGAAAATTATTATTTTTATTCTGTTTGTTAATGATACTAATAAAAGAGGGTTGATGTCACGTATAAGATTTTCAAAAACGTAAATGTAAAATGTATTTTCGTAATATCTTATGAAATAAGATATTTTAAGCAAGACGTCGAATATGATGAACAGGATTATTGCCCCTATTGTGTTGAGTGAACTTCTAATAGTACCTTGGTGAAGTTATGGTTGCTCTTCCGGTGGTCCCTTGGTGAGGTTCATGCCGTTCCTCCAGTTGTTCCTTTGTGATGTTTTGGCCGTTCCTGCGGTGGGCCCTTGGCGAGGTTTTACAGCTCCTAGGGTGGTTCCTTGGTGATGTTTATGCCGCTCCTGCGGTGGTCCCTTGGTGATGTTTATGCCGCTCCTGCGGTGGTCCCTTGGTGATGTTTATGCCGCTCCTCCGGTGGTTCCTTGGTGATGTTTATGCTGCTCCTGCGGTGGTTCCTTAGTGATGTTTATGCCGCTCCTCCGGTGGTTCCTTGGTGATGTTTATGCCGCTCCTCCGGTGGTTCCTTGGTGATGTTTATGTGGCTCCTCCGGTGGTTCCTTGGTGATGTTTATGCCGCTCCTCCGGTGGTTCCTTAGTGATGTTTATGCCGCTCCTCCGGTGATCCCTTGGTGATGTTTATGCCGCTCCTGCGGTGGTCCCTTGGTGATGTTTATGCCGCTCCTGCGGTGGTCCCTTGGTGAGGTTTATGCCGCTCCTCCGGCGATCCCTTGGTGATGTTTATGCCACTCCTGCGGTGGTCCCTTGGTGAGGTTTTACCGCTCCTCCGGTGATCCCTTGGTGATGTTTATGCCGTTACTGCGGTGGTCCCTTGGTGATGTTTATGCAGTTACTGCGGTGGTCCCTTGGTGATGTTTATACTGCTCGTGCTGTGGTCCCTTGGTGAGGTTTTACCGCTTCTCCGGTGATCCCTTGGTGATGTTTATGCTGTTACTGCGGTGGTCCCTTGGTGAGGTGTAACCCCTCCTTCGGTGATCCCTTGTTGAAGTTTTATTTGCTCTTCCAGTGGTCTCTTGGTAATGTTTTGGCATCTCCTTTGGTGGTCTCCTAGTGAAGATTGTCTGCTCTTCCAGTGGTCCCTAGGTGGCAGCTCCTCTTTTGATAACTTGGCGAAGTTATGACTGTTCGTGTGGTGGTTTCTTTGTGAAACCACTACTGTGGTGTTCTACTGGTGATTTTTTGGCTGCTGGTGAAAACAAAAAAACATTCACGAGGTGTTGGAAATGCCGACCACTGGGCACGTGATGTATCCAACGATACTCACATCACTTGACTGGCCCGACAAAATATATATCTTATAATTTTTTTTGAATTATTTATATTCGTATTGTTCTGCCAGAAAAGTAATGATAAATAAATCTGTAGAACCGCCATAAGAACGTTGTCTCTGGATAATTATTCTCTCCAAAAAAGAATAATAATAATAAAATATATAGTTCCAGTGACCATATGAGGTACTGGCAGGTATGAGGTTAAGGTCATCTACATTACTGACATGTTCTACAGAATGAGCAAAATCTTTGAATTGACGTATCAAGTAACAAGACCACTAGTTTTAATGTTTCTATGAAGTTTTACCTGTACAAAATGTGACTTAAAACTAACTCTCTCATTTTTACTTTTTTGGAAGTGTGTTAGACGGTCAGAGAAGTTGCCTATTTTTATGTACGGTATGTGACCATTTTGACTTCTAGTTTATGAAGAAGGTGACTGTTTTGGTGGATCTGAACTCTAAACCAAAGTTTCCACCCTCCTGCAGCTATTGGGCTAAGGAATACTTGGAACCTCTACCGTTAAAACCTACGAATCCACTGCAGTTCTGTGATATTCCACGCCGTCACGTTGCGTACTCAGACTCAGAAATCAAGAGTCAATCACTTGACCTCCTCACTTCGGCCCTGAGCTTTGATTCAATGAGAAATTCCATTCGTTTAATCCATTCGTCTCTTTTATTTGACTGGCAGATTCGTGGTTATTCGTCTCACACCAAGTGTCTTGTACATTGGTGGTGCGGTTCGGCAGGATCAGCTAGGCCGGTGGTCCCACGTGGTTGGTTACATAAGAATGGACACGTATGGCGATGGAAATCGGATGGAGCCGTCATCGGATTCAAGACAGGCTCTATAACCACTTAGAACAATAGCTGATTATTCCACCACCAATGATGGAAAGCTAGAACTCAACCGGTAGTGTAGGTAAACACTGGAGAGAGATGGTTTTAAATGCTGGAGAGATAAATGGCGTCCATTTAGTTAAAGTGTTACAGAGTTAAATGGGGTTCTCTTGTGTAAATAAATACTGGAGAGATGGATGGTGTCCTTCAGTAATAGATTTTAAATGCTGGAGAGATAAATGGCATCCTCTTGTGTAGATAAATACTGGAGAGATAGATGGTGTCCTTTAGTAATGGATTTTAAATGCTGGAGAGATAAATGGCGCTGGAAGGTGGTGTCCTTTAGTAATGGATTTTAAATGCTGAAGAGATAAATGGCATCCTCTTGTGTAGATAAATACTGGAGAGATAGATGGTGTCCTTTAGTAATGGATTTTAAATGCTGGAGAGATAAATGGCGTCCTCTTGTGTAGATAAATACTGGAGAGATAGATGGTGTCCTTTAGTAATGGATTTTAAATGCTGGAGAGATAAACGGCGTCCTCTTGTGTAGATAAATACTGGAGAGATAGATGGTGTCCTTTAGTAATGGATTTTAAATGCTTGAGAGATAAACGGCATCTTTAGTAAATGTAGATATCCTCTTGTGTAGGTATATGGAGATAGATAGTGTCCTTTAGTAATGGATTTTAAATGCTGGAGAGATAAACGGCGTCCTCTTGTGTAGGTAAATACTGGAGAGATAGATGGTGTCCTTTAGTAATGGATTTTAAATGCTGGAGAGATAAACGGCGTCCTCTTGTGTAGATAAATACTGGAGAGATAGATGGTGTCCTTTAGTAATGGATTTTAAATGCTGGAGAGATAAACGGCGTCCTCTTGTGTAGATAAATACTGGAGAGATAGATGGTGTCCTTTAGTAATGGATTTTAAATGCTGGAGAGATAAACGGCGTCCTCTTGTGTAGATAAATACTGGAGAGATAGATGGTGTCCTTTAGTAATGGATTTAAATGCTGGAGAGATAAACGGTGAACTGGAGATATGGTGTGGTGTGTTAAGATATGTTGGAGTAATGGAATAGATTAGATGCGAAGAGATAAACGGCGTCCTCTTGTGTAGGTAAATACTGGAGAGATAGATGGTGTCCTTTAGTAATGGATTTTAAATGCTGGAGAGATAAACGGCGTCCTCTTGTGTAGATAAATACTGGAGAGATAGATGGTGTCCTTTAGTAATGGATTTTAAATGCTGGAGAGATAAACGGCGTCCTCTTGTGTAGATAAATACTGGAGAGATAGATGGTGTCCTTTAGTAATGGATTTTAAATGCTGGAGAGATAAACGGCGTCCTCTTGTGTAGGTAAATACTGGAGAGATAGTTGGTGTCCTTTAGTAATGGGATTTTAAATGCTGGAGAGATAAACGGCGTCCTCTTGTGTAGGTAAATACTGGAGAAATAGTTGGTGTCCTTTGGTAATGGATTTTAAATGCTGGAGAGATAAACGGCGTCCTCTTGTGTAGGTAAATATAGATGGTGTCCTTTAGTAATGGATTTTAAATGCTGGAGAGATAAACGGCGTCCTCTTGTGTAGATAAATACTGGAGAGATAGATGGTGTCCTTTAGTAATGGATTTTAAATGCTGGAGAGATAAACGGCGTCCTCTTGTGTAGATAAATACTGGAGAGATAGATGGTGTCCTTTAGTAATGGATTTTAAATGCTGGAGAGATAAACGGCGTCCTCTTGTGTAAATAAATACTGGAGAGATGGATGGTGTCCTTCAGTAATAGATTTTAAATGCTGGAGAGATAAATGGCGTCCTCTTGTGTAGATAAATACTGGAGAGATAGATGGTGTCCTTTAGTAATGGATTTTAAATGCTGGAGAGATAAATGGCGTCCTCTTGTGTAGATAAATACTGGAGAGATAGATGGTGTCCTTTAGTAATGGATTTTAAATGCTGGAGAGATAAATGGCGTCCTTTTTAGGTAATGTGTTGGAGAGTTAAATGGGGTCCTCTTGTGTAGATAAATACTGGAGAGATGGATGGTGTCCTTTAGTAATGGATTTTAAATGCCGGAAAGATAAATGACATCCACTTTAGGTAAAGTGTTAGAGAGCTATATGGGGTCCTCTATAGGTATGTGCTGGAGAGCTAGATAGTATCCTACAGTGTAGGTAAAGTGTTGGATGCTATTATTTATTTCTTAAATGCCTTCGTAACACATCTTGTTAAGGAAGGATGTTCCGGTGAATCATGGACCCTCTCCTGTTGGCAGATTTCTTTAAATCATTAATTGTAATCATACGACTGAAGGTCATAGATTAACTACCAATTCACGTCTCACATATACGCTCTTATTATTTTATTCAATTTTATCGGGGCCTGAGTCGTAAAAAAACTCATACATCCTGGAAATAATATTAGTTATTAGGCCTATTTATGGTTATAAGCTATATTAAAATAACATATAAAATAACATAAAATAATATATATATATATAAATTTATATATTAATATTAGTTATTATTTATAATTATATACCTTATTAGTCTATTGACTGCAGTTGAGTAATTTTTGTAAACAAAAATATTCTATTCTATTCTACAATAACTTTTTTTATTATTCAATTGCATTAGATAGACTAATATAGCATATGATAGAGAAACGAGGACAGATTATATATTTTACGCATATACAAATAACTCGTACGACACTATGAGAATGTACAGAAATATTAACGGTAATAGTTAAACTAACGAATGTTAGTAACGAATGTTAAACTAACATTCGTATGGGAAAATAACATATAAGTAGTACCGCTTGAATAAGGCTTTTACTTGAACGGTAGGTTACTGATAGATGATATTCTATCGAGATTTGTTAAATGAGTGTATACACCTTTTTTAACCATACTTGGCCCACCCACGAAGACCATGGCTCTGTCCAGGATGTTTCAAACCAAGCTAAGAGTGAGATATTGACCTCTGTAACGTGTTGTAAGTGTTGATGTATCTTGATGATTAAAGCCTGCTTGAAATGCCGTTCGTATGGGAACCAAATCCATGATTACACTGAAACAATTTAGGAATTACCAACTCATAAATTCTTTTAATTTATTTTAAGTTGGCTGGCACCACTCTTCAGTCGGCACTGCATGGTGAGCTATGTTGTGCTTTGCGCGGCTCTCAGAGCACAACAAACACCGCACAAATACGAACGTTGCTCAGCATAACAGTCAGCAAACTAAACAAAACCCTGAGCAATTCAGCATTCCGCTTGACTCATAGCACCATTATATCATGCAGTTGTTGGCCAATCGGTTTCTAAATAACCCGGTAATAACTTTTCGATCATTTTTGTGAAATTATGAATTTAAAAATAGTCGGTTTAGAATCAGTCTTAGAATCATCAGATCTGTTATTGGTAGATATTAGTGACATGTACAAAACTAGTAGTCTTGGAAACGCCCGTACGTTGACTAACGTTAATAGCGTATTACAAAATGGTCATTGTATCTATGCATAGAATCATAGTATCTTTAGGACAGGTGCTTTGTAACATTGTATTAACTTATGTGACCTTTTTGTTTTCATGAGTGAAATAAAAAAGAAAGCTATCCGAAAAACAATTCTCATCAGAATATTAGAGTGCCATTAAAATGCCAACAATAACACGGTCTGAACAAAATCAGTACCGTACTTGGTTAATAGTTAATGAGTGAGTGTGTGTGGAGTGCAGTGTGAGGGCGTAAATGCTGGAGAGATAAACGGCGTCCTCTTGTGTAGATAAATACTGGAGAGATAGATGGTGTCCTTTAGTAATGGATTTTAAATGCTGGAGAGATAAATGGCGTCCTTTTTAGGTAATGTGTTGGAGAGTTAAATGGGGTCCTCTTGTGTAGATAAATACTGGAGAGATGGATGGTGTCCTTTAGTAATGGATTTTAAATGCTGGAGAGATAAATGGCGTCCACTTTAGGTAAAGTGTTGGGGAGTTAAATGGGGTCTTCTTGTGTACTGGAGAAATGGATGGTGTCCTTTAGTAATGGATTTTAGATGCTGGAGATATAAACGTCGTCCACTTTAGGTAAAGTGTTGGAGAGTTAAATGGGATCCTCTTGTGTAGATAATAAATACTGGAGAGATAGATGGTGTCCTTTAGTAATGGATTTTAAATGCTTGAGAGATAAACGGCGTCCTCTTTAGGTAAAGTGTTGGAGAGTTAAATGGGGTCCTCTTGTGTAGATAAATACTGGAGAGATGGATGGTGTCCTTTAGTAATGGATTTTAAATGCTGGAGAGATAAATGGCGTCCTTTTTAGGTAAAGTGTTAGAGAGCTATATGGGGTCCTCTATAGGTATATGCTGGGGAGCTAGATAGTATCCTATAGTGTAGGTAAAGTGTTGGATGCGATTATTTATTTCTTAAATGCCTTCGTAACACATCTTGTTAAGGAAGGATGTCCCGGTGAATCATGGACCCTCTCCTGTTGGCAGATTTCTTTAAATCATTAATTGTAATCGTACGACTGAAGGTCATAGATTAACTACCAATTCACGTCTCACATATACGCCCTTATGATTTTATTCAATTTTATCGGGGACTGAGTCGTAAAAAAACTCATACATTCTGAAAATAAAATTAGTTATTAGGCCTATTTATGGTTATAATAGCTATATTAAAATAATATGTATATATTAATATTAGTTAGTATTTATTATTATATACCTTATTAGTATATTGACTGCAATTGAGTAATTTTCGTAAACAAAAATATTCTATTCTATTCTACAATAACTTTTTTTTATTATTCAATTGCATTAGATAGACTAATATGGCATATGATAGAGAAACGAGGACAGATTATATATTTTACGCATATACAAATAACTCGTACGACACTATGAGAATGTACAGAAATATTAACGGTAATAGTTAAACTAACGAATGTTAGTAACGAATGTTAAACTAACATTCGTATGGGAAAATAACATATAAGTAGTACCGCTTGAATAAGGCTTTTACTTGAACGGTAGGTTACTGATAGATGATATTCTATCGAGATTTGTTAAATGAGTGTATACACCTTTTTTAACCATACTTGGCCCACCCACGAAGACCATGGCTCTGTCCAGGATGTTTCAAACCAAGCTAAGAGTGAGATATTGACCTCTGTAACGTGTTGTAAGTAAGTGTTGTTGTATCTTGATGATTAAAGCCTGCTTGAAATGCCGTTCGTATGGGAACCAAATCCATGATAACAGTGAAACAATTTAGGAATTACCAACTCATAAATTCTTTTAATTTATTTTAAGTTGGCTGGCACCACTCTTTAGTCGGCACTGCATGGTGAGCTATGTTGTGCTTTGCGCGGCTCTCAGAGCACAACAAACACCGCACAAATACGAACGTTGCTCAGCATAACAGTCAGCAAACTAAACAAAACCCTGAGCAATTCAGCATTCCGCTTGACTCATAGCACCATTATATCATGCAGTTGTTGGCCAATCGGTTTCTAAATAACCCGGTAATAACTTTTCGATCATTTTTGTGAAATTATGAATTTAAAAATAGTCGGTTTAGAATCAGTCTTAGAATCATCAGATCTGTTATTGGTAGATATTAGTGACATGTACAAAACTAGTAGTCTTGGAAACGCACGTTGACTATACGTTAGCAAAATAGCGTGTTACGGGAAAACGGGGTCATTGTATCTATGTTCATAGGACAGGTGCTTTGTAACATTGTATTAACTTATGTGACCTATTTTGTTTTCATGAGTGAAATAAAAAAGAAAGCTATCCGAAAAACAATTCTCATCAGAATATTAGAGTGCCCATTAAAATGCCAACAATAACATCATAGGTCTGAACAAAATCAGTACCGTACTTGGTTAATAGTTAATGAGTGTAGTGTGTGAGAGTGCAGTGGTGGAGGGGCGGTGTCGCAAGGCCCGCGTTGTAGCACCCGCATCTCCCCCGGTCCTTGCACAAGATCGTTCACTCGTTCGTCGCGACGTCTGCCCACCGTCACGTGACATGATGTCGGACGTCTCTTCGCGTGACTCAAGAGGACTTAACCGCCGAGCGGTGTAACCCTTCAGCGGTGTGAGCACTGACCGGTTTGAGCGCCAGACAATTTGAGCGTCTAGCGGTGCGAACAATGAACGGTGTAACCCTCAGCAATGTGAGCGCCGAGCGGTGTAACCCTCAGCGATGTGAGCGCCGAGCGGTGTAACCCTCAGCAATGTGAGCGCCGAGCGGTGTTACCCTAAGCAATGTGAGCGCCGAGCGGTGTTACCCTCAGCAATGTGAGCGCCGAGTGGTGTGAGCGCCGAGCGGTGTGAGCGCCGAACGGTGTGAGCGCCGAACGGTGTGAGCGCCGAGCGGTTTGAGCGCCGAGCGGTGTGAGCGCCGAGCGGTGTGAGCGCCGAGCGGTGTGAGCGCCGAGCGGTTTGAGCGCCGAGCGGTGTGAGCGCCGAGCGGTGTGAGCGCCGAGCGGTGTGAGCGCCGAGCGGTGTGAGCGCCGAGCGGTGTGAGCGCCGAGCGGTGTGAGCGCCGAGCGGTGTGAGCGCCGAGCGGTGTGAGCGGCGAGCGGTATGAGCTTGGCATAAACATCCGGAACTTTACTCATAAACACGAGATATAATTACTTGTTTTATTTACGATCTAATCATTATTTTTCACTCTGTAATCCATACGCTATTCAACTAATCCTTAATAGATATAAGTTTAGTATAATTTTAATTTACCGTGCCAGTTGAATGTTATAGGCAACAATTTTCACGGTAGTAGTCAATTCCTTCTTAATCAGAATAGGTGTAACAGAAATGAAATAAGAAATACTAGTGTACAGCATGAAATAAATATTAACATTGCTACTAATACGAATTAGATTTTTTAAACATTATTAATCAAAACCTCTATGTATATTAATATTCTAAGGGATAGTACCTATTTAGCTTTGGTAGCTTGTGAGTGAAGGGGCTATTATATCAGTTGTCGAAATGCGAGTATCAGAGGTATATCTGGCTCTTTTGTAGGACAAGCTCGTCTCCTAAAAGTGTTTTTTTTAGAAAGGCTGACTGACAATTTTAGTAGTTTTCTTATTGCTAGTTGAGTTTATGGGTTCTCTCCTCTTCCAATTATATACTACAGACAGTTAATGTTGATAGTAAGCTCTCTAGCTTTAATACTAACCTAGCTTAGCCACTTAGGGTGAAGGAATCACTGGCAGACTCCAAGTGGTGTGATTTACAAATTATTTCTCAACAAAGGGGTAGTATCCACTTGAGTACAAGGTGGTATTCCTGTGTCACTATTGGTATCTCGTATATGCACTGAATTTTAAATGAGGAACATTGTTTTTGAAGAAGTTTAAAAATATGAAATAAAATGTTTTGTAAGTGGCAGCCATTTTCCAAAATGGTGGTCAACTTAATTTATTTTTACCTAACACTCTGCATTTTATGTTAGTTTAGAATAGTAATAGTATAATATTAAGTCTAAACATTCTTGTATCAAGAATTAATAGTTAACTAACTTAGATTACAGGACCTTCATTCTTCAACTCTTCGTTTAGTCAATAGGCGCCTAGTTTCGGGACTCTATGGTACCAAGTTTCGGGACTCTATGGTACCAAGTTTCGGGACTCTATGGTACCAAGTTTCGGGACTCTATGGTACCAAGTTTCGGGACTCTATGGTACCAGGTTTTGGGACTCTATGGTACCATTTTCAAGCCTTTTAAAGTTTCTCGATACTTGTAACGAGTCAATTGGTAACCATAAACCAATAAGACCTAGACCCCAGACGAATTTGTTTTTAAATATCACCAATTACCAATACAACTCAGAAAGCCTTTAAAAACATAGAAAAAACGATTAGGTATATGTAAATAGTTAATAGATTGCATGCCCTTTTATTAGGAACCTCAAAAGAAGAAGAGCATTGTTTGGTTTTCGACCCCACTAAGAGCAATGTTTCTTTCTACGTTTCTTTTTGAGTCGAGTTTTGAAAAGGGGCCTTGTTGTGCTTATCCCTAGAAGGGAATCTGAGAGAATCGAGGAGGATGTCCCGTCTACGGCACCTTTTGTATCAGAGGGTTTCAGAGGGTTATAGGTGGTTAAGTAATCATGTAGTAGCTGCAATTCCCTTTAAGATAGGATTACAGAAAAAATTGACCAGCCCAAATTTTATGGTTGTTTTCGTCACCTAATATTTTGTCACACTGATTATAGTTGGATTGGTATTTCCAGAACCAGGGCAGATGCAGTGATTGAATGCTCGGGTATCGTCTAATAGTCAGTACAGAAAGTGAAATAGTTAAAATGTCGAGGGCAAGGGTGCAATTACCCAGAGTAAGGTCAGCTGGACAAACATTATGGCTTCTGTCTGGCTCTTATCAATGGCTTTATCAAAGCCCGTTCAGAGCTGGAGGTCATCTCAGTGAGCGCATTCTGTCAAACTCTCATTGTGCCCTTCACCTTTACCCGACATCATCTATGTGATTGATCACATGATAGAGATTCCATATAAGCATAGAAGCAGTGAGTTTTGGGAAAAACGTTTGTTTTAACAAATGCATTGCCAACAATTACTTCTGAAATGGATAATACAAAACATATTCTTTATTGCACAGATATTCAGTGAGGTAAAAGAGTAGGATTAGCGGAATCCCAGACTCATTTTTTCCAAGAGGATAACCACTAGGATAGCAAGACACTCAAGTTTGGATTTTTAAGATGTTTATAGTTTCTCCTAATGTTATTGGTACCCTACCTCTTTTAGCGAATTTCCCATAGGGAAGAAGCTATTACCGTAGGTCTCATGGCAAGAGTTAAGCCCGAGACCATGTTATTTTTTCTTCTTTAGGTGCCCAGAGACCAAAAACAATAGTCGTTAAAATTTATATATATATATATACATGTATATACCGGTATATATATATATGTGTGTGTGTGT
Source organism: Nephotettix cincticeps (assembly GCA_023375725.1). Taxonomy (NCBI): domain Eukaryota; kingdom Metazoa; phylum Arthropoda; class Insecta; order Hemiptera; family Cicadellidae; genus Nephotettix; species Nephotettix cincticeps. The sequence continues at coordinate 3,358,311 of CM041784.1, read as the reverse complement.
GTGTGTGTGTCTGTGAACACGATAACTCTCGTAAAAATGGTCCGATCGAGACCAAATTTGGTAGAGACGTGTATTCCTACAAATGCTCGGACGAGTTCGTAAACCAGACATATCGGTCAATGGGAACGGGTAGTTTGGGGGGGTTTTGTACCCCAAAATGGGTTTTTTGAGTTTTTCACATGTAATTTTAAAAAAATTCTAATTTTATATTTCACCATTGGAATCAGCTTAAAAAACTACACAATTAAGTTCCTTAAAGTTTTTCTCTATCTTCAACGGTTACCGAGATATAAAAGAATCTAAACACAGTATGTTGTATTTTGAGGCTCCAATGTTAATCTTATAGAGAATTAGGAAAAATTAATTTTTCACTTATTATCTAATATTTTTGGATGAAACTTGATATTTAGCTTCATGTGGTTGAGATCCATACATTTGTGCTAAAAAATCATAGTATATGTGTTTATCATGGCAGCAAACCTGCATACTCTTTTCCCATGTTAATCATATGGAGATTAGGCAAACTCCTTTATTTATGGACAGATGTTGATGAAAGTTGGTATAAATGTTAAAAATAACATTTTTGATGGTATAAATGGTTACTTTCAGTGTTCCTCACAGCAGCAAACCTACTCACTCTTTCCCATTTTAATCTTATGGAGAATAGGCAAATAATTCTCATGTTTATCGACAGATTTTGACCAAACTTGTCATATATTATTATTATCATATTTTTTTATTTGGAAATTCGCTGAGTACGCAGGTCTGCTGCGACGGGGGTATTTAAGTATTTTTTGTTTTACTAATAAAATATCAAGGGTAGTTTTAACATTTCTGGTCAGAAAAAAAACAAATTTAAATGTGATTATGTTGAAACAATTGGTTTTTGATAGTTTAAAACATCTCTGCTTACAATCTAAAAAAGTATTGGCACATTATACATAAACATAAGCCAAAGTAAACCTCACTTAGATGATATCTCCCAGTCACCATCACATAGGGGTCCAGAGCCCACTGGTCCACGTAAACAATATCAAGTTTGACTTGCGCTCCAAGGCTAGATTTCCACGATGATAAAAGGGGGATAAAAGCCCTAAGCGGGAACGTGAGAAGATACAGCGCGTTCCAAAAGATAATATTGTCTACAGCTATCACACACCCTATATCATATCTGTAGGCCATCACATCTGATAATTGTTCCATTGTTCTTTCATCCCGTCACACTACACTTGTCTAGTTGTAACCTGGCATTCATTCTCGAGATGACATCGGCATAGGTCCCTGCACAATGTCTTTCCAAATTACAATAAAAACATTTTTGCAATTAAATAATGATATATATATATATACGTATAATGTTCACACTAATTTTTTACTCTCAGGTATTTCTATAATTGTTTACATTTATTCTTTTTTTCTTTTCTTGGACTACATTAAGATCATTTAGACTAATGAGTAGGTCACACTCTTTTTAATAAATAGCGTTGTGCCAAACCTTAGATAGTTAAAAAGTGTTGTACGTTCGACCAGGACGTTTCAAAGATGAGAAATGGTGATGATGATCGAGGCTGCGTTGCCAAACTCTGGAATGATCAAATGCCAGATTACAACGAGATTACTATAGCCATGTCTACCTAGACGATTTTTAAGTAACCAGCATCATTCAATTGTTTCGAAGGTGTCAACAGGCTTTTCAAAACAAGTAATCTGGTTAAATTATCCTGATTCAATTACAGTAGTTGGCTCGGTTCCGAGACTATTTCTTCTCCCACCGAAAGTAACTAATAAGGTTAACCGCCATGAACAAAGTAGTATTAAATCATTATACTTTTAATCTTGGACACTGAACTCCCTTTGATAACTGTACTTTATGAAAAGGGGCAATAAAGTCGTTAAATGCGGGATGGGTAATAGTTTATTATATGACCCGCTCCATTTTAGCTTACTTCCTTCAAGAACAATAAATTAAAATATTCACTATAATGCTGTATTATTAAAAAAACTGTACTTAGTACCATTTGAAATGAGATTAAAAATTGTTCGTGAATTACCGGATTATGATTTAAAATTACTTAAGGATTAAATAGTTAATAAACCATTAAATACTTATCGGAACAGCTCCATGTTACCTGTTTTTAAATTTGTAAGTTTATTTTTCTATTTTTTCAGTTTTCTAAGAAAAGTATTGGTTTTAAATTAATTGGATTATAACGTAAAGCACACGGCAAACATGACATCATTTTAAGAACGTAATGACATTACACCTTTAAAGGAAGTGGCGAGATTGGAGTTTGGACGGTGGAAAATAGATGATCAAGTTATTGGATGATTATTAGATCTGCAGGGAATTTGGGTCAGGATTATGGAGCCAGGGTAAGGGCGGGACGGTGGGCCGAGGTCGTCGTCATTACGGTAGTTACTGGTGCACGCCGTTGCGGCTAAGGAACAGTAGAGCGCCCAGGGTGATCCCTGCAGCATCCCATAAACCTCTGATGTTAGCTCATAACCATCGATCATTAATATTACGTATATGTTCAACCACTAATATCTGAATTTATAAGTGGTAGGAGAATGTTAACTTTATCTGATCAACTGATAGAAGATAATCCTACTTTTAGAAGACATCGAAATATACTAAAATTATATATCAAATCAAAATCCAAGTGTGAAACAAGTACACTGTCGAAAAAAACAAAGAAAAGAATAATTATAAAAATAATAGAAATAAACCCTCGCTCCGTAGTTCTCATTGCGCTGTACGCCGGGCCCAGGCCAATACATCCCAGCCCCGTAGTCTCACGCCGATGGAAGAGTAAAATATAAGTTTTGTACAAAATCATGTTTGAAAAGTAAGTAAAGAGATTTCAGTTATACTGAAGTTTAAGCTACATTATAGCTTTTCCTGGATAAAATACATATATCCCGTTCTAATAGAACCCGTTTCCAAAGACGTAAGAGCGGAAACTGCAGTGGACCTCCGCAATCTGAGCATCCTTCCTCGACACCACGTCCGCCGACCGGTCAATCACCTCACTGTAATCCTTCAGTTGTAGTTTGCAGGGAGCTAACCCGCATATTATGTCAGGGTCTGTGCACACCAGCCTACTCCAATGTCTTAATGAACTGCTTCAGTACCATAATACCGCCTGCCTCAGAAACCGGCATCAAGTGAGCTCCAGCTGTGAGATGAAAACATCGGGGAATTTAAACTCTTTTTCAAGGGCACCACAGAACCTTCTCTTCCTGACTCCAACATTCTAAATGATTTGGGAGTTGATTTCTTCTTCATCTCAGCTAACAGAATTGCCGTCACAAAGTTAAAAGTCTGATCTATCGCTATCTTAGTTTTTTTACTCTCGTAAGAGCAATGTTAAAACTGCGATGTTGTGTAGTTCCAATTATAACATACAGTATAATAATCTTGAGTAATATTTACCCAAATAAATAACATTATTGTTATATTTCTATGAATAAGCTTTGATATAATATTCAAAATGACTAATTATGGATGGTGATAATTTTTATGAATATTGTACTTAAAATTCCTATAGTAGCAGATGAGTAGTTGACTCAGTTGATAGCGTAACGGATTCCAAGACTAAGGCTGCGATCTCCCAACGAACGGATATTTAGTATATTTAGAAGAGAAAATTATCGGTTAAGGGGATGCCAGTTTCTAAAAAAATCTCATGTGTCGTCTAAACATTATTCTATTCGGAACTCCAGGGTAACGATGTTTATGAAAATTGCATTGTAAACTATTGAAAAGATTTTATGATGCATATAGAAAAAATATCCTTTAAAATATTAAAAATAATTGTGGGTGTAATATACTAACTATATAGGAATTATTATCATAAAACATATACAAAGAATAGGTCAAGATCGAAAGACCAAAACTGAGATAGACATAAAGTATACTCGTATTGTATATAAACACGTCAAATTTAAGTACATTAATAACACAGACAAAATATAAAGGGAAATAATAATAAATTGTAGATAAATTAGAGACAACCATTAAATAGGTGAGGAAAAATAATAGGTATAAGGATAAATAATAAGTTTCAACCCAAAAGACGTGTTTGTGTCCTGTTCTTTTCTTATTGTGATCACAATTAGGTTACATTATCTTGCAAAGAAAAATAGCAAGAAAGAAAGCATGCCATTACCCCAGTATACCATTGTCCCAGTATATACCATTGCCCCAGTATACCATTGTCCCAGTTTACTATTGCCCCAGTATACCATTATCCCAGTATGTCATTGCCCCAGTATACCAGTATTACCAATACATGATTTTTCCATGCAATAAAGCGGTTTCTTTCTTTAAATATAAAAACTATATAAACAAAGTTGGTGTTAAAGTTACAATATAAAAAATGATAAAATATATGCAGTGGTATTTTTTCAAATAATGGGCTTCATTTCCTTACACAATATTGTGTAAATAGTGTTTAGGACTGGATAATTCTATTTTGTATGATTTTAAGTGAGCACTTCTTAAGAACCTCGATATATCGTTTTCTGAAGACATTTTCCCATAATGATGCGTTAGTTACAGTTACATTACCAAACAAAGCCGAGAGCAAAGCCCGTCCAAATGAGCAGTACTTCAGTTCTAAAGCTTGGCGTTACTTTCAGACAAAACTTAAACAGCATTTAGACAGATGGAAACACTTGCTGTCAAAAATTATCTGCAGACTTACATTTACAGTTTACAATGTTCCACAAAAATATAGAAGCTATTTTTGAATTTGCGAATTCATTATAGAATCAGAAAACCTCATTCTTTTAATTCCCGAAATTATTTTTGGTTTTATATTTATTCAATCAATTATATGGTTTAAAACACAATAATTTGTTTAACATAATACAAGTAGGCTATTAATTATATTTAGCGTAATTTGGATATCTTTATGTGTATAACCAGTTTTTGTCATATAAAGCGAATTGTGGATGGATTTTGATAATTTTGTGAAAAGCAATTAAAGCCACAATAAAGTCAAGGATGTTTAAATTGTTAAATAAATTATTAGGTAAAAAATGATTTTAAGTGCTCATTGAGAGAAATTAATTTTTTACTTTGTCATTATAGAACAACATAATTATTTCTTAATCACCAGTTATAATAATATGGTATTTATCTTATATTTATAATTACAATAACTATATATAATATAATTACAAAAATTAAATATTTTATTAATTTTAAAACAACTATTATTTTAATGTAACACCTAAACTATTTTTATAACTTTCGAGTGAAGTTTTATTATCAACGTCAATTAACATTGGTCTAATAGGATTAAATTCCAATATGGCGGAGCTGATGCCGTCTCTGTCGGATCTGATACTCTTTTAGTTCAGAATATATTTTTTAAATATACTGTCTGGTATCAGAACCACAAACTGAAAGTAACCTGTATTAAATTAGCTGTCAACGTGGTGTGAAAACTCGTTACTTTTCAGGATTCAGAATCTGATTCTTATAACAAGATCAGGCACCACCAGACCAAACAACTGTGCTTGTGTTCCACCATTCCCCTCGCTGTTTTGATTAAGTCTCTGTCAGTTTTTTTCTGGAATGTCCGAGTCACTGATTAAAAAGAATATTAGTTCCTCTGTACTCAGAAAGGTCTGGGTAGCTATTCAAATAAAATATTGTTATCCCACAACGCTGGGATAAAACAATATGTCTCAGACATTTTTATGAATGATTAAAGTGAATAAGCCATTGTAACTGATCATTGTATTGCTGTCCATTTAGAGTCTTATCTCCTTGTCTAATTTATATTTTCGCACTTAAGTAAAATATTTTGAAAATCTCCGATTGACAGATTTTATGGTTGAAAGGGCAAAGTAAAAGATGCTGCTACCCTCTAGGGAATCGCTGAACTCTGAAACTACAACGGCAACTGACAGTGGCGCGGCCTGGTGGTAGGCGAGAGCGGAAGTCGTGGGTTCGGTGGCGGGAGCCAACCGCGTGATGCACCGACACGAGGGCCGCGTCACTTCCATCATGGACTGGGACGGTCGCGTGTCCTGTAATCCATCTCCTCGGAGGTCACGAACAGTGGATAGTTCGAGCTAAGCGTACTATAGTGTTTTATGGTATGTAAGCATATAAACTATGACTTGTGGATGTGATATTTTCGTTGCGGATTAACGCCCGCACTATTGAATACTAAGTTCATCCGCAAAGGCCATCCTCATTGTTAGACCCGTTCGTAAATCAAAACAAAAATTGTGGTTTGAACCCAACGTTTAACGTTTGGTCCTTTAGGTGTCATTGGCATTTGGATCTGCAATCATAAACCAGACTACAAGATCGCACCTCAGTCATCTTAAATTCATTGAGAAATTAATGATAATTCATTCTCGGCTTAAAATACCTGTCTGGGTCGCCATTTCAGAAGATCATTTTTAATTGAAAAAGTAGTTTAATTGAAAGTATTTCAATATTTATAAGGTTGAAAAAATTGAACTTAACTTTACCTTATTTAACTCAAATTCCGGTTATTTCCGGGAAATTAGATGACAAAATTTATTTATCTTTACGTACAGCTCAGGATATTCCAAATGTGTAAGTTACTAAAATCTTCAAAACTAGTGCAAAAATAATTAAAATATTAGTTTTTTGGTGCAATAAGTTTTAAGATTTTCATGTTCGACCTTGTTGACACCATTAGACGCAAGGGCAATGTTATCTGGACCATTACTGGTTCACAGCATGATTCAACGTTAATCACAGTTTCACCATCGAGCCATATCTGTAGAACATATCTCCACTCTTGTACTCCCACTAAATCACCGCATAACTCGCGTCAGCACAGCAAAACAAACCGATTTAAAGTCTAGTCAAAATAATTCCCCGTCGCAGTTGGATTTAGGTCTCAGCGAATTTTTATACATTCAGTAATAGCTCAACCAGGCATTTTGATGTCTCATAATCATTCGAGGCTTATTTAAAAAAATCACTTAAGTGTGAAAATTCCATGATGTTTTTAAAATGCTAGACCTTAAATATGAAGCACCACTTGATGGGGATTACATTTAAAAGTGTTGAGTTGCCCAAATATGTCCAGTTTTGGGGGCATATGCATAATAGTTATACACGCTAAAAATATGTTTACATACTTTGCAGGTAATGGGCAATAGGTAATTATAGGTTAACAAGCGATAGGAACAATACGTTAGTAGGTAATAGTGAGGTTGGCTTAAGTAATATTAGGTCAACTTAACTAGTGTCACTAAACAGTATATTAAACGTATCGCATCTAGTATCTAATATCAGTACAGTATCTCAATAAACGTTTGAGAATCTAAATGCAAAATTTTATGTTTTGAGCTGATTCTAATGGTGCTAAGAAGTCCCAAATTTTTACTAAACAAATTGGTCATTCATTTGTAAAAATCAATGAATTCCAATTCATGGGTATAACCCCCCCTCGAATCGAGAGATGATCTTGTTTTCGAACTCAAACCCACATATTATTCCTTAAACTTAAAAAAATTAATTAATTTGTTCATTCCAATCCACGAAATATTTGACTTTCTAAGAATTAAACATACAACTTTCTGTATTATTGCACAAACGAACTGCCAAAATGGTCTCATTTCAAAAAAGGGCCAATTTGATAGTAAATAACGTTCACTAGATAAACAACCCCTACAGATACTATTAAAAGTATTTGAAAGTATGTTGTATGTGTATGTTTTTTGCGTATCATACATCAAAAACATACTCAGTTTTAATTGCTATACCTATTTTTTTATTTAATATAGTCAAGATTATTTAGATGAATTGATTTCCCTGATAAAATTTTACTTTTACGCTTAATACATTTTAATTAATTAAAATAAGATTTGGTTACTCTTTTAATTTATAAAATAACGCCCTAATGAGGAAACACATTTAAATAAAAAATAATTTACGATTCATCCCTTACTTTGCTTGAAATGCCACAACTATATATTTTTATTTAATTAATTTTTAAGTTTGTACATCCGATATTTCTGTTTTATTGACTATAGGAAAAAATACTTGTTAAATGTTCACATTTCACTACTGGTTAAGATCTTACACCTCAAATGATTTATTAAGATAGTATTTATTCTGAAACTTCAATTTGTCAGTTTTAAATTCAAAATATCAGGTACAACGGAATAACACAATTAATGTGAGCCTGTATTTGTAAAATGAGTCAACAAATATAATAGATTTAATTTTTAAAGTAGGACAATGTATAAGAAAAAATAAACAATAAACAAAGAACTCAATCCAAAACATCACGGGTGAACACATCCTGTCAATAACATTCTTTGTGTAGGAAAGTTAATGAAAACCCAGATTGACAAACAAAGCAGACCATTTGTAGGTGTCAAATTGTTTTTTTTTATTTGAAGCTTGAAAATTTTGTAATTCATCATTCCTATGAATATAAATTGCAAGATACTCGTACTTGTCTATAATTAATTTACTATAATTTAAATAAATTATTCAAGTTTTATCATTTTCAAATTTCTTTAACGTTTTCCTTTGTCCACTGGTTTACAACCTGTTTTTTACCTGATTAAAATCTAATATAATTGGTGAAAAGAGATAAAGAGTCAATTTTACTGTTTATGGTGTTTCAGTAAACGCAAAATATGTAACTAAACTATTTTCTTTTGTTAAGCGAGGGAAAGTTTAAGGTAATTATTTAATTGCCTAGTAAAAGACTTTTGTGGAGACCCTGTTATTTGGCACGAAAGTTTCTCCTGTGGTCGTTATGAAAAAATCTATGTTTACCACTAAATATTAGTACATTGGCATATTGGTTTATTGTTTTTTCATATTATATTAACTACGCTAATGGAGTGCACATATTAGTATTACTTTCAATATGTCTGTCAGTTATTTAAACGACTTCAGAATTTGTCTGATAATATTAAAAAATTGAGCATTTTGAAAATATATATATATATAAATAATATAAATAAAGGAACCAAAACCAGAGAATTTAATTTCATAACAACAGAAATAAGTTTAGAACAATGTCCAGGAAAATTCGTGTTTTACTATATTAAGTTTTCAAAAAATTTAACATTCTTTAGAATAAAATGTAAAAATACAAACAAAACAGCTGTTTATAAACCGTTTACTTTATTGAAGACTTGCAATATATTATGCATTAAATTTATTTTATGAATATAAATGCAAAATTATCATTTCTAAAAAATTTAAATTTTAAATAAATTATATTCAAGTTTTTCAAAATCTTCAGTGTTTTATAGAAAACGTATTCGTTTTTTAACCATGTACAAAACCAATTAATTGGTGTAATAAACTTTTTGCTTTTCAATATTTTCAGTTATAACAAAATCATTGTAAACAGGAATAATAAGGTATTATAATTAAACAGTAAATTCTTTGGCTAAAAAAGTTTAAATGGCATCGCTAATTGACTATTGCCGATGAGGTCGAAGACTATGCCGCTTTTCCATCGATATTTTTGTTCAGACTATATTATTATGGTGTATATGTTTTATTTATTATATGTTCTTTGGGAGTAAACATTTGTTTTTAATTTTGTTATTTATTGTATAATATGTTTATTCGACAGAAATCTAATATTAAAAAATTGTAATTAATTGAATGGTGGGAAATTTATGTCTAGTGAAAATATGTAAATTAAGAGAACCAATAACCCATGAGATTTAATTGATCTGGATTACAAAAGATTAACTGGCTCATTTGACAGGAAACTTTTACTTTCATCTTCCAGGATGCTGTCTTTTGAAGGAAATGTGAATACTTACTTACACCTAGGTAGTGTTAGTTTAGGGTTTGAATTACGAAATAAGTTTACATTATAGTCTGTATACACGATCTTGGCCAATGGATCCTTGGCTAACTGTGGGGCGGCCGGGGCCGTCCATAAATCTCCTCCTCCCTGGCTCAGTTTTGTCTGTAATGAGACACATTTTGGTCATATCACTACAATAATAAACTTTTTAACCGACTCGGAATCTTATTTTTTCATGACATATCCGGAAAGTTCAAATGAAAATGATATAAAACACGATACTGGCCTCTAAAATATTTAACCACAAATTATACATATAACAGTATACACATATTTCAGTATAAACGGTATATATAATATAGCAAACACTTTCGTGTTTGATATCATTTACCTTATTTTCATTTGAATTTTCCGGAAATGTCATGAAACAATTAAAATTCCTAGTCGTATAAAAGTTTTATCTATGTTGTGGTATCATTGCACACAGCTGCACGAGGGAGGGGAACATTTATGGCCAACCCGGCCGCACCGGAGGTAGTCGAAGGTCCATCGGCCAAATTAGTATAAGCAGACTATAAGGAATGAATTCCTCATAGTCGAATAACAACAAACTGTTAAGCCAAAGATATCGTGCTTCAATGTTTTTTTGCGTATCATAATCAATAAGATACCCAGTTTTAATTGCTATAACACATTTCTTCTAATTTAATATAGTCAGGATTATTTAGATGAATGCATTTCCCTGGAAAATTTTACCTTTTTAAAAGAGCAAACCGAAGACTTAATTAGAATTAAAGACTACATTAAATTGTAGACATTGCCGTAAGCAGTACAATATGCGCAAATATATTTTCAAAGCCCACACAAAATCTTTTCAAACTCAGTAACATTTTAAGTGAATTTCGCTGAGAGTTGGCGTTTTAAAACTTCAATACACTTTTTAAATGCAAGATTAACTCTGAACCACCATTTTAGAGTGAATGTGTTCTTCGAGCTGTCTAAGTAATTGAACGAACTTTACAATTATTTATTAAATGAAAAAGTATTTTTGAAATAGATTTTGGATATACCTCCTCTATATAATAAAATATTAGAATGACGTTTTATGTGACATTTAATAAGTTTTAAAATTACAAAAAAATATATATATATATCAACCGTATAACATATTTATGAAACTAATATGGGTATTTGGGATATATTACAAGTTTTTATTTTAGAACCATGTGTAATATAGAAACTAACTCGCCTCCTATTTTACTATGCTAACCTCTCATATAAAACTAAAAAAAACTATCACAAATACACTCAATTGGTAAACTCCAAAACTTTGGTATATTTAAATACTAAGCATAAAACAATGGTTTCAGTAACGACAAGACAAAACACGCGACAGTGTTCGCGTACAAAAGAGTGTAACACGATATTAGAGTTTGACTAATTAATTAAGGGGTTTAAACTTAGTGTCCAATCCGCGTGCAGGTTCGAAGTTTTTACTACAGACCCTGAAAACGTGGGACGCTCACTTTTTGTAATATGAAACGTCGGTTGTTACTAGAATTGTTGGTTTATTGCATAGACACAAAATATATAAACAAAATTCACACATTTTTATAGTTTTTGTTCTTATCCTATATTTTTTAAATGGCAACCTACAACGGTAGCTATTTCAAGCCAAGTTATGAATGAGAGAGAATGAGTGTAAGATGATTGAGGTGCGATCTTGTAGTCTCGGTACTGCCTGACAGCACTGTTGATTAATACCCCAATGGTCAATTATATCTAAAAATTCTAGTTAAACCTGGAATCCGAACTTTCAGTTCTGGCTCTGAATAGGAAGTGGTCTAATTATAAGGATGGTCTTCGTAAACGAAGTATTCAATAGTGCGGACGTTAACTTACATCAGTGAATCGCATCACCGGCCTATAACTACCCAAAGTCCACCGTCACAATATGACGAATTAATCATCTTTAATGTTAGTACTAGAACGTAATATCATCATATCTACTCCTATTTAAGTGCTCACTAAGCTATTGGGTCGGTATCTAATAAGTAGTAGTAAAACCCAAACTTTTTCATTCCTGCCTCTTTCCTCAGGATCATTGACAGCTACTGCGTCTGTTTTGTAAGAGGAAAGTGCGCGGAGCAATGAGAACGCGTTACGCAAACAGGCGATGCCGCATTGTGTGCGTGGTTTCACTTTTCGTACCTGGACGATTTCGGGCTAGTTCGCAACGGCCTCAAAAATTGTTTGAATCGTTACCATGAGAATTCAGGTAATATAGGGCGTAGATCTAGGAGAAATGTTTGCTAAAATGTTCCGGCATGATTATTTTCTATTCCAATAACGTGTACCTCGTTTTACCTTCGTCGTAGGTTGTAATTAGATCATAAGATGAATCGCCTGTAGGAAAATTAAATCGCACTAACAGTAGTAGCACGGTTTCCGACGAAGACTACCTTTCTCAGACGGACAGCCGAGGGCTTCATGTTGCACTGCTGCATTGTCATCGTAGGGAACTTTATAGTTATGCCCAAAATTAAACCTTTGTTTTAGTGTGTGACACTATATATCCCGAACTATAATACATCAAGTTCAGTTTAATCCTTTCTTCAGCGACCGTACCCAGATATCATAGGAAACCATGTATGGTATTACTTACAGTTTATTTATATATTCAAATAGTTGTACTAGCAGTAAACTGATTATATTTTAAATGGTTTGAACACCTTATTGTCAAGTAATCCTTAGTACTGTGTTTTTTCTCTCACAGCTGCATTTTCAGCCTGCAGGGGTCTTCATCAGGTTTTCTACAGGGCGTCAGAGCGCCCAACGGAATTGGTCGGAATTTTACAAATAATTGACTAGCTCCTTGTACGCATCGCACGTTAATGCCGGTACCGGTAGAAATGTTATTAACTTTGTGTAGTTCTAAGTTTGTGTTCTCACAGTTTCATGTAAAATGACGAAGCGCGTTGTAGGATCTTGACGCCCTATAGTTTACACCTAATGAACATTCCCTTCGGGCTGAAAGTGCAGTTGTGAGAGAAAATACCACAGCATTAAGCATATCGTTGATAGTAAGTTATTTAAACCATTTATAGTACCTATAACTGTTTATTTTGGAAGGCCAATATCAGGAAACTGATTAACGAAAGTGACTCATTATGATTAGACTACTAGTAGACGTTTGAGTCCTTTGTCTGACAATTGGTTCCATTGTGATGACAATCACAACCATTCCACCACACACAGCGGCAGCGGTATAGTGTGGTGGCTGAGTAGTCAGAGTGAACGTACTATATACTTCCGTTCTTGACAATTGGTTCCATTGTGATGACAATCACAACCATTCCACCACACACAGCGGCAGCGGTATAGTGTGGTGGCTGAGTGGTCAGAGTGAACGCACTAAAGGCTATACTTTCGTTGTTAACGATTGGCTCCATTGTGATGACATTCGCAACCATTCCACCTCACATACCGGAAGCGATTTAGTAGACTGAATAAGCGATCAGAGTGAACGAGCTATATCTAGGTCTCCGTAGTATTACAAGTGGCTTACATTTTTCCATTGTTATAGAAGTCTTTAGGCATTTATAAGGAAACCTGTATGAACAGTTAATGTGTACATTTTTCTATTCTTATATAAATCTTTTGGCATCCATGAGGAAACGTGTGTGAACAGTAATTACGTTTCTATTCTAGTAGAAATCTTAAGCCACTCGTGGGAAAACGTGCATGAACATTTATGTTTACGTTTCGATATGATTTCCGAACTATTGGATTATTTCCACGCTAGTATTCCATCGACGAAGCATGCTTGACCCTGGCTATCAGTGGGCACCAATATTATGATAAGAGGTCAATGGGGAATACGCCTCTGTTCTGTAGTGCCGCGTGCAGACCAAAGTCTACGATTCTTGCGCAATGCTAGCGACCCGCCTGGACAGTTATACAGCTGACAGCTGACTACACCAGTGGTAGGGGGTAATGTGCTCGCAGCTCGGCATCTCATTATGGTCAAAACCAAACGAAACTCATTCCGACCGACTTAACCGAATCATAAGGTATGTAGAACGATCTTTACATAAAATTATTCAACTATTCTGCAAACTAGCCTATCATAGATTCCTTGCACTTCATTATAGCTTTGGTTATTAATTATTCAAATATCTATTGTTGGACTTACTAACTGTCCGACGAATCTGTTTTAACTACACAATGTTTCCGTAGGTATTGTAGCTCGTCCCGGTTTTAAGGGATTTCCAAGGTTTAAAAAATAACAGAAATTATTTATAATATGGAGTTACTTTATTATAAATGTAAATTTTTAGGTAATCACTTGTAACGGGCCGGGGGAGTTTCAATAGATAGTGAAGCTTGTCTCGGTTTTAAGGGATTTCCTAGGATTAAAAAAATAACAGAAATTATTTACTATATGGAGTTATTTTGTTAGTAAATGTAAATTTGTAGGTAATCACTTTAAACGGGTCGGGGAAGTTTCACGTCCTCCAGAAACGTTGTGCAGTTACAAACACAGACGCATTGTATAGTCCCAAAAAATAATATTAGAATAGCTTATCATGCAACCGTATTGTTCAAACAAAGAACATCGTGTGTTTCGTATTTCAATGTGTTCAACAGATGTTCAATGGACCAGGTAAAGTGGTAAAATAATTTCTAAATCCCTATGTACGAATATGATTTACTAATCTGTATATTTTTCAATTCAAAAGTCGAAATGAATATATTTCAGTCATAGAACTAGGGGTTTCAGCTTTCCCAATGCTTGAAATATAACATATTATATATTACTATTGTATTGACCTTTATTGTAAAGGACCATAGTAATAAACATTAAAAAACATAACATAACTTGACCAGTAAAAGTTAGTTCAAAATTATTTCCTCTCTAATTCAATGAGTTGTTGCAAATAATATTTTAATGCCTGTTCGTTAGCTTTTATGTTAACACCGTTAACTGAATTCAACAAAGATATTATTGTGTGTAGGATTTTGAATGTAATTATTTATTTTATTACTTGAAACATATTCCCATCATGACAATTTTTTCACACACGGTACTACTATTTATGCTTTAACATTGGAAAGAAGTGACTGTGATTTTTTGCACTGGCTCCACTACGTCAACTTTACAGATACTAAATACCGTTAGAAAACGGTGTTTTTTAAATTTAAAAAATACCGTTTTCTAAAACGTAACGATGCCTAAATTTTGCTTCATAAAACACTCGGATTTTATTAGAAAATATATAAATACCGTGCTCATTGAAATCTGTAAAATAAATTGTAGATAACAGGTTGTATCGCTTACAAATAAATTTTAACACCTAAAAACCAAACTAAAACACCCATAAAACTAACAAGGCTGTATAACTAGGTATGCGTGAAACTATTAAGCTATTTTTAATCGCTGTAAATAGTGTGCAATAATGTCTACAAAAAATATGTTTCGTGTAATAATACGTCCTACGTTTTAGCGAATTTCCCATAGGGAAGAAGCTATTACCGTAGGTCTCGTGGTAAGACTTAAGCCCGGGACCATGTTATTTTTTCTTCTTTAGGTGCCTAGAGACCAAAAACAATAGTCGTTAAAATTTATATATATGTGTGTGTCTGTGAACACGATAACTCTCGTAAAACTGGTCCGATCGAGACCAAATTTGGTAGAGACGTGTATTCCTACAAATGCTCGGATGAGTTCGTAAACCAGACATATCGGTCAATGGGAACGGGTAGTTTGGGGGGGTTTTGTACCCCAAAATGGGGTTTTTTGCGTTTTTCATATGTAGTTTAAAAGATTTTTAGATTTAATCTTTCATCATTAAAATCAGCTTAAAAAACTACACAATTAAGTTCCTTAAAGTTTTTCTCTATCTCCAATGGTTACTGAGATATAAACAAATCTAAACACAGTACGTTGTATTTTGAGGCTCCAATTTTAATCTTATGGAGGATAAGGAAAAATTAATATTTCACTTATTAACCAATATTTTTGGATACAAATTTATATTTAGCTTTATGTGGTTAAGGTTCATCCATTTATGCTTAAAAATCATAGTTTATGTGTTTATCATGGCAGCAAACCTGCATACCCTTTTCCCATGTTAATCATATGGAGAATAGGCAAACTCCTTTATTTATGGACAGATGTTGATGAAAGTTGGTATAAATGTTAAAAATAAATGTTTTTGAAGGTATACATGTCTACTCTCAGTGTTCCTCACAGCAGCAAACCTGCACACTCTTTCCCATGTTAATCTTATGGAGAATAGGCAAATAATTCTCATGTTCATCGACAGATTTTGACCACTTGACTTGTCGTATATTATTATTATTATATTATTGATTTGGAAATTCGCTGAGTACGCAGGTCTGCTGCGACGGGGGTATTATAATTTAATATGATAGTTGTTAAAACGTTCTTAGAATTCCTTCAAAGATTGAACGATTTTTAAAAGACAACAATTAACCGAGTTCAGTTTCCATTGTTTAGTTGAAAAAATAGTCTATTCGTATAAATAGTCTATTGATAAAACTACTTTATGTAACTTTTACTTTTATGTAACGAACTTATTTAAAAATTCTGCAGAATCCACTTAATTATCAAAACATTCTCCCTTTGAAAGACCTTATATTCTAAACAACTCTGAAGAAACCCCTCGAGGTTTCTTTCAAAACGTATACAGAGAATAATTAACTAAAATCCTGATTGTTATCTTGAATTCTGAAAATTCCCTAAGTCATCTTCATACTATTAACTTTTCCAAGGCCTTATCAAGTTTTTTCTTTTATCCATTTAATTGAACAGTTTCCAATATATCTTTGTATGCCACGGGCATTTCACTCCAAGGCTGACTTGATTCTTGCGAAGGGCCGCCAGCAGACGGATAAGATACTTGATATTTCTACTGATATGTCATTTACAAAAGATAATCTTCTAAATAAATTCTAAAAACCTATTATTGCGAAAACATTATTAGATTCTCTCTAATTAAAACCATTTAATGGATTATTTTTTATCATATAAATTGTCTAAGTACGTTGTTATCTTGAAACTGGTTGTGAGCATTCAATATTTTTACTCAGAATGTTGTTAAAACGAAACTGATGTGAACCGTGCTCCCACCAATTTTATTTTTTGAAAAAAAAAATGGCCCATGAATAGATAAAACGTGCTGGGGTTTTTTAAGGCAATACTACAAACGGAAGGTACAAACACACATTGACTTCTTCTAACTAATTCTTTGTCCCATAAATAGACATTACAATCGATATCTCACTATTGTTGATAATGGTTTTACGTTGAATTGTTCAGGAGTGTGATAATTGTCTTATTTTTTTCTATTTTTATATGTTCGGTTGTAACCCCGGACATATTTCATTTTTCACTCTCTCTCTTTCTGCCATAAGTAGCATGATTTCATTACATTTTTTTCTGATAGGTAAATTTGTGTGACCTTGATTCCGAAATTTTGAGATTTGAGAAAAAAGGCCAAATTTGGCAATTAGTTCAACACCGTAAAAAATTGCCATTCCTATTTGAACCGATGATATTGTTGTCCCCACTTAAAAAAAGATCTCGTGAATTGAGTGCCCTAATTGTAGAAACATCTCTAGTCAAAATTTTACAACAAAACAGCTTGTTTATTCGTCGCTTGTATATTGGCTTCGAGAGTTGATTATGATTCTTAATACGTGATAAGCATTTTTGTATAGTATATTTTTTAAATAGATTTAAAATCATGGAACAATGTGAACAAACTAATATTGACTTTCACTTGACAGTTACTCCGTTACTCTTCATGGCTGGCTAAGGCGAGTATCAATCGTGTCAGCAATGGATCTAATTCGTGCATTCAATATAACTACAATATAATGACCTCAGGTTATTTATAATCTATAAAAATTTAAGTTATTATTTTGCATATGTTTTACAATATTTTAAATGAATTTAATTTTAGTGGATAAAATACTTATAAAATCGATTTACTAAATTAACAGCCCCTCAAAAAGTTGCTGCCCTAGGCCGTTGTCTACTCGGTCTATTTAAAAAATGGGCCCTGGAGGTTGGAATGCTAAATACACGCAGATGGCCAGCCTGTTGTGAGGCACTGCCTTTCATTGTTATCCAGATCTCACGGAGTTACTCAATAAACCTTCCTCTTTCTTCCTCAGGCACCATTCTGGTAACTGTTTCTCACAAGGCATCAGGCGACGCCTATTTTAAACACCTTACATACGTTCCAGTATACAATTTGCAATAACCTTTTGATGAGTTGATAAGTTTATAATTATTATGCTTTTTATAAAACTCTTCGGATTTCAAAATTATATTACTAAAGTTTATATTTTGATGGAGAGCATTTCTTCTTGTGTCTCTGGTGAACCTCGCGACATGACGTTATTGTTCAGTTTGACAATGACTTGGTTCAACATGGTGTTTTGATGGAGTGTTTTAATGAAACCGTCGTAACAAGTAACTATATACACCTTTTTGTATTTCTATTATAATGATGATATTCAACAAAATTAAATATATCCTACATTCTATTTAGTCAATTACAAATTTCACTTATACCAGTATATTACCTATATTACTTTTACTATTTTAGTTTAATACATTTTAAATATAATCAGCAATATAGTGATGAATTCCAAAAACCAGCAAGACTATAGGATACTCAGCCGTTTGAAATATTGCTAGAAATTTGCTTAGAATAATTTGAAAACAGGAAGAAATTTAGGAAGGTCAACTACACTATATCTCATTATTCCCGCTTGAAAATGTGGATTTTTCTTGTATTTTTTAGTTTTTTTTGCATAAAAACGTTTCAGACTGTTATAAAAAAATACTTCAGGTCATACTAGATATACGAGACATTAACTTCGATCCCAGTCTAAAATCAGCTGGAGGTTATCGGGGTCGCAGGTTTGAATTTTGAGATGTCACTGAGTTTTCATCAGTACTCTCCACATAAATGTTGGCCCATCCCCAACTTTACTTGATTTATACCTCGATATCGAAATGTTTAGTCCCATTCCACCTCATCACAGGCCTTATTCCGGAATCGTTGCGCACATTACTTATGGCAAGACCTAGTAGCGGTATTATCACATAAATGTATGATGCTGGGTGGACACCTCGGGGAAGTCCTGCGGTCATCATGCTCCCCTCGCCTCCGCCCCCGTCGAGACGAGAGGGACGGAGTGTCCATGACACGCAACTCTATCTCATACATCATCCGCGAGGCCCAGCAGTGGGCCCACACTTTCACATGCAAGGTCCTTGGAGGTGGACCTCGGATCGCTTTTGGAACCCAGAGATATTCCCGTCTATAAATTGAGGCTACAAAATCTTCCAGAGCTGAAAGTTTGAAAATAAAATTAAGTTAGCAACAGAGTAATCTTAATCTTTATTTTACTTAATCGTTAATTGGCCAAATCGTTCTGAAACGTGGACAGATTGCACATCTTTAGCTTTATGGTAATTGTGTGGAGAATATTACCACCCTCGGAATACAGGCTTAGCACACCTGTATTCCGAGGTATCTCTCGATTCCACTCCAAAACCTCCACATATCACTAGACATGTTTCATTTCTCCTGAGATAATATTAAAGCGGTATAAATAACTTCAATTATGTAATTATTGAAGGCGGAATGAAGGAATGGTGGATTAAGTTATTTTCTTAGTCTTTACGAGGAACAGTTTGTCAGCAATAACTCCAGTAAGTATCGGAGGTTCGTGTCCGGAAGTTAGGTAGGAACTAGGAATGATGGTGAGGGAATGACAACTCCGGATGTTCTGTAGTCTCTGTAGTAGGAGTAGGAACTAGTCCCTATCGGTAAGGGATGGAGGAATTCCATCTTTATAAGATATTATAGGACAGTAGTAGGTTCAGGCCTAAACCACAATGACCTCTTTATCAACTAGGGTGAACTCGATTCCACTCAAAAAACAACAAATATCACTAACCTCTCCAAAGGAAATATCGAGACATTCGGAGAAATTTTACAGGAATGTTTAACTTTATTTGTATGTTTTCGTGTGTATGAAGAAGTGGATAAAAGAAGCTCTTTTTTAATTGGAATCTGAACTACTCTGAGGAAGAATTCTGATCAGTAAATGTTGTCATTGTCAGAATAGGAATTCTGACAGGAATATCATTGCGAAGCTGGACAGGCACTGTGACCATAGTTGATCTATTTTACAGCCACCAGAAACAAGGATTCAGAGGATAGGTAAGGCTGGGGATGATAGTTTGAGGCTACCCAGTGTAGGAGGGGGGAGGGGACAACTCCAAGTCCGTCCCCAGGTAACCAGACAACGGAGCACGGAGCAGACACTAATTCATCCTAAAATGTACAAACCAATACTGGGATTCAGACTTCATATGCAAATTTTAAGTTCGTATGTCCTTAAAAAGATTAGGAATTAATTTAATGTCCTTAGGAAAGATTAGGAGCTGTTTACTCTATAAAGCAAAAATAATTATCATTATAGGGTCAAATTAATCTTTTTGTATCCAATTATGACCTCTGAAGTGCAAAAAACAGTCCTAAAGCCATTTAGAATCGATCAGTACTGAAGTCCGGCACGAACGACTTTACTAAGTGGACGAATAGTCCCACCCCTGTGAGATATTCCGAGAGAAGGGAGAAGACAAGAGTCAGGTCATTGAACTGGTCTTGACGATCGATGAACTGGACCGAACATGCGGAGTTGGAGGATTGGAGGACTGGAGGGTCACGGTCCGTTGTGATGACAGGGGCAGAGGCCTAGCAGCCTAGCAGCCTAGCAGGTGACGACGACCCTGGCGCGCTGACTCATCCGGGACCGGTCCTCCCACAAACGCTTCGGACTCAAACATTTAATTCAGATCTGGTCTTCTTAGGATCATTTTTTTGTTATGATTTAGACATGCTAGCCAATCCTTTGAAGATCGATTGCTCATTAAGTGAGATACATTGACGGCCTACGACCTGTCCTTGACTTGCAACGATCGAACCATCTGATTGAGGCTTATGTTCCGAATTGTTATGGAACGACTCAATAGATTTAAAATTTACATTTTTGTTGTTCTTGGAACGGTATACAACTGAAATGCATTACTTGCAAATTGTGTATATGGATGGTTGAATTCAGCCACTCCCCTGGAGCACCGGTTAGTAATAAAACATCCAACAATTAATACCAGCTTCGGGTAGTTGGTTACTGAACTCACCGTAAAATGTTTTCATCCGGTAGCCAACCGCATCGGAAGTTATTTGTTGAAGATTAGCAGGGTTACTAATAATCCTCATGCTAGTAACCGTTGTCACGGATTAGTGCGACTGAACTCAATGAGGTACTAGCTCGGATATTCAAAGGTTTTAATAACTCCTTCGTAATAGTAAGGTTATCAGTTCGATCCTATTCAAATTCCTATGAATAATTATTGATGGGTAAACACTGGACCCAGCTTCCTTTATTCATTAAATGACGAACCTGCGACTTTGATCAGCTGGGTTTTGCCAGTAAAAATCACATTATATAATTCTATTGCATCCATTATACTCACAAATCGCTTTAACTAATATTAAAATAAACTATGTGTGACCGGTGTCTAGTAAAGAAGTATGAATACATCGTGAATAAGGGGGCCAAGACATGAAGGGGAAGGGGGTTGCAAGTGTATTCATTTTTTACAATTTATACTTTTTTGTTGTAATTTGTGACTAGATTAGATTAGATTATTGAAATGGCGACCATACTACAAGGTAGGTATTTTAAGCCAAGTATGAATGAGAATTGAGTGTAAGATGATTGTGGCGCGATCTTGTAGTCTTGTTACTGACTAAGGCTGACATGTTCCTTAGACAGGACTGTTAATTAATAGCCCAACAGCCGATGGCAACTAAGGGACCTACAGTTTAACGTGGAATCCGAACCACGGCCTCTGAATTACGAATTGGTCTAATTATGTGGATGATATTTGCGGATTAACGTAGTATCCAATAGTGCGGACGTTAATCCACACAAGAGAACACTACACCCACCGACCATCGCTCACAATTATCCACAATTCTTGACCTCCAAGTAGCTGGATTACAGGATGTCGCCACCATCCTAGTCAACTGTAGCAACGTAACAGCAGATAATCTATTTTGGACCTCATAATATGAGATTTTGAACACAATCTCACCACCCTATTTTGAGTGTTTTGCAATATATTGTCTTACGTGTTTCAGGAGGTGCACGCATGGCGTGGGGAGTCCTGAGTGTTTCTTCGGTCTGCGATGTCCTCCTCATCATCATATTTGTGGTCGCTACCGCCTCCAATTCTCTTGTTCTTCTCGTTTTCTACCGGAAACCTGGACTGCGAACCCTTTCTAACAGGTTGGCTGGTGAACAATCTTGATATAAAAGTGTTTTCAAGGTACATAAAAACTATGTAATATGAAGATTGTTAATAGTTTTTGAAGATTACTACTAGCAGTTTCTGTTACCTGCGAGGGTGGTACTAAAATAAAATTCAACAGTTTATTAACCATCAACCAAATAATGTATTAATTTTTCTTTGGCCTAGGGTTCATGAATGACATGCAAATTACTTATACTTTCGAACAATGTCTGCTCACAGGCAAAAACAGTCAAAAATATCAGTTCTTGAAATTCAAACTTGAAAATCAAACAAAAAGGCTGATACATTCTTTGTGTAGTATTTTATGTGTAAGCAATATCATACAATAATTTTCTGAATTCACTCAATTTACTGAGTTAATACTTTTGGTAAATTATTGTTCCCCTGGTATATTGGTTTATAAATAATAACTAATGTTTTTCTATACGTGTGACATACACAATGTAATGTACAAAAAATGAGCTAACTATAACAGTCATTCATTGAAAATTTTTAAATTTTAGTCGATTGTTATAATACCGTTGGTACCCTATTACCTAGCGAGAAGCAACATATATTTTTTGAATAAACTCATTATTTTGACGGAGTAGTAGTCTTGGTTTATCTGGGTAAATAGTACTTTGACCCGATGATAACAGTGAGAACGTTGTGTGACCGTGTAAAACGAGAAACTGATACATTCACTATCGTAAAATATCTTGAATCACCGGCTATTTCAGGACCACCTCATTCTCTGTCCAACTTCAATTTATTTTGTACAATTACTGCAGATATTGCTGTAGACATTACTGTAGATATGCTTGATGTAAAGACATTCATGTCTTTATATCAAGGAGTGTCATGTTTTGCAACATACAACGATAGAATGTAAAGAACGTGTATATTTTTTTCATCGGCACCGTCGTTGATGAAATGAATATATAGTCTAGTTGTTTACTTCGTTGTTGATGTAACAAAAAACATTAGCATTTTAACGAATTTAGTCCAGTGTTTACGTAGGTTATCGAACGAGTAAATTGTCCATTGTTTACATTGGCGTTGATGTAACGCTTAGATAGTCCAAGGTAGTCCTGAGATAGTCCAGTGTTTGCTCCATAGCTGATGTAATGAATGTGATAGTGCACTATTTATATCGAAGATTATGTCACAAATAAATAAGTCAGTGTTTATATTATCTTGGATGTATCGAGTTGTTATTTATATCGGATTATGTTGGTACAGGTTCGTGATCAACCTGCTAGTGACGAACCTACTAACGTGCTGGCTGCTGGCGCCACTAGTTCTGGTCGACTCGTTCCTGACACCGAGCTCACAGGTTCTGTGCGCACTCAGCCAAGGAGTCAGCACAGGTCTCAGCGCCGCGTCCGTCCTCTCCGTGTTGCTCATCGCCGTCGACCAGTACTACGCCGTCATCGACCCGCTGCACTACCACTCGCACATCGATAATACCAAATGCGGTATCATGATCTCCGTCTCATGGAGCTGTACCTTCCTGTGGGGTGTGGCCGGTGGGATTTTCTACGACACTCCTCGTGGCATCTGGACCTCATACGGTAGACACCTCCGCTCCGTACCCATTCCTTACTTTTCCTTCATTACGGAAACGTACGTATCCGTATTTTCCGTCACATTTTCCTTTCTCACGTTCGCAGTACCATTTGCGGCGATTTGCTGGATGTACCTATCCATATACTTTGCCGCCCACGAGAACAGCCAGAGGACCAGGAGAAACGGGTCCAGCACGGGGTTCTACTCGAGCAACACAGCTTCCGTGACGCCGCCCGTTACGTACGCCGTCGTCCCGGCCATGGGCCAGCAGTCCTCGGCCTCCGAAGAGACGTCGGACTCTCCCCGGCTTTCAGTCAAATCTGTTGATGTAGCGGACCCAGCGGTGTTCGTCAAACCCACCATGACGAGGTCGCCGACCAGATCGAGTCTCAGGAGCACCTCCAGCTTCATCATGAACTCGCTGAGGTGCCGCATCTCCAACGCAAGCATGTTCAAGTACCGGGAGGAGACGAGAGCGGCGAGGATATCCGCGCTGGTGATCGTTATGGGGCTGGTCTGCTGGTGTCCGTTCTCGCTGGTCGTGCTGCTGGGGTCGCCGCTGGTGGACGTCCGAGTGCCTCACCACATGGCTAAGCTGAGTGTCACGATGCTTGTCGTCGCATCGGTCGTATCACCGCTGCTGTTCGCCCACAGGAACAGGAGGATACAGAGGGACCTGAGGAAGCTGTTTGGCATGACGCGTCGACCAACGGGGCTCTGCCCGCCCGGGGACCGGCACAGGACGCAAGCCCAGCGACCTAGAGGACTCCCGACCGACTTCAGCCACACGGCGTTGGACCTATTGGCGGAGGGTGGTGGCGAGAGCAACTCGAGTGTCAAAAGCGGTTCTTTTTTAAGTCGAGTGTGGTGGGAGGGGGGTGTGTCGAGCAGGTCGCTGATATGTGTGCCGGAGGTAGCGGTGGACGTGGACCACAGTAGGAGTTCCTTCTCCAGCGGAGGTAGCGCTTCCACGCAGAGGTCCACCTCGGCAGCCTCCATCAGCAGCGTGGCGGACGAGTACTGACTACTACCAAATATTAAGTGCTGAGAACGAGAACTCGAATTTAGTTTAGTTACGTATTTATTATTCGCATCATCCAGTCATTAACGTTAGGATTATTTTTATATTCACTGTTAACTGTTTAGGAAGGGATGTGATATGCGACAAACGTGAGTGTCGAATGCCAACTCGGATCGCTCCGTCTCGGTTTTAACCAAATCTATTAATATTTATTATTTATTAACGGTCGATGTTATAACGGGGTGCACCGAGAGGCAGCGCCACGCCGAGCCAGTCCCACCGCGCAGTGAGCACATGACCAACGTTACCTAGTATTATTATAGTATTCCTAGCTCGTTATGTAGGCTAATTGTAAATATACTGTAGGTGCCATGTCGAGAATCTCAACCAGATCTGGTCCTGCGAGGCGGTTGCACATTATGTGCTGGCTTTGATCTCTTATCGGATGACTAATTAACCAAAAACTATTTTAAGTAAGTTAGACGGTTTCCTTTAACGTTTAGGCAGAATCTTCCTATACACATATTTCATCTGCAGTATTAAAATTTATTTCGTTTATTGCATTTTAGAGCATTTTATTATTTATTTCGTTTATAAGTAGCCGTTTGAATTTCATACCATTACTTAATTATGTTTCATGTATTTATGTAATTTTCTATATCAATTTTATGTATTCAATAAACAAAGCTATCCTGTGTTATTAAATGTGGTTATTTCTTTTAAACCAGGACTTACAGTAATGTCTTTAATCCTATGAAAACTTGTTGCTGTATGCTATAGGGGGTTTGGACTACCAAATAGAAATCCTTTCGAAAAAATTACAAGATATTATATATTTGACAATTAATCATTCGTTTACTTTCTTCTAATTCTTTTTTAACTGTGTTGCTTTATTTACGAGAATTTTAGCTTAAACCTACCAAAAGGTTATTTAATGCGTGATACTAGATAGTAACGCTGTATGAAAGAACTTCGCAAAATTTAACAAAGGTACATTAATCAAAATTGGAGAAATTTTGATCAATATATTTTAACTAAGGACTTTAAAAAGTCAATGAATTTAAAATGTATATTTGGATTTATTCGAATAATTTCGAGTAAACTAAACGTATTTCCGTTTAAATGTGAGCACATCATACTCAGTTATTTTATGTGAACGGCTCCTGCAGAAAGATTACTTTAAATTACTACAGTTACTATTAAGTTACCATAAGTTAATTGGGTTGTTGTCGTCAATAAAAGCATGTTGAACAAATAAAACCTTAACTATTTATAATAACTCCAAACATGATGAAACTATAATGATTCTAAACTTATTGTTGCTGAGACTGATGCAACAGGTATCTGGTGGGCCGTTCGTAGGTCCGTCAACTCGCTGTAGGGTCGAATTCCTTAAGAAGACTGTTACTATATGTTGAATAAAGTAACTCTGTGGAAGTTAACTAAGAATCTTTGTTAGATTGAGCTTTAGTTATGTTTTTTTCTTTCGTTAAAAAACGAGAGTTGCATTAGAAATGGTAAAATATCTATATTAAACAAATTTGTAAATTGTTAAAATAACATTAACATTTTTTGTAAAAAAATATAGTCTTAAATTTTATATCTAGACTAAGAGGCTAAATAAGTAAAAAATAATTCGTATTAAAATAATATGCTAGGTTAAAAATACGTGTTATAAAATCGGTTGCTTTAAATATAATGATAGCTGAGAAACTTTGTATCAAAGCTTAAAATAAAAACTTCTCCAGGAAACGCAATACATATGTATGTACATGTACGTCTACTGTTAGATACTGATACTGATAGATACGTACTGTAGGTAGTACATATGCAGTAGTTGTATATACGTATGTGTTGTTTTGGTAGCTCCCAGCATAAAACAAGGAATTAAAAAATAACAACATATTTAAAAATTTAAATATGTTAACCATTCCACAAAATTGTCACAGCTTGAGAACAAAATTACCATATTAAAGTTGAATAAACTTTTGTGAAATTAGATTATTTTATGCTACCGGGAGACCTGGTAGGTATATATGTATAATACCAACCAATATGGTACCTATATTACCTATATGGTAATATGTCAATGTCTATGGGTAATAATAGTCTTTACAGACTATAGTCAAACTAGAGGGAAAATGATTATAATCTTGTGGTCGGAAACTTAAAAGAATGAATAAACAGAAAATAATTTTTAATGCTCATTTTTCACCCTTAAAGTTTGAAACTAAAATTAGACTGCTCGTCAATGTAAAGAGTAGTACACAAACAACACCCGTAATGGTACGCGTATTGTTTGTGCTTTGTTTGTTTGTTTGTACTTAGAGCACAATTAAAACAAACAATATTGTTTCTCTTTTTTGTGCTCAAACATAACACGCTAGTCCAGTAGTTCAAACGGTCTTATTTAAAATAAATCATCGTATCTAACAATCTGTTTTATTTTAATTTAAAATTACTCGTTTATCCAGAGAATAAATTATAAAATATTATAAAAATTTGATTCGCAAAATTATTATTCACGAAATCCAAACAGGTTTATTAACATTTTCATCACATCGATCGTTAATAAATATATTGTGATTTTATACTAGTCTCGATTTTAATATTTTTGTTTAAGAGACATAAGTCAGTTTTTAATATTGCTTTTGCAGGAGCAAAATTTGAAGATAAGGTAAGTCAAAGTCCTGAGACTCCTAATTTCATCGCACAGACCGTAAGCCCAGGGTGGAGTGCAGTTGAGGATTTTTTTAATATATCAAAATAGAGTAGAATTCAGTTGGTCTGCAAATAAAAAATAAGTATTTATTAGGTTTTATAGTAAAACAAAAACTCTCTCATTTTTTTTGTCAAACGATGACAATAAATTACTGTGTTACAGTTTAAGTGTTTAAACAAGGCTGAAGCTTAAACCTATCTGCCGCTACAATTTAGATTTTTTTACAGATAAGAGCTTTTGAATAACCAAGCATTTATCCGTAAACTTTAAATTTTTTTACTTTATAAAGATGAGGTTCTGGTAGGATTATTTAACAATGCCATTTTTATTTTATCCAATAAAAATTTAGAAATAATACGACTATGCAATTAAGGTCATTAAATTATACATGTATAGCACGCGTATAACAAGATTAAATTTGGTATTTTCCTTTAGAAAGAAGGCAATTACATGAAGGTCAAAATTATATTGTTTATCATTAAACTACAAGATTTTTTAGTTTCCTAGTTAACAACTATAAATTTAATACAATACATTGACTACCTTTAACGACTATCAGGCAACCGTTCAGTTTACAAAATAATTTTTTAATTGGGTTAAAACAAATATATAGGCCTTGATGAAGACTAATTTTTACACACAAGCTTTTTGGGAGAGTTCCAATCATTTGAGAATCCATAAATCGAACCTCTGACCTGTTGTACCAAAGTCCAATACGGTCATCACTAGGCTAGAATGAAACCGTTGAGCACGAATCATACATGACACATACTTTAAAAACGTATTAAACTTTCCTAAAAATATGACGTTCACTCAAGGTTGTAATTTGAAAGTGTAAAGACTTATCGGTGACCTTCTTGTTGAGGCTATTTTGAATATTGACAGGTCAAGTCCATAACAGATCGGTTGACTGACCTGTTATAAATCAGCTATCGACATACTTCTGCTTTATATTCATGTTTCAATAATAAACATTCTGTTTGGTAGCATAGAAGCACAGATAAACAACAACTTGGTAACCTAGTCACTCGTATGATCTAGTTTTATAAGTTGTTCTGGGCCAGTTATAATTAATCATGTTTTTCTGAACGCCTGCCAGAACTGGATGCTGGCTGACAGGTATGTTAAGCAGATAGCATTTAGATTATGCAGGCGTTCACGATATTTCTTGTGACGTAGAGAATCACTTGATTGAAAAAGCTTTATACTTATGAGGATAATCCATATTTAATCATACGTAATGTGTATACTGAAGCAATAACTTCAACTTTATCCAAAATCGTTTTGGAGACTTACAGTTAAAATACTAATTTGTTTGGTTTCTTTTCTCGTTTTAATAGACTAATCATATTCGAGTTATTTTAAAATTGTTTTATGGGAGCTTTTAGAATAAACTACTTAAACAAATAAGACAACAATTATAAAACACTTGAAGGTTTAGCCATATTTCACACTTGTGCCAAATTAGAAAAAAATCATACAATCGGTGTGGTCTCGTAGTCAGTGCCCACCTCAGACCTGAGCCCGGGAACAACCTTTTTGGATTCAAGGAGCCTCGGAACGCCTACGAAGGTATATGTAGAAGTGTCAATTTTTAACACTAATTTTGTCGTAAAAGAAGTGAAATGTCAACAACCTTATATGTTAACATAAAACAACCTTAGCAAAAAGAGTCAAATAAAAATCTATTTAGTTTAGTTCAAATAAAAGGAGATTGCATGCACAATAATATAGATGAAAAATTATTGAGTTTAAAGTAATTACCTGTAACTATCGTAGGATTGGAGAACTGGTTAAAGTTAAGCACAAATATCTGCACAAGGTCTTGAGAAATTGGACTGATATTGCTTGACAGATAATTAAGTTTGGCAAACCATTTGTGGCTGCAGTGTTTCTGGAACCTGAATGGCCTTGGTAGATTTAATCAGCTCTTGTTTATCAGCCCGTCGCAGTATATTAGGGCGAAGGCCGTTACAGTAAAGGCCGAAGCCGATCTCACAATTATAGCCTACGAACAGAACTAGAGTCTGCAGAACCTGCTCCTTTTTTCGCTCACTTCCCATAACAACGATGATAAATTCACAATCGCCATAACGTCATTTTGAAACCATTGAACTTGTAGTCCTTTTAAAGGACGTTATAATGACAGCGATCTATCTTATTAGAATTTAAATTTTCACGATAATATCTATTAATTACTCTAAAAAAATACTGTTGACATTCGAAAAGAAAGATATATTTTACAGTTGCTAACTAATGGTTCACGGGACTAAACATCAAAACAGCGGTCACTGCAACCTCTGCAGCATTCTGCAGTGTGCCAATTATAGGGATTTTCGTAAGACCATGTAAACCTCTGAAATAAAGACAAATACCCTCGTCATAGCAGACCTGCGTACTAAACGAATTTCCAAATCAATAATATGACAATAGTAATATATGACAAGTTTGATCAATATCTGTCAATAAATAAGAGTGTGTGCCTATTCTCCATAAGATTAACACGGGAAAGAGTATGCAGGTTTGCTGCTGTAAGTGACATTGATATATTTTACGATAAACAATTTTTATTTTGACCATATAAAAGGTTTATCAACATTTGTCCATAAATAAGGGAGTTTGCCTATTGTCAATAGGACATGGGACTGTACAGGTTAGCTGTGATGATAAAAACATCATCTCAATTACCATAACAGATACTAAAACTGGAGGGAAACTTTAAAGTACTAAATTGCGTAGATTTTTTAGCTGATTCTAACTGTAAAAGAAAATGTAAAATATTCAAAAATTACACATGAAAAGTCACCCCTATTTTGGGGTACAAAACCCCCAAACACCCAAACTACCTCCCGATTGACCCATATATCCGGATTACGAACGAGTCTGAGAAAATGTAGGAATCCACGTCTCTACCAAATTTGGTCTCTAACGGACCATTTTTATGAGAGCTATCATATTATTTAGATTTTTATTGCGGACATTTTCCATCACGATTTTATGTAAAACAAAGTTTCACGACGTTTCGGGATCTGGAATCTGATCCCGTCCTCAGGTGAACTAATATCTAAAACATAGCACAATTAATTAACATATAATCCGGACCAAACCGGTATAAAGCTGAAAACTTTGTTTTACATAAAATCGTGATGGAAAATGTCCGCAATAAAAATCTAAATAATATCAATCCACCATCACCAATAATGAATTTCAAACAAAGAGTAATCATGTTCACACACACACACACACACACAATCGTTTGAATCGTTAGATTTGTCTTGATATTGTCTAAAAAGTTGTATTGTAAAATTTCACACAAAATGAAAAAATAGTGTAACGGTTTTTGAGAAGGACAATATATTTTTGAATAAAATACAAAGTAGCGGCTCATACAAAGTAAAATACAAAATAGGACATTCGAACGATTTAATTGAAATAAAAAATGCTATATTTTAACACTTAACATTGAGACCGAAGGGAATTTAAATACTGTAAATATTAAATTCATACATTTAAACTTAAGCCTCAAAAACTTGAATTTGCTGATTATGGTTTGAATTATATGGGTTGGTTGGATATTAATTAAAAGCAATACAATAACATAAGTAGTACAATAACGTATAATAACGTGTAAGTAACATAAGTAATTAAGGAATACAATAACAAATATATTTAGACGCCTTTAATTAAAATAAAAGTTTATAAACTTCAATAACATATGCAATTGCTCATTAAAAAGAAATACTGTCGAGGGGATTTAACTCGGTTCCTTGTAATTGCTGGTCTCGTACGGTATGCACTACACAAGACGAAACTTGTAACAAAAGCTGTTGCATGGGTACTTATTCCAAATGAATATTCACTGAGTGACAAAAGAAAAGAATATGTCTGTGACGTATAATGTGATTTTGTAAAATGTAAATGTTCTACATCAATGTAGTATGAAGGGATACTTCTGACCCTTCATAATGTTTATAACTCAGAGTTACATTGTATAGCAGGATATGACTGTCACAACCACTGTTCCTGGATTTGTTGCACTGTAGACAGCAGGATTCAGATTGACAGAGGAGCACAGCCTGTGAACTGTTGTATTATTTTTAAATTTTAAATAAGTATAAAAAAAGCTTTGAAGAAAAAAAATAAAAATTTTTCTCCTGACATTAGAAAATTGAGATGCTTAATCACTTTTAGTTTAGTCAACGGCCATTAAAGTAGTCGTCGCGCAATGTCTGCTACTGACGACAAATACCTGCCGCAAAAAATTGTATAATTTCTTTAGACTTAAAAAATATAAAAAAAGATTTTATGCTTTTGTGGGTCTATAAAGCTATATTGTAATGGTAAAAAAATCACACATTTGTCTGATAATTTGTAAAAACTAATTTCTATTAGTTTTAATATACTAGATTCTCGGTAAAATTATTGCTTACTTAATCAGCAAAGTTATCACGTTGATTTCAACGGGCTACCATTTACTTTTTCTTCTATTCACGAAGGAAATAATTTGTTAAGGGCTCAGAAGAAGCTTTTCTCGCACTTGGGTTTCTTGGATCGACCTACATAAACATTATGATACTTCTTGAATAAAACGACATTGAGGTTATATGTTTGATACTTAAAGGTGAGTTCACCTTTACTTCTTGATACCGGTGAAATGACTACTGTTCAGTTCCTGGACCAAAGTATTAAGGGGTTTCAAGGATGAGATCTGTTATGACACCTCGGTCCTTCAGTCTAGACGAGGGAGTTACGAGGGCCATCCCGTGAAAGATTTTCATAATACTGATTCCTAAAACTTTATTTTCAATTTGTTTTCAAATACAATTAAAGCCGATTATTTTTCCATTACTTTTAAACGCAGCATTTGTATTTGTATTTATTTTAAATGATAAATAAAAATTTTTCTGGAACTTTTCTCAATCTGGATTTTTAAGAAATCTGCTATGTAGGCCCAACAGTTCTATGTCTCCAATTTTGTAAATCAGTCTTGAATTTGTGTACATTATTTTATTTGTTATGCAGTTAAATATAGCATAGTATAATATAGTAAATTATTATGGTATTTTCGTTTGAAAAGCTCATTTTACGTATGGTTCCTGAATTAGTATTTTTAAGCCAGATAATTCCGTTTACACCATTGGGAAAGAAACACAATCTACAATTTTGAGCTATCTAAGAAAAGTACTAAAAATAGAAGTGAATTACATGAATTCAACGTATAAATTATTCAAAGGTGCCAATCACAATAAGTGATTTTTATAAGAAATCGAACCTAAATAGGCTAAGTTTCTCAAAATGTTCCTGTTTTTCCTCGACTGAGTGACAGTGTTTGAAGGTTGTAAAGTTTGTTCTGGTTACTTTAAACTTTCAAAACATCTTAGTTATAAGACATTCGCTAGGCTGTGGAGATACCCTGGATCATGAATCAAATTATAGGACTAATAGGAGGAAATCAAACACTTTATTATTGTATAATCCAAACGGTGATACAAAGTAAACGGGATATATATTTCTGGTTAAAATTTCATCCTCTCAGTTCATTTCTATTAATTCATAAAATCACTAGTACATAATTGTGGGGGTGTTCATCAATGTTCTATTTTACATTTATTGGATGTTTTAAGAATGTAAAACACATCAATAGTATATGTTTACGATACAAAAACACTATATATATAATGCATTAAACAAACATTCGCTAATAAACATCCACGGAAATTTTGGAAATCTTGAAGCTGATTAGTACCAACTAAAAGTTCAATTTTATTATTACTCAGGCACACTTCGGATCTCTATATTGGTGTTAACGTCACCTACCGATATAAAACACAGAGGACGCCTCTGTTCGAACAGCATGCTCGCTTCATTTAAAGAACAAGGGATGACCAAAGCGTAGGGCCAAAGATCCTCCTTCTAGACCTGTGGCCTGTGACCTGTGACCTAGACCTCGTTATCACTACATCGTCCCACTGATAACAACGACACGGGCCACCATTACGTAATAGCCTGCAAATGCCCATTTGATATGTTACTGATTGATTTGTATTACCGTGGTGAAACTTCAGATACATAAAGAAATAGGTTTATTTTGCATAGAAATATGTTATACAAATTCTGTCTACTAAACCCTTAGAGTCAACAATCATGTGTCTTCCCCCGTTTGATCCGTGTGATAAATTTGAAATCAAGATATAAAATATAAATGAACTTGGAAAAGGCTATTCTCTTTTTTAAACTATTTGATTGAAAATGATTCATTTATATAAAGATACGAACATTCATAAAAAGCCTTTAATCATTCAATTTTTTCGATAAAATAGTTCATAATAATAATTAATTATATTTCTGTATATTGAAGCAGTATATTCTGTATTCTGTATATAAGCAGTAAAAATAAATGACAAATATATATGTTTTAATAAAAAACATTTTAACAACTCGGAATATTCTTATCCACCATGAGATACCGTAGGGACGTTAGCCCCTTGTAAGCCAGATCATGATGTGAAGGGAGTCGCCCCGCTTGACTGGGCCAGCGCTTTGACCCATAACACTGTAGATTAACATGTTATATATAATTTAGATTATTGATAGAAACTAAAAAAATAGTTGTTTCAATTGTGAATTTTAGAAGGTCCTACGATGTAATGTAATACTAGTACATAAAATATTACTTTTGAGTTATCCTTCTCTTCAGTTATATCTCAAAAGCAGCAAGCGTAAATGGTTCTTGTTGTTACCTATTGTTTCTATATATCATCTTGTGAAGATTCCTGATCATAATTTTTCTATAAAATATATTCCTAAAATATTATTTCCAATATATACGGAAAGGAAGTAATATTTTAGAAAGTCAAAAACAAAAATTCAAAATAAAAAAAATCGTGTAATTGGCAAATTTCTTAGAGGGCGTAGGGGTTGTGTATCGTGCCTTGTCCACCAGAAGGTAAGAGGTTTTGATAGTTCACCTGGTTCCCAAACATGAGATCTACCTCTTCCAAAAATATCCAAGCCATAGGCTTTTTAAGCCTATTAGTAGGATTCTCCAATTAATTTCTATAGTCAGCTAACCGGGATGATTTGTCTAAAGGTCTAAAGGTCCTTCGTCCAGACAGGCAATCCACGATATGGGATTGGTTAACCAGGATTAATCGCCTAAAGGTCTAAAGGTCCTTTGTCCAGACAGACAATCCACGATATGGGATCGGTTAATTAGGATCGGTTTCTAAGGTGATTTTCCAGAGACAGGTCCTTCAAACAATGATCAACCAGGATGATTTCCTAAGGTCCAGACAGATCCACGATAGGATCGGTT
The DNA here is from genome assembly GCA_023375725.1 of Nephotettix cincticeps. Classification (NCBI taxonomy): domain Eukaryota; kingdom Metazoa; phylum Arthropoda; class Insecta; order Hemiptera; family Cicadellidae; genus Nephotettix; species Nephotettix cincticeps. The sequence goes on along the minus strand of CM041784.1, from coordinate 3,323,481 downwards.
AACCATGTTTGAAGGAAGGTCCTTCCCAGATAATATAAATCCTTCGTAATGAAAATACTAAATCCTTGACTTTAAGGTCCAATATATAGGATTTTTGTCTAAAGGTCCTTGTTAATCCACGATATGATATAACAGGTTAAATAATTTGGTCTAAAAGGTGTAGTTAAGGGATTTATCAGGATAATATATTATAAATATGATTATCTCTTTTTTGTTATGGTTATACTAAAGGTGTTAGGATTATATAAAAGGAAAATCTATATCTCAAAAACATTAATATTTTTATATAATAAAGTAATATTTTAGTAAAATTTTAATATATACAATCTAAATCTTTAAAAGTTCTTTTGTTGATTAATTATTTGTTTTGGTTTAGTTTTTTTTTTTTTTTCTAAATAATAAGAATTTATATTAGAGTAAGAGGAGTAAAATTGTTTTGAGTTTTTGAAAGAACTATACTATTAGTTTTGTTTTGTAATAATTTGTAAAAATAACTGAAGATTATTATTTGTTTATTTTTTTGTAGAGTGTATTCCAAGTTTTTTAGAAAAACGTAAAAGTGTATTCATTCGATCGAGTTAAGAACCATGTAGCTCAGTCGAAAGGTATGTTTAATGAATAATTTAGCTCAAAATTGTTTGTTTTTTATTTTTACGTATACTTTATTATATCTACTCGTATAACAAACTATTCCTTAAAGAACCATTGAAATCAGCATATAAAATACTATTTAGAAATCTTTTCTCTCAGTATATTGGTTACTGAGGAACTTGAGTTGGTAAATACGAACAGTATTTCAAAAAGTTGTTTAGCCTCATTGGAATTAGCACACCAAACCATAACAATGAAATATTACGAATTTATGGTAATTTCCTCCACTCTTTTCAAATGGTTACTGAGATAGTTAAATTTGTAAACACTATCAATTTTCTAAAGAATTACTAGCCAAAAATGCACAAAACACATTATAATATAGTTCATCTAGTTGGGTTATTTCAACGTATTCTGAAATATCTTCGTCACAGTCGACCTGTGAACTCAGAAAATGTCCTCTGAATCTTGTGTGTTTGTATTTTCCTCCTTTATAAAAACTACTTTCATTAGTTATTATCTAATTTGTTTACTACGTTGCGGTTCTAATGCTCGTTATTGAAGAACACCTGTTTGATTATAAAATTTCGCTTGAGCCATAAAATTATAACCTAACTTTCTTCGGTACTGTTTTACTGAAAGTGGAGTCAAGAAATGGCTTTTAACGTTGAACAAAAAGTTAAGTGTTGTGCTTTTGGCAACGTCTCTGAAGCAATTAGACAATTTCAGGTTGCCTACGCAGGAATTTAACCATCTAGTACACCTGTGTACTATAACCTAGTGGATAGGTCCTACAATCTTGTCTGGAAAATGTTTATACCCATAGTTTCAATAATGATGAGGAACTAAAACGATCAAAAGAAGAGGATATTCTCCGGATTCCGCGGAGTTTCTTTGTAACAGCTTACGAATCATTTCTTGAACGCTGTTATCAGTGTGGTGCTGTGGATGGGTTACAGTTTAAATGTTATGGTCTATTTTCATTTAAAAGTCATATTGCCTACCATTGCTGGTCTGAAAATCACTAAATGAGTTTTGAAGAAGCTAAATAATATACCGGGAACCGCACTCATTCAAAAGAAACCCTTTTAAAGCTTCATACCTAAAACCGTTGGATCAGTTTGTTGTTGGACCAGACTGAAGGTTTTTCTTTTTTTCCTAATGAATAAAAGTTGTCTTACTCTCAGTTCTCCGAAAAATAGTAAATAATTTGTTTTCCCTAAATTTTCTCTAAATTTAAGTTATTAATATATCTATTTTGCATAACTAACCCACACAAAGCCAATTTTTTGTATTTTCACTGTATCCTGTTCAATTTTAACAAAATTCCTTTTATTATTATCCATTGGTCCATTTTATTAACAACCAATTAGTCCATATTCAGTTAAGATCCGGCCATTATGGCGGTCAATTCTTAGTAAACAACTTAGGGTAGGGAAAACTAAAAATCTGTAAATAGTATTCATATAAAACCGAAATAAAATTCTCATGGTATGCTAACTCCTACTAAGACTTTTAAGAGGCATTAGGTTATCTACAAGTATAAAAATCTGTTGGATACACTTCGAGTTTCAGGTTTTTTAGTTGTGGCCATTTTGTTTCCAGTTCTCAGGGAAAGACTCACTCCTATTCAGTTGCCTTCGAGTCTTTATGTCGAATGGACGTGTTTTGTTTCTTGTGTGCCTAATTGTTAGTGAATGATATTGCTTGTATTTTTTGACTGATTTAAACTATTTAGCTTTCAGCTTTATACTGGCTCGGTCTGGTTTATGTACTAATCGTGTTATATTTTAGGTGAAACTTGCCTGAGGACGGATCAGTCTACTGATCCCGAAATGTCTTGAAACTTTATTTTACTGTTTTAAATTTGTGATGGAAAATATCTGTTATATAAATCTGAATAACAAGTTATGTTAGGCTAGTGAATTGCAAAGCGGAAGATAGCTAAAATCGATCACATACTCCCAACATAAGCAATTATTTCGCTTTACAACACCGCACGCGGCCCGTACCTAATCCCCAATTACTAGTTCCCAATCGGCATTCGACTTAAACCCCAATTATTTTTTGTCCAATCAAATTTTGAGATTAATAATTTTGCTTTACCTACAAAATACCCACGTCGAAGCAGACCATTATCCTCAGGCAATGTCTATATCTTTAATAATAACTTATCTAAATTAATCAATGATTATTAAAATATTTCGTGTGAAGATTCCATTATTTTGAAAGTGCGACCTATTGGTACTGGGTAGAGATACAACAACCCAAAAAACATGACATTAAATTTTTATCATTGCCAGTAACAATATGCTTCAAACTAAAGTTTCTTTGATTCATTTTTTTAAACGCTCTTTAAAATTATATCTTATTCTTGCATTTAAAAATTTAAAATTACCTCAAATATCCACCAGAGATACACACCAAAAGGTATGTTTTTAATTGCGTTCCTTTTTTGTGTTCTATGTTTAGTCAACCTTAGTTATTCCACTAAACAGTTATGACTGTTTATGTATCTATACTTTGACTAACCCTGGATATATATATATCTTAGTAAAGGTTTGACATGAAGCAAAGATTTGAATTACTAGATTATATGTTTTTTGAGCTGATTCTAAATTTGCTAAGAGAACCCTATTATTTTTTAAATATCTGTAAGAATTCATAAAATCAAAATCCCCTTTACAACCCCTTCAAATTGAACAATGTAGAGTTAAAAATATGTTCGATACCTTCTTAGCTGTCCTGTGTACATAGTAATAGTACATGGAGTGAATATGTGAGTAATATAATATATGCAGTGCTGGGAAAATCGTGTTTTTGGGATTTCACGACCCCCAAAAAATGGTTCCCAGCCACGATCTATTAGCTCAATTTCTCATACAAATTTGCTAAAAAAATTTCCCCAACTATCAACATTAATGATTAAAAAATTTTATTTATACTGCAGAAACTCTTCTTCAACTCGTGGACTTTTTGATTTTAAGTTTGGAGGTGTTCAAAGCTTGTAGAAATTAAGAGATAACATTCGATCCCTCTATCTTCACTCCATGTTGATAAATCATAAACGAATTTATTACCTAATTCGCGGTGGAGAGTTGGGGTTGATTGGTCAGTTCAGTGTTTTTGACTAGAAAGGGAAAGATTTTTACATCAATTTATGTCCTGGAAATAATCATATTTTAAACATTACGACCAACCGTCACGATTGTTTAGCCAATGGCGGTGTAGGCCGCCATTGGCTAAATCCATTGCCATTGGCCATTGGCATTTATTTGTCAACAATCAATTATATCACTTCGCAACATTAAATATACTAAGTTTTTGCCACTATCCCTAATACCATATCACATTTAGTTAGTTTGCATTGGAGTGAGCGTTCCACATAGTTTCATAACATTAAATAAAAAAGTTTTATAACATGTCACCTGTTTTCCCAACACTGTTATCAAAAATAATTACTAATTAAGATTAAGTGTATAAATACCCCCGTCGCAGAAGACCTGCGTACTCAGCGAATTTCCAAATCAATTATATAATAATAATAATAATATATATGACAAGTTGTATCAATATCTGTCGATAAATGTGAGAGTTATTGTCCAAGCAAATGTAGGAATACACGTCTAAGCCAAATTTGGTTTCGATCGGACCATTTTTCGAGAGTTATCGTGTTCACAGATACACACACACACACACACACACACACACACACACACACACACACACACACACACACACACACACACACACACATAAGTGTATATATAAATTTTAATGACTATTGTTTTTGGCCTCTGGGCACCTATAATTCCACGAAATATATATTTTTATAGTTCAGAGTTGATACTTGTAACGTTGAGTGTATTTCAAAAGGGCGTTTAAAAGTATTAGTATTTGATGTCGTTGGTGCAATCGGTTTACAGACTATCGCAATCAATACACTCGGACCGTCGCTTCAAAGAGTTCAACAGCTTTAAATGAAGTTCTACCAGGAAGCCGCACCATATTATTGAGTCTGGTAAGCTACTTGATTAGAATTGTATGGCTAGATCCAACTTTGAATAAAAGCTCTTGACAGAGATTATGTATATATATATATAATCTATATTTTTACGCCTCTATATATATATGCCTATATTTCTAAAGTCAGAGTCACATTTTGCGAGGAAACTTAAACTGATCGGAAAGTGTTTACAATCTGTTTTGACCTGTTGTTCATATTCAACCGTTGTGGGACTCGATCCATCGACCTTGAAGTTTTGAAGGTGGCACTACGGTATAACTCCTCACCCAGCCAGTTGCTTAATTTTAGAGACAATTCAATATTTTTTATCATCTGATTTATGAAAAAGTTTGGTTATTTTACTGCAGGTATAATAAGAAAATCTCGGGTTATGAGGTATTATTTCCAACGGGTTAAAGGTAGGAGAATATCTGTATACCGATTCAAGGAATTTACATAGGTTTTTTATTACCTTTCAAATGTAACATCGCTCTAATAGGCTTTATAGATTGAAGTGTCGTAGAAATCATCAATTTAGGGGCGGATACAAAAAGCTGTCTCACAAGAAAAGCTGCTTTTCATTAGGTTGGATATATAGTATAAAATCAAAAAGTTAAAAGGTGTATCCACGATTTTATATACGAGGTAGGTCAGTATGTTTAGACATTCACTATAATTTAAGTTCATCTCAGATAAGTTAATTGGATATAAGAATGTATTAGTTTTGAAGCACAAGATAGCAAGAATGAAGTGCAGATGTTGAATTCACGAAGTTTGTGAGACTGAAGATATGAAGGTCTTTCAACCACCAACCGCATACTCGACTTCTCAGTTTTAGTTTAACAACATTTTCCTTGTACTGTTTAGTTAATGCCATTCACACGTTTCATAAGTCCTTTCCTTATAAAAAGTATATAGGAATATTTATAACCCCTTATACATAGTACAAAACATTTCTGAACATTTTTAAAAGTTAGATTTGAGATTTAAAACTAATTTCGAAGCTTACACAATCCAAAAAGGTGTTTTCCGGTCTAATATCTATGTCTGACTATATTTCTGCCTACTGTTCAAGACCACGCCGATGAATACATTATAATGTGGATAAAGGACTTTTTAATATTTCATTAAAACCACCAACGACTAAATACTGCTAATTTCTAAAAAAAACGGCTAAATATAATACACAAAATGGAATGGTTACAACTATAAAAAACGAGTATATTATCAAATGTTAACATTTGGTTATTACATTTAAATTGGATTAAAACTATATAACTATTTTTCCCCGAAGTATTAGCTATACTTAACTAAATGATATCAAGCCTTGAAGGAAAATGGGAGAAAATCAAGAAAAACATTTTTAAATTCTAAAAATGTTATTTAAAATGTCATGATACTCTATACAATAGCTTTACAAGCCTACTCGTAAACAATTCTTGATGACCAAAATATTGCACATGGACATGATAAGCACTAACAACATTACGCACTAATGTATTTGTTCCTTTATCATGTTTATTAAACAACGATATTAGAGACAATTAAGAATTTACAAATCAATCTTTCCTATTCTAAAATATGATCTTACACAACTAAATAAAATTAAAATATATCACAACTACCACTAGACGTTGTTTAACAGTAGTAAAGTTACACGAAAAATAAATAAAATAGTCTCATTTACTATAAGGAATTCGCTAAAAGATTAAATCACAGTATAGTACCTCTTTCACTTTCAATTTATATTAAAAGAGGATCCACGAATTTCTTTCACAAATAAACTTTTGATTTTTATTGTCTTCAATGATAAGTGCACGTCATGAATTAATTCCGGCAACCATTTCTATAAAACTTACAATACCTCGATTTCCAAGCTGTTTGGTTAGTATTTTGTACTATATTTGTCTGGTTAAATACTAAAAACTAATGTCCAATTCAAGGTCACAATATAAAAATATTATATCATCTAATTATATTTTAGTTATAAGGCTATGTAAATTAGAACAGATACATCCATACCTTTTCCAAATTGCAAAATTTATTTTTGGATAATCATTGAAAACATGTTTAACTTTCGGTTTATATGTAGTAGAACAACTTTAAATGTATATTTATATGTAATATGTAGATATTTTTATGCTCTCTCCGTTAATGTTAATGTTAACCGCTCAGCTCAACTACAGAGAAGGAGAAATCACCCTCTCCCCTCCCATTATCGCAGAGAACATCATACTTAAGAGGGAAACTAACATCCACGCTATCTGCATCCATAAAATTGTGGTTCTTAAATTCCCCTGGACCCAAAACCAGAACTTGTATGTACATTTACCAATACAATATTTCAGGGTGAGGTTTTCTATTTAGTTTTAATTGTCACCAGTGAGAACTGATTAATCACAAACACTGTAACACAAACCTACAAAGCCTGGCAATGATTTGTCTCTATCGGTATCACCACAGTATCACCATATGGCTTGTATGTATCGGTGTTCAACTGCTTAAGGTATTGTTGTTTACACTAGTGCTGTTGTCGCTGTCAACTATTGTTACTGAAGAGTTGTACTTTGACTGTCCCCAGGTCCATAGCTTGGTCATCGCACTCCCGTTCACATTGTTGGGAGGAGGTTCCGTTTTCAACTCTACGACCTGCAACATCAAAGATATTTGGTGTCATTTGATACCGAGGTTAAAAACATCGAAATACCTCTAGTTGAATACCCTTGAGATAACCTAAGAACAAACAGATCAGTGAAAATCAACCCTTTCGTTGGAGCAAGTTCCACGGATAGAGTAGGCAAGAGGTTCCTCCCGAATCTGTTCTCTTCACTAGCCACTGAAACCACTGGGCTGTGGTAGCCACTTGCTAGGGCTGTGGTTGTGTATTAAAAATGTTCTTTTGGAAAAGAGATAGTATGCAGTAGAGGATAGTTAAAAAGACTTGTTATTGTTGTTTGTTAATTTTTTTACTTTAATAGACTTTATAAAAACTGTTAAATTTGTAAAATTGTTCTTAAATTTTATTGTTTTGGACATCAGAGTTAAATTTCAATATAGATTGTTTTTATTATTTATTCGTTTTGTTGTTTTATTGACATATTTTCAAAATATGTCAAAGTATGTCAAAATATGTTAAGTATTTAAATAATATAAAAGTGGCAAGATACCTGTATTTGGCAAAGGAAGTTCTGTATGAAATATGTTTTGTATCAATAAAGATCTTCGAATATTTGAAGCAGGAACAGGTTAATATTGTTTTTATTTACTGAATATGGTTATTTCAGGAAACGTTAAAAGTATACCATGAAAGTTTTCATCTGCGATCTAACTATTTTCGTTTGAGGTTCTTCAGACAATTTGTTTAATCAGCACTGTAGCTGAGAGGTAACTTACTGGCCCACTAAGTCAAAGGTTACTGGATCGAATTTAGTGACCGGCGACTCCTGTCTGATCATGAGAGGTTCTCTCTGGCTAGCCTATGTGCTTCAAGCCACTACGGTACCTCACGGTCTTAAATTCACCACACATGCCTAAGATCATGATGGGCAGTTGAGGTTTATTTAAAAAGCCGTTTATCTTAAATCAGGATCTTCCAGCTTGGTTCTACACCGACTGGCCAGTATTGCTGAAGGCAAAAATGTTGACATTTTGGTACCGTTATGTTGCTCGACATAGTAAATACATCTTTTATATACAGAACTCTAAGAGTTGATTAGTTTTGTTATTGATCGTCTGAAATATTATTAATTGCGTGAAAACCCAGTCCCCAACCTAACTTAACTCCGCAGAGTGCAGTGAGTCGATTATATTATGATAATGCACAACGTTTCGGTACTATAATTTCTTACGTGTCTTTTTTAACATTGGCCGACCTAATTGGATTATAGAATAGCTATAAATCAAGATAGACTTTCTCGCAGTGGTTAGTTTAGATCAAGTAATATTACCTTTAAAACAGCAATTAAGTTATTATTTATTTCATTAAATCTTTGAATTTATCACTTTCTGAACTTATAAATAGAGCTTACTTTACAAAAATGTCTATAGTACCTATGTCATATTGACATAATAAAAAATCGCAGATGAGAACTATGTTTGTATACTTTTATCCAGGAAACATTTACACTCTAAAGGCAGCTCCTTGGAGACAGCATAGCACAGCATCCTCGGTTACAAGAGACAAGAGCCCTTTTCATATCAGGCACCTGATTGAGGCAGCAAGACATTGAAAGTTAATCTAGCATACTGTGAAAGACGTGTTGGAACCAGTCCTCTTTATCTCAATATTTGAAATTAACGTTCAAAGCGTTTTTAAATGTTCCTATTTCTTAAGATACTGGGTGTGAGTCATAATGCACGACCAAATTGGAAAGACATGTTATGATCAAGTTACCTGGAACTGAGGTGTCGAGTTGTGCTGAGGGTTGAAGTGGTTGTTGAGAGAGTGCAGGAAGGCGTCCACCAGGGAAGGTCGAGGGGTGGTTTGCGTCGGCTGGAAGGTGGCGTTGGGGGGACCCTCTCTGTGGAGGTAAGCGACCGGCCAGTGCATAGGACGGTCCTGACCCAGGTAGGGATAGTAATGCTCACTACAAGGCCTCCATTGGTCCTTGTCCGCGCTGCCTACGTAGCACCTAATTCAACAATTAACTTACATCACAAGAAGAAAATGTTTTATTTACAACATATAATAAGTATACATAATTAGTATCAATCTAATTTTTTCTGGTTGGACTTTTCCACGATGTGCGTGTAATGGACTTGGAGATGTTTCGAATAGGCCTATGACGACCAATGTTATTAACACCGGAAACACAAAATTTTCTTAAGCAAACAATAAGTAAACTGTTTGTATTTATATTGTATAAATATATAAATTAATGCTATATTAATAAATAACAGTAATATTTTTTGTAATCACTTAAAAATATGAGAAGTTTATAAACCTCTAGAAACGTTGTGTGGTTAAATAAACAGACACATTGGACATTTTTAACTAGAAAATATCCTAAAATAATTAATAACCAACACCAAAATAAATTGTTAATAGCTATACCCAATATAGAAATATGCATACACTATTTTAGTGATGGTGTGTTTATATTACGGTATTTAGAGTTCAGTTGCGGAAATTTTCTATGACGATAATTTTTTTTGTTTCAGGATCCCATCCTCCCTAGAACATTTCAAGATTAATTAATTGTTAATCCGGACTTAGTCCTCATGACAAGTGGACGCGTTTCGATTCTTGTGTTCTTGCTTGGTATTGTCTGTAAGTTTTTTTTTACTTCTTTAATCGTTTTCAGCTTAATACCAACTTAGTTCAAATTTCGTATTTATCTTGTCATATTTTTGGTTCCTCCTCACCTGAGGATGGGATCAGATTCCAGATCCGAAACTTTGTAAAACTCTGTTTTACTTGTCGTGATGGAAAATCTGCGCAGAAAATTTTAAACGAAAAAAACATACAACTCCACTTATACATCTCCAGATGTTCTCTCATATTTCTATTTTTAAGTTTAATCCGACCCTAAAAACGTGAAGAACCTAATTTCTTGCAAACAGGTATAACAATTTTGTAAATATAATGCTAAGGGTCCTAAATAATATGGCTACAACCAAATGTCACTTTCAAAATGACAGTTCGTAAGTTTTTCTTATATTCTGGAAAAAGAATAAATTGACCGAGTAATTTGACAATCCCGAGTAAAATCTACTCATAAACCAAGCAATTGTTTTTAAATAATTATAACATTAGTTATGACTTATGTTTTTAGAGAAAATTAAAATTTTTTGTCCGATGATAAACACAGTAAGCTGTCTCTAAGAGCGCCCTAAGTTATTCTCAAGAGAATGTAAAAATCATTTACTTTTGTTATTTCTTGATCAATTTTCACGAAAATTGATATTCAGTGTAGGCCAACCCAATAAAACCTCATACAAAAAAAATATTGCCTAGAAGCAGGAGGGGTTAGTTCGTTATTTTCCCCATAAATTATCAACTTGTTTTAAGTAGGTGGTTGTTTGTTTAGGTTGTCTGAAGTAGGTTGAATGGTTATTTTTGAAAAAATAGATATGTTAAATGTTATTTTACTAAGTGTTTCATAATTTTGATAGTTATTTATATATGTTATGTATTGTTTTATTTACTAAAAAGGGTGGAAAATACGTGTTACTTCACTGATTTCGTTTATTAATAAGTTTAAAGAAAGTATACAAGTATACAAAGCTGTACAAGACTCATCTTACCATAAGCACTTCTCTGTGATTAACTCTTTTTTATCAATTCATTAAGCATATAAAAAGTCATTTAACACCACAAAAGAAGTTAAGGAATCGTCAATATAGAAATCACTAATTCAAAGATCTTCCTCCTGCGCCGAAACATTAATACTGTAGAATTCTTATGATATAATTTTTATTGTTCTGATCTATAATGCCGTTGGGTACACTGTTTTGAAACACAGTATTGTTGACAGATGTTGAATTATCTTGTGTTTGAGCATTTAATTAACAGCGTTGATTTGCATTGATACATTGCCTCAGCAGAACCTTTGATACTCTAAATACACAGTGATACACAACATGATCAGATTACTGATAAATACGTGGTTAAAGCACAACTAATCTGGTGTGCCCTTCTCAACGCTAATCGGTTATTGATGCTGTATACTGTAAGTAATCTCTTATGAGCTTCTCGTTCATGGCAATGCTGTGCAATTTAAATTGCCACGAGCCAAGCGTTACTTTACGACTAATATAAACGTGTATTTATAAATAAACAATAAATCTATATTTTACCTATCCTATTGCACCTAAACTGGTAGGCCTATTTTTAACTATATTTTTAGTTAGATTAATTACAAATGAAAACATTGTAAGACATTCATTTTAAAAATTGCTGTATTGTAATTACAAGAGTTGCAAGCCTCTTCTACCTATACTCAACCCATACTCAGCCATACTTCCTTATACCCCATTTTTACCTATACTCCACCCGTACCCTCCAGCCATACTTCCCTATACTCCACTTTTACCTATACTCCACCCATACTTTCCAGCCATACTTCCCTATACTCCACTTTTACCTATACTCCACCCATACTTTCCAGCCATACTTCCCTATACTCCACTTTTACCTATACTCCACCCATACTCTCCAGCCATACTTCCCTATACTCCACTTTTACCTATACTCCACCCATACTCTCCAGCCATACTTCCCTATACTCCACTTTTACCTATACTCCACCCATACTCTCTAGGCATACTTCCCTATACTCCACCCATACTTTCCAGCCATACTTCCCTATACTCCACTTTTACCTATACTCCACCCATACTCTCCAGCCATACTTCCCTATACTCCACTTTTACCTATACTCCACCCATACTCTCCAGGCATACTTCCCTATACTCCACTTTTATCTATACTACAGATATGTGCTTGAGACGTATCAAGTGAAGATAGGTCCAACCAATACAGAACAAGGTGGACAATATTGATAAAAAATAAAGGACAATTCCAGGATCAGAACCAGGGCCATGGAAGGTGGCGTGTTCTGTAATCTACTTAATTGGAAGTCATGGATTGTGGATAGTTCTAAGCGTTGTCCTATGGATGCGATGTTCTCTGGTATGGATTAACATCCTCACCATTGAGTAGTATTCTCATCTACAGAGAACATCCTCATAATTAGACCAGTTCGTTCAGAGGCATAAGTGTGGTTCTGATCCTGCGTTAAACGGTAGGTTCCTTTAATTGCCATTGATTGCCTTTATTAATAGGCAATCAATAAGCAATCAATCAATTTGTCACAGGACCGTTGATTACTAAATCAACAGCCCTGCCTTAAGAACATGTAATTTAAGTCCGAATTTACTTAACTTTTGATCATCCGTGAAAGCCCGTTCAACGCTAGCGTTAACGCTAACGGACTCTTGAACTGGCGTTAACAGCGTTGTTGTATGTACCAATAACTGTCGCAATAATTGATAGAATATTTGTTACAGAAAATATTTTTTTATATCATCAATCCTTTATTATAAAAGGTGCAGTATGGCTTCTCACAATTTGATTAATAAATGAATCACAGCTGGTTGACGACAGTCAAAAGTGCTTCACTTTTTATTTCAGATTGACCATGTGAGCACTAGTGTAGCTTGTCAGTAAATAATTACAAACTGCCCATAAAAACCATTTGGTGTATATAAATCTGTTGATCATATTGCCAGGCAATGTGACAGATAAATAATAGTTTCTGTGTTTACGATTGGCGAAATCTGTAACCGATACTTGAACGTCGTTTCCCGTATAAGGGTATTTAATTGAACTAGCGTCAACTGAACGACCGTTCATAAACTGACTGTTGGTAAAATCCAGCCTCAGTCGATACAGGGCTCTATGACTGTAAGATCGTGCCAAAACCACATTAAGCACATTTCTCATTCATAATCGGCTTAAGATTTTGCGACCTGATGTCAGCTTGATGGCGACTTGGAACTCAAATTTGGATTACGTCACCGACTCGCCAAGCCCCTTGACCCCACACTAGAACTTTTAGTCTACCCCTCAGTGGAAAGACTCACCACGGGTAACTGTAGCCCTCGGAGTAACCACAGTGGTGCCCCGACCGACAGCAGTAGTCCCACTCTCCTACGTCGTCAACTGGGCACGTCCAGATGCCGACCTCCCAGTTCATGGAGCACACGGTCCCCGCCCTGCATGGTCTACCGCTCACTGTGAACCTCTGCCATGTCTCGCCTGTGGTCAACAATCAACCAGAATTACTTCATTTATAGTATTTGTATTTGCTAAAACAAGAAACCAGTTCAACATAGATCAGTTTTCAAAATTGTGTATGAAAAATATTATAGAGCAGTATTCCAAATAAACATACGCTTCTTTTACAAAACTAATTGTAAAACATTTCATTAAACATATCTTATAAATGTTTTGTACCTATTTAGGCAGTTCTTAACACATTGAACCCCGAAGGCCTAAGAGGCTTTATGTCGCAGTATACTAGGGATATTTTGCATGAAATAAATCATCTATAACGAATTTAATTTTAATCTAAAACTTATAATTTATACATAGTTTTATCACTTTACAGATAAAATCAAGAGCTTCAAGAAAATATCATACTTTACGGTTTATTTTATAGTTTCCTTTTTTCAATTTAAGATAAAAACTATAGTTATTGACGAAAAACAGCTACATTATACCAAAGTTCATGTATGAGTAGCTAAATATCCATTTTTACTTTTTATATACATATTTGTAAATATAATTCGTCCTATTTAAATTATACCAAAAACCTGCTTCGTCATCATCTGACAACTCAGCTCAAATTATATGAAGTGTATGTTTGTCCAAATGATCACTTATTTTCACATATACTACTTGAATACTGCAAATAAACAAACAGCTTTAAAAAAGTAAACACATTATTAGTGAATGAAATGCACATAAAACTCAATAACATAACGTAAACAATGACGCTGGCAAACACAACGCACACGACAAACGTCAAATCAAATCAGCTGATATTATGCAATTGCGCTTTACGTAATGATATTATTATTATTAAACAGCTGATCAAACAATAATAAATACATCGTTAGTGAATGGATTGCACAGAAAAGTCAATAACAGAATGTAAACAATGAGTCGGCAAACACAATACAGATGAATAAGCTCAACTCAAGTCAGCTGACGTTGAAAAACTGCGTAATAACATTTTAATTATTACTAAACAGCTAATCAAACATGTCCAAATGACATATTATATGACTGTGAATGTATTAATGTGTTGAGGAGCATTTTAATACATTGAAATATATCTATAATATTATAAAGAAGAGGTGGTTTCCGTATGTTTGTGGGTTTATTTGTTGTCTCAAGTGTAAAATTTCATCTTTGCATCTTAAACTCATGCAACACATAGACATATTCATTTCCTGTAAATCCCCTCGGGCTAGACCCCAAGAACGTTCTAAGTTACAATGTTTACATTTTCAAAGAATGAAAACGTAAATTACTTTACAGATGTGAACACTAAAATTTGACAGTTCTGGAGGAAGAAGAAAGTGCTGCAGTGACCATGCTGGGTTTCAATGTTGTCATTTTCTAATGTCAACATCTGTTTACATCACATTTTAACAGTTCGGGAAGAATAAAAAATAAAGTTAATTTTTACAGATAAACTGCTGGATTAGTGATTGAATTATTAGTTCCAATTGTGGAATGGTTGCTTTTAAATTTTCTCCGATGCCTGCCTCCATTACGTTAATCCTTATCCTTTCCCAATATTTGACAGGTGTTGTTATATGTTTAACATTCAACTTACAGTGAAAATTTGCATTGATATAATAAAGTGGTTGTTGGTAAAATTGATTTAATTTGATTTAATTGATTTATTTGATTTAATTTAATCCAGAAATAAATAAATAGATATACTTGCCTAAAGAATTGTCTATCTATTTTGATAAATTAATAATTTTATTATAATTTGATACTTTATATACCTTTTACTGAAATGGCGACCTACCCAACTGGTTAGGTCACCATTTCGTATATAAATAACTATCTATTTTAAACAAGATATGGTCGAGACATGATTGATTGCAAGATGATTGTGGCACAATCATATTGTCTTGTTCACTGTCTAATGCTGCCATGTTCTTAAGGTAAGACCGTTAAGCCAACAGCCAATGGCATCTAAGGGAACTACAGTTTTATGTACTGAACCACAGTTTAGCCTCTCAATTACGAAATGGTTTAGTTATGAGAATGACCTTTGCGGATGAATGTAGTGTTCAATAGTGCGGAAGTCAATCCACGATATAGGTCCCTACTTCGCTTTTACTCATCAACTCTTGAGAATTAAAAGTCACTAGAATAATAACCTTTAGGTCTATTCTTGGGCTATAATGTGGTCAATGAAGAAAAATAACATGAATAACAAAAAACCCCTTACCGAAAAAACCCTCTGTCGTAAATACGACACAACTGTACGAAATTTACCTCTTAGTACTTGTCGACTCAATTAATTATGGTAAGGCTTTTCGCAAACAGTTTGTAATATAAAATTATTTCGTAAATAGCTGAACATTTGTTTTTGAATACCATACAAAAATGAAATTTTTAAAATTAATCTTTGTATTGTTAGCCTAATCAAATGTATTTGGTAAGATTATTTATACTTTCTC
This sequence comes from Nephotettix cincticeps, assembly GCA_023375725.1. Classification (NCBI taxonomy): domain Eukaryota; kingdom Metazoa; phylum Arthropoda; class Insecta; order Hemiptera; family Cicadellidae; genus Nephotettix; species Nephotettix cincticeps. The sequence continues at coordinate 3,307,673 of CM041784.1, read as the reverse complement.
ACCCTATAAACAGTGCATGGAGAAACTATTGTTTTCGTCAAAATTTCCGAATTTGAGTTGAGAGAGATAAATTCAATTTTGAACCCCCTGAATCGAAAAAGTGTTGTGTAACGACTCCAAGATAACCCCCAAATCCCTTAAAACGTTAAAAATGTAATTTCGTAAAAACTACTGAAATTAGTTTGACTAAAAATTGCAGGGTCATAAATAATAAGACACTGACAGGTCAAAGGTTATTTGTTGGCTTATAAATGTCAAAAAACAATTTTTTTTATTTTCCGGCAAAACAATAAATGAGAAGAATAATTTAACCATCAAATTAAATATCGCTCAAAGCCCTAAAAAATTTTATAGTTCCCGAGAAAAGTTAAATTTACTAACCGCGGATATCATAGTACGCTGTCTAAGAACGTCCAATGTCATTCTAATAAAGAATACTAAAAGATCAATATGTTGCTTATTTCTCAACTGTTTTCATGAAATCCTCCTCTTCCGAAAAATAATATAGTTTTGTTATAGTTTCATAAACTATTTCTTAGATAGTTTACCTATTAACGGAGAAAGTATGTATCATGTCATTGACCCCGTTCATTTAAACTCACATAGAATTTACGTAGTACTTAAATTAGAGGTTTATTTACTTCAGTTTATGGTTCTGCTCCAATTCACCTACGGAAGCTTAATTACTAAGTTGTCAAAGTGCCGCACCAGAAACACTCTGACGAGAACAGAGTGTAACAATTCCAATGTTGACACCAGCAATCTGCTCCGGATGTGTATTGTAATCAAGTGTTTGTCACCTCTGCTCAGTACGAAAACGTATTTTTAAATATGAATATTTATCTAAAGTTTTTATCAAATTTCAAACAATTTTCGAAGTTAAGATATTTTCAGAAAGTTTTCAAAAGTCATTAATTTGTAAATATAGACAGTTAGATATTTAATGTATAACTGATGATATATGTATGTAATACTATATGATCATGAGGTCCCAGCAAATCTGGTTGGCCATTTCTTACTGCAAAATACTGTACAGCCACCAGAAAAAATAATTTTAAAGTATGGGAAAGGAAGGACAAATATCGTCTATCTAATTCTCATAGAAGAGCAAACGTGCTGTGGCCTCGGACCATAGAACACCCAAGGATTTGCGCCCTAGCTCAACGATCTCCCTATTTTTGTTTACAATAGGTTACTTTCCGTTTCATCTGTCATTACAATCAATAGTTTAAAGACCCTACGAGTCGCAGAATTTAGTCCGGGGCCCTTCCGGATTACTTCATGCCAAGCCGCATGTTTTGCATCCTATTGAACCCACTCTAGTTCATCCCGGAGGCCTACAAGTCATACAGATATCCCTCTTCACGCTTGCCGCGAAGAATTTTGTGAACGTGTGAAGCAACTGCTCCCCATCTTGTAGTCTCCGGGGTAACCAAACCCATAGAGTAGGTGAGAGTATTCTCATATATTCTTCAAAACGCAAACAGTAAAAAAGTTGTGGCGAGCATCTCCTTCAGGGCGGTATGCACACTAAGGCGAACTTACTTTCATCTTATGATAGAGATATTTCCTAAAAATTACTCGTGGCCTGTTAAGAACTGGTGCATATAGAAATCTATTTCTCCGTGGATCCAGCTCATGCACAAACCCAGGTCTCTAATGGGCCTCAGTTCCATCGATCCTCAGTACTGTACTTCGATCTCACCTCCACTGCCATTCTATCAAAGCTTTCCACCTAGCTACACTTCTACCGTTGCTTCCTTTCTACCCTACCTATTAGCTTCGTGCTAGCCTGATGCTTACAGTTGAGTAAGCAGATCGAGGGGAATCACTATTACCACTAAGCCGGAAATAATGTGGTAGGCACAATAGATTTCAAGTGCTGCTCTGCGCTTAGTTGCGAGTACCCCATTTAGTTCACAATAACCCTGGTAAGAAAAAGGTACATCATAGGGTGCGTTCAACTTTTTATTTGGGGGTACACGTCCTACTATACATCACCCTACCCAGTAACCCTGAGAGCACACCAAGTAAGCATCCGTTCTACAGGATACCCCTCTCACCACACCCAAACTGGGTATGACTAGGTGTTCAGGCTCAACTGGGAGTTAAAGTCTCCAGATAACAAGACACCAAAGTTGTAGGTTGGTGATGAGTCGTTACGCTGGGAAGCCAGAAGACTGTCACATAACTATGTGACAGCTTTTAGTGTACACAATTCCGATTTTCAAACCATTCAGAGAGCAGATTAGGCTTGAAGACAATGAAATACTTGGTAGACATGTAGCTGGTAGTATATATTAAATCGTTTTATGATTATTATACATCAAGCAGGAATTTAAAAAACTTGTTAACCATTTAAAAACATTAACACAATTGTTTTTCTAATATATTATTCATAATCATTTATTACATACATATAATTTATTTTAAATAAAAACTTCTAAAATCAATCGAATGTATCTTAAGAATAATAAAAACATTTTGAGTTCCTCAATCAAAACGCAATTTAATTTATGGTTGAACTGAGCATATTTATTAGTTTTCACACAAAATTATGTATTGTTAAATCATGAAAATATTTTAAGTTGACTCAGAATTGTATTATAAACTAAAATATCATCTCTTACATTTTGGAAGACTTGAACAACAGACTAAACAACAGACATAAAATTTCTGATGACCATCAACTCAACCAATCAAATTTTGGTATCGAACTTTGAAAATAATAAATAATATTTAAAGTCCGTAGTTTTAAATTTTCTCAAATTTAAATTCGATGACGACATCCCTTGCATAAAACCTTACGGATATGTATTTGGGGCCCATCCGTCCTTACAAGAAACAACCTGATTGGTTCTACCAATCAGGAGACCGAGGGTTGGCATTGCGGGGGCCTATCTTCGGACTTCAACATCAACAGAACAAGTTTATAGACAGCAAGGATCAGGATCAAATAAGGAGTATTCCCCAATTCCACCAAAACTATTATCCGGATAAAGCATCGAAAACCTCATCCGTTTTTTTCAAGACTAAATAGGGCCCTTCTCCTTGCCCCCAATTTCTCACAATCTAGTTTGATGTGCTTGCCAGCCTCCAAGGAACTGTAGCAGATCCTGCACTCAGGTTCATCACGAATGATCCCTAGACTGTGTTTCCTGAAGTGGACGTGTCCAGTGAACAAAGGACCCACTTAACCTAACCCTGCCAAACCCCAGCAGCTAATTGATTAAGAGAACAGGTGGTTCAAGCAACTACGCGGAGGTATGATACTGACCAGTTGTGGGGAGCACGCCCGGGAGAGGACGCGGAGTCCCTGAGGGCGGGACGTAGCAGCGGGCGTCACTGAAGTCCCAGGAGTATAACCAAAACTCCCTGTCGTGGACGAAGTCATACCCAGGTCTCAGATCTCTCAGCTCAATTGCGCTCAGTTCACAGATTGATCCTCTGCCATACAAGACACACACACACACAATAAATCCCTTGTTTAGTGGCTACAACTCTGCAATGATCGCATAAAATCGTTACAGCACAACAAAATCTCTGCAAAATGCTCACAGGTAACTAAATTACTCACAAAGGTAAACGAGTCTGCAGTGCCCATTAGATCAAAATTGTACTTGGTGTCATTTGAAGGGTAGTTATAATGTCTAGTGATATACAGTACCTTATTAGATACTATTTTTCCATTTAGGGCGTACATACCGATAAGATACTAAATTATTAAATAATAACCCCGTCGCAGCAGACCTGCGTACTCACCAAATTTCCAAATCAATAATAATATATAACAGGTTTGATTAATATCCGTAATAAATAAGTAAGTTTTCCTATTCTCCATAAGATTAACATGGTAGAGAACATTCAGCTTTGGTACTGTAAGGAACACTGAAAGTAGACATTTTTACATTAAACTATTTTTATTTTGACCATATTCCAATTTTTATCAGTATCAGTCCTTAAATAAAGGAGTTTGCCTATTTTCCATAAGATTAACATGGGGAAGAGCATGTAGGTTTGCTGCTGTGAGAAACACAAACTATGATTTTTTAGCGGTATGGATCCCAACCGCATGAAGCTAAACACTAAGATTCATCCAAAAGATATTTGTTAATAAGGGAAATATAAATGTTTCCTTATCCTCCATAAGATTAGTATTGGAGCCTCAATATGCAATGTACTGTGTTTAGATTTTTTAATATCTTAGTAACCGTTGGAGACAGAGAAAAACTTTAAGGAACTAAATTATGTTTTTTTAGATTATTCTAATAGTAAAAGATAAAATCGAAACCGTAGTTTCCTGAACTTGTAGACTCTTGTACTGTAGACTTTTTAAAATATTTATTTCCAGTAATTACTGTACATGCAATTTCTCCCAAATGAAACATATAACTGGAGGTAGAGGTAATTTTCGTTTTCAGGGAGCCCCAGTATTCAATAGAAACACATTCAATGTGACCTTGGGTACAATGAAAAATTGTCGTGACAGTCATTCTAGGCATTCTTCATGTAAACCCCATTTCTATAATACAAATATTTTGACCTTTCCCTTTAAAAATAGTTAAAAAATATTGTTATATTCAAAACAAATCAATGGAATTTTCCATTCCCTTACTCCAAAATCAAAGCATAAAATCAGAAACGAGGCCAAATCAAATTCACGTTTCTACTTCTTATTATTTCCTTACAGGAGCCATACCTTTTATAACGCCTGATAAAATTCTCTCCTTGAAGCCCTTACATCAGAACATTAATACGAACATTTTAAAAGCGTATTATAAGGTGATCTAATAGATAGCTGATTCATTTTCTATTTATGACTACATTAATAAAACAGTTTTGTTTTATTATTGTTTTGTTTTTATGTATACGCATTGTGATAGTAAAGGATGCATTAACTTTGACTTTATAGTTAAACATGTTTACCTGAAGCTAATGGACGCACATCGGAAGACGGAGCGCATGCGCGCTCTGGTGCACTCAGCCCTGCACTGCGCCTCTGACGTCACGAATAGCGAGTTGTGGATGGACTTAGGTAGCAGTCTGGCGGGGAAGTTGTAACTCACGTAGCAGACTGAAATTACAGAGGAGACTCTACATCTATGAATGGTTGTCATGTAATAATTTAATATATTGTATTATTTCAATAATAACTTTATTTAAGGCGAATCTTATAAAACCAGTTTATTTCATCACTTATTCGATTACAGTTTTTTATTTTTTTATGTCGCCAAAACTTTATAAACATCAGCAGTCTTATTTGTGTACTAGTGGTCTCCCATTTTCATTTAACAAGCTTAAAATAACTAAACCGATTCGATCCAATCAGTTATATTAAAAAATGTATACAAATTAACCCATCACCACGGTGAATTAAAAAAAGGGTAGCCATTATCTCATCAACTGATAAAAACGTTTGGGAGAGGGCTTCGATAACTATGAAAAATAAATGATTTCCCCCGAAATAATCCTAAAGGAATTGAAGAGAGAGCAAGGCCTACCCTGTTCCGTCTGCTAGAAGCTATTTAGGAATAATATCATATCAGATAAAAGAGGATTTCCTTATTTTTGCTCCAAATATTACAATGCGTTATATTATATTCAAAGAACTGCCTTATATAATGTTATAATATACAGCTAATTATGTATTTCAGTAATGCCAGTAATTTATTTTATAAAGTTTTGCTAAACGTGTAATTCTTCTAATGATTTTGCATGGGTTAATTATGAAATGTTTTAGCTGAATTTGTTTTGTTCTCGATAAAATAAGTTTGTTCCTATTTAATTGATATCTGAGATATCAATAATCCTTTTTTGTTATTATATTATGTAAAGTTTTAAAAATTAAATTATAGAAGCTCAATAGTGTGCAGTAAATTGTTTTTGATGCTGTCCTTTATTGATAGAACGTAACAATTACTGTACCGTTAAGTAAAACAGTATACTACGATCTAAAATAAAAATTAGGGTGGATAAAAAACTCCACCGTTGTAGCAGACCTGCATCCTCGGATAACATTCTCAACTTAAATACGCATTGGACATGTTACCAACTATTCGATGTCATTTAGGGGGATAGCTAGGACTAAACCACTCAAGATTTACTTTTTAAATATTTCACTTAAGAGGGGACGTTACACTGAACTGAGATCAAGGTCTATAGTTTCCATAGATTTCTTTTAAAAAGGTCTTTAGAATAAGGTATTCCTGAACGGGCTTCCATTTAAACATTTTGATTTGCTCAAAGAATCCCCCGATTCGGGGGCAAATGTAAAATAGTAATACACGCTAGAAAGTCTGTTCTCATTATTTTGCAGGTATATTATGTTTATTCAATCTCACTTAACACTTAACACTTTCAACCGTTAGAAATGGGTGTCTACCCTTTTGACCAACCAATATTTTAGTTACCGTTTGACATAAAGCAAAGGTTCAATGTAATACATCGTTAGGGGTTTTTGGCTCATTCAAATGGTGCTAAGAAAGCCCGTATTAAAAATAAATAAATTACCCATACGAATTCAAAAACAGTTTTAGTGTACATAACCCCCTTAGGATAGAGCGATATACCTCAAACTTAAACCCTAATACTATCCTTTACAAGAGCACAGTAAGTTTCATAAAGATTAAGCCATTTTCACTGTTTATTGCACACACGTGCGGGCTCGCCACACGTACTCCCCAGTTTTTAGAGTTAAGAATATTTCTGAGTCAAACATCATAAATAATTCATTATAGTTTTCAAAGTATTTAGGTTTTACTGTATCACTTTGTAAGCAATGCTCTTACAATAAACAGTTAATACTCCTAATGTCGTGGCAGATGTATTTACGAATTCCGTGCTATACCGGGAAAACTAATAAAAACCTGGTTTCCTTATAAACCTGGTTTTTAACAATACCTTTTCCTTATTCGGGATGTTAAAATAAAATAATGTTCTTTTATTTCTCTTAAGGTGGCAATAAGAAATGAAAACAATGTTCACTAAGGTAGTGAATATTTTCGAAGCAGAGCTAAGGTGAGGGAAAACAAGCAATGCACAATTACCGAGCCCTGTTCAAAGTGAATTTTAATGACTTCCACTGATAAAAGGCTTTGAATAATTTGCTAAGTGTTTTCAGATCATTACTTTCTCTTTTATTACAGAAATCGATGTAAAAAGTTTGAAGAGGATTCCAATTATTTTATGCAATTATTTTATCACTTTTCGTTGTTATAGAGTACGATTTTAAAAATATTGAAAGGTCGAATAATCCGACTATAATTTGTAATTTAAAAGGTTTTGTGAGGTAAACTAAACTCATGAAATCATGCGGAAATATTTTCACTACAACTTTCTGTACATTGAAGGAACTTAAATTTTCTTTCAATTCACGTACTTGAAACACTGTCCTTCCAAATTATATATTTTCACTATGTTTTTTCCCTCCCATAGATATGTAGGAATAACCTACTCGTGTTTTTGGTGTTCTTTTCACTCGCCTCATTATATTAAAGACATATGAAACATTCTTTAATTAAGATCGTCAGTAATTTGAAGCATGAGCAAAATTACAAACAACTACCAAAACAATTCCCTACCAAACAAGGACGGGTTAGATGCTGAGTTAGACCGCCGTTAATGGTGATTAGTAAAATCGCCACTTTTTAAAACACAGAGATCCACCGGCTTGCGGGATATTTCGTTTCAAGTCTGTTAAATGAAGGTTGAAATTGAGCGTTTTTTGGAAATGTGGGTTTATAAACAGAGAAACAAAATCAGAGACTTTATTTAGTTTTGGCCAAAAAAGGGAACACAATTTCATCCTTTAAGGTTGTTCTTACATTTTCAAGATTACAACACGAAAAAACTAAGTAAAGGGATCGAGTAACTATCGAGTTTTTAGGTTTGATAAACAATAACTATGTTAAATTAGTTCCAGCACATTCATTGTATAAACTAAAACTGTATGGCAAAAATAAAGTTAATTAATGGATATTCAATTTATTGTACTTGAAATAAATACAATTAAAAAAATATGGCAAAGATTGGGCGAAATCGTCACGTACATTACCTCTAATATAGCGTTAACATTCTCTTTAACTCGATTCAGTGTCAGTATTGGTCGTCAAGTAGATATATTAACGTTGATATCAAAACCGACATAAGTATCCCAGAATTTAAACCCGTCACCTCGTGCACTGAAGCCCTAGGCGCTAACCACCAAGCTACAAAGACACTCCGAAAGGAAAGAGAAGTTTCTCAACCTTGAAACCTCTGTGATCACACTTATACTTCTTATGACACTCACAGTCATCGAGAGGCCGAGAAGAGTATCCGGAGGTGTCGCCGTAGGCGGAGGCCGGCAGATAGACTCCGGGCCCGCTAGGTCCACTAGGCCCGCTACCGTACCACGCCTGTGAGGACGTAGACACCTTACCGCCGCCGGTGAGGTCGCCGATGTACAAGGAGTTGCCCGGAGCCGGGACTGACGGGTACTTGGCAGGACTGGGAGCGAGGCCAGGACGACCTGTGGGCCAGCGGTCCAGCTCGCAGCCGTGGCCGTAGCTCGCCCTGTGGTACAACTCGCACCCCACCTCGTCCACCAGATGCTTCACGGGATTCATCTCCGGGACTGGCCAGTCGGTCAGTCGGCAGTTCTCCGGTGCCTGGCCTATCACTGGTGGGCTGTACCTGCAAGTACACATACACACATATTTTTTTACCAGCAGTGTGCCCGCCTTTTGTGCGGGTTGTAGGATTCTTTGTTAGGAAAAATATACCTTTTACCATGACAAAATTTAAACTTGAAATCTGACACAAATTTACGTATTAGATATTTTCTAATTGTTAGGTTAGATGTTTTTGGGAGTTTACATAGTTTGTAGCTAGTTAAATCAGATAAAATTTGTATTATTATTAATATTCTTATACGTAAAGGTAACATTTTAACATAGTATAATTTTAAAATAGGTTTAAAATCAGTGATCAGTGATAAACTAATACTGCTTTAAAAAATTGACGATAGTTGGTAATTTCTTTCTATTTAAATCCATTATCACGATGAAATAGAAAATTTAAAATCTTAAATAAATAAATACAAAAAATACCAGGCCAATTACTTAGAGTTACTTTCAATTAGGTGAAATGAAAAATATTTATCATTATAAAAATTCATCATACGTCAAGATAAAATTTTGATATAGTATTTGGAAATGGGTTTCAAATTAAATAAACTAATGTTGGTTTTAATTTAACTTAATTTAATTTAAGCTGTTTGTTTTTATTTCTAATTAAATCACTTTCTATGGCTCAAAGCTAAGGTTTTAGAGCTTATTATTTAATTTTTATAATGCGCGGGTCAGTTTAAACTAAACAAAACTTTCTCCAAAAAGTATGAAATAAGGAAAATCAGTTCCATAACTATGCGTTCTCTAGTTATCACGGGTAAGACGAACACAAACGCCTTGTTACAGAAAGACAGTAATTTACACAATAATTTCGGCTTTTCTGGGTTATAAAACATACGAATAACCAAAAATATATTTTCAACCAATTTATAGACTAAACTTTATTTTATTTATATAGATACACGGGAAGTTCCATTTAAATACACTTCTTTGAAGCCATCAATGAAGATGGTGAATTTATTTTATTTAGATTATTGTTGCGGAAATTTTCCATCACGAATAATTACGACTGGAATTGTACCTAAATCATATCAAGGTTAGTGCACAATAAGGAATAATCCAGTACAAAACTAAAATAAAGTTAAAATTTACTTACAATATATGAAAAATTGGACACAACAAAGGAACACAAGACAGAGCATGAACACCACGAGCTCAGTGTTGCTTGAGCCTGTGGTGTTCGATTTCACATCCCGAAACATTGTGAAACTTTGTTGAACTAATCAAAATTAAAAATTTTCATAATAATAATTTGAATTGCATATACTGTTGAAAAAGGATATCCAAATCCAATATCAATGAAAAAATTCAATAAAAATAAATATAAAATGTGAAATTATAATACAGGAATTTACTACGAGAGTCACACGCATTTTCGTGAGGTCGTATTACAGAAAATGCCTGAGATACAGTGCTGCAATCAATGCCGAACTATCGAGTATACCGGATTATTGAGGTCACAATGTGCTTGGCAGTTAGCTTGACTAGTTACTAACGTGAATGTATCAGTTTACAAAGATCCCAAGTTGAACAGAATACGATCCTATTTTATCTTGGACTATTTAATGCTAATCCGAGAGTATCAGAATGAATAAAAACATGCAATTTGTGAAGCGGAGAGGGCAATGAATAATTAGTCCTCTTCCATCACTGAAATGTCCTTAAACTCTAAAGGAAGCAAGCGAGTTTACATCCTTATAGTCTTTTGGACTAATAAAATCAGCTTACAACTTTTGTGGGATGCGCATTTTTTATCATACGTAATAAGTCAACTTGTTATTCATCACTTTAATAGAACTTATTAGTAGTATGCCCATCCGTTTTACAGATTGAGTTATACTGAAAGTGAACATTCGAGATGATTATAATTATGAGAAAAAATTTAACCTGCAGTCGTAAACAAAAAATTCTCAGCTTTATTAAATAAAATAGATAAAATGAGAAAATTTGCATCATCAAACTTGTAACGCAAAGACAAGATTTTGACATAGTAAAATTTTGTAATAGGTTTGAAATGAACGATTGATGTAATAAAACTAATATTGATTCAAATTTGGTAGCTGGTTATTTCTTTTTTGTAAATCATTTAAATAGATCTCATGTTCTGCAAAATTGAGAAAAAACTGTATTTATCATTGCTTGAAATGGTTTTATTTATATAGATGATACTCGTTTCGTAAATGAAGAAAATATGTTTTGATATTGGTTATTTAGAGACGTATAACCAATAGGCAACTATTTGACAGCTGTCTCGCTCAAGAGGAGTGAACAAACCCTGAACAGATGAGACCTGCTCCAGTAATAAATGTTTCTAAACGGAGCAACTATATAGCACGATGGTTTATAACTGATTTTTTAGAAAGTGCGTTTCTCATACCCCTTGGGTAACATTAAACGTAAACAAATTTCAGACAAAGACGTGCGAGGGTTTTGGTCTAATTCGGTCATTTGGGACCCCTAAGCATAAATCCCCTGTGTATCAGGGGATTTATGGTTTTTGGTGATTTATAAATCATATTATTATGATTTATGACTATTAAATCATATGATCATAACCATATTATTTCTTAAAGCTACTTTTCAATATATTTACCTCAAATTTGTTCTTTTAGTTCTTCATGGTAGAGTTATTCAGTCAAATAACGAAATTGTACGTATTAACGTATTTTGTCAAACTACGAATAGTTTTTAATATTATTTAAATTTCCCGTTGAAAAATAACACAAATTGTTCACTAAATATATTAATTGTGAAATTTCTTTAGACCTTTTCTCTGAGTCTAAGCTGTGGTACTGTTTCAGTATTTGAAACCTCAACTGCCACCATCACCGTTGGCTAAGGGCCTGTGTAGAGAATTAAAGACAGTGCGATGTCTTATGTCACATAAGCTAGCCAGGGGTGACCGTTAATGATCCGACAGGAGTTGGTTTAGGTTTAGACCCAAGAATGTTTGACTTCGTGGGCTGGGGCGTTGCCTCTGAGCTACCACGTTGGTAAATTAAAGGAAAATTATTGTAATTCTTTTAATACTGTATGCATTTTTCTTCTCTATCGTACATACCGATATGAACGACGTGTTTCCACGACTAACAGGTCACCCTCACTGGTCTCCAGGCTCGGGTGAATATATCAAGGACTACGTCATCCTCATTCCAAAAAATTATTGATTTATAAAATGTCAAATACATACAATGGATGATGTAAAGTTTTAAATTGAATCTTATTTATACGCCAGTCTTAATGTTTTAACCAAAAGACTACTATCAAAAAATCACCCAGGGCTGCTTGTCCTCCAAAGCCGTGGATGTTCCACTGCCCTGGAGTCTAATTGGTTATCTCTACAAACTTACTATTTGTATTATATGTTTTGAGGTATATTATCAATACAGTGATAATAAATAATTATTTTAGGCATATATGTGCGAATACCTGAAACTGAATGCGCGACATGTGAAGAATCTGGTCGTTAGGCAAGCCTGCTCGCACTCCTGCAGAGAGTTGACACGGACGGTGAGTCTGGCCATGGCAGAGTGCAGGCCGAGGCCACTGCGCACGCGCTCGAAGCAATCTGTATAACACAAACAACGTGTAAGAAGCGGTACAATGATCTGTTTGGGGAGCGCGCTGGTCTAGGGGTAAAGCGCGGGGTTTTGGTGCCCAAGGTCCAGGGTTCAAATCCCGCCAATCACCAATGGCTATTCGCTATGTGATAATGCTGCAACCGACACAGGGGTGCGCAAAAAGCCGCTACGGCTGAAGTGCCTTGGGAGTAATCCGCCCCTTCCAATAAAAAAATAAAATAAAAAAACGATATGTTTAAGACACCCTATAGTTTTTGGGAAGGAGGGGATCCTAGGGCTAAAATAGATTATATATAATGTGGCACTACTATCTGTGTAAGACACTTTGTAGTCTATAGAAAGGAGGGGTTGCTAGAGCTAGGAGGATAGGTTCTACAAAGTGGTACATCTATCTGCACAAGCCACCTTACAGTCTGTGGGAAGGAGGGGTTCCTTGGTCTAAAATGGATCATAAAATGCGGTACTAATATCTTTGTAAGACACCCTATTGTCTGTAGGAAGGAGGGGTTCCTAGGGCTAAAAAAGATTCTAAAATGCGGCACTACGATCTGTACAAGACAGCCTATACCTATGCTTTCTCATGCGCTTTCAAAGCAAAATACCTTCCTCGTCCTTCATAATTTTACTCATACCACTGATTAAAAGTCCAACTAGTGGAAATGAAAAAAATTATAAGAAAAACAAATTCATGCTTTCAGTTTTCAAGAGAATTTGTACTTATTATTTATATTTTTAATGGAACATTTGTATAACTTCGTAACTACTTTTCCTCTCGTATGTTTGCCGCTTACCACTGCCAAAGGGTCGCTGTGGTGTGCACCCTTGGCGACCGTACTCGTTTCTAGCGTAGATGTCAAAGTCCCTGTCCGGGACGATGTCTGTGTACAAGTCCAAGGCTCGGAACAACCTCTCCCCGAGCTGGCAGTTGTCTCCAGGCAAGCTCGGCCCTTGGCTATATCTGCAAAAGCAATTTAACTTACTACTCCGTTGAATAATTGTATGTGTTAGTCGAGAAAAACTAAATCTTTAGTTAAAAGCTTAATTTGATACAATTAGATGCTGCAATCTTTGGCGAACTTGGGTTCTTATCTCAAAATTATGCACTTATTATGCATTACTCATAATGAACCTAACGAGTGGCCTAAAAGCCTTACTATACAGACTATCCTAAAACAGATCTAGAGCTACCATTAACCTGCCGACACAATTAGGGTTATGTTTTTGGCCAACCTTTCTGAAAATGTTAGACTGGAGTGAGATGATAGTATAATTCAGGAGAATTTGTTTCTTATTCAAGGAAACTTCCACGATATGGGTGAAATCATGGAGATAGTGGGGTGAAATTGATTGGGGGGAATCATTGGGGGCAGCTTGTTCACCGACATGGGTCACAAACATTTCTCTCATCGCCATGAATAAAAAACCAAATCTGTGCTTTTTTGTTCATAAATTAGCTAAAACTGTATCACGTTGGTGTGATTGCTAAATCTTTAGTTGTATTTATCCCAATAACAAAACTAATATCCAAAGTGAATAGTTTTCTTGCAAATTTGTTTACTCTTTTAAGCAAGAAACCCTTTTTATCTGGACGTATATTGTGATTACCGAAATATAGGATGATTTAGAAACTCTTACCAGATTGCTGTGTAAACTAGCTAGGGCATTGGTTTAAGAAAAAGGGTGGATAGGTTAAAGGGGTTACCCTTTCCACTCGGGTAACCCAGACTGTCCATTCTTAACTGCTACATACTCCAACTTTTTTCTTCACTGATTGTGCAAAAGCTCAACTATGGCCAGTTCTTAAATTCTAGATCAACTTATACGATAGAAAATTGTACGCACCTGTAACTGAAGACGTTGCAGACAAAGTTTCTCTCGTTGGCGCACTCGGTCTCGCAGTGGTAGAGGGTCGGCGTCGTCAAGGACATCACCACGATTGCCTTCTCCACAGCTTATACGTTAGGAAATGGTACGTACCTGTAACTGAAGACGTTGCAGACAAAGTTTCTATCGTTGGCGCACTCAGTTTCACAAGGGTAGGAGGTTGGCGTCGTGAAGGACAACACCATGATTGCCTTCTCCACACCTTATACGTTAGGAAATGGTACGCACCTGTAACTGAAGATGTTGCAGACAAAGTTTCTCTCATTGGTGCACTCAGTTTCACAAGGGTAGAGGGTTGAAATCGTCAAGGACAACACCACGATTGCCTTCTCCACACCTTATACGTTAGGAAATGGTACGTACCTGTAACTGAAGATGTTGCAGACAAAGTTTCTCTCATTGGTGCACTCAGTTTCACAAGGGTAGAGGATCGGCGTCGTCAAGGACAACACCACGATTGTCTTCTCCACAGCTTATACGTTAGGAAATGGTACGTACCTGTAACTGAAAATGTTGCAGACAAAGTTTCTCTCATTGGTGCACTCAGTTTCACAAGGGTAGAGTGTTGGCGTCGTCAAGGACAACACCACGATTGTCTTCTCCACACCTTATACGTTAGGAAATAGTACGCACCTGTAACTGAAAATGTTGCAGACAAAGTTTCTCTCATTGGCGCACTCGGTCTCACAGTGGTAGAGTGTTGGCGTCGTCAAGGACAACACCACGATTGCCTTCTCCACACCTTATACGTTAGGAAATGGTACGTACCTGTAACTGAAGATGTTGCAGACAAAGTTTCTCTCATTGGTGCACTCAGTTTCACAAGGGTAGAGGGTTGGCGTCGTCAAGGACAACACCACGATTGCCTTCTCCACACCTTATACGTTAGGAAATGGTACGTACCTGTAACTGAAGACGTTGCAGACAAAGTTTCTCTCGTTGGCGCACTCAGTTTCACAGTGGTAGAGGGTCGGCGTCGTCAAGGACAACACCACGATTGCCTTCTCCACACCTCATACGTTAGGAAATGGTACGCACCGGTAACTGAAGACGTTGCAGACAAAGTTTCTATCGTTGGTGCACTCAGTTTCACAAGGGTAGAGGGTTGGCGTCGTCAAGGACAACACCACGATTGCCTTCTCCACACCTCATACGTTAGGAAATGGTACGTACCTGTAACTGAAGATGTTGCAGACAAAGTTTCTCTCATTGGTGCACTCAGTTTCACAAGGGTAGAGGATCGGCGTCGTCAAGGACATCACCACGATTGCCTTCTCCACAGCTTATACGTTAGGAAATGGTACGCACCGGTAACTGAAGATGTTGCAGACAAAGTTTCTCTCATTTGCGCACTCGGTTTCCCAATAGATGGCACGTCAAGGACAAGACCACGATTGCCTTATCACATTACGTTAGGAAATGGTACGTACCTGTAACTGAAGATGTTGCAGACAAAGTTTCTCTCGTTGGCGCACTCAGTTTCAAGGTAGTATGGCGTCGTAGGACACACCACGATTGCCTTATCCACACCTCATACGTTAGGAAAAACGTACCTGTAACTGAAGAATTGCAGACAAAGTTTCTCTCGTTGGCACTCAGTTTCCCAAGGGTAGAGGGTCGGCGTCGTCAAGGACAAGACCACGATTGCCTTCTCCACACCTTATACGTTAGGAAATGGTACGTACCTGTAACTGAGAATGTTGCAGACAAAGTTTCTCTCGTTGGCGCACTCAGTTGCATAGATCCGTCGTCAAGGACAACACCACGATTGCCTTCTCCACACCTTATACGTTAGGAAATGGTACGTACCTGAAACTGAAGATGTTGCAGACAAATTTCTCTCGTGGCACTCATTTCACATTAGATCGGCGTCGTCAAGGACAACACCACGATTGCCTTCTCCACATTATACGTTAAAAATCTTTAACTGAAATGCGAAATTTCTCTTAGTTTATCAGTTTTAATATCCTCGTAAAACACCACATTGCCTTTTTATATACGTTAGGAAATCGTATGTAATATTTCAAATTTCTCATTTACTCATTTTACAATCTCGTCAACAAACAAATTCTAAAAATTATACGTTAGGAAATATCCTAATTAAATTTTAACAAATTTCTCTCTTATCAGTTTTATAATCTCGTCAAAAACACTTTTTAATAAATTAAATTATATGTAACTGAAATTACAGTTTTTTATTGACTTGTTATAATATCTAAGAAAAATTGTTTTAATATACGTTAAAATTACGTATTAACTGAAATGTTGCAGACAAAGTTCTCTTTGCACTCAGTTTCTCAATAATCGTCGAAAGGACAAACCACATTTCTCCACATAAACTTAGGAAATGGTAGTAGTAACTGAAGATGTTCAGACAAAGTTTCTTCATTGGCGTATAGTTTCAATAATTAAAACAAAATTGTTTAAATACGTTAGATTTACGTATTAACTAAATTGCAGACATCTCTTTCTCACATGGTAGATTTAAGGACAAACATAATTGCCTTCACAGACGGAAACTATAACACTCTAAAACAAATTAACTTTCCGAATGCATTTTTAACTTTAAATCTTATTTCTAAGGATGACATTTGTTTTATATGGAAATGTGAAACTTGCTACATTTCTTTTAGTAATACGTTTGATGACGAGTAGCCTAAAAGGAATATTGAGCTTTTATGAACAAACAAAGATCCAATGATGGTTAAGAAACTCCTTTTTTAAGAAAACCACTGTTTTATAATCTGCTAATCTTTTAGTTTGTTGCTGCTTTAAAATATTTAAGTATTTGGCATTGCGCCAGTTTGCGATACCGTACCCATCCCTGACTCATGTTTAACTTCCAAGAAAACGTCCATAAAAATTGTCAAGATATAAAAACTCATCGAATCAAGCGCATTTCAAACAAAGGATTGTAGATTACTTTTCTCTATTTTAACAACTTATATAATCTCGTTAAAAACTCATTGCAGTTGATGATGAAGTTATAATGTTAGTTATCTTTTAACCACAAATGGTTCATGACATTTTAGAGTTATAGATCTGATTCTGTCCTAGATATCAATCGATAGATACCATTTAGACTTAGTTCCCATGGTAATTTTATCAAATCCAGGTTCAAAAACACCGAGAAATCTCATCTCATTGAAATCTCAGATCGTAACATCTCGACAATATATAATTATACAAATCACTATTGGATTAACTCGGGAATTCTAAAAAAATACTTATTTAATCAATAATTAATTATTTCTTCTCT
Source organism: Nephotettix cincticeps (assembly GCA_023375725.1). Taxonomy (NCBI): domain Eukaryota; kingdom Metazoa; phylum Arthropoda; class Insecta; order Hemiptera; family Cicadellidae; genus Nephotettix; species Nephotettix cincticeps. The sequence continues at coordinate 3,290,280 of CM041784.1, read as the reverse complement.
GATTCCTAGTAGAATTTATTATTGATGGTTCAGTTGGAATTTAATTGGCTTGTATCTATCAAAGGAAAATCATAATCCGACCAAAGGTCGTTTTAATAATAATAGATTTAATTTTATGAGCGGATTTGTAAGAAACGAAATGTCGAGTGTAGTATTAACGTTTACAGTTTACATACATCCCGATCAACGGTATGACCAGCGGAAGCCTTCCTTGCCACACAATGGCTCCCAGATCCTTCCTAAGATTTTCACACATCCTTGCACACCCGTTGCCCTGCCGGACTCCGTATCAGACAATTAATATGTACCGTTACCAAACGTTGATCTCTACGTTGATAAATTGACATGTTTCTATCATTTCATGGCAGTACCAGGTCAATAATCAAATATTGAAAAACTATATTAAAATTTTTAATTTTTTTTATATGTAAAATTATCAAACGAGTTAATATTTTTGCATAGAATGATAAAAATATGTATAAATGTATGTATACCAGAAATTTTTCCGAATTTTTCTACAACCAACGCAGATGAAGACAACTTAAACTGTGATTTGCCGATATACGAAAAAAATTGAGGGTCGCAGTGGTCAAATATTACAATTTTTCTCAATAATTGGACCTGATTATAAACTATGTGGTTGGTCAAAATCGTTATCCCCACACTAAATTCAATATATTCCTTATTCGTAAGTATAATTATTAAAAATTTTATAAAACATGGAAATGTATTAAGCAATTGATAACTATTAATAATGGTGGGATGATGAGTTAACTAAACTATGGTACAACGACTTCACGGAACCTTTCCTATATGCTAATGGTTATTATAATTTCTTTACAGAGAGGCAAATTAATTTAATGGCAATAACTACATTTACTCGAAACCACAAAACATAAACTTTGTCAATATTAACTAAATACTTTAAAAATTGTACTAATGGTAAAAAGTGAACTAACAACCAACAAAGATGTACACTTATTAGAGTTGTAATTTACATGATGAGCAGAGCGCTACGGTGGGTGATTAACTACAAGCCGTCTACATCCAGCAACCTACTTAGGACTACGTGTGGCTAATAGTATACTGACCATCGCTGGGCGGATGGCGCATGCTATAGCCCCCAACACCATAGCCCCCATAGCCCCCCATAACCCCATGAAAGCGTTGCGAGCCGTATTGCGCCCAAGGCTTGGGCCCGATCCAAGGCCTAGTGCAAGACTTGGGCGCGTTTCGGTCGCGCTCAAAGAAGTCGTAGTTGCGGTCGGCGTTGAAGTCCATGGTGGGGTCCAGGTGATCTGCGGGAACAGACGTCAGCTGGCAGCTGCTGCGGCCCTCCCCACTTCCGTCGAACCTGCAACAATGTGAACGCAACGTTAATGTACCTCGTTTTATCGGACTCAGTTAGTACCGATTGTCGATTATCCGGTCATAATTTTTTACATAAATATAAAATTAAATATTTGGTACAATATATTTTTAAAATCATAAAAATACCACAGTCAAGTATATTTGCACGCATAATATTACCTTGGGCTAGGATTGAAATCTAGGTTTATCCCACTCAGAATAAAAATTAAGAGTTTTAATAATATCGTACTCAGAAAACGGTTATGTTATTATGAACATAATAAACAGTTAACAACGGTTTATGAGAAACCGTTTTACTGTGTACCGACTATCAAAAGGATTCCATAATGAAATGTTCAGTGATGTAATAAAAACGTCTCTTATAAAGGAAAAGAGATTAATGAGAAACCGTGTTGGTTTGTTTTAATCAAAAAAGGTTTTCCTTTTTTACTGCACTGATTGTTTCGTTTTAATTTTCAGCCCCCGAGATTTTTAATAAACTATTATTATGCGTCATTATTATCTACCCATTTATAGCTTCTATTTTATTGTATCACATTGAAATGAAAATCGTACTCTTGTTAATTTATTCTTAAAATGTTGTTTCTTTATATTTTGTATTTTTCGTAGTTATAAATTCTACTTTTTTATATGCAGATGTAGTTTTGGTTTCTCAAATAGTGTTTAGGCGTACACTAAACGTACATTAAAAGCATCCAAAGACAGAAACTATTACCTAGACGTTAGTTAGTTTATTTGAAGTAAACGTATTTGATTACTTAAAGAGTATATTGCACTTTAATAAAGTTATTAACAGATGTAACATATTAGGTTCTGAAGGATTTAAAGGCTCAATAAAGTCGGCTAGGCAAGTCTTCATTTAGAATATGTTAAAGCCAACGGAAAGATTGGATTCTTTCCATGAGGTTAAGGATAGATAAAGTGGGAGGAAATAGTCTGTCTACCTAATTCTTAGAGAGGTAGAAAGAACCTCAAGACCAATCCATATTTGGGCTCAGGAAGAAGCTTAAGACGATTCATAACGTTAACTCAACAACTTCCAAGTCCCTAGACAAAGAAAGGGTCTACCCCAGGGAGCCCATAACTTTTCATTTAAGGGTACATGCCCTTGGAGAGTTCATCCCCACACTGGATAAACAAAAGACCAACCTGTAATTGGACAATTTATTTTTAATATACCTAATTTTGTTCTCTGAACTCTTAAAACTAGTCAGAGAGTCGACTATGGCTAGGTTGTTTATATAAATATCTATACTAAAAGTTAGTTAGTTATGGCTATAGTTACAGTTATAGTTGCATTCTATAAAATGGGGACTTTGTGGGATTTAACAAAAGAGCCTCTACTTGATTATTGTGAGCAAAAAGACTCGGTACGAATAAATCTAAAACAAACCACTAATTGCCTCTCATCGTCACAGGTTTTTTTAAACAAAAAAACTTAATCACCCCTAAATTTATTGGAAATGAATAGTTTCTTGGTGTTGTTTCATTGCATAACATCTTTTGCGATATGCTGAATGGAAAACATTACATTAACTCCATCATTATAATCCGATTTCGAACCTCTTTTAAGAAAAGTATTTTCTTGTCTAGTTTTGTTATGTCATCTTTATTTAAAACTGAATAATTTAAATTCAAGTAAAAGCTATGCCTTCCATTATATGGAATTTTCATGAATCAAAATATTAGCTACATAAATTTACTCATTCAGAAGCATACACTCAAGAATGGTTTAAAGTGTAAATCTAAATAAATCTTTAACCTATCCTGTGAATTTTGCCCTAAATGTCGACCAAAATTAATTAGGATAGCTATTCAACCTAGTCATACCTTTTTAACCAGCTAGATAGCTAGATAGCTAAATAGCTAGTCAACCTTTTCAACTAATAGTTAAATTCTCTCTTTATATTCCACCTAGGAGGAAAGATAAAACAACTGATAAGGAGATCCTCCGAGCGGAAGGATTGTTGTGATAGGTGTCAGTGAGAGTCGGTGAGATGAGACGAGCGTGACGAGGTGTCACAGGTTATATAAGAGTATGCAATTGAGAGGATGAGGATGATGGGGCAACTGTCACGTACGTGCGTGGCGGAACAGAGGGACTGTCCCATTCGCGGTCATCGGACCGTGGCCACCCGAGGACAACGACATTGCCGCCCTGTGGATCAAATACAGGGTAGGACTTTCATACTTAGGGATTTTAATTAGCAGCGATTTAATTTTAAAACCTTGAATAAAATACAAACATAAAATTTACCTGAAATTAAACCCCTCACAAAGAAAAGTTTCTTCCTGAGAACAGAGTTGCTCGCAGAGCCGCAGGGAAGTTGTGGCAATCGTCCGTCTGAGGAAACGATCAGCCAGTCTGCGGCCAGTGGCGAACCGTCGGAAACACGCTGCAACACACTGATGTGGTTATACTGTGGTCAGGTACCCTCGGGGAGCCACAGGGAGGTGGTGACTATGGTCTGCCTGAGGGAATGGTCAGTCAGCCTGCGGCCAGTGGCGAACCATCGACAACACGCTGCAACACACTGATGTGGTTATACTGTGGTCAGGTACCCTCGGGGAGCCACAGGGAGGTGGTGACTATGGTCTGCCTGAGGGAATGGTCAGTCAGCCTGCGGCCAGTGGCGAACCGTCGGAAACACGCTGCAACACACTGATGTGGTTATACTGTGGTCAGGTACCCTCGGGGAGCCACAGGGAGGTGGTGACTATGGTCTGCCTGAGGGAATGGTCAGTCAGCCTGCGGCCAGTGGCGAACCATCGACAACACGCTGCAACACACTGATGTATATATATATTATGTCAAGACCCCTCGTCGAGCCACATAGTCCACCTGAGGGAACGGTCGGCCAGTGGCGAAGTGATTAGGTTACACTGCGGTAAGGATTCAGCACATCGACATGCGGTAAGAGCCTAGATAAATCTGCAAGGCTAATTCTGCGAAATCAATTCTTATTTTAATTCTCTCAATATTAGTCCATAGGAACCAGCCACTATAAATTCGAATTTAAAATATTATTTCCTTCGTAAATTCAGGCTGGGTTGTTTTGATTAGTACTGAATCAATTCCATTTTTTCTTTTTACTAAATAATTGATTAACATTTACCTAATGGCCTTAGTTTTATATTAAACTGCCTCGAATAATAATTCGACATATCGAATGCCCAAACATGAATCAAGTTTGTACCTAGCCATGACTATTATTTTAAGAGTCTTCATCAGAATAGCCATATTTTATTTTTTCCCTTAACAATAACGTAATTTTGGGACAATATGTTTTAGTTAAATCAAAATCAGTATGATCTTCAAGAAGAATAAATAAATATTTATAGAAAAACTATAAACCAGGTATTTTTACGTGACAGTAAACAAGTAACGATTAGTAAGCAAATGCACGGTAGCTCAGGATAACGCTCTGGCGCGGTAAGTCTAGGTTGCTGGATCGAAACCAGGGGCCGGCGACTCATGTCTTATCATGAACGGTCACCACTGACTAGCCAATGTGACACACGTTGCTACGGTACCACGTTGTATTTAGTTCACCATACAGGCCCTAGGCCTTAGGCCATTCACAGTAAATGTGTTTACGAATTTTTTTTGAAACCTACAACTTTACACACAAATTGTTGAGAATAAGGTTATTTTTTATTAAATTTTTGGTGTAACGTTCCGGTTTTTTGAGCCAGATATCGGTGTAATATTGAGAAGGATGAGTAATATTATGCTTACAACGCTGAGAGGTTAGAGGTCAGATCAATCCCCGCCAGCCCCCCTAACCCTCCCAGCCATCAATCAGCCGGATCACAGTTTTCTTGGTCGAAAACCGCAATCTATCTTGAAACTCGGAAACTATTAGTTCAAGGGCAACCAATTACACCATGGTCTAATGAGCCAGCAGTGTCAAGATTCCATTGCTGGGTCGTCTTGGTTTCAGATTATATCGTCATAGATCATATGTTATTGTTTGTTTTCACTTACATTATTTATTTTATCGTAATTAAGTTGTATAGAACTAATTGTAAAAGAAATCAAAGTAGAACCTTATATTTAGGTTTATTTATATATTACTGAACTATATGAATAACACCATGTATAAAAAAACTAACAACATATTCCTCTCAAAGAATGTAACATTTCCCCAACTACTTTGCTTTTGTTGTAATTCCAAAGATACGCAAGTGGTCAACATTTCCTCGAACTCCCGTTGCACAGGTAGAGGTGAGACTGCAGAGATTGGCGAATCCTGAAAGTCCTGGGGGGGATTCGAAGGGTTTTATTAATTTTTAATATTTCCCCTATATTTAAAAGTACTACCACTGGATGACAAATCGTTTGTGATTTCTAAAGCCGTTGCTAGATGCTGATAGGTATTATGATTTCTCGTCCATCAGAAATTTGTAAATGAACGTAGTCAGCACTTCCATCTATTAAAGTGGCATTTTCTGCCAAAAGATCGAACTTAAAATGTCGAAACTGGTCCTGGTCCTGGTCCTGGCCACGAGGGAAGGAAATTCCCTCTCTGAGTCGTCTTCAATGTAAACTATATCATCATAGATTGTTTGTTTTTATTTGCATTATTTATTTTCTTGTAATTCAATTATGTAAAATTAATCGTACAAGAGGCAAGAGAAGAACAGTCTATGAGAATTGCCTTATTTAAGATTAATTTCCTACTGATTGTCTACCTGACAGTAAATAACGTAAACAAAAACAAACAAGAACATATGGTCTATAACACATTGTTTTGTTGAGAGGATACTACCAAAAAGTCTAACAACCAAATTGCTCTAAATGTGAAACTATTTTATAAGACACAAGATTACAACAAACAATAATTGTGCACACCAATCTACGTATTATACTGCAACAAAGCACTTTAATAAAATTGCGACAACTGCTGTAATGTGTGTTTAGCTACGTGATCTGACATTCAACTGCTGATTTTCCTTATACTTTACCCTCCTCTGGGGGCGGAAGGGAAGGTTCAACTTGACCCTCGTCTGAAAATATATAATTACGTTACAACGTGTGTAGACTTTCATAACATGTAATCAACTAATTTGGCATCACATTTATTATTTAATAAATCCCTTACCACATGTTATTGTTGATTGTTTATTTTTATTTCTATTATTTAATCACAATAACCTAACAACTAGTTGTGGCCTAGAGCTAATTTAACAAGGATGTATCATATATGACTTGAAATTTGCATGACGTTTTATTCTATTCTCCCAATGGCCCAAAATATCACCTAGTATAGATTACCTCCCATCAATTACAAAATAAAATTAATTTCAATGAATCTAATATCTAATATAATCTACTGTAGCTTAACCTAGCATGACCTAGTTAATTTAACCTAACCCATCTATTGGGCTATATAATATTGATCCTGATAAATTAACCAACTGATCAAGAACAAAGAAACACAAAGTACAAATCCATAACACACATCACATACCCTTTTATAAAATATCGAAGGTGAATTGGGGTCTACCTGTAATAAAGTTTAATGAATGATGTATGAACCTAGAAAATATTCAAGCGATGTGGATTAAGATGGTGGCTATCTTCCTTTTCATGGACAATAAAATAAATGTTTAGACAAAGTATAGAAAAAAATTATTGTGAATATTAAGGTGGATATAGTCAGATTAAATAAGTTTTTAAGTAAAAGTATAGAATGTAAAGTGGCTGTAAATATAATATCCTCTTACAGATTATAGGTTCCTTTAATGGTATAGATTTATTTGTTAACAAACAAAGACGAAAGGGAAGGATAAGTAAACAGTATGGTAAGTATGGGAGCCACAATATAACTTAAAGCCCACTACAAAATAAAATAGAACAAAAATAACTCCTCTTATAGACTAGTCTAAATTCATATAATACAGTATATAGATTTTGCATCAACAAAGGAAGTACAAGTAAGTTTACGATGAATATGGTGACCACGACCTCCTAAGCTATTGTGGACAGCTTCCCACATTTGTTAACGGAGAGTTTGGTGGATAACTGCAGCATTGGGTGAATCGGTCAAGGATGAAGTTTTCCACAAGCAATTAGACTGTTCACGCCTGGCATATTCCCAGGAAAACACTATGATATGGGTTAATCAAATGGGATTCTTCGATAAAATCAACAACACCAATAAAGCCAAAGTCAGCAAAATTTCTTGTTATACATGTATAAAATGTAATGATATCATTGATACCAAATAGCAAAGTAGAAGGAGGAATAGAAGAACAAAATAATATAATTATGAACTAATAAAGTATTCATAAAACGAAAAAGCTTTGTTAGCTTACTTAAGTAAAGGTTTTATTTTGATACTTTTGTTTCCATAATTTATGGTATTGTAATCGTGATTTATCCCCAATTGAGGAAGAATCTTCAGAAACTTTTGCACGCATAGTTTTGATAATGTGTGTCCCATATACTGTTAAAATATTTAATTGAGATGAATTGTTTTACTGTACAATATTAATAAAATTCTTTGGTTTAAAGGATTAAAATACTTTTAAATAGTTGTAGTTTTATGTTATTCTATACCAATACTTATAAGAGAATCAAAATGGATATGCTAGACTTTTAACGAAATTTTGATAAATTTCATAAAATGAATAAACGAGAAAATACTTTACGTCGTAAATAATCAATAATGGTTTTATTTTTTTAATTTTCCTTCTAAAGCTTTACTAAATTTTGGAATGTATATTAAGCTATATATGTATATAACAATAAGTTTACATTTATTCCTTGAAAGGTATCTTACTTTTTAGGTTAATTTTAAATCGATAAATGTATATATTATTCCATAAACGTCATTAATTTAAAGTATAATATGTTCAGCATTATTAAAATATATAAGCTGTCTTTTAAAGAATGATATTCAATATATAATCACAGATCGTTGGAATTCCCAATTACGAAACTAATTGCAGCTAATTAAATTGGGACCGTCATTCCGTGTCACAAAGGTGTGTTGAATAAAAATCTCATTGGCTGCCGTTTATACATTTTCATCAATACATTATCGATCACTCTTTAAAAATTTATAAAAATAAAATAAATACAAACCGTAAAATACACACTCATACTTAAATAAAAATCTCATTGGCTCTCATTAACATATTTATGAATGTTTTATAGGTGTTGGGGTATTTTATACATTTTTAAGTAACCCTTTCTCTATATTTTAATCTCTTTTTTAATAATATCATCCGATTGTTTTTCTTTTCTTGGTTTTTAATTTTGTTCATACCTCCTGTATTTTTACTCTCGGGATGGCCCTACTTAAAGCTTTCTTGTAAGTGTTATGCCTTGTACCAAACCAAATACGTTCCACAATATGAACATGGACGTTCGATACATCGTTTTACGTATGTTTTTCTGAATAAATTTTTCTGATACAGTATTATATTCTGTACATTTAAGACAGTTTTGGCATGGAATATCAGACTTTTAATTCGTCAAAATTTGTTAAAAGTATCAAGTTGTAGGTTTGGTCTTTAAGTACTCTTGTAAGTCAATACTTACAATTAGCTCTTTTATCATTTCAAATATACTAAGTCGGACAAAAATTTACATAAAACATTTTTAAACTTTAATTGTTTATTTTTATTATTTTATGAATATAAACTTAATATTCCATAACAAAACATGTCTTATTAGTCCTTATACTTATATTACGTTACTATTGCAATGTATAGAATACAGGGTTTTAATGAGATATGAAGAATTATGTAAAAAATATGAAAAATACACACAGTCTGAAAAATAAGGATCGTAGGACCGTGTTGATAGTGTAAAATGTGTTGTCTTTACCAAAATAATAATTTCATTAGATTTGATCTCATTTACAAGAAATGAAACTCGTTTTGTTACGGATCAAAGGTTTCGGTAAGGTATCAAGACGAACTGTAAGCTCACCAGGGGCGTCTTCGATGACGATGACGTTGTTGACGAGGTCGTAGTGAGAGGTGGTGACCAGGCCAACCAGGCCAACCAGACCAACCAGGGCGGCAACCGTCAACCACATCGTCGATTCCTACAACTGTAACCTCTCTGCTCCCGAATACCGCGTTATAACTTCAACACCACAACTTCAAATTTGGACTTCGTTAGTTGGATGCTACACACATGTCATCAATTTGTATTGCCTACTGAATCGTTACTTTAGAATAATCTAGGTTACTGACTTTTTCCGTATTGACAATTCTAGTAATTGTATGTGACTATGTGCACATTTCAAAGCCATCATCATATCAAAGTTTAATTCTTAGGGCGGAACTAAACTTCTAGTTATAATCTTCAGATTTTTCAAAACTGTTAAAATACTCTCAAAAAGTTCACATATTCAAAAGTTTTATCGAATTCATTCTACTGAATCAGCGAACAGATATATATTATACCTTATTGAACGGCTAATCACATTCAACTAACAGAACTGGTAAGATAGGAAAAGGTAATTACCCTAGATTATTCTTAGTAAACTCATTCACATTCTATAATAATGAACAGAAAACAGTTGAATGGATAGTCATTTAATGACAGGGGTTTCAGTTATTCTAAACGTTAAGTATTAAAAAATACTACGTGAAGGCAAAAGAAAATGTAAAAAATAACTGACCAACTGCAATGTGCTGCCAATATTTCAAGAGATGTATCTATGAGTATTTTATTGGAAGTTTTATTTCATTTAAACATTGTATGTGTTTATTTTTATTGTTTCCCTACAAACGTGAGTTTTTAATGATTCAATGAATTTTACTCAGAGACTTTTGTTTTAGAACAATCTTCTTGAGTGTAATGAATAATAAAACCTAACTGGAAAGGCAACCATTTCAAAGCATTTTGTCTACATACAGTAATATGAATTGAAATAAACATTTTGTAACAAGAGTTTCATTATTCTTTACTTAGCCAACCCCTCCATATTGTTCCCCTCCCTTCCATATTGTTCTCTGTGATTTACCATGAAGTAATAACTGTACAGCTACCAAGAAATATTTACTCTATTAGTTATTTCATTTGATGTTTATTTTATTCCTGTTGTCATAGAGAATACAACTAGAGAATACAACAATGTTTAATTTAATTTTTATTTATTTTTCCACTACTCTGAAATCATCTCTCCAGGCATAACATGATTGTTTTTCAATGGGTTTGTGATATTCGCATCAATTTTAGATATCTTAGACAGGGTATAGAGAAAGTTTAACGAACAAATTATTTGGAAGATTACAAAACTGTAAGTACCTTTCTATAAAACAATGTAAAATAATAATATGTATGTTTAGTCCCTTGCAAAAATTATGACGCAACGCGAATGAAGTATATGAATTGCTCTCTAAAAAATGAAGGCGCTTAACATTTACGTTAGCCTTGTTCCAATTATAAATGGTAGAACTTTGTTTGAATCCTATTAATTGATATACTATAAATTCTATAAATAAATAAATAAATACTAAAAATACTAAAATGTTGGCATATGGCATGTTATAAATATTTTCGTAACTTATTCTTTTTAATACATTTCATTTATATTTTTGGAGTCAGTGATTCGTAAAATTTAAAATTTCTTTCACGATTCATATTTACAGACACGTAGTTCCAAGCTCTATAGTAAATCAAAATTTAATCCGTTACTCATTACCTTAAATAAACGTTATCTCTATATATAAAATTGAATATATGTCTGTCTGTATGTATGTATGTCCTTTATGCGTTGCCAAACTACTCATCCGATCGCCATGAAATTTTACGAAGTTGCTCTACATGTGTCCGGGAAGGTTTTAGTGAAAAAATATTTTCGAAAACCCCATAAGTTTCCATTTTATGGCGTTTTAAATTTCTAATGTTAACCTTATGGAGAGTAAGTTTGTTTACAAATTGTCTACAATGAAAACATTTGATTTCTTAGCTACAGCTGATTGGTTTACTTTCCATTAGCAATACCGTATGCTTTACTATCCAATGCCATCTGAATCATTCATTAATGTTAAACTATGAAGTAAATGTGTACTGTAAAAAATGAACAGCTTTATTCACCACGTTAATAGTTTACGGTTTTGGGGGATTATGTATTTATATTTTTATTTTCTGTCTGATTAAAGTCACGTGTTTATATGATAACTACAATGTTTATATTATTACGTTTATTATAATAATCAGCTGTTGTATATCTTTACTATAAAAGCCGTATTACAGTAAGGTTTCGTTTGGGTTTGGATTGGATTTTAAAATTGTGAATTAATCCACTCAGATTTATTTGTTTTATGGGAATGTTATTAGTATGTTTTATCGTTTCAGTATTGTTATTCACTATGCAACGACCCAGAATATATAACCTTTCACAATGAAGCCGTATTGCTATTCGACTTCAGAACATGGCCAATCTTAAAGTTAACATGTGTTTACTGTGAGGCGTTACGAAGTTCGCCGGGTCAGCTAGTTTTAAATATATTTGAATAAAATAACGGTCATTTGAATATTGCTATAATAAATCTACTTCACCTGGATCATATTGTCGTTGAAGTGATAAACAAACTTGATTATTCTTTATGGGCAAATAAAAATATAAACAAACTACTTCCTGTTGTTATCCCGTGATTAAATTTAAACTAACTTCTAGCATTTAAAAATAATATTTAGCTAACCAAATGACCTAATTATTTTATTGTAATAAGGGAAATACAGGAAATTGTGCTGCAAACCTTGCTTACGTTATACGGAAGAACCCCACTCAAAATACAAGAGACTTCTATTTGTTTAAATTAAAAAGGGTTTCAAATATATAGATTTTAGTTATATACTAGCAGTAACTCCATCTACTGTACAAGTTGTATGACTCAGTAGAGTAGTGTTATTCATACAACCAATAAAAAAATATATTTACGTAATTAGTAAAGCTCTTTACAATAAGATTTGTCTAGTATTTTTCAAAACTGGGGTTTTGGGAGCTTATTGCTTTATTTTAAAAGGGCGTGGGTCAGTTTAAAGTATATAAATCATTCACCAAAAGGTATAGATTGATGAAAATAAGTTTCATTATTGTTAGTACTCTCGTTTTCACGGGGTGTTACAAAAACCCTTGTTTATCGTTGCAGAAAGACACAGAAGTTTGCAGGTAAACAAAAATTTAGATAAGTACTATTTTGACTTTTCCGGGGTGTAAATCGTAAAAAAACAAAAAATACAGTCATCATTCCGAGGAAATTATACAGAAAACTCTAATATAACATTATTTACATATATTTTATACGAAATAAATATGAAGTATACAAAATATTTTAAAATACTCGGTTATAATGACTAGTATTTGTTGGAATTTGTGACTCTGACCAAAATGTTTCATTGTTACGGGAGCATTACACCGTTGTTAAAATTAATTAATCGTAGCACCTTTATCATTGTAACACCCGCTCTCCCGCATTGCGAGCTTAATGCATTCAAAAATGAGAATTCTTCGTAACCTCTGCAACGCTTGTTTACTCTAACAATGTTATTTACTGGTGGCTATGTGGATTTTACCGTGAGGTAGAAGGTAGGGAAAAATGTTCCTTGAATAGGATTCAGATATTTATTTTTTTATGTCATTAATAGTGCTAGCGAAGCTCATTAAACAGGATTTCATAGATTACAGAAAATAGTACTTACACTACTTCTATAAATAATAGGCCTTCAAGTCAAAGTGAATAAGCACATTTCGAATAAAACCATGTATTTTAACTTGTTGAAAAGGTTAAATTTGTGAATGTCACATACCAGCCTAAGTACAATTTTCTATCCACTACCAAACCCTGTTTACTGCTCATTTCTACTGTAATACAGTTATTGTATTATTCGAAGCCTTGCTTTACACTATCGTGGTTGGGATATACTAGTTCCTCAAGCGATTCCATTACCAGATACAGAAATATTTTTGATCCAGCTATCAGAAAACGCCTGTTAATTTTAAAGTTAGTGGAAGGATAATTATTCTTCGTCACTAATAGACTAAATACGTAGTAGTCATAAAAATGATTTTATATTTATACGTTTTAGCCTGAAATAGTAATTGTATGAAAGTGATAAATATACGACTTTTGTTTATTTAGTGATTTTTGAGTTACCAAAAACCAGACAAAACGACTTAAATGTCGGATTATCTACAAGCAATTGAGTAACAGGTGTTTTAAATGCGTTGGCAAGAGATTCACTTTTGAGGTGAATTAATTCAAGATTCAATTTGTGAAAGCCCTGCCTGTATGAGGCCCGGGCACTTTGCCACAATCTCATTGTGATAAAGAGCTTAACGGGTTTCTTTTAAAGTAGCTTGAAAATTCATCCGAAAAGAAAGTTTATGATATAATCCGTTATAATGTTTATTACAAAATAAATTGTTTATATTTAAAAATGTATGTCTTGAGAATAATCTAAATACTACATAATCTGAACATAGTTATATGAATAATTAGGCTTAAAAAGTCAATAATTTCATCGTATAGAACTAATACTTGTATATCCATGGAGCTTGAATTAAATTATATTTTAAACTGTTTGTCTTTTAATAATAATATAATACATAATAATAATTATACAACAAACGGTATTTTACCAACTATAATTGAAGTTATACATATTAGTTTTAACCCTCTACTATTTATTAATCTATTAGGAACAGGATTTTTAATTTTCAAAAAATATAAATTTTACACTTAATAATAAAATTTAGGGATCATTTGACCATTTGACAAGCTTTTAAGAGTTTGAAATAGGTTACAGCATATTATAGCTATATTGTCTTTCCTACGTTAAAATATTTAATTAAACGTGAACATATTTTTCAAATTAAAAAAATAGAGTAAAAATATTTACTTAGATTGAACTTAAGTGGTGTTGAAGAAAATATTTGAAGTGGACGCTTAATTTTATCAGCACTTTAAACAATTGATTTGAAAGAAAGTAAAAGCATATAAATATAAAAGATATTGGCGAGTGAGAAGGCAGGTCGTCTTACTCGGGAGCAGGGTACCGGAGAAGAGCACACTCGCCGCGACACTAAAGGCACACACCTACTGTCGGCATCTCCAAGCACTCCGGGCACTCCGGGCACTGCCCCTCCCACCGCAAGGCCGTCGACATCCTCCCGCTACCAAGTTTTGGCTTAGGTCGGCGTCCCTGCTTACTCATCCGTGCTCCTGAACCCCCAGGGAGCACATTAACTTCCGCATACCGAGCTAGAATCAGCAGTCGGTAAAAGCTAGTCGCTTGGTTTGCCTGTGGTTGCACGGATCCTTAACTTATTTATATACAAACGATGTACAACGGTAAAAATAATTTCGTCACTGCGAAGATCCCAAAACCATCCCAAAAATGTACATCATCTAAAGAAATTGCTATGCTCCCTACCTTAGAAATGGATCCTGAGAGGGGAATGGAAACTGCTTAAATTGCCTTTAAAAAACGGTGAAAGATTTTATCTCAGACAATAAAAGTTATTTTTTATATTCGGTTGATATTGAGAATGCAGATTAAGTCAATATTTAGCAGAGGGTCCCACTGAAAATTTGTCAACATTACACTAACGCAGGACGACAGGAAGAAGAATCGGCTTCTCAATATGGATACAAGAGGTAAGGAGTTGATGGACCGATACTTCAAAGTATCAAATGAGGCGTCTCTCCCACCGTTTATATACTTCATAACCTGAGTACGACAAAATCAACCAGGATATGTTGCAAAGATTGGAAAAACAAGGATCGCAGAGGTTTCAAATAATTCTGTTTAGGTATAGATTAATAATATAATCAGTAAACATTTTATAGAAATATAAAGTTTTACTAAATTGGTTTGTTTCATTTAAGTAAAAAAAGTCTTAAAAGATAACAGCTCTTTTGTCTATTATAACTGAGTATTTTGAAATGCTTTGTCTATAATATAAGTAGGCCTATGTAAATGGCACACTAACCTCTGTAGCCTCTGTCAATTCTGTTTGCTAAGGATATTGAACCCTTGCTCTATGGTAGCACAGCCTGGCTAGAAACCATTAAATACGTGACAATGTCAGTTCATGGCAGAATAACTGCCATTCACAAGGTACAAGTTCACAGCTATGTCACACAGTTGGTATACATCTTATCAGCGTGACAATGTCTAAAGGTATACCTAAACTGCATGGCGATATATTCAGGTATACCTAAACTGCGTGACGATGTGTTCAGGTATACCTAAACTGCGTGGCGATGTCTTCAGCTATACCTAAACTGCGTGACGATGTCTTCAGATATACCTTAGCTGCGTGACAATGTCTACTAAAATATCAGAGCTTAATGGTTGAATCGCTTTTTCAAATTTAATTAGGCTAAATATACAGTATAAATCTTTGTGTGGGGTGCATTTTTCACTTGATATAATGACTTTAACTGTCGTACTAAACATTTTTTTATAACTTACATATAAATACAAACAAGGTGTTAAAGAGATAAATTACAAATAAATGTTTCTGAAAGGCAATTTTTAAACAAATTCCAACTTCAACAATCAAGAACATATAACAAAAGAAGAAACAATCTCGGAAATATTATTGCTCAGAAGTGGTTGAAGAATCTTACAAGTATCTTCCTTTTAACCTTTCAGCTTGTTTCTGTTTTAATCTTCTTCAATATAATTTGCAAATGAAAGTTACACTCAGGCTTTGAAATATATACTGGATGTATATAAGCCTACATACCTCCATTGGATGTAATCACTTCCTCAAACTTTATTTCTTCATTCTTGTTAGAACCATGTTTTTGTTACCTTGGTGGAGAAAGGATATTTTAAAATTGCTATACATATTTATTACTTGAACCTAAAACCATATTTCGATTCTATACAAACTATTAAAATTTATTTATTTAGAATCTTAGAAATTCATTATGACGTTAGTATAAATTATTTTTACTTTTTACTTTTTAACGCGTCTGTGTTTTAAATGCACACGAAACCACTTCCGTTTTCAAATGATTACCTAAGATTTTTATTTTTAATAACCATATCAATTTAAATAGTAGTATATAAGATAGACATTTGTATTAATATGTAATATAAAACATTCTGTATCGTGTCATGAGTGGGCAAAACTATATCTTGTTCTTGTTCGGAGAATTCACAAAATAATATATTGCATTTTAAGTAAATATAAATGCATCTGGGAAATTATTCATACATATTTGAAATTATGTTGAATATGACCTCTAAAATGCTTTATTGTCATTTTAATACAATAATAAAAACTGGGTTTTCAAACACAAATCCATTTATTAATACTGTACACAATACAGGAATTACGTGCCTAACAAATCATATAAACAGGCATTCAATAAATAAAATTTATCGATTGGGAAGTAGGTTATTAGATTTCATACGTGTGACACCGGTACATCATATATTGTTATAAAGAGTAATAAATGTAATGGGATACAGCTTTGTTACCAACAAACTCCAGCTTATTCATTCGCCAGGATGATCAATTAACAGACCAACGAACAAAGGTTGTTGGGTTCCCTTTTAATCCATCACTTAATTGTCTCATTTCATAAGATTACATGCCTCAATTCATGCCTCAATTTTTAGACAGTTCATACAAAAACGATATACGGTCTTAAACTGGAAACGTTATCATCCTAATGTTCAAAAATTACAATAACGCAAACGTCTGTTTCAATCACTTGTACATGGAGTGTAGGTCGCATTTATAATTTACGCATTTTTACGTCCATTATTAGTCTGGGAAATTTAATCTAATTTCACTATTTTAAGGTCACATCACCCAATAAAACTCTACAAAAGCTTATGTTACCTCTTAGGGGGGCAATTCCCCTAAATTTCTAACAAATCTTTTAATTTGTAGGAAGGTGGTGAGTTTTAATAAATTTTGTAACTATTAAAAAAAATCATTCAATAGTATCTAAATAAACATAAAATAATATGATTTTTTTACAAATTGATACAATTTCCTAAGTTTACCTAGGGGACAAAGAATGTGTCAATCTACTGATACAGTTTTTATTTTTTAATTGCGACTCACTTCCACAAATGGCGTTTTCCCAACGTGGAAATTCTACATAATTTTTTATATACTATATCATGCATCTATAATGCATTTTTACATAAAAATTTGCACCCACTAATGCCCCCACCTCAGGACGATTCCCACCTTGGAAGAACCTATAAAGGAACGCCAAAGTGGAGCCTCTTATGTTAAGCCAAAAAGGCTACAACTAATATTCGCATTTGTATTCTGAGGGATCATCAAAGATCAAAGGTCAAAGATGGTTGTGATCTTCTGTTTCGTTCTCTTCAGAACGTTCTTGGCAAAAGCAGAGATACGCCTAGTTTTCAAGAGACGTCGTCATGTGGGAGGTTCTTAACCCTCCAAATCTCTTCCCTGGCCTGATTACCGTTTGCACGCGAAAACCGTGTGGTGAGAATCATTCCAGGGTGTCCCAAACGTGTATTAGTTATCGCTCAGTTATATTAAAATGCTAAACTATTCTGTAAAGAATGCTTTATTTACACTTTGCATTTTTCACGACGTTGATTACCAAATAATAAAAAAATAACAATTAAGTCGTCCAACTAAATATGGTAAATCTTAATGTTCTGACTTCCTGACCTAACGTATTTTTATGAATCGTGCAGACGATGCGTGCACCTGTTGTCTTTTTGTATGTGTACCAATAAGTCATTGTAAAATTACCAACCAGCGCCTAATTCCGTGGTTGCTCCGTTATTGCGTATATTGTGATGTTTTTAAATAGAAAATGTTCACTAGCATTATTAACTTAGAAATCTTTCTAAAACCCAAAATGTTGTAGGTCAATCTAACTAGATGGTTGGTAAGGGGTTATTAAGATGTTGGGGTTGGGTGATGGTTAATAACATACTTATGTTATTAATTTGTTATGACTGTTAGAGAGGAGGCGAGGTAGGGCAGTTCCCGTATGCGCACGCTGTTTATCTTAGTCAATGTCAGCCCTCGCGAACACATACCCTAGGGCGCTCGCTCGATCCCTCTAAATTATATTCATTTCAACCTTGTTCCCGCTGGCTATTCTTCGATAAAACAATTAAAAAATCAGTTATGATCGATCCCCCATCTAATTACGGATATAAAGTACACACAACAATTTCAAACCGCAACATTTAACGATGTAGCGAATCTTTCAACAATTCCATACGGCAAGGTACAATATAACGGTGTTGGAATTTTTATTTTTAGTATGTTCAATGTATGTCAATAATATCGGACATATTCAAGATTTTCAAACTTCAAACTATAACGATGTAGGGGTTCTAAAGCATTTTCATAGTTATGATATGTTTAGCAATTTCAAACGTTTGTTGAGGTTTGAAATTGCAAATTTGAAACAATTTCAAACCTTGACGAATAACGACGTAGGATATTTATTCAACGATTTCAAACCTCAACGAATAACAATGCAGGATATTTTTTAACGAACTCAAACCTCGACGAATAACGATGCAGGGCATTTTTCAACAATTTTAGACTTCAACGAATAACGATGTAGGATATTAATTCAACGATTTCAAACCTCAACAAATAGCGATACAAGACATTTCTCAACGATTTTAAACCTCGACGAATAACGATGCAGGACATTTTTCAAAAATTTCAGAACTCAACGAATAACGACGTAGGATATTTATTCAACGATTTAAAACCTCGACGAATAACAATGCAGGATATTTTTTAACGAACTCAAACCTCGACGAATAACGATGCAGGACATTTTTCAACAATTTTAGACTTTAACGAATAACAATGCAGGATATTTTTTAACGAACTCAAACCTCGACGAATAACGATGCAGGGCATTTTTCAACAATTTTAGACTTCAATGAATAACGATGTAGGATATTAATTATACGATTTCAAACCTCAACAAATAGCGATACAAGACATTTCTCAACGATTTTAAACCTCGACGAATAACAATGAGATTGGGAAAATGACTTTTAGATATTTTGGCCCAAAAATGGTTTAATTCTTTGCCTCCCTGGCATTAGGTCTTGGAAACGTAAGATATTGGAAAACAATAAAAGATATACATATATCTATTTTTATAGTAGTTTAAGCAACGATTGTATTATGAATGCCTTAAAACCACGAGTAAGATGTAAGTTAGAACACGAGCGAAGCGAGTGTTCTAAATATCTCACGAGTGACTTTGAGGCATAATACAATCGTTGCATACACTATTTTATCTACGACCAGCAATATTCAGACCTTTAAAATCAAGAGTTGTCATTTACCTACAACAAGTCGTACGCCTGTACTGGCTGTTGCTAGGTCCAGTTGTTATCAGCAGTCGACCGTTTCTAGGAAATTTCATATTCAGTAGGTATTAGGTTGCTAATTAAAACATTCGCTTTTGCATTTATCTCTTCCGGAGTTAAATTTTTGCTTAAACACTCATTTTGTGAATTGTACAAAACTCACATTTGAGGTTAGCTACTAAAAAGCACTATATTTATGGATAAATAGGCTTATTTTGCATTTCATTATATCCATAATAACATTAATTTCTGTATCTTTATTGGAATTTTTTGCAATGGTCATTGATAAAATTAAATTAAAAATAACTAAGTTGATGAATGGCTACGCCGATGATGTCGCTGCCTTAGTAGCAGCAAGAACCATCGAGCAGGCTAAACTCAAGCTTGGCCAGAGTCAATGGGTGCATGCAAGAAAAGAATAATTCCAACCGTGTTTTCTCTGCAGATAAATACATAAATCCCGAAACCAAACCAGCTGCTAAATACTTTGAGTCATGATTGGCAACAAGCAGTCGTCCGGTGATCAGGTGAAGCGAACGCTGACAAGACGCCAAGGCAGTTGCAGCTCTAGGTAGGCTGATACCCAACATCGGTGGCCCGCGTCCCTGCAAGCGACGATTGTTGATGTAGTCCGTACAGTCGGTTCTTTTGTATGGAGGTCTGAGGTCTAGGCCCATGTTCTGGAACGACGTGTCTATCGTAACTGGCTTTCCCGAGTCCTGCAACGAGGTGCCTTGCGGCTCGCTTCTGCCTACCGCACTGTCTCGCTGGTGTTATCCCCATCTAATATCTTGCGAGGATCCATCGCCGCGGTACCGAGGCAGTCAGAGAGGATATCGCCAGGGAAGGGCGATATCGCAGCTTTTACCATTGGCAACGCGAATGGGAAGCCGAATCGATGGGACGTTGGACCCACAGACTAATCTCGGACATCCGCCCTTGGGTGGAGAGGCAGCACGGCGAGGTAGATTTTTTCGTGACAAAATTCTTATCAGGGCACAGGTACTTTCGCTTCTATCTGCACAAGATAGGTCTTTACCTATCTTGTGACGACTTTTCGTCAGATACACATGTCTGTACTCTCCTGGCATTGCAGACATGGCACAATACACTTTTTCGAGTGTGACAGATGGATTGCACAGCGAGTGTCACTCTCTGCAGAGATCGACATAGCAATCCATCCTGACAACATTGTCGGAGCTATTCTCCAGGGAGAGGATGTATGGAACTATGTTAAGCACTATGTCCAATCCATAATTCGGTCGAAAAAGTCGATCTCGATAGTCTTTAGCACTGTGTTCATCCCGAGGAGGAAAGCCCTAGTGGCATAACAATCTAGAGGACTAGCCCGAATTAATGTACAAAACAGTCTCCAGGCTAGTCCTAGGAGATGGGGGAGGGTTTAGACCCACACTACCGGGTCTCTGCTGAGTGCATTACCTCCTCCTCCCATAAACAAGATTAAATTAAATTTTATTAACTGAGTTAATAATAAACGAGAATTTATTGTTATTGAGTTGTTATCATTGCCGGTAGTATTTTTATCGTTGTTGTTGTATTATTATTTTGTATGGTTTTGTTTTTGTTTATAAATTTGACAAGAGTTACCATGAAAACCAAAATTTAATATTTTGATGAGCACTTGTCCAATAAAGACGATATTATTCTTATTATAAAACACAATTATGTCTCAGATGGGAATGGATTTTAGTCATCTACACAAAGAATGGCGCTTTGCTGTACTTGCGATCATGTAATATTAAATATATTGAATGATCGCAAGTACATTTTACATATTCAAGTTCAATACTTATCCTTAGAACACCAACTTTCACTTTCACTATATCTAATCAGCAATCGTCTATTCAAGATTTACAGCTTTCAGCTATAACTAGTTTAATCCCTGCTCGGATAAAATTCCCCTACGTTGTATACATTGTCCTACTGTATAATGTATTATGATATTTTATTTTAACAAATAATTTTACTTACATAGTAATGTTTGTGGTCAATTATTTGTTAAGATAAGTTTTGTAATCATGATACTAATATACTTACTGAAATAGCTGATCTCTCAATTAGCCATGTAGTTAGATAGATATTGCAATTGAAATATATGAATAAGAACAAAAGAAATTGAATTAAAATAATCATTTAAAACATTAAAATAATATTATTATTGTTTAAGTAACCCTTACCTTGGCTCTAGTTAACTTTATCCTACCTAACATTCCTTGAATAAACGTAATGAAACCCTCAATATATAAACTCAAGTGAACAGGTTATATATTGGTGATTTCCATATAGGTCTTTGGAAAAATGAGAGAAAAGAATCTATTCAACTATATGTGTTGTGTGGAGGGTTTCTTAGTGGATTTACAAAATTCTTTTACACTATTTTTATTCTCAGTTGGATAAATAAATTAAATAAATAAAAGTACCCTGTTTGTCGTGTTTTTATTTATGTTTATATAATTCACCGAGTAGAGGTCGGTTTCCTGATACTTATTTATAATCTCTTTATAATTATTAAGAATAGCGTAAGACTAAGTTATGACGACTCCTACAGTACGCGTGCGCACTAGCCATGTAGCCATGCCGCGACTCCTACAGTACGCGTGCGCACTAGCCATGTAGCCATGCCGCGACTCCTACAGTACGCGTGCGCACTAGCCATGTAGCCATGCCGCGACTCTTACAGGACGCGTGCGCACTAGCCATGTAGCCATGCCGCGACTGTGACTGTGCGCGAACGAGGATGGCTCGATTTGTTTTACCACGGAAGATTCCTTATCAGACATCTGCACAGCCCAAGGTCTCTGATAAGGTTGAGTTCATTATTTAATTTCGAGAGCCCGACCTTGGTGAAGACAAAGGCAAGAATATTCCCTTGGTCTTGATAGGTCGTCGAGTTTCCTGTGCAAGATGCGTGTCTGTTTAGTAGGTTTCAAATTACATTTTTTTGTAAAGGCATTGCTGACTGGAAAATATTATTACTCTTGATAATAATATATTTTTTCTTTATTGTTCCATTGTGTAAATGTTGTGGCATGGTTGTTTGATGTTTTTATATCTACTTCTCCCGTTGTAGATATGTTATCAGTGAACTAACAAAGTTACAATAAATGGTTTAAGATTTGTTTTAAACGTTTATTAGTTTATTATTTCATTCTGTTTATATAAAAAAACATTACAACCATTGTTTCTTTTAAATATACCCGTCAAATTACTTTCAACCACCATCTGTTTACAGATTTAACGGTTTTAGGTGGGATGGGAGTGTTGTTGGATTATAGGAGTGTTTGTTGTCTCTGTGGGGATGGGAGTGCTATTCTCCCCCCCTGATGAGTGTGTTATTTTCTTAATGGGTTCGATTGGGTGATATAACGATGAGATCAGCCAAAGTTTAAGCAGAACGGCTGAGAAAAGGAGAGAAATTGATTTTGTAGTATTTTCTATAATAATCACATTAGCCACCCTTAATGATCGCACCGAGTTTATTTTGGACAGTAATTCAATTCAAATTCATCTATTTATATAAATAAAGCTATATATGACATTAAACGTTTATAAAGTTTGAACTATTATTTTACAGACATGGGGGTGGTGTTATATTATTAGGAATGCTATAAGCATCGTAAACCATAATATTTTAATCATAATCTTGCAAGCCATATAAGGGTTTTAAGGGCTTAAAATACCCTTAAACTTGATAATGTTTTGATCGCCTATTGCAGTTTCGTATAAAATTTCGTAAGGATATGACTATCGTTGTGGTATAACAGTCAGAACACAGATAGACGTATAAACAGAATGACATAAATCATTTCGAAAACAGCTTTTATAGATACAGAGAAATCGGATTTTTCAATAATCAACTCAAATTAGAAGATATTGATGAAAATATAGTATTTATGGTAGAAAGTAATACATTTTCCTCATACTAAGTGCAGGCGAACAATATTCACCATTTTTAATTAGAATAGGGTTTTGGTCTATGTTTCATTAAAACGTAAAAAATATCATTGGCATAAATAATACGCACAATACTTATTACGACATTTGAGTACCGAAGAATATGTCTTGGTATATTGTTTTACTGAGACCTGAGTGAACAGTCTTAGTGTTTCCACTTCAGAAAAATATATATCTCGCGTTTGGATTTAAAATAATCCCTCTTTATCGTATCTCTCACGACTGACTACCCCTTTCTTAATCCCTTAAACTCAAAGCTGGTTATAACCCCGTAAATGGTGCTCTAAATTTCTGTATTATATAATTTGTAATATATAGTATAATTGATAGCCTGGTTTGGTGAATATAAAATTATTTTTAAAAACTAGTCGTTCTAATTTCCATATTAACATACAATGATATTATGTTGGTTGATTTTAATGCCATCATCCAATCTTAGTGACAACATATTTAACACAAATATATAAATATACAAGATTGTTCAACTATACAGAACTTAATTTTTAAGTTTTTAATTAACTATTAAAATATTCCCACAATCTATTGAACTAAACTTGTAAAGAGATTTGGTTTCAACTATTGTTGTTAACTAGAACAAATATATTGATAATTTCGTAGAATAAAGACAAAAAAATAACACCACGTTGTCCGATACCGAAAATTCCCTTTCAAGGTCTATAGTATGTAAAATTTAGATTAGATTAGATTATTGAAATGGCAACCATACTACAAGGTAGGTATTTTAAGCCAAGTATGAATGGGGGTTGAGTGTAAGATGATTGTGGCGCGATCTTGTAGTCTTGTTTCTGACTAAGGCTGACATTTTCTTTAGACAGGACCGTTAATTAATAGCCCAACAACCGATGGCAACAACTAAGGGACCTACAGTTTAGCGTGGAATCCGAACCACGGCCTCTGAGTTACGAATTGGTCTAATTACAAAGATGGTTTTTGCGGATTAACATAGTATTCAATAGTGCGGAAGTTAATCCACTCAAGAGAACAATACACCCTCCGAACACCGCTTACAACTATCCAAAATTCGTGACCTCCAGGTAGCTAGATTATAGGACGTCGCCACCGTCGTTCCAGTCAACTTATTTCTTATCAACGTTGATGTAGAAAAATTCTGACAATGAAAAATTTCCTATGCTATTTCATTACACCAAAATTTGAAACACCCCACTTTTGGGATAAATATGTAAGCAACAGCGTTGCGCCGTACGGTTCTAGCTGCAATACTGCCTACAAGCAAGGTAGTGTTTGGTCATCACCAGTAGCAAGGCGTAAAAACCATCAAGCTCTATCTCACGGTTTCCACCTCTTTTACCATCTCTCTCCCCACGCATCAGGAAGAAGAGCCATTAAGCTCTATCTCACAGAATTCGTTTCTTTTGCTATCTCTATCTCTACTCTCAGGAAGAAGAGCCATTAAGCTCTATCTCACAGAATTCGTTTCTTTTGCTATCTCTATCTCTACTCTCAGGAAGAAGAGCCATTAAGCTCTATCTCACAGAATTCGTTTCTTTTGCTATCTCTATCTCTACTCTCAGGAAGAAGAACCATTAAGCTCTATCCCACGGCATTCGTCTCTTTTTTCATCTCTCTCCTTCCCATCAGGAAGAGAAAATAAAAAGCTATATCTTATGGTACCATCTCTTTTTCCTTCTCCCTTTTCTATTCAGGAGGAAGAACACCATATGCTCTAATATAAGGAAACTCCAAGATGGCAAATCTACCGTAGATAGTTGATACGATCCCCAAAGGTCGATAGAGAAAAGACAACAAAACACAGAGAAGCACATTGTACACCTTTCCTAGAAATACTAAATGAAATATGTTTGGGTATTTTAAACTCAATTAGGAGAAAGCCCGTTAATGGATAAGAGAGGCATTGGTCAGTGATATCTCGCACTTTGGAATTTCATCGTCCTCATAGTTGCTACTGCTGTTATCAGTACCAACCTGTTCTGTTCGTACAACGACCACTCATCAGGAAGAAGTCAAAGTCGTTGTCCTCCACAGGTTCGCTCTCCGGCTTGCCCAAGCTTATTTCGCAGCTGCCGTTTCCTCGGCTGCCGATCCTGAAACATGAATAATAACTTTGCAACAACTCTTTGCTGCAAAAAGCTGTACGAGTACAGTGCTAAAATCTTTCAGCTTTTAGCACTGCACTCCGATTGCAAGTTGAGTCGTATTGTTTCCCTCGAGCAACGTTTGGCGGTATTTTACTTATGATAATTTCAATGCTTTCTGCTTAGGGCAATCCTCTAATTTTCATTAATTTTGGCAAGCCCAGTAAGAGAATCTGCATCATGATTAGCCAAATAGCAGGACAGTAACGGTTGAACTATATACCTAATGACGTGTCTGTACACTGTCACAGTCTTCATTTCCCACCGGTACGAATACATTCTTTCCGGCTGTAAATCCAGCATAGGAATTCACTACCTACCCGTTTTATTGATAAAAAATTGATATATAAATGAGTTTTTCACAACAATGCTAAAGTAAAACAAATAAAACTAAACTTATATCAGGATTAAATTATTAAATTCAAATATTTCGATTTTTTAATTTTTAAAACTCAAGACATCGTAGATACTATTTCAAGTAAAAAGATATTTACCTTAAGAATAAATATTATTGCTATTATCGAATATCATAGTTGTAATTCCAAAGGTAATTTTTAGCATATAAATTGAGCATTTTCTCTAATTTTAAGACAATGTTTTACACGATTCTTTTTTATGTCAACTCTGTTTTTTGATATAACAAAATTGAATATTTGATGATTGTTAGCAACAAATTGAAAAATGAAAAGGCATGGGCTAAGCTGAGTTAGTAACTAAGTAAGTAATTAGAGACGGTAGTGTGTTTGAATTTCTTTTTTATTTTGTTAATCCTGTGGTTGATTAATCAGGTGAAATATTTGTGATTTTGTTCAAGCAGCTGATTAAAAATTAAAAAGGTGTTAAACCGATTGGTTTAACGTCTTTGTCTATATACTCAGATTTGAGTGTATAGATTACACCCCTTCACCAAGCAAGGGAAGTATCCCAAAAATATTTTTACAAGTTTCTTGTGTGAAGTGAAGATCTTATCTAAGTAGCTTTTCAGAAAGACTGTACAAGTATTTACTATTACGTTGGCTGTGCCAACAGAACACTTTATCAAAGTTTGGATAGAGTATGAGAAGGTGTTGATGCAGAGCCAGTTCACAGTGGGCGACCACCGACCACCCCTATACTATATTGGGTGACCACCCCGTCCTTTTGAGTGTCATCCAGGAATCAATCATTCCCAGGCAGAGTTCATGACTCATCTACCCACATGGCAACCATCTCTTTGTGATTGCGGTATCTAATACGGAAATGTAACTGAAAAGGTTTTCTCACTTTAGTCTGCAACCGACTCCCGTCGAGTTTGTATGATTTGTAATCTCGTTCATATAACATGTTTACGATAAGTATACAAACCTTTGTCAAAATGGGTCGTTTCGGACTTTGGGATTGTAAATGCGGTGGTTAGTTAAACAATGGTGCCTGCCCTGTATTATATTAAAAACGTGCATTTTTAAAGTATAAATATTGATCCCCACCGTCAAGTTTTCAAACTTGGTGGGGTTGAATGTTTAAGGAACATGTAATAAATAAATATAAAAGCAACCCACCATCATAGGATATAATTAGAGGTAAGCCCGAAATAATTACTAACAAGAAAAAGTAATGTATTGCGATAGTAACAGTATTTCATGGATACGCTCTCCCAAACCACAAACTGTATCCATACATTTATATTGCTTGAATAACATATATTACGTGGAATTGCACTGTCTTGAGCTTTAATTACTTTTGTGCCGAATTTCATTATCCAAATCACAATTGTGTTCCAGAAACTTTGATCAGTCAAAGGCATTTGGCTTTTAAACGATTAAGCATACATTACTATCTCATGAGTGACCCTAACTTGATTTATATCCTGGTATTATTGTAGTCTATGCCACGATTATATTATGAATGCCTTAAAACCACGAGTGAGATGCAAGTTAGTATACGAGCGAAGCGAGTATTCTAAATATATCACGAGTGGTATTAAGGCATAATACAATCGGTTCATACACTATTTTATCTATGACCAACAATATTCAGACTTTGTAAAACCAGAGTTGTATATTTCATTTATCTAAGACCATTGCAATATACTGGGTATAAAAAATAATTGTTGTGTATTTCATTCTTGGAGTAATCAGCTGTTGTGCGAATTATGTTGTTCTTATTGGTTCACGAATGACTTTAAGGCATAATACAATTGTTGCATGCACTATTTTATCTACGACCGGCAATATTCAGACTTTTAAAAACAAAAGTTGTATATTTCAGTTACCTAATGGCTGTTGCTAGGTCCAGTCGTTATCATCAGTCGGCCGTTTCTAGGAAACTTTATATTCAGTAGGTAGTAGGTTGCTAATTAAAACATTCGCTTTTGCATTTATCTCTTCCGGAGGTAAATTTCTGCTTAAATACTCATTTTGTGAATGGTGAAAAAAACTCATATTTGGGTTTAGCCACTAAAACGCACTATCTTTATGGATAAATAAGCTGATTTTGAATTTCAGTATATCTACTGTATAATGACATTACTTTCGTCAAATGTTGAGCTCTGATTGGTCTAGAACCTGTATCGTTAGGAAAAATCTGTATCGTTATGAACTCATGATGCAACTGCTTTCAATTTCCATTTAGTAATGAGCCTCTTAATGATGTTACTTTCAGTACCTTTATTGGTACTTTTTGCAATGGTCGCAGAAAAGAGCTGAAGGTGATGTAGTAAGGTAGTTCTTCAAATCATCTCACGTGCCGTTAGGTGACAAATCAGTTTTTTGTGTTTTTATTAGTTATATATTCACATTTATCTATACATGAACTTATATGAATGTATTTGTATAAATTTTTCAAAACCAAATATATTCTCTACCATATACAAATATGGTAATGAATATATTATGTTATATTCTAAATAATTCTCGAGAGCGTTTATGTGGTGTAGTCTATCTTGCTCCGCGATGGAAGACGTTTTTCAATGCTGTGGTGGGAAGTTCAAACAGGCCAAAGAGAATACGATATCTATTCCAAACTAATTTCATTTAGTGCTGTAACCCACGGAGAATGCTAAATATTTAATATAAAATTTGGTAAAAGTTTGGTTTTAAAATTCATAGAAAATGTTAAATGATATTGAGCTATATTTAGACACAAAAAAAAACAAAATACCACCAAAATCGTGTGAATGGGGTTTCCATTGAACTTTTAATTGAGAACTTTGCTATTTTTGTTGCTTCTAACTCTGTTATTGTTGATTCAAACTAAATAATACATAGATATTTCTAGGAGTGATCGTAATTTTTCTTCATAACATAAAAATGCAATTTTAATAGTTAATTTTCTGACCAAACACTCTTGGTTTAAACATTCACGAGATTAGTTGGTGAGACAAACACTGAGGCTGCAGTGCGGATGTACGTGCATTTGCCAGCGGATTATTTTTCCATTTACGACCCACACTGGACTGCAAATGCAAACCACTGTTTGTGTCCCCGTTCAATGTAAACTCAGCGCCACCTTTATAAATAGTAGCTTTCAACGAAAGTTTATCTACAAAAATCCTAATTCAATCTACAATACTCCGTATTTTCATATTAGTGTTTTAAGATGTAGCTTTATTTGAAACTAGTAGTGTACCAGACCTTTGCAATGTATTTTATTAGCTTTATATTTATTAGCTTTATAACTTGGTGTTAAAAAGCAAGACACTAGTTTATGAAGGTCTTAAGTGTAGGTGGTGGCAACAAAGAGGTAATTGAATTACATTGTTAATTTAACACATGCATTTCTAATGAGTATCAGTTTATTTTGTAATTGCTGTATACCGGGAATTTATTTTGAACTGTTCCATGTTTTAAATTTTAAGTATGGTTTTAGTTTTTCCTCACGTTTTAAGTGATGTTTATAACTGTTATGAAACAGGCAACGAAATCTTATATGCATATTGAAATGAAAGACAAAAGCCTTTAAGCACATCAGTGTCTTTAAACCTGCCTACGTTAAAACATTATTAGTTTCAAGATTTCATTGGTTCATTTTCAAATGTTCAATAAATTCAAAATGTCAAAATCTGTCCATTAAACCTGCCTTCGTCAACAGGTTAAAAAGTCTGTACTATACATTAACATATAAATCAAACACGAAACGAACACTAAACATGTTCGTAAATGTTAACGTCCATTTCATGAGTGTATTAGATGTTATTGTGTAATGCAGACTTTCTATTTTATAGGCGAAGACGGGTTTGATGGACTAATTTTAACATTTTTCAATTTATTAATTACTTAATTTATTCATTTCATTAATGCAATTTATTAATTAATTACACAAAGAGGCCTTGACTAATCATTGATCAACATTGACAGGGTGAGAACGATGAGCCACTAACTATAAACCTTAGTATGAATAAATGATTGAAATGTATAAAGGCATTGAAATTTTAATGATCCTGACCTACTTTTATCTTTTACTTGATTTGTACTATCACACTTTAGTGTTTTCTATTAATTTATGTTTTTTTATTCAAAATAGTCAAAACACCAAAAAAAAGGTTTATGACGTGAGTTGTTTGGTAAAGTAATGTATGTAAAACGGTCCAGAAAAAAACACTCGACGTACAAGTTTTAGTTCCGTGACTATCCAAGGTTGATGTTATATTTCGTGTGAGTGTGTTCAAATGTCTACCGCATGCCAGCAGCTACCGGGAAAGTGGGACTCGCACCTACTAAAATATTGCCCTCAGCTCTGAGAGACAAACCTGAGACTGTTTATTACATTATCAAAGCTAGCCCCTTTTAGTTGGCCTATCGATTACGTCTATCGGTAGGTTTCAATAAAATCGATCGGATCTTATACTCTTCAAAGTTGATTCAGCAAAGATGACTATACAATTCAAATTCTCTTCATTTCGGATCATGATCTCCACACAAGAGTTTGGGCAAAAAGGCCCAACTTCGGACACGGAATGGATTCGACGGTTGTGCAACTTACCACAAGAAAAGATGGAGTGTCCTGCAATGGAGCCAGTGCGGGGCATACTGTGTCAAGTGCTTCACCTCTTCGAGCTTCCTCTCTATCCATGGGCGAACGTTTGGGATTAACCTCGTGATCCACCGACCTCTTGATTCAAACCCACAAGATTCTTGCCTCTTAAGAAGATTTCTTTCGCGTTATTTAAAGGCTCTACTAGCTCTATCACCCTTTCAGTCTGGAATCCATGGTGATAAACTACCTAACACTAAAAAGATGAATAGATAGTTCCGGAAATGAAGAAAACAGCAGGCAAGGAGACATTGCGTTACACAGAGAAGACTGTGTCCTAGTTAGCTGAACATGAAATCCCCGATTTCTGGTTGTTACGTACAAAAGGAACGCTATTGATTGGTGGAGTAAAATGATGACTGAATGTAAACCAATCTGGATCATAGAATAATTTAAAGAAGCGTTCCTAATTGACCCGAAGGTCTACCTCGCATATTAGGCAAAGAGTGAGGCCCTTTGCCGATCGATTACCACGGTCCAAGAGTGGAAAGCTAAACCTGGAGTCACCTTGAACAGAAACCGCAGGACCCTTCACACTGCAACCGACCGCCAGGGTGCGATGTTAGGTCAATAGTAACTGCGTTGGTTCACGATACAGTCACACTGGAACACTTTGCTGGCAGAAAGACGATCTTCGTTCGGTTCTTCAATTGTTAAGCCCCTTATGGGCAAATTTCAAGTGCATGCCAGCTAAAGTACTACAAAAAACGATGTGACATACTGGGAACATTTGTCCGCAAACGGCGAAACTATTTTTTAATATTAAAAAGCATAAATTAATTTGCAATTGCACATCTTTACTAATTAATTTATATGAAAACTAGTTAATAATGGACGCTCCATACCAAATAACGGCCGTTCAAAGCAACTGCATTGAGTGTCCTCGCTGCTTGTGCCTCGTGTAAAGGTGTCAGGAGGGATATCACAGGTGTAATGTGTTCTTTGGGCATCAAGTAATGGACGCTCCATCCAAAATAAAAGCCATACAACAAAACTTCATAGTGTCTTCGCTGCTTGTGTGAAGGGGTAATGTGTAATGTTCCCATTAACCATCAAGTAATGGACGCTCCATCCAAAATAAAGGCCATACAACAAACCTGTATAGTGTCCTCACTGCTTGTGTGAAAGTGTAATGTGTAATGTTCCCATTAAGCATCAAGTAATGGACGCTCCATCCAAAATAAAGGCCATACAACAAAACTGCATAGTGTCCTCGCTAATTGGGTGAAAGTGTAATGTGTAATGTTCCCATTAAGCATCAAGTAATGGACGCTCCATCCAAAATAAAGGCCATACAACAAAACTGCATAGTGTCCTCGCTGCTTGTGTAAAGGTGTAATGTGTAATGTTCCCATTAAGCATCAAGTAATGGACGCTCCGTTGCAAATAATGTCCGGGTCAGGCGAGATATCACAGGTGCAATAAGCTCATTGGGCATCAAGTAATGGAGGCACCGTAACGAATAACAACTGTACAACACAACAGCATAGAGGCATATGTGGTCGTGTGAAGAGGTCAGGCGGGATATCACAGGTGCAATAAGCTCATTGAGCATCAAGTAATGGAGGCACCGTAACGAATAACAACCGTACAACACAACAGCATAGAGGCATATCTGCTCGTGTGAATGTGTCAGGCGGGATATCACAGGTGCAATAAGCTCATTGACCATCAAGTAATGGAGGCACCGTAACGAATAATAACTGCACAACACAATAGCATAGGGGCATATCTGCTCGTGTGAATGTGTCAGGCGGGATATCACAGGTGCAATAAGCTCATTGACCATCAAGTAATGGAGGCACCGTAACGAATAACAACTGTACAACACAACAGCATAGAGGCATATCTGCTCGTGTGAATGTGTCAGGTGGAGTATCACAGGTGCAATAAGCTCATTGACCATCAAGTAATGGAGGCACCGTAACGAATATCGACCGTACAACACAACAGCATAGAGGCATATCTGCTCGTGTGAATGTGTCAGGTGGAGTATCACAGGTGCAATAAGCTCATTGACCATCAAGTAATGGAGGCGCCGTAACGAATAACAACTGTACAACACAATAGCATAGGGGCATATCTGCTCGTGTGAATGTGTCAGGTGGAGTATCACAGGTGCAATAAGCTCATTGACCATCAAGTAATGGAGGCACCGTAACGAATAATAACTGCACAACACAATAGCATAGGGGCATATCTGCTCGTGTGAATGTGTCAGGCGGGATATCACAGGTGCAATAAGCTCATTGACCATCAAGTAATGGAGGCACCGTAACGAATAACGACCATACAACACAATAGCATAGAGTTTACTCGCTGCTGGTGTGAAAGTGGCTTTTTAAAATGTTTTTGATTACTTTCTACTATAGAAAAAAATTGTTTGAAGACATGTTTGCATTATTTCGTTAAATTATTGTTTAAACCTATTCGGGTTTACAGCTATTTAATTATTAGTTTAAAATTACTAATGGAATGGTCCATTAGTACTCAGGAATTTGTAGTTTTTGTTAATATATTTATGGTTGATAGTAAATACACATTATGTCTCCTTCCTTTAAACTTCATCTGATAATCAGTTAAATTGTGAATACATTAAATTCTACAATCCGTCAAGGAGATTTTGCACTTACAAGCTATAAAAAAATGGTATTTCTATAGCAAAAGATTTACATAAAACTAGCACTGTAGGAACCCACCTTTAGTACGACTCACATGTAATGACTTACAAATAGGATGCCAAGTACCATTACTTAAGACAATTACATATCGTAAAATCGTTATAAAATAAAAAATCAGCCAAATCAACCAGTAATTTTATATATATTTTTTTTTATTTTATTTTTTTTATTTTAGTAAACTAGATTTGTTCTACCGAAATTAAATTCATCACATTAGGATATCAATTTAACATAACATAAGTTTACGTCCCGACGATGCCCTAACCCAATCCAACGTAAATCCTAACCCTATGTAAACAATAATGTAAATAAATTATAAATATATAAATAAAGAGAGAGACAGACGAACAGAAAAACAAATTGCCTCACGGATAAACAAACAGACAGATGGACAAGCAGGCAGACTTGCAAAACTATTAACCGACAAATGAAAAAAAAACAATAGAAAATATATACTTATCATTTAATCAGAATTTGTTTATTCTACGTATTTATTCTAGGAAGCTGTAGGCGTTGCACTGGTATCTTTCGCACTCCTGCTCACACTGCGCCACGGTGCGCGTGGTCAGGGAGCGGCTCACGTCCGTGTTGTTGAGTGTGAGGGAGCCCTACACAACGCTAACACTACTAGTAATCTCCTCACCCGAAGCTGTAGGCGTTGCACTGGTCTCTTTCGCACTCCTGCTCACACTGCGTCATGGTGCTCGTGGTCAGGGAGCGGCTCACGTCCGTGTTGTTGAGTGTGAGGGAGCCCTACACAACGCTAACACTACTAGTAATCTCCTCACCCGAAGCTGTAGGCGTTGCACTGGTCTCTTTCGCACTCCTGCTCACACTGCGCCACGGTGCGGTGGTCAGGGAGCGGCTCACGTCCGTGTTGTTGAGTGTGAGGGAGCCCTACACAACGCTAACACTACTAGTAATCTCCTCACCCGAAGCTGTAGGCGTTGCACTGGTCTCTTTCGCACTCCTGCTCACACTGCGCCACGGTGCGCGTGGTCAGGGAGCGGCTCACGTCCGTGTTGTTGAGTGTGAGGGAGCCCTACACAACGCTAACACTACTAGTAATCTCCTCACCCGAAGCTGTAGGCGTTGCACTGGTCTCTTTCGCACTCCTGCTCACACTGCGCCACGGTGCGCGTGGTCAGGGAGCGGCTCACGTCCGTGTTGTTGAGTGTGAGGGAGCCCTACACAACGCTAACACTACTAGTAATCTCCTCACCCGAAGCTGTAGGCGTTGCACTGGTCTCTTTCGCACTCCTGCTCACACTGCGCCACGGTGCGCGTGGTCAGGGAGCGGCTCACGTCCGTGTTGTTGAGTGTGAGGGAGCCCTACACAACGCTAACACTACTAGTAATCTCCTCACCCGAAGCTGTAGGCGTTGCACTGGTCTCTTTCGCACTCCTGCTCACACTGCGCCACGGTGCGCGTGGTCAGGGAGCGGCTCACGTCCGTGTTGTTGAGTGTGAGGGAGCCCTACACAACGCTAACACTACTAGTAATCTCCTCACCCGAAGCTGTAGGCGTTGCACTGGTCTCTTTCGCACTCCTGCTCACACTGCGCCACGGTGCGCGTGGTCAGGGAGCGGCTCACGTCCGTGTTGTTGAGTGTGAGGGAGCCCTACACAACGCTAACACTACTAGTAATCTCCTCACCCGAAGCTGTAGGCGTTGCACTGGTCTCTTTCGCACTCCTGCTCACACTGCGCCACGGTGCGCGTGGTCAGGGAGCGGCTCACGTCCGTGTTGTTGAGTGTGAGGGAGCCGTACACAACGCTAACACTACTAGTAATCTCCTCACCCGAAGCTGTAGGCGTTGCACTGGTCTCTTTCGCACTCCTGCTCACACTGCGCCACGGTGCGCGTAGTCAGGGAGCGGCTCACGTCCGTGTTGTTGAGTGTGAGGGAGCCCTACACAACGCTAACACTACTAGTAATCTCCTCACCCGAAGCTGTAGGCGTTGCACTGGTCTCTTTCGCACTCCTGCTCACACTGCGCCACGGTGCGCGTGGTCAGGGAGCGGCTCACGTCCGTGTTGTTGAGTGTGAGGGAGCCCTACACAACGCTAACACTACTAGTAATCTCCTCACCCGAAGCTGTAGGCGTTGCACTGGTCTCTTTCGCACTCCTGCTCACACTGCGCCACGGTGCGCGTGGTCAGGGAGCGGCTCACGTCCGTGTTGTTGAGTGTGAGGGAGCCCTACACAACGCTAACACTACTAGTAATCTCCTCACCCGAAGCTGTAGGCGTTGCACTGGTCTCTTTCGCACTCCTGCTCACACTGCCACAGTGCGCGTGGTCAGGGAGCGGCTCACGTCCGTGTTGTTGAGTGTGAGGGAGCCCTACACAACGCTAACACTACTAGTAATCTCCTCACCCGAAGCTGTAGGCGTTGCACTGGTCTCTTTCGCACTCCTGCTCACACTGCGCCACGGTGCGCGTGGTCAGGGAGCGGCTCACGTCCGTGTTGTTGAGTGTGAGGGAGCCCTACACAACGCTAACACTACTAGTAATCTCCTCACCCGAAGCTGTAGGCGTTGCACTGGTCTCTTTCGCACTCCTGCTCACACTGCGCCACGGTGCGCGTGGTCAGGGAGCGGCTCACGTCCGTGTTGTTGAGTGTGAGGGAGCCCTACACAACGCTAACACTACTAGTAATCTCCTCACCCGAAGCTGTAGGCGTTGCACTGGTCTCTTTCGCACTCCTGCTCACACTGCGCCACGGTGCGCGTGGTCAGGGAGCGGCTCACGTCCGTGTTGTTGAGTGTGAGGGAGCCCTACACAACGCTAACACTACTAGTAATCTCCTCACCCGAAGCTGTAGGCGTTGCACTGGTCTCTTTCGCACTCCTGCTCACACTGCGCCACGGTGCGCGTGGTCAGGGAGCGGCTCACGTCCGTGTTGTTGAGTGTGAGGGAGCCCTACACAACGCTAACACTACTAGTAATCTCCTCACCCGAAGCTGTAGGCGTTGCACTGGTCTCTTTCGCACTCCTGCTCACACTGCGCCACGGTGCGCGTGGTCAGGGAGCGGCTCACGTCCGTGTTGTTGAGTGTGAGGGAGCCCTACACAACGCTAACACTACTAGTAATCTCCTCACCCGAAGCTGTAGGCGTTGCACTGGTCTCTTTCGCACTCCTGCTCACACTGCGCCACGGTGCGCGTGGTCAGGGAGCGGCTCACGTCCGTGTTGTTGAGACGTCGTCCAATCGCCACCCTCTCGAAACACTCTGCAACATACAGCGATTGTAAACAGTTATCTGTGACATTCTTTTGAAAAATATAGTAACATTTTTGTCCCTCAATTCTGTGAATCAGCTTGATTGAGTAAGCTTTTATATTATTTTTAGGATTGTTAAACCAAATGAATTATCCGTTGCAAAAGTTTTCAATTATTTAGTTTTGTCTTTTATAAATGAACCATTTCTATCTGTGAAATTAAGTAATAATAATAAAATGTTTATTACAGTAGACAATTAATTAAATTCTATTGCAAAAGTAATTTGTTTTTTACATTGCTTAAACTAAAATTTTCCATTCATTCAGCTTGTCAAACATATAGGTTTGTTCATTCATTCACCACTCGCCAATTAATCTCCTCCTCAGGGATGGGTGTTAAGTTTTATCTGAAATGGTGGTTTCCCAGTCATAAGATAATTACTCGCCGATGCTATAGATAGCTTCACAAGTTGTTTTCAAGACTTGAATGCTTTGCATAAGTGTTTTTGAATTATGTGTCCATGTACTCCTGCTTGTGGTATGTGTTCAGACGGGTTCTGTTTGTCAGGGGACCCCCTTGTGTGTGTCGAATCGAGACCGGCTGTTTTAATGTAACAGAGTGTCAACAGTGCAGCTCTTTAGCTGGCTTACACGACTCTCTTCTTTTTAGTTTTGAGATGATTATGACAGCCCTTATTACATTCCTACTTATATATTTCTGAAGTGAATTATCGTGAAGTCAACTTGTGCGGCACCCGTCAACTATATGAAGTGTGATGTGTCAATCGCTTCAGTAGTTTGACAGTATTTGGATGTTTCTCGCAAATACCCAAATGCTTTGTGCTGTGCCTCAACGTATGTGTTCCAAGTCAGCATTTGATCAAGTTATATTCCAGTGTATTGACGACCGTGCACACGCCGTACACCTTTTTTAGTACTTTCTGTTAGTTGCAGATTATCAATTTAACATTCTATTTTATTGAATTTAATATTTTATATTCACTTAGTGGACGATTAATAATTAAATCTAATCACATCTCTACAGTGTTTGACAGTATTGATGTTTGTTCTCAAGTAGTGTGATGATATCGTGGATGTGCGGGCGAGTATGTTTAAAGCGAGTTTGAAAATTATATTCGTTGGAAATTATTAAATTAACATAGTGGACTTTTTTTCCAATCTGTGTTTTTTTTACAATTTATAGCTATGTTTTTATTTTAATATCATATTTCTACATATGGAAATCACCTTTCTGTTGTCATATCTGTCTTTAGTATGAAGCAAGCGTGTCAGGACATAATGTATCACAACGATAACACAACAGAATACGAGTTACCGTTAATATAGAGCACAAAACCACTAAAATAAAGCGATTATGTGTTATGGCAATGTTGTTATGTGAAACTTAGCACACGAAAAAAAAATTTATACAATAAATAATAATGGTACATGCTATACCTTCAAATACATAGTAACGAACCTTTTTCGACCATGCAGAGCGTTATTAATAGTGGTATTTTACTTGTATCCCGAAACATCAAAACAAAAAAAGTATTCGATATTTAATATACACTCTATTGTGTAAAAATAATAAATGTGTATTTGACAGTGTAGTAGATGCTGGACAGTAGGGGCCACAGCGTCACGTGGTGTTATTCCTATTTGAAAAAGTATTTATGTTTTATGTGTATTTTAGCTGAAAAATTTTATGAAAATATTGTAACTTAATAGTTTGACATTATACTTTTTATTAATGCTCAATTTTTTTTGCGTTTATTATGTAATATTTGCTATTAAAATTGGTGATCTAATATTTAGCTATTAAAGTTTGCTTATTCCTTTCTTTGGTTGTTATTTGTGTTAAATAACTTTAATTTTTGTTTTTATGTATTATCACATTAAATCTAAAAATATTCTTTATGTTCATTATGGTTTAGTTTTTAACAATTATTTTTTTTACGTCATTTCAGCATGTTAATGCTAACTTTTATTGTTCGAATGTACAGAATCTAATATAGTGTTTTTCTACAGTTTTCTATAGATATTTGTTGTGGACCGGTTTTTTTTTATATTTGAAATAAGTTTTTACAAATGTATATTTAGATAAAAAGTAGTTCTAAATCAATTTTGATTTTTAACACAAGATACCAATATTTGTTAATTTTCTAAAAATATAAAGCATCTAACACTTTGGGAAAATACAACCATTGTGTAAGGTATATGAGATAACCAATGGAAATGGAATTAAGACAATCAATTAAATAATATAGCGATACCAAAACAAAAAAAAAGAAATGATACTAATGGCCAGACAATGGTGGAGTCTTCAGCTGACATTTCAATATTTTTATTAATTGTTAAATATATATTTTTATGTTTATAATTATATACACATAAACATGCTAAAGTTAAGACAATAAGCTAAAATTTCAAAGTTTCTGGTCATTGAATTTACATAACGTCTCTTCTTAGTTAAGCTACATATTTCTTTTAGTTAAGGTATAGTAGGGCAATGTAAGCCTATATGCCTCTGCTAAATACTGAGAGCCCCAAAATACCATGCATTCGTAATTTAATCCAGAAGAAATATACTGCGAAATATGCAAGAACGCAGTTACAATTTTGAGCGAATATATACATATAAGAAAATAAATAAATCTACCATAGTATAATAGTAAATACACTATGCTTCTTTAAATGGTCTAACAATTTTTCATCGGATTTTATACTTAATTGATTTTAAATATCGTTCTGATGGGGAATTCGATGGATTTACCAAATTTTAATTTCGGTTAAACATTTAGAGGTACATTCGGGTTCTGTTAAATTGAACTTTAATAAAACAAATAATTTTAACTGTCTACAGTTTGTCGATTTTTCACCAACCGTTCTTAGTCTCTAAATTAAGACCCTACGTATCCTGCAAGCTTGGTAACTTATCTTTTTTTATCTGTAATTAATTATAACCTTTAATTCTATTACACTTAATATGAAAATAAGAACATTACATTTAATAAAATAATAAATTACGGTGTTATGAACACATTTAAACCATAAAATATACCATTAACACCATAAAATTACATTAAACAACTTATTGAGATCATATATGATTCACAATTAGCTATATGCCATACTTAAAAAATATAACTTATCTAATTCAAGAGTTTAATATAGCTTATTTCGATTTGAATCAATTTACCAGTAGCCCAGTAGCTATTACCCTTCAGTTGACGATACTTGGCCAGATGACCTTCAATAACATAAAACATTTTTGCGATGGTATATTTTTATTATATAAGAGTTTGTTTTCATACATCTCAGTGTTTACTGAGATAAATTAAACTTTGAATATATTATTTTAGTGGATTAGTGGTTTGTGGACACTAGTTGGATTCAGTCTTAAGATCAACTTAAGGAATTTTCACTACTTTTTATGCTCTAGGTTGCTGCTGATCTGAGGTTGGACCGGTTTTGTAACTTGAAGTCGTGAAAAACATCTCAAAACCCACAGCCATCACCGAAAATAATTTTATAAAATAATTAATTACTGATAGCCAGGGTCCAATTCTTATATCCTTGGCATAAGATAATTAGGAAACAATCTGAGTATTATGATATAACGATAATGAGTAATATCAATAAGATATTATATCGTATTTGATATCTATAAAAGGAACTAACAATATTATAATCGGTAAATAATATTGTTTATATTTTAAAGGCTATTTACTATGCAATATAAAATAGGAAAAAAGGATAGGTAGTTATGAAGTTTTAAACATATAACGTCAGGTAAAATCCAATGCAAATCAATATCTTTGCAGTGTCATTGAAAAAAAAACATAAAATTATATGGTTTGCTAATATATAAATGTAATGCTTTTTGTTTTTAAGCAAAAATTTAAAACTAATATTAAAGTACTTTGACAAATCTTTTTAGTACTAAAAGGATTTGCATTTAATATAAAATAATAATAAAAAATTGAATAAATTTTTAATTTTGTTTGTTCCGTACACATTTTTAGTTGTTTTACTAATTTTTTTTTTTTAATTTTGTGTATTTCGTATTTTTTATGAAATAAAGATTGCTTAATGTTAATTTGTTTTTTTGCTATGTAAGATTTACTTAGACCCATTAATTATAAATTTGTTTTACATAATATGTGTATTCTAAGTATAATATACAAATTATAAATAATGAATTTCACGTTTTCTTCATGTGTTTGATGAGTTACAAATGACCAGTAAGAGACATGATATAGGATACAAAAATACATTTCGTGTTTGATTTATTATTCTCTAAATAATTTACTGGGAAAATCACACTGATATTTAATGAAAAAGAACATTAATTAAATGAACTGTAATGGCTATAATCTATTATCCATTCAGTATATTCAGCAAAAACAGTAAGAAAACAGTTACAAACAACTGTTAGTATAGCAGAAAGCCCTGTGGTTCCTAAACTAATCTCTACATTTTAGTGAGATTAATATAATTAATCTAATTCAGTCCAATGTAAGTTGGGAACTGTTTTCGAAATAACTAAGATATGGTTGAATCATGTCTCTAATGGAAAGTTGCAGCCATTCAATGAAATAGTTTCCCTCTCTCCGATGGCATAGTTTACATGTATTTGGCCACTTGGATACATATTATGCTACTTACGTTACTAATTTCTAAATAGTTTATATATTTACCGATCCAACTCTATTATTACAAAACCCTATTGCACACAACCTGCCTACTTAAAAAAGTCGTACGAATGTACATATTCGTACTATTATGACAGTAGAATACAAATCAGATATTTAAAGATAATCTCAGAGATTTCTCAGTTCCGTATATAAAATTGTAAAATTATAATTAAAAATTCGTCATTTTGTTTTATGATTTAAAGGCTGGTTAAGACAGTCAAGTACTTGGTAAGTTTGCACATAAAGGAAAACTATTTTAAACCCCAACAGAAGGTTCTGATTGATGGGTTCACAGAGTCCAAGCAGACTGGATCTTTAAACCAATAGAGGTTATAAATAAGAGTGCAGAGCCAAGTGCACCTTCTTTTCTGTTCAGACTTAGGTGGTGAAATGACTATGTTTAAACTCTTTAAGCTGTCATAGTGCCCCAATTTCGGGTAAGTGGAAAGTATAATTTTATTATTATATTGTATTTTTATAGTGCTGGACACCACCCGCATGGCTGTAAAAATGGGCATCAAAAGTTATGGGCATTCAAATGAAAAAATATGTTTTTTAGGTTTTCCACGAAAACAATAAAGGTACAGTATAATTTGACTCTCACTATTAAAACCAGCTTAAACAAACTAAACGAATTAGTGTTTTGAATTATTTGTTTACGAATAACGGTTC
This sequence comes from Nephotettix cincticeps, assembly GCA_023375725.1. NCBI lineage: Eukaryota > Metazoa > Arthropoda > Insecta > Hemiptera > Cicadellidae > Nephotettix > Nephotettix cincticeps. The sequence continues at coordinate 3,248,172 of CM041784.1, read as the reverse complement.
CAGAGAGAAGTAGCCTAAATTCACTGTCAATGGTAAACAGAATACGTTGACTGAGTTCACTCAATGTTATTTTAATGGAGAATGTTAAAAAATGTTTGTCTTTACTTGCCTTTGGGAAATCGGTTAGATCATGGATATGTCTAAAAGGAATGTTTTAAGTTCATCTAACAGCTGTTCTTATTCTTTTATAATTAAAATTCAATACAATAGTTCTGGTAGTTTTTATGGAAACTTGTTACATGTTTTCCATCTTAAACAAAACCGACTCTAAAAAGCTTGCTACTACAGGGGGGAGGGGTGCCCCCCATAAAATTCTAAAAAAAATTTAACTTTGTTTCTCTTGTTATTTTCAGAAAATAGATAATAATTTTTTAAACAATAAATTATTTAATGAAATTCAGACTAACATTGATGAAAGTGATATTTTTTATAAAGAATCTCGTTTTTTACGTCTAAAACGTTAGTGTTAATATTAATTTTCATTCTCGTAAGAACAATGTTTTAATAGCATCTCTGATCAACCCACAGTCATAAAAAGGTAGTTGAGGTGTTAAAATTGAAGTAACTAAGAGGTTACCTGAGTACCTCTTTTCTCGTAAGAAATGCAAAACTAAATTACCAACTATAAAACAAGATAATTTCTTGTTAGTTATATTACGTTTCTGGAAATTAATAAGGAATGAAATAATATACTTAATTTTTACTCTATGTAATCAATAATCATTATATATATATATATATATATATATATATAATACCCTAAATATTATTTTGACTTTCGGGTGACTAGTATTAAACTAAAGAAATTTATCTTAATTTTTATATGGCTAAATATAATATGACACCATCGATGAAGACTTATAAAGAAGCTATTACGATGAATCAGCCTTGAAAACGCATCCAACAAACTGCTTGAATAGTGAATCATCTCCCTGTCAATCTGCATTCCGTCCCCACGACCGCCCCACGCGCTTTTAGCTGATCCTAATCCTGTTTCTCCGTGATTTAGTTCGATTCCTTGCATTACTCCCAAGTCTACTGGTAGAGTCATAACTAACAGACGGCTGAAACGTCCACGTATACAACAGTTACAGACGCTGTAACGGGTGAATTAAACCGGCAGTAAGCATTTGATCTGCTTCATGATTTATACCGACAATAAAGCCAGTAATACCATCGTTAATCTGAAGGAAGATTTTACTTGACCTAATGAATGCAAAATACTAAAACCCCTACTGTTTGTAATGTATTAGGGGGTCAATGTTTCAGTTGCAAAATCAAATTTCCTATAAAGTTATATGCAAAATTATATGATTGTAAAAATACATTGTCTGGGAATTTTCAACATCGGAGGTGTTAGGAGATTATCTATAGACACATTGATGAAATAAAGCCTTTGCCAGAAGAGACATGAAATTGGTAATAAACACGTCGGTCATGTACCATAAATCTGTACAGTGATAATAATAAACACATCGATCTGTACAACATATGTGACAAAATAATAAATCGATCTTGTCATCTACTGGATGTGACAGTGAATAATATACAATCGATCATGTACATCTACAGGATGTGACAGTGATTATAATAAAATTCGATCGTGTACCATCTACATCGGATGTGACGAGTGATTAATAATAAACACATCGATCATGTACCATCTACATGGAATGTGAAAGGTTGATTAATAATAAATACATCGATAATGTACACATCGATCATGTACACATCTACATCGGATGTGACAAGTGATTACATGTAATAATAAAAACCCATCGATCATGTACCATCTACATCGGATGAACATCGATCTATCGGATGTGACAAGATATAATAATAAACACATCGATCATGTACCATCTACATCGGATGTGACAAGTGATTAATAATAAACACATCGATCATGTACCATCTACATCGGATGTGACAAGTGATTAATAATAAACACATCGATCATGTACCATCTACATCGGATGTGACAAGTGATTAATAATAAACACATCGATCATGTACCATCTACATCGGATGTGACAAGTGATTAATAATAAACACATCGATCATGTACCATCTACATCGGATGTGACAAGTGATTAATAATAAACACATCGATCATGTACCATCTACATCGGATGTGACAAGTGATTAATAATAAACACATCGATCATGTACCATCTACATCGGATGTGACAAGTGATTAATAATAAACACATCGATCATGTACCATCTACATCGGATGTGACAAGTGATTAATAATAAACACATCGATCATGTACCATCTACATCGGATGTGACAAGTGATTAATAATAAACACATCGATCATGTACCATCTACATCGGATGTGACAAGTGATTAATAATAAACACATCGATCATGTACCATCTACATCGGATGTGACAAGTGATTAATAATAAACACATCGATCATGTACCATCTACATCGGATGTGACAAGTGATTAATAATAAACACATCGATCATGTACCATCTACATCGGATGTGACAAGTTATTACTAATAAACACATCGATCCGGAGGTGACAGGTGATTAGTAATAAACAAATTGGTCAGGAACTATATACATCCGAAGTAGCTTGTTCTTGGTAATAAACACATAATTGCGACACGGTAGTTAGTGAAGGGTTTCGTTTGGGGAATTTTTGTGTCATTTGCTTTGCTTGAGGGAAACGATTAATCTTCTTGTTTATAGTTTATAGAAATGCTCATTGATTATCCCATGCAATAGAGGTAACAGTAAATAAATGCGATCGTCAAATTACCGTTATGCTAGGCCAAGCTAGGTTAATGATTCAAGCACGGAGCTGTACATAACAACGTTTTAATTATATCATTGAAAACCGACTGTACTTCTCAACAACAGGGACTCGTATCAACGGTTGATCCGGCTAGCACACAGTATTCATTCCAGTACGATCTTGTTGCTTTTAATTTATTTGGTGTCAAACTCAATAACCGTAAATTATCCATAATGTTTTTCAAATTTTATAAATTTTCTTAAATATCACTTATAACCGTTGCTACTAAAAAGTGAATATTTAATGTAGTAACCTCCTATTTCTACCATATCCTTGTCATGATAATTTAGGCCAGAAAACCTTCAGAGTATAACAAGAAAGATTTTTCCTGATAATTCCTCCTGGTCAGACGAGTGGAACGACTCTGAGATATTCATGAACTCACAGGAGAGGTTTAGATGAGCCACTAGGGAGATATTGAAAGTAATTATTTGTCCTGGTTATCGCAAGGAATTCATATACAGCTTTTTTAATGGAATATCTAGTCGGATGCAATCCTTGATATTAATTTAACATTGACATTTAATGAATTACGACGGGGTTATGAGAATTTAAACTGGTGTGGAAATACACAGTATATTAAAACTGATTCATCGCCAAGAGAAAAAACCTAAAGCGTTTACTTCCATGCGGGATTTTTTTTAAATTTTCAAGTCTAGCAAAACTATTTCATTATATTATGTCTGTTGCCAGCTTGAACATGAAAATAATAATAATACTAATAATGAAATAATTACTTTTTTACTACGAGTATTTTTATTTACCTTCATAGATAGTGTATCGTTATTATGTTTTTTTATATATTTTTATTTATATTACATAGAAGACGGTCTATGTCAGCTTTTCATGGTATTCAAAGTTAGGAGTTCAAAATATTATATCTATTATCATTAAAGCAATATATTTAAAATTGTTTACTGCAAAATAAATAAATTTAAAAAAGTAATCAGCATCATCCCAGCATCTCAACTAAAACACAGTTTTGTTGTCATTATTGATTATTTTATTTACTGTGTGCCACCCATGTTAGTTACTTGTCCTACCGTGACACGTAGTTCAGTAAAAATTAAAATGAATATATTGAAGATAGAGTTTTAATTTTGAACTTAATGAGATAAGGATGTTTTAATCCATCGAAATAAAAATTGCCCTTCAGTTCTGTGTTGTAATTTTTCAATTTTTTACTTTTTTAGAAGAATACATAGCGGCTCTTCCTGTTATATGTACACGGGTTTACAGTGTAATAACTCCCTTGTTAAGTAAGAAACAGCTCTAAAATAATCCATAGTATTTTTACAACTAATAATGAATACAGTAATAGAGTTTTTGATGAACTGTGCTTTATAATTTAAAATATATTGTCTTCCATATGCAATTAAACACGTCCAATTGCCCCACCCGTGACAGTTGAACGACCCTTCACTAAATTACTAGACCTATTTATAAGTTAGATTAATTTTAAATCCCAGGATAAAGTCCAATGATATATTTTAATTTATTCTAACCTTGATAAGAATTTCAGTAAATCAAGTAACTGTCAGTAATGAAAATCTCATTTTTTGTGAACAAAATTTTGTTTTTTGTTATCCCAAAACTCATAAACGTGGAAAAAAACCTTGAATTTCCACCCAGTGCGATGTAAGTATTTACAGCGAGAACGAAGTCTAAAATATTGAAACATTGAGGGCTGTATTGTTTCCGGAAGTAAATATAGAGCGATGATTGATTTTATACACCAAATTTAAAGCAGTATCTTACATTTATTCTTTTTCGTTTATATTGTTAACGGTTTATTGAGCTAAACCATTATCGGTTGGAGGGAGCATGAACAAATTCCTCGAAGGAACGTATTCCGCAGTTATGTATTAAATTACGTTAGTAATACTAAATATGGTACTTGTTTTGTAAATTAACTTTTCAACTAGTTTGACTTTGATAAATACACAATTACGGTAATCAGATTTGCACGTGATTTCTTATTAAAACTGAAACAATCGCAGTGGTCTTCTTTACAACCTGAGATGTTTCCTTATTGATCTTTAATCTTTTGATGTTTCCTTAATCTTTATTTACGTCTTGTCTCTTCATTTTTTTATAAATATGAAAAATCTTCATTGTGCATGCATAATTACTGAGTTCTTACTGTTTTTTACTAGCAGTTTACAAACAGCAATTTAAATTTGTTATAGCAAAATAAATTTTCCCAGTGTAATTTGAAAATTCAAAATTATGTTTTAAAAATATGAAATTACAAATTAATTTATAAAATTAAGTTTTTAGTAGATGTAGAAAGGTTATTGAAATGATCGTGCTATGAACAGCATTCTCACTGTTGGAGGGACGTACCGAGCCCCGGAAGTCGCAGCAATGCCCCGGTGGCGCCAGCAGGCGGCAGCACGAGCAGCTTGAGTAGCATCAGCAGCAGCAGCAGCTGTAGCAGCAGCGACCACTGCGGCGGCACCTGAGGTCGCAGAACCACCCGGTCACCCATCACCGCGCGTCGACGAAAGACTGAGCGCCACTCAACCGAACACCCCCACTCGCACAACTACTATACTGTTATAACCTTATCTTATGCGACCTTGCCGCTCCTTCCGATTAGTCTGTGGAACCGCTGCAGACACGCGCCTGACTGGACCGCCAGCTATCCGGGCCACTTGATCAACCAGACACCTCCTCTGGCCATTCCGAGCTGCCGGTTGCATCCTCAGGCTTCTTGAGACCAACCGGAGCTGCTAGCAACGGCGTCAGGTTTCTTACGCAAATATAAACCTCCTCTGGCCATTCCGAGCTGCCGGTTGCATCCTCAGGCTTCTTGAGACCAACCCGAGCTGATAGCAACGGCGTCAGGTTTCTTACGCAAATATAAACCTCCTCTGGCCATTCCGAGCTGCCGGTTGCATCCTCAGGCTTCTTGAGACCAACCCGAGCTGCTAGCAACGGCGTCAGGTTTCTTACGCAAATATAAACCTCCTCTGGCCATTCCGAGCTGCCGGTTGCATCCTCAGGCTTCTTGAGACCAACCCGAGCTGATAGCAACGGCGTCAGGTTTCTTACGCAAATATAAACCTCCTCTGGCCATTCCGAGCTGCCGGTTGCATCCTCAGGCTTCTTGAGACCAACCCGAGCTGATAGCAACGGCGTCAGGTTTCTTACGCAAATATAAACCTCCTCTGGCCATTCCGAGCTGCCGGTTGCATCCTCAGGCTTCTTGAGACCAACCCGAGCTGCTAGCAACGGCGTCAGGTTTCTTACGCAAATATAAACCTCCTCTGGCCATTCCGAGCTGCCGGTTGCATCCTCAGGCTTCTTGAGACCAACCCGAGCTGATAGCAACGGCGTCAGGTTTCTTACGCAAATATAAACCTCCTCTGGCCATTCCGAGCTGCCGGTTGCATCCTCAGGCTTCTTGAGACCAACCCGAGCTGCTAGCAACGGCGTCAGGTTTCTTACGCAAATATAAACCTCCTCTGGCCATTCCGAGCTGCCGGTTGCATCCTCAGGCTTCTTGAGACCAACCCGAGCTGCTAGCAACGGCGTCAGGTTTCTTACGCAAATATAAACCTCCTCTGGCCATTCCGAGCTGCCGGTTGCATCCTCAGGCTTCTTGAGACCAACCCGAGCTGATAGCAACGGCGTCAGGTTTCTTACGCAAATATAAACCTCCTCTGGCCATTCCGAGCTGCCGGTTGCATCCTCAGGCTTCTTGAGACCAACCCGAGCTGATAGCAACGGCGTCAGGTTTCTTACGCAAATATAAACCTCCTCTGGCCATTCCGAGCTGCCGGTTGCATCCTCAGGCTTCTTGAGACCAACCCGAGCTGCTAGCAACGGCGTCAGGTTTCTTACGCAAATATAAACCTCCTCTGGCCATTCCGAGCTGCCGGTTGCATCCTCAGGCTTCTTGAGACCAACCCGAGCTGATAGCAACGGCGTCAGGTTTCTTACGCAAATATAAACCTCCTCTGGCCATTCCGAGCTGCCGGTTGCATCCTCAGGCTTCTTGAGACCAACCCGAGCTGATAGCAACGGCGTCAGGTTTCTTACGCAAATATAAACCTCCTCTGGCCATTCCGAGCTGCCGGTTGCATCCTCAGGCTTCTTGAGACCAACCGGAGCTGCTAGCAACGGCGTCAGGTTTCATACGCAAATATAAACCTCCTCTGGCCATTCTGAGCTGCCGGTTGCATCCTCAGGCTTCTTGAGACCAAGAGCTGCTAGCAACGGCGTCAGGTTTCTTACGCAAATATAAATCCTCTGGCCATTCCGAGCTGCCTGCATCCTCAGGCTTCTTGAGACCAACGAGCTATAGCAACGGCGTCAGGTTTCTTACGCAAATATAAATCCTCTTTTTTATAGTTCTTGAGACCAATTATAGCAATCAGGTTTTTATAATTATTCTATCAGTTTTACATATAATCCTCTAATACTGGTGGTTTATCCTGAAACTCCTTACCCAATCGGACATCTCCTTTGGGGCCAACCAGAGTCATAATAGTAAAAGTTGTAAATGTTCCCTTCTTATTTATCAATGTCTGCGACACAATAATAGAGGTTGATCGATGTAAAATTAGACTTCAATAAAAGTTATTTAAAATATTACATAAATCCCATCAATATTTCTAATCAAGACTTGAAATTCATCACCACATAACAGTTCCGATACAAAATCTTTGAGAACTTTCAGTATCTCCACTATTCAGTTCGTTTTAAGATTAATGTTTTTCCTAGCACAGGTTTATAGCCTCTGGCCTTAAATGCTCATTGTTTTAATATGATCTATTTACGATCAACACTAACCTTGTATATTAATCGTATAATGTATATTCAATATTCAATAATCTTTATTCATGAATGTACAAGGTACACAAGAATAGTGTCCACAGATTTGAATAATAACATATTGCATAATCTATATTCAATAACAATAATAATAACATAACATCATAATATATTCAATGAGGGAGGTTGAAAAACTCTTCAAGTGAGTAAATAGCCCCATTAATAAAGTATTCTTTCAATAGTTTTTTTTTAATTTATTTAAATTTGTTTCGTTTTTAATTTGTTCTGGAATAAATTCATACAACTTATTTCCAGCATATGAGGGTCTTATTTCAAAAATTTTTAATCTATGTTGAATTTGCCTATTTGATTTTTTTGCCTTGTATTATAATTATGAATTAATTGTTGAGGAGCATTGAGTAGTTTATTTTTTGCATATAAAATAGTGTCAAGAATGTATTGGCCATAAACTGTTAATATTTTAAGCTGTTTAAAATGGACTTTAGCCGAATCATCATGCTTCAGTCTCAGCATTATCCTTATTGCTATATTAATTTGTAGTTCAGTGTAGCTGTGTTGTACTAATGTTGTATTTTCGAGCAATAAAGAGATTTTTTCTATTTAAATTCAAAATCTTCATAATGGCACTCCTGGGATGATCGAATGCGTTTTTACTGTTTCTTTAATTTGCTCAGTTTTCCATTTTGTAATAGATAAAGGTCAGAGGAAGACGTTTTATTGTCTCAGAGACAATGGTGCTGTCCTTGAGGACAGAGACAATATGATACGGCGGCAGAACATTGCGTCTTATCTCATCTTCATTTGCGCGTCACAGTCCGTTGGGGGTAATGGACGCCACAGTCATTATCATGTGTCACTCGACACTGATGACGACATAATTCCGCTTGTGATTAAGTATTCTGAGTTAAAATTATGATATTAAGCTACGTAAAACTTTTAATTCACTGATCCGGGATAGCGTGGAAGGTGTAAATCCAAAAACCTTATTGCAGACAAATATAAGGAATTTAGCCTATGTATTTTTTAACTGGCTCTGAGTTTTTGAGCCTAACATCCATATAGTACATCCAATAAATTTCTGCACTGGGTGTTAATGATATGGACATTACCTCTAATAGTACTACTGGTAATATTCTTAATAATGATAATATGGCTGTAAAACTAGATAACCATAAAATATTGTCGACAATGTTCTGAGTAATTTACGTACATCGGCCATTGTAATTTTCCATGAGTTAGTACATTGTTGAAGTGTAATTTCTCCAGAAAATACTGTAGTCCGGAAGTTCAACAAATATTGAACTAGAGAGAAATAGACTGACTAAATATTCAAATAGAATAATACCTCAAAATTTATAAAATATAAACATTAAACTACTTAGTTAATACAAACACAGTATTGTTAGCAGCTGGTTGATGTACAAGCCTAGACATTTCTAGAGGTGGTTTAGGCCTGAGACAGAAAAATAGAGATTATGTTTGTTACAGTTTAACATAAGGCTATTAGATGAAAACACTCAGCTGCAATACTCACACTATGACTTACATCCTATGCCGGCACTAAGATATCACAATTGCAAGAAAGGAGGTTGTGTCATCAGCATACAGATAGGAATTGTCTTTCGGGCCGAATGGAAGGTCATTGATGATGACTTACCTAGCTGGTTTACCAACGTTATGGTGATTGACTGGTTTCAAGAAGCCTAGTAACATTAACAATATTTTGCAGCAATAAGGAAGCCAATTTACAAAAGAGCAGTTTCAAAAGAGCCTATCGGTTACAAAGGTTCCGGAGTGCGTGGACTTTCTTTCTGCGTAGAGGCTGAGGAAAGTAGTTACATCAGATATAGAATCTGATGGACAACGGGTGGACATGCGCGCAACTTCCTGGGCGGAAGCATGGGTCTCGGCGTCTGGACGCGTGTCCACTCGCCCGTCACAGAATACTGCAATTATCGCTGTTTGAGATCCGTTCATGTTGAAACCTAGTGGAAAACACGTGTCCACACCACTACTGGAGGGTGTAAATAAATAATTCCACAGTTCTACTCGAAACTAAAGTGGCAATTCAAACGCTCAGAAGGGTTTAAATAAACACTATTAATATCCCAAGACTCGTTCAATTTGCAATTGGTGAAACAAAACAGTCCGTAAGGGGAGTGAAGATAAACATTATCTCAAACTCACAAAGACTTTCTCAACCGAAACTGTTGCGACAAAACATTTTATCAAGGGGATGTAAAGAAACATTCTTACAATCTCACGAACTCTGTCAACTGATACTGTTGCGACAAACCAGTTTATCAGGGAAATATAAATAAACATTCTTACAATCTCACGAGCTCTCTCAACTGATACTGATGCGACAAACCAGTTTATCAAGGGGATATAAATAAACATTCTCATAATCCCACAAGAGTTTAACAAACTTTAATTTATGCAACTATATACACGATTGGTATATGCTAAAAAAACACGATCTCCCAAGAGCTCACTGGACCATAACTGATGCGACAACTTAGTACATTAGTATAGACTAAAACAAACACAATCCCACGAGACCTCAACTGAAATTGATGCGACAAGGTATAATCATATTTGTAAGTTAAACAAATATGCTCACAACCTCACCAGACATCACGTTTTCGCAACTAACTCGATCACACACTCCTTGTACGTGTTTGGTCGTGATCCGTGAATGATCAGTTGTAACTTTTATTGAGCCATCCTTTCAAAACCCCTTCAGCAGTTTCAGAGACTACATACAGTAGACCTACATACCTCGTACATAGACCGTGCTGATCTTGGTTTCCAGACACGGAACGCAATAACTATACAGTTTAAATTTTTTGTGACATAATTTTACCTAATTAGGACAAGAAGTTCTAGTCACTTTCAAAGACTAAGGGCCAGTGGGATTACTGAGCACGGTCCCCGGACGTAGAGATGACATGTGTAGCGTTGCGGCGGTTTGCGACACGATTGCACTGCCGGCGTGGAGGCCGTGATAAGTCTGAGCGTGTCAGTTGGTAACAATGCCGCTGTTAGTTCTGCCACTGCATAGCCCGCGTCGCCAAGGTTCTGCAAATTATGTAAATGTCACCGCGGTCCGTAATTAATTAATCCGCACGCATTCCACCTCACTTTCCGACGCTCTCGCAACAAACGGCGCCATTCAGACAACAGTAGTGGAGAAATGTGTAAATGACAACGTTCCACCTTACCTTCTAACGCTCTCACAACGTGCTATTCAGACAACGGTCGTGGAGAACTGTGTGAATGTTAACGTTCCACCTTACCTTCTAACGCTCTCACAACGTGCTATTCAGACAACGGTCGTGGAGAAATGTGTGAATGTTAACGTTCCACCTTACCTTCTAACGCTCTCACAACGTGCTATTCAGACAACGGTCGTGGAGAAATGTGTGAATGTTAACGTTCCACCTTACCTTCTAACGCTCTCACAACGTGCTATTCAGACAACGGTCGTGGAGAACTGTGTGAATGTTAACGTTCCACCTTACCTTCTAACGCTCTCACAACGTGCTATTCAGACAACGGTCGTGGAGAACTGTGTGAATGTTAACGTTCCACCTTACCTTCTAACGCTCTCACAACGTGCTATTCAGACAACGGTCGTGGAGAACTGTGTGAATGTTAACGTTCCACCTTACCTTCTAACGCTCTCACAACGTGCTATTCAGACAACGTCGTGGAGAACTGTGTGAATGTTAACGTTCCACCTTACCTTCTAACGCTCTCACAACGTGCTATTCAGACAACGGTCGTGGAGAACTGTGTGAATGTTAACGTTCCACCTTACCTTCTAACGCTCTCACAACGTGCTATTCAGACAACAGTAGTGGAGAACTGTGTGAATGTTAACGTTCCACCTTACCTTCTAACGCTCTCACAACGTGCTATTCAGACAACGGTCGTGGAGAACTGTGTGAATGTCAACGTTCCACCTTACCTTCTAACGCTCTCACAACGTGCTATTCAGACAACGGTCGTGGAGAACTGTGTGATTGTAACGTTCCACCTTACCTTCTAACGCTCTCACAACGTGCTACTTAGACAACGGTCATCGTGGAGACAATAAATAATGATAGTACAAAACTGAAATAAACATCTTCCACTCTTTATAATTATTTATTTAATCAAATATAAATAAAGAAATATATAAAAAGCTTAACTTCACTGAAAAAGAAAAAACCTACCATTCCCTTTATATTACAGGTAGATTCTCTCTTTCTTTATAGAACTCTGCTGATTATAATAATAAACATCTTACTTGTGTTATGAGTAAATAATTTTATTAAATAAAAATATCAGGATTATAGACTTTAATAATTACAGAGATTGTGGTCATCTCACTGAAATTTTGAATGTTAAAACCAATATAAATTTTTGTCTACTGAAATTATGAACAAATTCTGTATAAATCTTTCCTGTAGTAGTCAATATAAAAAAAATAATAAAGGTCATTACCTTTTTTGAAGTTACATGCTCCAAACCCCCATCCGTTCAATTCAATAATAATTTACGGACGGCAAGTATAATGTAAAAATATATTTACAATTTGTATGATTGTTTTACTGGATATGAAGGAACTCCAGGAAAACTGAATAGTTGTCGGCCAATAGATATACTTTTTTGTAAACTCCTTTTTGACATTTTGCAAATGAAGGTATTTTTGATGCTGTAAAGGAAGATCTAAAAGAGTAAATCACACATTTGCCACATATCCATGTTGAGCAAAAGACATATTATCCACATAGTGTATGAGACCTCAGTGAGCAATAGACATCTTTCATGTACAGCATGAGACCCATTTGGACATGAGACATATCTTCCACGTACTGCATGAGATCCCTGTTGAACAATAGTCACATTTGCCACATACTAAATGAGATCACAGATGAGATATAGATGCATATTTCTGCTACACAGGCCTGCTGCATGAATTTCCTAGTTGAGAAATAAACACATCTGCTGCATACTGCATGGCACCCTGGATAAGTGATAAATATATTTGTCATTTACTGTATGATACTCCTGTTGAATGATAGACACACCAACCACATACATCTTGAAATGCTCATACATCTTAAATTCATATTTGCCATAAATTATAGGAAACCCTGATCAAGTTGTACACAAAACCCTAGTCAAGTGGTAAGCACAACCACCAGATGCTGTAGGAAACTGAAGCTAATCGATATGCACATCATTTACAAACTTTGTAGTGGCTATAATCTACCTTCCAAATATCAGTTCTGTGTTTTTGTGACTCAACATTTTAACACACACTCAGTAATGCTAACGGCTGACAACCCTGTAGGATATCCATAGAACAAGGAGTTTCGAGGTTTGGACCATCTAAGAAAGATTTCATAGAGAATAATACAATTATTTGCCAAAACTATATCTCAAGTTAACTGTTCCCCTTAAGAAATGTTGTGTGAACAGTTTAAAAAAGTCTTAGGATAGATGATATTCAGAGTTCCCACCATTTCTTAAAGGTTCTTGGGTATGATTTTCTTTCTGGTCCAAACCCACTGCAGGATAATCCATAAGTTAAAACATCTCTTTCCTTTACAGACGAAAAATTACATATCAATTTATTGAAGTTGTAATTTGGATATGAGTAAATACAGGAATTCATAAGATACGTATTTATTAAATCAACTTTATTTTTTTCAAAGATTTGTATTCTAAAAATGAAATAGAAAATTTCAAAGATATATAAATGGAATGATTCTAAAATAATACCAAAATTATGGTAAAGTGAGTGATGGTTTATAAATAAAATTTAATTTGCATTGGTCTAAAACAGATTTTTTTTATCTCTCGTCAAAAAATCAGTTCGATAAAGGTTGAAAAATGCAAAACACAAAAGAGATCTGATCTCTTGAGCTTTTTTTTATTTGCTGGACCTTAAATTAGAATTTCAAAATACATTAAAAATATTTGCTTTGTATAATAAGAGTCTCTCTGAAAGACTGTGTACAGTATAGGGGAAAGTTGGGTCAAACCAAACTGTATTTTCTAATTTTTTGCATAAATCATTTGCAGATTCCTAGCAGCACATAGATAAAATTTTCTTTAATTGTAAAGTGAGTTAAAGCATAAACATTTTTAGTTGATTAAAATAAATATCACATAAAAATATACAAGTTTACACACAGCTTAGAACTATTTTGTACGAAAATACTTCATAGATCAGAAATCTTGCTATATAAAACTACATTTATTATATTTCATTAATATACCTTTTTAAGGCAAAAATATAACCTATGGAAGAAATTACTGATCATGACACTATAAAAGATTTCAACATTTTGACTAGCATGAGCTTTATATATATAAATTTATTTAATATAATTTCTCAATTAGATTTATGCACTAGGTGTGCTTTCACTCTCACTTATAGGTCTGAATGGAAGCTTATTGCTTATGAAGTTTGAAACAAAAGTTTTGACAGAGTCTTCAGTGATCTCAGCACCATATTCCATGACACTGAACCGATTGAGAGGGAAGTCTATAGCAGTCACCAGTGGGGAGGCGTCATCCAGTTTTGTGAAGGACCGTAAACTTTCACTAGCTTCGTTCTGTAACAAATATTGAATTGTATCAGTAGCACAGAGCTATAAGCTTACAAATGAACAACTGCAGTGAATTTGGAGTATTTATTTACTTATTACAAGAGCTCAACAGCAGTGCCAAATTAACAACCAGTACAGCGGTATAGAAAACCAATAGTATATGAGCTAAGAACATTAATACAAATATAGACTATAAGGGACACATAGATAGTAGGTACTTATGTAGGATATCAGGGAACTTATGATGAGAATCCGCAGCTGTTCTTGAGAATCTTTAAATGAATGAATGAATAAATGATTTATTTATTCCTTCAAAAACATATTTACATAACAAAATTTAATAATATCTTTCATTTATAACATAACATATTAGCATAACATAACATCTAACATTTAATTTCAGTTAATTGAACTAAAACATACAATCTTTGAGGAAAATAGGGTCCCAAAGGCAACGCCAGATTAGGGGTTCCATCATAAATTAATATAATTTACTTGTCAGAGTTGTGCGGTGACTTACAAAATCATTAACTACAAAAGGGTAATCATAAAAAAATACCATAATATAAAATATATATTATAGAATCTTTATATTTATATTCTTTTAGTCAACTGTCAAAACCGGGCTGGCGAACCAATGGGGGCCCCAGGCCTCGCCTCCTTAATATAGGCCCCCAAAAGGCCCCACCTTTGATTTTTAAATTATAGGATAAAGTAAAAACTCATATCTTCCAACACTATTTAACATATTTACACTTATATTGTAATTATATACAACGGTAAATATATACAAAGTTGTTAAATTGGCGATCGATTTCGTCCAGTTACACCTAACATCATCAGGCCCAAATGGAGACTCGATTTGTCTCCACTCGTATGTGTCAAGATAGGTATTGCTAATAAAACTAGAAAACAAAAAAGACTTCAGAAAGCGATGGCTAACGAAAATTCAAAAGATGCAGAGTTAAATCCACAACTGGAGTTTAAACGTTCAATGCTCGAGTGCATGGACAAGCTCCACGTCGAGTTGGAAATAAAAAAGTTGTCTGTAATGAACGGTGTTTATAGAAAATTTGTAGTTATAGACACAAAAAACCATTTGCAGGCAGAAGAAGACCAGATCATCAATTTAGTTGGTCAGCTTGAAGAGACATACGCTTTTCAAAAAAGTGGAGAAGGAAGAGGTTTTGTCAGAGGCGAAGAGGCTGAGAAGGTATTTGAAGGCCGCTGGCATCAGCGTTGATGATGCGTTAAAATGGTCATCTCTTCAGACGATGAAATTTAATATCGGGATCGATTTTCGAGAATCCCTGATCTCACTGAAATATTACAACTATATCCTGCCTGTCATTGAGTTTTTGTCAATAATAAAGCTATGAATGTTTTATAGAAATGTTGTTTTGAATCATCTGCCTGGATATATAACAGTAAAAATGGTTATATACTTGTATGTGCTAACAAATATAAAAAATTTCATGAAAATAGGAGTGAAAATCTAGATCTTCCAAAGACGGGCCTACATTCAAGGTGTGTGTAAGGTTCTTACAATAATCATGTAACTTTTTTGTTTCTAACACTAGATACTGTAAAATTTATCTTATAGATCTGAAAAGTTCTAGTCAAAGACAAGTGGTGCTGTCCTATTGCAAAAACAAACTGAATTAATATACTATTTTAATATAGTAAAGATCTTCTTTGTCAGCAATATTACCTTAATAATACATTAAATATTTAAAATCATCTTCCAAATTAAAAATGCAAGTATACATACATGGAAAAATATCACCTGAAACATGTTTCACAATTGAAAAATGGTTTTTATACAAACCTCAACGGCAACGAAGAAAAGAAGATCATAGTCAAGATGAACAGCTCGAGAGGCCATCCATTCTGCTACTGGCAGCAAAACTGCTTCCCCAAACTCAAGTTCCTCATCCTCATCCCCATCTGGCAAAGAGAGAGATCTTAATTTTATACCATTTTATTTAGTGGGATATTTACATAGCTGAACTAGTGTGATTAACTTGTAAATAATCCTAAAAGGAAACATCTGTGATTCCTTCTATTGACGTGGAACAAGGATTACACAATAAAAACTACAAATAAGCAACAAAAATACCAGCCTGAAACTCTTATATAGGGAGTGGTAAAAATAATTGATAGTTTTTGTGCACATATTGTCTCGCAAATTAAGCAAAAAAAAACTGACTCTCACACTCTCTGACTCTCTCTGAAAACTGACCTCTTAAGACTACTGTATTTTGCGTCAAAATAGGATTGACGTTTTAAAACGTCTTTTTAATGGTCCCGCAAAAAGGAGTAGCGACGTTTAAAAATGTTATTTGACAAAATTTGTTCAAATACATATATATATATATATACATATAACCTGCCGTAGATTGATTCATAAGCTATAAATTGATAATTAAAGACATGTAGATACGTGGAACGGGTACTTATGTGTTTTCGGTAGGTTGTGGGTAATATGCGGAGGGTTTCTTAGGCGGGGTGGTCGCGGCGGGAAGTTTTATTAGACCTGTTATTTATTAGCACTGAATAAAAGTGAAAGCATTTTACACTCCCCTGTTATTGACGCCTGTATCTCTGAAGCTGAGAGTTATTCATTTGCTAAATATCACTTGGTGCTTTCTTTGGTTACTTTATTGAAAATTTGAAAATAGAAATATTGTTTGAAAAAAGTTATAAAATGTTTATTTTAGGGCATTTTGAACCTAAAACACATTTCTAACTATATTTACTCCATGTTGGAATGTATTTTAGTGAAAATAAAAAAAATTACTCTTTTGAGGTGTGTTATGAGTTTTCACCCTTACTCCTTAACAGCTCTCAAATAATGACGTTTTAAAACATCGTTACTCCTTAAAGGGTTAATGGTGGAAGTGATGAGGACAGATGTATTCTTAATCCTACTTGATACAAATTAGTTGCTATGGAGCAACTAGTGAAGATAGAAATCTAGTGAGCATTGTATGTTTGTGATTTCAGAGGTTTTATCAAAGTGGAGATTTTGTCATTTCCACTCAGCAGAATTTTTGCACACATTTTAACATGGGTTGTAAAGGCAAGGTGCCATCCATGCCGCGACATAATACTACTGTGGGTGAAGAACTTGAGAACAACTGGTTGGGCTCTTAAACAAAAGCCCAAAGGGTGTCCAAGGTCAGTCAGAGTGTCAGAAAATTTAGAGGGAGTTAAATGGCAATCCATGTTGACCATCCTGCACCTCCCAGCATGACGAGCTGCTGTCCTCCGAATTTCAGATTGATCAGTGAACAAATTTTGCACTATGATTTACACTCCAACCATACAAAGTTTTTGTTTGAAAAATCTTAGCCTCAGGACTTTGCTAATCATCAAACCTTTTCAGAACAAATAAAGGTCCTTGTCCTTGCACTGGGCACGTACCCCTTCCAATCCACCTCCCCACCAGCACACATCTGTCAGACTATAGGCACAAAAAAACTGTCAGCTGCTCCCTGGGTTTTATAACTTCACCCTAAACCATGTGGGTTACTCCCTATGAGATCATTTCAACTGTTTCAGAAAACTTACAGGTCACTTAAGCATGCCTCGAGGAATGCTTAGGTGACCTCTCAGGCAGCGTGCATGCACGGGGGATGGGGCTAAAGGGGCTGAAGCCCCCCTTCAAGATGAAATTACATTCTGTTTTTAAATCCACCAATATTGGATACATTACTGGTTTGCTGGAGTTATATTTCACAACAGCAAAAGAAGAAATGGAAGTTTGGCAAACTATTCCTCGATGAAAGAACACATCACTCTACGTCAATACAATTGATTTTCTAAATATTTATGATAAAACAATCTTTCCAAACATCCATATCCTACTTAAGATTTTCATCACTGAAAAATTATCAAACAAGACTATACCAACCAGCACAACAGATCCATTTTTAGAGAATTTTGTTTTGAAATACAGCTGATATGAAAATATTTTATCAACTTGCTAGACCATTCTACAGTTACATATCTTAATAAAAGCCATTCTATTTTAGGCTTACCGCTTGGATTTTCAACATGAAGCTTTTACATATCAAATTGTTCTGCTACAAATAACAACTTTTACTACATAGTAAATAGTTTAAGTTAATGTTACATGTTTCACGTAGATAATATTTACTTATTGGTTTGTATTTTAAAAACAGATTGTAAACCAAATATCCAGTTAAAAACCTTAAATCTCATTCAAGTTTCTGGGATTTATCATTCATTCCTAATAAAAACTTGCATTCAAAGAGCTAAAATATACTTATTAATGCCTTTAAATACCGGTTTTTTGAAGCCATTTTTAACAGGTTTTCGGTTGGTTTTCCTATGGACCCTGGTCAGCCCCCTCCATAATTATTTTCTGAGTGCACCACTGCTTTCAGTGAAAATTATTGTCTTGCTTTTGAAGAGAACTGTTAGCACAAATAATATTGCACTCCTAGTGACACTGTTTAGTAATATCACACCCACAATGGTTTCAAATTTCTATATGTAGACCTGAGCAATCATTTTTATTCACAGCAAAACTTTTGCACACTAAAATTATAATACACACCATCCACATCCTCTAGGACCTACATACATTTTACCTCTCCAACACGGAATGATTTCGGCGCATGAAGCCGAAATTATTTATTATATTATACATGTATTGTACGGTATCTGTTGATTTAAGCCCGAAGACTAATTTCAAATCTAAAAACTATTTCAGGTTATGTAAATGTATGTAAATGTTTTTACCTTTTAATTCACTTTTGAATTTAAAAATGGCTTTTTATATCTTCTTCTAAAATCAAACCTATATTTTCAAATCTTAAATACATATTCCTGCAACTGAAACAAAATAATATGGTACCAACCTACAAACAGCACGACCGCTGGTGAATCATAAAGAAGTTCTGCAAGCCTATCTGTCAGGATATTGACCAACCTCTGTCTCCAAGGAAAACACTGAAAAATAAAACTATTTTTAATATTTGCTCTAATCTTTTAATAGTAGATTCAATGCATATGACTAATTAGTGGTGTATATAAGAATAGGCTATATTGGCAGGTTTAAAAATAAAATATTCATAAGTGAAGCCAAAACTTATTGATAAATAAATCTCTTGCCTTTATGCATTTACCTTCAGCCCATGCCATTGTCTCTTATAATGCTGCACCATACAATCATGGTTATTTATCTCTTGGATTAATTTAAAACCAAAATTACAGAGGTAATTAAGTGGAAATTAAAGTTAAGGGTTGACAATTTGTATCCATTGCCGGACTAATATTTCTTCAATAGTGGTTCCAGCGTTTAAAACTTGATTGTCAAATCTTTCACACTATTACTAGTCAAATGTTTTTTTTGTTTTTATTTTACGAGGGTAAATGCTGATGCACCATCAGGGAGGAAAGATCGGTACACTCCCCGGTATGTGGGACTCGCACCCACTAAACACCCCTCGCCTCAGGCTGAAATCCGCCTTGGGAGCACCTATTAAAGTATTACATCAAGGCGGAGCCTCGTATGTGAAGGTGCATGGCTAGAACATCTCCTTAGCCACCTGAGGAAGGATCAAAGCTGGTTTTAATCCTCTTCAGTCTTTTTTCTCTTGAGAACGTTCTCGACGAAAGCATTAATACGTCGCCAGTTCTCAAGAGATGTCGTCATGAGAGGGACAATGTTCTTGGGCGAGATGGCCCCCATTCCCAGTTCCATACTTCTTCTCTGGGCTGCCCACCACTCACTCAAAAAATGTGTGGTAGGTATCGTCCCGGGGAGCATCCCTGTATCGACAAGCTGCACTGTCGACCTTGTCCATCTTATGGAGTTAGTCGCGGAATAACCCATGCCCAGTGAGGAGCTGCGTGGTAAGGAAGTTGACCTCACTGAACCCGCACCCAACCCACACAGAGTTCAGGGATTAATCTACGCGTCCAGACACCTCTCGTCTCCTGGTTCCATCTCTTTTGTCACGATGTCATTGTTGCCTCTCTGGTCACTCGTGTCGCCTCCTGGACACCAATATCAGATTTGGTTTGAAAAACCTGCTTCCTTTCCTGGGCCAGAAGATCCTCACTCCTTCTTTAACGCATTTGCCCAGACTTTGCATCCGTAAAGGAGTATCGAGTTAGTGACAGAAAGGGGCTTGCGCTTGTCAGCTGTTATCACAGCCATTGTTGTCCCCGCTCTTTCCACGGTATATCGGATCTTATCCCTGAAGATGAGCTTGGTATTCAGCCGCACTCCCAGGTACTTCACCGCCGGCTTGGCTTGAATCGTCTCCGCATTGACACGAAAGTCGCATAACGTTGGAATTCAGCATCCTGTCATTATGACTATTTCGGTCTTCTCAGTGGCGAGGCTAAGACCGTGGTCCTCCATCCATCTGGTGATAAGCCTCCTCATTTGGTTCAACTTCCACTGGGCAAGCTGGACGTCGCAAGCAACGATGACTGCTGCAACGTCATCCGCATAACCCACGAGGAACGAATATAAAAATTTAAATTGTTCAATACTAAAACCCTACCAGATCGTTAAATGTCTTTCTGTCTTTCACTATATTATTACACTTCAAAGGCCACAATTTGAAAGAAAAAATGAAGTTGTCATAATATTGGTAAGTCTTTTCGCTATCCAAAGTGAAGACCATCCCAAGGAGATGCAAGCATACTTGGAATACTTGGGATCCTTGTTTCCTCATTTCCATGCCACACTTTGAACTTGGATACCAGTCTGAATTCCCGTATTTGTTCTACTCCAGGTAATTGTTTTTTGTTCACTCGGTAACATGGCCCTCGGGTATGACAACGGGTCCAGGGCACTGGGCTAGGAGTTGTTTCTTCTCCCTTCCCGAATGACCCAGACTGTGCTCTCCTGACTTTCTCATACTCAAAATCCATTTTTTCCGGTGGCCATACAAAAGATCAACTATGGTCACAGCTACTGGCCAGCTTTGCTGGACTCTTCTAACCCTATTCTGATATTGACAAAATTTGATGTTTATATATAAATAATAAAATATACAAAAAGTATACAAAACCCATATCAAGCTGTACATTTAAGGAACATGAAAAAATAGTATTTGGAAAATGTTGTTTGTTTGTATAATTTTGTTATATTCATCATTTATTTATTTATTTATTGTCAAAACTATTGTTTTTGTTATTGTTACTTGTATTTTGTTATTGTATAGTATTATCTCGTATTTTATGTCATATTATGACAAGATTTACTCTGAAAAACTATTGTTAAAATTGAAATTTGCTCGATAATGAAGGCATTTTTATTTATTTATATGAAATACAATGGGTTTTTAAACACTTAAACTATGAGGGTTGTCCGTAAAGTAAGGTTCCCATAGCGCTGCAGTCGACAATAGTGCTGCGACGGGGGTTCGCGTGGTTTGGTTGTGTTCCTGGGTTCCCCCACTCCAAATCCCCACCGCAGCGAAGTGTCTGCGGCGCTTAGTCTTGGCCTGACAGCCGAATAAGAAAGAGCTTCCCATTGCTTGGCCCGCCAGGTGTGAGCTGCGCTCAATGATTCGTTTTTTGACTACCAAAAACCTTCCGTCCGGGGAAATTCATTCCCAGCTGTGCGAAAAATATGGAGAAAGGTGTATGAGCGTACAACATGTACGCAAATGGTACAGGGAGTTCAAGAACGGACGTACCGACGTCCATGACGAGAAGCGTTCCACGAAAATTCAAGCAAGCGCAAAGTGCCGGCAAGGAAAGGCGTATTGTTGTGCGAATTCTTGCCCAATGGTGAAACAATCAACGCTGGCCGCTACTGCAAGACACTGCAAAAACTTCGCCGTGCCGTTCAAAACAAGAGGAGGAGTATGCTGTCCAAGGGGGTGCGTTTGTATCAGGATAACGCTCGACCGCACACTGTTAACGTTACCAACGAACTCATCGCTAAATTTGGATGGGGTATCGTCAAACACCCACTCCACAGCCCGGACTTAGTCCCCAGCGACTACCACATCTTCCCTGATATGAATAACCACCTGGATGGAACGGATTTCGGCGGCCGAGAAGAAAAAGGAAAAAGCGGTTCTCAGCTATCTGCGCGACTTGGCGGCAAACTTCTTTGACTCGGAAATTCAAAAGCCGGTACACCGCATGCAAAAATGCATTGACCTCGGTGGCAACTACATAGAAAAATAGGAAAAAGTCTGAACTTTCCGAATATGTACTGGTTTATGCAAATAAACATGTTTTTCACTGAGTAAAATCACAGGGAACCTTACTTTACGGACAACCCTCGTAGTTATTATTTGAGAAAACGTTGGACTAATGTATATAAAGTATTGACGATTTGGTAACTTTTGACTAATTTTACCACAGTAACTGGGACGGTGGCGACGTCCTGTAATCCAGCTACTTGGAGGTCACAAATTGTGGATAGTTATGAGCGATGGTCGGTGGGTGTGGTGTTCTCTTGTGTGGATTAACGTCCGCACTATTGAATACTACGTTAATCCGCAAATATCATCCTCATAATTAGACCAATTCGTAATTCAGAGGCCGTGGTTCGGATTCCACGTTAAACTGTAGGTCCCTTAGTTGCCATCGGCTGTTGGGCTATTAATTAACAGTCCTGTCTAAGGAACATGTCAGCCTTAGTCAGTATCAAGACTACAAGATCGCGCCACAATCATTTCTCATTCATACTTGGCTTAAAATACCTACCTGGGTAGGGCGCCATTTTAAATGGTAACCTAATGGTAATCTAAACTGTTACATTAAAATACTGTCAAAAATATTTGAAAAGATAGTAGGTCTCATTATTGCATTTTATTGCAAAGTAAAGGGATAGATGGAGGCTTGGATGAGTTGTTGAATGATTCTACAAAGAGTGACTTCATGCGTCTGCGCTATGCCAGCACCATAAACTCAATACTCCTCATCATGAAGTCTGTTTTGCTATCTAATTAATTTGTGAGTAAAATTCAACCTTTGAAAAATTCATAGAAGGATTATAATGTTGAATTAGAACACATAGCTGATGGTTACCAACGAGTTATTGTCAAAATAAACCACTTGGTGAAACTGTTTTGTAAACATTTCATAAATAACTTTTTCGGCCTTTGAGATGAAACACTTTACAAAATCACCTATTATGAATTTTATTCCTAATAATGTGGCGGTTAGCCACTTTCTTGTAGTATATGACCGATTCAGTTGACGCGGGATATAGTTGGCCGTGTCGTAGTCATAACTTCTGGCAACCTGTTGCTTCTCTCTCTTCATGGGGCGTCCACCCACGATTGAACAACCAAAATTTTCACCGGCAGCCAGCCTCCAAGCTGTTTGGATAATTAAGCTGTAAATACAAGAATTAGGATGAATTAGTTAAGGGTAAGTTGGAGGGAATGTTAGGGATCAGTAGGGACCAGGCGATGTCCACCAATTACTTAGAAATTTAATAATTATGAAGGTACGCAGGGACTTCTTCCAAGTCCATGTGTTGCCCAATTCACATCAATGTCAAATAATTAGTTTATACCCACAATTACTCAGATATGTTGGCTAAGATACGTATTAAATTTAGCAAGCCATCAAAGCTGGCTTGGTTTAGGGCTGTGTGGCTACGATCGGGCTCTAGGTAATATTCCCAGTACCTTACATTTAGTTTTCATCATAGAGTTAGTTTGATTTCAGTTTAACCATATATTTAGCATCCATGACATTCAACTCTTACACTAACATTAATCTCAGAATTGTTTTTCTGAAGTTACATCAATCTATACATGCAGTTACAGTTATTGTTTCAGCATGCACCTTTCACTCTCTTCTTCAGTAATACAGTATACATAATAGGTAGCAATCAATATTCTAATGTTAACTAACACACATACTCCCATAACTTCACATTTCTTACTAGCAAAAAACTAGCATTTACACAACCCTTTTCACTGCAATAAATTTCATGAGATTTCCTTATTTTTATGCAAAGAAAGTGGCGATGACTATCACTGGGAGCAGACGTTTACATCTTTTACTGGGGCGACATCACAGTATAGTCCTATCCACCATCAGTGATAGAGATTTACTGTTTTCTAGATCACCCCCAAGTATTTGACTTTTTCAAGCCTTAACCAGTGTTATTAACAGACTTTACTTTCAGAACATTTCTTGCCCTTTCCTTTTATTATGTCATTTCTTAAATTATCATACTGATGGCCGTGTACACGATCCAGCTAAGGTCCACAGCATGTCAAACAAAAGCACCCTTTGCTATTTGTACAAAACTCCTCGCTGAGAATTCCTGAGTTGTGTACAATGCAAGTAGCCTACAACACACTTTGACATTGTCATAGTGAACATCAGACTAGGAATAGAAGTCTCCTGCAAGCTGGTTTGGTACTGTGATCATAGTTTATCTATTGTACAGCCACCAAAAAATAAAGGAATCACGAGGATTGGTAAGGCAGGAGGACAGACTGGGTCACCTAGGGAGGGAGAGGCAGCAACTCCTAGCTCATCCATCTCTCAGCACCCCGTGTCATACCCGAATACCAAGTAACCAGACTAGCATGAAATCATTCCCAATCCATTCCAGAGTGAACCAAACAATAAGCCAAACAATATTTTAATTCAGACTAGGTAGCCAAGTTCTTTGGTTGCATGCCCATAAAGAGACAAGGAGGAACCAAATGTGAAATGGAAGCTATTGACTTTGGATACCCAAATGACTTTGACTATTGTGACAACTTCATTTTGTTGCACCCAATTATGGCCTCTGAAGTGCAATTGAACTATCCAAAAACGATTTAGGTACTACAACACACCTTAAGTTCTGCACATTTATATTTAGCTATATGACCAGTGGAGCCTTGGAAATAGGACGTGGACTCTCAAGCAAAATAGGAAATTAGCTTCAAACAACTCCAATGTAACCACCTTGGACATGTAAAATTCAAATAAGACTGCTGTACCCTTCCTTACAGTGGCAGGTATGTAAGACCATGTCTTTATTGACCATTTGGATGACCTGATGATTTGAATACAGAACAATATGGACCAGGTATGGCCACATACACACTATATGACAATATGTGTTGGATTGGTCAACCAGCACATTAGCTTGGATTTATTATAATTTCAAAGCTATATTTTTAATTTAATCTACAGGTATAGTAGAGTAATTATTTATGGTATTATCTTTTTGTTTACCTCCCCATCTAGATCTTCTTTCACTTCACTCCTTCCATCTTCAGTGATGATTGTCCCGTCAGGATCTAACAGAACTAGTGTGGGAATTCCATGCACTTCCAGGGCAGTAGCAAGCTCCTTGCAGTAGGAGCTCTTATAAGGCAAAGCAGTCCAAGGCATCGTGGAGAGATAGCTCTCAAAAGATTCTTCGCTCCTATATTGGGATCACAAAAAAGTGTTATCAAAACTGTTAAGAAATTACTTTTTAATCTTTTCAAACCCCTCTCACTTAAACAAATTTAAAATGCAAAACATTTCTATTATCTATGTACTCGGATATAATTCAATAGTGTCTATACAAAGCAAAACAAAAGTTGAATGCTAAAACTAATGATCATCTTATATTTTCTTACAAATAATTTATAAACAGATTACCAATGGAAGATAAAGAAAGAATTAAAAATATTATTAAGGGATAAATAGCCAAACCAATTCAATTAAATGCTCCTTCAACAACTTCATAAATTGATTTCACATCATTCTTTCATTTTTTTATTTTTAGGAGCATGTTCTGAAACTGTAATCCCATATTAGATGGGTCATCAAATGTTAGGTTATTTGGTTGAGGGGTTCTACTAAATTTGTACCCACTACTATAGGGATGAACTATTTTTTAGCTTTAGTGTCTGGATGTAAAGACTCTTTCTTTGCCATCAGGATACATCCAAGAATATCAGTATATTATCCATAGACTATGGAAATTGTTAAGTAAACAAAATGAATGTTGGCTGACTTATTGTCTTTTACATTTTTATTGTTTACAAGTTTATTGTAATAGCACTATTTTGCTGTTTAATAATTTGTCGATGGTCAATTTTTGTTGTTGCTCAGTGTTGAGACAAAAACTGAATGAAACTTTATTTAAGCAAAATAAATGGTTCTCAATGCTGTTAATGTGCAATAGTAAAACACCATATATTTACAGCCATATTTTCTCAATTTTAAAGATTTACTGAGAAATTGTTTTATATTGCTCGTACAGTGAAAAATGTATTTCATATTCTGTATTTCATATAGAAATAAAAGTATAAAATGTCAAAAGGAAACCTCAAAGATGTATAATTATTATAATATTAAGAATTAGTACAAATGATTGACACAAAATCTAGGGTTAATAAATTAATTTTCTTTATATCTAACAAGACTAAATTTATTAATTGATCAACTAAAACCGTGAACAAATTTTTGTTTTGAAAAACCCCAAAAAGTTATTCAGTATTTAAAGCACCAAAATTTATCTCTCATAAGTAAAAGAATAATTTGGTAAGTTTGTATAAGACAGCTGATATAATTTGTCACAGAACCTGTCTGAGCTGATGAATATCACTTCAAACTTGTGTCCTCGAGCTCTGATTTTGCGATAGCACTCAATCAGCTGAGGAGTGAAGGCCTTGCATGGGGGACACTGAAACAATGCATGAGTTAATAGGATGCCTTACAGTATTAATAAATAGTATCAGTGGATTGACACGTACTTTCACCCTTAAGTAAATTAAAATACAACCTTTAATAAAACTATAATATTTTTAAAATTTATTTAGATAGGCCAATCATGAAAAAATTGTTGTTTCAAAAATAATCACCCAAATTCTTAAACTAATAACAAGAGAAAATAAGCTAAATCATTGTTGTTAGTAATTTTGGGCCACTCCCCCCCCCCAAGTATTACCAAACTTTTTTGAGTGTTTTTTGTTGGGTAATGTGTCCTTACACTGCATACCAAGTTTATGTAAAAATAAGGAAGAAATTGATTTTTTAATGTTCTTCAAAATATTAACATTAATAATACACATTAATAACATTAATAATATTAATAATAACATTATTAATATTAACATCGGGCGCTTTTAGACAGCATACTACATTTACCATGGAATTAAATTGATTTTTCACTGGAACCATTAGACGTTGACTAACAATGCAATATTCTAAATTCTTTAGTTTTTTAGGTAAGCCGGTTTTCATGGCGATAGTCAAATTATTTAATAAAATTGTTGTTTTGCCAGAAAATTTAAAAAATATAATTTTTTACATGTAAAAGCCTAAAGCTTTTCAACCAATAGTTTTACAAATATACGGCTGGTGTCATATTATTTGTTACCTAAAAGCTATTAACTCTGAAATTTTTAATCCAAATCATTAGAGCGATTTTGAGAATTTTGTATACAGTCAACTCCCTCTAGTCCGGACTCGGATGGTCCGACAACTTCTTAGATATGAGTCATCAGCGCGTGACCACTCTTCTCATGGCACAAATCAACAGGATTGAACGTGTTTGTTTATTTCCGGCCTAACTATAAATAAATAACATCACAAGCATCAGTTAAGATTGTGGCTACGTTCGATACGGATCTTCATTGAAGCGGGAAATGACAACTCCGGTGTGGGAATTTTAACTCATGAGGATGGGAGAAACACTGGAACCGCCAACAACCTACGTCGAGCAACATGAGGAAACCGAAAAACATGTTTATCAGGAAATCGCGTGATTATGCGTTCAAGAACACAGTTCAAGCGAAAAAGCAGAAAAAAATAACAGATATCTTTTAATATGTACAGTATTGTAAATGCAAGATTTTTGTTCCTAGGTAGTAAATACGTTTGGGATTAACTTATTAATATAAATATAGAGTTCCGTTTTTCCATACTTTAAAATAAACTTGTAAAGGTTCAATTTGCTGTGCTTTATAATTCAATGTTTATTCCTGTTTATGATGACACATTTAATTTATTAACGTTTAAAAAATCTACGATGCACTGACTTGAAACAAGAACTTGTAATGTTTGGAAAAGCACGTTTTAAAATCGTCTTAAAATGTGACTTATATAGATACTGTACTCTATTACAATACCCGCCGTATGGTCCGGAAGTTTTTAATCTGGATAGTGGTCCAGTCCCAAGGTGTCCGGATTAGGAGGAGTCAACTGTATTCACATTTGTTAAGGGATTTTAGGAATAAACTACTGGTACCCTTAAAAACAAAAAATAAATAAAAATGGTCTAGAGATATAGCTAAATTGCACTTGTGTACCAAATGAAATAAAAATAGGATGATCAATATGGTCTATGTATTTGTTCACATATAAACACTCTGACAGGCAGACATTAGTCCAAAAACAATTTTTTTTCAAAACGGATATATCCACTATCAATTCAAATTTGCAAATTTTAATGAAAACAATACTTTCTCCATGTACTATGTATAAGGGAAGAAAATAATAATTTGATTTTATTTCAAAATCGAAACATGTATATGCTTCAATGTATATTTTATATTTCTTATTATAATTATAAAAATGTTAATTATTGATGTAGATTATTATCATTTGACTTTTTCCATATAGTATAGTTTTGAATTTTTTAAGGTCATCAAAATACCTAGTTTATAAAAATATGTCTTTACTGAGTGTTGGTTTTTTTAAGATAATTCTGAGAGCTATTTTTTGATGAAGCGTCCCATCCATTTATCTTTTACTAATTTCACCGAAAATAGTGTCAAAAGCCATAAATGTAACTTTAATAAAGCAAAATCAATGGTTTTTGAATATTCATTTCTACACATTCTTGACATTTGCCACAAGTTGTACAGCCCAGTTGACATTTTTCTCACCACAAGGTTAACATACCTGTTCCATGTCAAGTGCTGATCTAATATTAGTTCAAGAAAGATTGAGCACTATATATTGGTTAATTTTGATTTAGCTTTAGTAAAAAGATTTTGATTCATCTAGAGAGGAGGGCTGATTCATTAGGTTGTACAGTCATTGTAATTTTGTATCAAAAGATAAAAAATTTCATTTTTAGAGTTTAATGCCTGTGATTTTTAAATTTATAAAATTAGCATTAAGACACACTGGGCCTTTGCCATTTTGTATTTTCTTATGCTCTAGGAAAACCTTTCATTAACAAAAAAATAACAGGGGGATCAAGACTGATCCCTGGGGGGACAAATTATCACTCTCATTTGTGAGAGTGATAATTTGTTTTCGTTTTTGGATTTTGTGGAAAACTTTGTTATGTATCTTGATATTGCATGTAAATAGTTTAAAATAATGTATTAATTTAGTTGTATATTGTTTTGTTTCTTACCCAATGTGCAGAGAAATACAGCCCTTTTATGAACCCGTCTAATGAACTGTATGGGATTATCTTCGGTCCTAGAAATCACAAAAATATTTTAATTTTCATATATATCTATTATAATAAATACTAATATTCCAAGCTAACTTAAAACTGTCATAATGTGTTTTTTAACTAATAAAAACTATTGAGTATGGAATATTTATATTTATATTTTGTACATATAGAATTTTTGATTGGCATGGAATAAGGTAAGTAATTAATTTACTGTGGAAAACTTTATTATGTGTCTTGATATTGCATGTAAATAAATAGTTTAACTTAAATGTATTAATTTAGTTGTATATTGTTTCGTTTCTTACCCAATGTGCAGAGAAATACAGCCCTTTTATGAACCCGTCTAATGAACTGTATGGGATTATCTTCGGTCCTAGAAATCACAAAAATATTTTAATTTTCATATACATCTATTATAATAAATAATAATATCCCAAGCTAACTCTTAAAACTGTCATAATGTGTTTTTTAATTAATAAAAACTATTAAGTATGGAATATTTATATTTATATTTTGTACATATAGAATTTTTGATTGGCATGGAATAAGGTAAGTAATTAATTTACAAAAGAAATTACCAAATACAAAATTCCAAATACAGTACAGTATATATTTTTTTCTTGGGAACAGCAACAAGAACATAATTAATGTGATTAAATTAAACAAAATTGATTCTAATAAAACGATTTATTTGTTCTTGCCACATAGCTAAGTATTTGTTCATTCTTTGAAAATTCATACTCTATAATCTTTTAATCTGTAAAAATATTGAAGGTCTAACTGAGAACCACACAGGGCATGTTTGGATAACATTTAGACTCAAAAGTATCCAAGAAGTAAATATTCTGCAGCTGCGGCTGTTGAACCTGTCAATATAAAGCCTGTGTGGAAGTTATTTAAAATATGTTCCAATTTCTTTACTGGTCAACAGCAGTGATGGGCATTCAATGCTCTATTAACTATACTATGAATGGGAATTGTTATAGAAATATTGAATAAAATTGATAAGTTTATCATAATTATGATTGAGAGATGTATTTGCTACTAAATTATTGCCTAAGCCTAATCTTTAATATTGGCATAAGTTTTGATTAAGTTTACTTTCAAATACTTCATAGCTATAATATGTTTATACTTTCTTTAAATCAACTAAATGTTGTATGACTGTAGGTAGTACTCAGGAACCAAATGCATAAAACTGAGGGGAGGTGTTGCGCTAAAAGCCTTCTAGTGGGGGATCTTTGAATAGACGTGTATAAAAGCACTAACCACCAATCCTTGATTTTCCATTAAGTCACCCCCTCAGTCCCTCTAATATCCTTAAGTATATTTTTAATATGTTTGAATTGATACTCTTATATAAGGGGCTACTTAGTAAAACCCATAGAATGATGTGACAGTCTTATTTCCTTCGCTTTAATATGTTAGGGGCTTATCATCCACTCATTACCATGTAGAGAGGTGTTATTCAGTTTATATCTCTTTATGTAAGCAAGGCTACTTAGTCAAACCCTATGGTTTGATGGGGTTAATCTTATTAACACTGTGTTAGTCCTGATTTCCATATACAAAACATCCGTTTTTCATGTAAGTTCCATTTTTCCCAGTAGACTACAGTTAATTAAAGTTGCCAACATGGGCTGTGGTTAGTTTATGTCAAGCATAACTAAATGATTAATGATTTTTTTCTGACCCCAAGTTAAGTTAAACCAAATTAATCACACCATCTATCCCACAGCAAAAGCCACTTTGGCGCTATGAAAAAAACATTGCCAAAGTAGGGAAAAAAGTAGTAATGGTCTCATCTAGTAATCGCAAGGTCAACGGTTGAAACCTTGAACCAGTCGCCTGTTGAAATTGAGCTATTAATTAATTACCAATAGTCCAACAACAGGTTTACCTTGGATAGTAACAAGACCAGGATTGGACTGCTCCTGATCAAAATGTAGACAATTTCACTGACATTATCACACAAAGGGTGGAACATAAATCTCAAGACACGTCAGCCCTTAGCGTCTTAGGACTGGGGCGTTCCCCCAGCATATTCCAAGCAGAGGTTAAGGCCATAGAAAGGTGTGCACACTTCAACCTAAGCAGAGGATACATGAAAAGGGAGATTGTGATCCTGTCAGATAGTCAGGCTGCCATTGGAGCCTTGAGCTCAGCAGCCTTCAGGTCCAAGATGGTCTGGGACTGTCGGAGCAGTCTAGATCAATTGGGGAAGAACAACAAGTTGTCACTACTTTGGGTACCTGGGCACCAAGGTGTCCAGGGGAATGAAGTAGCAGACAAACTGGCTAGGGTAGGGGCAGCCACCCCCTTTGTTGGACCGGAGCCAGGTTGTGCACTGGAGGACTCCTTTTTCAAAAAGAAATTAAAGGAGGAAGAGAAGGAAGCCAGAGGGAAAGCCTGGACCGTTCATCCGGGATGCCGACAGGCTAAGGAAATGCTTGGAGTGCATAATATAAGAAGGTCTGAGACCATGATCAGGCTTAAGAAAAACGATCTAAGGATACTGACGGGATTTCTAACCGGACACTGTAGGCTCAGAGGTCATCTGAGCAAGATGGGCATTGTCCAAGAGGGTGAATGCCGCTTCTGCCAATCTGGGGAGGAAACACCTAGACACCTATTGGCTGAGTGTGACGCGATAGGTCAGAAGAGAGCCAGAAGCTTGGGAACACACCAGGTGGCGGTGGAGGATTTTCCAAAGTTAGAACCCCTCGTTATACTAAACTTTATTAAGGCATTAGGACTAGAGGGGGTTCTCTAGGCAAGAACTAGAGACTAGTCTGGGGGGCACAATAGATCTCATAGGTCGCGGTGCAATCTTTCCCCTAGATTTTATCAAGTATCAAGTATCAAGTAGCGTCTTAGGAGCCTGACCAACTACTGGAACCAACTAATAATCTACTGCTGTGTCAGGTGTCTGTTCTTCTCCATGGTGCCAAGTGTTGCAGCCCTTACCTCATGAAGCCCGATGCATTCTAATGTGTGCACGATGATTCTGCATGTGTATATGTCCCTCTTACGAAACTGACATTGTAAATACTTAAAATGCAAATATAAACAGATATCATGTATTTAGTCAGACGTTTTGGGGGAAATACCAAAAGATCAAAGAGAAGCACTACCTTTTCGGAGTCCCCCGGCGATGAGACCCTTCTGCGCTGCCTCGGCGACGAGATGGTGTGTCGGTCGTGGCACCCAGGGGAAGCGGGTGCCCGTGGGGTCCTCCAGGAGGCGGTGACTGGCGTCCCTTGCCAGAATGCGGCCTGAGTGGGCGCACAGCAGCACCAACATGCCTGCCTTGCCACGACACCTGTGTTTCAGTCTCACCTGCACACACATCCAGACTACACTTAGACTACAGATCTGTGAAGAGAAGCAAGGAGAGAGGGGGAGTATTATTAGATTATCAATACTTATGATATTGTTATGGATCTAAATAAAAATAATGGCCATTCCAGTATTAAAATGTATTGCAAAAATCAATAAATTATACAAATTAATAACTATTTGTTTAAAACTACACATACCTATTTCTATATTATCCTAATTTTACAATGCTTGCCTCTTACGCATAAGTTATCTAATCCATCCAGTTTTTCGTGTCTTACGGTTGCAGTTTATAAATTACAATCACTGTCAATTTTCAAATATTTTGCTGTCATGACAACGGTCTGTTACTAAACACACACGTAGAAGCCAGAATGAAACTAACTAACTTTGTGATGGCAAGCTAGGTAATATACAGCAGCTGGCTTGGAAAAACCTCAAGAAGCTTCCAGCATTGCTGTAGTTCAGCGCAAGGAGCGCTTCTCTCACCTGGCTGTTCCTGATGCCGCTGTGGATTCTTAGGGAACACACTCACGACACATTAACAATATTAACGGATGGTATTTTTTTACATCTGGGAACCATAGCAAAAATATTAATTGATAAATTAAACTTACCCATGTATAGTTTAGCTTTCAAATGTGAATCCTAAATAAATTAAAGATTTCAGAAAATAAAATCTAGGCAGAGTATAATTACCGCGAAAGCAAAATTTGTAAGGAACAGACTGCAATTGAAACGAGTGCCCTGCTCGACAAAAGGGTGGAAACAATGAGTCCCGAGGCGCCCGCGGCAGTGACAGTGTTGGTGGCGGATGCGGGAGGGTTGCACTCATTTGTACTTATTTTCTTCACTTGACAGAATCCATTTAATCAGCCTAGGAAAGAAGACCTTCTCGTGGAGACAAAGATAATTAAGACTTCCATGAACAAGCTTGGATCAACTTGATGTTTTAACAATATTACCCATATATTGTTCACCTATCTATTTTCACTTCTAATATTTTGAATGTACTCACCTAAATTAATTCGAAGAGAGAGATCTGGCTTCGTCATAGATTGGCATGATCAAAAAACATAAGTTCACCAGTTGTTCCCCACTTCCGACGTTTCGTCCTGGTTAGGCGACTGTGGTTAGAAAACGCAGAACGTTGACACACACCCAAGTGCGGCGAAACGTCGGACCGGGAGAACACTGGGGAATTCATGTGTTGTGTTTGTGATCATTCATGAATAAACCAGTCATCTCTCCGATGCACTGTATTCTATGAAATATTCTTCTCACAGTTTATTCATTATCATGGCTTATACTATAGTAGTAAAATTACAAGTGCGGCTGGAGTCCAGGTCAAATAACAATCACACGAGACTTAAAGTGAAGCTATCTATTAATGGAATATTTTTTTATTTATCTTTTTTTAAATTATAAAATACTCATTCCAATCAAGATTTCCCGAACAGTGTCTTCACATTCACTGACTCGATTGCTTATTGAAACAGATATCCTAAAAATGAATTTTAATAATGAGTATTATTTAGTGACAGATTAATAAACGATATGTTTAACTACACACTACAAAAGTTATAAGTTAAACTTAATCTGCATAACAAGGTAACAAAAAACTTCAACTGCGCAAAAAGATCACGAATTACTCAACTTTACAACTTTACAACGTCGAAAATTAACATGAAAAAAGAACAGTAACTGCTCTGAAAAGTTTTTTTCCTTCGTGGAACTATTTCCGAGAAACCAAAAAATCATTTATTTCCATAAAATACGTTCAGTTTCTTAAATACATAAAAAGATCACAAAACGTTCCTGTGTGTGGAGCAAGTTTTATTAAATTACAGTACTTCAAAACAATTATTTGGATTGCCTACGTAAATACTTATTAAATATATTCAAATAAATAAAAAGTATAATTTAAGACGGTTATAGCCATTTGCATTTGACTGGGACGGCTACTTGGAGGTCACGAATTGTGGATAGTTGTGAGCGATGTTCGGTGGGGGTAGTGTGTCTCTTGTATAGATAAACGTTCGCACCATTAAATACTACATTAATCTGCAAAGACCTATCCTCATAGTTAGACCAGTTCGTAATTCAGAGGCAGTGGTTCGGATTCCACGTTAAACTGTAGGTCCATTAGTTGCCATCGGCTGTTGGGCTATTTCTGTCTAAGGAACATGTCAGCCATAGTCAGTAACAAAACTACAAGATCGTGCCACAATCATCCTACACTAGTTCTCATTCAAACTTGGATACACACCTCCATAGTAAACCTTAAGAATAGTGCTTTACTACTCACTGGCTCCAAAAGTATAAATGCAAAGGTAAAATAAGAAAATTTTGCTCAGAGTCCGAGAGTATGCCTCAAATGCCGGTAGTCTAAAAGTAAGGCTTCTGCAGCCAAGCTTCATAATTTAGTCGAGTTGAAAGTAACGTCTCTATTTTAATCTGGAAGGACAGTTTCGGAGGAAGCCGTGAGAGAATGTTTGTAAACACCATAGCCCGGCACTCCCGACATGTCTGGCGAACGGCGAAGCGCTCTGAGCGGCAGCTGCCGACGCACAACTACACTGTACACTGTACACTGTCTCACTGTGTCACTGTACACTGTACACTGTGTCACTGTATACTGTACACTGTACACTGTGTCACTGTATACTGTACACTGTACACTGTGTCACTGTGTCACTGTACACTGTGTCACTGTGTCACTGTATACTGTACACTGTGTCACTGTATACTGTACACTGTGTCACTGTATACTGTACACTGTGTCACTGTGTCACTGTATACTGTACACTGTGTCACTGTATACTGTACACTGTACACTGTGTCACTGTATACTGTACACTGTGTCACTGTGTCACTGTGTCACTGTACACTGTGTCACTGTGTCACTGTATACTGTACACTGTGTCACTGTATACTGTACACTGTGTCACTGTATACTGTACACTGTGTCACTGTATACTGTACACTGTACACTGTACACTGTGTCACTGTATACTGTACACTGTGTCACTGTATACTGTACACTGTGTCACTGTATACTGTACACTGTGTCACTGTATACTGTACACTGTGTCACTGTATACTGTACACTGTGTCACTGTACACTGTACACTGTGTCACTGTACACTGTATACTGTATACTGTACACTGTGTCACTGTACACTGTACACACTGTGTCACTGCGGAGAGCTCTAAATAGATATGTATTACATAATTGCAACTTTCATTCCCTTATAGATTGTGGGTTTCTTCAGCATTTCCACGTATTGTCACTGTACACTAAGTTCTGTACACTGTGTCACTGTATACTGTTTCACACTGTGTCACTGTATACTGTACATTGTGTCACTGTGTCACTGTATACTGTAACACTGTACACTGTAACACTGTTCACACTGTGTCACTGTATACTGATACTGTACACTGTATACTGTACACTGTGTCACTGTGTCCACTGTATACTGTAACACTGTGTCACTGTGTCCACAATAGTCGTTAAAATTTTTATATATATATATATATATATATATATATATATATATATATATATATATATATATATATGTGTCTGTGAACACGATAACTCTCGTAAAAATGGTCCGATCGAGACCAAATTTGGTAGAGACGTGTATTCCTACAAATGCTCGGACGAGTTCGTAAACCAGACATATCGGTCAATGGGAACGGGTAGTTTGGGGGGGTTTTGTACCCCAAAATGGGGTTTTTTGCGTTTTTCACATGTAATTTTTAAAAATTTCTAATTTTATGTTTCACCATTGGAATCAGCTTAAAAAACTACACAATTAAGTTCCTTAAAGTTTTTCTCTATCTTAAACGGTTACCGAGATATAAAAAAATCTAAACACAGTACGTTGTATTTTGAGGCTCCAATGTTAATCTTATGGAGGATTAGGAAAAATTAATTTTTCACTTATTATCTAATATTTTTTTATGTAACTTGATATTTAGCTTCATGTGGTTGAGATCCATACATTTGTGCTAAAAAATCATAGTTTATGTGTTTATCATGGCAGCAAACCTGCATACTCTTTTCCCATGTTAATCATATGGAGATTAGGCAAACTCCTTTATTTATGGACAGATGTTGATAAAAGTTGGTATAAATGTTAAAAATAAAATTTTTGATGGTATACTTTCAGTGTTCCTCACAGCAGCAAACCTACTCACTCTTTCCCATTTTAATCTTATGGGGAATAGGCAAATAATTCCGACACACCTATTTACGAATTGTGTATATTTATTTTTTATTTGCGTTAAGTCCCAAGCAAAATGATTTATTTTTTTAGTAATTTTAGCCTATGTAACCTGTACCTTTCTTTAAGTGTTCGTAACGATGTATAATATTGCGATAACTTGTTTTTTTATAAATAGGAAATACTTATATTTCTTATTTAATTTAAATTTAGTTTATGGAAAAAGTAACGTAGTTAGGAGCTATGAAAGTATCAGATTTATTATATATAAGTACCTAAAAGGTATGATAAAAGGTTATAAAGGTATTTGTAAGTTCAGGTACCTTTCCTTAAGTTTTTGCAAATTATTGTTATAGATTGTTTTCTTTCCGAAATAAATAGGTAATATTTTAATTTGGATTTAGTTTGAAAAAAGTAACGGAGTTAGGAGCTGTGAAAGTAGAAAATTTGTTGAAAATGTACAAGTTCAGGAGAAACCTCGTTCTCTCAATTTCAGTGATATTTAGACATTTGTGTCTAAAATTCAGCTAATTATTACAATTATATAAATAAATTATATTAAAATTTGACAAAAGAGTTATGATAAAAAATTCATGAAAATGATATAACTATTTTAAATTCTAAAAATTATCCGTCTTTTAAAATATGTCTCCTTACTTCCAGAACTGGTAGAATATGTGCACCCACTAGGGCAATGGGGAGGGGACTCTGGATAGTGAAACTGTTTTTTTCTATTGCAGTTACTAAATTTCGCCTTATACTTTTTTGATTTTTTTTAATGCTATAGTTTCTTTTGCATCGGTTGTATTGTTTGACTGATACTATTTTATTAAGTGCTCATCAACCTCTCTCAAATAATCCTGCCAGAAGTAAATTTTCTTGGTGTCCCACGAAGAGGTCCCTATTTTTGAGTTTGTGTGCCGGACGTTTGGATCGTGCCACAGACCCGAAATTCCACAGTCGTGACTAACACATATGTAAGGGTGTGGCCTCTGAGTCTCAATCAATTTTGACTGATCCAAACAAAATGGCGGAAAAACAAAAAAATATATAACAGTTTGGGCTGCTGTTACCAAGGATTTGTCGTATGGCATATCCTGACAAACAATGTCTGGAGAAAGAAAGGTATGCATCAGTTTTAAGCAATCACATAATGTCTCATCTTTCTCAACCTGAGATGAAAGACGTTTTTTCCAACAGGATGGAGCTCCTCCGCATTATGCTAATGTGGCCAAAGCAGATTTGGACCAAAATCTTTCTAACCATTGGATAGGTCGTGGCAGCAACTTCATGGACTGGCCCAAGGTCTCCAGATCTGACTGTTTGTGACTATTTCTGTGGGGATTTTTGAAGGAGAAGGTTTATTGTCATAACATTGTGACAGACGATGAACTAATGAAGTTGATTGAAGAGTAACTGGTGTTAATACCTCGAGAGTCGCTTTATTCACCTTATTCATTCGTTTGACATAAAACTCAAAATAGGTGTATTTCCAGTGACGATTTAAAACTAATGATTAACATTTTTCTTATGGAAATTTAACTTGGATAGATTTTCAAAAATATAATTTTTTGTAAAGCTTAACCGTTTGTAATGCGGCTTCTTTTAGCGAATTTCCCAAAGGGAAGAAGCTATTACCGTAGGTCTCATGGTAAGACTTAAGCCCGGGACTACGTTATTTTTTCGTCTTTAGGTGCCCAGAGTCCAAAAACAATAGTCGTTAAAATTTATATAAAAAAATAATTTATATTTATATTTATATATATGTGTGTCTGTGAACACGATAACTCTCGTAAAAATGGTCCGATCGAGACCAAATTTGGTAGAGACGTGTATTCCTACAAATGCTTGGACGAGTTTGTAAACCAGACATATCGGTCAATGGGAACGGGTAGTTTGGGGGGTTTTTTAACCTGCACACTCTTTCTCATGTTAATCTTATGGAGAATAGGCAAATAATTCTCATGTTTATGGACAGATTTTTATAAAACTTCTCATATATTATTATTATCATATTATTGATTTGGAAATTCGCTGAGTACGCAGGTCTGCTGCAACGGGGGTATTTATTACTGTCTTGCAAACCAATTTAAAAATAATTCAGATAGGCCCTAACCGGCAATTATAATAATACCGGGATATGGAATCTCGACATTGTCTGTACGTAAGCATAAATATCTTTTAAAAGCTCTTATTTAGGAATGCTGATCCCAGGATGTCTAGGTCATCACACGGAGACACTAGTTGGTTTTAGCATTATCACATAACAAAACGTATTCGTCATTGGCGCTATTTAAACCTGGGAGTCCGGGCATTTTCTACCAGTGTAATTTACCGGTCCTATCAGAGTGATATTAGTGTGCAGTGTGCAAGTGTGCAGGGAGGGAGTGTTCCCCCTGCTATCTGTCAGCGAGGCGCAGGAGGGTGAAAGCCTGAGAGGGGCGATAGGTGATGACTCTTGTCAAGCGCTAGACGCGACACTTGGGCCTACTCAGACAATACTGCTTCGTGTTCTAATGACCATGGGCTACTCTGCACACTCCATCGGTTGATATGTTTTAAGTAATTCTGTAACATGTATCACTTATCACAACGGCCTAGTATTTTTGTCCTCAGCTCACTTCTATCCACTTTTCATTCTGCATTTTTTGAATAATAATTTACTACATTTTGTAAGGATTTTATAATTACAAACACCGTGGCCGCAGACGAATTTAGCGAATTTACATCCATTTAGGAATTACTCTTTTATACTTTTCCCTCCCACATAGACAACAGATGTGTGCGTGGAATCTATCACAGAAGGTTAGGGGTTAGCCGACCAACGGTACAAGATGGTTGTTACCGACAAACACGGATTAGCAGCTCTGAGCCATCACTGTCATGCTACTGAGCCACATACTCGCCAAACAACACCCATCAAACAACCTTAGTACCGTTGACCTCGGTTCCCTACTATCCGTTCATTTTTCCTCAGACACGTTCTCCAGTTCCTAATAGCATTCTTAGCTTCTTTCATTTCTTATTTTAGTAGTAAAGTATTTTTATTCGATAGGTAGGATATATGTGCCAGTTTATTTTTTCAAACAATGCGTATCAAGTTCCACAAGCCTTTAATATACCCAATTGTTTAACAAAATTAAATGAAAAATAAAATTACTATAAAATTTGTAGCCTCGGTCAAAAGTTTACAGTTGCCTTATTTACAAAGTCAAACGACAAAATCAAACTAAGTAAAAACGATAGTGTATTTTATTTTAATTTCCATATTCCGATATTTTATTTAAGGGCATTCAGAATTTTGCAACATTGACAATTGTGTCTCCTAGATATCCTCTTCGAGAACACTATACTGTGAATAGATACGAAATGTGATTTTTATATTTAGAATAAATTTGTTAAGACAATTATATTAAACTGTGTTGATATAAAAAATTAAGGGGACCCAGTCGTCCCCATCTCGTCTGTCAAAATTTCAGTTTAAGGCACATTTATCTCAAAAAGTACAAAATAAATTTTAATTATTGTTGATTTTATTTGTTTCCTTTGGGATTTTCTATTGCTTTATTTTGAATGATTTTTATGCATTTTTTTCAAAAGTACTAAAAAATTAAAAAATAGTTCAGTTAAACAATTTTAATTAATTTTTTATTTGGGTTGCATGAATAAAAATCTTATTATTACTAAACATACATCAAGGAACATGAGAAAAAATTTCAATCAATTCTGGTCACTAGTTAAGGAGATATGGTACCCAAAGTTGAAAAACCCATATTTTCGGGAAATGCTTAGGGAAACACCAATGGCTTTCGGTGTCACAACATCGTTAGAGAAAATATTAAATAAAACATATAAATAAATGGAAAGGTACTATACATTTGGTACCACCTTGTTTGGAAAAGACCGCAAAACAAGAATATGTAATAAAAAAATAACGAAAAACTTTTTTCCCCATGACCGGGTCCCCTTAACTTCTCACACCTTTCTCATTGGAAGCTTCATGTTCAATAAATTGGATTTTAAATGATTATTCATTACTTAGTTGGTAGGCAACTTAATAGCATATTTTAAATGTTTTGACGATCTTGACATACTGTTTTACTTTTTAAAATGTAATTCTATCAATGACTATATTTTGCTGATGGTAAATGAAAAGTATTGCTCAAAACAACATCTATACAAAAATATGTCGACTGTCATTTTATTGTTAAACGATATCATCACTCGATCGTTCAGTCAACCTATCATGAAACACCTACAATCACATTGGTTGGTCTATATGTTTTATTAAATTATCAAAACGAAATTACAGAACTGACTAATTCTTGTTACTGACTAAGGTTGACGTGGTCCTTAGACAGAACTATTAATTAATGGCCCAACAGTCAATGGTATATCTAATGAACCTACAGTTTAACGTGGAGTCCGAACCACTGCCTCTGAATTACAAACTGATTACATAAGACTAGTCAGTTCAAAATGTAGAAATCAGAGTCATAAAATCCTTTAGGTTATAAGGAGCAATCATTCCACCATTTGTATGATGATTTTAAATGCTAACGCAATTAGTCTTAGACTTAAAATTCAACCCAAAACTTATGAAAATAATTTAGAAAATAGTGACAACCGTAAAAATACAACCAATTCATTGGTTAAAGTCAAAATATATTGATACTGAATAAAGTAGGAGAAACATTATTGTTATCTGAGAAACTCACCCACTTAACCTCGTCGTCGATGGGCATGGTATACCAGGGGACCCCGGGGTAGGACTGACGAAACAGACAACCCATACTTTCACCGTCATTCTGTCGAAACCCCACCCAGGGGGGCATAAACACTTGCACTATCTCCAGCCTCCCTCTGACGGTGGCGTACAAGTCGACCAGCGCCCTTGACGAGTCGTCGGGCTTGTCAGTGAGGACGCGGAAGTAGATGCCCAAGACAGGGTTGTCCTCAGGTGGCTTGTCGGGTGCGAGGACGTCCACGGGGCAGAGGTCCACTGGGTCGGAGGGGTCGGTGGAGGGCCGGACGAGGTGGTCGCCGAACAGTCGTCGCCTCCAGTCACCTGCCATTACAAGGCGCACACCACACACTACGACCCACGACCCACGTGCGACGTGCGACAGACGGGTCGATACCGCCCTTCCCCTCCCCCTCCCCACCGACAACCCACAACCTCCCGCCCCACCACGCTCGATATCAACTAGACACCCTGCCACCCTGCCGGACTGCCGACCGATCTTCTCCATCCCTGAAACAATGTTTAAGTATCTATGGCTAGGCTTCGCTCCTGTCAGTTATTATGGCTGCCGCCTTACACCCACCCAGTTAACCT
Source organism: Nephotettix cincticeps (assembly GCA_023375725.1). Classification (NCBI taxonomy): domain Eukaryota; kingdom Metazoa; phylum Arthropoda; class Insecta; order Hemiptera; family Cicadellidae; genus Nephotettix; species Nephotettix cincticeps. Next base: position 3,205,659 of record CM041784.1, on the reverse strand, counting down.
CCACCTGTCATCACAGTTAACCTTTTGTAGTATGTTTAATATAAATTTGTTATAAGTCTCCTGGTCAGTTAATGCTTACTTACTATTCTTATTAGCGCACACAAATACGCTAACAATCATGTATGAAACATGTGTCGAGACATGAATGTGAAGATGAAGGTGATCGGAAAGGTTTCCGATATTTTATACTCCATGGAAAATGACAAAATTAAAATTTATTGTAATGGAAATTTGAACAATATGAACTTTTATTTTCGTTGAAAACTGTACTCGAATAAGTTCATCTGCTATACTTAAACTGACGAAATACACGTATCGAACTATTAAAATCATAAAGAAAGAAGGTACACAGGTCTGATAAAACCTTCAAAATACCCCTCATTATGGAAAGGTATGTAAAAGTATTGGAAATGTATGAACAGGGAAAGATTTGAAACGGTCAATTGCCAACAAGGTTGTCTTTAACAGTCAACTGTATATAAAAGTAAAAGTAAAAGTGTATATAATATTTAAGCAAGATGTTGATTTTTCCATGTCCCACTTTCACTATTTCACGAATAAGTGTCAATTTTACATTAGAGTTCAGTTGAGCATATCTTGTGTTCTGATTCAGCTGTCCTAATATCTCCTGTAACTGTTACTGATTCGTCAGATTTCAATACTTGTCTTCAATCTCTACCTTGTATTCCATTTCATTTCTATTATTTGTTGTGCTTTACTAAGTCATTTTTTATTCTTCCAACATGCGAATTCATTGTATATTGGATATTAGTTAAATTGAAGTTTAACCAATTTGAGAATAAGTAATCTATTTCAGTACAGAAATTAGCTATTCGCATTTGTAATATTAGTTATAGCTATAAAAAATAAGAATGTAATTAAATTATTTCCAATGAGAACTCTGCGATGAGCAACTTACTGACAGTTTTAGTTCAATGACTGGACTCAAAAGAGTATTGTATTTCGTGCTGTTTTTTCCTGTCTTAAAACTAGCCATACTACTTGCAGTGGCCTATTATCGGCTAGTCTCGGCCTAATAGTGGTTAGTATCATCCTTACCAAAGTAATATATTTATTTATATTGCAACTGAAAATAATGGAGGCATAAATCAATATTTTGTAATTTCATATTCACTTTGTTCAGACCTTAATGTACTCTTAATGTAAATTTAAACATTATGAACTTTTATCCTCGTTGCCACAATTAAAGTACCATACTAACTTCTTTATTTATTTGCATTCTGGATGTAAACTGAAATTAAAGCAAAACCGAACTAACAGTTGAAATTAAATACCCAAATATGAAATTATAGGTACAGTAGTATATTATTTTATTCAAGTCCTCATATTCTTACAGTCAGAACTGTCAAGAGTAACATGTTAAATAGTGGCAAACATTGCAGCCAGTTAAAAAAACATAGTTTTCTATGTGTTTTGTAGATTTCATACTCCATGTTAAACAAATTAATTTGAATTATGAACATAACACATGTACACGATTTTAATTTTAACCTTGACAGCACCAAAAATGAAATTGGCGCATGACATTAGAAGTCGCCAAAAGATAATAAAGCACATTCTAAATCATGCACATCTGACACACATCGGCGATCTGCCAATAATGAGAAATGTACATAAAAACAAAATGAATAACACATTATATTATCAGTAAAGCATTCTTCTAAGATTTGACGGCATGACAAACTTGAGTCAGATAAAAGAAAACAATGTTCATAAGTTTGGCGATTTTTGACATGCACCCGACAAACTGCCTGCGCGCAGCCCCCGTCAGATCGAAAAGACAAACCACCGATGCTTCATAAGATTTGGGCGATTTGACAGCACGCCTGACAAACTGTGCGCGCAGCCCCGTCAGATCGCCCGACCCCGATGCTTCATAAGATTTGGGCGATTTGACAGCGCTGACAAACTCGACAAGCCACCGATGCTTCATAAGATTTGGGTGATTTGACAGGAGCACGCCTGACAAACTGCCGGTGCGCGCAGCCCCGTCAGATCGCCCAAAAGACAAACCGCCGATGCTTCATAAGATTTGGGCGATTTGACGGGAACGCGCCTGACAAACTGCCGGTGCGCGCAGCCCCGTCAGATCGCCCAAAAGACAAACCACCGATGCTTCATAAGATTTGGGCGATTTGACGGGAGCGCGCCCGACAAACTGCCGATTTAAAAAAATAAATAAAAGTATCGTCGATTTGACGGGAGCGAGCCCGACAAACTGCCGGCGCATGCTGCCCTTTCAGATCGTCCTAACGACAAACCGTCGATGCAACAATAAATTTGTGCTCCTTACGGGAGCATTGGGCCACGGATGTATTGCTAATGGCTGTGAGGTAATTTTTCAAAGATAACACAAATAATTTCAATCCATTTATGTCTCAATTTAGATGTGTGTGGTGGTCGTAAAACTATTTTTCAATAAACAATTTCAAAGTTGTCTGTCGGGACCGAGCGCATCGGCACTTTGACGCGCCCCCGGTAAGAGGTCTATTATGGGATGATACAATTCTTAAGAAAGCATAAGTAAAAATGTACAATTCTTATTTTTCACCCTTTTTTAACCTCAACAGCCTATTACCATGGGCGAGGTTCTGTAACGGCAAGATCACACAGCCTAGCATGAGGTTTCATTCAAACAACTTTGACTTACTGGACCAGCGTGTTACATCTGCGCTACCGTACCGGTAAACATATGGCTTAGAAACCAGTGTAAAAAAGACCAAAGCAGTAGAAATGGAATTCCCTTGAATATCAGTACGAAAAAACGAAATGGGACAGAATCGGGAACAAAAACATTAGCAAACAGTTTAATTACAATTACATTAATTAAAATACAACATATAAAGAGACTGGAAGAGAGAGGGAAGAGCCATCAAAATTTGGTTTGAGAAGGAGAGCGGGGGAAAAGTGGGAGGACTTGGAATGAACTGGACAGACTTAATAGAAGAATTTTTTTTGGGGGGGGCAGGTGGTAACTCTTTATGAGTACCCCCGCTCCTGCGAGGGTTATGTGGAGACTCCATAGTTAAACGGTGTTTACCCAAACTAAACCCACCTTCCCCCATCCGTCCAGACGTGTATGCGCAACTTACATACGGGCGAAAGGACTTCATTTGAGCGAACCACAGCATTAGCGTTTGCCGCTGTAGCTGCTGGAATACATCTTGGAATGGCTGAAACAATCAAATCAGAACAGGGCCGGAGCAAGTGAAATATCATATGTTAATCAAAATATAATAAACACAAACTTAAATTAAGAAGATTCAACACATCGCTGTGACAGGCTTTGGCTGGGCAGGTCATGCTGGTCCCACGGCGGATCATCCAGGATGGCGATGGGCTCTAGGCTGGACTCGGCTGTTTTCTGAAACAGTCCATTGGCTTTTGTTCTGTTAAATAGGTCAAGAGTTGGGACTCCCAACGTCCCCATAATTACAGAGTTCCTGACGAACCACGGTTGTCGTGTGATTTTATACTTAATAGAAGAAGATATTACACTGAAAGGAAAATCGCCACAGCAGGCGGAGGAAGGGATAAATACATGACTTCGATGATCATTATTTGTATCATTTTATATTATATCATATAATAATAAGTGATATATTATATCATGATTGACGAAAATTGCAGATGCACTTTTGAAAGACAATAATTAAATATTTAAAATGTAATTTGCGCAATATGTTTTGGGAAATATATTGTTTTTAATCTTTCCCTTTCGTTTCGCAAGATAAAAACCAAGTACAGTAAAAATAAAGTTTAAATTTCAAAAACAATGTTAAAACTATTAGAAATCTTAAAGCATTTTGTTTTATTAACTCATTTTTAATTGTATGCTGTATTAGTATTTAACTGAATTTCGTAAAACGCAATATGCATGCAGTATCTATATTGCCTAACCGACAATGACGGCTCTATGCTCTATGGGCAAGATAAAGTTATTCTTCGTAAGCAACTCAGACAATCTCAAAACTAATGATAATACTCTATTATCAACATTTTCTTGACTCGTACTTGTGTTCAGAATTAACAATATTTTTTTACATTATTATGATCAGTTAAATTAATCATTTATTTCCAAGTACGTAGGCCTACTGTAAAAGATGATACATTTACAGCTAAAATTTGTAGTAATACAAATAAATGTATAACAAAAAACTGTTCATAACGGTTTTTAACTATGCAGACGTTAAATTAAACATTCCTAAAACAATGTCTGTTCATGGACAGCAGGTGTGGAGATGTGCATGAAATTAAATTAAAATTTTATTTATTTATAAAACAATAATATATTTGTGAATGCTTAAGTGCTACATTGTTTCCATGTAGGAATATATAACAGAGTTATTTTTGGAGTACGAATAAAATCAATAATTTATACGTAAAAATATTTGAGTCCCTAAACAAATATTGACATTAAAATGAACATAATTTTAGACAGATCCAGGTGTTGTCTTTGTGACGAGTGGAAGTGTTTTGTTTCTTGTGTGTATAAAATTGTTAGTGAATGGTATTATTGTAAGTCTTTTTGACTAGTTTAAGCTTTTTTTGCTTTCTTTATACCAGCTCAGCCCGGATTATGTACTAATCGTGTTATGTTTTAGGTACTAGCTCTCCTGAAGATGTACCAGATTTCAGATCCCAACACGTCGTGAAACTTTGTTTTACTTATAAGTGATAAAAGTGTTATATAAAATACTAAAATAAAATTGCCGGTTTTAATATTTTTGTAAAATGTAACTAGTTACAACAAAACCTCATAAACCATTAAAATATGCAAATTAATTAGCTTATATTTGAATGTACTTTGCAAATTTTAGCTTCCATTTTGTTGCCAATACGTGTTTACTGAAGAAAATATTACACTTCTTTTGGATAACTATAAATCGTTTACGAATTTGTTTGACACATGCAATGGTAACTCGACATAAGAATAGTGTAAAATTCAGTAAATTCTAACCGAAAGCATTACATTACGAGAAACTTTCTAAAATGTTAATCTAGCTTCGAGGTTGCAATTAATCAGAAATACACTTATATTAATATAACTTACCTATTTTTATATAACAAGTTTGTTTTACGTTATATTTCTGAGGATTCATTTTATGCTGTCCCAACAGCTGTTTTGTATAATCAGCAGTTCTGTAATAGTTAGCTTTTCCCCCGCCAGGTGGTGCGCAGTTCTCCGTGAACTTCAATATCGACAGTCTTCCAACAGCTGTTTTGTATCATCAGCAGTTCTATAATAGTTAGCTTTGCCCCCGCCAGGTGGTGGGCACGCGCAGTTCTCGTGAACTTCGTTATCGACAGTCTTCCAACAGTGTTGATTTCCACCACTGCTTTATGTAGAATCTCTCTTTATGAACAAACTAACAAAATAATGATTCATTCCACCAAGAAAAGTTTATTGGATCAAAGTTACTATATTTTAAGAATTCGTATATTTACCCATGTTAATTCCCAGTAACAAATGGTAGATGCAATAAAAATCAATTCTGAATCTATTCCACGATGCACTAAGCATATGAAACCTCTTGTGTTTAAAAGAAAAAAACAATTGTTAGCATACTTCATTACAGAAATTAAACTCCACAGAGATTTTAAATGTACTTAGATGCCAGAGGATTAGGAGATGCCAGCAAAGCTAGGCGTGATTTCCTGCAAAATATAATGCAGCCACATAAAAGAGGAAAAGACTCCTTTCCATAAATATGGGAAAGAGATGACGTGGACTGAAAACACAATATAATCCAGGACAATATATTTATCTAATCTTTAGAGAATTAAAAACAGCCTCCATACAAATCCAGATCCGGCCTCAGAACACTAAAACTCCTAAGCTGATTCAAGCTCCAACACAACATCCACCACCCCCTGCACAATCCAGCGGACAACACCAGGTAGTTGGGCTCATCTGGAACTAAGGTAATAGAGAAACAGCTAATTTAAATGTACCAAATATCGATCTCTAAACTAAAACTAACTAGTTGGAAGGATGAAAAGGGCTGAAGTTTATTTACTTTATTAGGAATTCAAGTTTGTTCTGATAGATTTAAGTAGCCACACATCTAATAGTATTGTACTACATATTGTATAGTATTTTATTAAATACACATAAGAGTTAAAAACCTTAAAATTGTCCGTCGTAAGTCATATGGATAAATGTTTACCTTTTTGGTGAAAATTCGGTATGTAAAAAGGTGTAATAACATTATTATGTTGTAACAGCCTCACTTACTCGTACAGGAAAGAAATTTATGTATTTGTTGCTCTGGGTTACATGATTATTTATCACGCTTATAAAGAATTATCACGATTGTAATATTTATAGATAAAACATTGTTCTTTTTATAACTTTACATGATTATTTATATATTAACAGAATTATCTGTGTATTGTTTTGCCTTACAAGGGGTTACAGATTATTTCGCAATCTGATTAAACGGAATAAGTTTGTACTGTATTCTGATTAAACATTATAGATTTTATAACTGGGTTTCATGATAATTATAAACATAAGTATAGCCTACTTTTTTTTATCTTTACCGTTCTCGTTTACCAATGTTGCAAACATGGTATTTTTTTAAAGAAAGTAAAATTATAAAAACTACATTATTGATCACATAACGGCATTCACACGTTATAACTGCGTTTGTAGAATGTTTTCGCACAATCAATGGTATTGTAATACATACAAGTATATCAGTATAGTAAGTAGACTGTATAGTAAAGTTATCATCTCATAATACGGTTACGACAGATTTCACAGTTAACCGCAACTATAACCGCATTATCTATAATACAATGGATACCACAGTTATAACTGTGTTATTTATTCGCACAATCAATGGTAATAATACAATATAAAGTATTGTATAGAAAAATTATATAGTAAATTGTTATCAAATCTCATATAAAACTTCACAGAATTTCCACGTAAACTATAAGTTATTATAATTACAATTTACCAGTTATAACTGCGTTACTAGACGGTATTACAATCATGTTTTTAACTACTATTACAAGTATATCAGTATTAAAGTAGATTTATATAGTAAATATTAAATCTCATAAAACTTAAGAATTTCCACTTAACATATGCATTATCTATAATTACAATCATTACCACAGTTTAACTTTTATCTAGGACTGTATTCGCACAAAATGGTAGTTACTAAATATTGTACAAGTATTCAGTATAGTAAATGCACTTATATAAATATTGTTATCAAATTCATTATATCTTTCGACAAATTACAGTGTTTAAATTATAGCATCATTTAATTACTGTTATCACAGTTATAACTGTTATCTAGGACTGTGTTCTCACAATCAATGGTATAATACATTATACAAGTATTTCAGTATAGTAAAGTACTATATAGTAAATTGTTATAAATTATAAACGGTTACGACGAATTTCCTCAGTTAACAACTATAACCGATTATCTATAATTACAATGGCATTACCACAGTTATAACTGCGTTATCTAGGACTGTATTCGCACAATCAATGGTAGTTGTAACTACAATTGTACAAGTAATCGTATAGTAAAGTATACACTATATAGTAAATTGTTACTCAAATCTCATATAAACGGTTACGACAATTTTCCACAGTTACGCAACTATAACCGCATTATCTATAATTACAATGGCATTACCACAGTTATAACTTTTATCTAGGACTGTATTCGCACAATCAATGGTAGTTGTAACTACATTATGTACAAGTATATCAGTATAGTAAAGTAGCACTTATATAGTAAATTAATACAAATCTCATAAAACGGTTACGACAAATTTCCACAGTTAATAACTATAACCGCATTATCTATAATTACAAGTTTATTACCACAGTTATAACTGCGTTATCTAGGACTGTGTTCGCACAATCAATGGTAGTTTGTAACTACATTATGTACAAGTATATCAGTATAGTAAAGTAGCACTTATATAGTAAATTGTTACTCAAATCTCATATAAACGGTTACGACAGAGTTTCCACAGTTATTAACCGCAACTATAACCACTTTATCTATAATTACAACGGCATTATCACAGTTATAACGGCATTATCACAGTTATAACTGCGTTATCTAGGACTGTATTCGCACAATCAATGGTAGTTGTAACTACATTATGTACAAGTATATCAGTATAGTAAAGTAGCACTTATATAGTAAATTGTTACTCAAATCTCATATAAACGGTTACGACAGAGTTTCCACAGTTATTAACCGCAACTATAACCGCATTATCTATAATTACAACGGCATTACCACAGTTATAACTGCGTTATCTAGGACTGTGTTCGCACAATCAATGGTAGTTGTAACTACATTATGTACAAGTATATCAGTATAGTAAAGTAGCACTTATATAGTAAATTGTTACTCAAATCTCATACAAACGGTTACGACAGAGTTTCCACAGTTAACCGCAACTATAACCGCATTATCTATAATTACAACGGCATTATCACAGTTATAACTGCGTTATCTAGGACTGTGTTCGCACAATCAATGGTAGTTGTAACTACATTATGTACAAGTATATCAGTATAGTAAAGTAGCACTTATATAGTAAATTGTTACTCAAATCTCATATAAACGGTTACGACAGAGTTTCCACAGTTAACCGCAACTATAACCGCATTATCTATAATTACAACGGCATTATCACAGTTATAACTGCGTTATCTAGGACTGTATTCGCACAATCAATGGTAGTTGTAACTACATTATGTACAAGTATATCAGTATAGTAAAGTAGCACTTATATAGTAAATTGTTACTCAAATCTCATATAAACGGTTACGACAGAGTTTCCACAGTTAACCGCAACTATAACCGCATTATCTATAATTACAACGGCATTACCACAGTTATAACTGCGTTATCTAGGACTGTGTTCGCACAATCAATGGTAGTTGTAACTACATTATGTACAAGTATATCAGTATAGTAAAGTAGCACTTATATAGTAAATTGTTACTCAAATCTCATATAAACGGTTACGACAGAGTTTCCACAGTTAACCGCAACTATAACCGCATTATCTATAATTACAACGGCATTACCACAGTTATAACTGCGTTATCTAGGACTGTATTCGCACAATCAATGGTAGTTGTAACTACATTATGTACAAGTATATCAGTATAGTAAAGTAGCACTTATATAGTAAATTGTTACTCAAATCTCATACAAACGGTTACGACAGAGTTTCCACAGTTAACCGCAACTATAACCGCATTATCTATAATTACAACGGCATTACCACAGTTATAACTGCGTTATCTAGGACTGTGTTCGCACAATCAATGGTAGTTGTAACTACATTATGTACAAGTATATCAGTATAGTAAAGTAGCACTTATATAGTAAATTGTTACTCAAATCTCATACAAACGGTTACGACAGAGTTTCCACAGTTATTAACCGCAACTATAACCGCATTATCTATAATTACAACGGCATTACCACAGTTATAACTGCGTTATCTAGGACTGTGTTCGCACAATCAATGGTAGTTGTAACTACATTATGTACAAGTATATCAGTCTAGTAAAGTAGCACAGTAGTAGCACCTATATAGTAAATTGTTACTCAAATCTCATATAAACGGTTACGACAGAGTTTCCACAGTTATTAACCGCAACTATAACCGCATTATCTATAATTACAACGGCATTACCACAGTTATAACTGCACCATCCACTTTTATAACGGAATTAACACTATTATAACTCTACTACCTACGTCTATAAAAAACATATCCAATTCCACCTCCAAAAAATTCATAAGAAATAGGTCAATAGTCCGTTTAAGTCCACAATTGTAACTATATAATACACTACTATAACGGCATTATCGCAAATATTCCTGATTAAAAAGACGTTACTACTGGTATAACTGCGGTACACAATGGTTCGGGAGAGGCGGTGGCCTCTGCTCGCGCGTGGGCGTTTGTACGTACGTACGTGCGTGTACGTGTACGTGCGTACGTGTCAGTACGTGCGTGCGCGTCTGTGAGGGTGGAAGCACGAACAGGTATTTCACACACTACTAGTGCTTATCTGGTATTTGCTTATTATTTGGCTCTGATGATAGACCCCGCAAGAATTTCATTCTCCTAATGTCGGTTGATGGCGGGTACACACTGTTATTTACCCTCAACACCTATCTTCCAATCGATCTCGTCCCTGCACTTCCTTCATTAGTTCGCCGTAATTAGTTGAAAGAATTCCTTCGCTTGATTTTTTTCAGTATTGAAAAATCATTTTAGTCAATTATTTTAAACATGCGACTGGAAACTTTATGTTTTCATTCACAATGACATATTTACTCTTTTATCTCTTCCGACCACCTTTCTGATCACTAAAATTAACTATATTGATCGTATCGTAAAATCCTATTTTTGCCGGATTGTTCTTTTCCGATCAGTTTTAGAAGCTAAAAACGCGACGCAACAGCTGACTTTCATTGTTGTCAATCATTGGCCAAGGTAAAGCTTTCTTGACGTTACACTTTGATTCTGGAGTAAAATAAATATACTATTTCAAAATGTATTATTATTACTGCTTCCTATTTATCATTGAATCAGCCCGAAGATAGTTTTTTTCACATTATTAAAACACATATTAATTTGTATGTTTCTCATAGTTACTGCTTGTTCAGGTAGTATAGCCAGGGTTTCTTATGAAGGTGATTTTATGAAGAACCCATGAAAGGATAAACCCCCACAAGAAACCCATAGGATTTATGCGGAAACCTTTGGCCTCTGAATTCTTATTTGTATTATTATTTTGAGTTTCTTCAAAAAACTATTATTATTTCACAACAGACTAAAAGCGTTTTTTAGGGGGTTTAAATGCTTAACGCACGCCGGCAGCTTCCGGGAGTGTGGGACTCACACCCACTAAAAACTCCCCCTCTTCTCCAAGGAAAGAGCCTGAAACTGTTTTTCACATTATCAAGGCTAATCCCGTAGTATTTGACCCCTTAGGGACTACTTCTACAGCTAAACATCAATGAAGCCGATCCATTTCGGACTTTAATATATACTCAGCGAAGCTGGCGATTCGGTTCCGGTTTTCTCCAGAACGGAGCATTGTTTCCACGAAGGACCATGGACTTGGACCAACCTCGGACACTAAAGAGACTCGGCTGTTGTGCCACCTGCGGCAGGAGAAGATGGTATGCTCTGCGGTATCGGTGACATCGGGGCAGTAAAGGCAGTGAGGGCTGTCGTTCTTGCCGATCGTGATCAAAAACTTCCGGAAGTACCCGTGGCCAGAAAAGAATTGGGTTACGTAATACTCCACCTCTCGTTGCTTCCTGTCAATCCATGGCCGAACGTTCGGGATTAACCTCGCAGTCCACCGGCCCCGCGACTCAGACCCCCAGGTCTCTTGCCACTCAGCTAGTTCACGTTCGTCGGAGGCGACTTTAGTCCTGTCCGCCTCGAATCTCCGGCGATGAATTGCTTGGCGCTCGTGTGTCAAAAGATGTGTGGGAATAACCCCGGCAATCACATAAGCAGCCGGCTCGGAGACTGTGCGATACGCAGAAGCGACTCGCAATGCTCCGGTTGGCTGAACGCGTAAAAGCTTGTTACGGTAACACTTCTTGCTGAGGGCGTGAGCCCAAACCTCAGCTCCGTACAAGAGGGCGGAATTGACTGAAGACATAAGTAGCCGACGATTGCTGGAACGTGGTCCGCCGACGTTAGCCATAAGCCTGGCGAGAGAAGCGACTCCCTTGGCGGCATTGTTAGCGGTGCGTCTGATCTGTTCGTTGAAACTTAGCTTGCAGTCAATCAACACTTCTAAGTACTTCGCAGCGGGTTTGGTCTCGATGTCGAGGCCTCCCACACGCATTGGGATGACGGTCTCAATGTGTTTCTTCGTTAGGACCACGACCTCCGTCTTGCCGAGTGCAAGTGATAAGCCGTGATCCCACATCCAATTGTTGACCATTCGCATCACCAGATCCAGCTTGAGCTGTGCAACCTCGATGCTTCTCGCTGAGATCAAGGCAGCGACGTCGTCCGCATAGCCAACAATGAGTGTTTCATCAGACATATCGAGCCTCAACAGATGGCATACGATAGGTATGACACGTTCCAGAGATCGTGTCCGAGGATTGATCCCTATGCTGCCCCGGATGTGACGGCGACTTTACGCTGACCCTCGAGTGTGTTGTACAACAGAGCACGATTTGAAAGGTACAAACTGATCATTCGCAAAAGGTACGCTGGGACGTGGAAAATATGCTCAAGTGCCCACAGCATATTAACCTACCTGGCGGAGTTAAATGCATTCTTGACGTCAAGCGTCACGAGGAGACTACAATTCTACTAATGAAAGGAAACTAAAAGCGTAGACTGTTAAAAAATTATATTAAAGAAACTATTTATAACACTATCTTATAAAATTTTTCAGTCTAAACTGTGCGGTATACGTCTAAATGTCTTAACTGTGTGTGTAAGGTATGTCTGGTATATTACTTAGTTTTAATTCTTATAAAATTAAAGAATCTCTTATACTAATTAGAGTGATAAAATAAGCGTTTTTCGACCTGTAACGTACAATGACCAGGACCTGTCTCCGGTATAGTTCTCGGGGCCGACGCGTCTCACTCCGCAGTGCACCGAGTCTACTTACACAACACCGCGACCGATCAAATTAAACGTAATTTCTAAAATCATAACTTAAAATACTAATTTTAATTCGTAATAAAATGAAATAATATATATTTTGTACAAAATTTTGTTTTAAAGCTAGCCTTATTTTTTATGTTTAACCGAATTCTACGCGGGCTGTCGCCGATATTTTTAATTTCGTTAAAAAAATCTAAAATAAAAATGTATTAATAAAAAATAAGTTGAAACGTTCTGACACGTGAGTTTCAATACACATAACATCTTCCGATTGATTAGCCTGTGTCTTTTGACGGATAGCACTGATAGTCATCAAGTCTCAAGTGTTTCTGCAAGACATGCACATTGTGTTTATGTATGTTCTGTAATCATAAAATGATATACTCGTTATTGTTTTTTATCTTTTGGTAATTTATGATAGTAGTATGGTAGTGTATGAAATAGTAGATGTAACAATTTTACACCTAAATGACCAACATGTTGACAGGTTAATAGCACGTTCCAAGTACTGGGGTTTCCAAAAAGCTCGTTATTTGATTTTGGTGTCGTTGTTGAGTTTTGGGTTCAGCGTTAGGAGTTCAAGATTGATCAGAGTCGTGGAGTTGTCTGCTATGATATATAAGTTTTTGACGAGCTCGGGTTTACTGGTCAAAGTTCAGCGTGTATTTGAGTTGTATAGTTGTCTGCTATGATATGTACGTTGATGACAAGAAGGGTACGCTGTTCGAAGTTCAGCGTGTATTTGAGTTGTAGAGTTGTCTGCTATGATAAGTATGTTGTTGACGAGCTCGGGTTCACTGTTCGATGTTCAGCGTGTATTTGAGTTGTAGAGTTGTCTGCTATGATATGTACGTTGATGACAAGAAGGGTACGCTGTTCGAAGTTCAGCGTGTATTTGAGTTGTAGAGTTGTCTGCTATGATAAGTATGTTGTTGACGAGCTCGGGTTTTCTGGTCGAAGTTCAGCGTGTATTTGAGTTGTAGAGTTGTCTGCTATGATATGTATGTTGATGGCAAGAAGGGTACGCTGTTCGAAGTTCGAAGTTCAGGGTGTATTCGAGTCGTGGAGCTGTCAGCTATGATATATACGTTTTTGACGAGCTCGGGTTCACTGTTCGAAGTTCAGCGTGTATTTGAGTTGTAGAGTTGTCTGCTATGATAAGTATGTTGTTGACGAGCTCGGGTTCACTGTTCGAAGTTCAGCGTATATCCGAGTCGTGGAGTTACCTGCCAGCTTGGTAGTCGTTAGGCCCAGGAGAGTATGTCGAACTCGCTCACGAACGACGGTGATCGCTTTTCAGTGATTATCGGTCGACTAATGGAGTCTCACACAACGAAACAGTATTATTTAATTCTCATTTACAGAGTAGGCCGAACGCGCTATCCATCATGCCGCTCGCGGGCCGGGCAGTCTCCTCTGCAGCCGCCCCGCGCGCTGGTTATCGAACATCTTCAACACGATACGCCGGTAATTAAGGAAGCAATAAACCACTAGTTATATTTATTATTAAAAATTACGTCCGTAATTTTGATTTCCTGAACCAGAAATCAGTCGTGATTTTTATTTATATATTTTTTATTTATATTTTACATCTAATCAATCTGCTTTCTTTAAGTATTTTTTAATCCTCAACCTTAAAATAATTCGAATTCATCATTTCAGCCATGTCACTTTTATTTTGTCTTCAAAAGTTTGTCTTCTTTATGTTTCACCGAAACGTCGTTATCAAGTGTCTATACAGGAACGTTCTATTCATTATGGACTCGAAAGAAAATGTAACATAAACAATGAATACAATCACGCATGTATACATAGACAATCAACACGATTAGGCGTAGGCGTTTGTTCCGAATGCTTACTTTTAACGTGATCGTTGGCAACAGTGAAATTTATATACTATCGTTATATACTCAAAAAACAATGTATACAACATTGATCCATAAAAATTCTTTACCAAGTAATCTAAAAAATACACGATTTTCAAGTTCATTATTTTTATTCAATTTTTTACTACAGGACACCCAGAAAACGTGATACGTGAAATGGACGGTGCACTGCGGCAAACCTCCAGTTACAGATAAAGTTAAAGTGCCTGTTTATAAAAGTCTTTTTTCATTGTTTTTACAGTGATTTTACACATTTTTTTGTATGTCAACAAGTGGGAGTCTCACCCACTTGTTGAGGAGCTTTAATACAGGTTATTCCTTCAAAGATTGTGGGTTACCAGAACTATACCAGTTACTTTGCGTCTTAAACAAAAGAAACGGTTTAAATATTCCTAAAACAGGTTTATTCCAAAACCTACCTCTAAACAAAAAATATGTAAAATTATAGTTAAAATATGGATGGGTTAGTTCATGCTGAGTAGCTTTCAATTGGATTTGAATTCAGTAAGACGGGGAGTTGCTTTGTTGTCGAGATTTATTTGGCTCCGAAATCACGTATCGTTTCATTGAGTTAGGATTATTCTAACGGAGAATTTTACGAGTCCCTGACTTAAAGACCTTGTTGTTCTCAGACTTAACGTACCGTTCCATGCGATGTGCTGAACCCGTTGTGTCAGACCAAAGTACCTGTGACTGTTGCTGTGGCTGTCGTATCAAACCTTCGTAGCCGTGACTACGTTATGCTGTGGTCATCGTGTCATACAAACGTACCTGTGACTGTTGCTGTGGCTGTCGTATCAAACCTTCGTAGCCGTGACTACGTTATGCTGTGGTCATCGTGTCGTATAAACGTACCTGTGACTGTTGCTGTGGCACTGTGGCTGTCGTATCAAACCTTCGTAGCCGTGACTACGTTATGCTGTGGTCATCGTGTCATACAAACGTAACTGTGACTGTGGCTGTGACTGTCGTCTGAAACCCTTGTAGCTATGACTGTGTTATGCTGTGGCCATCATGTCAGATCAGAGAACCTGTGACTGTGACTGTGGCTGTGACTGTCGTCTGAAACCCTTGTAGCTATGACTGTGTTATGCTGTGGCCATCATGTCAGATCAGAGAACCTGTGACTGTGACTGTGGCTGTGACTGTCGTCTGAAACCCTCGTAGCTGTGACTGTGTTATGCTGTGGCCATCATGTCAGATCAGAGAACCTGTGACTGTGACTGTGGCTGTGACTGTCGTCTGAAACCCTCGTAGCTGTGACTGTGTTATGCTGTGGCCATCATGTCAGATCAGAGAACCTGTGACTGTGGCTGTCGTCTGAAATCCTCGTCTGAACCGCCTTCCTGTTCCCTCACTCCCCCCCAAGGTGTTGGTGGGCAATTCCCCGCGCGTCACGTCAGTGGGGAACAATTTCACGTGCTTCCGTAACAGTTTTGTTCATGATTTGCTCCCACAATTAACTTATAGGTTAATTTTGTGTTTTTTTTTATTTTAAGACCTAAAATTTCAACTTCCAATAACATTTCAACACAATCCGTTAAAAAAAGTACATTTACAAAAAATACTCGAACTTATTTAAACATTGAAAATCCTGAAGTTTACAAAATAATATGCGACAATTTAGCTTATACCATGCAAAACCTTTTTTGAAAAAAGAAGTTGTAGTTTCTTTTATTATGATTTAAAATCAGGCGTTATATGAAAACGCAATTGATCTGATTGGTATAAGTACAATCATTTTTTAATTGATTATATATATATATTATATTGATCGGAGAAAAGAACTAACATGGAAGTACGAAGTTTACCGAGATCTTGACGTAGTTGCCCTAACTAAAAGCAGATGATTGAGATGTAATATAAGGGAGCTGGACGCCATACCAGCAGAAGCGGCAGAAATCCTTCCACGAGGCAGACGACAACTTGGGTGCCCGTGGCTACGGAGGAGAGATAAGGTGCAGAAGGATATACAGAATGTACAGGAAGGAAGTACAAGATGGGGGACGAGCAACTGTTGGTGAGGCCAGGTAGGTATTATTAATTTAGCTATTCTACAGAGATAAGATAATACCTGCAGCTGTACATAGTTAAGTGATTGATCTTGATTTCACCCAGATCTTGTATTGAAAAAACTTTTTTTATATCAATAAATTTATAAAATTATTAAACTTTCATCATTAAAACCACCTCAAAAAACTAAAATATACGGTATTTTTAATTATTAGTCTTTGACTAACACTTATACATAGTTAAATGTAAATTTAATTTACGGTTTGCAGTTTACAGTACATTGTTTAATAAGCACCCATTTTATTTTTAAAGAAATTGTTAAAAAATAAATATCTCCTTTATTTATTAACCGTTTCATTGAAATCAGTATGCAACGTTAACTCACACTAACGAATCAATTAATCCCCAATATATTTTTCAAATTGTAATCTAAGAGAGAGATTAGATTAGACATTTGATTGTTGACATTAGATTTTTAAATGTAAATTTAAAAAGCATTAAATAATGTGAAATTTCAATTAAAAGTATATATTAATATAATATTATAAAATTTATGGTTACTATTTAAGGAAAAAAGTATTTTATGTTATTTCACTGATACCGTATACGAGTACATATCATTTCTCTCGTTCACAATCACCCGAGTATATGCCGTAGTATACAATAATGGTAATAAATAAGCATTTAATAATAATGGGTAATGGTGAAGAGACAGGAAGAGAGTTTATGTTAGTTATTAGCAGAACTAAGTCCAGTTGCTCAATTGGCGTAACTTGTGTTTCACTAAGTTGTGAACATTCACTAACTTCTCAAACGATACACTACTCTAATTTCAAACAAAAGTACGAACTGTAATTTATCCATCACTGCTCGATTAGAAAATGTCATTCTTCAACTGTGGTACATGAATAATGTATACACTATCACTCCTGTACTGCTATTCGTAAACTCAGTGTCCCTCCTCCCCATGAAACATGTATCATTTCTCTACCACCTTTCGTAAACGCTGTGTTACTCCTTGACCACCAAAAATGTGCATACTATTATTTCTCTTACTCCTTGTAGTTATACACATTAATATGTTGTACACACTCCCTTGTTAATCCTTAACCACCTAAAATGTGCATACTATTATTTCTCTTACTCCTTGCAGTTATACACATTAATATGTTGTACACACTCCTTTGATAATCCTTGACCACAAAACTGTGCATACTATTATTTCTCTTACTCCTTGCAGTTATACACATTTATATGTTGTACACACTCCTTTGATAATCCTTGACCACAAAAATGTGCATATTTATTTCTCTTACTCCTTGCAGTTATACACATTAATGTTGTACACTCTGTGTTACTCCTTGACCACCAAAAATGTGCATACTATTATTTCTCTTACTCCTTGTAGTTATACACATTAATATGTTGTACACACTCCTTTGTTAATCCTTGACCACCAAAAATGTGCATACTATTATTTCTCTTACTCCTTGCAGTTATACACATTAATATGTTGTACACACTCCTTTGTTAATCCTTGACCACCAAAAATGTGCATACTATTATTTCTCTTACTCCTTGCAGTTATACACATTAATATGTTGTACACACTCCTTTGTTAATCCTTGACCACAAAACTGTGCATACTATTATTTCTCTTACTCCTTGCAGTTATACACATTAATATGTTGTACACACTCCTTTGTTAATCCTTGACCACCAAAAATGTGCATACTATTATTTCTCTTACTCCTTGCAGTTATACACATTAATATGTTGTACACACTCCTTTGTTAATCCTTGACCACAAAACTGTGCATACTATTATTTCTCTTACTCCTTGCAGTTATACACATTAATATGTTGTACACACTCCTTTGTTAATCCTTGACCACCAAAAATGTGCATACTATTATTTCTCTTACTCCTTGCAGTTATACACATTAATATGTTGTACACACTCCTTTGTTAATCCTTGACCACCAAAAATGTGCATACTATTATTTCTCTTACTCCTTGCAGTTATACACATTAATATGTTGTACACACTCCTTTGTTAATCCTTGACCACCAAAAATGTGCATACTATTATTTCTCTTACTCCTTGCAGTTATACACATTAATATGTTGTACACACTCCTTTGTTAATCCTTGACCACCAAAAATGTGCATACTATTATTTCTCTTACTCCTTGTAGTTATACACATTAATATGTTGTACACACTCCCTTGTTAATCCTTGACCACCAAAAATGTGCATACTATTATTTCTCTTACTCCTTGTAGTTATACACATTATTATTTTGTACACACTCCCTTGTTAATCCTTAACCACCAAAAATGTGCATACTATTATTTCTCTTACTCCTTGTAGTTATACACATTAATATGTTGTACACACTCCTTTGTTAATCCTTGACCACCAAAAATGTGCATACTATTATTTCTCTTACTCCTTGCAGTTATACACATTAATATGTTGTACACACTCCTTTGTTAATCCTTAACCACCAAAAATGTGCATACTATTATTTCTCTTACTCCTTGTAGTTATACACATTTATATGTTGCACACACTCCATTGTTACACGTTGACTGCCAAACGTATTTGCATACTATTAGGCCTATTTATTGATTACCTTTCGTACACATAGATTAAGTACGTTACATGTTGGAGAATAAGGGGTCCTCAGCAAAGCTAACGAAAAATATGTTTATTGTCCGTACTATCACTTCTCTACAGCCATACATGCAGACGCGTGGATGTATTGCAAGCTTCAGACTCTCAATCTGCTATAGCTATTGTACAACAAACTTCTACGGACAATGTTGGAGTATATACTGTTACATTACGCTGCGGTTAGACCTAGGGACCTAAATAGCGAACCAGTAAGACGGAAGCTTTTTCATACTGTTACAGCTGTTTTATAGCTTGAGTATATACTAGTGGGTCTAGTATGTGCTCATCCAATATATACCGAACCGGTATACATTGGTTCCTAATGCAGGTGCACGGGTACTGCCAGTCCATTACCATTTTCGTACCCCACACGCCTCCTATATTTTAATTTTGCACGGAGAAGAAATTATTAAAGGTCGCTAGCTGTCTTCTATTCGAACCACAGAAAAATAATGTTATTGTTTTGTGTTAAAAAAATACGTAATAAATAATGAATGAAAAGTATATTTTTGTTGTACCCGTTATACCCCCACATTCCCGCCTTTCGGCATCGGTCGACAAAAAACCCGCAACATTAAAAGTTAACTCTCTACTCTCTGCGTCTTTATTGCGCTATATTGTGTCAATTGTCATTCCACTCTCGTCCGCACATTCATTATATATGCCCGCAAACATTTACATATTTCCCTTCAAATGTATATCGCACATCCACGTTATGTTCCAAATCTAGCGCATACAGCAGTAGATTCCTGAAATGTTAAGTGCAAACCCGTTATCAGTCGTTTGGTTCAAATATTTGCAAATGGTAGGAGAGGTGGTGAGGCGGCGGCACAGAGCGGAGTCAGCTGCTCTGTATCGTGGGGCGAAGATGGCTAGCCGCATTCCAATATGGCGGCGACACTGGAATGCGGTGGCCGGCGCAGCGCGCACAAGCGCAGCCGAGCGGCAGAGGCAGAGAGCGCAGAGCGGAGTGAGTGAGCTGTGAGCTGTGTGTGAGCTGTGAGCTGGTCGAGAGTCGAGAGGCTCCCGCGAGTGTCTGTTGGTTCCTAGTTTCATGCAGCGATCCTGTCCACGAACACATGCCCGGAAACATCAACGCCAGGAATTGCGGATGTTCCGCGAGCCTTCATTGACGACATTCAACTCGACAACGTGTCTCCTGTGCGAACCTTTGTATACTCGTACTATGTTAGTGCCTTCCGTGTCAGTGCTTTTACAGTCATGACCAGCGGATATTTGGGATTACATCTACCATGTCACGAAGGGATTCTTTCGAGGTAGGATTTAAACTTGTGTACAATAGATTATATACGATTTGGTCGTTCAGTTTTCGTATATCCCAATGAGGTTATAACCTATAATTTAGGATTGTTATTGTAAACCTAATGGGCTTTGAATTTATTTTTAAGTACAACGCTATACCAACATAATTTTATAAATGTCTACAGCACAACTTTAAAATATAAAATTGTATTTACTTACCAAAGCATATGTTATTAATTGAAGGCAACTATAGAATGGAGTATAAATAAATATTCTGGGCACTCCTTCAAAATTGTAAATCAAATTTTTACCTAAAACAAAATTTTCTTTGTGAATGTTAGTAAAAACTGTAGGCCTACTAGTGGTACAGGTGTAGTAGTGTAGGGCTAAGCTAGGGTGGACTAGCGACTGTGACGCCTAACGCCTGACGCCGCTCCGCCTAGTGCCTAGTGAACGTCCAACGTCCGACGCCCGCGACTCTTGCGCCCACGTCATGACGAAACCCTTATAACATCACCTCCTTGACTAGCGTTTATTGATTACGCTCTCAACATAAATTATGAATCACATTCCATTGATCCCGAGCTGTGCAATTGTTGCATATGAAAGCATGTACGTGCGCTTCATGGCTTATAGTTTTACTTTTTAGCATTATTTTGTGGGACCAGTTTTGTTTGTTTAGACTATTCGGTTTTGCTGTATCAATAACGGATTTTCGGAAATTCTCATAGAGGTTATTGATAAAACCCTCACAAAATACTTTGTTAGATTGTTATCACGCGATAACACACCTCTGGCCCAACCGTGTCATTCAAAAACGTATACACCTCTCCTAAATAAATTTAGCCGTAGTAATTCACATAACGTCCTGCCTCAGATTATGTGTCCTAGCTCTCTGTGTCATTCAAGAACGGATATAACCTTTCGAAGCATATGTACCATAAGAGTCCTCCTCATATCCCACCTCGGATTATATTTCTTAATAAAGCGACCCACCGTAACATACAAGAGTTTATACCGCTCTTCACAAAACACATTTAGCTACAGCAAGTGTGTGTTTTTTGTTCGGTTTTGACATATCAATAACAGGAGTTTTTTAAGAAAATTCTCATAGAGTTTACTGATAAAAATAATGTCACGCATTACATCACGTGGTAAGACAACTCTATTTGTCCGGCCCAACCGTGTCATCCAAAAACGGATACAAGTATCCTAAATGCATTTAGCCAGATCAATACTCATAACATACTGCCTCAGATTATCTGTCGCATTAAAACATATCGTGTCATTCAAGAACCTAACTGATACCTCTCTCTATATCTTTCTCTCTCTCTCTCTCTCTAAATGATACTAACTGATTACTCATATTTAGCTTCAATAAATTATATATATCCTTGGATAATCTGGTCCTACAAAACACAGCATCTAGATATTCATTCGAGAACCCTTTTAACGCTCGAAAACATATTTATCTGCAATAAACCACATCGACTAATTTGACGTTGTCGCAGAACTGAGGGTTATATGGTTATATAACTCGATTTACGATTGCCCTTTGGATTATTGTTATTGGCGTACATACAGTAGTATTTTCATTTCACAGTTATATATGTAACTATTAACTGGGATCTTCTGTCACGTGAAGAAAAAGTCATGAAATATAGTCATTGGTCAATAAAGTCAAGAAAACTGTATTTAGGTCAAGAACTACATCTTTTCCTTTCCACTTCTTCCGGAAATCTCGGTATGTGGCGAACCCACTGCCCAATAGATTGCACCACGTGCTGCAACCTAAATATCTATAAAAATGAAAACAATATCAGGAAAATCTAGAAATCTGATATAATATAGGTGGCCGGTGCCAAATATTTAACTCTAAGTGCTGTTTTTAAAATGCTGAGGTTTGTTGGCTAATCTTCATGAAACTGCCTTTAGTTTGACTCTTAAAATAATGAAATTCGCCGAGCCATTTTCGAGTTATGACTGTAAAAAATGAATGTGCAGGATCTACACCAGTGATTCATTATCAGTTTAAAGATTTTCTTTCTCGAAGAGCCGAATATCTCCCGCCCCGTTCTTCAGGAAAATTTGTTTTCCACTCAAGCTTAGAACGATTAGCTGGGTCAATATTCCAATTTCATGGAATGTCTATAACATAGGACTTATTTGGTATTTCAATTCATTCTTGTTTTCAAACAAGTAACAACTAAATCTCCTCAATATTAAATTCAATACGTATACTTTTGTATAATAATTTCTTTTATACCTATTTATTGCGTGCTTATTTTTGAATTTAACAAGATTTTTAAAACGGTCAAGAGAATCCTCTAAAAGGTCAAGAACTTGAGAAGTTTTTTATCATTTGAATATTGTATGTAATATGTTAAATGGTTATCGTGAAGACAACAAACAAAGTTTCAGAGCTTTCTGCAGTAAACATGTAATGGAATGAAAGAGTTACAGTACTAATATTATATTATCTTTTTGAACTTTTCCAATGCGTATGTATTTTTAAATACGCAACGTGTCCACATGACTTTGATTTTATTTTATTTATTTATTTGTTGACAATAGTAATAGAATATATAGCTAAAACTTAATTTAAATGTAATTACAGTAGTATGTAGTCACTTGTAAACGGGAGGAATTCCTTCACCTCCAGAAACATTGTGTAGTTAAAAATACAGACGCGTTGGAAAAGTCCAAAATGTAATATTAGTAATTAACTACCAACGCAATTACGAATTTCAAAGATTCTGTGACTTGAATGAGTTCGCCTCCAGCAAGTTGTAACGGGAGGGATGTCCTAGGGACGACCTTGAATGGTTAATGGTCTAGCCTCTAGCCAGCAGCAGGTGCTGGTGGCAACAAAGACCCATATCCTCCCTCCGAGGGGTGTGGCGCCAGAGCCTTTTTACCTGAGCTGGGCTCTGGTGGATTAGCTCATTTCCGCTGTAAAACACCGTTACCGAACACGTCAAACAATACGCTTTATTGTCATCTTGCTCAACCGTCCGTCTCTCTCAACATCAGTAGATCCCAGTCAACTAGAACCAAGAGAGGTAAGGGTTGCGTAAACAAATATTCTGTCATAGGGGTCGTAATGTTTATGTTTACGATTCAGTTTTTAGTCTAAATAGGCAGCTACGTAACTGGAACGTACGTAGCTGGAAGTTTGTTCGTGACCCGTACCTCTCTTTATTATTTTAGGTAGGCCTACTTGAGTGATACCTTGACAAACGAATTTATTTGTTTTATGAAGCGTTAACACGTATGAGAGTATATTAAAACATAATTGAGACGCGAATGTAACCTCTAATATATCAGCTCGAACGAATCTCTTGAGATAACAGAGTTCCGAACGTATCAGATCTTATAACATAACAGATATGTGATCGTATCGGAAACGCTAATTTATCGAAGCTCAGAACGTTCTCATATCAGGATTGTAAATGTATCATATCTCATACCATTACAAAGACACATATGTATAAGATACTATAACATTACAAAGACGCAAACAAACACAACAGAAAACAAAAACCTGGAGTATACAAGGGTAGATTTTTTGTGATTTATCTCAAAGCTCTTTAGGCTCTTTAATAAGCAAGCAGCCAACTTAATTCTCATTTTAAAGATTCAGGATTTCTGGTTGCGTTTTAACATTTTTCTAACATAAGAAATTTTTAAAGCTGGAAGATGTCGAACATCGTTGGAGAAAGATGGGTTTTAGAAGTTAAAATAAAGAATAATAAAGGATTTGAACCTGCTAACCGTATATGGAAAATTTAAAATATGAAGTCTAATATTGATTTAAATGTTTCCCTTATTTTTGAACTTTCAGCTCAAAAAGTTTTAAAATCAAATTACTTTACAGTTACGGAGAACATCTGTTTGGTATTTTGGTACTTTGGTACAAATTTAAGCTTTTCTATATTAAGGTGGCTTTCCTTTTGTATATTTTATCTACCTATCGTACAACAAAATTCGCCTCAGACTGATTAAAAACATTGCAAAAATGGGGAAAACGGGCGTTGCAGAGGTTTCAAATACATAATCTATTATAATGCTTTTGATCGCATTAATTGTGTTAGCGATTCGCTGTAAACGGTATTTTCTAGAGGACTAGTCTGTATGAAGAAAAAAGTCACTTACACACATACTGGTAAGAGGACTGAATCTTCCATGTTTATTGGCCGATTTTCATAATTTTGATTTTATTCGATAGGGAATTCAATTTGGCATAATTCTTAATAATTTTTAAAACAATCAACTCTTTTGAAGTTATCATTAAAACCTTTTAAATAGCCGCCATTTTGAAATCAAAGATTTGATCACATTGATGTTTTTGTATAAACTGAGTATTTACTATTTAAAGATACATGTCAATTTTAAAAATAATCAATTGAAAAATGACTGAGATATAAAGTATTTTAAAACAATACGAAATGGCGGATATCTGTCTAAGTATGTTTTAGTACAGACCTCCATACGATCCTTTTTTGTTTATTTCGGCCCAATGAGTCACATCACGTTGCCGTTATCAAGTTTGGCTACGGACTTAACAGACACCCTGTATGTCTAACATAGCTCAAAACTTTGATTGCTCTCGTGTTCGCGGAGAAGACGAACACAAATGCCTTGTTTAGCATTACAGACATGTAGACAGACAAACAATAATTGAGATATGGACATTCTAAGCTTTACAGGGTTATAAAACATAGAAATAACCAAAAATATTATAGTTACAAGCAATAAACAGTCAAAACTCTTAATTTTATATATATGGATATACTTACGCTGGCCTGTCCTGATTCAATAAACAAATTAAATCAAACCTCAAAGTTAAAACATTACCACTTTTTCGTTTATGCAACCGAGAATGACTATAATATCAAAATATAATATGCCAGCATAATTTAAATTTTCTATCCTTTGTCAAATCATGTTAATTTTGCATTATCTATACCATACCGTAGATGCGTTCTAAATTGGAATTATTCAAACCTTCGTCTCACATTCTCGCGGCTGATGTAGACCAATGTGACGCCAAACTCAATCTTTGCAGAAGTGTGTGAATTTCTCCTCACCCTATTCAACAAAGGTGTGAAGAGGCATCAACTATCATTGGTTGTATTTAATTGAACTGCAGGCAAGTCGGTTACTGTAATAGAAACTAAGGGAGAAGTCTGTTATTGATAAGTTCATCCAAACAAACAATTAGCCCACTTAAAATGAAAATGTTCTAAAGTTTTAGGAGCTTCGAACTTCTATTTGCGGGACTTAGTATTTGATATTAAACTTGGCCAATGATGCTTATACACGATTTATTGGGTAACCAATTGGAAAAGGTAGACGTTAGTTTAGTTAAGAGTAGAAATATTAGAGCATTGTCCTGTTGATTACTAACCGTAGAAACATCGGGAATGGTTGGGCGTTCCGGGATTGCATTGTCACTGACAAACTTATGAATGAAATTAAGCAGAATTGATTTTATTATCTGATGATTATCTTGACGAATTTGTAAAAATGATCGCATATCTGGTACCGGTAATGTTTCTATAAATATTAATATTGAATTGACTGTAATAGAGGACAAAATCTGTGACAAAGTGATAATGTGTGACATTTCCAAAAATCATAAACTTACCATAATGAGCTATGTATTTCAAACGAAGAATCATATTACATCTTAGTAACAGTTGGTCGTAAGGGTCACTATCGGTTCAAAAAGAAAAAAAAGATTTTTCATTGCAAAAGTTTGAGATATTTCATTTTTCCCCAACCTACACGTTTAAAACCTCATATTTCTCTATAAATTTTAAATCAGACATATGCCAATATATTTGTAATATGTTCCATATTAGAAAAAATATATTTTACAACGAGAAAATTCTTACAGAATACAGTGCTGCCAACTATGCTAATAATCATGTTATTACATACGCGTATCGTCGAAAAGTGGGCTGTAAAAAGTAATTTTTTTACATTACAAATGCATTTACCAAATGCAAGTAAGTTGTACGTAAAAGGAGATTTATATTTCCCATTTAAAACAAACCGCATTTAAAAAGGTTCGGTGGAATATTAACGTGAACTTCTCAAAAATTTTAAAAATTTACTCAATATTAAATCGTCTTTAGAAAAGTTTTAATCTCAAGTTTATAATTGTTACAGTAAAGAAAGTGAACTTCAATGTAGTTTATACTAATATATGAGTTGTTGTCTTTAATTTGACACCACAATGTATTCAGTCTTGCATGTTCTGTTTGAAAATTAGTAATTTTTTTTATTGATAAACACAATGAAAAATGAGTGTGTATGGTGAAATTAGTGATATGAGTTATAGAGTTTAAAATAAACGGTATCAGTGGACTGACACATACTTTCTCCCTTAAGTCAATTTAAAAAAGAAAATCTGTAATAAAACTATCATATTCTTCAAAGTTTATCTAAATATCATTTAATAATTTATTGTTTCAAAAATAATCATCCCATTTCTTAAAATAAAAACAAGAGAGACAAAGTTAAATTAATTGTTAAAATTGTATGGGGGGAAACACCCCCCCGGTAATACCAAGATTTTTTGAGTTGGTTCTGTTGGGTGATTTGACCTTACACTTCATACCAAGTTTCATGGAAAACAGTTAAAAAATAAGGAAGAAATTGATATTTTAATATTCTCCATAAGAATAACATTGGACACTTTCAGACAACGTACTGTGTTTATCATGGACAGTAAATTTAACTTTTCTCTGGAACCGTTAGTCGTAGACAAATAATTCAAAATACTAATTTGTTTAGTTTTTTAAGCAGGTTTTAATGGTGACGTCAAATTATACTTTACTTTTATTGTTTTCACTGAAAATTTAAAAAATTGATTTTTCTGACATTTAAAAGCCCATAACTTTTGAACCGTCATTTTTACAGACATGCGGGTGGTGTCAAATTATTTAGTACTCTGTCCACTATAAACTATAAAATTATAATCAAAATCGTTAGAGCCGTTTTTGATAAATTTGGATTTTTCACGTTTTTTAAGGGGTTTTAGGGGTGAAATACCCTTAAAAATCAAAAATTAAAAAAAATGACAAAAATGCCTGGAGATACCGTGAATATATACATACATGCCAAATTTCATCTAAATCGGACCAACGGGGTAGGCTGTGGCACTGTACACATCCAGACACACACACACACACACACACACACACACACACAGACACACGGACGGACAGACATCACCTCCAAACCCACTTTTTTGGATTCAGGGGACCCCAAAACGGATATATCCACCCTCAACTCAAATTCGAAAATTTTGACGAAAACAATACTTTCTCCATATACTACGTATAAGAGGAGAAAGTAAAAGGGAACTAAGAAGGGGAGTAGATATTACGTGGGTGGGGTGCTAATATTAACAACATTATACTGTACAATATCCTCTCCTTGTGGACTGAGGTTGAATCACAGTTTATGGCTGCCCTAGTCAACCGCATGCTCATTTACCACCGCCGAGTTTTTGGTTTATAATCTGTGTTTCCTCTTGATGATGTCCCGTGAGCTGAATATTTCCGATTTCTGTAAGTTGAAAAAGTCAAAAAGATTTGATGAAGTGCATGCAGTTAATAAATGGAATGGTGGAGTATTTAATGTCAGATTTTATTTATTTATTTATTTATTTTCAAATGCAACAATACAGACATAAGTCCAATTACATTGCAGCATTAATATAATTACAAATACAAAATGAATATAAATACATTCCTCCAGTACAATAGTTTTTAGTAAAGTTCTGTTAGTATAAACGTAAAAACGGGTAACTAGTCTCAAAATGAGACGTATATTTTAGTCTATTACAATAACTGCATCCAACGTATTTACTAAGGTTAAATTTTAACTACATTAGCTATGGTGATAATATGGAACTGTAAGCAAACCTTTAGAGAAATTTAAACAACTAATGAACAAATTTTTCTTTTCAATTTAGCTGCCACGGCTTGCGACAAAGTGTTAGTTCAACCTTAAATATTGGAATAGCATAGAAAAACTCTTGAAAAATGTACATAAAACAAACAACAAATTATGACAATTACATAAGTACCATTGTACAAAATATACCGAAAATTAAGTACATAATAATAATAACTACTTCAGTATAGCTACAAAAACCTACAAAAGGCAGCCCTTACAGGCACGAGGCCCAATTACAAGGGGACCCTATGCCTCGGCAAAACATTGAACTTGAGAATAATTAGCAATCAAATTTAAATTTTAGTTAACTTTAAAACTAATTTAATTTTAAAATTTAGTAAAATAGTCCATTTAAATTTTTTGAAGAAATTATAAACATGCAAAAATTATTACATAGTAATCTGAGCTACAGAATTCTAAATTATGTTGTGACAAAATTTCAAAGCATTTGCTTTTAAATTGATTTAAACTAGAAGAAATGTCTAGTCGATTGGCAAAGATGTTCAGTAAACTACATAAATGCTGTCAGTATCGGAGAAGATTCTCCACCGTTCTGGGATAATCCACGTACAGCAAGCAGTCTAATAGCGCACGCGCCCTCAGCGTCCCGGCACGAACCACGGCACACAGCCAGCAGATGAGGGTCGTCCACGGATCCATAAAAACAAGGCTCGATACCTTTCTTCTATCAGTTATCGCTGGATAATACATATGTTTAGACGATCCCCATATCTAATAAAATAAATATGGTAAATACGTATTGCAAAAACCTTTAAGTAAAAAGCTCTCAAAAACCGTTTTCAACTCATTCTATCATATTAATATATATTATAGAATGATGACGCGCGGTCTTGATGTGTCACCACTCACCACCACCTGCGAGCCTGAGCGCGGCGTGAACCATCTCTGGCTTGAGATCAAACCGTAGGAAATTTGCTACCTTTTTCATTACTTCAAGAACATTTTCAGACCTATTTTCGGGCACGCCCTGTATGTCGACAGTGTTTCTTCGTGAATGCACATCAAAGAGCTCGTGTCTAACAGTCTCCAACTCACGTTTAAGATTCTCGTTTTTCAGGCTTGAAGTCATCAAGTACACTTAAGCAATTGTCTACATCTTCCCGCCAGGCATTAATTAAAACTTTAATTTCATTTAATCTATCTTCTCGTGGGTCGAATCAATCGATTTACCAATTTCTTTGGATTCTTGGCGAAATCACGCATTTCATTGGTAAGATTTTCTAATTGACTACTTAATGAACTGAAAATATCACTATCACTCATTAACATAGTCTTCACTGAAGAGGGGGTTTCCGGGGGAGGATGACGTGCACATGGCGATAAGACAGACCGGTCTACTTTAACCTGCTTAGTCCGACCGCCGCTGTCCTAGCTTGGAAGTACAAATAAAAGTTGTCAATATCTACACTTGTTCTAAACAAAAACTAGTAAAACTACTTCACCACTGACGTTAAAACAATTAAATCTAAATTATGATATTATCTGCGAAAAATAAACCACAAAAACTGAGCGAACAAGCGGTGCCGAAACAACGCAGTCTAGCCTGAACTCATCGACTGTCTCAAACCCAATTAGTTCCATCATACTTGAACAAAGCTATGAAAATCCAAGGTACAATGAGACGATTTTTGTTTTATAATGAAGGGTTGAGTACTCACTGAGACAATAAGTTAAGTTTATTTATTCTAAAAAATGATGTCCCGCAGCACGAAACTTTAGTCCCGTTTTTACAGTTTATTTTTGTTTCTCATCAATTATACTAACACAGCTTTAAGACAATACACGTCCCACTATCCTGCCCATCCCGCACTAATCCGAAATATCCCACATTTGCGACAAATATCCCGCAAGTGGGAACACTGCACCAAGGTCACGGGAGTCGCGGCTTGCTCCAGGGCATCGTCCCACGCTTCCGACAAGACTCACTCTAAATCTTGGAACACATTTACAACGGATCCACCTGGCTAATTGAAGGACATTTTTTCTACTTTAACTATTGGTATTTAAAATGTCCTGATTTTTGGTCATTTTCCTTTGATTTCGATTCGAAACTTAATTTTGAGGATGTAATCTTGAGCTGGGTTGTATACCAGTAGACGTATACTGATAGACATAGTTGATAGTTCACCCATCTCGACATGTTAAGAAAAAATATTATAAATTATGAAATCTACTTGTTAAAAAATAAACTTTGCTATTATGCCATTAAAATATTACTTTACAAAATAATGTTGAATCCTCAAAACTAGTTTTACGGCATTCATATCTGTTTTAAATATACCATAGATATACTTAGAATATGTTTAAAACAACACTTGAGCGTGCCTTGTTGAACTTTTGGTTTCCAGCATTATTTAAATGTTCTACACCTTTTCTCATATCGTTGATGTCACATATTGCATTAGGTCATTTGTTTATAGCTTAACATGTTTTTTGGCTTATCGTTTATAATTTCGGCTTGTTTTTGGATTTAACATGAAATACAATGATCTCTAATTATAAAATTGAATGAGTCCGTCTTTATCTTCATCTGAATAGTAATTCTTCCTTATCCTGAGCGGACATATTTCCTAGACGTAACAAACAATAAATTCAATAATAACATTTTAACTTTACATTTAAACCGAAATTAACTTGATCACATACTCCTTTATTAACATACGGTGTTGAAATTACGTTTGATCGCGTTAAGTGGATTTGATAGCTTGCAGTGTTGTAGGTTTAATCTAGAATTTGAATTTGAGATTTTTCTCATAGCGTCTGACACCCAGATAACCAGTTTGATAAGGTAAAAAGTCTCCTTTCTTAAACGTAGGTGGAGAATATATTCTGGAATTATGTAACTTCTAAAATAAAAAAAAACTCGAACCCAGTGCAGTCTTTGAAGGAAACAAGGTTTATTCAAAGAGAAAGGAAAAGTAATGACAGCTTTGTTTCTAGCATCAAACAATAAACTGATTTCTGTAAGTTCGAGCATAAAAATAACCGAAGGGTTATAGTTGTGATTGGAATAACTTATATACGAATTAAGAGATGTTTGATTTTTTAACTGATTGACTGACTCTTGAGAGTGGCATTTTAATAACAATAAGTACTAAGACAAAACAAGGCTGCTGTGTTTCCCCATTATCAGCGTAACAGTGGTATTTACGTTTATTTTTGTTGATTTTATTCGACTAAATATATTTTACAAAATGAAGATATAATTTTGTTAGTACTTCCAAGTTATAAAAAACTGTGCAATTTGAACGGTAATCTGAGAGGGATTCATTTTCAAGTTATTATATCACTAAACCATGTTACATATTCTTACTTCTGTAGTGAAAATTTCTCGTTTTTCACACTTTAAACACGAGACATTGACACAAATTGACATTTAACACATAATCCTAAAAACGCATTGAAAGTTCTTTTGAAATCACAGAATAATTTCACATCATTGTTTTTTGTGGTTTTTGAAGCTATTAAATACCATAAACTAGCTTTCACGTAATCTAAAAGTTTTGTATCATATTTTTTTCTGTACTGATATATTTTCGTAGGCCTATCTAGATCATTTCTGTTTCATAAATGCAAAAAAACATAAATTGTATCATCATTAATTCGATTGTATTATAATAAAACAAATAAAACCATTTTTATCATATTTTAATATTCAGATCAAAATATGTGTTTAGTCTAACTTTTACATCAACAGACTTCATCAGAGGGGGCATGCCGGTTGTTTTCAACGCTACAAGAACTATACTGCTACGCCATAGACCTAATAAGATAATTAAGGCATTAAATTAAATGTAATATAATTCTTTATTCTTTGTAAAACAAGGTAAATTACATGTTAATAATCAGCAATAATTAGGTCGTGTTGTTAAATTTTTTGAGAGGGAAATATATATTTTTTCTAATTCTCTTAATAACCACTATTAACCTTTAACTTACCCATATTTTAAAAAATCGAATGAGAAGTAGTGGAAAGTTCATTTTAAAGCTATTGTTACTGAACTAAAATCTAATTTTTATTCTTCTAATA
The DNA here is from genome assembly GCA_023375725.1 of Nephotettix cincticeps. Taxonomy (NCBI): domain Eukaryota; kingdom Metazoa; phylum Arthropoda; class Insecta; order Hemiptera; family Cicadellidae; genus Nephotettix; species Nephotettix cincticeps. The sequence continues at coordinate 3,173,105 of CM041784.1, read as the reverse complement.
CATTCTTAGATAATCACTTGAAAACTAGAAGATTTTCATCACTTCCAGAAACGTTGTGTAGTTAAAAACACAGACGTGTTGGAAACGTCCAGCAAAGCAATGTTAGAATAACTATCAACCACCACCATAATGAATTTCTAAGATTCTGTAAGATCCACTGTGACGGCACTATTGAAGGTCATACGTCAATAACAGTTTATTTTTAACCATAAAACTTGCTAAATACTGCCGTCCCGTAATTATTATTTTCTACTAGCTGACCCGGCGAACTTCGTAACGCCTGACAGTAAATACATGTTAACTTAAAGTTTGGCCATGTTCTGAAGTCGAATAGCAATACGGCTTCATTGTGAAAGGTTATATAGCCTGGGTCGCGGCATAGAGAATAACAATACTGAAACGATAAGACATATTAATAACATTCCTATAAAACAAATAAATCTGAGTGGATTAATTCACAATTTTAAAATCGAATCCAAACCCAAACTAAACCTAACTGTAATACGGCTTTTATAGGAAAGATATACAACAGCTGATTATTATAATAAATGTAATAATATAAACATTTTAATTATCATATAAACACGTGATTTTAATCAGACAGAAAATGAAAATATAAATACATAATCCCCAAAACCGTAAACTATTAACGTGGTGAATAAAGCTGTTTATTTTTTACAGTACACATTTACTTCATAGTTTTACATTAATGAATGATTCAGATGGCATTGGATATTAAAGCATATTGCTAATGGAAAGTAAACCAATCAGCTGTAGCTAAGAAATCAAATGTTTTCATTGTAGACAATTTGTAAACAAACTTACTCTCCATAAGGTTAACATTAGAAATTTAAAACGCCAAAAAATGGAAACTTATGGGATTTTCGAAAATATTTTTTCACCAAAACCTTCCCGGACACATGTAGAGCAACTTCCTAAAATTTCATGGCGATCGGATGAGTAGTTTGGCAACGCATAAAGGACATACATACATACATACATTCAATTTTATATATAGAGATAATAATTACGTGAATAATTGCATCCTGTGAAATAACATATCTAAGTACAAGGACCTAGTGACCGAGCGTTGCCCGGTGATATATAAACGTGTATAACGTGTATGCTTGGTATTGATAAACGTACAAAAATACCAAGCAACAAAAGTAACACACCAACAAGGTTTAGCGATTAGTTTGTCTGTCAACTTTAGGTGCAGTTGTTCAAGATCGCTGCATTGTTTATGAAATAGGGTAAAGGACCTACGATATTGTAGGAGTCTGATAAACGTACAAAAATACCAAGCAACAAAAGTAACACACCAACAAGGTTTAGCGATTAGTTTGTCTGTCAACTTTAGGTGCAGTTGTTCAAGATTGCTGCATTGTTTATGAAATAGGGTAACGGACCTACGATATTGTAGGAGTCTGATAAACGTACAAAAATACCAAGCAACAAAAGTAACACACCAACAAGGTTTAGCGATTAGTTTGTCTGCCAACTTTAGGTGCAGTTGTTCAAGATCGCTGCATTGTTTATGAAACGATATTGTATAAACCAAAAATACCAAGCAACGTAACACACCAACCTAGCTAGGTTAGTCATACGGACCCAATATTTCGCCGGTAAATCAGGTTCTTAAGTGAGAAAACATATTAGAAAATAAATTGGAGAAAGGCGCGGGTCTTGTAATTGCAGTCGTCTATTATGTAACGCCGCCTGGTCGCTTCAGCCTGACCAGCGAGGTTCGCGGTTACGAGTTTTGGGACCAGGAGAGTCGACGTAATCCTCTGCAATGAGCACGGTGGTCCCACAGACATACAATACAGTTCGATACATACCATTCCAGACTAAACTATTTGTTGTAACCTAGATATTAGATTCTGGAAGATTATATGGCCCCGAGAAAAGCCAGCCTGATACGTCTTCCTTTGGAATATTGTGCAACCACCGGAAAGAAAGGATCCATAAGGTTGAGAAAGGTAGGACACGTTCAGTCTACCTAATTCTCAAAGAAAGAATTGGAACCTCCAAACGAATGCAGATCCGGGCATGGCCCACGTAATACCCTAAGCACACTGCAACTCAACTATTACAAGGGAAGCCTCAACGTTTTATTTCAAGATATGCGCCCTCAAAAGCTATCTTGTAAATGCTCTTGTTGAAACACTGGTTAATAATCTGAGTACTCTGATGTAATTACTAGTGAGTGTAATTACTGGTGTAATACAGTAGTTACATCTCTTTCAGGGCACCCCTGACAGTTACGATATATACCACTCCCTGAGAACTCTGGCACACCCAGCCTAGTGTTCAGACTCAGCCGGGAGTCCATGAAGCTAACAGGAATTATGTTCTGTTTAGTAGCATTTGAAATGAATAAATATTTATAAAAGAACAAAATTTGAAAATTACTTTTTGTGAACACCCTGTGTTTGATGTCTGTCATATCTGACGTAAGACTAAGGCCACAGATCTTTTGGTAAATCCTATGGAATATTAGGGGGTTTTATAGTTTTGGGGGGCAGCACTCCTAGACAAAACTTTCATACATGCAAATACTTGTTTCATAACTTTGGACAAGAGAAAGGGAATTATCTACCACCGTATATTATTCTTATGACTTCTCTATCGTGAGCTCTCCAACCAGTTTATGAGCTTTCTTTCCTTTATGTATCGAATAAAAAAGGGAATTTAACATTTCATAACAATCATATATTTATTTGTTTCCATTTTAACTTTCTCCCCCTATACGATAGTACACGGAGAAAGCTTTCATCAGAATTTTTGAATTTGAGTTTTTAGAGGATATAACCATTCTCTTCCCCGCTTACTCGAAAGAGGTGGTTTTTAGAGTGATGTCTGTCTGTCCGTGTGTTAGTGTATGGGGATAAGCCTAGTGACGAGACTGGTCGTCCGATTTTCATGAAATTCGGTATGTAGGTAAAAATTCACGGTATCTCGGAGCTTCTTTTTATTTTTTTATTTTTAAGGGCATTTTACCCTAAAACCCCCCAAAGAAGACACGTAAAATAAAAATTTCTGAAAAATGTCTCTAACGATGTTGATGAAAATTGTGTCATTTATAGTCCTTTACGAGAAAAACAAATTGACACCATCCGCATTTTTCAAAACAGAGGTTTCAAAGTTATAGGGCGTAAAAAAATTTGTTTCTGGTAAAACAAAATCTTTATAAAATAATTTGACTATCATCATTAAAACTGGCTCATTCTTCCTTATTCCTCAACTGTTTCCCATGAAACTTAGTGTGCAGAGCAAGGTCACATCACCCAAAAAACCCACTCAAAAAGTTATAGATTATCCTGGAGGGTGGGTAATGCTCCTACAAATTTCTAAGAATTAATTTAACTTATTTTCTCTTGTTGTTAGTTTAAGAAATTGGATGATTATTGTTTCAAAAATATCATATCACAATAAAAATATCAAAAAATGTTGCTGCTTCAAAAGCAAATTATAAATCATATTTAGATAACCTTAGAAAATATGATAGCTTTATTGAAGGATGTAGCTTTTTAAAATTGAATTAAGGGAGAAAGTATGTGTCAGTCCCCTGATCGGTTTATTTTCTACAATTACACATAATTGATACAATTGTTGATAATTGTATCTACGACTGGTCAAAGAAGAATTACAATCGTAGACTCTTGTAGACTCCTCGAAATGATATTTACGACTCATAAAGAATCACAGTCGTGTAGTCTTCATCTCGTTGATAGTTGTACTTATTGTTTTCAAGAATCACTATTTCGCTGTATGAACCTGTTTATAAGCTCAGGTCTCTCTACGACTTACCAAGTACAGTATCGAAATTTAGGTGCATGGACTTGTGTAAAGTGTATCTACGACTTACCAAGTACAGTATCGAAATTTAGGTGCATGGACTTGTGTAAAGTGTATCTACGACTTACCAAGTACAGTATCGAAATTTAGGTGCATGGACTTGTGTAAAGTGTATCTACGACTTACCAAGTACAGTATCGAAATTTAGGTGCATGGACTTGTGTAAAGTGTATCTACGACTTACCAAGTACAGTATCGAAATTTAGGTGCATGGACTTGTGTAAAGTGTATCTACGACTTACCAAGTACAGTATCGAAATTTAGGTGCATGGACTTGTGTAAAGTGTATCTACGACTTACCAAGTACAGTATCGAAATTTAGGTGCATGGACTTGTGTAAAGTGTATCTACGACTTTTGATTACTAATCTGATTGATGAGTGTATCTAAGTCTTTAATAATTGCAGCCTAATGTTACTGTTACTGAATTACAATCGTGGTGTCTTCAACTCGTAGATAATACTGTCTACGACTTACCCCGGATCCCAAGTGTGGTGTCTTCAACTCGTAGATAATAGTGTCTACGACTTACCCCGGATCCCAAGTGTGGTGTCTTCAACTCGTAGATAATAGTGTCTACGACTTACCCCGGATCCCAAGTGTGGTGTCTTCAACTCGTAGATAATAGTGTCTACGACTTACCCCGGATCCCAAGTGTGGTGTCTTCAACTCGTAGATAATAGTGTCTACGACTTACCCTGGATCCCAAGTGTGGTGTCTTCAACTCGTAGATAATAGTGTCTACGACTTACCCCGGATCCCAAGTGTGGTGTCTTCAACTCGTAGATAATAGCGTCTACGACTTACCCCGGGTCCCAAGTGTGGTGTCTTCAACTCGTAGATAATAGTGTCTACGACTTACCCCGGATCCCAAGTGTGGTGTCTTCAACTCGTAGATAATAGTGTCTACGACTTACCCCGGATCCCAAGTGTGGTGTCTTCAACTCGTAGATAATAGTGTCTACGACTTACCCCGGATCCCAAGTGTGTCTTCAACTCGTAGATAATAGTGTCTACGACTTACCCCGGATCCCAAGTGTGGTGTCTTCAACTCGTAGATAATAGTGTCTACGACTTACCCCGGATCCCAAGTGTGGTGTCTTCAACTCGTAGATAATAGTGTCTACGACTTACCCCGGATCCCAAGTGTGGTGTCTTCAACTCGTAGATAATAGTGTCTACGACTTACCCCGGATCCCAAGTGTAGTGTCTTCAACTCGTTGATAATAGTGTCTACGACTTACCCCGGATCCCAAGTGTGGTGTCTTCAACTCGTTGATAATAGTGTCTACGACTTACCCCGGATCCCAAGTGTGGTGTCTTCAACTCGTAGATAATAGTGTCTACGACTTACCCCGGATCCCAAGTGTGGTGTCTTCAACTCGTAGATAATAGTCTATGACTTACCCCGGATCCCAAGTGTGGTGTCTTCAACTCGTAGATAATAGTGTCTACGACTTACCCCGGATCCCAAGTGTGGTGTCTTCAACTCGTAGATAATAGTGTCTACGACTTACCCCGGATCCCAAGTGTGGTGTCTTCAACTCGTAGATAATAGTGTCTACGACTTACCCCGGATCCCAAGTGTGGTGTCTTCAACTCGTTCATAATTGTATCTACGAGTCTACGTATTACCGAGAATTCCAATCTTGGTGTCTTCAACTCGTAGATAATAGTGTCTACGACTTACCCCGGATCCCAAGTGTGGTGTCTTCAACTCGTAGATAAGTGTAGATGCGATTGATTCTACAAGAACCACAGGATAGAAAGTCTGTCTCAACTCGTTTGCAGATATAATTGGCTGGCTTCCTCGTTCTGCGGCACCGGCAAGTCTTCAACTCGCAATAGCCCCGGACTTACCCAAGTGTGGTGTCTTCAACTCGTTCAATTATAATCCTGTTACCCTTCCAAGTTGTCTTCACTACGCACACGTGGTGTTTTGTGGGTGCTATAGGGTTGATATTTACCAATAAATGGAATAAAAAAAGATTAAAATCAGAACAGTATCAGATTAAAATACGATGCGCGCTGTTTGACATGCGTCAAGATATTCATGAAAAAGGTAACATATTAGCCCACAAAATATATTTAAATTTCAATGGTACTCGTATAAAATTACATGAATATTCATCAGTGGCAGTATATTTGGTTTTTTTAATCTCGTGAAATTAAATTTTCTCTGAGAAAAAATTGTATTTTGTTATTTTTCTTAATAACTACCTTTATTTTAATTTAAAACATCAACTTACTTTTTATGATTATAGTGTGGGTCCAATCGATTACTCAAGTAAGGAAAACTGGAATTTAAAATCGTTCTTAGAGACTAAAATCCATCAAAGCGGTATGATTGAAACGTTTCGTAACATAGGCCCTAATAGATCTATTCGATACAGTATTGTTGCTATTGCATCGAACAGTCGCCAATATCCAACAACACTGGAAACCATACAATCGATAAGAAAATATTTTCCTTCTGTTTGTATTGAATATCCTTTGTCAGGCACTCGAAATACGATGGGAACAGCCAAGGAATTTCAACTTGTGTTGCAAGACTATCGACCGCATCTTCTAATTGCGGCTGACCTTCGGAAAACTGATCGTCAGCTGGGACTTTGTTAATAATGGCTCGAAAGAGATTTCCTCAAAATAACTAGTACAAATTATTGGGCTAGCAATTTGTTGTGGGCTAGAGATGGGATCGCAGCTCGGCGTGACCTCTCTATCTACAATCCACGCCTCAGCCTCCTCCACCCCCCGAGACCTTTTGAACCATTTGGAAACGAGTAAAAACGCTCGAGGTCAAACTATTAAACGAAGATGAAGGATTAAATCCTGAGATGCGTGTCGGCCTGGTGTTCGACGTTAAAATTATTCTACACTGGTGATGGGCACGACTTCAAGAATGTACACATGAAAATTATCGACATTATGTAAACTATGAGGATGTATCTTGAAAAATACATTTGTTCCGAACCAACGCCAAGGGGTCACGTGGTTACAAATACATGCGTTTGAATGTATGAAGGACATAGATACAGGTTCACTGAGAAAATGCTCCTATATAGTCTTACTTACATGATTTATTTAACATCCTTCTCTACTGAAAGGCCAATGCGTACAGGTAATCTACCCTAATCCTACATGACAATACTCAGTTAGAGCGAGGATCGAGACGGTTCAGGGACTACTTTGTTCCTAACATCCCCCCACTGGGAAGGCATTCCATACATGACATCTACCTCAATCCTATATGACAAGACTGAGGTAGAGTGAGGCACGAGACAGCTCAGGTCGTGCCATTAGTCATAAAATCCTCCGCCACTGGGAAGGCATTGCATACAGGACATCTACCCTAATCCTACATGACAAGACTGAGGTAGGGAGAAGTACAAGATAGCTCAGGTCGTGCCATTAGTCATAAAATCCTCCGCCACTGGGAAGGCATTGCATACAGGACATCTACCCTAATCCTACATGACAAGACTGAGGTAGAGTGAGGCACGAGACAGCTCAGGTCGTGCCATTAGTCATAAAATCCTCTCCCACTGGGAAGGCATTACATACAGGACATCTACCCTAATCCTACATGACAAGACTGAGGTAGGGAGAAGTACTAGATAGCTCAGGTCGTGCCATTAGTCATAAAATCCTCCGCCACTGGGAAGGCATTGCATACATGACATTTACCCTAATCCTACATGACAAGACTGAGGTAGGGAGAAGTACAAGATAGCTCAGGTCGTGCCATTAGTCATAAAATCCTCTCCCACTGGGAAAGCATTGCATACATGACATTTACCCTAATCCTACATGACAAGACTGAGGTAGGGAGAAGTACAAGATAGCTCAGGTCGTGCCATTAGTCATAAAATCCTCTCCCACTGGGAAAGCATTGCATACATGACATTTACCCTAATCCTACATGACAAGACTGAGGTAGGGACAAGATAGCTCAGGTCGTGCCATTAGTCATAAAATCCTCTCCCACTGGGAAGGCATTGCATACAGGACATCTACCCTAATCCTACATGACAAGTCTGAGGTAGGGCGAAGCACGAGGCAGCTCAGGTCGTGCCATTAGTCATAAAATCCTCCCCCACTGGGAAGGCATTGCATACAGGACATCTACCCTAATCCTACATGACAAGTCTGAGGTAGGGCGAAGCACGAGGCAGCTCAGGTCGTGCCTTTGTTCCTAACATCCTCCCCCACTGGGAAGGCATTGCATACAGGACATCTACCCTAATCCTACATGACAAGTCTGAGGTAGGGCGAAGCACGAGGCAGCTCAGGTCGTGCCTTTGTTCCTAACATCCTCCCCCACTGGGAAGGCATTGCATACAGGACATCTACCCTAATCCTACATGACAAGTCTGAGGTAGGGCGAAGCACGAGGCAGCTCAGGTCATGCCTTTGTTCCTAACATCCTCCCCCACTGGGAAGGCATTGCATACAGGACATCTACCCTAATCCTACATGACAAGTCTGAGGTAGGGCGAAGCACGAGGCAGCTCAGGTCGTGCCTTTGTTCCTAACATCCTCCCCCACTGGGAAGGCATTCCATACATGACATCTACCTCAATCCTATATGACAAGACTGAGGTAGGGCGAAGCACGAGGCAGCTCAGGTCATGCCTTTGTTCCTAACATCCTCCCCCACTGGGAAGGCATTGATTGCATACAGGACATCTACCCTAATCCTACATGACAAGTTCGAGGTAGGACGAAGCACGAGGCAGCTCAGGTCGTGCCTTTGTTCCTAACATCCTCCCCCACTGGGAAGGCATTGCATACAGGACATCTACCCTAATCCTACATGACAAGTCTGAGGTAGGGCGAAGCACGAGGCAGCTCAGGTCGTGCCTTTGTTCCTAACATCCTCCCCCACTGGGAAGGCATTGCATACAGGACATCTACCCTAATCCTACATGACAAGTCTGAGGTAGGGTGATACGACTCAGGTCGTGCCTAGTCATAAAATCCTCTCACTGGGAAGGCATTCATACAGGACATCTACCTAATCCTACATGACAAGACTTAGGGGATACTAGACAGCTCAGGTCGTGCCTTGTAAATCCTCCCACCAGAAGGCATTGCATACAGGACATCTACCTAATCCTACATGACAACTTTAGGGAGCACGAGGCAGCTCAGGTCGTGCCTTTTCATAAAATCCTTCTGGCATTCATACACATCTACCCTAATCCTACATGACAATCTAGGTAAGCACGAGGCAGCTCAGGTATTTGTTCTTATTAGCATTGCATACAGGACATCTACCCTAATCCTACATGACAAGTCTGAGGTAGGGCGAAGCACGAGGCAGCTCAGGTCGTGCCTTTGTTCCTAACATCCTCCCATCGCTATCGACAGTCCGGCTGAATTCCTTTGTGATTGGGCCATAAAAATGCTGACTGAAGCGAGCATGTAGCAAACTGGTATAGACGCGGTTAAATATCATTACACATCCGAAGAGGTCATAACGATAAATTTATAATTTGGCCTTATTAAATATGTTCATCAATTTTGTTGGACGGCTGTGATCTATCCGGTCACGTTTCTCGGCCTACCTTTCAATTACAGCAAATTGATTTGTCAATTATTAAAACTAATGAACAGTTAGTTGGGTCGCATTGTGGCCGGTCGAGTTTATTGGATCTTAATTATTGCCTCACACTCGCTCCCCGCGTCCTCGTGCTGTACTCCTTAATCCGATCGCACGACCTTTCTTTACAGTTACTTTCTGAGGTAAATTCCTTCACGAATGGTAGTGATCGTCAGATACCATACGATATCGGCCCACCTTGTAGGTTTCACCACTCGTATGCACGCACTCTTCTAAATTTTGTTTCATTAAATAAAATCGTGCAGTTATAAAATAATTCAAAAAATACACAGATTAATATCGTATTTACATTAGTTCAGATTAAGACACCAGAGGGCTTATTTATTCTTTGTGTATTATGATAAAGACTTTATTCACTGACCCCAAAGTTGCTCTCGATATAGCTTCCGTTGCCGTAACTTTAACGTTATGCTTCAAACATAATTTAATCACTAGTATATTAATAGTGCCAAACACTACAAATCCTACTAAAAATTAGTTTATTGTACAGTATTAGAATTGTAATTATTTTTCTTAACTTCTACATATAATATTTTCATTTTATAATTTGAATTTTTTTATAATTACATTCTGGTAAAATTCTTTGTTAGCACTACATAATCGTTTGCTACTTGAAACAAGCTATTCATGGAGATGTTATTTTTCATAATTTACTACGAATGCCATGCCATGCCACAACACCCTTTCTTTTGGCAGGTCTACAACTAATAAATATTTACAAATTACCTTGATATATACAATTTTCTCATTCTATATAAAATAAAAATATGTAGAACAGAATTTAAAAAAAATCATACTCAAAAGAGTCCTTTTTCTGAAAACGAGTCCCAAGCAGGCTAGGGGGAATAACAAAGTTAGGGCCTTTGCCCAGTTTTTTGTGGTTTTTAATAGGGTCTCCAAAAATTCATCACCATTCAAATGATTCACAGATTAAATTTAGGAATATATAAAAATAAAATAAATTTGTCATTTTTATGTTGTTGCTGAAATCCTGGACTAATTATTGGGAATAAACTGCTTTTCTACGAAAAACTAAGGTTGGGCGCGTTACACGTAAATAGGATTTTAGTATTGACCAAAATAAGAGTATTTAACAATAGCATTGATTTGGTATTTTGTATAGTGTCGTTTCTATATGTAGCCTTCAAAGAATGAGTAGTCTGGCATTTTCATAGTGATATTTTTGTGTCAATTTACAATAAATTACAATTTGAATATAAAAAATAGGTATAAATACAAATCTAATTATAATTTTACTGTATATAAATTGATCTTTATCCTTTGAATATACATGTATATATAATTTATAGGGAGAATATATATAAATACATAATTTATTAAAGTTAGGCTATAGACAAATAATTAGACATCTACTTTTTGATAAGGGGACCTATGTAGTAATGAGTTATCACTTGTTTTATATTTTTAGTCAGACTGACAAAAGAACAATGAGTTCATATATCATACATGAGTATCATATATGAGTTCATCAATTTTAATGAGCCTCTCTACTTGTTGTATTATGTGCAAGAGAGAAAAATCATTTTTATTCTTTTACTACTCACTCGTGACGGGGAATCAACTTCAACTTCACCCTCTGCCCGAGGAAACATGAAAATCATATGTTTCCTTGTTCCAAGTTTCCATATCACCAATGTTCATTGATAGTGATATTGTTTAGAGTCGGTCGTGGTAAGGAGTCAGTTTTACTACCTGCTGAACAAAACATTAAAACGAAATCTCGATAGCAATATTGTTGAGTTAGTCATGGTGTGGAATCATCTTCACCCCTATCCAAAAAACCATGACAACCACAACTCGATATTGATATTGTTGAGAGTCAATTGTGGTGGGGAGTCATCTTCACCCCCTGCCTATCAAAAAATAAACCTGAATCTCAAAAGAGGCATGGTCTCAAATCGTGGTGGGGAGTCGTCTCAGATCCCCCGGCCTACAAAACACGACAACCACGTTTAGATATACAAATTGTTGATCTTGAGTCATTCGGTGGTTCATCTGCATCCCCCATCCCAAATAACCCAATATCATGGTACCGGTGCATATTAATAATGGTTAATAATAATATTTGGTTAAACCAATTACAAAAATTTTATAAGACTTTAAACCCATAAAATATCTTAGAATATTGAGTTCTATAAATTGCTTGATTTAGAAGTAATAGGCTTAAGGTTGTAAACACTGCAGACAACATGAAGTAGTACACATTCTTAACTGGCGCAGTGGCGACGTCCTGTAATCCAGCTACTCGGAGGTCACGAATTGTGGATAGTTGTGAGCGACTGTCGGTGGGTGTAGTGTTCTCTTGTGTGGATTAACGTCCGCACTATTGAATACTACGTTAATCCGCAAAGACCATCCTCAAAATTAGACTAATTAGTAATTCAGAGGCCGTGGTTTCGATTACACTTTAAACTGTAGGTCCCTTAGTTGCCATCGGCTGTTGGGCTATTAATTAACAGTCCTGTCTGAGGAACATGTCAGTCATAGTTAGTAACAAGACTACAATATCGCGCCACAATCATCTAACACTCAATCCTCATTTATTCTTGTCTTAAAATACCTACCTTGTGGTATGGTTGCCATTTCAATCATCTAATCAAATCTAATCTTCTCCATCCTGTTGTGTTTCTCTGGGATCAGTCACTAGTTTTATGACGATATGCTATCTATAACGACAATAGACTACCACCTACTGTGCCTGTGTACCAATGACAAAAGGAGACATGGTCTAGGACTTGAATGCGGGACTTCTGTCCACCAGATCCTGGGTTAAAATGCCGTAAATCACCAATAGCATTTTGCTGTGTGGTAAAATTGGAACCCGCTAGGTGCCTTGTCATATGACCAGTAGTAGTCTTATGACTGCTCCCAGGGAATCACAGCTGGTTGGAGACCAACTGTTATTCCCTGGGAGCAGTTACTAGTCATAAGATAAGGCACCAGCCACGTGGACACTGCCAGCTACGGCACCTTCATACATTTTTTTTATATTGGTCATTCTCCAACCAACTGTTATTCCCTGGGAGCAGTTACTAGTCATAAGATAAGGCACCAGCCACGTGGACACTGCCAGCTACGGCACCTCCATACCAATAAGGAACGTTCTCCAACCAACTGTTATTCCCTGGGAGCAGTTACTAGTCATAAGATAAGGCACCAGCCACGTGGACACTGCCAGCTACGGCACCTCCATACCAATAAGGAACGTTCTCCAACCAACTGTTATTCCCTTGGAGCAGTTACTAGTCATAAGATAAGGCACCAGCCACGTGGACACTGCCAGCTACGGCACCTCCATACCAATAATGATCGTTCCCAACCAACTGTTATTCCCTTGGAGCAGTTACTAGTCATAAGATAAGGCACCAGCCACGTGGACACTGCCAGCTACGGCACCTCCATACCAATAATGATCGTTCCCAACCAACTGTTATTCCCTTGGAGCAGTTACTAGTCATAAGATAAGGCACCAGCCACGTGGACACTGCCAGCTACGGCACCTCTATACCAATAATGATCGTTCCCAACCAACTGTTATTCCCTTGGAGCAGTTACTAGTCATAAGATAAGGCACCAGCCACGTGGACACTGCCAGCTACGGCACCTCCATACCAATAATGATCGTTCCCAACCAACTGTTATTCCCTTGGAGCAGTTACTAGTCATAAGATAAGGCACCAGCCACGTGGACACTGCCAGCTACGGCACCTCCATACCAATAATGATCGTTCCCAACCAACTGTTATTCCCTTGGAGCAGTTACTAGTCATAAGATAAGGCACCAGCCACGTGGACACTGCCAGCTACGGCACCTCCATACCAATAATGATCGTTCCCAACCAACTGTTATTCCCTTGGAGCAGTTACTAGTCATAAGATAAGGCACCAGCCACGTGGACACTGCCAGCTACGGCACCTCCATACCAATAATGATCGTTCCCAACCAACTGTTATTCCCTTGGAGCAGTTACTAGTCATAAGATAAGGCACCAGCCACGTGGACACTGCCAGCTACGGCACCTCCATACCAATAATGATCGTTCCCAACCAACTGTTATTCCCTTGGAGCAGTTACTAGTCATAAGATAAGGCACCAGCCACGTGGACACTGCCAGCTACGGCACCTCCATACCAATAATGATCGTTCCCAACCAACTGTTATTCCCTTGGGAGCAGTTACTAGTCATAAGATAAGGCACCAGCCACGTGGACACTGCCAGCTAAGGCACCTCCATACCAATAATGATCGTTCCCAACCAACTGTTATTCCCTTGGAGCAGTTACTAGTCATAAGATAAGGCACCAGCCACGTGGACACTGCCAGCTACGGCACCTCCATACCAATAATGATCGTTCCCAACCAACTGTTATTCCCTTGGAGCAGTTACTAGTCATAAGATAAGGCACCAGCCACGTGGACACTGCCAGCTAAGGCACCTCCATACCAATAATGATCGTTCCCAACCAACTGTTATTCCCTTGGAGCAGTTACTAGTCATAAGATAAGGCACCAGCCACGTGGACACTGCCAGCTAAGGCACCTCCATACCAATAATGATCGTTCCCAACCAACTGTTATTCCCTTGGAGCAGTTACTAGTCATAAGATAAGGCACCAGCCACGTGGACACTGCCAGCTACGGCACCTCCATACCAATAATGATCGTTCCCAACCAACTGTTATTCCCTTGGAGCAGTTACTAGTCATAAGATAAGGCACCAGCCACGTGGACACTGCCAGCTACGGCACCTCCATACCAATAATGATCGTTCCCAACCAACTGTTATTCCCTTGGAGCAGTTACTAGTCATAAGATAAGGCACCAGCCACGTGGACACTGCCAGCTACGGCACCTCCATACCAATAATGATCGTTCCCAACCAACTGTTATTCCCTTGGAGCAGTTACTAGTCATAAGATAAGGCACCAGCCACGTGGACACTGCCAGCTACGGCACCTCCATACCAATAATGATCGTTCCCAACCAACTGTTATTCCCTTGGAGCAGTTACTAGTCATAAGATAAGGCACCAGCCACGTGGACACTGCCAGCTACGGCACCTCCATACCGATAATGATCGTTCCCAACCAACTGTTATTCCCTTGGAGCAGTTACTAGTCATAAGATAAGGCACCAGCCACGTGGACACTGCCAGCTACGGCACCTCCATACCGATAATGATCGTTCCCAACCAACTGTTATTCCCTTGGAGCAGTTACTAGTCATAAGATAAGGCACCAGCCACGTGGACACTGCCAGCTACGGCACCTCCATACCAATAATGATCGTTCCCAACCAACTGTTATTCCCTTGGAGCAGTTACTAGTCATAAGATAAGGCACCAGCCACGTGGACACTGCCAGCTACGGCACCTCCATACCAATAATGATCGTTCCCAACCAACTGTTATTCCCTTGGAGCAGTTACTAGTCATAAGATAAGGCACCAGCCACGTGGACACTGCCAGCTAAGGCACCTCCATACCAATAATGATCGTTCCCAACCAACTGTTATTCCCTTGGAGCAGTTACTAGTCATAAGATAAGGCACCAGCCACGTGGACACTGCCAGCTAAGGCACCTCCATACCAATAATGATCGTTCCCAACCAACTGTTATTCCCTTGGAGCAGTTACTAGTCATAAGATAAGGCACCAGCCACGTGGACACTGCCAGCTAACGGCACCTCCATACCAATAATGATCGTTCCCAACCAACTGTTATTCCCTTGGAGCAGTTACTAGTCATAAGATAAGGCACCAGCCACGTGGACACTGCCAGCTACGGCACCTCCATACCAATAATGATCGTTCCCAACCAACTGTTATTCCCTTGGAGCAGTTACTAGTCATAAGATAAGGCACCAGCCACGTGGACACTGCCAGCTACGGCACCTCCATACCAATAATGATCGTTCCCAACCAACTGTTATTCCCTTGGAGCAGTTACTAGTCATAAGATAAGGCACCAGCCACGTGGACACTGCCAGCTAAGGCACCTCCATACCAATAATGATCGTTCCCAACCAACTGTTATTCCCTTGGAGCAGTTACTAGTCATAAGATAAGGCACCAGCCACGTGGACACTGCCAGCTACGGCACCTCCATACCAATAATGATCGTTCCCAACCAACTGTTATTCCCTTGGAGCAGTTACTAGTCATAAGATAAGGCACCAGCCACGTGGACACTGCCAGCTAAGGCACCTCTATACCGATAATGATCGTTCCCAACCAACTGTTATTCCCTTGGAGCAGTTACTAGTCATAAGATAAGGCACCAGCCACGTGGACACTGCCAGCTACGGCACCTCCATACCAATAATGATCGTTCCCAACCAACTGTTATTCCCTTGGAGCAGTTACTAGTCATAAGATAAGGCACCAGCCACGTGGACACTGCCAGCTACGGCACCTCCATACCAATAATGATCGTTCCCAACCAACTGTTATTCCCTTGGAGCAGTTACTAGTCATAAGATAAGGCACCAGCCACGTGGACACTGCCAGCTACGGCACCTCCATACCAATAATGATCGTTCCCAACCAACTGTTATTCCCTTGGAGCAGTTACTAGTCATAAGATAAGGCACCAGCCACGTGGACACTGCCAGCTACGGCACCTCCATACCAATAATGATCGTTCCCAACCAACTGTTATTCCCTTGGAGCAGTTACTAGTCATAAGATAAGGCACCAGCCACGTGGACACTGCCAGCTAAGGCACCTCTATACCAATAATGATCGTTCCCAACCAACTGTTATTCCCTTGGAGCAGTTACTAGTCATAAGATAAGGCACCAGCCACGTGGACACTGCCAGCTAAGGCACCTCTATACCGATAATGATCGTTCCCAACCAACTGTTATTCCCTTGGAGCAGTTACTAGTCATAAGATAAGGCACCAGCCACGTGGACACTGCCAGCTAAGGCACCTCTATACCGATAATGATCGTTCCCAACCAACTGTTATTCCCTTGGAGCAGTTACTAGTCATAAGATAAGGCACCAGCCACGTGGACACTGCCAGCTACGGCACCTCTATACCAATAATGATCGTTCCCAACCAACTGTTATTCCCTTGGAGCAGTTACTAGTCATAAGATAAGGCACCAGCCACGTGGACACTGCCAGCTAAGGCACCTCTATACCAATAATGATCGTTCCCAACCAACTGTTATTCCCTTGGAGCAGTTACTAGTCATAAGATAAGGCACCAGCCACGTGGACACTGCCAGCTACGGCACCTCTATACCAATAATGATCGTTCCCAACCAACTGTTATTCCCTTGGAGCAGTTACTAGTCATAAGATAAGGCACCAGCCACGTGGACACTGCCAGCTACGGCACCTCCATACCGATAATGATCGTTCCCAACCAACTGTTATTCCCTTGGAGCAGTTACTAGTCATAAGATAAGGCACCAGCCACGTGGACACTGCCAGCTACGGCACCTCTATACCAATAATGATCGTTCCCAACCAACTGTTATTCCCTTGGAGCAGTTACTAGTCATAAGATAAGGCACCAGCCACGTGGACACTGCCAGCTACGGCACCTCCATACCAATAATGATCGTTCCCAACCAACTGTTATTCCCTTGGAGCAGTTACTAGTCATAAGATAAGGCACCAGCCACGTGGACACTGCCAGCTACGGCACCTCTATACCAATAATGATCGTTCCCAACCAACTGTTATTCCCTTGGAGCAGTTACTAGTCATAAGATAAGGCACCAGCCACGTGGACACTGCCAGCTAAGGCACCTCCATACCAATAATGATCGTTCCCAACCAACTGTTATTCCCTTGGAGCAGTTACTAGTCATAAGATAAGGCACCAGCCACGTGGACACTGCCAGCTACGGCACCTCCATACCAATAATGATCGTTCCCAACCAACTGTTATTCCCTTGGAGCAGTTACTAGTCATAAGATAAGGCACCAGCCACGTGGACACTGCCAGCTAAGGCACCTCTATACCAATAATGATCGTTCCCAACCAACTGTTATTCCCTTGGAGCAGTTACTAGTCATAAGATAAGGCACCAGCCACGTGGACACTGCCAGCTAAGGCACCTCCATACCAATAATGATCGTTCCCAACCAACTGTTATTCCCTTGGAGCAGTTACTAGTCGTTGGATGAGGTGCTAGCCGCAAGGACACTGCCAGCTAAGGCACCTCCATACCAATAATGATCGTTCCCAACCAACTGTTATTCCCTTGGAGCAGTTACTAGTCATAAGATAAGGCACCAGCCACGTGGACACTGCCAGCTACGGCACCTCCATACCAATAATGATCGTTCCCAACCAACTGTTATTCCCTTGGAGCAGTTACTAGTCATAAGATAAGGCACCAGCCACGTGGACACTGCCAGCTAAGCACCTCATACCATAATGATCGTTCCCAACCAACTCTTATTCCCTTGGAGCAGTTACTAGTCATAAGATAAGGCACCAGCCACGTGGACACTGCCAGCTAAGGCACCTCTATACCAATAATGATCGTTCCCAACCAACTGTTATTCCCTTGGAGCAGTTACTAGTCGTTGGATGAGGTGCTAGCCGCAAGGACACCGCCAGCTACCGCCTTCTACCGCTGCCTCAGCCGAGCGCTGCGCATGACCTTCACTCAGGAATTTGACACAAAAATAGACCCCGCCATTAGAATACAGGTTTTAGTGGACCAGACGAATACTGGGACATTGATATTATCCGTTCTTAAACTACCTTTTTTATTACATCCCTAGACGTATATATTATAGTCAAATTTTCTTCGTACACCTTACGACTTTACCGGATTAATATACTAACCTGAATTGTTCCACGTATTAGTTAGATTTAGTTAATAACCATTTGCTTGAGTTTCTCACAATCCCGAAACACGGAAACGCGAGATATGACATTTCCTCGGGTGGTATGCGAAGACATAAAGAGATAACGGGTGAGGTGTGATAGAGAAAGTGGGTTCTACTTGGCTGCTCTACGACCGGTTTCCGAACTTTTAGTAAATACCACGGTTTAATTTATTGATTCGCTCAAGAAGACCTACCTCATTAAAACCATCATTTTTGTCGTTAAACTTATTTTGGTTAGCGAATGTTCATTAAAAATTTTTCGATGGTGTTTAAAAAGTATTTTTTTCTCTCCTTGCCAGCACTTTATATGGTTTACATTTTTCACTTTGATCCTCACGCGATCCGGTGGTGCAGCAGTGTATAACATCGAACTTAAAGTGCGCTAACAGAATGAAACACTTCAACGTTAAAACTACATAAAATATTCTTTGGTAATATTTATCGCAATAACTTTTAGCAGCATTTACAGAAACATTTTTTGGAGTCTTTTTGTGGCTTAAATTAAAATTTGCTATAATTGTGGCAACTGTTTGTTGAATGAAACCACTACGTTACCGTCAAAACCTAGTTTCATGCAATTTATCCTTGAAAATGTATTAAGTTTACTATAATAAAATTAGATAACATATAATATTCACGAAAACGAACTCAAAGAGAAATTTAACGTAACAAAAATGTACTCTTTGGAGCACTAACTTTCACGGAAAACTTAATACTTTTCTAATTCCAAATCCTGCAGTTATTTATAAAATGAATAAAGAGAAATGAGAAAATACTTGATATATTTGTTTACATTAAATCTACAATAAATCGGTTATACTATTTCTAAATCGTTCTGATATGCGTGTGTTGTTTACTGATTAATATATGTTGGTAACTTTCATTAGTTTTTTATTATTTAGGTGTTGTTTCGGGAGATAAATCTGGCTGCCACCCATGGCCTCTTTGGACCATCTGTCCTTGCCACCCTCTCTCTCTAACGCTCAGTCTGATGTAAGTACCAACTTTACGTTCAGTTATTTTTACTTTCTCCCCAAAAACAAAATATATACAAAAATATGGCAATATATATGGAGAAAGTATTGATTTCGTCAAAATTTTTGAGCTTAATTAGAAAGTGGAAATGACTATTTTGAGGTTCCCTGAATACAAAAAAGTGGTGTTCGAATTGTTATGCCTGTCTGTCTGTGTACAGTTCCCGACACCACATCCATGCACACCATCACCATGTGTGTGCATGTGTCACCACGATAATGGCCGAAATTATTGTAACATTTGGTAGAGGTGTTCCTTTTTGTAATATCTTGGATGAGTTCATTGGGAAACACAATAGGAATACATTACCTACACTTTTGGGGAGGTTTTGTACCCCAAAATGGGGGTTTCAATTTATTGGGGGTTTTAAAACAACTAACTTTCCTTTTTTACCATTGGATTCAGCTCAAAAAACACACACTTTAATATATTCAAAGACAATTTGTATTTCAATCTATAACAATTAAATCGATTTTGGTATATTGAATCACGTCTCTAGGTTAATTAGTTATTGAAATATTTAAAATGGTAAACACAGTATATTGTACAATGTTAATCTTATGGAGATTAGACAAAATCAATAAATCATTTATTTACTTAAATATTCCTCCAAAATTTTGTATGCAAGTCCATCTAGTTCAGTTTTATCAATACATCCATAATACTCCCAAATTTAATGTTTCTTACGGCAGAAAACCTACGTACTCACTGTAATTCTTACGGAAAATAGATAAATTGGTATACTTAACTCGCTTTGTTATTGAGATAATTTATTAAAATGTTGTATGTGTTTATATTAAGCGAACAGCCTTAATATAATGACATTACCATGTAAAACAACCCTTATTGTAGTAAACCTGCATACTCAGCACTATTCAATTACTATAAGGGAATAACTTGAAATTAGCTCTACTCATGACAGCGTGCTGCGTGCGATCTCGTTTGCATTTTAAATAACACTAATTTACAGTTTTTCCGTTATAAAACTCAACGTTCCTATTTCATTAAACGCCTTATCAAACCCTGGTGTTAATATGGGATTAAACATGCCATATTATAGGTTTGTCTTGCGTTTTCCCTAGAAATTAGGATTTTCTTAAAGCCATTTTTGCTTTTAAATCCTGATGGGACGTATATCGCTTCCCTTAAAAAATGTTGTTTAAGCTTCTTTTATGTACAACCATTGGGAAAAATACCAATAAAGATACCTACTGAAAGTAACATCATTAAGAGGCTCATTATTAAAGGAAAACTGATAGCCGTTGCATAATGAGTTCATAACGATAGAGTTTTCAACCATTTACGAAATAAAAACAACGTAATTCGCACATCAGCTGATCACTCCAAGAATGAAATAAGTTGCACACCAATTATTTTTTTATACCCGGTATATTCCAATGGTCATAGATAAAAGAAATATATACAACTCTTGTTTTTAAAGATAGAATATTCTTGATCGTAGATGAAAGTATGCAACGATTGAATTATCTCACATCTCGCTCGTGGCTTTAAGGCATTCACAATACAATCGTTGCATAAACTACTATTATATTAATTGTCAGCTCTATTGAAATTAGGATAAAAATTTTAATTGAGAGATGACTTGATTATAAGATCTGGGTGTAGAAATAGAGTAATACAATGGTAAATAAATACTGTAGTGAATAATAAATTATTAAAATTAATTCAACTCATGTTGGAGATATAATTTATTATCAAATTGACCTACATTTTTAAGCAAAATTTGACAAAATACAAATATCTATTAGAAGAATACAACAACATATAATACATTTAACATTCAGTAGCATAAACCTAACCTGTAGCATATAAATTTAAATTTTGAATATAAAATTACATTTTTAGAGCAGATTCACTAGTTTTTTTAATATTTGGGTTTTAATTATTTGAAAAAAAGTAATTTGGATCCTAATTAAATTTAGTCAACTAGGTCATCTTTTTTACAAATCTGTCCATTTATAGCAGGCCAATTCTTCAATCATATGATGAGTGAGGAAATTTCTCCCAGTCATGGGTCATCCAGGGAAATATAGGTTATGTGTCTTTTTCCCTGAAAAAATTATATGAATCAGGTTTATAGAGGTTGATTTGTTTTAGAGTTATAAAATACAATCATAGAATCTAATATATGTAATTTCTTTATTGATTTTTTAAGAACTAAAACTGGTAAATTTAGATTGCAGTGGTGTTTATTTCTTCAGTTCAATCCTATATGAAGGTAAAGAATTTTTATTTAGATTTTGAAAGCACAGTTATTGTATAAAACTAGGTACATTAAAAAGAAGTTGTAAAATTACTTGTAAATCTCTTGGCTATCCCTTGTTAATTGTGCTTAATTGACTCAGATGGTCAGAATACTCAAGGATTGGTGTATCACCTGGGATGAGTGTTCTGAGGGAAGGAGTATATGCCTCCTCCAACATGCTCTCACCGTTTCCCAGGCAGGGGTATACTCAGTGGGGTAGTGCTAAAAAAAGCTGTGCCGGAGCGGTCCTTCCCAGGAAGGCCGTTACTCTTTGGGAGGGGGGTAATGGGTAGTCAAAGTCTGCAAGTTCCTCAGGAAGGTCATTGTGTGGTCAAACGTGAGGAGTTGTGGACAATTTATCTATTTAAATAAGTATTACATCAACCGAAGTTTAATTTTGCTAAAGCGACTAGTGATGCTCCTGGGGTATCTGTTGTATTCATGCAAAGTAGTGCAGTCGAAGGCAAACGGTCCCTTTTTAGTAAGGGCTCGCTTTCTTTTTCAACCCAAACTGGCGAGTGCAGGTCAAGGAAGAAGAACATATTTGTAGATGAGTTTACTCACCACATAATACGGAGGAAAATCCTCAAATTTTATTTTGTAAAAAACACCGCAACTTCATCGAAATTAAAGGCTGTTCTGTAGGAAGAGCTGTTGAAATAAATATCTTAGATGGAGATTAAAAATAAATATGATTTAAATAATGGTTGAAGACTGAAAATACCAATAATCTCAACAGTTCTTAATCAGTCTCAACTTTGTTGTAAAAATTAATATATTTTTAAATAAAAAAACTAGATACTATAAGAAGATGTATGGTCTCCAAGTAAGCCCTAGTGTCTGATTCTGGTATTACGATGTTGTTAGGTTAGGGTTAATGTAAAACGCCTAAAATTGCCTCGATATTGCGTGTTGATCGTGAAATGATACGATCCACTCGTTTACCTACTACGCTCTATAAAAAGGCAAAGTACAAGTTTGTATACTTGTACTTTAAAAACTCTAAAAACTTTACTTTGTAAACTCAGATTTGTATATCTGAGTTTCGGCTGCACGAGCTGTGCCGGAGCGCCGCTCCGGCTCCACTACACCACTGGGTATACTGTCTAGAGTGTGTTCTTTTTTTCTGGTGGCTGTACAATATCTTTGAATATACATTATTAAATAAATAATGAAAAAAATTATAATAATGACATTAATAATGTATAGTCAAAGACAATATTCCACAGGAAATCGTGCCTAGCCAGCTTTTCTGGGGACTCCAAAATCTAGCATCTATTGCATAACATAATTATTACACTGAGGAGCAAGTTTAGGCACTACAGTTTTTAATTTCGTATCATTCTCACTTTGTTAACAGGATCTTAAAACTCTTTATCAATTACACCTTTTTTATTTCCTATGCTTTGCCAGATGATGAAAATGTTTCACTGTGTTGGAAGGTGACTGATCGATACCATCTTTGCTGAGTGGGTAGAGTACTGCAACGGAAAATAAAGATAGGAATATTAGAACTGGGTTCAGTGAAATTTGAATGAAGTTTTCCAGTATTAATATAATTGTATGCTCTTGTAGTTCTCGATGTAATTAACCATAGATAGTTATCACTATTAAGGCATATGCTATAGGTATCGCTACGTAAATTTTACTCTGTGCTTAAAATTGATAAATAACAATTTGATGATCTACCCAAAGTTAGATAAGAAAACGTTAACACAAAAAAGTTGAACATATTAAGTAATTTTACATTTAAATTAAGTTTTATGGATCTGTTTTATGTATTGTACGTAAATTTGGTGTATTTTTGCAATTTAACTCAGAAATTTGTTAATCACGGCCATAAAACTACTATAGTCAAAATGGAGGAGTACCGGTAGCAAAAAAAGCCCTGCTGGCATTAAAGGAGTAAACTATTATGCACAACCAAATTACGTAAAAAAACCTGTGGCTACATGTAAAATTTAGATATGATACCTATCTAGGGTTAATACAGTTTCATTCCTATGATGAGTAATAACTTAAGTTGTGGTAGCCTACTTACTTAGCCAAACTGTCTTGTAAACCATTTTAATTTATATAAAAAAAATTATAAAAACTAAATTTTGTTTGAGTTGCTCGTATTGGACTAGTAATGAAACTCTTAACAATAAGGTATCTGGCTAATTCTTCATATCTTTAGGAATCATGTTTTATGAATAAATAAAAAATAATCTATAATAGATAACCTAATGGGCAAGTTAGTGGTAACATATTCTGAATCTATTAGCATTTTAGTTAGGTAATTTTTAACTAATTACATATGTGACAGAAGATTGGCATTATGTAGTTACAATAACAAGATCTAGAACGTTCCATATATATATATAATAGTTTTTAAAATGTCATGTTTAAAATGTCAATGATGTTAAACGGGATACGGTATTTGCATGAAAGACCAGAACATCGACCTCAGAATCTCTTTTCTACCTGTAAAATGCTGAAACCTTGTCAACCAAGATACATGATATCTTCCAGTGTCAATTACATTAAAGCTCTGTTTGGACCACTTTTTAGAATGTTTTTTGTTTGCTGTAGATCTTAGGGTCAATAGTATGCAGTGTTATGTAACATATTTTTCCATCATCAAGAGTAAAATCTGTATATTATCTCATCTATAAAAAACAGATTTAATTAAAACTATGCCAAAAACAATTAACTATACAACGATGTTTTTTGCGAAGAGTTATCTTTAAACAACAGTAAATATGTAAGAGTACTGTGGTGATATCCAGTATGAAGTATATATATATATGCTTGTTTCCTAACATGAGACGATTATTTATATTTTCAGCTGAAGTATTGACATGATTCAATTAATCATCTCAGTAATGATTAAAATAAACGGGCCATATGTTGGACTGTTTATTTTAATATGTTCATGTTTTGCCTTTGTATACAGCCTACATATAGATTTACTAGTGAATATTAATAAATATTTTGAATTTTAGAGAGCTGCATATTGTATAATGTCCATTGTATCAGGTTGATGGGGTCACCCCCACATGTCCTGTATGCTGCAGGGTATTGTCCTTATTAAGATTATTGATGTTGCTGTCAGTGGCACTTCTTATGACTTATTGTCAATTCTAGTCTGCAATTCAAAGCAAAACTTTGTTTATGGATTAATTGACTCCTTCTTGTGCAGGTGGAACCAGAGGGGACGTCAGAGTTACCGGCCGCCAGCCAAGCTGTGTTCCTGGAGAAGGTCCGCCAGAGCAACGCCGCTTGCCAGGCCGGCGATTACGCCAAGGCAGTTGCTCTCTACTCCGACGCCCTCCAACTGGACCCTACTAACCATATCCTCTACTCCAACCGTTCTGCCGCCCTTGTTAAAATGGGACAGTTCACCCAGGCCCTCCAGGATGCTACCAGGGCTCGGGAACTCAACCCTAAATGGCCCAAGGTAATTGCTGTGGCATTAAAATGTTTTGAATTCATAATTTAAAAGAGAATCAGAATCGTTTATTGCTGATTAGCAAATACATTTGTACAGCAACGTCATAACACAATTTTTTATTATAACAACAAATACACAACATCAACAATCACTGCATTGAATGACAGAATATTTTAACTAGGCCCACTGGCATTAATTAATTTCAAATGATCAACAAATTCTTTAACATCATATACACATAAATCACATAACATATTTCTGATAACACACTTAAATCTTCTTATATCTAAATTTTTAACATTGTAAGGTAAGGTTTATTAATATTAAACAGTCTTATTCCAAGTTCAGAGAAATGATTTATGGTAGTTTTAAAATTACATTGATTTATGTGTAAAAATCTGCTTTATCTAGTAAAATGATTGTGGACAGAGCTATTCAAAAGAAAATTCTCTATATTACTTCTAATGTACAACAAACAATCTAAAATATATAATGAGACAACAGTTAAAATCTTGAGTTCCTTCAATAATGGCTTAAAATGAGTTCTACTACTGACATTTAACATTGTTCTTAAAGCTCTTTTTTGTAATACTAAAATTTTGTTTATACAACCAACATGACCCCATACAATTATACCATGGATTAAATGACTTTGAACGTAAGCAAAATAGACAGCTTTCAATAGATCTATACTGGCATAGGCTCTAAGCATTCTAAGAATAAAAATTCCCTTGGAAACCTTTTTGCTCACAGCATCGATATGAATATTCCACTTAACATTTGACTGTATCATTAGACCTAACAACTTAACTCTATTGATTTCATTGTTACATAAACTAAACTGTATATTCTGTGTTTTACTAGTATTTAAACATAGTGCGTTGGCAGCGGTCCAGTCTTCAAGCTGACAGCTGGTTGTCAATGGCTGGTTATAAATTGATATTAAACTCCATATTATTGTGATTATTCCTCAAACTGATGCATAAAACTTTACTAGTGATTTCCTTCCTTCGTATCAAATGTTTCTAAGAGTCAAGAATAATTACAGTAAACCAAAAATAATGTTTTATATACCTTTTTTCAAAAAAGCATGTAAAAAAATTAAATAAGACATTTGATACATATCTTTGGTTGGAGTAATAATAGTCCAGTTTAAACACAAAAAAATGTTTTTTTCAAAAAAGATTTTTCCACTTTGACAGTCTGCCATTCTAAAACTACTTGAGAATCATTGAAAGTCTAAATGTAAAAAAATGTCCACAGTTTTATTCTGAATATAAAAGGTCAAAAATATTTATATAATTAAAAAAGTATGAAAAACAGATAAAAAGAGACACATTTGTTGCATAGCAACAACTGGTAGCGCCAGCTGCTTACAACAACATTTGGCATTTGGATTTTTTGTACCAATAAACTGTACTATAACAAATCATAATACATATATAAATGTTGGTATATTTGTATGCGGAATTAACTGAGAAATTGATTAGTTTAATTTATTTTGAAATTAGTTCAACCAGTACGATGCTATAGCTTTCAAAAAATTACCGTTGTAAATTACGACGGTCATTTTTCATCACAAAGAAATGAAGTTGTCAAAATAGTGTTAAGTTGTTTTTTATCCAGTGAATGGCTTTCCTTGCAACTCTGGTTCCTCCTTGCCACTTTTCATACCACCCTTTGAACTTGGACACTCATCCTGAATCCCAACATTGGTTGGTTCTCTCTGGGTTGATTTCTGCTTCCTACTCGTCCGGTGATTTACTTTAGGTTAGCCAGTGAAACGGTAAGATTTAAATAAGTAACTAATTCTGTAAGAACATTAACCTTTTTAATTTAATGATTATAAATATAAAGTGCAAATGAAGCCATTTAATTTTTGATATGTGAAAAAATTATTTTTTTTAATATAACACCTACCAAATGTCCTCCATTGGAATCTATTCAATGATTGGTTATCTCTTCTAGGCATACTACAGGCAAGGCGTAGCCTTGCAATGCCTCGGACGCCATGGCGACGCCCTTGCGGCGTTCAGCTCTGGACTTGCTCAAGAACCAAAGTCAACTCAGCTCTTAGCAGGGCTCGTAAATTATGAAGTCTCCATTTTTACGTAATCTTGTCAGACAGCCCAAATTAAGAAGTGTTCAGTATTTAGAACATGTTTCGATATTAAAACACCATCAGCTAAAACATGTGAAGTTGGACAGTGGTGTGTCCTATAATCCAGCTGATTGAAGGTCACAAACTGTGAATAGCTATAAGTGATGACCTATGGATATGATATTCCCAGATGTGGATTAACGTCCGCACTCTTGAATACTACGTTCTCCCGCGAAGACCATCTACATAACTAAACCAGTTGGTAGTTCAGAGGTAAAATTCTGGTTTGTATTTCATGTTAAACTGTAGTTACCTTAGTTGTCATTGTCTTTTGGGCTATGAATTAACAGTTCTGTCTAAGGACTATGTCATCCTTCGTAGTTCTCGAAGTCCTTTAACGTCCTTCGAAGACTACAAGATCGTGCCACGATCATCTCACACTCATTTCTCAATCAATATTGGCCTACAATGAATCAATCCTTGGTATGTTACCATTTCAGAAAAAAGTATTAAAGTTTAAAATTGTTTAGTCGGAGACATAGTCATGACAAAGTAAGCTAGATAAATCAATCATCACTATGTAAACTGTGCTATCCTGTTTGTGTTTATGTAGAGGTCCAACAAAATTCAAAGGTTAAATTTTATGACAGGTATTAAATTAGACATGTTAAAATAATGGATTGACACAGGAGAAAGTGTGAACAAAGTCTAGGGAGAGATTTCATTGTTGGCCAATCAACGGTGATCAGGTGGAAGATGATGAGGGGTGAGATTAGTAATCCTAAATAAATAAAATTTTATATATTCAAATATTTTTATACCTTATCACATCTAAATAAATTTTTTTACCAGTTTGCTTGTAGTAACAAATTTTAGTCATATGACATCTAATGTAAATTTTTAAAATAATTAAATTCAAAAGTAACAAGATTTTTATTTTTTACTCCTAACACTTTTTATATTTTCAGCGTTATTTATTTTTTCATGTTTTCAGCTCTGAGCAAATTCAAATTAGATGTCGTATGGCATACACACTCCTGAAAGGGTACACAAAAAGCCCTTTGGCTGACGTGTTATAGGAACACTGTTCCGCCCCTTTGTGTAATTCAGGTAATGAAAGGGTTTAGCTATTAAAGGTCAACTGTATAATAAATGAAGAACGATGAACATGAATTGAAAATTCATTTTGATTTTCAGCAAGCCTGGAGCCAACATTCCATCAGCTAGAGGTGATGAAACTGGACAAATCTCCTTTTGTGATAATATCTGTGGTGGGTCAAGAGTTACTCGGGGCAGGGCAATATGCCGCAGCGGTTGTAGTGTTGGAGTCAGCCCTACGAATCGGCACGTGTAGCCTCAAACTGCGTGGATCTGTTTTTTCAGCTCTATCATCAGCTTACTGGGCACTGAACAAGCTGGATAAGGTATGTTTACAAAATAACAATAGAATGCATCAGACCTGTAGTTTCAATATTGTTATTTTATAAATTAGGTTAGTGTAAAAAGTTCTTTAAGCCTTTGAGGACATTTTATAATTTTTATTTAGATCTGAACTTTTTATTAATTGCCATGAGTCAATATGCTACGCAAAAAAGACCATGCGAAATTGGCATTTTTGTAATGGTTTATAAATCAAATCAAATCAAATCATTTTTTATTTAAACATATTTGTACAAGTTTCATTGTGTATGGCTGCGTAAGTAGACTAATAACAACTACAAGGTTTTACGTTTTAAGTATTATCCAAGTATAAAACAATGTTAGGGATTTCTTAATATATTTTAAAATCATTCAAAAGCAATTTTTTAATTTATCAGGTATAAGTACAATTTATAACAGTGAACTTAAAACTTTGAGTAATGTATACTTACACTTTCAATCGTAGTTTTTTACGGTTTCTAGTTAATATGAACATTTGTTTGTTCACAAAACTTATCCAAGTTTATTTTTATACATTACAATGACCATGAAAAATGTATAACACAATGGATCACAGGATACTTAAATATAGTTGACATTAAGTAGTGTGAAGCACCAATCAGTTATGGCCAATTCTTAAAAACAACAAAGTTAGCATAAAACATTAAAGGATTTGTACTGAGACCTATTATAAAGATATCTTTATGATTTTTTTACTAATATATTTTTTGGATAATCTGACCTTTTTTTTCGTTCCGACCATGGTCTGGATCCCAAAGGTGACAGATTAGAGGGTCAATTCTTTGTTTGAAATTCATTGTTGGTGATGGTGGATTTATGTTAAACATGATTTTATGTGAAACAAAGTTTCACCAAACTTTAATCTACATAAAATTTTGATGGAAAATGTCCGCAGTAAAATTCTAAATAACAGATTAGAAGCCGTACTTAAGATCAACTAGTCACAGTGCCTGGCCAGCTTTGTTTGAGCTCTCAATCCACATTCGGATAATGACAAAGGGAAAGAGTAACTGGAGAAGTAATAGAACAAATAATTTAAAACACAATTCTTCTCTAAGCTGTAACTTCAGTTCATGTCTGACCCAATGCTCGCAAAGAATACAAAAATAAAGATAAAAAATTCTCTCTTTCAAATTATCTAAATGTAAAGTTCAGGATACCTACAATCAACATACAAGATCGGTACAGTACAATATATCAATTGGATGGAAAGTGGGAGAATGTTATGGACAATTAAATAATAGTAAAAGTTATTATTAACTTGATTGACCTTTTTGAACCGATGATTGTAGGCCATCGGCTATATGCAGCAAGACCTAACAGTTGCCAAGTCACTGGGGGACATCGCAGGGGAGTGTAGAGCTCATGGCAACCTCGGTTCGGCTTACTTCAGCAATGGAAGCTTCAAGGAGGCTCTTACTGCTCATAGGTACCAACTGGTTCTTGCCATGAAGTGCAAGGACACTCAAGCTGCTGCCTCCGCGCTCACTAGTCTCGGTAATATTTGTTACTTAAACATAATTTTAATATAAATTATTGATTATGGTTAATTGTGTTTTCAAGGCTTGCTTACTCTTTTAACTGAGAAGTGGTAATAAATCTGAGCATCAAAAGAAAAAAATAGCTTGCGGTTCCTCATTTCGATACAGACGATACAGACCACCGAATAATAATTATAATGGTCTATTCACTAAAAATAGAATACAGTACAGTAATAACGATATTCACATTTCAATAAATTACTCACTGGTTAACCAAACACATAAATTTACTATACTTTACAACAAAATAAAAAACTAGCGATTACTTTGACATAAACATTTAGGATGAATAACTGGGTTGCCTCGAGGCTATGCCTGCTTGGGGTCCCTTCACTAAATAGATAAATTCAAAGGAAGTAACAGATGTGCCAAGTTGTTATTTTTTGCTATAAAAATTTAACAATGAAATAAGAATTTCCGTTGAAATAAGAATTTATAGCGAATTTCCCTATAGAAAATTCTTGTGACTTGAGTTCCATCTTCAATCTTGGCCCCTCTAAAATCTTAAACAGTTATTAGTTACTTTCTGATTAAAAGGGATATTTTAGAACTGTTTTTCTTAAGCCTGAAATCTTAAAAAAATGTTTTATCTCATATTTTATAGTATGTTCAATAGTTTGACACTCAATGGACTTCATAAAATGTGCACATTTTAAAGGTATAAAGAGAAAGGTGAAAGGTTAAAGGTGCATTGTACACATCTTTTTTTAATTTTTTATAATGAATAGTCCTTTTCTTCATCAACAGCAGTATTAGTGTTGTTTTTCTTCTTTATACAGTATATGTACAGGAATATTTTGCCACCTTTTTCTGTAGTTACAGCCTTTTAAGCTCACCTCATGCCACATATTAATATTTATATAAGTCCAATTTTGTGGTTATTATAGTACAATTGTTGTTTTTTCTAATTTATTGATAGTTTTCAAGATAACATGGTCCTCGATGTTAAGTATTTGTTTCACTTATCGAGGCCACTGTGTAAACTATGTCATTGAAATAAATAAATAAATAATTTAGGTATATTTTTTCAGGACATGTCTATACTGCAATTGGAGACTACCAAAATGCTCTTGCCTCCCATAAACAGTGTGTCCAACTGGTGAAGCAGATGGGTGATAAGCTCCAGGAGGCTAGGGAGATAGGCAATGTTGGTGCTGTATACTTGGCCATGGGAGAATTTGAAAGTGCAGTTGACTGCCATACACAGCACTTACGATTAGCAAGACGTCTAGGCAACCAGGTTTGTTTTAATTTAAACCAAAACCAATATTACTTGGTAATAAAACTATTACACTTACCTTAATAAAATACATCATTATTTTGATTCTAAAATTAACATAAATATTACATTGGAAGTTGGACAGTTGAACTTTTTTACTAAAACACTCCTATCACCATGGGCCCTCAGTTTGTGTGGTAGATTAAAGCCAACGAGGTACCTTAGCAACATTCGTCCCATAAAGACCGCACACAATCTTTAATGATCGCTCATGATGAGACAGGGGATTCTATCCGCAGGTTTTGAACCAGGAACGTTTAAACTACTGTACCAGCACATTACCCCAAGCCTATGTGTCACAATAATTCTATGATTTAAACTTTTCTCTCAGTTTGGAATTGTGTATGTTATCAGTTTTCAAGATTTTTTCTATGTCACATTTTCACTGTAACTTACATTGTTAAACTTAAATGTGAGCAGTATTTATTTGTATTCTATTATATTATGTTTCATAAACAAAAACTTTTGACAAAGTAATCCTACAGCAACGTAATATATTTCGTTATTGTGCCAAACTAATTATTAATATTAATAAATATCAGTATAATTTTTTTCAGCCTTTCATAAGAATTCCATTTGTTAAAATATCAGTGATTTCAAATTTTTCATGATTTCTTGAATTTAAAATAGTCCAAGTTTCACTATCCTATTGTTATATTATTATTGTTATCATAACCCTCTGGCAAGGATGTATGATGAGTCCTGGGTTGCTTTACCCATGCATGGGTTGTTTGTAAACCTCTTCTAAAAATTTAAACTCTAGTTTATCTTCAAAAAATATTTTATTTTTATTATTCCTTGAATTTGATCTAAATTTTCATCTTGTATTAATCATTTATCCCAATAATTCATACTTTTGGGTCACAGGAAATCAGTAATTCTGATGAATTATTATTTGATTTTAATGAAATAATTTTCATGGCCAGGTTGAAGAAGCAAGAGCATACAGCAACCTAGGTTCGTCTCACCATTATCGTAGGAACTTTGCTCAGGCCATAGTCTACCATGAGAATGTCCTAAGGATAGCTCAAGAGCTGGGGGACCGTGCAGTTGAGGCAAGAGCGTTTGCTGGTCTTGGACACGCTGCGAGATGTGCCGGAGACTATAATCAGGCTAGTAGTTAAAAAATTAATCTAGTCCCTAAATGGTTCAGAGGCCATAGTTGGTTACAACCAAATGAAGTTGGAAAGACTTGGCTATCCAAAGAGAACAACTTACCTTGTGCCTTTGGTTCTTCCTTGTCTCTACAAGGGTATGCAACCTTAGAATTTGGATACCCAGGCTGAATCCCAGTATAGTCGACTCCTTCTAATCCGGACTCGGATGGTTCGGACGCAGGATGGTTCGGACGCCGGATGGTCTGGACTACTTCTTGAAAATGTGTCAACAGCGCGCGTTAATGTTTCTCATGGCAGAAATCGACAGGATTGAACATGTTTTATTTATTTCCGGCCTAACTATAAATAAATATCATCATAAACATCAGTTCAGTTTACAATTGCGTTCGATACGGATCATCAGTGAAGCTGGAAATGGCAACTCCGATGTGGGAATTTTGACTCATGCGGATGGGAGGAACACTGGAACTGCCAACAACCTACGTCAACCAACAGATGCGTCAGCTGTGGATGTAATGTTTATGGGGAAATGGTGTGATTATGCATTCAACAAACAGTTAAAGCGAAAAAGCAAAAGAAAATAACAGATTTCTTTTAATATGTAAAGTATTCTAAAGCCAAGATTTTTTATTCTTTTTAGGTTATAGAAAATACGTTTGGAACAATCTCATTAATATAAAGTTATAATTCCATTATTTCATATCGCAAAATAAATTTGTAAAGGCTAAGTTAAATTTGTAAAGGTTCAATTTGCAGTGCTTTATTATTTCATGTTTATTTTACATCACAAAAAACTACGATCCCGTGAGTTGGAAACAAAAACCTGTAATGTTTGGGTAAGTACGCTTTAAAATCGTCTTATAATGTGATATATATATATATATAGATACTGTACGCTATTACAGGTTATAAATATATAACCGCTGGATGGTCCGGAATTTTTTAAATCTGGATAGGGGTCCGGTCCCGAGGCGTCCGGATTAGAGGGAGTCGACTGTATTGGTTGGTTCACTCTGGGTTGGATTTGTGTACTTCATGCTTGTCTGGTTACTTGGCATTTGGGCATACACCAGATCCTGGGAGCTGGACGGACTTAGAGTCATTGCCTCTCCCTCCACAGGTGACCCGGACCATTCTCTCCAGACACTGATCCTCGTGAAAGTGCTTTCTTTCTGGTAACTGTACAATAGATCAAATATAGTTGCCTGGCCAGCTATCCTAGAGCCTCCTATTCCTGCTCTGGTAATGACAATACATGAACCTATCCTAACTTTCTGAGAATAAGGGATTCTTCAGTTGGTTAGCTCATATAAATTGTGCCCTAATTTTTGTAATGGTTGTATTTTAATTTTACCATAGCTTTGGAAACAATAATAGGGCATATATTATAGTAAAAATAATCTTTAAAAAATCCTATTTAAAATCATGGAAATTAAATGGCGCTTCAAAATATACTTGAGGTTGTCTCACAGGTATGTTTTTTAACTGTTTGGTTGATTTTTGTTTTGTAGCCCATTTCCTCATAAATTAGAGAATCTGAATCTATTTCAGAGGTCTATTCTATTTCAAGTTTTATTGTAGTAGTATTTTAAATACTTAAATCCCCTATAAGCTAAATTATCCATACCTAAATTCCCTGACCCAATTCCTCTGCCAATGCAGGGATTGTTTTCAGCTATACCTAAACATTAGTATAATTTGTATTCATATTTTTAGGCCAAACGGTGGCATGAGAGGCAACTGGACATGGCTTTAAGTTCGCGGGATCGAGTGGGTGAGGGTAGGGCCTGCTCCAACCTTGGTATCGTGTACCAGTTGTTGGGGGAGCATGACGCAGCCCTGAAACTTCATCAAGCACATCTCAGCATTGCCCGGCAACTTGGAGATCGAGCTGGCATGGGACGTGCTTATGGCAACATTGGGAATGCCTACAGCGCCATGGGTTATTATGAACAGGTATAACATCAGTTCAGCAATCATATTATATATTATGAAAAGTAAATTTAAGCATTACAATAATTTAGTAAACTATTTAGTGGAAAACTAAATTAACAATCTAACAATTGAATTCCCACTGTAAAATATATCTCAATGGCATCATCATCATCTAACTGATTTGGAAGGTAAACCCATTGTATGTCAGCTGTGAGCGACTTGCTGTGTGATATATATATCAAAACAATGATGCGGACGTACCGGAAATCACCCATTATTGACCATTACAACGGAGTCAATAGCTAGATGGCAAAAAAATTCACTAGGTTACCCTAGTAGATAGAAGATCAGTTGGACACTAAGCAGCGCACGCATCACATTGGCGCCAAGCGAATTGTCGAGAAACGTTGACGCTTCTGTCGCCTGTCTCGTTGTACCAACCTTATAAACATAATTTACTGTGCCTAGTAAATTAGGCATCAGATCTAAATTACTAATAATTAGTTTTAATTATTAATTAAAATAATTAATTTAATAATTACTAATAATTTTATTTAAAAATTATTTTTAAATAAAATTATTTTACTTGTACTTTTAATAATAAGTTTTTAATTTATTAGAAATATTTTAAGCAAAATTCAAATATATTACATCCCGTCATATGACGTGTATCCTCAAGGGGGAACAAACATCACATTACGGGCTTACTCAAATGGGCTCATTTGTCATTACTCCTCAACAGGTTAAAAATATAACACCTATGTATTTTCTCAACATAAAAAAAACTACTTCCGCATTCTCCACAACACAAACAACAATCCAAACTAGAAACAATTACATAAAAAAATACAAATTCAAACTATAAAATGTTTTTACGATGATATTTCAGCACTACCAGCTCAGAGAATAGAAATACCATTAACATAAAATATATTTTGTCTTTTCAGGCCATAAAATATCACAAACAAGAGTTAACGATATCAAAAGAGGTAAAGGACCGGAGCTCGGAGGCATCGACTCATGGGAACCTCGCTGTCGCGTACCAGGCGTTGGGGGCACACGATATGGCTCTTCTGCATTATCGTGCACACCTCAACATCGCCCGAGAACTAAAGGATACTGCAGGAGAGGCATGCGCTCTCCTCAACCTTGGAAACTGTCTTAGCTCAAGGGCAGAGTTTGCGCAAGCTGTGCCATATTATGAAAACTACCTTATGTTATCTCAGGTTTGTGTATAATTGTAACTATCAACTAAAGCAGAACTCCAATTAACCTCATTAAGTGAGACCTAGGTCAATAATTTAGATAGTTGAAAATCTGGTTGACGGGATATACATTAGCTATAAACTGAAAATTTTTATCTGACGTGGAAATAAATGATATGTGACACATGTATTATTAGAAATATAATATCAAAGACACTGCTGGGTCTAATATTGAAGATCAACACCTTAGCTTTGCACCACTAAAAAAAAACTGCTTTGTTCTCCCGAAAATCGTTTTAGGTTATTGGTAATTTGGATAATTGGTATCCAGGTAATCAAAGTTCTACTGCATATTTAAATAATTCTATTTTGCTTTTACAAATCATTCTTCCTGACATGTACTTTAACCCATTGGGGATGATTGACTGACATTGCCCATCATCACTAAACAGAGGACAAAACACTGAGGACGAGCAGTGTCCGTCATCAACACTATGGTTTGTTGTATCGGTACTTCATTCGGTATTTTATGACTTGTATTACGTGAGTAAATAGAAAATCGATATTTGAATCGTATAGTTCAACAAATAACATCCGATCTCAAATACTGGATTCAAAAACCGAATGTAAACACCATGTTTCCAAGCTATTTACAAACGGTGCATAGCTGATCGTGATGGTGTCTCGAGATAAAGTATTTCTTGGTTCCGCGGAATTATCCACTTTTCTGAATGAAAGTGAGAGTGATGGTGGTAATCTGGATGATGATTGTAATGTAAATGAAAATAGTGAATCTGAGAGTAATAACAGTGATAGTGCCGACAATATTGACGTCAATGTCGAAACACCTAAACTAGAAAACGTTGAAAATTGTTTCGAAATGTTTCATACAATCAACAAGTACTAAAAATGTGCATAACAGTGAAAATAGTATGTAGAAAATATCAAAGGATGTGAAAAAAATAAATATGTTACAAAAAACTGTTAAATTAAAGAAAAAACTGTTCAAAAAGTATTTAAACTTGTCTGCATGTTTACTATGATTTTTCAGGTGAATCAGAAAAAAGATTCAGTCCCGGGGGTGTAATTACTTGGGTAAAAACTCAGTCTCCAATGGGTTAACGTTAAAGGTTAACCCTTAACCATTAGGTTTTAAGCATTCAATTGCACTTACCTACATAAAAGTACAAAAAAATACAAAAGGTATTCCATAAAGAACAAGTGTGTATAGTTTTATTTAGAGGTTAGCCGAATCTTCAAAAAAATTAAATCAAATGTTGTTTTATTAAATGGTCTTTATGCTTTGTGTAAAATATAAATACTCTCTCTTCATTGCTTTTGTATGATATAAGGAGGACTGTATTTTTGACATATATTATAGTTTTACAGAAGGACTTT
Organism: Nephotettix cincticeps; assembly: GCA_023375725.1. Lineage (NCBI taxonomy): Eukaryota > Metazoa > Arthropoda > Insecta > Hemiptera > Cicadellidae > Nephotettix > Nephotettix cincticeps. The sequence continues at coordinate 3,135,983 of CM041784.1, read as the reverse complement.
ATGTATAGTAAGTAAACCGTTAATGTTTTTCAGGAACTTCATGATGTGGAAGGAGAAGCGAAAGCTTGTCATTTTTTGGGCTATGCTCATTACTGCCTGGGAAACTTCCGTGAGGCAGTACGCTACTACGATCAGGACTTGGCACTGGCCAAGGACCTTCAAGATAAGATGAATATGGGCCGAGCGTACTGCAACCTAGGACTGGCCCACTTGGCCCTGGGGAATCTTGAAACTGCCCTTGAGTGCCAGAAGTATTTTCTAGGTAAGTGAATACTTAGTTTGATTAACAAATCGTGTTACTCATTATATTTACATTCTCTACATTATATAAAGTCTCTTTGAGTGTCCTGATCACTTAAAACACCTTACTTATCAAAACTACTAAAATGTTGTAAAAGCCTGTCACCTACCAACAAAAATATTGTTTACTAGAAACTTGATACCATTCAATGTATTCTTGAAATATTGTGTATAAGGGACATCTTTATTTGATTTGATTTATGACTGAATTCAGCCTTTTCCTAAAGTAAATGTATTTCAAAATCGAGGAATGTTTTGAGCCCAGGAGCCTATTTAGTCATATGAAAATATTTGTATGTAATTAGTTTTAATATTCTCTTTAGTATTTTTTTACAAACCAAAGTTCTATGACAGATAAATCTTGACTTCCTGTTTATCTTATTGGTTCTAAAATTATTTTTCAATGAATGGATACTGATAAACAAAAACATTTCTAATTAGAAACCTCTTTTGTAGTAGTATCATCTCTGTCAGTTGATTTGTAAGATCATTGTACTTACCAGCCAAAGTCACGGTTACAGACAAGTCCAATTCTTGGGTAAAAGTACCTACTCACAAAATTGCATACAGAAAAATGTCTAATATAATTGAAGGATAAAATGATCTTCCCAAAATTATGGAAAGACTGTGTATACAGGTTTGTCTCAATTTTTTATTGTTTTTGTAATTACCTAATCCTTTGATTTTTATTGTAGACTTTTCCCATCAGGTGTTACGGTTTTTAATAACCTTGATGGAAAATGTCCGGAATAAAAATATAAATAACATAATTACCTAATGATATGATTTTGGTATTTGCAGCAATTGCACACATGACCAAGCATTTACCAGGAAAGTTTAGAGCCCTCGGTAACATAGGCGATGTCCTGATTAAGATGGGGGATGTGGAAGAAGCGCTTAAGATGTACCAGAGGCAGTTGTCGTTTGCTCGTCAAGGGCGCGACAGGGGGCTTGAGGCGACTGCTTACGGGGCTCTCGGCCTTGGCAACCGGCTGCTCAGATGTTTTGACAAAGCGTTAGGTTACCATACACAGGTCAGTATATGTTATCTGCTGAATCATGACCAGAAAGAAGCCACTTTTCAAGAGAGGTCAAGAGTGGTTGGGCTCATATAACCACCTTGTCTGTTGAATCTTTTGATCAATCCTATAAATTTTTGTTTTATTAGATTTGATATTCCCTCACAATTCAATAACCTGTGATAATTAAACATGTCAACAGCTATAAAAAGTTTTTTTTCAAATGCCTTGGTAGGTCGCTTGATGAAAAATTTACTTTTGAGCAACCGGTTCATAATTAGATTTACACACACACACAAGTGAAGAGGTCAAATTATAAAACTTTTGTAATTCTTTCCTTTTGAAAACACTTTAATTTGTGCTTATAAATTCTATGGTAAAATATGTCCTGCCGTAATAGGGTGGTGATTATCCTCCCTATGACATTTAATGAGGTTTTGTCATTTTTCATTAATAATGGAGTTTCATGCAAAAGTGTATAGAGAAACAATGTCTCCAAGGTCTCTTTGTCTAGTCATCAGCCTTTGAAATGAATAGTTCTTAGTTTTTATTGAATGATTAATAATGCCATTATTATTATTAATTAATCATCCATATTAATTAATAATCCATTATTATTAATCATTCAATAAAAACTAAGAACTATTCATTTCAAAGGCTGATGACTAGACAAAGAGACCTTGGAGACATTGTTTCTCTATACACTTTTGCATGAAACTCCATCCATAATTTTCAGTACATAATTTAAATAACAAAAAAAAGGTTTTGGGGCTGAATATTTTCATTTAAGTAATCTATAAATATAGTTAAAAGCATTATTTATATTTATAGCAGCAAATTCATAAAAGTTTTTTTCAACTGCAGTAAAGTCCGGTTTATCTGGATTATCTGGATGCGGCGGAGTCCCGATCCGAATAGCCGAAAATCAGGATTATCTTAAACTATACTGAAAGTATACCAATATAGCCATTGACGTTGTGTATACAATGATTGTGAATCAGGCCTTTATTATTAGTGCTGCAGACTGCATACAACCTCTGTACAACAACATGCTGCGAAATATCACAAGCGTATAACATGTTGAAAACTTGTTTTTAATTTTATTAAAAGTTAAAAATCTTATTATTATTAGTTTTAGGTAGGAAATAAAACACTCTTCTGACGTAAAACAACCTTCTTCCTTTTAGAACCATTCATGAACAAAAATTCAGTATGTATTTTGACCATAAAAATAATTACGAAACAAAAAACTACTGTACATCTAATCTCAAACACATACACTTTGACCGTATAGGATTGAAATGTCAAATAAATAGTGACTGCTCGCGCATGCGCTAAGTGCTTGTACATCTTACCTCAAAATCAGACAGCTACCTTTTGATAGTTCAGTATTGAAATGTTTGGAAGAAGCTTGAGATAAAATTCACATCTTAACTGTTATTTATATAATTTTTTTTCAAAACCTGATCCAAAAGAACGGAAATCCAGATGATTCAGATCCGGATAACCCAGCCTTTAATGTATATTAAAAAAAAACTAATGTATTTCAGCAGAAACATTCTCCTATCATAAATTTGATAAAACACATAACTGTTATTTTGCAGGAGTTGACAGTGAGGCAAGAAATGGGAGACCTCAAGGGAGAGTGCCGGGCACATGGTCATTTAGGAGCAGTCCACATGTCCCTGGGAAACTACACCAATGCTATTAAATGTTACCAAGAACAATTAGAAAGAGCCAAAGAATTGCGTGAAAGTGCAGTGGAAGCCCAGGCATTTGGAAATCTAGGTATCGCTAGACTCAATATGGGCCACTACGAAGATGCTATCGGTTACCTGGAACAGCAACTGGCAACACTGGAACAACTATCCACGCCAACTGCACTAATGGACAAGGTATTTCACAATTATTTAACTTATATGATCTACTCCCGTAGAATGAACAAATATTTCCATAAATAGTGTGTTTGCCAGGCATATTGTTGTAAGTTTTTGAAGAAAATTATGCCAATAATTATGCCAATATATTAAAATATGTAAAATGTATCTTATCATCAGGTGCTGTTCCTTCTTATCATCTGCCTATCCTGTCATCTTGCTGCAGCAAATATCCTGGAGAGTCACTTCATATGAAGAAATTGTATTTTGAACCCAAACTACAGATCACAGAAAGCTTTAATGATAAAAGAGAGAAGCAACTAATAAGAGTTTGTAAATTTGGATATTGCTAAATATTATCTGTGCAAATTACACTGTGTAATGTTTAAACTTTTTTCTCCTAACTTTTTCCACAATTTTTTGTACCTTAAATGTATTTTATCATTGATTTTTCCTTCTTAATCTTAGACTCTGCTCCTGTTCAGTACTGCACTCTATTTACTGTGTTTTTGTGAATGATTTTTACTCTAGTTGTAGATCTTCACTCTGATATTTAGCCTCTGAAAGTACCTGTTCACTTTGATTACATTGGGTGTGAAAAATCTGGACTGGATATCTGTTTCAGTAGCCTAAATTTCTTGAATATAGTATATACATTTGTGAACGTATTTTAGAGAAATTGTAAACAATCTCAAATATTCTAGGATTATAAAAAACAAACACTTTTTCTTTCAGGGTCGAGCCTTTGGTAATTTGGGAGACTGCTACGATGCCCTGGGAGACTTGGAAGAGGCAGTAAAGTGCCATGAACAGCATTTGGCAATAGGACTGAAACTGAAAAGCTCACGTGATTTAGAAAGAGCCTATCGAGGTCTAGGACACTCCCACAAGCGGTTGGGTAACCTTCAACAAGCACTTGTATGTTTTGAGAAGAGACTGGTTGTGGCTCATGAACTAAACAACCCAGAAGCAAAAGCCAGTGCTTACGGTGAACTTGGCCACATACATACGACTCTTGGCAACTACGAGCAAGCCATCTCCTGTCTTGAACATCAACTCGCCATAGCTCGGTATGTATCTAACACACTTTTGGATCCAATCAGCTAAGTTTTTTAATGTTCAACTACCTACCTCCATAATCCAAAGTCTTTTTTGGTGTTTTTGAATACTGTGGGATATTGTTCTATGTACCTGAAGTTGTCAGTATATTGGTATTTTTAGCATTATATAACAATAGTCATGCCCTTTGTTTGAAATTCATTATTGGTAATGGTGGATTAATGTTATTTAGATTTTTATTACGGATATAAAAATGATGTGTCCTTTCAGTTGTCTTTGAATCTCCGTGACGAGTGGACGTGTTTGGTTTCTTATGTGTGTAATGTTTAGTGAATGGTTTGTTTGTAAATTTTTGACTGCTCTAAACTTTCATGTTTTCAGCTTTATACCGGCTTAGTCCAGATTATGTGTTGTGTTATGTTTTAGATATTAGATCACCTGAGGATGGGATCAGATTCCATATCCCGAAACGTTGTGAAACTTTGTTTTGCATAAAATCGTGATGGAAAATGTCCGCAATATAAAACTAAACAAAACAATAGTCATGCACTGGCCTTGAACCAGGCATGCCAGAGTTACTATCTTAAAAAACTACTACGGAGTAGCTGATTTGGGAGTGTTTTCCAACTATTGCCTTAACCTGTTGAGGAGTATGCCCGTCATGTGACATGGCTAATATCAGGGCTACGTAGAGTAGGTGTATTGCCATAAACAGTACCCCTGGGAGTAAAAAATATGGATTTTTTAAAATATATTTTATTAATACAATAAATGGATAAAAAAGCATACTACAAACACATTTTGACATTTTTCATACTATTTAAATCTTAAATCTCTTAGAACGTGTTTTGGGTGTGATACATTTCAAAAAAATGATGCGGGTATAGCGGTAATCACCCATTATTGGCCATTACAAAGTAGTCAATAACTAAACAGCAACTAAAATCACTAGGATAACCTAACAGAAAGAAGATCAGTTGGACACTAAGTAACACACGCACCATCACATTGGCGCTAAACCAATTCTCGAGAAACATCGACGATACCAACATGATAAATGTAATTTACCGTGCCTAGTAAATTACGCATCAGTTCTAAATTATTCATTTTTAAATAATATTATTTTTCTTAAATGTTTTCAGGTGTAATAAACCATTATAAATTTTTAATTTATTAGTAATATTTTAAGAAATATCAAATATCCGTCATCCAGTCGTATGACGTAGATCCTCAGGGGAGAACAAATGTCACATGACGGGCATACTCAAATGGGCTCATTTGTCGTTACTCCTCAACAGGTTAAATTGAAAACTCATTATTATTTCTCACTGAAAATGTCAAGGCAAATCTGTAAAAAAGTGGGGATTCAAACTTATTTAACAGTTATTTAAAAGTTTCTTCCCTTTTACATTCCCAAAATTACTGTGTTGTGAATATAATATTTCAGAGAGCTGAAGGACAAAGTGGCAGAGGCAGATGCAGCTTGTGGTCTAGGTCAGGTCTATCAACAAATGGGGGAGTATTCCACAGCCTTGCGATATCACCAGGCAGACCTAGACATTGCTGAGGAGCTCAACTTGGCAGCCCTGCAAGGGAGAGCTTGTGGTAACCTCGGGAGTGTACACGAGTCCCTTGGCAACTTAGACGAGGCTGTACGTTACCAGGAGCAACATCTCTCTGTTGCGGCTCAGACTAATGACAAGCTCGCTAAAACTGTTGCTTTTAGTAGTCTAGGTTAGTAGATGATTTATGGAAAAATTATACTTTCATTATGTGTGTGGAAGTGTGTATTAAAAATAAGTACTTTGGCTATTCAGTGTAAGTAGATCAATATCATCTAATTTTATTTTCTCCTTACCACTACTTGTAGCTTGACCCACGGCTTCACTTGATTATCCAGTCTACCTCTAAGCCTTGGGTGAGGCACTGCAATTCTTTACTTCTCCATCTGTGGAATGTCCATGTGTAGAATGTTTTACCTCAAATAGTTTCTCTAATTTATAAAGAACCACATGCTAGTATCGACACAACCAAATAACAAGACAAACTAAATCGGACCAAGCATCACGGTTGGAGCATCAACTACACAGCTAACTAAGTCACTAACTAGGTCACTAGGTAACACTAGGTAACTAGGTCACACACTACACAGTACACTGTCATTGTCTTTTCATTCAACCTCCTGTTTGTAGACACGCGAAAATACAGTTGGTTTAGGGACAAATTAACTTTGGATTGGAGATTAACCATAATATACGTACTACACAGGCCAGCGTAATTCCGGTTACTTTTGGGTACCCCTCGTATAGTCACAGTAAACTATTAATATTTGAAGAACAGATTGAGTGTGATCAAATCCTGCCCCATTTGAAGTAGCCCCAAAAGAGTAGATAGTGTGTATGGTGCAAAGGGAAATGTCTGAAAGTGGTGAGGAGAGAGGAGTTGAGGAATTGACAATTTCTCCAAACTCGGATCTCTTAATTCTATTCTATTCTTAAATTTATGAAAATTTTTTAGTAATTATTTTGTGAATATGAATCTGCCATCTCTCGCGGATTACCCTGGATAATCGAGGTTCCACTGTATTTTAAAATCTGATAATAATTATAAAATACTTCATTGTAGACATGTCGTACATTACCATATTTAGTGTATTCTTTGCAGGGTTTTAGGTCTTATAACTATTGCTAGGGCTTCTTTTCTGTTGGGAGTAAACTTCTAAAATCAATATTGGAAAATAATTTTCAAATTGACTTGTTTTTTTATGGAAGTTGTTAAAATTTTTCAGTGTTTGTTATAGCAAATTTGATGTTTCAGGACGGATTCACCATGCCTTGGGTAATACTAGTCAAGCAGTCGCGTACCTCCAGCAAGGATTGCAGATTGCAGAGATGCTGGGGCGAAGGGAGGAGGAGGCGAGAATCAGGCACCGGTTGGGCTTGGCGCTGTGGGGCAACGGACAGCTGGAACAAGCTCAAGCTCAGCTTGAGCAAGCAGCTCACCTACTGGAGTCCATCCGTCGGGAAACACGGGGTTCCAGTGACTACAAGCTCTCTCTCTTTGACCTTCAGACTGCCTCCTACCAAGCTTTACAAGTACTAACATAGTTCCATTATGATTTATACAATTTTGCTTGATGCCTCTCAATTAGGGACTCCTGAGCCACCCAACAGTAAAGATAATGTACAACTGATTTTAAACCAAGTGTCAAACTGTTTTGCGAAAGAATTTTTTGTGTGTGGTAAATTAAAATATTAGCAGAATCATATTTAACCCTTAAAGGGCTAGTTAAGAATTCCAATCTATGCTCATTTAGTGGAAAAATCTAAATATTATTTTCCCAACTTTTTTTATTTAGGTAGCTTAAATAACGTAGGAGACGGAAATGTGCTACATTTATATTAAATGTTGATTTAAAAAAATATTTTTTTCATCTGGATGAGCCATTTCAGTTATTAATAATTAGTTAATAAATCCTATACATTAAAAACGATCACAAAATATACAATATTTACTGTAGGATGAAGTAAAAACTCACGTCTTCCAATACTACTTAATATATTTAGACTTATATTGAAATTATGCAAATGGTAAATATATACAAAAGCTGTTAAATTGGCGATCGATTTCGTATAATTCTAATCAAGAAGTTATTTTATATTTACTGCTAAAACACAACGAAAATGAACACACATATACAAATGTCAATAAACAAGGTTAGCGAGAGTGAAAACAGGTGGCCGTAATGACTGTGTTTACAAGCGCAAAAAGCAGACTCAGGGCAGACTAATACTGGCCACCGTTGCCTAGCAACACGTATCAGTCACAAAATATTCAAACAATGCCACCATATTGGTTTTTCGAGTGCATTGAGGCAAAAGCAGCATCGCCATGCACTCTTGCGTCGTGACAATATACTGTGCTGCGTTTATAAGGGCTATCTTCACAGTAAGGGTTAAAATCACTGATTTAAATGAAATAGTACAGTAGAACCTCAATTAACCGTCACCCTCGGGACCAAGACCATGACGGATAACCAAATAGACAAAAAACAGAAATAATAATAGCGTTGCTACAACTTAGTACCTAGACAGTGTTTGGCGTGGCAACATCGCAATTCACTGCCTTGCATGTTATAATGGTGCCATTGTAAGTCCTAATTATAATGATTGTTGCGCATTACATCCACATACAATCCAATGTTGTACTATCTCCCCCACCTATTGTGTAGTAACAAATAATTAAGTAAACTAACCAGCTATTATTTATTATTATTATTATTATTTATATTATTTAATCATTGTTATTTATACTAATATTAAATAAGTTAACATTTGTTGTACCAAATTTGTTTGTGTGACAAAATCTATTTTTAGCTATTTAAAATCATTATCTATTTAATATAATTTAATCAAAATTTGCTTGTACACCAAATTAAAATGGGTTTAAACTTTGAAAGAAATTGAAGCAGCTATTGTCTGTGATTACAGCATACAAACCAAAGTCATTAATAAAACGTCGATTTTGTGTTAAACTGTCACTTTTGTGTAATTTAACATATTTAATGTTGGAATATCATACAGCAGTGACAACACTACACTTAAGAATTCCAAATTAAATTTCATATCTGGTTAACATCACAATTTTGCAAATACCAGTCAACAATGCAATATCTAACCGGAATACAATTGAGGTCACAAATAATGTTAATATTCGCATGAGAATACAGTATGAAAATCCTCTGCAATGATACTCCATGTCAACCAAGTTTTTTTCAGTGGTACAGTAACAAGAATCTGTTACTGTTGTGTGTTACATTCAATAAAATTCCTCTTCTTTAATAGAATCACAAACTAGGCCAACTGTCACAAATTTTATCAGTATCAGTTACACTCATAATAGAGGTAATCGTATCTCTACAGTTTGGTAATTGTTGATTGGTTCAGCACGTGCTGGTGGGCCTGGGCAGGAGGGAGGAGGCGTTGTTGGTAGCGGAACGAGGTCGCACAAGGGCATTTGTGGACTTGCTCTTGGAGCGTCAGGGCTTTGTGGAACCCAACAGCAACTGTAACCAGCTTCGCTACGATGCTACACCCACATCAGTAGAACAGCTGGTTGACATTGTAAACAGACAACGAGCTTGCGTCCTCTATTACAGTCTGGCAGCTGGTTTCCTTTACTCTTGGTTCATCGTTCCTGGAAAAGGTTAGTTATGTTGCGTTCTTCAAATAAGTATCTTAATGATTTTTTTTCCTTTCTGCTGATTTTAATATGAACTGCAGTTACAGAAACATAAATAATAATAATCCTGTGGTCTTTACATTCCTTTAAAAGAATTTTGTCTGTTAGCCCAGGCTTTTGTTAAATATTTTAGTACAATGACATGTATGTGAATGGATGACAATTTTTGAAATCATAGTTTCCCAATTGTCTCACTACGTCTAGTGAGACAATTATCTAATCAACTCACACATTCTAACATTTTGTGGTTCAAACCAGTCGGTTGAACCACGAAAAATTTGAGGTGCATTTTTTTAACCAAGTGGCACTCCTGAGATTTGAACTTGTGACTGCAAACACTGTAAACTGGTGATTTAGACCCCATGACCATACAAGCCCCTTGAAATGTCTAACTTCCATAGAGACATCTATGGCAACATAATTTCATCATTATTTTATTATTTATGTCTAATCAGTTAAACTTGCTGAATACCATAAGTACTGTGAATTCATGGTTTTGGCAACAAACTTTGTTTTACCTTAAATTGTCCAAGTTTCTAAAAGAGTACAGTAGACGCCCCATTATTCGAGGTCACTTTAAATATCTGAAAACTTGGATATTACGGAGCTTCTATACTATGGTGTAAAAAATGGGAAAAATTTTATGTGGAGTTCCTATTTATTACAAAGAAAACCTTTATATCCAAAATTTTGACAGGCCTGCAAACATATACAATAGAGAACAAGTCGTCAAAAGATTTAGGCCAAACTTTACCTTGAGCGGCTAAGTTATGCAAAGTGAAAATACACAAACTTTTTTAAATAGATTCTTTTTTTACTTCTTAATCATCTTTAAATGTTTTATTCTTTTATTTAATGTTATTAATTATGATGTTAGATATTAGAAACCATTGTTTACTATATAGAGGTATCACAGACCGGGGTTTCGGTTGATGTTATAAAAATGGGGTTTCAGTGTTAAGCTTCCAGCAAGAATTGCAAAATGAACTACTGGGGCTGATGCAGATGGCTCATCATCGATAACACGGTCATCTTTTAAATAACTTAGTTCGACTATGTTCCTACTTTTTATGTGGTTTATAGTTATTTAGTCTGTCAGTTAAAATCTTCGTCAATCGCTGTTTGAGTATTTTGACATTTGCGACTAGTAGTCACATTCCTACAATATTTATAAATATGGCAATACAGATATTTATTTCTGAGAGCCAATGATAAAACTGTTCAAGTCAAGAATCATAGTTGAGTGCGGACATTGATGACAGTTTCTCATAACAAATACAGCAATCGAAAAGAAATTTTCGATTGTAACTACCTGTCACTAAGCATTCGAAAATATCTATAAGCAGAACCTCTCGAAAGGGAACATATTGATTGTTCCAACATTTCACTAAGCAATAGAAACTATCTATAAGTGGAACATCTCGAAGACCATTTGGATTGTTCCAACATCTCGCAATTGCACCACACTGAAAAAAAAACTTTGACCTACACAGAATGAGACAGGCGGGTAAAGGATTCCTGGAATTAGCCGAAATAATACCCGGAAAGAAACCGCTTCACCTAACAACGAGTAGAAGCACATTACTCGATCTACCAATCTAAAATATTGCACATACTACAAGTAAACCCCACTTCTTGCCTTAATTTTTGAATTTTAAGAATGTATTTTTATTTTTATTTTCTGAGAACTAGCTTGGCTAACTCATTGGCTCTGTTAACCGGACCTCAGATAATCGGGCGTCTTCTGTATTAAATTATTTAAAATTAAATTGGCAGTGATAACGGTGGAAATACATTTCATATCATTTCATTGTCATAGTCTCATAGTGTGCTCTTGTTGTTTGTAGGTATTGTAAGGTTTCACGAGGTGGCTGTCAGTGAGACTGATCGTGAGGGAGAGGACAATCGAGGAGGGGAGGAGATGTTGACAACGACGGGATCGCTTCTCGAACATTATGTCCAAAGTGTCAGAGATAGCATTGGCATGCAGTCACAGTGAGTTTTTCACTTCTGGTTTTCTTTCAATGATAACTTAATATCGACTGTGGTGTTCAAAGTAGAGGTGTGCGGATAGTGAATTTTTTTTTCGGTTCGGATTCGAATCGGATAGCTCAAGTTCGGATCAGATCCGGATAGTTAGGGTTCGGATCGGATAATTTTCGGATTCGGATACTTGCAATAACATAGTGGAATCACACTTATCTAAGAATAAATGAGAACAAATCGATACAATGTTATCAAAATTATTAGATTGGACATAAAAAAAAATCATAAATTCGTTATAGGCGGAACAACAAAACTAAAATTTTTACTTCACTGAATTGAAAAGTAACAAATTTTAATATACGCCATATTATTCACGGAATGAAATCAACAGAAACCTTATAATTCGCCAATAAATTACATAAACAATTCTTAAAGTTAGTCATATAAAACTATGGATAGATTTATAAATAATAATTCTCAATTTTATTTCATGATTCAACTATTTTATCTATTAAAATGACAAACTCGAATCGCCATAAACAAAGAACCAAGATTTGACAGACGACATCGGCTCGTTGCCATCGGCTATCTTATTCAATAACGTTGATCTAAACTGTTATCCACTATCGTTCGTTGCGAGTTAAACGTTGCTAGAATAACAGAGAGTCTCGGAACTTCGTTGCCGTTATAACGTCGCTGTGTCGATAACACTGTTATTTAACCTATTATGTTAAATAACGCCCATCTCTACCGCTGACTATTGGACAAAGGACTCTGCGCTGAGTTGGAGTATCGGGCAGAACAAATTTAAACCTGTGAAATTATGGTACCTTGTCATATTCTAGTTAATTATTCATCTTAAAATTATCTAAAATGTTCCGTTTAAAAACTAATGACAAGTAAAATCATTCAACAAAGAGAAAATGTAGAATGAAAACCAGTGGAAAATTTTTTGGTTATGTAAACACTGAAAGACGAAATAGGCCAAATGTTTGACAACACTTTACCGTATTGCTCAAATCCGGAAAACTCGAGAATACGATAACAAAAAATAGTCCATTGTGTCAAAATATTTAAAGTTTAATTCGATCAGACGATCGAATAACGTAGGCGATCAAAATTAAATAGTATATATTTTTGCTGCAAATACCAGAGCTATTATGACGGTTGAGCTTTGTTACCAAATATTAAATTGACAATTCACGGTTTTTCATAGCCGAAATCATATTTTATGCGAAATAATATCAAACCGCAGTCTGATATTCGGTGCAACTATCGATGACGCTATGCTTTGTATTTCAAAATGCAATATCGTGTTGAACTTAATGGGTAACTTAAATACGTAGTTGAAGAATCGAATAATCATACAGAATCCCCGAGCCGCCAAAAGACGTTCTTACATTATAATAGGTTATGAATAATTGTGTAATTTTGTCATCTGCTTAAACTTTTCTGTTGATCCGTATCGCTGACGTATCTCAAACGGAAAGTTTAGCATTTATCTTTCGGTTTTAACCTCATTTTATACAGTCTATCCGAAAGTTAGGATATTTATTATCGGATCCGGATATCCGGATCCGATCCGAAACCGATCCGACTTTTCGGATAACCGCACACCTCTAGTTTAAAGACGGAAAATCTAAAATGTTAATACATTGTGGCAATATCTTTTGCATGTTCTTAGTCAATACCGAAGTCAAGAATGAATCTGAACAGAAAAACTTTTTCGGTACTCACTAAAAGTATCCTACTCCTGACACTGAAACTTTTTTACATTAACATTTTTCGCACAAATTTTAGTATCTAATAAAAAAATATTAATTTAAATTGCGATAACTTTCATGAGGTTTATGAAAAAGGATTGTGCCTGTCTTTTTAATACGATAATTTAACAGAAACAACTTTAGGATGATTCCAGTGAAATTACTTAATTTCATTTGTGTATTAATTTTCTATTAATAGTGTCATGCTAAATTTCCTATAGGTAATTCACTAAAAATAAAGCTCACTGTATGATACATTATAACTTTACCTCGTAGGTAATGTTTAATCGACTAAACTAAACATAAAACCGTCAAGTAAACTGACATGTGTCAGATTACAACAACGGCTAACATTCTTTGAATCCTGTCTAAGGTCGTTTGTCCACAGTGATGTGACTCATTCTTCAAATACTAGCCAGACCATTATTTGGGTGATCCAGTCAAAGCTGAACTAGAGGGCATCTACTGTAGTTTTCATTATTTTGAAACAAATAACATTATAAGTTTCTTCCTTAAATTTTTTGCTGGTTATGATATATGATATCTATATTTGATGTTTTGAAGGAGTGGAGAATCTGATCTAGACTCATCTGAAATGTGGTCACAACATCTGGAAGAGCTAGGAGATCGATTGAACCAGGACGCAGACCGTAGTGGATTTTTACGAATGGTGAACCGCAATCACCTTTTCAACTCCAGTAACTACAGCCTCAGCAGTCTCTTTAGGTCTGTTCAATATAATCAATATTGGAAAAAATATAGTGAATAGAAAAGCTTTAAACTTATTTAAAGATTCAGTTTGTTACTGCTCATTAGATACAGTGTGTATCGCTGACAGCCGAACAAGTGATATTCATGTAACGCTGGCTTGGAATTGCATATGCATGAAGATTTTCTTCACTTTGTCTGTTAAAGATAACAGATTTTAAGTGAAAAACTTACGTTTACTTTCAATCTTGTATTGCATCGTTTTGTGTTAAACCTTGAAAAATAAAATTTTCATTTTTTTAAATTTTCAGTTATTTTATTTTTTTTATTTTCCCGAGAACGTGTTCAGATTTGCCGGGATTTAGGATTTCTGGGGTTCGGATTTAAAGGGTCCCACTGTAATCATTTTGAATGAAAAAGGGCATCTGCAAAGTTTAAAATAGCTTCAACTTTTCTGTAATTAAGTGGGTTGATAGTGTACCGTAGTTGGCAGCATAACATACTCTTAGCCTGATTCAGGGGTGACCGTGGTTTGTATTCCAGAGTTGCCAATCAGTTTTTATCAGTACTGTTCACATGAAACTGTGAAACTGTGAAGATAGGAATGGGCGGATAAGGTATGGGTAAAAGAGGCTGCCACTCTTAAAAAACAAAACTATTTAGTCTCACTCTCACTCATGATCATAAAAACTTTTAATGTGGTATTTTCATAATCAATAGTTTTTGTGTGTTAAATTAAGTTGGAAGGAGAAATACATGATCTTTTTGAAAATACATGAATTTTTTTTATAATTCCTTTCAATTAATTTATAATTATAAATTAATTGATTTTTTTGTAAAGTAGCAGGTTGATTTTCAGGGAGATGGAATTTTGTGTCCTTTATATTATGTTGTTACCTGTATTTTTTGTTCAGCCTTGGCAGTGTGGGAGGCAGTGTGGCCAGTGGGTCAGCCAGTAGACACGGCAGTGTCAGGTCACGCAGGCCCAACAACCAGTCATGGCAAGGGCCATCTTGTCTTGCTGCTTTATACCAGCTGCTCATTGCCCCCTTTGAGGACTGTCTTCCCACCACTTGCTCTAAGACCTCAGGACCATGTAAGTCAAAATAGAAATCAATTTTTATCCAAGTATCCATGATCAAAAGTTATATGTTTACGGTACCAATTTAGACTCTGGTGGTATTTACATTAGCTGATGTATTTTGTTTACTATTCTATTCTGTTGTGAAATATTTCTTGTCTTCAATAGTGCATAAAAATTAACTGCTATACAACATTTTTGATTTATTTTAAAACATCACTTATTTTAAACGTTGTTCTGTTACTAATAAATTTGTATTTTCTGTTTATTTGCTAAAAACTTACTGAAGTTTAGCTGAGTGTATTGTACTTATTTTGACAGTTTGCTATGCTTTGATTTGTATTGGTTGACAAAATTTCATTGGTTGAAAATCAGTTGTTTTCCTTTTTAAACATTTTTTTGCACATCTTCAACCCATTCATCATTGGATAGGTGAAACTATAGAGGTGAAAAGAGGCAGAATTTACTAATCAACTAGTTTTAGAACATAAGGAAAATAGGCTAGTTAGTTATAATAAATAAATAATTAAATAGGCTACTACACAAGTAGTGACAAATTTGTGTTTTTTTATTAAATACCTTATGAGAGACTTTGATATGTAATGCTTCCTTTAAAAATATTAGATTTTTAATTTCACTTTAAATAACCAAATGAAATGAAAAAAGTGTTTTTATAAAAAAAAGGTTATAACTTATATATGTAGTTATATTGAGTGATAAATAGAAATTGTCTACTGCTTTTGGATAGTGAACCCTTGTTTGACTCCTCATTAATCTATGTTACAGTGCCTCATGGCAAAGGGTGCTCTGGAAGAAGAGAGCTGCTTCTCGTCTTAGAGGGTGACCTTTACTTAGTTCCTTTCCCAGTTTTGAAACCACCTCCCACAAATGAAAATGCATCGACTGAGTACCTCAGTGAAAGGTTTAGTTTGTTAGCTGTTCCATCTCTTACCTCCTTGCGAGCCAATCAGAAATCCCGCAGCTCTGCCAATGGAAAAAGTCCTGAACAAGGTAAATGTCACTTATTATTTTATTGTTTTTACTTAATTTTATATTTACTATTTTTCTATCTTCCTTTTGGTTAAAGGTAGAGGTCTACGTGTAGGGATTTTTTTTGTTGGGTCTGGTAGAATACATGTAAGTAATAAGGCTTGGGTAGACAATACAATTAAAATGGACAATTTAGTTATCAATAAAAAATAATTAAAAATAATAAACAATATAAACTGTATAAAACATAGAAAATTTTTATAAATAAAAAAAATATACTCTTAGAACACAAGTAGTTGTCCATAAAATTTTTATTAACATTTATAACTTTATAAAGTTAAATATATTGAATTTAAATAAATAATGAAATGAAAAAGTGTTTTTATAAAAAAACTATAATTTTTAAAAATGTAGATCTCAACCACATAAGCTAAATATCAAGTTTATAAAAATTTTTAGTGAAAAATTAATTTTTTTTAATCTATGTTAACATTGGACCTCAAAAATACAATACTGGTAGATTTTTTTATATCTCAACCGTTTGAAGAAGAGAAAAATTGTCTTAATTTGTAGTTTTTAAGTTATTGAAATATATTAGAATTTTTGAAATTACATGTGAAAAACGCAATTTTGTTACAACCTACCTCCTTGCGAGCCATCAGAAATCTCGAGCTCTGCAGCATGAGTAAAAAGTCCTGAACAAGGTATATCGGACTTATTTTTTATCGTTTAAAATTTTATTATATTTTTCTATCTTCCTTTAAAGGTAAGTTTTACGCGTATTTTTTTGTTGGGTCTGGTAGAATACATGTAAGTAATAAGGCTTGGGTAGACAATACAATTAAAAAACAAAAAGGGAATTAATGAACTTTTTAAAATTTTACCGAAGAGGCGATAAAAAAATTTCAAGTTAGAGTAAAAAATAAGAAACAGAATTTTATTAGAATGATTTGTAGCAAAAAGAAAAAATAAATTAAATTTAAAAACCTGTAATGTAAACAAAGAAGCTTGGGAATTAGTGAATTTAGAGAAAAAAAGTAAGAAAAACATGTCAATACCTAGGACTACCTTGAGGAAGGAGAAAACAGAATAATATCTGATCCTAACAAAGTTGCATATTAAAGGCTATTTTATGAATGTAGTTGAATCTGAAGTGGTTGAAAAATTAAAACTACAATCAAGATTTTACTTTCAAAAAACATATTTAAGAAAAAACTATTTATGCTGGAATGAGTTATTATAAGAATTTGCCAGACCATATTAAGAAAGAGAAAGGGTGAAATAAATTCAAATTTGTGTTAAAGGAGTTTCTAACAAAAAAGTCATTATATAGCTTTAGGGAGTTTGTTACTAATTAAATTAAATTTTTACCTAACCTTTTTTAGGTAAACCTAAAAGGTTAAATTAATTAATTTTTAGGTTTTTTAAGTAAAAAAATTAATTAATTTTTACCTAATTTCTCTATATATAATACATTGTATATTTCACTGACACTATTCATTTGTACTACTACAGGAATGTGAATAAAGATTGATTGATTGGTAGAGGGTAACCATCAATTTACGGGTTGGGGTTGGGTTTCATAAGCTAAATGAAAATTTTGGTCAGGTTCGAGTATGTAAGTTTTAAAAAATTGGGTAGGGATCAGGTATTATAAGTTAAAATTTGGATCAGGTTCGGGTATTATAATTTGAAATTAAGGTTGGCTTCAGACATATTTTTAACAAAATGTTAATTTAATTAAGTTTTGATGGACCTACTAAGCAGTAAAAAGACAAAAACCTACTATAACATAGGTATAACATAGCACCCCCCCAAACTTAGAACCAGCCCCCCCACATGTAAGTTGGCACCCCCACACCCTAAACAAAGGTGTAAATAATACTCGTAAGCACCCCTTATTTTATCTAAAACTAAAAGAAGATTTATAAAGGTATTAAAACCCCATAGGGTTTTTAATACCTTTTTAAATAGGGTTCCATCTTGCTTCGTCGTTGAATTACTTTATATTTCACTTACACTTATTTATTACACTTAATACTTTATATTTCACTTCCAACTGTTGTTTGACCTTATAAGGATGTTTCTTTTTACAGAGTTAGTTCCATTTGTCATGCCTAATGGTAGCATTGCAAAACATCTCTCAACATTTATACTCAAAAAGTTTTTGCTTTTTGTTCATTTTAATAGTGTAAAAACAATACAAAATTTAACAAACTTACTATCACAACTCAGTGGTAATATTAGTTTTGAGATGGAAAAGGTAACAAACACAAAGACGCAAGGGCAACGATCACATAATCTAGTCGCGCAGCTTGTGTCTGTCGTCTGACCACCATCACGACTCCCGAAGATAACCGAGTACTTCAGAAACTCGCTGGACCTTCCGCTGCCGCCACAATTACGGACAATATTCGAGCACTGTCATTGCCATTTATACATTTTCAGATAGAAAAACAAACTATGTTTAAATTAATTCTACGTTCATTATTATTTACGTTCTATCTAGTGATGTAATATATTTTTGAATGACATCACGTTAAACACTGTTAAAATCCGTTTTACCCCCCCTTTAAAAAAATTGTTTGGAACCTCCCTCCCCAAGAATTTCAATGACGCAGTCTGCGTCATAGACCACCCCTGTGGGCACCCCTGAAAGAGCTTCAGGGTGTATAGTTACGGGACCAAACCATTAATTGAATTGGCCATTAATTAATCATCAAACTGAAATACTATAACACCCCTAACCTGAAGTGCAAATGCAGTTTTGAAACAAAGAAAAATTCTATACAAATTTTATCGAAATATGAATGTGCATATTACAGGTAACATGACAGCCCTGGTAGTTGGAAACCCACGACTTCCCTCGACTGTGACAGAACAGTGGGGATGGAGTGACATCCCTCATGCCGAGCAAGAGGCAGCTATGGTGGCAGAGATGCTGCAAGCCAAGGCCCTTGTTGGCTCACAGGTAAACTATACACACTCAACATAAAGTGAGGGAGAGCAATCCATAGTTGAGTTACAGACCGTTGAATCAAGTATTTCAGCTCACCCTTGAAATTTTACAGTACATTTTAGTGGTGAAGTCATAGGTCATAGGTGGTTACGTCATAACGTCAAAGACTGACTGGGTGGTTCAGTGGTATAGGATCCCGCATCATAATCTGAAGGTTGCCGGTTTGATCCTGAGCAAGATCTTTAGAAAATAGTTCAATACTTTACCCTGATCAATTTATTCATATGGCTATTAATTAATGATCTTTACAAATGAATCAGCTTATCTTCGTTAGCAACAAAGGTACATGTCATATAATCCATTATACTCATCATTCTTCTAATTGTGATAGAATTTATATTTTAGAGTCTAAAGATTTCATATAAATCGAGTTAATATAAAATTTGATACCTTTTTGTTATCTTTAGTATAGATAAGATAAATAACTAACTCATAAATGTGGGCATGTAAAGTATACATTCATGTGAAAAACATATTAGAGTTCAAATTACTTATTTTCTTGTCTCCTGAATGCATTTAGGCAAGCAAGGAGTCAGTTCTACGACAGATAGGTGAGGCAGAGTGTGTCCACCTAGCAACCCACGTATCATGGAAACTATCAGCTATCGTCCTGTCACCAGGGGAAGTGGTTGACTCACAGCACTCAAAAACTCGACCGTTCTTCCAAGGCCAAGGTGAACATGCTGCTGTCGAAGAAGACTGTTCTGAAGTAAATATGAAGTTCTTCTTTTTAGTTTGTTAAGTCTGTTGTTGTCTGTTGTTTGTTTTAACAAGTTTATAGTAGCATGCAAGAGATCCTGAGCTCTCATCCCAATATAGGAGCTAAACAGGGGGTTTCCCATATGTTTCCATATTGCATTGTCCAAAAATATTGTTCACTAAGTCAGTTATTACTAATCTCAACCACGCCTTGAGAAGAGAATTAAACTCAAACGAGGTGAAACAGTTTCATTTTTAGGTAGTTCAGGACTACAGTAGAACCTCCCATACCCGACCATGACCGAGCCATGGTCGAAACGGCCAAAAAGTTGGATATCGGGAGGAGCAAATTAAACACATTCCCTGAGAAGAAAAATAGATATGCATTATTGCAATAAACCTTAATGTACCTATATTACATCAATTAAAACATGAAGACATGTATAATTACTGAAAAACAATAATATTTATACATAATTGAGAATAAGTTTTATATGTTTTATCACGCTCGTCAACGACGGGAGCATGGGTGGAATAGATAAACTGATGGATGGAACGGTCGGTTATTGGGAGGAGTCGGATATAGGAGGTTTTACTTTAGTTCAAATATTTGCCTATAGATTAGGTATTATCCCACCTAAATTTGATGTAATAAACTTATTTTTAAGGAATTAGTTTTGTTTCCCCCTGACATACCAATTGGTATATTTCTACCTTGCTGGTGAAAACAATGATTCGGTTGACCTCACAAATAAATTAACCGAGAAGGAAATGAGATATTAAAAAATAATTGGAACTAAATAGGTTAAGAGTTAAAATAGTTTTTAGGTTTTACTATTCCCTAATGACTCTTTTATTGCTATGCAGAGGCCAAAATTTGGTAGAACCAGATGAAGTTGTCATAATATTGGTAAGTCTTTTGTTATCCAAAGTAAACAGCATTGTCCCAGAATTGGTTGGTTCACTCTGGGATGGAATGGTGCCTGCTTCATTCTTGTCTGGTTACTTGTCACCAGGTCCCGAGAACTGGACGGGCTTGAAGTTGTCTCTCCCTCCCCAGAAGACCAAGACCATTTCCTCTCCTGCTTTTCTAATCCTCATGAATCCTTTCTTTCTGGTGGCTGTACAAATATCAACTATAGTTACAGTCCCTAGCCAGCTTTGCTGGAATAGGAATAAGAGGCTTATGACAATAAGATCTAAAAACCTCAGCTCTAAACTGTTACTTGGGATATTGTTACAGGCGTCTTCTACACTAGAAATGCCATCATTGTCAGAGTTCCTGCTCACAGCCTCTGAGCTGCTGACCCTGAGGCTGAGTGCCAGACTAGTGGTTGTCAGCTGGTCCCACTCCTGCGATGGCTGGGCGACAGCAGATGGGGTCGTGGGTCTCTCTCGGGCCCTCCTTGCCTCGGGGGCACAGTGTGTTCTAGTTTCACTCTGGCCTGTTCCTGATACTGCTGCTAAAATACTTCTACGAGCATTTTATTCAGCACTTCTTCAGGTGAGCTTTTGTCATCATCAGTAAATCAGTCATCAAGAATCTGGCCTAACCTCTCATTCTGCCGTAACTGGGATATATCATAACTAAAACTGGGATCCTCTGGGCATAAGTAAAGTATTTTCTCCTTTTTATTTATGTTCCATAATCACAGGACTAATAGAAATGAACCAGAAATTTGTATTGCCAGATAACATTACAAAAATGTATAAGCCATCAACATGGTCACAAGTCTTTCATATAATTTTTATTTTTCTTATTACTTTAATGATATATTCCAAAATTTGGAATATATCATTTTTATTAGTATATATAAGAAGATTGGTAACAATTTGGCAACGATGCTCATTTTACTGAACTAAAAATATAGTGCTTATAGCCAAAAGTATATTTATAACCTTAAAAGAGAAATTCTAACCAAACGACTCCAACAAAAAAATTACATCACTTCTTTACAAATAACCTAACCATAGTTTAACAATTAGTACGGAAAATAGGTTTTTGTCATATGTTCTAAATTAATTTTGGGTGTCGTATATTTATGTATATGTCGTATTTTTCATCAGGGATCACGAGTTAGCAGAGCATTGGGGGAAGCCATGCAAACGGTCCAGCATACCAAACACTTTGCCCACCCTGCCAACTGGGCTGGTTTCCTATTGGTCGGTTCCGACGTTAGACTCTCCAACAAGGTGGCCCTCATGGGGCAAGCACTCAGTGAATTACTGAAAACACCTGATCGCTGCAGAGATGCTCTTAGAGTCACCTTACACCTGGTAATTCACATAAACTACAGACATTTATGTTTGAGTAACCAGTAAAGAACTACCATTATATTAGTTATATCGAAAAACTATAATCAATATACATTTATACTGTATTTATGATATAATGAAAAAAATGATATCCTGTTTCATATGACAGAAAGGTCTAAAAGAAACTTTGCTATGATGTACGGGGGTCGCCATTCAAAATAAAACTTTCCAGTTCATCCTAGAAAACTATTTAATTGTACTAAAAATGTTTTGTTCTAAAAAAATGCACATATCAAACATTAACATTTTTATTATTCAGTAATATCAATTTAAAAAAATATATAAATATTTCCTCATGGAAGCAAAACACTAACTCTCTTATAGTTTGACTCTTAATATTTAAACTCTTCATTAAATTAAGATAACTCAGTAACCATACTTGATAGATCAATAACTAAAATCAAAATTATGTTAACAGGTTGAAAAATCCTTGCAAAGAATACACAGAGGACAAAAGAATGCCATGTACACAACACAGAAGAGCATAGAGAACAAGGTATTGCAATCACCAAAGGTTTTATTAGTAAAACATATGTTAATCATTTTTAGGAGTGAACCATTGGTTTAGGGAAGTCCAAATTCTACCCCACAGAAAAATCTACCCTGGCGCTATGAAATAACATTGCTAGATAGTTACAGTTGTTACAGATAGTTAACACTTGAATAAGTTAATATTCTTTTATTTTTCCATAATGTAAAACTATTTTTTTTTAGAAATTTTCCATCTTTTTTATTGTATACAGATGACTTAGTTGGCGATGTAAATAGTTTTTAAATTAATCCTAGACTGAACGCATTATTTTACTTGCTTGTTATATGTTTTTATTTCACTGGTCACCCTACTGGCACCAGTGACCAGTCAATTTCTGTTTATGATATGTACTTGTAAATATTTTTTTTTAAATAAAAATTCATTTATTCATTTATTATTATAGAAGTACAATAATTTGAAGCAAAATGAAAAAGAAAAAAGTGTTAAACTTTTAAATGAACATATTTAAAAGTTTGAAATTGAAGTTTCAGTTTGAGTTGAAGTAATAAAACATTACGAACATTTGCTTCTTAGCTGCATTGTAATCTTAAAGAGCAATAAAAATTTTGTAGAAATCATGTATAAAACATATTCTTATTCCTTTTTTAACTAAGATAAAAATTAGCAAATAATCAAAACTGACAAAAATTGTGTTTTTGGCAGTTTTTAGCGTTACATAGCAACAATGTCCATTGTAAACTATAGATTATAATTATTCTTTACAATAGGCAATATTTTATAAGGTATGAGAAATGACAATGAATTAATAATAAACATTAAAATGTCAAAATGTTGTTATACAAATGAGCCGTCCTCTGTTATTGGTCGTCGCAGCTGTCGCGGGATTGTTTATGATTGATCACGATCTCAGAAAGCATTCCGCCATAGAATAAGATGCATAAAAATAAAGCCTATTTCTTTCTGAAGCTTTTGGTGTAATTTAAGATGGTTACAATAACTGCTACATACTATAAACAGTGATTTTCTGAGAGTCTCAGAGTGAGACGCCATGGCAAGACCGTCTCGATCCAAGACGCTCGGAACTCAAGCTACAGTAACGGCGTGTCTCGGAACGAGACGCTTGGCACTCAAATAACTATATTTATTTTCATTAGATTATCTGATTATAAGCTTATCATGGCTGGTTGTTTGTAGGTGGGGCATGTGAATGGTTGGAAGGAGCTGTTACAGTCTGTGGGGTTCAGGTTTGAGCCTGCAGCAAATGGCATCCCTTCTTCTGTCTTCTTCCCGCAGAGTGACCCGGAAGAAAGACTAACTCAGTGTAGTGCAAGCTTACAAGCTCTCTTAGGTAAGCTTTATCACAGTTAGCAGTTATTAATACCATTAGTATATTTTTATTTATTAAGCAACTCTTTGACTTCTCTTATCTTTTTTTGGTTTCATGTCAGTGAGTTGGTTTCTCAGAAAAAATAGTGTCTTTTTAGTTTTTTACCCCATAAAGTTTAAATTCAAATTTTAACTTTAAAAAATCTATTCTAGATGTGCATAACTCTTCATCTTTTCAATAAACTTCAGACACTTGTCTATCTCATCATGATTTTTTCAAAGTCTATATTAGTCATAGATTCTGTTTAGGAATTATATTGTTTAATTCTAACTTAAATTTGATTTTGCCAATAGGCTTAACAAGTACAACTTTGGCAGCCTTATCAAAACTGATGAGTAACATCGAAGTGGCAGACGACATTATTGCCGTCATTCGAGTAGTCATCGGTCAGTTTACCATGAAGAACATTGAGACTGAGAGTATTGAAATACCAATAAGTGTCAAGCTCTGGAGGGTTCCCGGAGTCCATGAGCTTCTCGCTTCATTAGGTTTGTTTTTATTGATAAACAAAATAAACTATTAGTCATATCATGGCAAAGCCAACCACCTAACAGACCTGGTTGGATATCTCTTTATGTGGCCCTAATGAGCAAGTAGGGTACTGGCCTACCACCTAACAGACCTGGTTGGATTTCTCTTAATGTATCCTTAATGAACAGGTAGAGTACTGGCCAACCACCTAACATACCTGGTTGGATATCTCTTAATGTAGCCTTAATGAGCAGGTAGAGTACTGGCTAACCACCTAACAGACCTGGTTGGACATCTCTTTATGCAGCCCTAATGAGCAAGTAGAGTACTGGCCTACTACCTAACAGACCTGGTTGGATTTCCGGTTGTGACACATATAAATTTGCATCTCATTCTGCCACCTTTCTTCAGAAGGAATGATAAGCCATTGGGTCACATCAGAGGCACTAGTGCAGCATGAAAGCTCTGATGTTTGCCAGAAGGTTTAAATAAACCTTTACTTATTTAAGAGGGTTTAATTAAAAATGATTGTTAAATCATCTGAACCCACCAAAGATCTCTATACCAACAATTATGTTTTGTTTAGTAGACTAAGTTATGACCTACATCACTGATTTATTACACTGTCTAAGTATATTAGTTAATGTTAATTTGATGTATGTAAGGATTCGACCTAATGGAAGTGGGACAAGATGAGGTGACCCTTCGGACAGGCAAACAAGCCAACAGACGGAGTATTCAGTTTGTCTTGCAGGCTTTGCTTGCTCTTTTTGGTAAGCATGAATCAAACTACCTATTTAAAATATGTTTAAATGAGAACTGAGCATAAAAGTACTTTTCCAAACTAAACAGATACAGTAAAAACAATTTATGATATACAGTATATCAATGATAGAATACAAGTTTTCTATTAATAATTTTACTGCTATTTTCTGTTAGTGATTCTTAGTATACATTAATGTAGAATAAAATCAATATGTCCAGAGACTTAATGATTATTGAATGATTTTCTTAAAGTGTCTTGTAACATCAAATTATGTGTATTTGAGTTGGCTCTATTATTATTATTATCTTTATTCGGTATTTTAGAGTGTTCATAGAAATGAGTGGAAATGACTGACAAAAATTTAATAAACTAGTACGGTAAATCAAAACTTAATTTTATAGAATTTTAGTTTAGATTACCGGATATAAACTAATATTGGAACTTTTTAACATAGACACCCAAGAAGCACCCAAGAGTTTAAGCTTAGCTTCATCAAGTTCTATGGAGAGCCTAGCCTCACTGGAGGAGGAAGCAGAGACAGCCACTCTTCCACCTCCTCCTCTACCTCGTGGACCCCTGGTACCAGGTCTCCGGGCCTCTGGGACCCCAGGAGCCTTCACCAGTTACGTCCGCAGAAGAGGTGAACCCGATGGCCGAACAGCCTGTGCCGCTGAAACCACCACTGTCATCAACAAGGTAAAAAAATTTTGCTCATTATCTGTATTTTGTAAGTTTAACCTTTAACCCTCCGACTGTCAATCAACTCTCCCGAGTCGATGTCATAGTCATTGTGCGTTTCGCTCCTGTTCACTTCAATAGTAGTGCAATTAGATTGAAATTAATATCAGTGTAAACAGCAGATTCTGATCTTTCTTCCGATATCTCTTACTAGGTATTTCAAAGTTTTGATAGCTATGAGACATATGTAAAAATTGTCACAGTGCCGTAGACATTGTGAATGTGTTGTTAATGAGTTATTGTAAATATTTTTTATTTTAGTTTTAGTACATATACGTATCATTTTCAAGTGGTCTTTAGGTGAAAATATAAGTCTATGTTCACCTGACGACTACTTGAAATCGATACAAGAGCATTGAAACTATGGTAATGGATATTACCAATTTTGGGCTGCTTAGATAGGTAGTTTTAAAACACTTTATTAGTCATAACAGTCCAGGGGCAATATAAGATGTTATAATCATAATAGTTATCAGTAGCTGACTCATCCTCTTCATCTTCCTCATTCATACAGCTCAAAAGAATACTTTCACTTACATTGGAAGCCATTTAAGTCAATAAAAAACAAAAAAACTAAAAGTAACAATTTTATGGAATATACAAAAAATGTTACGCCAAAGGTATTAGATTAGATTAGATTATTGAAATGGCAACCCTACCACAAGGTAGTTATTTTAAGCCAAGTATGAATGAGGATTGAGAGTAAGATGATTGTGGTGTGATATTGTAGTCTTGTTACTGACTAAGGCTGACATGTTCCTTAGACAGGATTGTTAATTAATAGCCCAACAGCCAATGACAACTAGGGACCTACAGTTTAACGTGGAGTCTGAACCACTGCCTCTGAATTACAAACTGGTCTTATTATGAGGGTGGTCTTTGCGGAATAACGTAGTATTCAATAGTGCGGACATTAATCCACACTAGAGAACACTACACCCACCAACAGTCGCTCACAACTATTCACAATTCATGACGTCCAAGTAGCTGGATTACAGGACAAATTGACATATAACTTGATATTAAATGCATCTAACACTAACTGTGACGCTATTAGTATCGTAGCGAGGCGAAGACTAACAGCCCTGACATAGCACACTTTACCCCTCCCCCTACTAGGCACCTGTGCGGTAGTAGTTCTGTTGTAGTGTCGAATTGGTGTTTTATATACTATTTGTTGTATTTAATTTGAGAATACCTGGGGTGTAAAAGGTTTATTCCTAAAAACAAAAAAATCTTAAGAATTACTCTTTTGTTAGGCGCTGCCTTAAAATGATACCACCGGCAGATTAACTCAATCTGCCACAATACAATACAATCTGCCTCAATCTGGACAGTCAATACTAAATAATGAAGAAATATTAAATACTGAAGTAAATGCTTGATAATGAATTACAAATAATAACAAGTTGATTTTGTAAACTTTGTACCCATTCATGTTTGTTCTCCTAAAGCCTTACATATTGAGGGGAAAATAATTCCTATTAATGTTAAAATAACTTGACTCAGAGATATACATAAAAACTGGCTTGGTCGTTTAGTGGTTGACTACTTCATAATCTAAATGTCGTTGGTTCGATCCTGAACAAACTCTTGATGGTTCAATATTGTACCCAGTATCCTCTGTTCATTGGGTTCTTAATGAATGATCTTGGCAAATTAATGAGCTGATATTTTTCAGTAGTAAAGCTGTCATAACGCTTGGAAGGTCACCATGGTCGATGTTGGGGCCAAAAGATTTTTTTTATCAAAAACTAATTATTTTGCTTTTTAACACCCCTAATGCAACAAAACAAACTATTTTTGTTTAAAAATAATCTTTTTTAGTTTTTATTTCCTTTCATATTTTTGCAGGTATATCTGTAATTGATATATTTGACTTGTGGGATTGTTCAAATAAAAGTACAATCCCATCAGGCCCCATTGGTCCCAACAGGCCCCATTGGTCCCTTCAGGCCCCATTGGTCCCTTCAGGCCCCATTGGTCTCATCAGGCCCCATTGGTCCCTTCAGGCCCCATTGGTCCCATCAGGCCCCATTGGTCCCATCAGGCCCCATTGGTCCCATCAGGCAACTGATAAGTATTGTGTCTGGCGAAGAGTACTGTGTTGTGAGCGACTGATGCGGTGACACAGTAAACTAAGAGCCAAGGTCATTATCTCACAACCTCTCCCACACCTTCCTGCCAAAACTTTCCGACTAACCTGAAAACCCCTTGCTATTGCCTTATTGACCGCTTGGACTAGTTATTGAACGAAAATAACAACTTCATTTTCGCAGCATAAAAACGCAGGTCAAAATAAGTGTAGGCGGATATATCCGCGTTTGACCCTTGGAGGAAACTAACATAGGCGGATTTAAACGTCAATGACCCTCGGAGGGTTAAAATCCATTACATTCATCACACACCCCAATCACTAATATTCACTTACAATTCCCACTTAGTTTAGGTTGTCTTTAGAATAATAATAAGATGTTGTAATTTATGGTTGGTGTTGTATTGCAGGTGGTGAGCAGACCTGGAGGGGGAGGGGAAAGTGATGCTGCCTTCACTCCTTCACCTCCAGTTGGCATCAGCGGAGACCAGAGTCTCACCCTGACACTGGCCCACCAGACCAGGATAAGAAGTCTCTACAGCAGTGTTCAGGTTTGTAATTACCCTTCAAGTATTAGTTGTCCATATTTCGGATGACTTCGAAGTCGTTCACTTTAACACACATATCTTTCTGATGATCAATCATTTTGAACTATGGAACATACCACTTTGGCCAGAAGATTCTGGACTTACGGACTATGGTAACTAACAACAAATGCTTGTTTCTTTTTAAAATTGATTTTGTCACAGTTTTTGTTGTCTCACCGTTTTTGTTGTCTATTATCTGTTCTCTCTTGGCTGTTAGTGTTTTGTATATGGACAAATGTAAGTGCAAACTTTCAGTTTTCAATGTTAAATAGTTTATTTTTGTACAAAACACTGTAAAACAATATATTTTCTCTTTTGTTATTAAATTTATATTTTGAATTGCTGATAATCTGTGCCTAAATATATTCCTCAGGTCCGCTCAGAAGAAATATACAATTTTTTGGACTCTCTAGATTTAAACCTATTTTGAAAAATTGCAAATTTTATGCAATTCCATGAAATATTTACTTTTATTCTTTTAAGTCAATATTTGAATTTGTTATGTCATTTTATATAAAAATTCTGCAAAAATTGAAAAAATGGTGTGACACTGGAGGATTTTTGAAGTAACATTTAGAGAGGTAACTACTTACTGGTCAACTCACAGGTTGAGTTACCATTGGGGTAGCTCTTCGATGGCTGGTTAAGTGGTCATTGTATCCACCTCATAATCTGATGGTTCAGTTCCAAAAAAACCTTAACACAACTTTGAGGTTCAATACTGTCTCCAGCTGCTTTTGTTCATTAGGACATTAATTATTAACGCTTTAAGGAGTTCGGACACACTCATGAAAGGGTTAATGATCCTGGCAAATAAATCAGCTACCCTTTATCAGTAACACAACACACAACTACAAATGCCATCAAACGTTTAACTTCCACCCTTCACTTGTATTCACCTTACAATATTTATCAGGGTCTGCCAATGCCTTATATATGAATAGGGGTTAAATTTTTTTGAACATAGTAGCAAGAGACCATGTTTAATTGATACTAAGAACTTGGATGTCACAGAGTATAAGCAATGGTTTGATAAATTGAAAATATCGTTACAACTAAATATAAAAATAGTTGTTGCATTTAAGACACGGTAGGATAATAAAAACCTTCCAAACTCTTTTTCAAAATTTATTCACTTATTTTTAAGCAATCAGAAGTTAAAAGTAAACAAATATATTGAGGGTATGGCTGTAGGAAGGATTTCTGAAGATAATTCAGGACACTATTATTGTGAAGGTGTGCTTTGTTTTGTCTCTTGGTAGAGTGACATGTTCATTTGTGACCACTTCAAACATGATCAAAAACATCCTCTCTTCCCTCCAACCTCCAATTCATACTTTTTAGTTTATGTCATCAGTAAATTTAATTTGAAGTAAAATTTTCAATTTGTGATACTAATTACAGTAGAATCCCGCTAGTCCGAACACGGGTAATCTGAACATCTGCTTAGTCCAAACAAGTTTTTGTTAATAATTGTACTTA
This sequence comes from Nephotettix cincticeps, assembly GCA_023375725.1. NCBI lineage: Eukaryota > Metazoa > Arthropoda > Insecta > Hemiptera > Cicadellidae > Nephotettix > Nephotettix cincticeps. The sequence goes on along the minus strand of CM041784.1, from coordinate 3,105,906 downwards.
TTTTTAAAAACATGGTATTTAATGAAATTAGACAACACAGAAGGCAATGGAAAGGAGAAATGTGTTAAAAGAAAATGAAAACAATGTATTCTATTGAGGAATTCAAATGGTTAGTTTAATACAGTATTTACGAACTAATTGACACTGTGTAAACAATAAAGAAAAGAATAAATACAGTATGTTGTAAAAACATAAAACATACCCAACTGAGCAAATAAGAAAACACTGTAATTAACTGGTATTGGTCATAAAATCCTTCATTGTCTTTTGTTGCAATTTTAACAGTCTGTTTTTAGCCGCGTAGTTCCGCCACTTTCTCACGAACATGACAACTGTGTGCGTCGCAGTCTTCTGTTGCTCCGAGTAACATACTGCAAGGTCAAGCGCAGCTTCTGCCTCATTGTACGGTATATTCTCCTATCCACCCCTCCCGCACCCAGACTCATCATCATTCCCCTCCTCCTCGTCAGACTGAATTTTTTCCTGTGTCACTGCTGCAATGATCTCATCATCTACCAAAGTCTAAGCGATTTCGGCTTCAGCTGCCATCCACTCTTCCACGTCTGCTTTGACTGCATCCTCACAACCAGGAATATCCTGTATTAAAGGTATCAAGCCAACCGCATCATTTTCGGTAGAATTTTCATCGAACTCCAAAGATGTCCATAGTTTTTTCCATGACTTTCTGATTGTCAACTGTAACATTTTCCCAAGACTCAATAACGTCTTTTCTGTTTGCTTGTTTGATTTTCGTACCAAAGGCATTGTATCGTCTTCGATTAAAGATCGCAAGAAAAGTTTTCGATACTTTAACTTTAGCGACTGCAAAACTCCCTGGTCCATTGGCTGCAATAAAGGTGTTACATTCAGTGGTAAAAAGGCTGCCTTTATTTCGCCGCATGACAGATCTGTGTCTGGATGGGACGGTGCATTGTGTATCAAAAGAATAGTATGAGGGGGACGACCATTTTATCACTAAACTTCTTAACTAAAGGCACGAATTGGCTGTGAAACCTTTGAACATTTTCCCATCCATCCAGCCTTTTTCTGGTTTCTATAATAGACTGGAAGTGTCTTCATGTTTACATGTTTAAAGGCTCGAGGCTTAGCAGCTTTGCCTATCATCATGAGAGGAAGTTTGTGATTTCCGGCAGCATTAGCACAGGCCATTAATGTCACTCGGTCCTTGCTCATCTTATAACCAGGAGCATAAGTTTCCACCTTGGAGGCCAAGCTCTTTGTTGGCAGAGTTTTATATTTTTTTATTATAGAGTTTGGCGTTGTATATTTTTTGGGGAGAATAATTTTCAAATGTGGCAAGGTATTAATGCGCCGCAGCATGATCAGAAGACAGATGTTCTCCGGTGATAGTTAACAGACGAATCCCATGCCGTTTTTTCCATCGGTCAAACCAACCGGTGCTGGCCTAAATGATTGTTCACCATTTAATAGATTTCAATTGTAATGCTTTTTCCTGAACGATAGGTCCACTAAATGGGGTTCCCATTTCCCTTCCTTGAGAAACCACAGAACCAGTGCTTCGTCACGCAGATTTTTTTCCAATCACAAATTGTGGATTTGCCAACATTCAACTCCTTCGCTAGCTTTGTCACACTTTCACCGCTATCCAAACGTTTTAAAGTTTCTAGCTTGTCTTTAAGAGTCAATGTTGTGTTTACTTTTAGTAGCCATCGCTCTTCAAACTTCTGTTCACCCCTCAAAAACAGTAAACACACAACACTAAACATAAGCTAACTGTTGTAATTAAAAAAAAACCTACACGATTACACAGGTAACTGACTGCAGTAAACACAAGATCAGAATTAAGTCAAGGACAAGATTGACACGTGAGCTAGGAGTATTCACAGAGCACAAAGAGCATCGTCGGCTAGGAGTAGTATGAGGGGGAGACAACGACAAACAGACGTACAGTCTGGTCACCAGTGTGTGTGTACAGTCCGCACACAGTAGTATTGTTCGCTCGTCCACTAATAGGCTTATAAATAGCACATCTCACAGCGGCAAAGCTGATAGTGAGTCTGTAGTGATCCGTGCATATTGTTTTTTGCTTTTGTAAGAGTAGATATTGTTAAAACTGTTTTTTAATTACTACTTGTTCAGAACACAACACTAAAGAACCATTAAATTGCTTCCTTCTTGATTATGTAAGTTATTTTGTCTAATCCGAACGGTGTTCGGTCCCAATTGGTTCATATTAGCTGGACTCTACTGTACTTGATTCTCAATATATAGCTGACACAGCTATCTTCAGGTAAAATAAGATAGTTAACACATTATTAGCGAGTCTTTTGACTGTCCAAAGTGGTCTCTTACCACCACATGACCAAACAAAAAAAGCTAAAACAAGCTATGAACATAGCTGGCCCACCGGACCACAAGCCACGTCACAAAAAACACAGACAACAAGTAGCCAGCCCAAAACACATCACAAAAACAGACAATACACGGAAACCATTCCCACAACTCCAGAAAAAGATTTCCCATGAGAAAGGACATGGTTACCAAAAACCAATACCCACACATACACACACTTAATGAGTGAAGTTTAACATTTTAAGTGTTTAGATATTGAGTTGTTGGGGGGGGTCGAGATGGCTGAGTCTAAATTGCCTGTCTAAATAGATTATTGGCTCAAATTCCCACCTATGAATTCATGTATAGATTCACGCCAGAATGTATTGATTACTCTGCATGCTTTTCCAGTAACCTAGCAAAGATCAGGATAACAAAGATCAAAAATGGTTGGAGTGCCAAATCACCTTGCTGGGGCTTCCCAATTCCATTCTGGCATTTAAACTTGTTGAAAACATCCCTTTACTGTAATCAAAGTATTTTTCTGACTTTAGGATGTGTCGCCAATCACAAGTGACGGCAACACTCAAACCCACCAACATCAGCGACGACCTGACTCCTCCAGTTCAGCTAGTTCAGCGACCGATTGGGAAGGTACGTAATGTTCTTTTAATATGACATACCTTAAAATCCAAAACAATACACAAACCCAGGACAGTGAATCTAATAAATTAAATAATGCACTGTACTAAACTGTAATCTATGGAAATATATCCTGGACACAAAATATATCAAAAGTAGAACTGAGTTGAAAATGGAAGTTGATCAAGTTATTTTTAGTGAAAACGCAGAAGCCTTTTTTTATTTAGTGGTCCGTATAAGTTTGCTTGGACGGAATACTTCTATTCAAGAGTACAATGGTGAAATGTTTATATCAACCAAATCCTTAGAGCCTTTGATTTATCGGACATCTGTATTTATTCATGTATTTCTCCTGAAATATACACTATAACATATATTTATGTTATAATTTAATTGATCAACACTCATAATATGCTATAAAATAAAATCCAATTGACAATTAAATGGATGAACAGGTATCTTTTGATTCCAGAATTTTCTAATCTTTTATTCATTTTTCTCTGCTTTGACAAGGTTATTTAATAATACATATCTTGCATTGAAATCCATTGCCTTGATTGTAACTTATTACTTTCCACACAACACAGGTCGTTTGTTTGCTTTGCATACACTCAAAACATGTACTTGTGATTTTGTATTAAGACAAAAAGTTTGTGATTCTAGCTCTCTATTTTGAAGTTAATCAAAATAGTTTACTTGAACACCATGGATAAATTACAGCTTCTCTCATTAGCTTTTCTGATTGTGATGCTGAGACATAGTCATCTTGTTAACCTGCTGTGTTTCCGGAACAGGTAACGGACATGCTACAGTGCTGAGGAGGGCTGCCGCTGTTCCCCACCCCTTGCCCCCTCTGCCCCCGCCACTGGGACGTAAACCTCCACCTCCTCCTGGATTATACGAAGAGCCAAGTCACAGTTCTGATTCAGATTTTGGCCACCAACCGAGTCGAAGTGCATTGGATAGGCTTAGTGTCCGCAGCGGGCTCCTGAACCTCTCAGGGGCAGGCTCTCGCAAGCCTCTCCTTTCCCTGACACCAGCGGAAGAAACAGGTTTATTCTCAGAAGACCAAGTCACATCACCCAGAATGTTATATTTTGCCCCTCAAATAGGAGAAGTTCAAGGGACTGAGAGAGAAGATCCAGGGCAGCCAGGACCTTCGCAGGCTGGGATTCAGGTATGATATGTTGAACACAGCTTGGCATATGTTTAGAGAAGCATGAATTAAAGATGAGTGTAGAATGTATAAGATGACTTATAAGGTACATTAAAGAAGAGACTAAGGAACTAAGGTGATTGGATCAGAACAGAATAACTCATGTACATCATATACATAGATTTTTTGAGACATCAGATCTTTATTTTCATAATATATTTGACAGAATACAATGGATTTGTCAATAGATTTTTTAAATCTCAACCTTAGTTACTTGACATTAGTCCTTTAGATATTTATATGAGTTTGTAAACTTAAATCAGATAGAATCTTCATCAGTTTCAGCAGTCTTGAGTTTATTCAGGTTACAATAAATTGTGAGGCCAGGGCCGTCACCAGGTTTATTGGCGCCTGGGGCGAGATGTTTTCAGGCGCCCCTAGTAATCCCACAATGCTCATTGAACAATTTTGTGTGGCGGGTTGTGTTGTTATCATCCTCTGAGGTTGGCTGTCGGCCGATCGGGCCAAATAGAAAGAAAGGCTTATGGTCCTAGGTAGTGTAAAATAGTTGCTAGTAAGGTATCTTACTAGCAACTGTGCAGCTATCTGGCTGCTCTCAAATAGTCATAGTGTATAAGAGTTTCTAGTAAGGTCTCTTACTAGCAACTGTGCAGCTATCTGGCTGATCCCGAATAGCTATTCTTTAACCTTCTTCTCGTATATTATCTCATTGTGTAATGTATACTAAGTAAAGAATTCAACAAATATAATGAAGATAGAATTAAAATTTCATAACTTCTTGAAAAATGTTTTGACCAATCACATTATCAGCTAAGTAATTAGTGGTTGAAATTGTTTGAGTAATTTAGCACCAATTCTTAATTTAATAATGAACATCTCCATCTTCCCGGAAGTCTTTCTTATGGTATAGATTACAATAAACAAAGAATAGTATCATTCTCTTGTATCTGTCTTGACACTGCAGGAAATATATTCTGAATAAAGTGTATAACTTTTCCCATAAAACATATTATACAGATGTAACTCTGTAATATCACCTGTCCCCTCATATACTTTACACACACAATACTTTACTGTTGGTTACAATACAGGACCAGATCCTAGCAACGCAGCTGAGAAGGCTCAACAGGGAGGCCACTCCGACAATATCCGAGGTTTACCATGAGCGCAACATCGGTCTTGGTCTTGCTCCCCCACTATCAAAACTGCTCGACGGTGAACATGATAACCTTCTCAGTGAAGTCTCCGAAAACAAGGTACTGATTTATGTTAAAGATGAGTGTTAAAGTATTCAAACACAAGAAACCTTTGATAGTTTAACACACAATATTTGCACAGCTTTTAATCCCTGACGTGGGCTGAGCCAATATGTAAAAACAGCAATGAATGATATTTTCGATGAAAATAAGCCTAAGTAGTAGCCACCATCTCAACCAACACTTTTGTTGTTGTAGAAAATCCACTGTTTAAGTTTCCTATCTTTCCCCTTATCTCCCTTTTCCTTTTATGTAGCCACTCCCTCCACCTTCTCTTTACCACCACCTGAGTTGGCAACGCCTGTTTTTGCGTTTGGCCAAAATGTATTATTATTATGCCATTTATATCGGTCCATTTGCTAACATGACACTAATTTTACAGGGGTGTTTATTCGGCGGTTTATTATTGTATTACGGGTACTCTAAAACAACAAAAATAAAGATAATATGGTTATTAATTAAATTGATTTGAGATTTATACATTTGTACATTGCTTCATAATTGTTTTTTATTTAAGCCTGCTAATTTAATTCATTAGGAAATTATAAGGATTTCGTTGATTAGACACTGTGGATCTAAAATCTTGGTCTTTTTAAATTCAATATAACTCTATGGATTTTAATTTTGTTGTTCTGTCTATTAGGCTTTTGATCAATTTTGTCCCATCTTGATGATTACATAGCAAACTCATAAGTTTTGTTTCAATCAAATTAAATTTTCACTTTATAGGCCTACCATTGGTATATTGAATCTAAGTATTTTGATGATTACTAAAATCCTTTGGGTAAATATTCAAAAATAAGCTTCCTATTGATTATCTAGCCAATCAATGAATTATTGGTTTTACATAATAAACTTATTCATAATTTAAAATTTTAAAGTGGATGTTTTTGAGGAGGGATTTTCTGATGGTTTAAAAATAGCTTAGCTTGAACTTAAAATTTCAGGCTCGCCACCCCTACTCCTTACCCTGTTCTGACATAATTCTGTGATTTAAAGTATTAATAAAAGATGAAAAACCAAAGCTGTGCAAACTAGAGATCTCTGTAGATCTTATCAAAAGTTATAGCAGTACAGGATTTGAACATTTTTTTAATATAATTAAATTATTAATTTTGTAAATAATGAAGAAAGGAGATTTATTTAAAAGAAAAATAAATAATCATTGGACTGACATACTTTCTCTATTTAATAAATTTAAAAAATACTTCTAACTTTTAATAAAACTATCACATTCTTTAATGTTTTTTGATATCATATAAAATTGATTGTTTGAAAAATAATCATGCAATTTCCTAAGCTAACACCAGGAGAAAACAAATTTTAAAAAAACCATCAGAATTTTTTGGGGATGTAACCCTACAACTGTACTAAGTTTCATGAAAAATAGTTCAGAAATTAATTTTTTGGAATTACTCCATTAAATAACATTCGAGGCTCTCAACAACATACTGTGTTTACCACGGTCAGTAAATTTAACCGTTAGTCATAGACTAATGATTCAAGATACTTATTTGTTTAGCTTTTAGAGCTAGTTTTAATGGTGATAGTCAAACTGTTTTACAAATTTATCATTTTGGCATAAAATTTAAAAAATAATTTTTTGACTTTTAACCTGTTGAGGAGTATGCCCATCATGTGACGTAGCTAATAGCAGGGCCACGTAGAGTAGGTGTATTACCACAAACAGTGCCACCGGGAGTAAGAAAAAAAATTATGGATTTCTTTAAATATAATTTATTACTAAAAAATACTAAAATGGATAAAAAAGCATATTACAAACACATTTTTACATTTTTCATATTATTTAAATCTCGATCGTGTTTTGGGTGTGATATATTTCAAAACAATGATGCGGGTATAGCGGTAATCACCCATTATTGGCCATTACAAAGGAGTCAATAGCTAAACGGCAACAAAAATCACTCGGATAATCTAACAGATAGAAGATCACTTGAACACTAAGTAGCGCACGCACCATCACATTGGCACTAAGCCAATTCTCGAAAAACATCAACAATACCAACCTGATAAACATAATTTACCGTGCCTAGTAAATTACGCAACAGTTCTAAATTATTTGTTTAAAAAAATTTTATTTCACTCAAATATTTTCAGGTGTAATAAACTATTATAAATATTTAATTTATTAGTAATATTTTAAGAAATATCAAATATCCGTCATCCCGTCATATGACGTGGATCCTCGCGGGGGAACACACGTCACATGACAGGCGTACTCAAATGAGCCCATTTGTCGTTACTCCTCAACAGGTTAAAATCCCATAAACTTTAATAAATATAAACCATGAAATTGTAGTAAAAATTGTTGGAGTGGATTTTGGGAACAAAAATTTTTACTTACTTAAACTTACCTCTTTCTAAACCCTTAAACTACCCCTTTTGCGGGGGAGGAGGTGAAAATTTGAATACACCAAAAACTTCCTATTTGACTATAGAAACATTTCGGAAGTGTAATATTTTCATCTCCATTAATAAAAAAATAACAGAGGCAGGATTTTAGAAATGCACAGTATATATTGGATGTTTATTTGTGGGTTTGTTTATGCAGAAGTGCTATGCTATATATTTGCAATTCTCATGAATAAAAACACAACTAAAATATGATTTCCCCAAAAGGACAAAAGCAAACCATGGCTGTCGACGGCTGCCTTGCAGAGGTACTACTCGGACAGCGGAGAGGTGGACCCCAAACAGCGAAGTTGTTCACCTTGCAGTGAACTGAGCCGACGGGACGAGGGGGACGGTCGGTCCATCGCAGACTCTCAGTGTAGTGCAGGGAGCTACAAGCGCGGCTCCACCCTGAGACCTCCTCGCACTTATGATCAGGAGTCTAGAGTGCTCGGGTTCATAGAGGACTCTGGGGAGGAGCCAACACAACCAGTGCCTAGAGTGAGGGCCTTGCATCCACCTCCCCCTCCCATACCCACATCACGCACCACCAAACTCCATCCTCCCACCGAGTGCTAGCCCTTGTGCAGCATATGAACTAGAGTTCCATATCTCTTCTACAAAGTATTTTTTACTTACTGTCAAATACTTATCATGACAATCATTTTAAAATAAATTGTTACATTATACTTTTTTATTTACTTGAAGGAAAAATACTGATTACTGGTTAAAAGTATAATGAGAACTCTTGAAACTCCCCCCACACAGGATCATCATCACATAAAATAAAGGACAGTGCAATTTAACAGTAGGGAAACGTGTCATAAGTGCTAAGAATAAGCAAAATCGGGAAGAAGAAAAATCTTTTTCATGAAAGTTACTTTTGTATTTGATATCAGTTTTACTGTCTTATCCTGTTGGTATGTCCCCTACCACATACTACCACTTTTTTATAGAACATATCATTTAAATAAAAGCACAAGTTAGTTGCAAACATTTTCTATCATAGAAGTCACTGCCCAAAAAGAATACTGGATAAAATATACAGACAATAAAATATTTCCTATTCGGCTAGCCATGAAAAATGTTTCTGACTTCTTACCAGATTTAGATGAAACTATATCATAACTTTGGGGGATTTTCGTAATTCTTGGAATATAGTCGGTGGGTTAATATAATATCATGGGGCAGTTAAGAGAGTTTTCTGTATAAATGGACTCAGTTTTACTCATAAGAATGAGTAAGCATTTAATATTAAATTTTTAAAAATTATAGCAATAACAACTGGAACAGCAACATTGTAAGGAAATTTGATAGCCAAAACTTTTAAGGTTACTTAAAGAATACATAATATAGAAGCCTTCACAATTTAAAGAAATTCTCTCTACCTAAAAAAATAATGTAGAAATGTTCCTTTTTTCAAATTCTATTCAAATCTTGTATATTGCATTTGAAACTACCATTTCTGAAAAAATATATGGTTAAAGTCTTATAAAATTAATTAATCTTCCTTAAAATATATATTTTGTATTTCTCTGCCACCAAAGAAATAAATACCATATCTAAAAGAAGTATTAGATGAAGGTGTTATATCAAGAGAGACAAATGAATATAGAAATAACTAAAAAATAGTCTTGGAAAGTAGAGGGATAGACATGAATCATTTTCAACTGTTGCTTATATGTGTGGCACACATCTATCTAGTACTCATGTTAAATAGATGTCCTTATTTTGTAGGATGCAGAATCAAAGATTAAAATGTATTCATATTAATGTAATAATATAAAGTATAATAGTAAAATATCTTGTCATTTATATTATTAAAGATATAGATTATCCGGGGTGTGTAAAGATATGTGTTATATGAGTTGTTACATATTTAACAAATTATTTATAGTGTATAATAGACGTATACAAATTATTTCTGTTAGTCATAATCAAATTTAGTCTTAATTTTCACAGGTATGACCTGCGCTCTGAGCAGGTTGCCTTTAATATATTCTTTTATAGAAGTCCATTGTATAGCAAATGACGATTCTTGTGCAGTAGCTGTAAATAGTTTATTTATCGTGTATACCATTTTTGATTGGATTTGTAAATAAGCCGCCTTACCATTCCACTGGAAGTCTGAGTGAACCAATGCAGTATTACATAACCACTTTATGTGATTGTACAAAATGGTAATAAATAACAAAAGCTATGAATATTTTAGTGTATACTAAAGAAATTTAAATACGGTTGTATATTTACTATGTAAAAATAAACTTCAGTACAAAACTTTCATTAGTTTGCATTATTTCCTTACGTTTATTACTAGGGGATCCATACTAATGGTAAGTAGTTCGGTCGGTCAACAAAATTTTTCTCGTTATCCCGCCATGTTTTCTTTCTGAAAATACTGCCCTAAATATAGTTTTGCCAACCAAAAGAAATCAAGTAGATGGAGTAAATAAATAAAATGTATTTTAGATGATTTTTGATCGATGGCCATCGCTAGGTTAATCCCTAGTGTTGGCGGGAGAAAGCAATAGAGTGAAAGGAAAAGAGACTCCCTCTGTCCTGTATTTATTCTAATAACCAATCTAACTTAACCACGCAGAGCGATATCTGGCGGCGTTTCTCCCCTCACCCTCCCCATCTGTTGAAAGGGGGAAGCCACTGACTGATTGATGTCCTGATCGTTTGTAATTTGTAAAAACCGAGTAAACTTGAGCGTGGTGATTTTTAGTTCCCAGTTATAGGGTACTGATACTGATACTGATAAAATCTAGGGGAAAGATTGCAGTGCGACCTATGAGATCTATTGTGCCCCTCTCTAGTTCTTGCCTAGAGAACCCCCTCTAGTCCTAATGCCTTAATAAAGTTTAGTATTATGAGGGGTTCTAACTTTGGAAAATCCTCCACCGCCACCTGGTGTGTTCCCAAGCTTCTGGCTCTCTTCTGACCTATCGCGTCACACTCGGCCAATAGGTGTCTAGGTGTTAAAATAACACCTAGGGGTTAAAATATAAAATAACAAATCCTATTTCTAATGAGTATTGGTAAAAATTTAAGAAGGAGATTTAGAGGGTAAGTACAAATATTTATAAAAAATATGAAGTAGAAAACACAAAATTGGACTGGTTGTGTGTGATGTTGAAGGATAAAAATGTATACTTTATATGAGTCTTAAAAATATGGATAATATTATATGAGAATAAAATATGGATTGGTAAGTTCTAACATATTGACTGTGGTCCACGAAAATTTCTACATGTCTATCCAGTTTTCTGGTATCTATGCAGAAAAATTATATTATTCTGTTATGTTCAGTGAGTGCCAGTACTGCTAAATATTAGAGTCTTCCAGAACTATATCGGCTCAAGTATTCCACAGTACTTTGTTGTGAAACATGTATGTTTCTTGGTAAACCAGGGATTTTAAATCTCAGCAAATGCTAAAAGCTTCCACTCATCTGTAAGTGTGGAACGCAATAAAGGTCAACATGTTTATATTTGTTGGGAAAAATATTTTAACCAAACAATATTACTTGAAAGTATGATACAGAAAACAGGTATTAAAAGATGTCTTTTAAAAACATTTTATCTTTATTTTCATAATTTTTGTGAAGATGATGTTACAAAACTCTTCTACAAACATCGAAATCCTCATCTTCCCCATGGGAACAGTCTTCCTGGTCATCACACACCCAAGTCCGGGGGATGCATTGATCTTTACCGTAGGATTGGAAACACTGAAATATGTGATTCATATATTTATGGAATGTCATTACAACATACAATGACAGGATATTTATCAACATTTTGGACGATACTAACAGTTAACAATAAGGAATAAGACAAGGGCTACCTAGTCCATTTTCCATCCACCAATCTATTGAATAAAAATTAATTGTTAATAGTCAGTCTTCAAACATTTTTTATCTTTTTTGGGGAATTTATATATGTTTTAAATGCTTAGAAATTTTACTAAACAGTTTTGGGCAAATATACTATGGGAGTTTCTCAAATAAAGTTAATAGATGGCTAGTTGTTTAATTAAATGTTTATGTCTGGTATTGTAAATATGGCTAGAGTGGACCTCCCTATACTCTTGAAAAATAATTGAATATGAATTTTTTGGGTGAGCTTGCTATTTATCATTCAAATGTTTTTTAAGCTTAATTTTTTCTGTGACATGAATTTTCCCACAAAAAATGCTGTATTAAGGATGAAATTAAGAGTAATAAAATATTAATTGGGTGTTGATGTGTATTACATAAAACCCCTCTTATTATTATAGTCTAAACTAAAGAGCATGCAATTTTCTTGTAAAATAAAGTTCCAAGAGCATAAAATGTTCAATAGCTAACATTTTAATTACACGGCTTAGCACCACACTTTTAATTTGGAACTTGCTCAATTTTAAGTTTCACTCAGGAATAGAATTTCAGATTTTTTTCTATATAGCCACCATTTTCCCCATAGTCTTATGGAATACCCTCTATTTTATTTTGGATTCTACTCTCTAAAATAAAACATTTTTGTTATTGAGTGTTTTTCAATTTCTCTAATGGTTTAGAAGCTATGAGGACTTAAAGTTTTGATTTCTCTGATAATTTACCTGATCCAGTAGCTAATTATTTGATATCCTGATTTGGCAGGACACTTTAAATTAGATAAAAATTGATATTAAAAACCTGAAAATGGAATGATCCCTGAAACATGTTGTGATGAAATAAAATTTAATAATGCAATGGTACTATGGTCTTCATTTACAATATAGTAACTTATATATACACCAGTCCTGGTAATCCGAACCCTATTAGTCCAAACATCTGGCTAATCTGAACTATCTTTTGAGGGAAAAAGTTACTAAGTTAAAATTAAAAACGAAGCAATGTAGGCTGAATTATAACACTGGCATGCTATCCCTAATTACACAGTACTACGTATACAAATTAAATGGTAAATTAATACAATTAACTACTTTTTGGAACACAAGAATTCAGTTATCGTTTTTTGAAGTAACAAAGAAATCCTGTTAGCCAATGCAAAGTTGCACCATTGTCTCATAAACATCATGTATGTGGATGTAGCTGTAGGCTATACTGTTGCTCGAAATAGCATAGGAGCTGTGTCATGGCTAAGACTTTTCTAGACAGGAGTGCATTCAAGGAAAAAATGTGCTTCAGCTGGAACAGAATGAATCCTGACGGTGTACCGCTACCGTACATGAAAGTAGGCCTCCTTGTCTGATGCCTTTTACTGTTACTCCCTAGCTGGTGTCTGTAAAAAGAAAGAAGTTTCCGAGGATAACCCTGTGAGTTCCTTCTCATAATGAAAAGTGTTATCACATTAGAGACTGGCTGGCTAGCTATGTGTCCATCTCTCCAAAATAATTCTTCCATGGTTGTATTTGTCAGATAAAATATTAAAATCTAATTATATTTTTCTGTAATTCAACAAATGTTTTGATTCACCATTTGTGACTCAAGTAATCTGACCTTATTTCATAGAGAAAAGTAAACTATCCACATGTTAGTTCTTAGTCATTAACAAAGCAAAACTATTATTTATCTCTAAAATGATCTTTTTATGTTCATTAAACCTACTACAATACATAACCTTTATTTGAGTATTAAAGCTGTCTGTAAATTAGATAAAACATCTAGGGTGTTGTTAAAATGTCTTTCAATAACCATTACCAACTCCTTGATCGTGGCCCCGTAAACTCACATCAAAGCATATAATATGAAAAACTTAACAAACGTTGAAATATATACTTAAGAACTAAACACTTGGACTCAGTGGAGATCTCACGTGTTTATATATCTTGGCAAAATACTCATTTTGCAATATTTATTTAACATTTACCATAAAGTATTTTAGTGAGCATCGTACTGTCCGTACTTTAGAGATTGGCATTCCAATTTTTACACTGAAGTGGTGAAAATAAGAAAGTAAATCCATATTATAGCTAACTAATAGTCTAATAGTAATAGTACTAATAGTCTATCCAGTTCATAAAATTACCTTAAATTCTTTATAATCATCACAGTCATGGTCAGAACCGCAATTCCATTCATCAGATCCATCAGCACAATCATCCTCTCCATCACAGAGAAACTTTGGAGCAACACAACCACGGTTGTTGCGGCAGCGGAAGTACGACGAGCGGCACAAACCAGCGGAACCTCCTCCTTGGTAGTTAACCCCTCCTGGGCGACCATAGTAGTGCCTGCAGTTCCTTGGGTCCTCATCCCATCTGGACAATGCACATTGATGAATAAATAGTTAGATTCCTCCTTAGCTCCTGCATAACAAACAATGATGAATCAACAAATAGCCTGCATAACCATGCTTATACTTTTCTAAGGTCTTTAGGTCTCATAGACATGGCACATTTATGAATCAACAGACAACATCCATTTTAGTAGTGTCTCATGTTTATAAGGTCATACCATCTGAACTGGACACAGTAAATAAAAAGTTAGCCTCCTACATAGTGGTGCCTTAAGTTTCTGGAGTCCTCATCCCACCTGGATAAGAAACATTGATGAATCAACAGTGAGCCTTCTCCACACTAGTACCCCAAGTTCCTTCATTCCACCTGGATAAGAAATGTCGATGAATTAACTAAGAGCCTCTTCTACAGCTTTGCTTTCAGTTTTAAGGTCATACCCTGGACTAGACACATTCATGAATTAAGAGGGAACTTAATAAAACATTACTAAAAATTAAAAAAATATTATATGAGGACTACGCCCTGATTGTACGTAGTCCTCATATAAGAAATGAGGTTGGAGTAAAATTTTTTTTCTGTGTTTATAAATACAAATAACACATAGTTATTTGTGAATAGTTGAAATAAACTATTTATACAGTGGTACCATAAATAAATGTTTTACAAAAAATATGAATCTTACATTATAATGTAATCTTAATCATTAGTTTGAGTTCCTATTGATAAAAAATGGTATCAAAATAGTTTAAACCTGGCTCAGGTTATTTTTACGATCCGTGGATGTATCTGTCGGCCGTCCGGTCAGTGAATCACACAATAGTAACTCAAGGGTTCCTAAGGTTCTCATTCCACCTGGATAAGATACATCAATGAATAAACTATGAGCCTCTTCTACAGTTTTGCTCTCAGTTTATAAGGTCATACCAACTGTACTATATTCAGTAAGGAATCAAGAGTGAGCTTCCTTCATAGTAGTGCCTCAAGTTTCTAGGATCCTAATTCCACCTGGATAACAAACTATAACGAATCTACAGTGAGCCTCATCCATGGTATCAAGTTTCTAGGGTTGTCAACCTTCCTGGCTCATTGATGAATCAACTATACATCCTCCATGTAGGGTCCTCATCCCACCTACATACCTAATAAATCAATGGTGCAACACCTGGATAAATCAATAGTGAACCTTCTAAATAGTAGTTCCTCGTTTTTATAAAGTACTCATCCCACGTATATGAAACAAATTTATGGAAAAACCAAGTCTCCTCTATGGTTGTGCTTTCATCAGTATCTAAGGTCCTCCCTTCTTGACAGTAAGAAGATATGGCAAAGATGTTTTGTAAAATATTGGATTAAAAAATAAAGAGTAAACACTGAAGTGTACCTCTTCAGCGGTGGCATACCATAAATCTATTATCTCTGAGAATCTTTAAATTTTATTGTATAAAGTAAACAAAGTAATCCATTTACTTATAATTAACATACAATGATATTAAATTGATTCTACTACCAACGATTTTCACAGTAGGAAATTATAGTGATGAGAGTACAATAAAAACTATTATTCATTGAATGTGAACCATCGAAACTAAGGATTAACCATGTATCTATCATCGTCATTTTAGCCATGTTATATACATAAAATTATACTACGTCTATAACTACAGCACATTCTCTACACCCCCTCCACCAATAATAGTGTTTCATAGTTACCCGTCAGTGCAGTCTTTTCGACCATCACAAAGGAAACTGATAGGGAGACAAATATGTTGCTTTCTGCGGAAACATCGGAACTCAGTCTTTCTACAGAAACTGTTGCTGTGATACGCAGTGAGTCCACAGTCATGTTCATCATCTCCATCTACAAAGACTCTGAGATCAATAACAATGTATTTAGTTATTCAAAGAACTCAAATACTCCCCTTCTCTTAGATCAGATATATAAGGCCTACTTACTTTACTACTTACTTTATTCATACTTTCTTCTGATTTGATCCTTTTAAAGACATCCATCCATAACATATATCCATCATAACATAAAAACCTAATAGGTTTGGCCAATATCCTAATAAAACTATTAACACATTCAGTCTGAAGTTCTCCACATACCACATACCAGACCACATACCAGTGGTCCATGTCAGAATTTTCAAACTGATTAATATGTTGCAGTAAACAGTAACCAAACCAAAAATACATTATGTGTCCATACAACCCTATAGTTTTGGGAAGTTTTCAGTGTGCTACTGGTGGCATAAGTTAGGATTATGGTGAGAACAAAAACTGACCTAACTTCTGTCGAGCTGAACATGTTAAATAATAAAGACAGGTTCACAAAACAGAAATATGTCTAACCTCTGAGGCAACTACTCAAGCACACTGAGCCACTGGTTAAAACATTGAAAACTTAAGGTGATAAAGGGAAGGGGAGAGGAAAGAACAAAAAAATAATTTAGTTGTTAGGAAAGTCCCACAAAATCAAAAAAAGCTAGTCCTGGTAGACTATCTTACAAGGCATATTTTCATGGAAAATTTTAGTCACTGCTATTTGAAGTATCAGTGCAGCCAGCATCAAAGCAGTATGGTAAGCAGACTGTCTAGTTATCAAACTGCTGTACATAAAAACTTAAAATTTCTTCTATAGTTACAGGTTAAATATGTTAAAATTTACAGATTGGATATGACACAGGTCGCTGTAGGATAGTGCACTCTTTCTTTTCACCTTCTCTAGAACATCAAGAGCAAAAAATGTAATTCACCTGGGCAGTCATGATCTTTGTCACATATCCAGTTGAGAGGTACACAGGTGTCTGAGTTGCGGCAGGGGAAGCCAGAGAAAATATCATCATCATCGGTGTAACATCGTACATGGTAATGACTCCCACCTACTAAATAAACCGTATCAGCGAACAGATACATACTCTTTCCCTCTAAAAGTAAACTAAAATAATCCTACATTTTATATAGGCCCTAACTATCATATTCCTAAACGCTTATCAACATGACAAATGGGTTGTTTCAAAAATACTCATCAACTTGCTCTTACTATAAGTTTCAATACTTTGGAGAGAACCTTACTCCCCTTCACCACAGGTAATAATAAATATTTTTGAATGGTTTTCATTTGGTGATGTGACCAAAAGATGTGTACCAAGATTTAAGGATTATGATTGAGAGGTAAGAAAGAAATTGATTTTATAATATTTTTTATCAATATTTACATTTCTTATTTAATATTCTTTATAGGAATGACTTTGGGCACTCTTAGACAATTTACAACATTTTATGAAAGTATACACAGCAAGGCAATTGTTAATAAGCTGTGTAGAGTAACTCAAATAATTACAATAATTGTATATAGTAAGTGCATCACCTTGAAACCAATGGAACTTTAAAATAAAAATGTTAAGTGTATACAGTAATTTAGGGTGTGCATATTGAATTTAACTATCTATATACTGTACTTACTTTTACTGGGGAACAAGTCGAAGAATAAATCCAATGTTCTGGTTGAATTTGAAGCTATCACTGGAACACAACCTCCAGTAAAAACAGTTTTTGACACAATGTCTCGAAACACTGGGGGATGTGAGGTATTATTGATTTGCTTCAACGTGAGTTTGAGGAAGGACTTAGGAGGGAGTCCGGTCATTTGGGCAATGCTGGAATTTGAAGGTACATCCAACCACTGCAAGGGCCTGGACGTGTAGATGTCCATGGCCTCCAACACAAGACCCTCCTTTTCTGTCCCATCAACTTCTAGTTTTATTGTAACTGATACATCGGCCAATTCAGCTGAGCCAGGACATGATTTCAACATATTTTCATTCATCACATTCTTCTTCATATCATCTAGAATCACATATCAGATAAGGAAACAATAGTTTTGTAGTTTCAGCTTTTTCTATATAAGCATTACTGAAGATTATAAATTTCTTGATTCATGAAAAGGTTCATATAATGGAACAATGATAAACCTTAACTCAACTAGACAATTTTGTTATGTTTTGGTTTTCAAGATTTCTATATACGTGTATGAAGGTGAAGGTTATTTTTAAATAATTTCAATTTGTTAAAGTTTTTTAAACTTCTAAATATGAAATATTTTCTCAAAGAGTAAAACACTCTCTCACTGACAAACTTAACACTGACACATGTTTACTATTTTGTCAGTCATAGTCGGCTTTTTGACTGATTTTTGCTAGTCCAGAGATCAAAATTGGGTGCATTAAATAGAAACTGGCATAGTACTGGTAAGTCCTTTAGTTATCCGATGAGACAGACTTCCTTCTCTGTCACCAAAATAAAAGAGGGTACCTGCCTTTTTTACCTATACTGTGCCCACCCACATAAACTACGGATCTTTGTGCGGAAAGATAGGGATGATCCGACAGTACTAGTTAGACAGAGCTGATAAAAAATGGTTGGAAACTCTGGGGCCTAAACCAGGGACATAGCCAATTCAGGATTGTAGTCTATCAAGCTACAACCTACGCCACAAACTCACCAAGCTTCAGTTTGTATGAGCCCCACTCCTAGCTGTAATTGAATACCCGGTCTGACCATTATTCTTGGGGAATGATCCTCCCTACTGTTAACCTGGGAGGTGTGCTCTGAAGCAAGGATGTTTACTATACGTGCTCTTGAAAGTATTCAGAGCAGGGGGGAATAGATCTAGAATGTTATTGTTGTTATTTAGGGGGGTTTGGAAGCCGGAATCCAATCTCAACCCACAGGAAAATTTTCTGCGGCCACACGTCAAGCGAGGCTAATTGTGCTCCTATTATTGCGATGGTTCCAATGTATGTATGATAAATTGAAAGGTTAGATAGGGAGAAAAGATTGGGTTATAGGTGGGTGAGGACTGGCTTGGTCGGCTAACCATACCAAGTTGGGAGGAAGGCCCTACACCCCTGCTCTGGCAGACCAAATAACTTAACATGGACCACAACTATATAATTGAATCTGTTGTGACAACATTTTTAATGTACCCCCCAGTATTAGTACCTGTCAACTTTAAAAGCCAGCTAGAATCCCACTGAAAGTACAGATCTAGTTTAGTTTGAAGGTTCTTTTCACTTCTCTTAAAATTAGGAAGACGGTATAATCCCAATTTTTACCATCCTTACGAATCCCTTCTTTAGGGTGGGTGTGCAATATTCCACAGGAACACATGCCTAGTTAGCTATTATTGCGCCTCCTATCCTCCAATATCTAACATACATCTAGTATTTAGTCACAAAATTAACATTCTTAACGATAAACTGCCTCAATGTCCTCTCAACCTGCCTTAGAAGACTTTCAGGAAAATATTGTAGGGCCTATGTTTATCTTCTTGCGAACCTTTTTTATAATAGCTTACAGATGAATTCTTAATGCTTCTCTGCCTATGAAATAACAATTCAAGTATTGTAAATTATGGTCGTCTTGTACAAAAGCCACTAATTTATTACAAGTGCAAATTGTATATAGGCGTTTGTATAGCAATGTGTTGATTGCAAAAAATTCACTATTATTATTAATATTAACGTTTATAATTCTTAAAGAATTAAAATACAGACATTTTAACTTTGATCTAGAGCTACTTAAATAACAGTATGGGAAAAAATTAAAAATAGAATACCTGTTAGTAGGGTAGGAGTGGAGAAGTGAAGGGTATGGGTCTCATGAGAATCCAAGAGGATGAGGGTGGCAGCGTATACGTGATTGGGTTTCAGATCTACAAGGGTGTACCAGGGATGCTCCTTCATGAGAGTCCACCGGGCAGACCCCAAGGCCAACAGGTACCCCTTGGCAGCACCTCCTGCCCACTGGAGCTTCACATCCGTCAGAGAAAGGCTCAACCATCCCTTCACATCCAATTCTGGTTTATCTCCACTTGAATTCATCTCTGATGTATTATTCCCCGGCAACTTTGATTCAACATTTTTTGATGAGAGGAAATAAAAAATACAGGCTGTGAGTAGGATCATGTCTGTAAATTAAAATTCTGACCATAATAATATAATCCCAAGAC
Organism: Nephotettix cincticeps; assembly: GCA_023375725.1. Taxonomy (NCBI): domain Eukaryota; kingdom Metazoa; phylum Arthropoda; class Insecta; order Hemiptera; family Cicadellidae; genus Nephotettix; species Nephotettix cincticeps. Next base: position 3,085,868 of record CM041784.1, on the reverse strand, counting down.
CTAAGACCAGAGGACTAGCGGAAAAATTCTAAAAGAAAGACAAAAGAATTGCTTGGAAAATTTATGGGTGAATAAGAAAATTACCTAGATCAATACCAACTTTACTTTTAGCGAATTTCCCATAGGGAAGAAGCTATTACCGTAGGTCTCATGGCAAGAGTTAAGCCCGAGACCATGTTATTTTTTCTTCTTTAGGTGCCCAGAGACCAAAAACAATAGTCGTTAAAATTTTTATATATATATATATATATATATTTTTAATTTAATATATGGTTTTTGAACACGATAATTGTAAAAGTGTCCTATCGAGACCAAATTTTAAAACGTGTATTCTATTAATAGCTCGGAGAGTTCGTAATTCAGAATATCGGTCAATGGGAACGGTAGTTCGGCTTTGTACCCCAAAATTGAGTTTTTCTTTTTTATGTAATTTTAAAAATTTTTTAGATTTTAATCTTTCACCATTAAATCAGCTTAAAAAACTACACAATTTAGTTCCTTAAAGTTTTTTCTCTATCTCCAAGTAGATATATAAAAAATCTAAAAAGTATTGTATTTTGACATCAATGTTAATCTAGGTTAAGGAAAAATTTTTTTCACTTTTATCCGATATTTTTAGATAAAAAACTTCAAAGCATTTGGTTGTTCAGTTTATGCTAAAAAATCACAGTTTATGTGTTTATCATTGCAGCAAACCAGTTACTCTTTTCAAATCATATGGAGAAATAGCCAAACCTTTATTTATGGACAGATGTTGAAAAAGTTGGTATAATGGTTTAAGATAAAAATTATTTATGGTAGAAATGCCTAATTTCAGTTTTACAGCACAAACCCATTTTCTATGTTAATCTTATGGAGAATAGACAAATGATTCTCACGTTTATCGTCAGATTTTGGCCAGACTTGTCATATATTATTATTATATTATTTATATTCCAGTCAGGTCTGCTGCGACGGGGGTATTTATTTTTATAATGACATTTATTTAAATTTTCTTGTATTTAAGCTCAGTTTTTGTGTTTAGTTGATGTAGCTCCCTGTTCAACTATACCGTAAATGGTCAGTGTTAAGCATCACCTCGTAATGATGTAGTTATTTTTGTAATTTCTAATATTTTTGGTTTTGTTATTCTTTTTTAGTTTGTTATTTTTTCATTATTATGTAGGAAGCCATGTCGGAGTGCAACATGTTTTTTTTATAAACAAAAAAAATGTTTTAGTTGATTCTATTTAAAATCGTGGAGGTAAAATAGTCAGAATAAAATAAGATATCCCTTCAAGCATCAATGGTGCATCCACAGGGACGTGCTACAGAATTCTTTTCTAGTATCTTTTTGTGACATCAATATATGAAATTGTTTTTAAATTTAAGATACAAATAAAATAACTAAGTTTACACCAAGTTATAACTAAATAAAGTGCCTTTGATATTTACCACAGTTTAGATTTTGATAAAAGTATGGAAAATATTTAAATTTGTACATATAATTTTGTGGACATCAGATATAAAAAGTGAATTTTGTGTTCTTTCAGTGTTTTTCAATAGTAGTTTGTAATAATATCAAAACCCAGTTCAAACATTTTGCCCTCGGATTGAGTAATGACTAGATTATAAGGTTATAATATCTGCTGTCTTCAATCTTCAATCAGTCGCCAAACCCAGTTTTGCGTGACCAAATATGCCTACTTGAGAAACTTCAGAGTATAATGGTTTTTATGGTTCAGGGGTTGAAATACACATTTGGGAGAAGGTAAGAATATAATTGAATGGTTTTAGGGTGTCAAACCCCTCAACTAAAACTAAAACAAAACATTACACCTTAAACATAATACAGTGATATGTTTCTATTTAAATACCTTCATGTTTCCTAAGTCCCTAAAATATTAATTTTTTAATATCCTTCATTTCACTTATTTTTTTAGGAAATTATCATCAGAATATATAAGTGAGTAGACCTACCACTAATAGAGGGGTTTAAATTAAAAAACATTAAGCAGAAAGACAACCAAGAAAAAATCATGAAAAATTAACTTATATTTTATTATATACATGTTAAATATAATATTTATTCTTTTTAAATATATAATCTCTTTAGTCCCTTAACTATTTTTTATATCCTTTGAATCACTTATTAATTAATATATGATGAAATAAATAATATCCAATGATCACTGACTTGTAAACCACTACCAATAGAGGGGTTGTTTCCAAAATATGGAAGAGTAAAGAAACCTACAGTTCTACCGAGTTAATGATTAGTTCACTATGTCACAGGAAATTAATGCAAATAATCAAGTAATGAAGTAACTGCACTATGAAGTTGTGAGGTTGCACTTACCTAGACCCCTTGATGATCTGAACTGGAAGAACTTCCCATGTAGGTGTATCTAATCAACTGATTGACTTTTTGTATCCCCTCTACCCAAACTTGACCGTGAACAATTACAGTTGATGACTTTGTATTCATGTAAAATAATTACAAATATGAGAAATAAACTAACATTCTATATACAAATTCATATTCTTTGGGGTATCTTTTTTTACCTATACCTTGCCCACCCACATGGACAAAAGATCCCTCTGTGTGTGTGTGTGTGTGTGTGTGTGTGTGTGTGTGTGTGTGTGTGTGTGTGTGTGTGTGTGTGTGTGTGTGTGTGTGTGTGTGTGTGCATATCAAGCACACTGGGACGGTGGCGTCATCCTGTAATCCAGCTACTGGGAGGTCACGAATTGTGGATAGTTGTGAGTGATGGTCGGTGGGTGTAGCGTTCTCTTGTGTGGATTAACGTCCACACTATTGAATACTACGTTAATCGAAACGTTAATTGTTAATTGGAAACGTCCAAAAATGGTTTTTTTATATTTAAATTATTTTTACAAACAGGCGGTGACATATCATATTGAATGGTGTTTGATTATTTGCCTTTCATCATAGTACAATTATTTCATTCATTCCCGAATGTCAATTATTCCAAAGACTTAGTCGAGTCCCAATTAGCCTGGACTAATGACTATTTAGTCTGGCTCATGTTGAATTCTCACAATTTAAACCAACTAATTTAAAGTTTCCAACAAAAAGTAAATTTACTTATGGTTCAGTATTAATAACATCAGTTGTAAGGTGCAATATTTACAATCAAGTCTTTTATCAAAAATGTAACAAGTCAAGTTCTACAATCAAATTGACAGTAAAATAATTATGAAAAGAACAAATAAAACACAGCTAAAATACAGTCTGGTTTATTTAAGTTAATAAATTGAATGGATCTCCCGGACAATGTTCCAAAACAAAATTTCTATCAGAGATATTTAGTGGAAAGGTTGTAGACGCCACAGACTACATCATGCTATATTTAGTTTTGAAGACATTTGAGTTTGCAGCCCTGATTTTCAGATTTGGCGCGCTCCGTAAGAGTCCTCGGTCAATTCAACTTTCTATGCTTGATAACTCAAAACTAGGTTTTCGTTGCTTGGAACGTTTTTTGGAGGACACATTCAATTATTGATACACTAATCATATTTTGTCAAAACTCATTATACTTCTTTCTTGGATATAGATGTTTCCTTGTACTATTGTTAAGACCAGTATTTCAGTAAATACAAAAAAATTATATTTTGTTGTATTCTGTCAAAGGTATACAATGACAATCAAATGGAAAAAATTTATTGAGAGGGATCCTAAAACATATATGTACGTATGAAATAACTTTGTTTTTCTTTTTTCGTGTTTTGTAGCAATATCCCAGAAAATAAAATTGGAATTGAATGACGCTATTAAAATTTTACATTTTTTTTAGAAAATTAAATTTTTCAACTTATGTACTTGGTTTTTTTTAAATCGCATGGTTTTAAGGAATTGAGCATTGAAAAACTGAAATAGGTGCCATTTAGAAATGGTAAAAAGTATAAATTTAATACTATGTACAAAAATAGGTCCTATTAGTACTCATACACGTACCAAGTTTGAAGTTGGTACTTCAAGTGGTTCCAAAGTTATAGCAAGTTATGTAAAAATCACGTACACACCAACAGACGGAAAATGGAGCGAGATAGGCTATATGTTTACAGGACATTTTTTTTACCTCAGGAACAATATCCCAAAGTTTTTCAGTGTATTTAAGATACACACTGTATAGGGTAAGTTTAATTTATATTTCTTTTCCAAGGTATTAATTTTGTAAAATATTAAATTTTTTGTAAAAATACTGTCAAGAAACTTTATGAAATGAAATTACATAAATGTTTTGCTCAAACCAACTTAATACAATAATACTAGAATACAATAATGAAATTTATACAAAACAATCATAAAACAACAACAACAAACATACTTAATACAATCACATGTGTAAAATAAATAATTAATGGTGATTGATTGTTTTATATGTATTACAACTTTTAGCGAATATTTCACACAAGTAATACACCATATTTCAGTAATTTATAGCTGTTCTTAAAACAACTAAATCTGAATTGCAGATTATGGACAACGAGATAGGAATAGCCAAGGATACATAAAATATGAAAAACTTTGGATAGCAACATAAACAATTTTTTGTAAACATAGAGTAAAAAATAAATATTTTTATCTACTCTGCACCAGGAAAATAAAATTCAACTGTGGTAATTGAAGCCCTTAACCTAAATCTAATTGGGCTTTTTTGCATTAATTCTATTATTTTCTCAAAACACATTGAGACATTTTATAAAATTAACAGTCAATTTTAAACACTAGCAAGTATTCATTCATAAAGTAAAGTAGTTAAAATTATAATTTTCATTTTTAAGATATAATGGTGAGCACAGTGTTGTCTTAGAAAATCAAAATTTTAATGGAGGATAAATAAATATTAAAATCTTAATTTGCTTAATAAAGAAATTGAAAAAAGGGAGTCATAGTAGTAACTATGTCTGGTGCACATATCAACAAAATTATAATTACATGATTTGATGAACAATTCCAAGAGTCTCCATCATCAGTATTGGATTTAACTACATTAGAACAATGTCAATTTTTGATATTATTAGTCCCAGAAATAATAAAAAATGCAACTTGACCTACTAAATTAAAGTTATTAACTACAGGAAATAACAACTTTAGTGTTTCATTGTCATCATAAAACAACCATGTATTATCATTATTTTTTAACAAACAATTATTTTTTTTTATAATAAATGTTTTTGTTATCTAATAATCACAACTAAATTCTTATGAACATTGACTGAACAAGGGTTTGGACCACTTTCCCTTAAAAGCATTTATAAATTTTGTGTAAAAATGCGGGTGCATTGACATGCAGGTACCTGTCACTTTTTAACATTTTTGTTATAAGACATTTTAAATGGCGGAATTTTATGTCTCATGAAACATTTAAATTACGTGGGCTGTTCAATAAGTCTCCAACAAATGCCAATTTCAATGCCGAAAATAAATTTTTACCTATAACATGGATGCCTGACTAGTCAGGTGATAAAATTTTAGCTGTAACCAGTTCTTGGTTTCATCGTTGTTCTTAATTGAAGAAAACAACTTTAACTTATGTCAAGTTGATTTTTCGGCGTCAACCATGTCGACATGTTAATATTGCCAAACGTTTCGCCCTTGCTGTCAAGGGGCATCTTCAGTGGCTAGGCTGAGTCTCAGCCTAGCCTAGATAAAAGTAAGTTTCGAGGAGTGATTAAACACTTGTATTTGAAAGGGTTAAGTTGAAAGAAGTCAAAGATAAGTTACAAGAAGTTCATAGCACAGAAGTCAAAGATGAGCTAGAAGAAGTTAAGAGCACATCTGTTCCTGTTTTTGCAACTGTTTAAAATTGGGTGAATGAATTTGAAAGTGAGTGGGCAAACTTTAAATTTAGTATAAAAAACTATTTTTCTTTAGATTTATTGAACGGCCCTCGTGGAAAATAAAATAATCTATGGTACTAAATAATCTACAAATACTGACAAAAGTGAAATATTCTAAAAATGATTATAAATTTTAAGTTGTAAATTGGAGCCTACAGGATGGCAGACGTGAGGGCTCAGTGAGAGAAGAGATGATTTGGCCTTCCGTGAGATTTGGCACCGAGAGACCCACGATCTTTACAATCTGTGAATTCTTCCAGTGCCAAGTGACACGGAAGGCGACAGGGGCCCGTCGCCAGTCCCAGCAACACCTGCAAACGACAAACAAATTACTCTCCTGTGGCATTTACATTCTGAAGATAAATTAACGCTTAAAACTTTACTTTTATTTAAAACCTTGTAAGATTACTGTTTGAAACAGAAATTATGAACATTTTAATAATAACTACAAAAGATCCGAAGAGTTTCATTTAATAACATCCCCAGTATGTCATCAAACAAACTATTTATTACCTCTAGTTAAACGTAGCTAGAGGTTTTGGTACCTAATTGACGATAAGATCTCGTAGATTTTGGCAGGGTAGCTCAGGATAACACGCTGGCCTATTTAGTCAAAAATTGATAGACCGGAACCAGTGACCGGCGACTCCTTTTTAGATCGCGTTATGATCAAAGGTCACCTCTGACTAGCCTTTGTGACTCACGCCGCTCCGGTACCTCACTGTCTTTAATTCGCCGCACAGGCCGTATTCGATGGGCAGTTGAAGTTAAAAAAATTAATTGATTAATAACTCGAAAACTAGATTTATCATGCTGAACAACACGGGTAAGATCTGGTCTAGAGTAAATGTTAAGATAGCAACTGAACTCAAAATATCATACCCACATTAAAACCTAAGAAACTATGTTCTACATTGAATATATATTCTTGATTAAGAATAAGATATCCTCGATCGATCTCAGAATTTCTAGTCAGACTTCTAGGAGCCTGGATTTATACATTTAAAATGAGGCGTCCTAGTCTAAAGTAGCTTAACTACCAAAAATGTTGGAAAATGGCGGTCAAAGAGAGTTTCACATATGATGGCTATCAGATTTCAACTACAGTATTACATGTGGAAACTGCCCTGTTGGATGTTAATATGAATGAAAATTATATTTTATTTCATATTTGGTTACGTTAAATGTTCTAAATACACTTACTTTGTATAAAAGTGGTACTTAGCCTACTTTAACATGCATCAGTGCCATTTGTACAGCACTTAGAGTAATATAATCAGGTGGATAAGTCTTTTTGGCACTATAGAAATTGTCTGTCACTATGGAAACCCCACATGTAATCCAGGCACTTAAGTCAGACTGGCACTAACGAAAATACAGCAAAACAGCTGTGAAACAACACAGTCGTGCCAAAGTAAATGTTTGAAAACAAAAAATTCCCATATTTATCCTGTCACTTAGACTTGAGGTAATTTGGACCTGGCCTCAATTTTAAGACGATAAATGTACACTTCAGAGCCTGTCAACCAACCGAAGTTTAAATATTCGAATAAGGAAGTTTAGATATTCGAATAAGAATAAGTAATGATGGTAGAAAGACAATCATTTAAGAGCTAAGGTAGTCCATAATCTTATAAATTTACGGACGCAAATATAATAGCTGTTGCTGTGATTTTCCACCGGTTCTGTCACCACTACCCACAGAGAACCATGGGAACTCCCACGACCCTGACAATAAGAGGAAGAGCCGCAAGCCGCGCTACCAACTCGCACGCGGTGTGCACAGCAGACAGCACAATCTTCGACAAAACATACAGCACACCATCTACATAACAGGCAGCACACCTTTACACAGCATACAACACACAGTCTACACAACAGGCAGCACACGGCCATGTTCCCATCACTCTTGCTATGTGAACTGCAGACAGCACACCGTCTACATAACAGCCAGCACACCTTTACACAGCATACAACACACAGTCTACACAACAGGCAGCACACGGCCATGTTCCCATCACTCTTGCTATGTGAACAGCAGACAGCACACCGTCTACATAACAGCCAGCACACGACCATCCTCCCAAAACACAGGATGTGTGCATAGCAGACGGTATATTTTCTACAAGGAGACGGTACACCTTTAACACAACAGGCAGCACACCTTCTACACATCATACAGCACACCGTCTACACAACAGGCAGCACATCTATACAGTATAAAAAATAATATATATTTATTCATAGTATACGTTGGGGCTGAAGGCAATGATTCAGAACAATATTTAATATCAGAGGTTGTTTTATTTAGTTTTCTGAACGTAGTATAAAATAAGTTAAGTGTCGTTTCTCGTGTGTGGGATCTTCTGAGTTATTAGGCATAAAAATACTCAAAATGAGATATTTTTGCTTTTCCAGGCTGAAGGGCTGGAAATAATGATTCAACATGAAAGATTGTTCTTTCGGTGTAGTTTCTGTGTGGCTGTGGCAGGCTGAAGGAAGCGGAGGACGGCGAGTGCCGTTGCCGCTGTAGTTTTTGTCCACGTAGCGGGAACATGTTATAGGCCACTGACCGAATCGTTTCACCATCCATCCGCCTAACTTCCTCGGTAAATTCCCCAATTCCTGCAGAGTCGTTGCTAAACTCAAGCTCTACAATTTACTGGTTTATATCAGTGCAAAAGCTCCTTCTTTTGCAAATTTATTAAGTTTGTTTTTGTGAATTTTTTTCAACTCTTCCAATCTTTTCAATACGATTACTTCAATAATAAATTAACATTGTTTTATTTTGTCAAATTTTTAAGAAAAAATTCGTGATCGTTTCGAATTTTAAACTTTGTATACTCATGATGATACATTAAGGCATGTATGGAAGTGTATGGAGTGTTTACTGTGTATAAGATTCGATAAGATGTGTAATCGATCTGTTTAAATTACGTGAATTACTACGTGAATTAATTATTGCCAACTGAAACCATAGAAAAATGCCTCAGGCTGATGAAATAATTTTAGTCAACGACAATTGATTTATTATGCAATCTAGATTCATTTTCACGTTTATTTCATATAAGATTTCAATTTTCACCAATCGAGAAAGGTTTTCAATTTTGTATCTAAATATTTCTCAATGTCAATAGTTTTAGAATGTGATTTTCAATGCATTTACTTTGTTTACGTTATTTACTTTGGTATCTAGAACACCATTTTAAAGCTGTTTAACTTCAAACATCGTTCAATGGATCAGTGGATAAACTTAATATTCCACATATAATTACTCGTTTACCACATTTATTTGAGGATATTCTTATCCATAGATAAGATCAACTCACTTACGTGAATATTTTGAGATGCACATGAGTTAAGTGTAAGTGCAATATTTGTAAAATGATATGTAAAAAAATTTCATGTTCATGTTAAAAAGTACCCACACAAAAATTAACAATTTGGCCCAAAAATGAAATGAAATATGAAATAATTTATTGTTTTGATCGTGTACGTATCACAAATACACTATTTTATCTTCTGACAGATAAAATTAATAATGTAACGCTTTTTATTTTTTATTATAAAGCAAGACAATTAATTGTTAATTATTATAGGTGTAATTACATAATCACTTTTTAATTTCTCTGTTTATCCACTACTTTAATTTAATACCTCTCTCGTTTTATGAGTATCGAGTAATGGATTATGCTATTTAACATTACATTTTTATGGGGATAAAATCCAATATGGTGGCATTGATGAAGAAAATACCTAAAATAACAATCTCGGATATTTTATTAAATATTTTTTCAGTAAAAACGTCACAACCAAATATTTCCACTAAAACCACTAGGTAACATCCGGCCAAATATTTGAAACTAAATAGAAAATAACATGGATTTTATTTGCTCGAAACCTATTTTACAGTAGTACACGGATACACATTTTAACACATGGTATTTCATCTTTTTTGCTTGTCAATGGTAGGTGTGATGTGTAGCAAGTGCTTATGTTTTATGTTGAGATTCTACTGTAGTGTGATTATGCCAATTACATGGTTTAGCATAGTTAAATGTTATGACTTTTTTACATATCAGCTGTTGATTTTATAGTATTATCTCGTGTCAAATTTTCAAACACAGCTCAAATGCCAAAAAGTAGTATGTGATGGATTTTCTCAGGTGGATTCGATCCCAAACTATTTTTATGTATAAGGTTTACCTAATATCTTATGTAAAGCTATGTGTTTTATTACATTACAACGAAATGTCTCATGCTTCTTTTGAGCTTGACCACAGAGATTTTGGGTGGAAAAACGTTATCGCTGAAAACAAAAGAAATGATCAATCCTAATACCTAATAATTCCCATAAAATGAACTATCCGATCAATTTTGTTCAGCAGTAAAATTATGACCGAATATTCTGTGTGAATGTGTCACGTATTGATTCAAAGCCCATGACGTCAAAATCGTCACTCACTCGGCAATGACACAACATTAAACGCGTTTCGTTTGGTCTGGTCAAAACCGCAGTTCATCATTTAAAAAATATAAACTAATCAATTATCTGATTTGATAATAGCTTACGGAGAATATACAAAACTATAGATTTTGTACTAATATGCCGGAGGTCATATTTTAAAATTTAAACCAATTTTAAATCAAAAATAGAACTTTGATCATTCATCTTCATAAAATAAGATTTTTTATTTCGAAATGATTGAAATAAAGTGTGGTACTTCCACATCGTGGTGTCGACCTTTCAGTATTTTAGTAAATGAGAATTGTTTAGCGATAACTACTCTAGCTATATTTTCGACACCTTTGCTTGGTTTGAATGTAGTTAAATATTGTGCCGAATCAACAACTATTTATCAGTTGTCAGTATTCCACCCAATTCTAATTAAAGATTATTTCTTATACCATTCGTCCCTCTAAGGTATTATGTCTATACTATATTGTACTTGATTATTTTCTTGATGCCTGAGAATGCAATTTTAATAGGTAACAACAAATGATCAAAAACAACTCTTACTCAGTTTTAAAAGATGCGTTCATTGCTTTAATTGATTTATTCCGCATTTATATTGACGCAGTTAACCTCAACTCCTATTTACGAGACGCCACAAGACAGCGAGCAGAGATGCTTCACCGCATGGAACGGGCGGCGATTTGGCACAAGTTGAATCGAATCTACAAGGAACAATTGCAACAGAAAGGAAATCGACCGTCCGTCATCTACTCCGGGAAACAAGTGATTTCGAATTAAAAATAACGACTTGTCGGGTCGATTAGTAACTGTGACAGATTTGGCGCAATAATTGAGGTGGCAGCCATAGCCGAGAGCGTTGACCTGTCCCTGGAAAGCGTTGAAAATTGTGTCTTCGACCTTGTGAGAACTGAAGCATTCCCGCCGCGTGATCGTTGCTCGGTACCGAGACCGAGTATTCGAGAAAAACGCCTCGGTGGACGGTACTGACGATACAATCGGTATTTTAACCCTGAAGATTTCGCTGTGATAAAGATTGGGGAGTTTACTACCTACTGAATCTGAAGCATTTGTGCGGGTCTCGTCACGTATGGAATTGAGGAGTTTACACCTAGGTGAGGAGAGACCCTGCTGAATCCAAGCATTTGTGCGGGTCTCGTGACGTATGGAATTGAGGAGTTTACACCTAGGTGAGGAGAGACCCTGCTGAATCCAAGCATTTGTGCGGGTCTCGTGACGTATGGAATTGAGGAGTTTACACCTAGGTGAGGAGAGACCCTGCTGAATCCAAGCATTTGTGCGGGTCTCGTGACGTATGGAATTGAGGAGTTTACACCTAGGTGAGGAGAGACCCTGCTGAATCCATGCATTTGTGCGGGTCTCGTGACGTATGAAATTGAGGAGTTTACACCTAGGTGAGGAGAGACCCTGCTGAATCCAAGCATTTGTGCGGGTCTCGTGACGTATGGAATTGAGGAGTTTACACCTAGGTGAGGAGAGACCCTGCTGAATCCAAGCATTTGTGCGGGTCTCGTGACGTAGGAATTGAGGAGTTTACACCTAGGTGAGGAGAGACCCTGCTGAATCCATGCATTTGTGCGGGTCTCGTGACGTATGGAATTGAGGAGTTTACACCTAGGTGCGGAGAGACCCTGCTGAATCCATGCATTTGTGTGGGTCTCGTGACGTATGAAATTGAGGAGTTTACACCTAGGTGAGGAGAGACCCTGCTGAATCCAAGCATTTGTGCGGGTCTCGTGACGTATGGAATTGAGGAGTTTACACCTAGGTGAGAAGAGACCCTGCTGAATCCAAGCATTTGTGCGGGTCTCGTGACGTAGGAATTGAGGAGTTTACACCTAGGTGAGAAGAGACCCTGCTGAAACGCTTACAATTTAGCGAACTTGAGAATGTCGAAGAGTTCTCAATAAAAATTGTATTTGAGATTTAAAGTATACGAGTATTGATTGCATTGTTAATAATTGTACATTCTTATTGGCTTAAATGTTGGCTTCATTCATACAAGGTCAAGTTCGAGTTATTGTTTACCCTAACACAGTAACAGACATGTAGTTCTATTTAAAAGTTATCAAGATGGATTCCTATTTGTGTAAAATGTTTGTTTTACGAAATAGATTTATTTGTTCATCACATGGGTTGGTTTCGGTAACTGACCTCACCTAGGCCCTATTAGTGATGCCATACATGTAGGCCTACTACATACGAACACTTCGTGCACTCCTACCACTAGTTCACGATATCTCCTTCACTTGTTTGCCTAAAGAACGCAAGAACATAAACAATCTGCACAACTAAAAGATTCCTTTAATGTGTTTTCCAAATTTGCAAGAAAACTTGAACTTACGCAAGGTACGCCTTATATTACTAAGGATGTATTAATTCTTATATCTAATATGCAATGGGAATAATAATCAAAATATGGATCAAAGTAGTCAATTCCCATCACTCACACAAGGCAAATAAAACAGTATGGTGGATATGAAACTTTTTTATCCACAACTGCTGCGAGGTTTCGTTACTAACTGGTAAAAGCTGTTTAAGTGTCTCGCATAATTAAATACTTTTTAACCTTATTTAAATCTTTAAAAAAGCATTCAAAACATTATTTCCTCCACGCCTAAGACTAGGACGGCAGTTATGTAAACCATTAGCCTATAGAGACGATTGAAGAACTAGCCTATAGTCGTATCTAGAACTCTGTGTGACCTGAAATATTTTTAAGACGCGTGGACCAGCCTTCTCCAAGCCTACCCCAGATAATACAAAATCCCGACACGCGTGTTACGTCGGGTATCTGTTTTTCAACCGTTTTGCAAGTACCTTTTATCTTTGTCATTGGTTTAACATGTTTTCAGGGGCGGTGGGCCACTCTACATATTTATTTGTTTATTTACCACCAACACACTAAAAGCGAATTATGTATTTATAAACGTACATATACAGCTAAAGTAAAGAACATTAAAATAATAGAACGATTACAACAACAGGCCTATACAGAAACTCTTAGCGAACTAACTCTAACGAACATACGTTAATAGTAACGTATGATATTTTTAACACCTTTTCCACCCTAAATTCGACTCTTTTTTTTAATTAAACTTGGTTCCTGCAAAACAAATTATATCAACTGCAACAATTACTTGAATGCAGGTATTCATAATGCATAAAATCCTACTTAAAAACTAAAAATCATCAAAGTTCAAATGCTACTCAAATTTTTATAAAGAAATAAATAATCCTATCGTATTGGATAGAATTTTGTTAAAGAAACTAATAGATGTACCATGTAGAAATTTGGTGACCTTATCGAGCTCTGGTTTTGATCACAGAACCGTAGAATTAACCTTTGGGTAACCTTATGGTTATAATACACTGAAGATAATATGGATCACTTTATCCCTATAATATGGATCCTAATATGGATCACGTTAACAAATAATAGAAACCAACTTGTACCAAAATCTCAACTGAGGCGTTTTAACATTATCATATTGTTGGTTAAACTCGTTTATTTTAATATCCTTATTATGTTTTACTAGGTGAAAAATGTTACTTAAAATTATTTATAGCGATGTTTCCGTCTTAAAATCTTCACTGAAACTTATCATGTTAATTTAAAATCAAAACATGTTCAAAAATCAATGTTCAAATTGAGTAATTTAGAACATGTATACTTTAGCTGTCTGGTGGGATTAAGTAAGTAATTTAGTCTTACGTAATGTTCTCCAGCTCAGGGACTAGGCCCTACAACCAAAGATTTTACCTCTATGAGAATTTGTGGACAATTTATATTTTTAAAGACTGTTGTAAATACATATTTGAAAAAACAACACAGTAACAATTTTCATTCTGCGATCACAAAATTAACTCTATAAGCAAGTTTAAATCTGAGATTTAATTACGTAAGCTTAAAGCCTGCAGAATATTATCGATTTATTGTTTGGGGTCTAGCACTCTATAAACAAATATAGCACTCTCCCTTGATGATCGTCTAAGCGTACGTTATGAATACATTGCACATTTACTAACAGTATGATAACATACAGAACTCGCCGCGGGTTCGAATCTAAACCGAGTGGAATTGCAAGTATGAAATTTCGTAAAGATGCACTAATTCGAGCAAAAATGTGTGGTTTTGTCACATTTAAAATGTATATTGTTTTCAAACCGTATGTTGTTTAAACCTTAAGGGTTTTACGTTTAAATAGGTTTTGATATTTCAGTTAAGTAAATGAGTGAGCAAGGGGCCTCCATTATGTTGTGGCCTCACGAGTAAAGTCATGAATCCAGCAATCCAACGATCCAGCGGTTCAGACAGTCTGCGAGTAAAATTATTTTGGTGGTTTCCGCAAAGCAGGGAATACAGAAGAATAAGTTTATTCGTGTATAATTATTCAGTGTCTCCCTCGTTGATTCGCAATTAAAAATTATTACTATTAACCTAAAGAAAATTTTTTTAACTATATAGGTAAAAATAATTTGTAAGAAATTTGTTAAATTATTAAAATCTTTCAATAGAGATTTATGCACACGTAGTGCACATTTTTATTGGCCGGTACGTATAACCGAGGTGAAGCAGTTTAGACTAAGAAGTAATTAAATATAGTCAACTTTGACTAGTTAAAAGGACTTGGCTTGGTGACGTAAGGTGCGTGGCCTTGTTTGATAAGAATAAATGTATCAAGTCAGTAAAATGTACTACAGTTTACGACCTGTGTTGTGTGAAACGATTTGTTTTATTTTCCTTCATTTCAACACCGTCATACACCTCAGATTATTTTTGCAAGAAAAAAATAAAAAATATTTCCAGCTCACAAAAAAATTTAAATTAACGGTGTTGTGTATAGCAAACCACACAATGTATCGAGTCGAACCAAATTAATTTCAGACTCAGCATTTATTTTGATTAAAATACCTCAAATAGAATATTTTAAAATTCGCTGTATAGACATTGAGACATTGAAAGGGTTTGTACTTTAAAACTTAATCTAAGGGATACTGTATGTTCTTTTTAGAATTTATTTCTGTATTGTCAAATAACTAAAATTTACTGTATAATTTGTAGGCATAATTCCTCAAGATTCGGAAACCGCATAATACATATATACCACACCTAATACCATACCTACATATTCCACGATAGGGCAATGTCCACCCCAAATCTAATATTCAATTTTTCCCCTTTTTATTCTTGGCTACTCTATTTAACACTTTTCTCTTGGGTTTTAAGAACACATCCCTGACACGCCCAATATTTTCGCAATAAAAATCTAGGCTATAGTTTATTTTTTAATCGCGAACAATATTCTTTAAAATACTTCTTGCTAGAAACGAAACCCTAACTTTCTTCTCATGTAAGTAGTCCTATGATAATATATATATTAAGGGAAAATTATCCTTGGCACTGTCATCGATCCTATAGTTTTCGTCTCATTGGATAGTTTAAATTAAAATAGTAAGAAGTCAAATACAAGTCAAGTTGGAGTTTGTAATAAAATTTAAAAAATGAATTAGTCAGTGTAGATTTTAGTTGTTGTACACAATGAAAACTATTACTAAAGTCATTTTCTTATGGCACTGGCGTAAGAAAGCGCTCAACACACACGATTGGATCCATTGATAAATAATATTTCACAGATTTCTAAGTAATTATTTTTCTGTGTTCGGACCATTCAGATATAAGTACTGAGTCCTAATGTTCTCCATGAGTAGTGACATCAAAACGTGTTAAAGCAACTTGATAAATTGTATCTTAATAATGTCTTGAGAGTGTGGCTTCATAGTCAAATGAATACATTTGACACAAAATATTTTTGAACACATTTACAAGTTATGGCTTGGGGAAGACTTTCATCTGTCTCAATATTAGAAACTGTTACTTGTATCATATACTATCCGTAGAATAGTATAATGTTAACTTGTGTTTGGTGTTAACTTCTTGAATCTTAAAATGTAAGTTAAGACCTCATAAAGCATTACGATTATAATTGTTTATAAAAACATCGCATTTTGCTTTCTTTGTGTTTTGGGGTTTTTGGTTTTGTTTTTTGTTTTTGTTTTGTTATTGTCTATGATAGCATATTTTCACTTGTACTGCACAAAGTCTTGTTGTGCAATAAATGTATTATTATGTATTAAAGTCCAATAGAGTTTCTATTAACCAATAAACCTCGGGGTAAATGATCCAAACAATGTTGATAAATAAATATATATATATATACATTTGGAAAGGGGTTTAAAATGTCTCTCTTGGTTACACTTCCACGTTTATTCCCTAGTACTTAGTAAAATTTATTTATTATTGCTTTCATTATTGGTTCCATGTCCACCAAACACATCGTTCGACACCATATTACTCTATTAAGAGTCCGTAGTGCTTGCTCCTTTTTATTTTCCATAAGAATAATGTTAAACTCAAATAATTGTTGTGTCGTTTTTTCGTACCAGAAATTAAAATTTCATTGTATAATGTATTATTATAATTTCAATATTTTCATTTACTTAATGGATAAACCATAAAGTAGACCTACACAGCTCAACAAAAAGGTTTATTAAAAGTTAAGTACCGTACATCGCTGATGAATTTGTTTATAATAAACATATTCTGATTTTGAAGTTAATCCAATGAGTTTCAGTTTTAAAACTAAGTAGTATGAACTATAAAATTCATATTTGAAGATAGTGATTTAGAGTTCTTAACATTTATCTTACAGAAATAAAAATCCAAAATAGCGCAGGTACAATCTGTGAACGTTGAATTATGTATTTGTGATAAGTTTAACGATAGACAATAATGCGCGTTCAGTAACCAAAATCTACGCTAAACGGATTGGTGCGTAATTTTGTGTTTTTTAAATCTATTTGACATCCTTAGTTTTTAAGTATGTATTACCACTCACTTGTATTACTCAGATGTCCTTGAGATTTCCCATTTGAAAATTGTTTTATGATATCGACAAAATAAACCAACCATCGTTGGCAGTACTTAATCGTTGGGGGTTAAAAGTTCTGAATACTTTTTTCATTGTTGATTTACACTTTAGTCTTAATCAGGGGCGGCATATTTGATTCCAGCCCCTGAGAAAAATGTTGATTTTTCCGAAAGTCATTTGTTGATTAAGCTGTTGAATTTGTTTCAGTAGTATAATAAAAACAAATTTTGTATTGTATTGTTGTTGTTGTTTTGTATTTTGTTTTCTGTTCTTATAAAATAGTTTTTATATAGAAGTTGAAAATTATCATGTATGTTTAATACGAGATAATTACCTAATTTCTGAAAGCATAATAACAAATTTGTTATATTAATTCATTAATAATTCCCTAAATAACCCCGAACACGATCATTCAATGCCTAAAATATATTTATGCTTAACGACTTTATATCTATCTTGTGTTAATGAGGAGTAATGGAGAATGGTAACAATGCTACTCTTACGGAACGAAAATCCAAAATGGCGGCACTGATGAAGACTTTTAACAAATAAATATTGATTATCTGTAGAACGGATTGAATAATCATGTACCGGGTGTTCGACCTAAATTTTTCCTATAGCTAACTTATTTATTTTATGTCTGACGGTAAACTTCTTATGGTAGACCCATTTATATTTTTATATTGTTAGAAGTATTAGAATTTTCCAAATTTTCCTCCATTTCTCAATTCGGCGGACATTATTTTTTTCTTACAAAACACCCTGTACTTTATTATGGTTTAGGATATGAAACGTGATTAAAACACACGTATTTTTATTTTGTTGTTTTTTTCTTAATACCAATTAGGTTTTAAAGCATTTTTAAAATTAAATTCCCTGTATCTTCAAGAACCATTTGGTCGAAAGTAACTTATATGAAAATACATGTAACAAATACATGTTGACAGGTGGCTCAATAATTTGTTCCATAATTTATTTATTTCTAAGCGTGATGTTTTGTTGTTCTGTAGCAAAGATGTAAGCCGATTAAAGTTATTCTTTTTAATTTAAAGTTTCCACAAAACCAGGATGCAGGGTTTTGATGTAGGGTGCAACGGAAGTAAAGAACTAAAGCAAACACTGCGAGGATCAGTAAATAAAATACGATTTTTAAACAAAAATAAGAGTCTTGTAACAACAATACAATTACAATAATAAATTATTTTAATTTATACGTGTATACTTATTTATTTATACATTCATAATCATGCTGCAGCTTCTGTTATAATTTCTTACGATTACACACAAAATTGCAAGGATTTATTCCTTCTTATTATAATAAAACTCCGTAAAAGACACATTACACCAATTTCTCCATACAAAAAACTCAAGATGTAAAATACCTCTGAGTGTTGAGGTTTTCTTTTCTTAATATTGTTCTAACACTTGTTTTTCCATAACAATATATTGAACAGGTTAATATTGTAAGCCAAAGTAAAAACCCTTATACTGTCTATGTAAACTTTTTATTCTAGTGAAAGTTATTCTAAAGGAATGGGTAGTTATAAACTAGTAGATATGTAAGGTGTTTATTATTCACGCTAACTTAACGACATTGAACAATTAAAATAAATGCCTGAAACTACTTTTTCGATAAGGCACAACACTTTTGTGTAATTTTATCATAATCTACCAAACATTGAGTACTAAAAACTAGTTAACTAGAGTAAACCGCACAAAAGTAGTCCGATAAGGTAGGGTCTAGGACTTTTGGCAACCTCGCCTATCCCATTCGTCATCGCAGGGGGTTATGAAAGTGTCACAACCCGTGGTCCAGACTTTTGGCAACCGCTGTTCTCCCTGGTGGGGATTTCAGGGATTTCGTTCGTGCCGGGCGGGGTTGAGGGTGGGGGAGAAAGCGTGCTAGAGAAGGGCGAGAGGGGAGGCGGCGGGCGAAGACAGACGAAGACTATCAAAGCACAACGCATGATACCCGATTCCTTTCAAGTGTGAGATTACTAACCGTCTAAGAACTGTCTGTTGTTAAGTTTGACCTATGTTTAGAGGTACAATATTATGAATTGTATAGGTCTTATTTTTAAACCCATAAATAACTTCTTGAGGAAAGAATTAACGATTGATATTTCTTTGAAATCAAATAGACTTGTAACTTTCAATTTATAATACTGTAATAATTTTATAACCTAAATAAAGATATTCACAATGTGCAGAAATAATTAAACAAAAGATACTGTCATACACTTTGTTTTATTTTTTACAAATACAATCGGTACAAGACATTTAAGAATGTAGACTTTATATATAAATTTCAATGTATATATTATTTAGAAATTATCAATGTGGTCACAAACCTCTCTGTTATAAGTTAAATTTAAATTCTCAGCTAGGTGCATAAAGAGTCATATACAAGTGCATAACAAATTATTATTAAAACCTTAAAATTCAAAAATTCTAAATTGCCGTCTCGCTCTTACATCTCCTGATTTCGGTGATTACGGGGAAAGGAGGGACTTAAAGGGATAAGAGTGATAATTTGTGGGATTAAACAATGAGGCAGGGATTTTCATGGAGAAAAGGGAGAATTTTTGGGATGAAACTGAGGTTGCCAAAAGGCCGCTGTCGAGGGCTAATTAGGGTTCCGACCCTTGGTGGGGGCTGGGCGGTTGCCAAAAATCCGTTTCCCGATAAGGTATTGGACAGCTGGTTCCTCCTCACCCCGTCTTACCCAGCAATGTTGCCATTTTTCATTTAGCTATCAGCTGACGTAACCAAAAGGCTATAATAGAACAGGGCGGTTAGTCAACACCGCATTGACTCTCATCGGAATACTTCGTGCGATTTACTCTGGTATTTTTTACAAAAAATAGACGATAAAATACATAGCCAATGTAAAACTATGATATAAGTATATTCAAAATGTGGTTATGGTGATTGTAGGGTGAATGTTTAGGGATTTGGGGGTTGAATGTAGGGTGAATGAATACTGTAAAAATGGTAGTTGAAGAAATGAAACAAAATTATAGCAATGGTCACTGCTTTCAAATTAAAAACAAAATGTAAGTTCTTATTGTTTTGAGATGAAAGTATTTTTATTACATCGAATATATTAAATGGTTTACTATTTTTTAAGTACTGTAATCTGATTTTGTATTAAAAATTTTCGTATTCGTTTTTTGTTATTAAATATTTATTATTGTATAAATAGAAATGATAAACATGAATGTATTGAATAAATGTTAAACTTTTAACTTTCAGTATTTTTATAAAATGTTTGATTGAGCACCTGCACAAATTGTAGAGTGAGCTCAACGATTTAAATTAATATAAGCAATGCGGGCAAATAATTATAGCACTCGTTGTGACAAAACGCCTAGGTAAACACAACTCGTGAGAAAGTATATCACAACAACTGCAAACACTACACGTATGAGCGAAAACCGTCTGATATGCAGAGCATTTTAACAAAACACAACCACAGCTATGATCCCAGAAAAATAAAAAATTTGCGACGATTTATAAAACCTGTGATTTTTTTATTACTTGTAGGATTTAATATTAATTTATTAAATAACGGAAGACGATAGTTTCATATAGTCGACTGTAATCTAGATGAGCATCAAATAAAAAAAAAATACTTGAGGACACCAATTATAGTCCCATCATACTTGAATGATGGTAGAATGGGAAAAATCAACCTTGCTAAACTTTACTCTCAAATAATTATTTGTTTGAATCTTGATACTTTGTTGGAGCTTAAATGAATGTTTGAAAATGATATACAGTTCAAAGTCAGCTTAACAATATTAGATCTACTGACGATTTTGTACAATCCTTTCATAATAAAACTATTTCAATATATTGACCATTACGTTTATTGTGGTGAAATGCGAATAGAGAACAGTCTTAACAATGATAATTAAAACTACTAGAAAAAACGTTATAGCTACGAATATTAAATTCAATGTAGGCCTATTATAAGTATTTGTAACTAATCTAATAAATATTTTCGCATTGAAATTACGTGTAAACTATTACAATATAACCTTTTGATAATGACAATGATATTTACTTGCACAAAAGCTGTAATTCTATTCAGATGTTTCATTCTTAGAGGCAGGTTCCTCAAATGCTCATTACGAAGGTATTCTTAAAAACTATCGAATTAAAGACTAGGCTGTAGAGTAGGCTGAAATACAATGATAGTATTTCTATAAAAAAGTTAAATAAGATAAATAAAAAGGCAGTGTGTTCAATAAATGAAAAAATAAGTCATTTGAATAGTTGCTTAAAGGTTTTAAATACAAGTGTAATATGTTTATATAACTTAATTATTTAGAACAAATAAATGTCTGAAACTGGAATTCGTTGTTGGAAAAAACTACTATGGTGCTAATTATATATAAAATAAAAGTTAGGTAAGTTAAAATAATTACGGACTAAAAACCACAAATTTATACTTAAATTCACTATTAACCTTATAAATAATTTAAGAAGCCAAAATGGAATGGAATGTTTGATGAACTCATATAGTCACATTCATCAAAATATTGCCAAATAACTAAGGCTTGGTGATTTCTAAAAAAAATTTGAAACTGCGGTAATTAACTAACTTATTAACTAGAGATTATAGGTTCTACTGTACGAATGATAGCAATAGATTTACAGTAAAACCTTTGGAAGCTATGCGACTTGCTGTACAAGGTAATTTAGTACTCACGTATTATTTGAAGATTAGTCGTTCATGTTGACGTTTTAATAAATTACAAACATCACTGAACTCTATGGATAAAAAATTACGGAATTGTGTCTGCTTAACAAATATAGAAAAAAATATTTTTTTTAATTTAAAAAAATAAGTTACACATGAAGATTCTAGACAAACATATTGTACGTTGGATTAGATAAGCTACAAATCGCTGTTAAAATAATTTCTAATACCCAACAAAACAGCCTATTGTTATCATTCGCTTACACATAATTTAAAATAAATATACGATGTGTATCAGATACATTTGAGTATTCTAAACAGTGTAATAGTACTAATATAATGAAAAAAACTTTCTCTTATACGAGTAGGCCTACTTTTACATAATTGAAGCTATGTTTTTCTTTAAGTAAGGCGTCATACTAACCAGATAAAAATAGTGATATCACTGTAGGTAGGTCTAATTAAAATTATAATATAAGTAAATGCAAAACATCTAGGGTTTCAGATTTAAGCTGTATAAAGTAACTATTTCCGTAGCACAATTTACTAAACTTAATGAGGACACACTACAGATTTGGATGTGAGAAATAGTTGTAAGGACACTATATGAAGATAAATTGTAAGTTTGATGGTTGAGTCCGTGGAAAGCACACAATCAACTTACTGGAGAAACACTAAACTGGCGACGCCGGTACACGATCCGCCGTGATGCGGATGTGTCATGTTGGAGTAGGTGTGGTTGTGTTGTAGTCGCAGTGGTTCCCGCCGCCAGGTATGGTACTGAGGAACCACGGGAACGCACAGCCCGTGAATTCTTCCAGTGCCATTCCCGGAGACTAGGAGGCAGGAGGTTGTCCTCGCAGGAGCGGCGGAGTCGGACTGAGGTCGGAACCGCCCGAGGGCCGACTCCAGGACGCCGCAGGGTGGAGGGGATAGTCGGTTCACTGGGTACCGGGGATGCGCTCGGTCGCGCATGACCCGCGCACTTTGCCACGATACGCAGAAAAAAGTCCGGCTTGAGAACGAACGAAACGTATCGAAACTGACGAAATAAAATTACCGAGAAAAAGCGATGTCGTTAACAACGGAGTGTTTTTGGTGAGCGTTACATTGTAGGCATGGAAGGGGGCAGGGGGGATAGGGGGGCAGGTGGACGATGACGACCATGACGAGAAGCTACAATGGCAGCGGTACATCCTCCGTTCTTTGTCCTCCGGAGAGAAAGGTGGTCGCTGGTCTCCGGTCGCTGCAGAACCTCCTTCACGCCCGCCGCTCCGCTCCGCAGCGGCAAATGGTTCGTGTCCGATTGAAAACATGTAACGCCAAAGATTGTTGGACCGCGTTACTAGAGGAGCCGACAATCTGGTTGGACTTTGGATAATAGAACAAATTCTAGTTTTGACAATGCTCAGAATGCATTTGTGCGCCTAAGATTTATTATTGTCTGGGGGTTCGTAAAGATTCTTCAAAAACTTTCTCCAGTGAACAATTAACATACACGTCCTCCTTGGATAATTCAAAGGGAAATGTTGGTAAACATCGCCTATAGAACTCACATAAATTAAATCTGTTTAAAAGCAAGAACAAGAAACTGTAGACATCATAATTCTAAATTTAGAAACGATATTTTATTAGGCCTGCGGCTGGATTGAGCCTTCTCCAAGGAAAAGTATTGCGGTAGTCCGAATTTTATTGTTACAAAATCGATTGAGTTACCTGAAATTATATTAGAAGAACACATTTTAGAAGAAGTACACAATTTTAAGAGTTTGACTCCAGCAAACAAGTCGGTTAATAAAAAAGCATTAAAATTCAAAGTAACGCCAAGGCTAATGAAGCTGTCTTGCGTATAATACTCATATTTAATTGTTAACGTAACGGCGATTTAATTACGGCAATGAAAAGGTCATTGTCCGTAGAGTGGAGTGTTCGCAGGCCCTGCGCCGTGCGCCGTGCGCCGTGCGCCACGGACCGCGGCTCATTCATATACACTCACACTTTCCCCAGCTCATGTGCTCACGTGTTATGTATAACTGTGGTCACCTGCTCACGTGGTTTATATATCAACAGTCACGTGTTCTGTATCAACCACTACCTAGCTAACCAATCAACCTATCGTTGTACATCTATATATGTCCATGTATTCAATGTCGGTATTAAGCCCACGTGTTAAATAGAATTATAGCCTACTACGTACTTTACTCCGACATGATCAAACATGTGTAACTACGTTTGTATTATCCGATGCATGCACGTGTTGTTTCTAGCACAAATTAAGCAACACTATAACTAAATTATCAATATCTAATTGGTCTGAATTTCTTGTGGGAAACGGATTTTTGGCAACCGCCCAGCCCCCACCGAGGGTCGGAACCCTAATTAGCCCTCGACCGCGGCCTTTTGGCAACCTCGATTTCATCCCAAAAATTCTCACTTTTCTCCCTGAAAATCCCTGCCTCATTGTTTAATTCCACAAATTATCACTCTTATCCCTTTAAGTCCCTCCCTCGCCCCGGAATCACCGAAATCAGGAGATGTAAGAGGGAGGCGGAATCTGATTAAAACGAAATCCATCTTTTACAATTCAGGTACAATAAATTTTTAAGAGATGTTGGACAATTAATTAGGTTTTGACCCTTTTTAGAAAAATGACAGAATTTTCTCTCTTAAGTATTTGTATTTGGAATTTTTCAATTTTAGTATTTTTTTATTGTATTTTTATTTTTGTATTTGGAATTTTTTAATTTTTAATTATTAATTTCTAAATAATATATACAGTGAAATTTATATTTAAATTTTATTATAGTAATTTTATTTTTAATAAATTGATATATACATTCTAAAATGTCTTATACCAATTGTATTTGTAAAAAATTAAACAAAGTGTATGACGGTATATTTTGTTTAATTGATTCTGCACATTGTGAATATCTTTATTTTGGTTATAAAATTATTACAGTATTATAAATTGAAAGTTACAAGTCTATCTGATTTCAAAGAAATATAAATCGTTAATTCTTTCCTCAAGAAGTTATGTATGGGTTTAAAAATAAGACCGATACAATTCATAATATTGTACCTCTAAACATAGTTCAAACTTAACAACAGACAGTTCTTAGACGGTTAGTAATCTCACACTTGAAAGGAATCGGGTATCATGCGTTGTGCTTTGATAGTCTTCGTCTGTCTTCGCCCGCCTCCTCTCTCGCACTTCTCTAGCGCGCTTTCTCCCTCACCCTCAACCCCACCCGGCATGAACGAAATCCCTGAAATCCCCACCAGGGAGAACAGCGGTTGCCAAAAGTCCGGACCACGGGTTGTGACACTTTTATAGCCCCCTGCGATGACGAATGGGATAGGCGAGGTTGCCAAAGTCCTAGACCCATTTCTTGTTATGCTCACGAGTTACATCCCATGCTTATAAACGAATACTGAAAAATATAGGGCGTTTGTATAATTTTAGAACCAAAAAACCTGTTCACATATAACTATATAAAAATAAAATTAAAATAACTAAAAGGACTAATAGAAGGAGTAATAAGAAATGATCCATTAAATTAGAAACTTACATTTTCCTTTCTACTGGTGGTAGTAGTTGAAGATTAAAAGGCCAATGCAGTTGTATTCATCCGAGATGATGCAGGTAACCTGTGAACATACTTGCTCTATAATTGGTGGTAGTAGCCAAGATATAAAAATAAGATCAATCTGAGAGTAGTTATCAGACAACCATTAACTGTACTTGTTCTACAACTGGTGGTAGTACCCAAGAGAAAAAATAAGGGCAATCTAAGGTTATCAGAGATTATCCAGAACTGTAATCATCCTCCAATGACTTGTTCTGCAAGTGGTAGTAGTAGTGAGATATACAGGGTGTTCATTAAAGTTGGGGACAAACTTCGAGGGGTGATAGTAATCATCAAAATAAACAAAAAATTTCCGATAAACATATGTCGAAAAATCCTTCGTTTAGCCGCTAGCCACCATTTTAAATTTTATATAAAAAACGTTATATATAAAAAATTATTTAAGATACAGAAACCAAACTTCGCACACATATTTAATGGCTAAAGAAACAAATATTCTCAAATTTTCATTAAGATTGCTTTTATATTTTCAAAATTACGGCGGTTAAAAATATTTTAATTAAAATAACAAAAAAACATTAACTTTAAGAACCTCCACCATTTTGAAAATATAAAAGCAAACTGAATGATACTTTGAGAATATTTGTCTCTTTGGCCAATAAATAAGTGTGCAAAGTTTGGTTTCTGTATCTTAAATAGTTCTTTATGTATAAAGTTTTTTGTATAAAATACAAAATGGCGGCTAGCGGCTAAACGAAGGATTTTCCGACATATGTTTATAGGAAATTTTTTGTTTATTTTGATGAGTACTATCATCCCTTGAAGTTTGTCCCCAACTTTAATGAACACCCTGTATAAACAAGACCAATCGAAATGTATTTAACATAGATGAACCACATAACCATGGCCTAACATATCTCAGGACCCTGAACGGCTCGAGCTTTAGGGTCCTGGCGGGTGGTGGAAATTGCCGGATCATTTCTTAGGATTAAGAACTCGAAGACTCCAATATATGGGAATATTGAGGGAGAAAGGGAATTTTGAATTTTTAGACAACCATAGTTCATAAGATTTCAGGACTATATGAGTCGAAATAATAAGCTAGTCGGATAAGCTAGGAATATTAACTGAATATAAATTTGAAAATTAATGCTTAGAAGCACTTCAACATTTACACGTAAACTTTATCTTTCCCACAATCCGGGCCCACAATTGGACCTCAAGATCATTGGGGTGACCGGACAAATTGATTGATATTTTTTATAATCTTTAATAGTTTTTTTACCTCCTCTCACTTTGGGAGGAGGAGTTTCGTTACCAATACGTACATTAAAATGAAATTTTATCTTCGATAAAATATATTAATTTAATAGTTAATACATTAAAGTTTTATTTGAACCTAGGTTTAAAACGTTCTATAAATATTATAAACATCTCAGAGAGTGAAGGGACCAATGAGGCCTCACTTGCGCCCTCGGTCCGTCTCCCGACCAACTATCCCACTTTTAGGGGTGTGGACAAAGAGTGCAGGGACCAGTGAGGACTCACTTGCGCCCTCGGTCCGTCTCCCGACCAACCATCCCACTTTTAGGGGTGTGGACAGAGAGTGCAGGGACCAATGAGGGCCTCACTTGCGCCCTCGGTCCGTCTCCCGACCAACTATCCCACTTTTAGGGGTGTGGACAGAGAGTGCAGGGACCAATGAGGGCCTCACTTGCGCCCTCGGTCCGTCTCCCGACCAACTATCCCACTTTTAGGGGTGTGGACAGAGAGTGCAGGGACCAATGAGGGCCTCACTTGCGCCCTCGGTCCGTCTCCCGACCAACTATCCCACTTTTAGGGGTGTGGACAAAGAGTGCAGGGACCAATGAGGGCCTCACTTGCGCCCTCGGTCCGTCTCCCGACCAACTATCCCACTTTTAGGGGTGTGGACAAAGAGTGCAGGGACCAATGAGGGCCTCACTTGCGCCCTCGGTCCGTTTCCCGACCAACTATTCTACTTTTAGGGGTGTGGACAGAGAGTGCAGGGATCAACATACTCAAAAATGAAACCGTCTAAATTGTAAACAGTAAATATTGGGATAATCATATGTATTATAAAATTTGAATGCTTTTAGATATATCTTGGGTAAGGGACGTAGGAAATTCAAGCTAAAATATACTGCGCACTGAAGACGTTTTGTGGGTGATGAATTATAAATCTTTTTTTAATTTATGGCTAAATATCAATTATAAGCATGAGTCTAGACGAAACATTAGCAGGAGTGGTGTCGCGGCGCCGCTCGGCCAGATATGTGTCTTTGATTTTTTAAATGTTTTTTGTGTTATCCGTTTGTCAGTGTTTCCTATATGTGACGACCTTCATATGAAGTGAAGAATTCGAGACAACGTATCCTTGTGTCTGATGATGGCCTAACGTAGGCTGAAACTATAGTTTCGACTTCAACTACTTTGGATTGCTTAAGGCAGAGGTACTTTAACCATTTAATTTATTCTCAGCACTTTGGAGGCTTCATAATATCATAATGACATTAAATAACAATCTTAAATTGTAATTCGGTTCATCGCATTTTACATTTTATTCGTGTATTTAAAACCCGTGAGTTGGAGTTATCTCCATAGTATGTTCATATAGCATGAATGGAACATTACAAATTCATTTAATTACGATAAGTTATTTATAAAAAATTCTGTGGAAGTTACTGTCTTGTGCTCCTAGCTCGTTTAGAACGGAAAGGAATTTTAAGCAGTTTATAAATATTAACGGGTAAACCAAGGTGCAGAACCTTGAAGTGTTACGCCAAGTTTGAGATGTTCCCCGAGTTTTTACCAACTTGAGAATTAATTGGGAAGAACAGTTGAAGGAGAGGAGGTGGGAGGGGGCCGGAAGCCGCGCAGGTGATCGTCCTGCGCAGTCACGGCTGAGGAAGGAGGGCGCAAGCGCCGAGAACCGGAGCACCGCGCAGCGCAGATGTCACTCAACCCTGCGCACTCTCTGGAACACCACCCAACTTGAACACTCTCCACCAATCTACAATTATATCTCCACTAAATTGTGGCTTTAACTGTTTTTCGTCCTAAATTACTCGTGGAGCTCGGGCGGTAGTCTAAAACAGGAGATAGCATCACTAAGAAAAGAGATTTAGGTTTTTGTTGGCTGGATGAAAAATATAATAGCTCGTGGCTGTAACCATTGTAAATATAGATCTGCAAGAATTTTATGAAGGTCAGTGACTAAAAATATGAAGTGAAACGTGACACTGATCTGTAAAGTAATATACATAACTAATATAATGTATAACGTCATAGAAATAAGACAAAGATTAAACAGTTAATTCGCCGAGTTAATGGTTTTCGCAGTTTTTATTGCAGTAAAAAACGTATCTACTGTTGTTTGAACGGCATTCTGTATATTGATTTGTTATGTCTGGCTCACTTAAACAGATCAAATTCCTACGATATGACATAAATCGAATAGCGATGGAATGGTTGCGACAGGAAAGTGAAGTGACGAGATCAGGATACAATAATGGACCACAGAAATTCGGAATGGAGCTGTAATAGCAGGAAAACGGTGAGGAGGAAACCTGAGAAAGCGTTCAGGGGTCGTGCTGTGAAAAGAGGGCCCAGGAAAAAACTGGGAAACGAGAAATGGGGCCGTCTGCGGAACGAACAGTTAATAGCATCTCAGAGTTGTTATTGTCAGTATTCCGGTGTTCTTCCCCGATCATTGAACTATTTAACATCAATGATACTACTTTAGTGACATTGAAAAAATACTTATTTATACAATTCTGGAAACCACTCGTTTGATAACAAGCTTCTTTTAGTTTTAACCAAACTCTACAAAATTATATTGAAAACGTAAAACCAATTTAACGATAAGGTACTCAACCGATTTTAAAATATGTTACAAATACATTTAAAATATGGATACAATTGCACAGAAGCGAGATTTGGAACAAGTGGTTTCCATAATTTATTTTTTTACGATTTTTTTATTCATCAAAGTATTAATAATATGATATTTCACTTATGTCTACTGATCCTCCCCCGGCTCATTCTCTTCAATAGCATCCCGTTGACATTAGAAATATGTTGTAATGCCAAAAAAATATCGGGGGTAAACATTTACGGTCTACAAATTTGAATCTGTAGTTTGTAGAAACTGTAGTAATTATGTAGTTTCGTCCATGGCCGTAATTAATGGAAGGGTAACCTTTTCCCAATGATAAGATAAATCATTCCCCAAAAAATCATCATAAGTAATACCTGACAAGTTATTATTAGTCAGAACACTAGGAGTGTCTAGTGAAGTTAGACAAAAAATATCAACCAACGCCATCATTCATACAGGCGGCGTCGTTATGTCGTTGGATAATCGCACTTAGTAAGTATACACTCTTACTGTAATACACCAATATACGGTATATACTACAAGATAGCAACTACTATAGTTTGTATTGATTATTTAAAATTTAATAAAAAACATTTAACACTGATACCGTATTATGTTGTTTGGTTATTCACAGTTAACTTAGTTTTTCTCATACCTGTGCTAAGAGTCCTAAACATAAAAAAATAATGAGGTACAAAAGATGGTGGATTTCCCATTTTATTCCATTCGCACTGGTGTCGTGTATGGTATAATTTTTACAGTGCGTGGTGTATAGAGTATGGTGTATGGTTACGAGGGTGGTGAGGAAGGTGGACCCGTTGACACAGGTGTGGTGTATAGTATACTGTGTAGAGTGTGTCGTGTGTAGAGTATGGTGTATGGTTACGAGGGTGGTGATGAAGGTGGACCCGTTGACACAGGTGTGGTGTATAGTATACTGTGTAGAGTGTGTCGTGTGTAGAGTATGGTGTATGGTTACGAGGGTGGTGATGAAGGTGGACCCCTTTTACACTGGTGTGGTGTATAGTATACTGTGTAGAGTGTGTCGTGTGTAGAGTATGGTGTATGGTTACGAAGGTGGTGAGGAAGGTGAACCCGTTGACACAGGTGTGGTGTATAGTATACTGTGTAGAGTGTGTCGTGTGTAGAGTATGGTGTATGGTTACGAAGGTGGTGAGGAAGGTGAACCCGTTGACACAGGTGTGGTGTATAGTATACTGTGTAGAGTGTGTCGTGTGTAGAGTATGGTGTATGGTTACGAAGGTGGTGAGGAAGGTGGAACCCGTTTACACTGGTGTGGTGTATAGTATACTGTGTAGAGTGTGTCATGTGTAGAGTATGGTGTATGGTTACGAGGGTGGTGAGGATGGTGGACCCGTTTACACTGGTGTGGTGTATAGTATAGTGTGTAGAGTGTGTGGTGTGTAGAGTATGGTGTATGGTTACGAGGGTGGTGAGGAAGGTGGACCCGTTGACACAGGTGTAGTATACTGCGAACAGTGTGTGGTGTGTAGAGTATGGTGTATGGTTACGAGGGTGGTGAGGAAGGTGGACCCGGTGACACAGGTGTGGTGTATAGTATAGTGTGTAGAGTGTGTCATGTGTAGAGTATGGTGTATGGTTACGAGGGTGGTGAGGAAGGTGGACCCGTTGACACAGGTGTGGTGTATAGTATACTGTGTAGAGTGTGTCGTGTGTAGAGTATGGTGTATGGTTACGAGGGTGGTGAGGAAGGTGAACCCGTTGACACAGGTGTGGTGTATAGTATACTGTGTAGAGTGTGTCGTGTGTAGAGTATGGTGTATGGTTACGAGGGTGGTGAGGATGGTGGACCCGTTTACACTGGTGTGGTGTATAGTATAGTGTGTAGAGTGTGTGGTGTGTAGAGTATGGTGTATGGTTACGAGGGTGGTGAGGAAGGTGGACCCGTTGACACAGGTGTGGTGTATAGTATAGTGTGTAGAGTGTGTGGTGTGTAGAGTATGGTGTATGGTTACGAGGGTGGTGAGGAAGGTGGACCCGTTGACACAGGTGTGGTGTATAGTACATGTGGTGTATAGTATAGTGTGTAGAGTGTGTGATGTGTAGAGTATGGTGTATGGTTACGAGGGTGGTGAGGAAGGTGGACCCGTTGACACAGGTGTGGTGTATAGTATAGTGTGTAGAGTGTGTGGTGTGTAGAGTATGGTGTATGGTTACGAGGGTGGTGAGGAAGGTGGACCCGTTGACACAGGTGTGGTGTATAGTATAGTGTGTAGAGTGTGTGGTGTGTAGAGTATGGTGTATGGTTACGAGGGTGGTGATGAAGGTGGACCCGTTGACACAGGTGTGGTGTATAGTATACTGTGTAGAGTGTGTCGTGTGTAGAGTATGGTGTATGGTTACGAGGGTGGTGAGGATGGTGGACCCGTTTACACTGGTGTGGTGTATGGTTTACATTGTAGGATGTGTGGTGTGTAGAGTATGGTGTATGGTTACGAGGGTGGTGAGGATGGTGGACCCGTTTACACTGGTGTGGTGTATGGTTTACATTGTAGGATGTGTGGTGTGTAGAGTATGGTGTATGGTTACAAGAGTGGCGAGGAAGATGGACCCATTCGCACTGGCGCGGCCTGGCGGAACTAATGTGAATCAGACTACCATCTAAGATAACACTGCACACTACAGTGTGCAAGTGTGCATGCACCCCACTCTCGCCCTCATTATGTTGCTCGCGAATCCAACCAACCAAGGTTCCACGTAAAAGTTAATTAATTTCTACATTTAGCCAAGTTACAATACAATGTTAAATTTAAAACTAGGTCTTTGTAGTTGGACTTCGTATGTAGATAATACGTAGGATAGGCCTACTACCGGTCTCAAAACTCCTTTCTTATTACACGACAACAGCGTTTAAAACAATAAGTGTATTATGTTTTGTACTATTCATTCAAAATATAATTCAGTGTTTTAAAGGTGAAATTACATGTTAGTAATACGTTTAAACAAACCACTAACACTTAAGGGCTTAATGCGTTAAAGGATTTAAAAAATATATATTATAGATGATTCAACCACTCTAATTGTGTACTTTTTGTACCATCCTAATTTAGTAACATTGTTGTTATACATAACACATTCGGTAGAAATGGATTTTTTTAATATAATGTCTTAAACTTATTGGACATTTTCCAACAGGATTTTTGTTTTCAAACGACACGCCATTACTGGACGAAATGAAACCTAGTGTTTTACAAATATCCACATCATAAGGTTATATAGTTCTTTTGGAGGTACAAAGCCTTTTAATGCAGATGTACTTATTAGTCTCTTGAAAACGAGAGAAATTTCATCACCTTCAGAAATTATGTAAACAACAATTTAAAGCAAAAGGCACGTTGAAGAACACCTACTGTTTAAAAAAATATTTAAAAAGCAAATATTGTAAAGGAATATATACAATATTGTACAATTGTACAATTTTGTAATAGCTATAAGCCACCTTAAAGAATCGATATTTTTAAATAGTTTGATGCTATTCTTAAACAATAAATACATGATTTTACAAATAATGGCAAAACGGAATAAAGTAATTTGTCAAAGATACAATTAGTTGTGGAACTTCACAAGGCTAACA
Organism: Nephotettix cincticeps; assembly: GCA_023375725.1. Lineage (NCBI taxonomy): Eukaryota > Metazoa > Arthropoda > Insecta > Hemiptera > Cicadellidae > Nephotettix > Nephotettix cincticeps. The sequence goes on along the minus strand of CM041784.1, from coordinate 3,052,785 downwards.
AAACATTATTTATTGTTAATCGGAAGCTTTAAATAAGAAAAAAAATACACACAACTAATCGATAGAATCTGAAGAAATCTACTATTTTTCATTCGTTGATTGTAGGATAATGGTTTATAAAGTCCATACAATTTAAAAAGAAGGAAGTCCATACAAGTTTATTAGGAAACAGTTTTGATTCATTACAATAACTTTGATGAAACTCGTTTTTGGATAACTCATAAATATAAATAAACTTTTATTGTTTTGGCTCTTTTTCCATCGTGATACAACTTACTACTGTTTGGTACTTGAATTACAATGAATTAATGAATTGAATACTTTTTATTCAAATATAATATGAAGTAAGAGTGGAATAGTAAAAAAGTTCACAGTTCATACAAAACATAAGATACAAATAAAATTACGTAATATCTTTGCCTACGTTATCCAGGAAAATTCAAACGGAAAAGGATTGGGGTTGTCCTAGATAGCAAAATAGGTGGTGATGGCTCAATCAACAAAATATTCCGAAGTTAAGAATGCAAAAACTAGTGTACACTATTCCAGTAAGAGTTGAGTACAACTATTATACTAAATATCATTTGAAAATTTACTGTTTATTGATTTCAATTTCTTAAACACACACACCCCCTCCCATAGGCTAAAAGAAAAGTCAGTAATTTTCGTGATACAAACCCCCGCCCACAAGAAAGGGTGATGTAATCTACCCTATATATCAAGTTTCATGAGAAAAAAATGTTTTTTAATACTATCCTTAAGAAACGCATTGGCCGCTCTCAGAAAACGTACAGTGTTTACCACAAATGGTAAATTTTACTCTTCTCTGGAACCGATAGATGTAGACTAAATTATATACATTTATAGGTTAAACAAATTATAAAAATCAGTCTTTTTACATTTAAAAGCCAATTACTTTTTAACCATAATTTTTACAGACATGCGGGTGCTACATTATTTAGTACTCAAAGATTTATATCATATAAGTCATGAAAAGTACCAATAGATATAGTGGATGTATTTTATAGACAGTGGTGGGTCAGTTCGGTAAGTGCGTTCAAATTGTATCTATATTGGACTAACGGTGTAGGCTGTGGCTCTGTACACATACACGCACACGCACGCGTGCATACGCACACATCACTTTTTGGAAAACCACTTTATTGGGTTTATGAGACCCCAAATGGATATATCCACTGAAAATTCAAATTAGAAAATGTTGATTAACGTATATGTAGGCAAGTACGGGTCGTATGTCTCAAAGTTAAGAATCAAGATACTGATTATTATAACAAAACGTTAACCTATAATCGAAATTAAATAAAAAATCAATAATTAATGTAAACAGATTAATATTTATTTTTATAAATAGCCTACCATGGCAGCTGATAATCTATTTATGTTAAATTTTTATAATAGAAAGAATGTTCAGTAATTGTTTTTATTATTAATATTATTTTATTTTATAGGTCGCAGATAAGTTCAAAGTATACAAAACACCCCTCTACAAAATGTAAACAATAAAATAAATTTCTTCGTAGTAATACTCTCGTTTCAAGGAGACGAACTCAGTCTTTGACATTCAAGATGGAAATTTAGACAAGACCGATTTCGGCTTTCCTGGGGTATAAAACGGAAGAGTCACCAAAACATCATGATTCTAACCAATTTCTCTAAGATTCCAATTAAGGAAACGTATTTTAAGAGCTATAGTTTATATCCGTGTGATAACTGTTTAATGATTCATGAATTTAATTACCTGTACTCTTATTTTATATTTTACGGTAATAATGATTAGGGTTTTAAATCAAACTTTTTGACACCGATCATTCACATGAAATTGTGTGAAATATAAATTTGTAAGCCAAAATAATAATTGCATTAGTATGTTAAGTGGAAGAAAATTTGAAATTTAAGATAATATAAAACAAATGAAATTTCATTTAGTTAATAAATGGTTTATAATAGTAACTGTACTTAAAAACTTAAAAAACTACAGCGACGCCAAAAAAGAGAAAATAAATTCACAAAATGTGTTTACACTTTCTTTTAAACCCGTTTTCGACTTAAGGGCGGTCATTACGGCCTTATCTAGTCCATGTTAATGTCTTCAACTTAAGGTACATTTTTCTAAGAAAGTATTTCTAAGTAAGGAAATTATCTTCTGTGTTTCTGAAATCCTTCTATATAAATGAGTAATTTTTGCTTGGGAACTTTTTCAAATATCGATCGGGTAATATTTAAGATTTTTTTTAATAAACACATATAAACACATAGATTAAATAAACATAATATTTTTCACATATTACCAAGCTAAACAAACGTTTTGAAAACTACAGGCTTTACTATATCAAAATATTATCAATTCAAAATGTGCAGGGAGACCTTATAAAGAATATGAAAAAGTATGCACATTTCTTTTGTAGTTTCGTAGATAAATGTACGTGTAAAAAACAATTTCTTCGGAAAAATACATTCAAACCTAAAAGTAGTACTGTAATACATAGTACACTTACTTATAAAACTAACCATAACTATTGAAATACATATTGATGTTATGGTGCAGAATTCGACATAACATATTGATGAGGCGTTTGCAAATGCCCTGTTTAAAGGCACTAATACTTTTTTCAATACCATTGCGTTTCTTTAGCACGTTTAGGTAAGTATATTTTTGAAACTCATACGAATATTCTTGAGAAAATAGTTGTAAGACGGATGACCATAATGTGAATGATTTATTATACATAAAAATAAATAGGATTTGGTGACGGCTTTGTGTGATTTCTAATATCCTAATGCCTGCTGGATTATCTATTACGTAGATCGATTCAACAAAACTTCACAAAACAATTTTTCACATAGAAATAGCTGCTTATCGTGTAATAGTCAAATTTTTCTCGGTTTTCTTTACTATCGACACATTTTGTAATTTCCTAGGAGATCCTGATGTGAAAAGAACGCATACCTGACTGCACACTAAGCCTTCAATTTTCAGTCGAACAGCTTTTTGCAGCTGCAATTTTTCTCTATGGAGAGCATTAGATGTTAGATTCTAGAGAATTTGGAGGCCCCGGCAAAGCTGGCTAGGCATATCTTCCAGGGAATAGTGTACAGCCATTGGAATAAAGGGACTCATAAGGATGGGAAACGTAAGATAGATGTTAGTTTAAACATTGTTGCCTCCAGAATTGATGATTGACTAAAAATAGGTTACAATACCTTCGTCTTTCAATTATTGGTGTAGTCAGCAGGTGACTAGCTTCTGGACTCTATGTTCTAAATGAAAAATTAAATTTTGGTTCCAATATAATATTTGACAGAATCGAACACGATGTTAAAGAATCTCCTGTTATCTACAATCAGTTGGTTCCCCTCCATAAGGTCAAAGTCACCAGACAGGTAGCGGTTAGACGTGTCGTGGTGTACTTGCAATACCTTGTACTTGTACGTGTATCCCACCCAACATGTCAACATGTGTTGTCAAAGTTAAGTGGTTTACTATGTTATTTTAATATGTGTTTATTTTTGTGACGACTTATAATGTTTAACTGTCAAGGCTTGAAAATGTTCCGAAACTAGTCGCCTGCTGACTACACCAAGAATTGAAAGACGAAGGTATTGTAGCTTATTTTTAGTTAGATGTTAGGTTCTGCAGTATTACATGATCCCACCAAAGCCGGCTAGACACTAAATGACCAGTCACTGGAAAGAATGGACTTATAACGGTGGAAAAGGTAGGAAACGGTCGGACTACCTAATTCTCAGAGACAAGCCTAGAGCCGGGGTCGGGACATGCAACACCATAAGGGGATTTCTGCCCTAACTCAACAAGTCTCAAGTCCTCCAGGCATAAAAAGGTTCTATCCCAAGGAGACCTCAACAATTTTTTAAGATTCACTCCCCCAAAAAAATACTTCCCCCGCCGGATAAACTCGATAGCATCTCCTGGGAGGAAAGGTGCTAAACCTTTCCTCCCAGGAGATGCAACGCTCCCTGAAGTGAGGTCAGATTGGGTGTTCCCTGTTCAGGCTCAGCCAGGAGGCAATAGTCTCCCAGGGATTGGGTGTTCCCTGTTCTGGCACAGCCAGGAGGCAATTGTCTCCCAGGACATACACCACTCCCTGAAGTGTGGTCAGATTGGGTGTTCCCTGTTCAGGCTCAGCCAGGAGGCAATTGTCGCCCAGGACATACACCACTCCCTGAAGTGTGGTCAGATTGGGTGTTCCCTGTTCAGGCTCAGCCAGGTGGCAATAGTCTCCCAGGACATACACCACTCCCTGCAGTGTGGTCAGATTAGGTGTTCACTGTTCAGGCTCAGCCAGGTGGCAATAGTCTCCCAGGACATACACCACTCCCTGCAGTGTGGTCAGATTAGGTGTTCACTGTTCAGGCTCAGCCAGGTGGCAATAGTCTCCCAGGACATACACCACTCCCTGCAGTGTGGTCAGATTAGGTGTTCACTGTTCAGGCTCAGCCAGGTGGCAATAGTCTCCCAGGACATACACAACTCCCTGCAGTGTGGTCAGATTAGGTGTTCACTGTTCAGGCTCAGCCAGGTGGCAATAGTCTCCCAGGACATACACCACTCCCTGCAGTGTGGTCAGATTAGGTGTTCACTGTTCAGGCTCAGCCAGGTGGCAATAGTCTCCCAGGACATACACCACTCCCTGCAGTGTGGTCAGATTAGGTGTTCACTGTTCAGGCTCAGCCAGGTGGCAATAGTCTCCCAGGACATACACCACTCCCTGCAGTGTGGTCAGATTAGGTGTTCACTGTTCAGGCTCAGCCAGGTGGCAATAGTCTCCCAGGACATACACCACTCCCTGCAGTGTGGTCAGATTAGGTGTTCACTGTTCAGGCTCAGCCAGGTGGCAATAGTCTCCCAGGACATACACCACTCCCTGCAGTGTGGTCAGATTAGGTGTTCACTGTTCAGGCTCAGCCAGGTGGCAATAGTCTCCCAGGACATACACAACTCCCTGCAGTGTGGTCAGATTAGGTGTTCACTGTTCAGGCTCAGCCAGGTGGCAATAGTCTCCCAGGACATACACCACTCCCTGCAGTGTGGTCAGATTAGGTGTTCACTGTTCAGGCTCAGCCAGGTGGCAATAGTCTCCCAGGACATACACAACTCCCTGCAGTGTGGTCAGATTAGGTGTTCACTGTTCAGGCTCAGCCAGGTGGCAATAGTCTCCCAGGACATACACAACTCCCTGATGTGTGGTCAGATTAGGTGTTCACTGTTCAGGCTCAGCCAGGTGGCAATAGTCTCCCAGGACATACACCACTCCCTGCAGTGTGGTCAGATTAGGTGTTCACTGTTCAGGCTCAGCCAGGTGGCAATAGTCTCCCAGGACATACACCAACTCCCTGTGTGGTCAGATTAGGTGTTCACTGTTCAGACTCAGCCAGGTGGCAATAGTCTCCCAGGACATACACCAACTCCCTGCAGTGTGGTCAGATTAGGTGTTCACTGTTCAGGCTCAGCCAGGTGGCAATAGTCTCCCAGGACATACACAACTCCCTGCAGTGTGGTCAGATTAGGTGTTCACTGTTCAGGCTCAGCCAGGTGGCAATAGTCTCCCAGGACATACACCACTCCCTGCAGTGTGGTCAGATTAGGTGTTCACTGTTCAGGCTCAGCCAGGTGGCAATAGTCTCCCAGGACATACACCACTCCCTGCAGTGTGGTCAGATTAGGTGTTCACTGTTCAGGCTCAGCCAGGAGGCAATTGTCTCCCAGGACATACACAACTCCCTGATGTGTGGTCAGATTGGGTGTTCCCTGTTCAGGCACAGCCAGGAGGCAATTGTCTCCCAGGACATACACAACTCCCTGAAGTGTGGTCAGATTGGGTGTTCCCTGTTCAGGCACAGCCAGGAGGCAATTGGCTCCCAGGACATACACAACTCCCTGAAGTGTGGTCAGATTGGGTGTTCCCTGTTCAGGCACAGCCAGGAGGCAATTGTCTTCCAGGATATACACCACTCCCTGAAGTGTGGTCAGATTGGGTGTTCCCTGTTCAGGCTCAGCCAGGAGGCAATAGTCTCCCAGGACATACACCACTCCCTGCAGTGTGGTCAGATTAGGTGTTCACTGTTCAGGCTCAGCCAGGTGGCAATTGTCTCCCAGGACATACACAACTCCCTGATGTGTGGTCAGATTAGGTGTTCACTGTTCAGGCTCAGCCAGGTGGCAATAGTCTCCCAGGACATACACAACTCCCTGCAGTGTGGTCAGATTAGGTGTTCACTGTTCAGGCTCAGCCAGGTGGCAATAGTCTCCCAGGACATACACAACTCCCTGCAGTGTGGTCAGATTGGGTGTTCCCTGTTCAGGCTCAGCCAGGAGGCAATTGTCGCCCAGGACATACACAACTCCCTGAAGTGTGGTCAGATTGGGTGTTCCCTGTTCAGGCACAGCCAGGAGGCAATTGTCTCCCAGGACATACACAACTCCCTGAAGTGTGGTCAGATTAGGTGTTCACTGTTCAGGCTCAGCCAGGTGGCAATTGTCTCCCAGGATATACACCACTCCCTGAAGTGTGGTCAGATTGGGTGTTCCCTGTTCAGGCTCAGCCAGGAGGCAATTGGCTCCCAGGACATACACAACTCCCTGATGTGTGGTCAGATTGGGTGTTCCCTGTTCTGGTACAGCCAGGAGGCAATTGTCTCCCAGGACATACACCACTCCCTGAAGTGTGGTCAGATTAGGTGTTCCCTGTTCAGGCTCAGCCAGGTGGCAATAGTCTCCCAGGACATACACCACTCCCTGATGTGTGGTCAGATTGGGTGTTCACTGTTCAGGCTCAGCCAGGTGGCAATAGTCTCCCAGGACATACACCACTCCCTGATGTGTGGTCAGATTGGGTGTTCCCTGTTCAGGCTCAGCCAGGTGGCAATTGTCTCCCAGGACATACACCACTCCCTGCAGTGTGGTCAGATTAGGTGTTCCCTGTTCAGGCTCAGCCAGGTGGCAATAGTCTCCCAGGACATACACCACTCCCTGCAGTGTGGTCAGATTAGGTGTTCACTGTTCAGGCTCAGCCAGGTGGCAATAGTCTCCCAGGACATACACAACTCCCTGCAGTGTGGTCAGATTAGGTGTTCACTGTTCAGGCTCAGCCAGGTGGCAATTGTCTCCCAGGACATACACAACTCCCTGATGTGTGGTCAGATTAGGTGTTCACTGTTCAGGCTCAGCCAGGTGGCAATAGTCTCCCAGGACATACACCACTCCCTGCAGTGTGGTCAGATTAGGTGTTCACTGTTCAGGCTCAGCCAGGTGGCAATAGTCTCCCAGGACATACACAACTCCCTGCAGTGTGGTCAGATTAGGTGTTCACTGTTCAGGCTCAGCCAGGTGGCAATAGTCTCCCAGGACATACACAACTCCCTGCAGTGTGGTCAGATTAGGTGTTCACTGTTCAGGCTCAGCCAGGTGGCAATAGTCTCCCAGGACATACACCACTCCCTGATGTGTGGTCAGATTAGGTGTTCACTGTTCAGGCTCAGCCAGGTGGCAACAGTCTCCCAGGACATACACAACTCCCTGATGTGTGGTCAGATTAGGTGTTCACTGTTCAGGCTCAGCCAGGTGGCAATTGTCTCCCAGGACATACACAACTCCCTGATGTGTGGTCAGATTAGGTGTTCACTGTTCAGGCTCAGCCAGGTGGCAATTGTCTCCCAGGACATACACAACTCCCTGATGTGTGGTCAGATTAGGTGTTCACTGTTCAGGCTCAGCCAGGTGGCAATAGTCTCCCAGGACATACACAACTCCCTGCAGTGTGGTCAGATTAGGTGTTCACTGTTCAGGCTCAGCCAGGTGGCAATAGTCTCCCAGGACATACACAACTCCCTGCAGTGTGGTCAGATTAGGTGTTCACTGTTCAGGCTCAGCCAGGTGGCAATAGTCTCCCAGGACATACACAACTCCCTGATGTGTGGTCAGATTAGGTGTTCACTGTTCAGGCTCAGCCAGGTGGCAATAGTCTCCCAGGACATACACCACTCCCTGCAGTGTGGTCAGATTAGGTGTTCACTGTTCAGGCTCAGCCAGGTGGCAATAGTCTCCCAGGACATACACCACTCCCTGCAGTGTGGTCAGATTAGGTGTTCACTGTTCAGGCTCAGCCAGGTGGCAATAGTCTCCCAGGACATACACCACTCCCTGCAGTGTGGTCAGATTAGGTGTTCACTGTTCAGGCTCAGCCAGGTGGCAATAGTCTCCCAGGACATACACAACTCCCTGCAGTGTGGTCAGATTAGGTGTTCACTGTTCAGGCTCAGCCAGGTGGCAATAGTCTCCCAGGACATACACCACTCCCTGCAGTGTGGTCAGATTAGGTGTTCACTGTTCAGGCTCAGCCAGGTGGCAATAGTCTCCCAGGACATACACAACTCCCTGCAGTGTGGTCAGATTAGGTGTTCACTGTTCAGGCTCAGCCAGGTGGCAATAGTCTCCCAGGACATACACAACTCCCTGCAGTGTGGTCAGATTAGGTGTTCACCGTTCAGGCTTAGCCAGGAGTCATGTAATTAAAAAAATTTAAATTTTAACTTTGACCATTAGAATCAGCTTAAACTACTAACTTATATAGTTCTTTTAAGCTTTTCTCTATCTTCAACGGTTACCGATATATTAAAAAATGTAAACACAGTACATTGTATTTTTGGGCTTCAATGTTAATCTTATGGAGGATAAGGAAAAATCAATATTTTACTCATCAATCTATATTTTTTCGGTTTAAACTTGATATTTAGCTTCATGTGGTTTAGATCCATTCATTTATGCTTAAAAATCATAGTTTATGTGCTTATCATGGCAACTAACCTGCATACTCTTTTCCCATGTTAATCATTTAGAGAATAGGAAAACTCCTATATTTATGGACAGATGTTGATGAAACTTGGTATACATGGTCAAAATGAAAATAGTTTATTCTGAAAATGCCTAATTTCAGCGTTCCACACAGCAGCAAACCTGCATACTCTTTCCCATATGAATCTTATGGGATTCTATCCTTAGGGGATATCTTATGGGATCCTATGTTAATCTTATAGGCAAACTCTCTCATTTATTACGGATACTGATCAAACCTGTTATATATTATTATTGGTTTGGAAATTCGTTGAGTACGCAGGTCTGCTGCGACGTGGGTATTTTGATCATAAGCTAATAATGCATTCCATTACTTCAACCACACTGTTATTAGTATTATGAATAACTCCTGACGACTTAACCTTTGCCGTATTGAAGAAATGCCAGGATAAGTATACTTTGGTATGCGTTGTATTCTCACCTCTCAAAACCTCTGAAGGTACAAATATTTGATAGTAAGGTGTATGTTGTTCCATAGTAAGAGACACAGTAAAATTTAGGTTTGGTGGGACACCAGAAACTGTGGTGTTGTATACCTAAATTAAGATGAAATATATATTTATGTTTACGTACTCCCTCCTCATAAAACTACAATAGAATTGTTGCTACTAATTTATAATTCAAGACCAAGTCTAGGGTTTTTACTACTGAAATGAAAATTAACCTTATTTACCTTAATTGATCTTATTATCGATCCCTTATTAGTCCCATAGTCCCTATATTCTATAAAATGCCTATTGTCATTTTTCTACAAATGTAGGTAAATGTAATAAATATGAACAAATATAATTCATTGTACCATTTACTAATACTCTGTCAGTTTTCATCTTTTTTTAAACAAATCATATGGGATTCTATCCTTAGGGGATATCTTATGGATATCTTATATAATATTCATGTATTAAATTTGCAGGCCCATTATTTAATTGTGTAATATAATATAACCCTATTAAGTAATTGGTTATTTGGGGTTATGGAGGAGTAGATTTAAGTAATATGTATTCGGTAACATTGGCTAGCTCACTGTTAGCAAGATGCCAAACACGTCACCGTTATTGATCTAATATTGAAAAGGAAATTGATAAAATTACAAAACAGAAACTTATCATGTGAAATTTAAATCAATTTTCAAATTAGAAAGTGTGATAAAAAGGTACTAAAATACTAAAAGGGGCGAATTCATAAGCAAGGACAATATCAATGACTAGTCTGAAGGGAAGGAGCTTTCCAAGGACTTAAAAAGCTCAACAACATGCAGTTGACAAAGTAATATTCAATAACTTACACACCTACATTGAAAATTTGTAGATACTTGGAAGAAAAATTGTTAAAAAATTACATTTATTTTTAGGATTTTAAAGAAATTGTATGCATACTTGGAGCTTGGAAATAAAAATGACATAACAAATCAAGTAACTGCACGTGATAATTGATTAGTGATATTAATACTTCAATACAGATAAAATACATGAAAAGTGAACATGCTGAGGCCACCTAGTCTATAATTGTGAAATTTAGAGTCTCAATAATAAACTATATTCCGATCGTAATTCATACAGGGAGGGTCTGATACAATTTTTTCAAACTTCCCCTGTACATACTTTTAGGACAACGTATAGTGACGATAATAACACACATCATGTGGAACATTCTTAGGTGTTAACAATTGAATTTTAATCTTGTCTAATCAAATTTAATAAAGTTTAATCTAAATACGTACTATTTGACTTCCTATCCTGGTTTGATGTTAATGTTTTAAAACTTTTAATCCCACTAAATAATTACAATAGAATATAAACCCGATTTAGAGCAGGAAAGTACACACACATTTAAAAAAAATATTATATTGTTTAAATTACTTAAAAGTGACACCTAATAAAACAATCCAACTACAGATAAATTTTACGCAATTCCTGCGAAAGGTGTGCTTAAAACCACGGAACCCGTTTGTAAGGGACTTATAATGGTTATTGTGTACACCTCCCTAGTAAAACAGTAAAATTGCCAGAAAATTGTTATATCATAAATCTATTCGTATAGCGATTTGAGCGTAAAGTAATAAAGGCAATTTATCTAGTAACTATTTAAAACGTATATATAAAAAGAAAAATAATTTTGAAATAGTTTTAAATTCAATGAACAAAGTAATATTGATTTCAATTTGGCACCTGGGTACTTCTATCTGTTAAATCACTTTATTAGATCATATTATTATATTCAGTATCACTTAAAACTAGGTTTTAGTTGAGATCTCATCACTTTATTTTTAACAGGGTGTAGGGAAATTTAAAGTCTGCAAAAACCTTATCGAAAAAATAATATGAAAAAGGGTTTCATCATAGCAAGAAGCAGCAAAATATAGTTTGTTTAGTGAAGGAAATATAGGCATTTAGCTTTTCAGGGATATAAAACGTAAAAATAAAAATATTATAATTCCAAGGAACGTACAAACAATATTTTAGTTTATATATTTTTTTAGCATCAACCGTCAACATATGCAAATATAACCCGTGCGGTGTAACCTATGTTAAGTCATAATAATAACAGCGGTAATAAAGGTTGTAAGAGCGTTTGACCAGTTACAGACAAAATATTATAGATATAGGCGTATAGAGGGTTACCTTGAAACTATGAAGGACGGTGGTGAAATGAGGCAAGGGCGCGAGGTGTAGGGGCGCGTGACATTCACATGACCTTTACACCCCCATCGTCACGCCGCCACGTCGCCACCCCGGCATACCGACACACATCGTTAATGACTGTCCTATGGGTGCCAGATTCGCGAGGTTCAGGAAGCTCGGATAGAATAAGACATGTATTATACAAGTTAATTAGCAAAATTAAAAAAAACTTTTATTACTCAATGAAAACATTAATGTGGTTTAAATAAAACGGGTTTAATGCAACTTAACAAATATAGCATGAAATCTTAACAAAAATATAATACCCTAGATGGGGATCGTCCTCACAATCTTTAGCACGTGAAACCCAAGCGCTACTAACTGAGCTACGGCGTCGGTCGATTTGGATCGTTTAAGGATTTTGGCCAACCTCAGTTGTTTTGGCTGATCTTATAGTGTATTTAATTATCCATACAGTTATATTATTAGCCTGTTATCAACTGATTTTGTTAAAAAAAAGAATGAGGATTGAAAAGAAAAAGATAAATTTAATTTACACAAATTAATTGGTTTGTTACAGTGGCTTCAATCAATAGAATGAATACACGTTTTCGGGTCTAGGACTTTTGGCAACCTCGCCTTTCCCATTCGTCATCGCAAGAGGCTATAAAAGTGTCACAACCCGTGGTCCGGACTTTTGGCAACCGCTGTTCTCCCTGGTCGGGATTTCAGGGATTTCGTTCGTGCCGGGCGGGGTTGAGGGCGAGGGAGAAAGCGCGCTAGAGAAGGGCGAGAGAGGAGGCGGCGGGCGAAGACATACGAAGGACAACAAAACACAACGCATGATACCCAATTCCTTTCAAGTGTGAGATTACTAATTGTCTAAGAACTGTCTGTTGTTAAGTTTGAACTATGTTTAGAGGTAAAATATTATGAATTGTATCGGTCTTTTTTTAACCCATACATAACTTCTTGAGGAAAGAATTAACGATTGATATTTCTTTGAAATCAGATAGACTTGTAACTTCCAATTTATAAAACTGTAATAATTTTATAACCAAAATAAAGATATTCACAATGTGCAGAATCAATTAAACAAAAGATACTGTCATGCACTTTGTTTTATTTTTTACGAATACAATTGGTATAAGACATTTTAAAATGTAGGCTTTATATATAAATTTCACTGTATATATTATTAAAAAATTATTAATGTGGTCACAAACCTCTCTGTCATAAGTTAAATTTAAATTCTCAGCTAGGTGCAAAAAGAGTCCTATACAAGTGCATAACAAAATATTATTAAAACCTTAAAATTCTAAATACAAATACTGGAGAGAGAATAAATACAATGAAGAGAGGAAATCATCTGTTACAATTGTACAATACGTTAGGTTGTTACAATACGAGGTGTATATCGACTGCCCCTTGCCGTCTCGCTCTTACATCTCCTGATTTCGGTGATTCTGAGGCGAGGGAGGGACTTGAGAGGGATAAGAGTGATAATTTGTGGGATTAAACAATGAGGCAGGGATTTTCAGGGAGAAAGGGAGAATTTTTGGGATAAAACCGAGGTTGCCAAAAGGCCGAGGTCGAGGGCTAATTAGGGTTCCGACCCTCGGTGGGGGCTGGGCGGTTGTCAACAATCCGTTTCCCCACGTTTTCTATCAAAACTCGAAAGATTTTGGAAATACTTTTCTCTGCTTTTATTTCGCACAGTTATTTTACCCTTTAGTTTTTACAAATTGTTTGGTAATTTGATAATTTTTCATTTATACATAAAATAAATATGTATGCAAAATCTCTATTCCCATATTGTTCACCACCATCTTCAATCAACAACTGTCAAACGGTTATAAACAGCTGTTTTGATTTGCATTGTTTGCATTTGATTCTCCATAAGCGTATTTTTTTAAATTTTAAACTTAATATTACAAGAAAACCGGAATTTCCCTAGACTTTAGACCTACCTAGAACTTATTTTCTACTCGAAAATTAGTTATTTCTAATTTATTTAATTAGTTTAGATATATATATATATATAAACACAAACTTTGCTCGTATTATATTATTGGATTAGGGCGTTCGGTCAAAAACTAATTTCTGAAATCAGTAATATTTTTATATTTTTCAGAAATTTTAAAATTTACAAAAATATAGCTAAAACAATTATAACAATTAAATATTAATTTGTCAATGATTAAAAATATGTAGTTGTAGTGAATTAAAACGCATTATACAGTAAAATTTGTTTTCCGTTTTAGAACAACTACTTCCTCGCAGTATAGGCGGCGGCAGCCGTAGTAGCAAAACTCAGTACTTACCGAATTTCAATATTTGTGATAAAAATTTACTATTATCTAAGTTAGATGCCAAATTTTATGACACCATGTTCATAAACAAGGAAGTTACTGTACAGAGTTAACCATCCGACGTAATCAGGACCGGTTCGGATGGTCAAATTGTTCGAAAAATCAAACTAAAAACATGTTTTTAATAAAAACCTCTAATAAATTATTACTAGAAAAACTAATTGAACTTCTATCATTTAGATCCTTTAAATGTGGCAAATAGATAGAGTACATTGTTTCCGTCAATTCCGGGACATCTTGAGGATTTCAGGGTTGGAAATTAATTGATTTACTTTCCACATTAACCGATATTTTTATCTGCATGATTAGTTCGGATAAACCAAGGTATACTACAACTTCGTTGGAATTTTGGAACATCTTGAGGATTTCAAGTTTAATTCATTCATTTTACATATTACTATCAACAATTATTAGTATCAACAATCCGCAAAACCCTCCTCATAAACTCTATATACGACATGTACACGAATTAAATTTTAGATTCAATTTCAACGGGTCTGATGGTAACACTGCCTCCCTATTCTTGGACCGAGCAGTCTCAGAGTTATTGCTGAGTTATAGGTCATCATTAGTTGCCCGCCTTGCCATTACATCTACCCTCAACCTCTTGTTTATTGTAAGTTCCAACTTTATAATTGTCTTTCCACTTTGTCGGCAGCCTTCTAGCTCGACGAACAATGATTCTACCTCTCTACCTCTCCCTTGTGGACGGTGCAGTCGTTTTGATAAAAATAAATTCCAACTAGAAAAATTTCAATAAATCCAAGCGAACTTAAACGTTGTCTTTATCAGCAAATATAACCGAATGGAATACATTATTTTATTTTTTTGAGAGTACAGTATAATTTTAGTAATGATCAAAATTATTGTTTATGATTATTTGGAGATTGTGTTTAGGAGGCCCTTGTGTTTAGGGGGCCCCTGTCTTTAGGTAACCTCCTATACATAGTATAACCCAACACCTTATGCTTAGGAGACCCCATTTGTTTGAAAACCCCATGTTTAGGGGGCCCCTGTCTTTAGGTAATCCTTGTCTTTATGTAGACCCTTATGTATAGTAGAACCCCTGTATTTCTGTAACACCCTATATTAGGGAATCCCGTGCCCCTAATGACTGGGAGACCTTTTTCATTGGAGAGTCATCTGTACAACAAACATTCTTGTATTTGGGACACACTGTGTTAGAACGACTGCTTGCGACTAGGAAACCCCATGGGTTAAGAAGACCATATGTTTTAAAACACATTCGATACGAATGACGTCGTTCAGTGTCAGGTTATTAGAATGTCGTGTGCGGGTGACGTCGATCGGTGCGCACACGCTATATTATTTATATTATTTTTATTATATTTATAATATAATATTTATGTTATCTATATTTTATAAATATTAAATTATATTTATAATATAAATTTACAATATAATACATATTTTGAAAGAACAATATGTTATGATATAAATGCTTATTTCATTTAAAATTACAACAAAATGATTTCCGCATTGGCCGTAATACTATAAATTTTGACCTGCAGAGAACGTGTTAAGAAAAAGAGTCTGTTTGTGAGGGAGATATTATGTTTTAGGAAGACTCTCGTGTTTAACAAACCCTTTTAGTCTTATGTACATCTTTGGTACCTAAGAAAAACTATATTTTTTGAAGTCCCCAATTTTTTTGTTGGGGAGATTTCTTTAGGTAAGAGTGACTCCATGTGATAAGTGACAGTCCGTAGCTCGCGCGATGCAGCCAATAGTCACGTCACTGACAGTGTTGCCACCTTACTATTGAGAGAACTAGTGCTGACAGTTAAGTCTGCCACTGAAGGGCCGTAAATGGGACTCAGTATGACAATGTAGCGGTCTGCAGCTCGTCATGCAGCCAAAACCTACGTCACTGCCAGTGTTGCCACCTTACTAGAAAGAGAAGTAATGCTGATAGTCAAGTCTGCCACTGAATTACTGTAAATATGACTCAGTGTGATAAGATCACGGTCCTCAGCACACGCGATGCGGCCAATTGTTACGTCACGGCCAGTGTTGCCACCTTACTAGTAAGATAACTTGTGCTGACAGCTTAGTATACCAATGAAGGATTGTAAACGTGACTGTGTGATAAGATGACGGTCCTCAGCACACGCGATGCGGCCAATTGTTACGTCACTGCCAGTGTTGCCACCTTACTAGTAAGATAACTTGTGCTGACAGTTTAGTATACCACTGAAGGATTGTAAATATGACTCAGTGTGATAAGATCACGGTCCTCAGCACACGCGATGCGGCCAATTGTTACGTCACTGCCAGTGTTGCCACCTTACTAGTAAAAGAACTTGTGCTGACTGTTCTACCACTGAAGGATTATAAACGTGACTATGTGATAAGATGACGGTCCTCAGCACACGCGATGAGGTCAATTGTTACGTCACTGCCAGTGTTGCCACCTTACTAGTAAGAGAACTTGTGCTGACTGTTGTACCACTGAAGGATTGTAAATGTGACTGTGTCACAAGGTGACGGTCCTGAGTACACGCGATGCGGCCAATTGTTACGTCACTGCCAGTGTTGCCACCTTACTAGTAAGATAACTTGTGCTGACTGTTGTACCACTGAAGGATTGTAAATGTGACTGTGTCACAAGGTGACGGTCCTGAGTACACGCGATGCGGCCAATTGTTACGTCACTGCCAGTGTTGCCACCTTACTAGTAAGATAACTTGTGCTGACTGTTGTACCACTGAAGGATTGTAAATGTGACTGTGTCACAAGGTGACGGTCCTGAGTACACGCGATGCGGCCAATTGTTACGTCACTGCCATGGTGGCCACCTTACTAGTAAGAGAACTTGTGCTGACTGTTGTACCACTGAAGGATTGTAAATGTGACTGTGTCACAAGGTGACGGTCCTGAGTACACGCGATGCGGCCAATTGTTACGTCACTGCCAGTGTTGCCACCTTACTAGTAAGAGAACTTGTGCTGACTGTTGTACCACTGAAGGATTGTAAATGTGACTGTGTCACAAGGTGACGGTCCTGAGTACACGCGATGCGGCCAATTGTTACGTCACTGCCAGTGTTGCCACCTTACTAGTAAGATAACTTGTGCTGACTGTTCTATCACTGAGGGATTGTAAATGTGACTGTGTCACAAGGTGACGGTCCTGAGTACACGCGATGCGGCCAATTGTTACGTCACTGCCAGTGTTGCCACCTTACTAGTAAGATAACTTGTGCTGACTGTTGTACCACTGAAGGATTGTAAATGTGACTGTGTCACAAGGTGACGGTCCTGAGTACACGCGATGCGGCCAATTGTTACGTCACTGCCATGGTGGCCACCTTACTAGTAAGACTAGTAAGAAATACGATAGTCGAAATGGTACTTGAGTGAAATTACTTGGTTAGTATATACTTTATATTGATAATGGAAGAAAAATACTCGCAACTTAGCAGGGGTTTCGCGTGTTAGTATTAGCGTTTGATAAAGAATGATAATAGGTCTAATAATTATTCATATTTCAATATTAGTTAATTTAAAGTAGTGTAAACCAGTAGACGTGGCACCTGCATTTAGCATCAGATTGAACGCAGGACACAACTGTAAAGCGCATTTTACTAGAAGAGAAGTTGTGCTGATAGTCAAGTCTGCCACTGAATTACTGTAAATATGACTCAGTGTGATAAGATCACGGTCCTCAGCACACGCGATGCGGCCAATTGTTACGTCACTGCCAGTGTTGCCACCTTACTAGTAAGATAACTTGTGCTGACAGTTTAGTATACCACTGAAGGATTGTAAATATGACTCAGTGTGATAAGATCACGGTCCTCAGCACACGCGATGCGGCCAATTGTTACGTCACTGCCAGTGTTGCCACCTTACTAGTAAGATAACTTGTGCTGACAGTTTAGAATACCAATGAAGGATTGTAAACGTGACTGTGTGATAAGATGACGGTCCTCAGCACACGCGATGCGGCCAATTGTTACGTCACTGCCAGTGTTGCCACCTTACTAGTAAAAGAACTTGTGCTGACTGTTCTACCACTGAAGGATTATAAACGTGACTATGTGATAAGATGACGGTCCTCAGCACACGCGATGAGGTCAATTGTTACGTCACTGCCAGTGTTGCCACCTTACTAGTAAGAGAACTTGTGCTGACTGTTGTACCACTGAAGGATTGTAAATGTGACTGTCACAAGGTGACGGTCCTCAGCACACGCGATGAGGTCAATTATTGTTACGTCACTGCCAGTGTTGCCACCTTACTAGTAAGAGAACTTGTGCTGACTGTTGTACCACTGAAGGATTGTAAATGTGACTGTGTCACAAGGTGACGGTCCTGAGTACACGCGATGCGGCCAATTGTTACGTCACTGCCATGGTGGCCACCTTACTAGTAAGACTAGTAAGAAATACGATAGTCGAAATGGTACTTGAGTGAAATTACTTGGTTAGTATATACTTTATATTGATAATGGAAGAAAAATACTCGCAACTTAGCAGGGGTTTCGCGTGTTAGTATTAGCGTTTGATAAAGAATGATAATAGGTCTAATAATTATTCATATTTCAGTATTAGTTAATATAAAGTAGTGTAAACCAGTAGACGTGACACCTGCATTTAGCATCAGATTGAACGCAGGACACAACTGTAAAGCGCATTGTATCTAGCTTTTGAAGGAACATCCATTTCATAACATACAGTATATTAAATCAGATGGATTTAGTTTTTTCGTTTCGAAGGTATCAACCATATTATATAATATTTGTACATATTTTTAATACTTATATTAATTTTGATATACATAGATAAATAACATACATGAATATTTAAAAACGTACATTCATAACATAAATATTTCGTAATGTTACAGAACATTTACTCAATCTATTATAATAGCATTTTTTTAGCAGTTATAATTCATGTAAAACGTAAGTTTCTAAACTTAAAAATTATCGCAAACGTAAGTCGGCCGTAATATTTTTAAATAGTTTTTGCATGAACTATTGTAGGCTATTAAAAGTTAATCAGATATTTTTATCAATCAAAAGGGTGTAAGACTTAATATATCAAGTCGTGTTCAAGGGAAACTCATGAACCGTTTTTTCTGAATGGTTATTGAAATAAGAGTAATTTAAATATACACAGAACAGTTGTGGATACAATGGATTTCCATAGATTTAGTAGAAACTGGAACAATTTTCTGAATAAATAAAAATTAACAAAGGTATTCTTCCTTATTACTAATCACAAATCTTGTTTTACACTATTAATGTTACTTTCAAAATAGTTTCTCAAACATCAAATTACATCTTTTACGCACTCTTAAGAAAACATTAAACGTTTTATGAGCAAAGCTTTAAAAACTATATAAATATATTTTTCCTAATATTGAATTACGAATGGAAGTGTCATTGAAGTACAAAGCAAAACCGGACTAGAATTCCAAAACCCGGATATGGACTTCTAAATGCAGTCTTTTGCAAAAAATACCTTGTTGAAAGAAATATTCCACAATGAGAAAATTCATAACATCCGTGTCTTGAAAATAATATTTGCAAAGGGTATTTTTATTATGGTTCTACTTTATCTGCAATCGAACTGAAATTGTTGGATGTGGAATGTTTTACATCCGTGAGAAAATTTTAGTTCCGGGTCGTAATTCCATAGAGATGTGTCACGTGACTTCCCCGTGCGATAGATACAGTTGATACAGTTTAAAGGTGGGGAATATTACAAAAATAAAAACCACCTGACTAATACAATTGCTGTGGAAACTTTGGATTTATGCAGGATGATTTCATAAAATAAATTCCAGGGTATTGTTTTCTGTGTCAAAAGAAACCTATTATCTATACAAATAAAATTTTAATTTTTATCTGTACGTTTCTGGTAGCTATGATACTTTTGGTCATTTCTATGTTTTATAACCCCGAAAAGCCGAAATGTGTCTTACTACAAAATTATTGTACGTCTGTCTGTCTGTCACGCTAACGCTAAACGAGGCGGGTATTATTGAGTATTCGTCTCTTCTTGAAAACGAGAGCTCCCACAGTTGTGAAACTCCTCCTATTCCTTCTTCTATCACTTTTGGAGAAGGGTTTACTTTAAACTGGCCCACGCAAAATTGAGTAAATAAGCGAAAAAGGTCAAATGAGGGTAAAATACTTAGCCAGGTATCCACCAATTTGTATTTTTCTATATATTTTATATCTCAGTCATTTTTCACGAAATAATTTTTAATTTCGTGTGTATCTTTAAATAGGAGAGACCCAATTTAGACAAAATTATCAATGCGATTAAATGTTTAACTTCTAAATGACGGTAGTTAAAATTGTTATATTAAAATGACTTGATGGGTTGATTGTTTTAAAAATTATTAAAAATAAAAAGTTATGTCTAGTTTAATTCCCTATCCAATGAAACAAGTTATGAAAATCAGTCAATACGAAGTGAAACGACGAAGATTCAGTACTTATATCAGTATAATGTGTGTGCGACGTTATCAGCTGCAACAATGGACCTCAAGTAATTTAACTAAGAATTCATTTCTTTGTATTTATTTGCTTAAGATTTCATGTTTATATTTTATCATTGTACAAGTATATGTTTTCTTAACATGGAATCATACAGCTTGTAAAAAGAACGGCTAATTATACTGCTACTCTCTATATATAAATGAATGTTTGTCCTTTATGCGTTGCCAAACTACTCATCCGATTGCCATAACATTTTACGAAGTTGCTCTCTAAGTGTCAGGGAAGGTTTTAGTGAAAATAACTAAGGCGTTTTAAATTCCTAATGTTAACCTTATGGGGACTTAGTTTGTTTACGAATTTTCTATAATCAAAACATTTGATTTCTTAAGCTATAGCTGTTGGTTTACTTTCCATTAGCAATATGCTTTACCATCCAACTTCATCCGAATCATTCATTAATGTAAAACCATGAAGTAAATATATGCTGTACAAAATGAATAGCTTTATTTGCTACGGTTTTGGGGGATTGTGTATTTATATTTCTTCTGTCTGATTAAAAGTCACGTGTTTATATTTTGTCCAAATAAAAAAATAATTACAACGTTTATACATATTACGTTTATTATAATAATTAGCTGTTGTATATCTTCCCTATAAAAGCCGTATAACAGTAAAGTTTGGTTTGATTTTAGGTTGGATTAGAAATTAGTGAATCAATCCACTCAGATTTATTATTTTTTTTTTTTGGAGGAATGTTAATAATATGTCTTATCGTTTCAGTATTGTTATTCACTATGCCGCGACCAAGAATATCTACAAAACGACGTCGTATCGCTATTCGACTTTAGAACATGGCCAATCGTAAAGTTAACATGTATTTACTGTTAGGCTACGAAGTTCGCCGGGTCAGCTAGTAGTACAAACACAATAAAACCTGACGTTCATTCATCTCTTTCCGTTAATCGTCTGCAATATTTAACTAATTAGTCACCCTAAATATAATATAACATTGGAAAAATGTTGTGTTCAAATTTCCGAATTCGAGCCTGAGGGTGGAATTATCCGTTTTAAGACTCTCTGAATCCAGCGAGCAAGTGGTTTTGGGACTGATGAGTGTCTGTCTGTATAGGCCCTACCAACCAAGAAACCACAGCTTTTCCAATTCTTATGAGTCTTGGTGCAAGGGTTAACTTGAGCAATCCCTCGAAACATTTTTTTTAATATTGTACTTTAGGACTAGTTTACTCATTAACTCTAAAAGAAATTACTGGTAATGACTTATCTTGTTCATATATTTTTTTAAAATTAAACTTTCAAAGTTTATGATGATTAGGGTCCCAAATAAAATGATACTATACGCATGTGACAGTTCAAAACTCGAGTGCTTAAAAATATAATACCCCCGTCACAGCAGACCTGCTTACTCAGCGAATTTCCAAATCAATAATATAATAATAATATATGACAAGTTTTATAAAAATCTGTTCATAAACATGCTAATTATTTGCCTATTCTCCATAAGATTAACATGGGAAAGAGTGTGCAGGTTTGCTGCTGTGAGGAACACTGAAAGTAGTCATTTCTACCATAAATAATTTTTATCTTAACATTTACACCAACTTTCATCAACATCTATCCATAAATAACGGAGTTTGCCTATTCCCTATATGATTAATATGGGAAAAGAGTATGCAGGTTTGCTGCCATGATTAACACATAAACTATGATTTTTAAGAACAAATGGATAGATCTCAACCACATGAAGCTAAATATCAAGTTTTATCCAAAAATATTGATTAATATGGGAGATATTAATTTTTCCCTATCCTCCATAAGATTAACATTGGAGCACCACAATACAACGTACTGTGTTTAGAGTTTTTAATATCTCGTTAACCGTTTCAGATAGAGAAAAACTTTAAGGAACTTAATTGTGTAGTTTTTAAAGCTGATTCCAATGATGAAATATAAAATTAGAAATTTTAAAAACTACATGTGAAAAACGCAAAAACCCCCATTTTGGGGTACAAAACCCCCCCCAAACTACCCGTTCCCATTGACCGATATGTCTGGTTTACGAACTCGTCCGAGCATTTGTAGGAATACACGACTCTACCAAATTTGGTCTTCATGGGACCATTTTTACGAGAGTATACATAAATATATATATAAAAATTTTAACGACTATTGTTTTTGGACTCTGGGCATCTCAAGACGAAAAAATAACATGGTCCTGGGCTTAAGTCTTACCATGAGACCTACGGTAATAGCTTCTTCCCTATGGGAAATTCGCTAAAAGTAAAAAGTTTTTATCCCTAAACAAATTAGCATTTTGAAATGTTAATCTACGACAAAGGGTCGTGTAGGAAAGTTCAATTTAACCTTTGCCGTAAACACATTGGGTAAACACGTTGGGTACAATTTACAGTAAAATTAAAACAATTTCTTCCTTATTTCTAAACCGTTTTGCTTGAAACTTACAACATACATTTAGAGAAGCTATCCCACAATGCCCTTATATTTCATTGTTTCATTAAGTCGTCTTATGTAAAATATTCCACATTTCTGCACAGGGTACATAAGTAGAATACATACAAATTGCCCAGATACTCGTTACTCTTATACATTGGGATCGCAGAAATCGTATTTTAGAAAACTTAATCCAAAATCGTCCTTTGAATCATTGTTTTTGAAACTACGTTTTCGTCAGATTTGAGGACAAAACACTACGAATAACATTACGAAAGCCGTAGACTTCTAGCGACGCTTTCATCTCATAACAGACAATTGGTACGTATAATTTGATGTACGACTGTTCTCTTAACCACAGTCATATACAACTTTTACGACTACGAAACCCAATATTTTAGGGATAAACGAGATCGCATGCACACGCTGGCGTGAGTAGAGTGAATTTCACAGAATTTATATAAATAGTAAACTAATAGTACTGAGTATGCAGGTTTGCTGCAATAAGGGTTATTTTACATGGTAATGTGCTTATATTAAGGCTGTACACTAAGTAAAACACATACAACATTCTATCAAATTATGTCAATAACTAAGCTATTTATACCAATTTATCTATTCTCCGTAATTTATCTATTACATGGGCAATGAATACGTAGGTTTGCTGCCGTAAGAAACATTAAATTTAGGGTTTCAGGATGTATTGATGAAACTTAACTAGATCGACTTGCTTACCAAATTTTGGAAGAATATGTAAGTCAATAAGTGGGTTATTGAATTTTAGCTATTCTCCATAAGATTAGCATTGCACAATGTACTGTGTTTACCATTTTAAATATTTCAGTAAGCAATTGACCTAGAATCATGATTCAAATTGTGTGATTTTTGAGCTGAATCCAATGGTGAACAGTAAAATGAGACACACTGATTGTAACACTGGTGGTGTAACACTGGTTGACACTGTAAAGTGTGCAATATTGGGGCCGCCACAGCCTCCTGTGTAACATTGGTTGACACTGTACAGTGTGCAATATTGGGGCTGCCACAGCCTCCTGTGTAACACTGGTTGACACTGTACAGTGTGCAATATTGAGGCTACCACAGCCTTATGTGTAACACTGGTTGACACTGTACACTGTGCAATATTGGGGCTGCCACAGCCTCCTGTGTAACACTGGTTGACACTGTACAGTGTGCAATATTGGGGCCGCCACAGCCTCCTGTGTAACATTGGTTGACACTGTACAGAGTGCAATATTGGGGCTGGCACAGCCTTCTGTGTAACACTGGTTGACACTGTACTGAGTGCAAAGTTGGGGCCGCCACAGAATCCTGGGTAACACTGGTTGACACTGTACAGAGTGCAATATTGGGGCTGGCACAGCCTTTTGTGTAACACTGGTTGACACTGTACACTGTGCAATATTGGGGCTGCCGCAGCCTCCTGTGTAACACTGGTTGACACTGTACAGTGTGCAATATTGGGGCCGCCACAGCCTCCTGTGTAACATTGGTTGACACTGTACAGTGTGCAATATTGGGGCCGCCACAGCCTCCTGTGTAACACTGGTTGACACTGTACAGTGTGCAATATTGGGGCTGCCACAGCCTCCTGTGTAACACTGGTTGACACTGTACAGTGTGCAATATTGGGGCTGCCACAGCCTCCTGTGTAACACTGGTTGACACTGTACACTGTGCAATATTGGGGCCGCCACAGCCTCCTGTGTAACACTGGTTGACACTGTACAGTGTGCAATATTGGGGCCGCCACAGCCTCCTGTGTAACACTGGTTGACACTGTACAGTGTGCAATATTGGGGCCGCCACAGCCTCCTGTGTAACACTGGTTGACACTGTACACTGTGCAATATTGGGGCTGCCACAGCCTCCTGTGTAACACTGGTTGACACTGTACAGTGTGCAATATTGGGGCTGCCACAGCCTTTTGTGTAACACTGGTTGACACTGTACACTGTGCAATATTGGGGCTGCCGCAGCCTTTTGTGTAACACTGGTTGACACTGTACACTGTGCAAGATTGGGGCTGCCGCAGCCTTTTGTGTAACACTGGTTGACACTGTACACTGTGCAAGATTGGGGCTGCCGCAGCCTTTTGTGTAACACTGGTTGACACTGTACACTGTGCAAGATTGGGGCTGCCGCAGCCTTTTGTGTAACACTGGTTGACACTGTACACTGTGCAAGATTGGGGCTGCCGCAGCCTTTTGTGTAACACTGGTTGACACTGTACACTGTGCAAGATTGGGGCTGCCGCAGCCTTTTGTGTAACACTGGTTGACACTGTGCACTGTGCAAGATTGGGGCTGCCGCAGCCTCCTGTGTATCACTGGTTCACACTGTTGAGTTTTAAGTAAAATTTATTCAAAGCTCTCCCGAAAAAAGGGTTGTAACTCAAATGGAGGATGCCCCAATTTCTTAATTTTACGGAAGTATAGTGAAAACGTTTAACATCGAATAAGAATTTTTTAATATTATACAATAACAATTATTGAAATCAATAATTAAAGTCCATTAAAATGATTGGATAGGAATTTTTCCCTCTGTAGTTGCCTATTAGGGGGAAGTGTAACTTTGGGGGACTTACGTAACTTTTTGTAACTTAAGTGAAGGGAAATAGAGTCGGTGATGGTGGCGACACTGAAGTCATAGTCACAGCTGAGTTTACAGCCGAGCTCGTCGTCCATTCGCCCGCGACCGTGAGTCACTTGGGGCGTGGGCTGGGCCCGGTACTCTTTATTTTACGGTTGTGTTCTAACGAGTATAAAACTAATAATCGGTATTACAATTACCTAAAGTATCTTTCCTTGAAGCACTACATAAATCAGTATAAGCATTAGTAAACGCCCAGTCAATCAAATTTACTTCTGTGACATCCCACCGCTTGTATTTCTACTGGTAGGTAATTTGTTAAAGAACCTAACCCCAGAATAGAGTAGTACTTTCTCAAAAGCGGACATTCCATGAACAGGAAAACTCAACATTGAGCCTTGTCTGGTATTGAATCTGTGAAAGTCTCATGTGTTTTACTGAATGAGGAAACATTTTTACATGGTAAGATCAAAACATCCTGGATGTACTCGTATAGTGAAAATATTAAAGAAATCTTATGTTTTTGAAAAATTCTACTTGTGAGGATGCGGAGGAAAAGAGAAAATACTAAAAAGCCTAAACGTAAAAGCCACAGATTGAATCATTAGTTAATTATCGAGGGATTTGTATCTAATGTTTAAACTGATCAATTGTGTTACAGAGCTTATCACGCTTTCTTCCAATCTCACATTTTATGGCATAAAATTCTGTCAATGAATTAGGTTGTGCCATTGTGAATGGTGTGGGAGAGGCTGACGTTTTCATATAAACGAAAAGGTATAACTTGTACTGATTCAAACTTACATGCAACTAGAATTGAAAAAATAATCGAAGTAACAATGATGTAGGAACTATTCATTTTAACAAACTATCAACTTATATACGAGATATGCTTCTGAGGTACATTAAAAGAAAATTTTCTTCTTTTAATAAGATATTCTTTTTTTAACACTTGATGACCTTAAGCTAAAGACGGCATGGACTAGTTTTTTTTAATAAATTCCTGCTTTATCCATTAAGGTGTTTCAATTTCATTACGGTCTACCAATGATCAATATTGAGTTATTGGCAAAAATACTATTTGATTCCATTAGAATATAATTTTCCATCATTAATATGCTGTTACAAACTACCTAATTCTAAAGAAATGCGAAACCCCGACATTTCTTAAATAATGTTGTTTGAAAAGAATAATAATTGTCTATAGAGAAATATATAAATGCTAGTAATTAAGAGGTCGGTTCAGTTACCTTAGCTGGGGCTAGGCGGCGAGGCGGCGAGGCGGATAGGCGCTCACGCGAAGGCTGACGTGACTGCTGAGTGGAGGCTTGCGTGGCTGACCTAGATGCTACCTACACACAACAGAATACATTCTGCCTCGTCAGCGTATATGATACCAATCCACTGCCCAATTGTACAGAGGTTTTAGGTTTATGGTATCGGGTTTTGGTACCACGGCTATAACGACGTTGTCACGTAGACCCTCATCACCGATCACTAAACCGGACAGTTATGGTACCAAGGGAAACCTGAGAGGGTTGTAGTACCCACGGCTATAACGGCTTCGTCACGTAGATCCTCATTACCAACCATATAACCGGACAGTTATGGTACCGAGGAAAACCTGAGAGGGTTGTGGTACCCACGGCTATAACAGCTTCGTCACGTAGATCCTCATTACCAACCATATAACCGGACAGTTATGGTACCAAGGAGAACCTGAGAGGGTTGTGGTACCCACGGCTATAACAGCTTCGTCACGTAGATCCTCATTACCAACCATATAACCGGACAGTTATGGTACCGAGGAAAACCTGAGGGGGTTGTGGTACCCACGGCTATAACGGCTTCGTCACGTAGATCCTCATTACCAACCATATAACCGGACAGTTATGGTACCATGGGGAACCTGAGAGGGTTGTAGTACCCACGGCTATAACAGCTTCGTCACGTAGATTCTCATTACCAACCATATAACCGGACGGTTTTGGTACCGAAGAAAACCTGAGAGGGTTGTGGTACCCACGGCTTTAACAGCTTCGTCACGTAGATTCTCATTACCGACCATATAACCGGACGGTTTTGGTACCGAGGGCACCTGAGAGGGTTGTGGTACCCATGGCTATAACAGCTTCGTCACGTAGATCCTCATTACCAACCATATAACCGGACAGTTATGGTACCGAGGTAAACCTGAGAGGGTTGTGGTACCCACGGCTAAAACATCTTCGTCACGTAGATCCTCATTAACCAAATAACCTGGACAGTTATGGTTACCCATTACAGGGTTGAGGTACCCACGGCTATAACAGCTTCGTCACGTAGATCCTCATTACCAGACCATATAACCGACGGTTTGGTACCCGAGGGGAACCTGAGAGGTTGTGGTAACCCACGGCAATAACGGCTTCGTCACGTAGATTCTCATTACGACCCAATATTAACCGGACGGTTTTGGTACCGAGGGCACCTGAGAGGGTGTGGTACCCACGGCTTAACAGCTTCGTCACGTAGATCCTCATTACCGACCATATAACCGGACAGTTATGGTACCGAGGGCACCTGAGAGGGTTGTGGTACCCACGGCTATAACAGCTTCGTCACGTAGATCCTCATTACCGACCATATAACCGGACAGTTATGGTACCGAGGGCACCTGAGAGGGTTGTGGTACCCACGGCTATAACAGCTTCGTCACGTAGATCCTCATTACCAACCATATAACCGGACGGTTTTGGTACCCAGGGGAACCTGACAGGGTTGTGGTACCCACGGCTATAACGGCTTCGTCACGTAGATCCTCATTACCGACCATATAACCGGACAGTTATGGTACCGAGGGAACCTGAGAGGGTTGTGGTACCCACGGCTATAACGGCTTCGTCACGTAGATTTTCATTACCGACCATATAACCGGACGGTTTTGGTACCGAGGGAACCTGAGAGGGTTGTGGTACCCACGGCTATAACGGCTTCGTCACGTAGATTCTCATTACCGACCATATAACCGGACGGTTTTGGTACCGAGGGCACCTGAGAGGGTTGTGGTACCCACGGCTATAACGGCTTCGTCACGTAGATTTTCATTACCGACCATATAACCGGACGGTTTTGGTACCGAGGGCACCTGAGAGGGTTGTGGTACCCACGGCTATAACGGCTTCGTCACGTAGATTTTCATTACCGACCATATAACCGGACAGTTTTGGTACTGAGGGCACCTGAGAGGGTTGTGGTACCCATGCCTTTAACAATGTTGTCATGATGACACACGACGCCACATAAATATTATTTAATCTATATATTAATCTATATCTGAGAAACATCTGAATTACTGTAAGGAGTTTAAATTTAAAATTTGGTTGGTTCGTAACAGAGAGGAGTGTAAAATTATTGTCTCGCGTATAATTTTTAATTTCAGTCTAAAGTGACGTAGAAACAAGATGTATAACGAATAATTACTTGTAAGGGAGGGGCCATATGCATGCAGGAAACGTAGCCGGTCAGTACAAGGAGTTGTGGATGGGGGATAATCTATGTAAATGAACGGAAGAAGATCAATGAGAGATTGTGGAAGTGGAGGGGAGTTGAATCTAATCAATATAGAAACAGGGCGTGGACATAGCAAGTCAATGAGGGTAGCTACAGTGCTTGTACCTTCCACCACCACCCCCAGTTCATTCAAACAAAGCGTCAAAAGGAATATTGCAAGGAGAGCAAAAGAGTTTCGACTTATCACCCTTAGGACAGAAAGTCAACTAGGTTGGTAACAAAGGTTGTACTTTCCGCCCCAGGAGAGACAGTGAGATGAGGATGGATAAAAAGGTTAAACCTTACAAACCCAAGGCAGATATGGCAACGATGGCAGACAGAGAGGTTGAAAATTCAAATGGTATAACTTGTGAACTTATGGAAAGGTCAAACGATACACTTTACTCAAAGAATTTATACTATTATGAATTTCAACTAATTTATTTCATAGAAATAAAACAGTCTTGAAAATTGACACAGTAACTCTCGAGAGAATGCGTTTTTATTGTAGTTCGAATCTAGTGGTGCATAACTGATCAGTGCATCAACTCAATGACTGGCTGGCCTAATGCCGTTACGATACCCAACTGAATTTCATAGAGATTGACAGTGGGTTGATTTAAAAAATGTAGACAGAATAGCACGGTTCCATTATATATTATTAAAAAAGCTTAAAATAACATAAGCAAAATATTCAGATTTAAACAATGTAGGAAGTTTTAATTTCCATTATTTAAGTAATATTCTGGCTGCCGATTTAGAGAGTGGGGTAGCATTTCCCCAATCCGAGATACTTAATTACATTTCAAAATTTACTAGTAACAAATTTCATAGGCGGTGTATATTGTTATAACGATGAAAAAGTTGCCTCTAACTGAAGCACTAAAACAC
This sequence comes from Nephotettix cincticeps, assembly GCA_023375725.1. Taxonomy (NCBI): domain Eukaryota; kingdom Metazoa; phylum Arthropoda; class Insecta; order Hemiptera; family Cicadellidae; genus Nephotettix; species Nephotettix cincticeps. The sequence continues at coordinate 3,022,921 of CM041784.1, read as the reverse complement.
AATTCGTCCTGTATCTGTGTATATTGGGCAAGGTCGCATAGCTTTTGTCCTCTGCTGGCAGTCGATAATGATCAGGCTCGAGCAGGAAGTGATGATTACATGGTGGGGGTATCCGGCGTGGCGGCGGCAGACAGGTGAGCACTGAGCAGCAGCGAGACCGACAACCACGCCGCAGCAACGGTCGTTGGGCGCGACGATGCCGGTGCAACAACAACACTTGCATCAAAGGAACGGCGATGCAAGCATTGTAACAGCTATACAAATATAACACTTGAAGACTTTTGGCAAAAGCCAAACCCACCATCATCAACCCAACGATATCAGTTGTAGCAACAATCGCTGAGCCTTGCAACGGAGATGCGATTTAAATACTTGCATCAACACAGTCACTGAACAAAGGACAAAACACTTATCAAGCACAGTTCCAGCAACATAGCTGAATATTAAATCGCCGACGCTACCATCACATTTGTAGCAACAGTCACTGAGCGTTAACACCGATGCGAAGACAACATTTGTATTTATGTCACTGACCTTCGAACCCCCACTGAATATTGGCACTCAGGCGCAGCGATAACAATTGTAGCAACAATCACTAAGCATGAGAATACCGAAGCAATAACCACAGCTGTAGCAACAATCACTAAGCATGAGAATACCGAAGCAATAACCACAGCTGTAGCAACAATCACTAAGCATGAGAATACCGACGCAATAACGACAGCTGTAGCAACAATCACTAAGCATGAGAATACCGAAGCAATAACCACAGCTGTAGCAACAATCACTAAGCATGAGAATACCGAAGCAATAACCACAGCTGTAGCAACAATCACTAAGCATGAGAATACCGAAGCAATAACCACAGCTGTAGCAACAATCACTAAGCATGAGAATACCGAAGCAATAACCACAGCTGTAGCAACAATCACTAAGCATGAGAATACCGACGCAATAACCACAGCTGTAGCAACAATCACTAAGCATGAGAATACCGACGCAATAACCACAGCTGTAGCAACAATCACTAAGCATGAGAATACCGACGCAATAACCACAGTTGTAGCAATAATTGCTGAGTATTGCAACTCTGACACAGCGATAACAGTTGTAGCAACAATCACTAAGCATGAGAATACTGACGCAATAACCACAGCTGTAGCAACAATCACTAAGCATGACAATACCGGCGCAATAACCACAGTTGTAGCAACAATCACTAAGCATGAGAATGCCGACGCAATAACCACAGTTGTAGCAACATTCACTAAGCATGAGAATGCCGACGCAATAACTACAGTTGTAGCAACATTCACTAAGCATGAGAATGCCGACGCAATAACTACAGTTGTAGCAACACTCACTAAGCATGAGAATACCGACGCAATAACCACAGCTGTAGCAACAATCACTAAGCATGAGAATACCGACGCAATAACCACAGTTGTAGCAACAATCACTAAGCATGAGAATACTGACGCAATAACCACAGCTGTAGCAACAATCACTAAGCATGACAATACCGGCGCAATAACCACAGTTGTAGCAACATTCACTAAGCATGAGAATGCCGACGCAATAACTACAGTTGTAGCAACATTCACTAAGCATGAGAATGCCGACGCAATAACCACAGCTGTAGCAACAATCACTAAGCATGAGAATGCCGACGCAATAACCACAGTTGTAGCAACAATCACTAAGCATGAGAATACCGACGCAATAACCACAGTTGTAGCAATAATTTCTGAGTATTGCAACACTGACGCAGTGATAACAGTTGTAGCAACAATCACTAAGCGTCAGAATGCCGACGCACAAACATGTAGCAACAATCACTGCTGAGATACTGACGCAGTGATAACAGTTGTAGCAACAATCACTAAGCGTCAGAATGCCGACACAATAACCACAGTTTTAGCAACAATCACTAAGCATTAGAATACCGACGCAATAACCACAGTTGTAGCAACAATCACTAAGCATGAGAATGCCGACGCAATAACCACAGTTGTAGCAACATGTAAGTATTGAGAATGCCGACACAGTACAGTTGTAGCATCACTAAGAGCATGAGAATGCCGACTCAATAACCACAGTTGTAGCAAATTCACTAAGCTGAGTATGCCGACGCAGTAAACAGTTGTAGCAACAATCACTAAGCAGAATGCCGACCAATAACCACAGTTGTAGCAAATAGCATTGAAATGCCGACGCAATAACAGTTTTAGCAACAATCATGAAGCATGAGAATGCCGACGCAATAACCACAGTTGTAGCAATAATTTCTGAGTATTGCAACTCTGACGCAGTGATAACAGTTGTAGCAACAATCACTAAGCGTCAGAATGCCGACTCAACAACCACAGCTGTAGCAATGACTGCTGAGTATTGCAGCTCTGACGCAGCGATAACAGTTGTAGCAACAATCACTAAGCGTCAGAATGCCGACTCAACAACCACAGCTGTAGCAATGACTGCTGAGTATTGCAGCTCTGAAAAAACAGTTTACAACAACAAAGATGTCGCAATACAGTTGTACAATAATCTGAGTATTGCAACTCTGACGCAGTGATAAAAGCAACAATCATTCATATCTACAGTGTAGCAATGACTGCTGAGTATTGCAGCTCTGACGCAGCGATAACAGTTGTAGCAATGACTTCTGAGTATTGCAACTAAAGTAAACAAATGATGAAAATAATGAAAATTTCACGGGAAGTAAACCAAATTCATTCATACCTTACTGGAGAAGAAAAGGATATCGGTCCTTTTGTTTCATGTTATTGTTAAGCTGTTACAAAAATATCAAAGTATCAAAGTTCAAAATTATCTTACAATTAACATTGCCACTTTTTCGTAAAAATAAATCATACTTAACAATCTCGGATTGTATAGAGTAGCTCGCATATTAATTTTGGGAACATTTTTTCTATAAGGATAGTTTCTGACTATGGAGAGCTCTTTTCAGAACCGAACAGGGATGTTTGTCAACACACAAAACCTTATACCTGTGGCCTCGTTCACATTTTTATGTTTCGTAGAAGCTTGGGTGACAAACAACAACAGTATATTTTACAGTGCTCAACTACAGTATACTTTACAGTGCTCAACTACAGTATATTTTACTGGTTTGTATTACTAAAGCTTGGAAAGGCCGGAATTCCTTGTTAATTCTTACGAAAGTTTTTAGCCCAAAGGGGAAGTGAATATATTTTTGCCACATGAAGCATGGGAACTTTGAAAATGAAGAGTAACCTTCACAAAGAAATCCAGGGAAAGAGTTTGAAATATTTATCCAATTTAACGTTTACATAAGCCAAAAGAAGTTAAAAAATCGAAATCCAAATTTGTAGCCTGTACTTTCCACATATGTTAGAGCTTATAAGGCTCCCTGACTCTCGAGAAATCATCACAACCAGTACGGTATCCAAAATAGTTGTAGCGTTCGATCCGATAATTTTAAGAACTGGACAAATGTGTATATCGAACGATCCGGCATCTCCCTATCTTGCCTTGTAATAAAGCAAGAATTGCAGTACCTGTAATTTGTTGAGGTTAGGATCCTCCTGGCAACCAGTTTGCCACATGTTTACCTAGTTTCCCGCCAAAGCGCCTAGCTCGCTCGCTCATGACCCGAGGGCATCACGTATTCACTTAGACCAAGATACGTACACGTACTGTACACCGGACGACAACCGGAGTATGGTTACAACTGTTGTTACCACGTAGTATCACCACATGGACAATACAGTATATATGAAATCACAAACCTATATACAGGAATTTTATTTAAATTTAAATTCCCACGGAAGTTAAGAACATGAGATGTAAACATGTTAAAATGTTAGAAATATTCTTCTCATACTACAGACCTTTAAGTTGACGAATAGTTTAGGAGTATGTCAAACATTTTTTGAACATTAGTGTATTATTTTCCACTGCATTACTAGGATCCATCTTAGGATTGGAAACTATTAGCTTTTATATTATTTAAGACATTTTGCAAGCTATTGTGCATCTTGCATGTTGTTCTCTTTTGTATTGCTATTGAGAAAAAAAGTTATTGACTAGGAATATTTCATACATGTATGTTTGATGGCATGATATATTTATTTATTTGGATTATACCGGAAATAATCGTAATGTACCATATTACACAGATTTAACTTAATTAAATCAGCTAATCAATTGAAGGAATCTTACCATAAAGCATTACCAAACATACAGTACAGTTCTTGTAAATTGTATTTTAATCTGCGGCATAGTGAACATAAGCACTGCATAATGACTGCAAGGCATGTGCCATCAAGGTTATATTTATTTTTCTGAGGTTTGAAACACTCATTAGGTGCCGTCACGACTTCCGGATCTGAGGTTTGCTAAGTTTCCGTCCTCCCCGTACCTGCCATTCTTTTTTGGATATGTCAATCTCCAATGTTCAGGGTTGGTCATTGAAGGCAAGAAAGGTTCCTTAATTTTCAATTGGAGAATACAAAATCTTCCTAGACCTCTTGGAGCCCCGATTGGAGAAGACCAAACCATCCAGGGACTTGTCACTCCCGACTAGAGAAATCTAAACTTTCCTGGAACCTCTCACTCCAGATCGGAGAACGTAAACTTAAATCTTTCAGTACTGATCGGAGAGGCCCAAACCCTCCAGGGACCTGTTATTTCCGATTGGATAAGTCCAAACCATCCTGGGACCTGCCACTCCCGATTGGAGAAGTCCAAACCATCTAGGTACTTGTCACTTGTGGTTGGAGTAGCCCTAACTTTACTAGGACCTTTCACTCCCGATTACCAGACCTTTCCGGGACCTGTCACTTCGGTTTTGAGCAATCCAAACCTTCCTTAGGTCTGTCCTCACTTGACACTATCATTCCCAACAGGAAAAGACCACTTCTTCGTAAGATTTTACTTAGCTATATGACAAACACGTCTTCTAAAGCCTCTAGCTCCCTATCGGAGATGCCAAAGTCTTTGATCCCTTACATAACAAAGCTTTCCAGGGCCGTATTATTTCCAACCTAAGATAACCAGGACTCCCTTGACCCTTTCATTGCAACGCTTCCAGAAGGCTGCGTAACCGAATAGCATCTACAGATATTTACTAGTAGAATAAAAAGTAATGGTGTTATTAACCTCAGTAAAGTGATATCAGGTGTTATTGACGGTAGTAATGCGTGTTATCAATACAGTAAAGAGTAATTACCAGTAGTAACACGTGGTATTAACAGTGCTAATGCGTGTTATTAACCTCAGTAAAGTGATATCGGGTGTTATTAACGGTGGTAATGCGTGTTATCAATACAGTAAAGAGTAATTACCAGTAGTAACACGTGGTATTAACAGTGCTAATGCGTGTTATTAACCTCAGTAAAGTGATATCGGGTGTTATTAACGGTGGTAATGCGTGTTATCAATACAGTAAAGAGTAATTACCAGTAGTAACACGTGGTATTAACAGTGCTAATGCGTGTTATTAACCTCAGTAAAGTGATATCGGGTGTTATTAACGGTGGTAATGCGTGTTATCAATACAGTAAAGAGTAATTACCAGTAGTAACACGTGGCATTTACAGTGCTAATGCGTGTTATTAACCTCAGTAAAGTGATATCGGGTGTTATCAACGGTGGTAATGCGTGTTATCAATACAGTAAAGAGTAATTACCAGTAGTAACACGTGGTATTAACATTGCTAATGCGTGTTATTAACCTCAGTAAAGTGATATCGGGTGTTATTTTCAATGGGATCGTGTGTTGTTAACAGTGAAATAGTGTATTGTTGACAGTGGAAATATGTATTATTAACAGTGGTAACGGGTATGATTAAAATGGTAACGAATGTTATTAACAGTAGTAACGAAAGTTATTAACAGTGGTGACGTTATTTTACCGGTCGTTCAAAATTGAATTCCTTCGGCACTTATAATTGTTTATAATATGTGCCTTTAACAAAAATAGTGCGTGGGTTGGCTCGAGAAGATAGATTGTTACCAATGTCATTTCAGTGGTTATCTGAACAGAAACCTAGGAAAAAGTTTAATGTTTCTCGCTCTGACTACAGTTTCTTGCGTAATTGTTTACAGATAACCTTGCATGTCCGCTTGACTCAACACTGATTGTACAGGCTGGCTTATATTTATACTGAATCCGGTAATATTTCAACGGCTTGTGTGTATTACAGAAAAATATTATACTATATAATACTGAGGCAGAGAAATGCAAATCATACGATTCTTTGTTTGAAATTAATTTTTGTTGGTAGAGGATTAATTTTATTTATTTGTAATAACTAACATTTTCTATCACGATTAGTAAAAGAAAGTTTCACGAAGTTTGGAGTCTGGAATCTAATCCTGACCCCAAGTGAGCTGGTGAGCTGGTGAGCTGCAACCTCGAATATAAACACAGTGCTTCCTGAGCTCCCGTTTTGTGTGGTTGTGATTTGTTTTTGAGCTCTGTAGTTTGCGTTGCTTGGTATTTATTTAATGTTTGATTGCTACTTTAAACATTTTTTCAGATTTAAATCGGCTAAGTCCGAATTATGCACCGATTTTGTCATGTTCTAGGTTTCAACCCACCTGAAGACGGGATCAGATTCCAGATCACTAAACTTCGTAAACAAAGTTTTACTAATTGTGATTGGAAATGTTCCCAATGATAAATTAAACAATAATTCATAAGCTGCTGGTAGGTTTAAGCCAGTAAGCCCTTGCTAGCAAGTACAATCAAAATATAATAAAATGTCACCTTTTTGAAATCTTAAGAATCTATTTTATTCGGTTTTACAAGCACGTGATGTATTACTGTAAGTAAACATTAGTAGATAGATGGGAGTCGTTTTGAAAAGGTTTTCACAAAACAAAACTCCTACCTTTATTTTGGGTCAGATCATTTATGAGTAAATAGATAAAGAGTAAATAGAGTAAATAGAGTAGTGACCACTGAAGTAATGTCACTTCAGCTAGGGGATAGGGGAATTGGATGTTTGCCTCAATTTTAAAATTCAAATATCTTTCAAGTAAGTAATCAAATGTAAAAATTTTAATCATATGATGAATGAGTCCATAAAAATCATAATAAAACTTGATACCTATAATCAAGTCTTTATGTTTATCTTTATGTCTGTATCTTTACATGTCTTAAGTAATTTTACTTACTATGTACGAAAAACTCATTTTTTATTATTGGAGCAGTTTCATCCATTCCCTATGTTATTCTAATGGAGGTAAATTGATAACATTAGGTAGTCGCAAACAATATGAATGAGAAACGAGTGTAGGATGATTGTGGCGCGATCTTGTAGTCTTGTTACTGACTAAGGCTGACATGTTCCTTAGACAGGACTGTTAATTAGTAGCCCAACAGCCGATGGCAACTAATGGACCTACAGTTTAATGTGGAATCCGAACCACGGCCTCTGAATTACGAATTGGTCTAATTATGAGGATGGTCTTTGCGGATTAACGTAGTACTCAATAGTGCGGACGTTAATCCACACATGAGAACACTACACTCACCGACGATCTCTTACAACTATCCACAATTCGTGACCTCCAAGTAGCTGGATTACAGGATGACGCCACCGTCCCAGTCAATTAATCATGTCGGGTTGGCAAATAGAACAATAAACCCTCATATCCCGGTTACGCTATTAGTATTTTTTGTTTGTTTGTGTGTGCCAGTACCTTTAATATTGTTGTGAAAACCTTAAGTTCCAGAGGGGGGTCTAAGGTGAGAGACACTCTACGAAAAAATAGCAGGTTAGCTTAATAATATTTTGTTGGACTTACGAAATAACGATTCTGAAGGTGGCGAATGTCCTCCCGTTGTCAAGTTAATACCTAAGAATGTATTATTATTTATTCATTGTTAAAGAATTAAATTCTGGTGTCGTCAGTTGACAGCGGTAGGTTTTCACTAATGAAACGTTGTGTAGTTAAAATTGATGACAAATATGTAAGGCAAAATAATGTTAGAATAATTAATATACAACGCCATGGCGAATTAAAATACCCCCGTTGCAGCAGACCTGCGTACTCAGTGAATTTCCGGAATCAATGATATAATAATAATAATATATGATATAAGTTTTATCAATATCTGTCGAAAATAACAGAATTATTTGCCTATTCTCCATAAGATTAACATGGGAAAGAGAGTGCAGGTTTGCTGCTGTGAGGAACACTGAAAGTAGGCATTCCTACCATAAACAATTTTTATTTTTACCATTTATCCCAAGTTTTATCAACATCTGTCCATAAATAAAGGAGTTTGCCTATTCTCCATAATATTAACATGGGAAAGAGTATGCAGGTTTACTGCTGTGAGGAACACATAAACATGGATAGCATAAAGGTATGGATCCCAACCACATGAAGCTAAACATTAAGTTTCATCCAAAAATATAGATTGATAAGTGAAATATTAATTTTTCCTTATCCTCTATAAGATTAACATTGGAGCCCCAAAATACAAAGTACTGTGTTTAGATTTTTTAATATCTCGGTAACCATTGGAGATAGAGAAAAGCTTTAAGGAACTAAATTGTGTATTTTTTAAGCTAATTCTAATGGTGAAAGATAAAGTTTAAATTTTTAAATTACACATGAAAAACGCAAAAAACCAATTTTTTAGTACAACCCCCCCCTAAACTACCCGTTACCATAAACCGATATGCCTGGTTTACAAACTGGTCCGAGCAAATGTAGAAATACACGTATCAACCAAATTTGGTCTCAATCGGACCATTTTTCCGAGATTTATCGTGTTCACAGACATATATATTTAACGACTATTGTTTTTGGTCTCTGGGCACCTAAAGAAGAAAAAATAACATGGTCCCGGGTTTAAGTCTTGCCATGAGACCTACTATAATAGCTTATTTCCTATGGGAAATTCGCTAAAAGGAATAAATATTAGTTAGGAAGGATTTGGAAAAATGCTAGGGTTCAAAAGAAATTGTTGAAAGTTTTCGGACATGTTGAATGGTGGAGGGGGTCAGTCACGCGGAGCCAAGGCCGTGCTAGCTCCTCGCGCCTCGCGCCCCGCGTCTTTGTCAGCGTCAGTGAGCTCTTTGTCAGGGGCGCGCCATTCCCATGCGTCTCTCTGGGCATGAATTTGGACCTTCTAGGCCACGGGTCGGGCCAGTGATGCTGACGCACCCTGTCTAAGGAATACCAGCCTCAGCCCCAGCCCCTAACATAGGAAAACGTAATATTCCGTCTTCAGTACTTCCGTCACCTTCGATTTGTAGTCCTGTAAATCTCTTAAACATGTCTCCCTTTAAACACAAATTATAAAATGTTAACACATCGGATTATTTGAATCTAAAAACATCTTTAGCACAAAGATATTTATCAGCGATATATTATAAAAATCTTCTTTTACGGAATGTGCCAATAGAAAATTAAAATTATAATCGGACAAATAGTTATATATTATATTATAGGCCCCTTTCAAATGACATTACGTGCGAAGCCTTCTGGCAGAAAATAACGTCACAGCAGTTCTTTGAATTGAACATTGTTATTATCGGATGATTAAAAGAGACGCAAGCACAACATGCTCATGACGCTCCACCTCATAAAATCCGCTATATCCGCTTAAAAGCTACGAAATAACATTGCTAAGGTAAAGAAAACGAGCGTTGCAGAGGTTAAGAAGAATCTTTTTTTTCTCTTTTCATCGAAAGTATGCACTGGCATAATAAGTGGAATTTTATAGTGTATTACATTTTTGTGTAATTGTGGGACGAGGAATTTGAATTAGAGTTAATATAATTTGACTGAAAATCTAAGCTAGGTTGAGGACCTTTTCAATTAGGTTAGGACCCAGGGGTTGACTTCTTACGATAGAGTATAAAATAAAAAACTTACCTTCCCACTCATTCAGTGTGAAATCCAAGACCAGACCGCAACAGTTTCAAAATGGCTTATCTGAAACCATAAAATAAACTGTGTTTTCGGTGGTAAATACTTAATAACATACATGAATCACTGCTTCAACTCTGTCAAGCGTAGTTACGGAGCCTTATAGAGCTAAATGCTGAGGAAAAAGAGTTGACAGATGGCTATCGTCCTGAAATTGCAAGCTCAATTAATTGATTCTTCATTTCAAACGTAAAAAAATAAAGAGCTAGTTTTTAATCGTAATTTTGGACATAATTTTTCGTCTTATGTTTATTGGATATGACTTGGATATTATGTATGGTAATTTTGAATTATCAAACGTGTTCATCGCTTAAATGACAAGGGCAGAGTATGATTTAAAGCTACCAATCTTCATCAAACTTTTTGAATTTTCCTTAAGGGGAAATCCAATTTCTAAAGAGTAGTCAGAACCCTTTTAGCTCAGTTTGAAATTCATAGCAGAGTATAGATTAATTTATATTCACGATTTAATAGCTAAAATTACATAAAACTGACAATTAAGCGTCAACATTTCAAAAACCTTAGGTCAATCCTCCTAATTATGTTTGAGGTATTCCACACAACAAAACGCCTCTCAAATATCCGTTCTTTCTGAGAATTATGACAACCCTAGCGTTAGTGACGAGTTCACATCTCAGGGTTTACGAGTTTAATATTCTTTTAATCTGTTTAATCCTCTACGAGCGTGACAATTAGACTACTAGAAGGAGAGACGCTCAGACGGAGGCAGCTGGCGGTATCATGGCGTCCAGGTATCCTTCTGAATCGTCGGACATGCGGCAGTTGGTGGTATCCCTCTGTGTCGAAGGACATCTAGCAGTTGGTGGTATCCCTCCGTGTCGAAGGACATCTAGCAGTTGGTGGTATCCCTCCGTGTCGAAGGACATCTAGCAGTTGGTGGTATCCCTCCGTGTCGAAGGACATCTAGCAGTTGGTGGTATCCCTCCGTGTCGAAGGACATCTAGCAGTTGGTGGTATCCCTCCGTGTCGAAGGACATCTAGCAGTTGGTGGTATCCCTCCGTGTCGAAGGACATCTAGCAGTTGGTGGTATCCCTCCGTGTCGAAGGACATCTAGCAGTTGGTGGTATCCCTCCGTGTCGAAGGACATCTAGCAGTTGGTGGTATCCCTCTGTGTCGAAGGACATCTAGCAGTTGGTGGTATCCCTCTGTGTCGAAGGACATCTAGCAGTTTTCCCTCCGAAGGCGATGGTATCCCCGTGTCGAAGGACATTGGTGGTTGTATGGGAAACAGTTGTGGTTTTGCCGTGTCGAAGGACAGTTAGTTTCCTGTCGAAGGACATTAGCAACCTCCAAAGGACATCTACAGTTATTAAGTTATTTTCAATCCTAACTCGTGGTTACCTCTGTGTCGACACTAGCAGTTTATATGAGTCGATTCAAATAAATCTTATTTTTGTGGTTTCCCCCAAAGGACATAAACAGCTTTGTGAAATAACGTTGCTAGGTAAGGGAAAACTCGTGTTGCTGAGTTTAAGAAGTAGTTTGTTGTTGATCACTGTAATTATATGAGCAATGCGCAGAAAACGGGATAATAGAGAGTAAAAATGTTACTAAACTGAATTCACATGTTTCAATTTAAGATTTTAATCAGGTCAAAAAATTAAAATAAATAACCATTTCAATAGTTTTAAAATGGTTTGTATATCTGAACTAACATACATAAGTACGATTTTTCTATACTTTATCAAATAATGTTTAATGTTCAGTAATATGTTTACAATTAATGCGTTTTAAAACAGGAATCTTCAAACCCTTGTTTTATGCTAACGCGGCTTGGATGGATCTAATGGGGAAAGTTCTTATTACAATAAAAATACTATAAGGTAGATATGCTACAGATCATTTAAAGAATTTTCAGTACCTCCGCCATTTTGGATTCTTAGTCTCGTATGACCGATGCTAAAAATATTTCTCTCTTCAAACACGAATTTTAAAACGAATACGTATAAGGTGGATTAATTTCGAAATTAAAAGATATTATGATAAAATTAGAATTGTTATATATTTTGCCAGAATGATCGAATAGCATTAAAATACTATTTTCAAAAATAGTCGATTTTAGTATCTGATTTTTTGTAGAACCATACTACTGTATGTAAGATATACGCGTCAACTGCTATACTCCTTTTCCTGTTTCCTTGTGGTACCATTGCTTTTCACTGTGTCAATGATGATTCCTTGTGGAGTGAAACACCTCAGGGTGAGGTAAGGGAAGCGTATGGGGAACCACAAAGGAAACACGAGGTTATACAACAAATCCCCTACTGAAAATCAGGCGAGAGAGAAGTGAAAAATATTACCGAAGTGAATTTTCTTTAACTTCATCTTGGACGAAGAAACGGGGATGCTTCAACTGCGCCTCGCGGCCAAAAGAATGTCCTGATTCCCTAATAAAAAACTATTCCATCGCTTTGCGTTTACTTTTTTACTATATAGCCACCCACCTATAAGTTATTATGAATTAGTAATGGGAACAAAAAGACTTGATCATAAACAATATTAAAAGTTAAAATATACTCAAGTTCCAATGCTGTAAGTATTATAATTAAACTAGCTGACCCGGCGAACTTCGTAACGCCTGTCAGTAAATACATGTTAACTTTAAGATTGGCCATGTTTTGAAGTCGAATAGCATTACAGCTTCATTGTGAAAGGTTATATATTCTGGGTCGCGACAAGGTGAATAACAATACTGAAAGCTAATAACATTCCCATAAAACAAATAAATCTAAGTGGATTGATTCACAATTTTCAAATCCAATCCAAACTCAAACCAAACCTAACTGTAATACGGCTTTTATAGGAAAGATATACAACAGCTGATTATTATAATAGACGTAATATATATAAACATTGTAATTATTTTTTATTTGACCAACATATAAAAGAGTGACTTTTAATCAGACAGAAAATAACAATACATAATTCCCCAAAATCATGAACTATGAACGTCGCGAATAAAGCTGTTCATTTTGTACGGCACATATTTACTTCATAGTTTTACATTAATGAGTGATTCAGATGGCATTGGATAGTAAAGCATATTGTTAATGGAGAGTACACCAATCATCTGTAGCTAAGAAATCAAATGTTTTCATTGTAGAAAATTTGTAAACAAACTTACTCTCCATAAGGTTAACATTAGAAATTTAAAACGCAGTAAAATAGAAACTTTCGGAGTTTTCGAAAATATTTTTCCACTAAAACCTTCCCGGACACATATAGAGCAACTTCCTATTTATATAATTTCATGGCGATCGGATGAGTAGTTTGGCAACGCATAAAGGACATTTTACATACATACACATATTCAATTATATATATATATATATATATATATATATATAGATAGATAGATAGATAGATAAGTTACATAATAAACTATCCGAATACCCGGTTTCACGCAGCATAAAAACTGTCGTGAGGCCTTCCACTCCACATTAGAGATATGTTTTGTTCGCTTCAATGATTTTTTTCTGGATGCATTGCATTGAAGAGCATTCAGGTAACGACTCACATTTAAATGAATACAAAAAATTCAATCAAAAAAGTAAAACGTCATCAAAAAACCAATAGAGTCTAAACATATTTAACATATTAAACATGCCATCATTAAAAATATTAAACAATCAAACATATTAAAATCATTAAACAACATATTAAACATATTTGTCTGTAGATAGACAGATTTATCGCCAATTCACAGCCATCTGTTTATGGAAAAATCACCAGGATGGAATACCTCAGGAAACCTGCATGTATTTCAAGAAATAAGGAGTGATATTTTCTGATTTTTAAACCGTTTCTGACGTTATAAAATGAACCTTTTTTTGCATATTTTGATTATTTTTATTAATGCTGTGTAGCGTTGATATTTCCAAACCTAAGTCCATAGCTTTAATGCATGACGATGACTAGCAATCAACATGTGAAGTACACATTGTTACGAGGACGACGTGTTCTATAGTCACAAGCCAAACGACAACAGTAGCGGCTCTAATGCATGACGATGACTAGCAATCAGCGTGTGAAGTATACATTGTTACGAGGACGACGTGTTCTATAGTCACAAGCCAAACGACAACAGTAGCGGCTCTAATGCATGACGATGGCTAGCAATCAGCGTGTGAAGTATACATTGTTACGAGGACGACGTGTTCTATAGTCACAAGCCAAACGACAACAGTAGCGGCTCTAATGCATGACGATGACTGGCAATCAGCGTGTGAAGTATACATTGTTACGAGGACGACGTGTTCAGTCACTATAGTCACAAGCCAAACGACAACAGTAGCGGCTCTAATGCATGACGATGACTGGCAATCAGCGTGTGAAGTATACATTGTTACGAGGACGACGTGTTCTATAGTCACAAGCCAAACGACAACAGTAGCGGCTCTAATGCATGACGATGACTGGCAATCAGCGTGTGAAGTATACATTGTTACGAGGACGACGTGTTCTATAGTCACAAGCCAAACGACAACAGTAGCGGCTCTAATGCATGACGATGACTAGCAATCAGCGTGTGAAGTATACATTGTTACGAGGACGACGTGTTCTATAGTCACAAGCCAAACGACAACAGTAGCGGCTCTAATGCATGACGGTGACTAGCAATCAGCGTGTGAAGTATACATTGTTACGAGGACGACGTGTTCTATAGTCACAAGCCAAACGACAACAGTAGCGGCTCTAATGCGTGACGATGGGTAGCAATCAGCGTGTGAAGTATACATTGTTACGAGGACGACGTGTTCAGTCACAACGTCTAGCAAAACGAAAGCGGCTGTAAAAGTGAGAGATCAAACAACGCGTGCGGTGAAGCCAAAAACGAGGGACGTGTATCAAGTATATTAAATTAGTAGCAATATGACAGTGATGGACAACAACGACAACAATTGTTAAGACGACGTGTTCTAAACAGTGACTAATATCATTGTTACGATGACAGCAAATTTTTACAATTTTATACAGTCACAAGCCAAACAACAACAGTAAACGACAAAACAGACGAAACTACAAGTGTTCATGTGAAAGTGACAATTACACAGTAGGGGCTCTAAGACGTGTCTGTCAAAACCACGTGTCAAAACCACAGTACAAAACCACCAATTTCCAAGAATCGATAATTGGCATCAGCGCCCGTTGACAGGTATACGAGTACATTGACGAGGGGACGGCTAACTGGTCTTAGTCACAAGCCAAACGACAACAACTTAGCGGCTAAACTGAGTATGACTACTGAATATAATTGTTATATGTTACGAATATTTAAATCACAAAACGCGACAAATTAATCCTGACGTACAGTGAGGATTTGTTTCAGCGAAAGTTATCATACTTTTTAAACCAAATCCAAAACAACAGTAAAAATCTAATCAATGAAATATCCAATACTATAATCGAGCGTTGACTAATATATATTATATATATACACGCCAAACGACAACAGAGCGGCTCTAAATTTTTGAAATACTAACCGAGTAGAAAATAAGTTCTAGATAGTCTAAGTCCAGGAAAACGTGTTTTCTGTAATATTAAGTTTAAAATCAAAAAATTAACATTACGCTTATGGAGAATCAAATGTAAACAATACAAACCAAAACAGCTGTTTATAACCGTTTGACAGTTCTTGACGATGACTGCAACAATATATAGGTTAAGTTAATATTATATGTCACAATAAATGCAAAATTATCAGTACTAAACAATTTGAAAAACATGGGTAGCTAACTGACGAAATAGCAGAAGTATTTCCATCTTCCGTGTTTTGATAGAAAACGTATTCTTTGTGCTTGAAGCCACTGTAACAAACCAACTAATTGAAGTAAATTAAATTTCTCTGCTTTTCAATCCTCATTCCGTTATAATAAAATCAGTAGTCACAGCAAAAATAACGGTAGGGTAATTAAACAATAAATGATCGGCTTTGGCTAACAGCGTTAAACGACATCGCTCAATTGACTACGTCGTAGCCAAGTTGTACGAGGCCTCAAGAACAAGCCGCGAGTTCCTCTATAATGCATTGAGTAATAAATGTGTTTTAACGAAGATTTTTTATAATAGTAAATCACAACGACAAACGGTACCAGTACTAACTATTTAATGAGAGTGACGAAATGGGTTTAGTCAATCAGCCAATGTAACTACATTGATTTACAGCTGTGTATCTCTATTAAATCAAAACTACAAAGACAGCTGATTATATCAGTAGGTTATTCATTGAAAACTAGATCAAAAGCAATATCGCGTAAAAGGGGGTAATGCATGTTACACTTTTCAGCGGTGGGAGGATAGGGAAAAATTAATATTTCCCATATTAAGTAGGATAAAACTTGATATTTAGCTTCATGTGTTTATACTTAAAATCATAGTTTAGTGTTTATCACAAGCAAACGTGCTCTTTTCATGTAACATATGGAATTAGGCAAATCCTTTATTTATGGACAGTGTTGATGAATTGGTAGAAGTAAAAATAAAATTTTTAATGGTATAAATGGCTACTTTCTGTCACAGCAACAAACCTACTCACTCTTTCCATTTTAATCAGCGGAGAATAGCAAATAACTCTTGTTACGACAGACTTTGACCAAACGACATATATTATATTATTATATCATTGAGGAATCGTGAGTATGCAGGTCTGCTGCGACGTTTTGACAAAGATTAAGTTTGAACTCAACATGCTTTTGTCAATTGTTTTATAGTACCAATTTTTTTACAAGACGATTTTTTGTTTATAGTTCACAATACGATCACTACTAATAATAATAAATTGTAAATTAAGACCATAGTACCCTTGCATTATTTCATTTTGTTTTGACACTAACATGTTTCGGGGATTATCCCATTTTTCAAGTGTCTGAAGAAAGACACATAGATTCTATAAAATGTCAGGCTATTGTTTTTTGTCCCTAGGAACCTCAAAATGGAAAAGTGGCACTAAGAAAAATTATCTTAGGATACTTTTAGTCGTGTAGATAATATTTAAAATTAAAAAAATGATATTTGCAACATGTAACTGTGTTAGTATTTTCAGTCCCTACAAGACTGTACAAATCTATTTTGATTAAAAAAGTGGTTTTTTATTACAGTGTTCTTAAAAATCATTAGATTATGATGTTATTTTTTTCAATTTTATAATGATTTAGAAGTTGCCTAAAACAACAGGAGGTATATATGTATTTCAAAACAAGGTGAAAAGGGGCTACCAGGGGACTGTGTCGAGGTGTGGGCCCAATAGTATGAAGAGCCTTACACAACAGTGGGGGACCAATTTGTATACAAGATAGTGATTTTTTGATTTAATATACACATTCAGTTCACTAGCTATTGTAACACTGATTCTAATATCAGCTACTACAACTATATTACCAAATGACTGTGTTTAACGACCGAATGACAGTGTATTGGTTACTTATATATTACCAAATGATAGTTGGCTATATAAATACTGGTATAGCACAACACTTGGTACAAAATAGATATAATAATGTTAAAGCGTATAACTCTCATTACGTTGGTTCATTTAATCGTTAACGTCACGATGGCAGGTGAAGTTAACCGTTGGATCGTAGGGGGCGATAGATATGCGGATATGTGAGTATGCGCGTGCATGGCGGGCCAGATAGCGTTATCGAATGCGGGCATGCGCCATGCGGGGCTGGTCTCACCTGCCGCTGGTAAAAGTAGGACGTTAAGTGAAGCAACCAGGGTGTAATATTGAAGGCTTCAGGTAGACGTTGGATTCTGGAGGATTTGGAGGCCCCGGTAAAGCCGGATAGGCACTTATTGTACAGTCACTAAGGTAGGACGGTCAGTCTCCAACTCTAGGAGAAGTAAAAAGACCCTCCAAACCAATCCAGATCCTGTCTCGGGCCACGCAACACCGTATGAGTGACCACAACACACAACCAACTCCACAATAGCACAACCAACTCCACAATAGCACAACCAACTCCACAATAGCACAACCAACTCCACAATAGCACAACCAACTCCACAATAGCACAACCAACTCCACAATAGCACAACCAACTCCACAATAGCACAACCAACCCCAAAAAACACAATCCGAGTAATCAGAGTGACGAAATCCAACTCAAAAACTCGCAAGACCTCCAGACAATGAAAAGTCCAACCCAGGGCGCCCTCAAACTTTTCATTTGAGGGTATTTTCCGGTGTTGTCAAAAAATAACTCGGTGTTTGATGTGCACAGCAAACAAGGCACCATCATTCCTAGGTGGACATTGAGGAGGTAGCCACTCCCAAGAATTCTAATCAGACTGGATGGATGTTCAGGCTCAAACGGGGATAAATCAAGTGCTTAGGAGAGACATGAAAGAACCAAGGTGAACGGTGAACTGCACGCCCGTCACACTGGATAGCCGAAGTACTTACCTGTAGTTAGGCAGAGTATTTTTAATGTACCCAATTTCAATCTCTGAACAAGTAAAAACTAGTCAGAGAACCGACTAGGGCTAAGACTTTCAGGTAACCCGCCAAAGAAAGAATTAACGCCCCGTTACGCTCAATGGAGTTATAGGCGGCCTTATTAGAATAAGATACAAAAACCGATATACATTAAAGAATGTTTCTGTTTGAATCCATGCCTCAGATATTTTTACAGAGTAAAGGAGTGAAACAAACGCTTTTTTCGGAAAGCAATCCAAACCCAAATTAGCATCCCGGGATTTGAACCCTTGACCTCTTGCAAAGAGGTCTAAGACGCTAATCTCTAAGCTGGCAAGACTCCCTAGATATAGTCTGGAGTTGTATCGTTGTCGTTGTACAACTCGAAGTGAACATCATTAAATGAAGTTGAACAAATTTTGTTCCCCACTAGGGGATGTTAGTGCAGGAGTACCAAGTTTCAGTTGTTAGGGCTCTAGGCCTAGCTGAAGACCCTTGATTCTTTAGAAGTCAATGGTTTAGCATGGAGGGAATTGCCTTTCACCTTTTTCTGGTCAGCTGACCGAAATCGTTTTCATCCATCTAACCCATCCTACTCTTCCTATCTTCATCCTGATCGCTTACACTAGGGACATGGTGATAGTGCACCCACAGGACATTTTCTTGTGGGTTGGGATAAGATCTCCCTAATCAGCAGCAAATCCTCCTCACTTTTACATCCTGTATTTCTCAGTATGATTAACTTTCGGTAAATCCTTAATAAAACTAAACACAAACACTTAAGCGTCTAACCGCCAAAATAGATTAATACCATACACCGCGCTAGAGGCACGGTTGGCCGGTTGACGTGTACTCATAGGCCGGCTTCCAAATTCCTTAATGAACAACAACCTTCCATGACTTTCTATGCAGTATTTTGGGTTATGCAGTTAAGGATGTTTATGAAACATATCTATCTAATGATTATTGTTTCTAGGTATAATTTAAACAAAATATTGGGGTAAACTTGTTATTTTGGTTGTGTTGTGCGGGATATTTAATTTAATTATCTATTGGCCTGTGTTTAGGCAGAATTTAATAGAAAGGGTGGGATAAATAGGTATTTTCTGCAGCATACGAAGCGGTATTTATTTCTCCCATGGGCTGAGAAGGTCCAAGGTTGCCAGAACATGTGTAGAGAAGGGCAGTCGAGCGCACTGCGCAAGCGTTGCTGTTGGCTGTTGGCTGTTGCCGACGTCCAACGTCCGACACGCTACACTGACCACAACAATCGCTCCGTGTTTCCCTACTTTTCCCTTCCAGAGAATGGAAAACAAAAACCGTACGACTCCTAATTTTATGGAATAACAAAAATACATCCGCGTGTTTTTTCTTATTTGAATAAATAAATAAACATATTTAAGTATGTATACGTCATATATTCACTATACGATACCAACTTATATATAAACTATATATTTAGTTTTTTAATGTTGCGATATAATTTAGTACGCATTTCAAATATTGAAGTTAATTTCTATTAGTGTTGTGAACATATTCATTTAGAAAATGAAACTTAAGAATCTTGTAAAGCCGATAAAATTGTTATTTTCATATATACTCGTATTTGAGAAAATAATTTAAGAAATAATAAGTTGCGTATTTTATTAAAATGTACCATCAAGCATTACTTTTTATGTGGTATGCAAATGAAATAATCTAAAATTTGTTGAAAATTTGTACTTATGAACTTACAATGTATAGTTCACAGCTAACCATCTTAACACTGTTCATCTATTCCGCCATATTGCATTTTAACTCAATAGAAAAATGTTAGAATGGTGTTCTCTATCCCTCGTCACTAGATATTCAAGGTGGTTGAGATAGTAATACTAAGGTAATAGTGGTTATTTTGAAAAGTAAAAATAAAATTTGCTATCCCCTTAAAAAGAAAACTACCACAGAATTTATTAATAATTATTATTTTTTTAAAGAAAATTTATTATTGACAAACAACTTTTATTAACTTTATTTCCAATCAGAAAGTATATTTAATTGTCAAATAGCAAAGAACATATTTTTTTATACTGCTAAAACCCAATAAACTACCACTAATGAGAACTCTCACGATCAACCTTGATACCCAAAGCCGACCAATGTGGAACGGAGAAGGAATCAGGTGATGCTCCCCTTGACGGTGGTTAAGAGGGGGGGGTAGAAGTGCAATGACATCGGTTCCGAACCCGAGGTATAGCCACACAGAGGAGGATAGGAAGAGACGGACAGAGTAATGACAAAAACTGTCAAAGATGACAAGTATGAAAAAGGAAGGCGCAGGAAAGCAGTGAGAAAGTTATTACGATACACAGCCACGACTGTGAAGAAGAAAAGAGGGGAGTGGGGAGGGGAGCGGGAGATGGAAAGGAGTGATGATGATTCACCAGCTCAAGGCGAAACCAGTCTCTCATCAGCGGACAGCGGAGTAAGCGAACGTGTGCGACTGTGTAGTGCGCCTGCGCCAGAACAGAGTCTGCGCAGATACGGAGAGGCACTCAGGCACTAGCGCAAGCGCAGAATCACCGCCACACGATTCATACGTTGACAACGCTATAAATAATCATAACGATTCGGCTCATGTGTCGCGGCCTCCTATGCATCTCCTTACTTATGTATTGGTCACTTTAGCTCTTATACAACGTTGAACATGATTGACATGATAACTACCACCCATCGAGAGGTAGGGAACTAACTGTATAGACTACCCCGAAACAGATCTAGAACAGCCATGAACCTCCCGTCCCAAGCAGGGAAACAACCTCGCTGACGATCTAAGGAGGGGAGAAATTTGAGGAGTTTCTAAAGACATATCAGAACATTCCCTCCTTCTAGGTGAATTTAGGTGGCTGGATTGTTCAGTGGTTATAGTATTTTCTTCGCAATCTGAAGATTGCAAGTTCGATCCTGAGAAAAATACCGACAAAATATAATGGTTTGATACCGGACCTAGGTGCCTTGTTTCATTGGGCTGTTAATTAATGATCGGGAGCATTAACCAGCTGTTCTTTGTCAGTAACAAAGCTTCAAGTGTCATTAAAACCATTTCACTCAATGCTGGTTAATGTGAACAGGTTTAGACCACACCTTTGACAGTACTCTTGAGGGGGGATTCTATAAATATTATTATATATTATAAATAAATATTATATTTATTACCAAGTAATATATACCAACCATTACTGCGAAGTAAAATTATACTTGATGTTATCGTGTGTACATATCTATACATATAACCTACCAAAATCTGGTTTATATATATATATATATATATCTTCATATGGGAATAAAATAAAATACTGATTTCATATTGTCATTCCATCGCTGATCAATAAATAAAATATGTACATGCCATGTAATTTTCCTGTTTTTAAGTTACCCTTTTGATTTTAATTACCAATCTAACTACTGTAGAACCAAAAAATATAAAAACCAAGAACGTAAAACATTACTAACGACGTCATTGGTGGCAAAAATATTGATATTTTGTTTATTATTTAAATTTTAAAGACCTGAAATGTCACAAAATTTTTAATTTGTTTTGTTAACCTATTTGTTGGTATACACTTTTACACAGTCTTAGTTATATTTTTAAACATCACCTCCCTATTAGCTAAAAAATTAAAAATACAAATTTGTTTAGCTCCTTAGGCGATTGCAATGACCCAAAGTCAAATTGGTACATAAAATTAGACTCGACACGAGTCTAATTTTATATATAACTTGCTAACTATAACTTGGAAATCATCTTTACATCTTTTTGGTTATTCTACGTTTCACACACTAGCACATTAGCGGAGACAAATGGATCTCATCTCAATTTCTCTCTATCTGCATCGTTATCACAGATGACATTTTATATTAGGCATTTGTATTCGTATTCTCCGTGAAAACAGGAACACCAATATGATTAATCGATTCTATCGTTCTATACTCTTGTATCCCTTAAACTGACCCACAACTTTTAGTAATAAAGAAAAACCTCAACCCCCATTTTGTGCGATTATTGGAGATATTCGGTTTTACCGAATACAGTATATAATGTGTTTAAATGATTTCACAGAAGGTCAGCCGGCTTTCATGGCAAGTTCCGTTTCAAACTAATATTAATTTTACATTGATTTTTTTTTTATCTGTTGCATTTTAACAAGCGGTTTTCACTAACTCATAGAAGTCATATCATAGAAGTCCAAAGAAGAATTTTGTGAGTTTATTGTTTAAAAAAATAATATTTTTAAAACAAATTTTAAATAAAAATTTAAAATCAATGTGGACTATGACAAAAAATATTGACCCCTTTTCATTTTAACTCAAATGTCCAGCAACTTTGTTTGGCACAAAATCATTCACCATATACTTGCATATGATATCTATTATCGTAAATAAATACACAATTTAGCGATGTAAACAATCAGCAACATAAAAGGTTTCACAAAAAGATTTGCAAACAATAAAACACTCTATTAATTCAGACCTTAAAATATTGTGAAAAATATTGTAATAAAAAAAATAGCTTAAATTTTCTAAAAAGATGGTATAAATAATCCTTTTAATGAATAAAATTTTAAACAACATAAACTTGGGCGATTGACACTTGAGAGGGTTAATGAAAACTGTTTTTAGAAGTTTAGATTTTCACGTTTTATATGGGTTTGCATGGAGTTTCATGGCTCCAATGGTTTTTTATTTGAACTTTTATTAAAAATAAGAATCTAAAAAAAATAAATTTCTAAATATGATGGTAGTAATTTAAAAAAACAAGTAATGTAATCTAACAAAAAAAAAGCCTGTAATTTCAAACTTAAATGTATTTAGAATGATATTTTCAATGAGTTCTTATGGGATGCTGGTATTTCATGGCTTTTTCATTGAACTTTTAAAAAATAAGGAAAAAAATATCCCTTTTATGACTGAAGTGCAAAAAAAGAAGATTATGTGAAATAGCGTGGATTTCAATGAAATGTAATTTGAAATATTTTACTTTATTTCCGTGTTTTCAAAGGTAACATTTAAAATAATATTACAAATGCTCAAAAATCGGCCAATAATACGTATTGGATTCAGCCTATGTTCATGAAATATTTACATGTAATTTGTTGCAGGAAAATCATTTCATAGTGAGTAAGAACTTTAAAACGGAAGAAAGCTACGTGCGTTTAAGGTTAAATTTGACTGGTGAAATTTAAATTTTTATTTTACGCTATATAAAAATAGTCGTCAAACTGTTGAACTGGAGATTATTTCAAATGAGTTATTCCATTCAAAACTTGAAGACAATTTTCCAAATTTCTATTTTTGTTAAATAGATGTGAAGTAATTGTGCTACAGCAAATATTATATGTATTTAGGGTTTTGTACCGCTGCATTATCTTTTACAAAGAAACCAGTGAAAAAACTAATGTCTTCCAACAAATGTTTCTACAAATCTTGAATATGTTATTGTTCGCATAAAACATCCAGAAGTTATTCATTGTTATTTTATTATAACATGTGGTTTTCACTTTACGTTGTATTTAATCAATGATCCAAGAGATATTAAATGACTTAAAAATTTAAAAATGACGTTGACAAAGACGATTTCAAGTTTATAATCATAGTAATCTGACATTACACAATACACATTGCGGATGAAGTCCAAACATTTACAACGATGGGAAGTCTTACAGTCTGTGACGCGGATTTCACTTGACATCACTTGACACCATATTCATGTTCATTACAATAATCATAAGTAATGTGAGAGTTTTGATTTTTTTGTATAAACCAAAATTAGGCCTATACGGTGTCAGGATTAATTTCATAATAATTAAAATAATAAAAGAGAGGGGGTAGTATATATTTAATATATACTTCCTTTCTGCTTTAAAGGCTGAAAAATATAAATGTTCTGACAGAAGACCAGGACATTTTAAACAGAAAACTGACTCGGAACACTCGGGGTTTTCATCTAATATTTCAAATGCTTAGTTCCAAATGATAAAAAATATTAATCTGAAGACAAATCGATGATCATGCTGCACCAATGCACCATAACTGTTTAGGTAATTTAAATTTGCTAGTTTTAAATTAAGAAAACATACTAGGTATGGTCTTTCATTCTGTAAATGCTAGAATGAAGAATATAACGCCAATGTATTCTATAAAAACGTCATGTATATATAAATATATATTGAATAATTAAATGTAAAACCTACTTAACAAAAGCATTGACGAAGTAAAGGAATGTCTCGTAGACGGATGTTTGTTCGATGACTTGCCGGTGATGGAGAGGTTTCCCACACTGTAGTCATTATAAAACTGTTCGCAAAGTCCATGAGAATTGTGGGATAAAAATTAAATTAAAAACTGAATACGGTGACGAGGGTGGGGCGGGGTGGAAGTGGAGGCAGCTGGCGGACAGACGGGCGGCACAGCAGGTGGAGGAAGGTGGAGGAAGGTGGCGGGGGGCGGAAGAGTCGAAAGATCGATGAAATTAGTATAACATACCTGAGAAACAGAAATCCTTAATCTAGAAACGCGCCAAATTATATATCGAATATAAAATTATCAACGATAAATGTTACCTTGCTTCGACCTCACAATAAATTACGATTTCGCTATTCTGTAATAGTTCGATAATAGTATTACAACAAATAGCATTGGTCTGCAAAGGAACCTTGACGTAAACCGAAATGAACACAGCGACCGAGAACACTCCCATAGCTAGCGCAACTTGTGACCCCTTAACCTAGGCTGCAGCAAACTGCTGAGGTGATCGGCCAGGAGGTTAGATATCGGTCACCTCGTCACTACTAGAGATACAAAGTTGAAAGACTTACAGGTAGAGTGGAGACGGTGTTGAGGTTAAGTCACTGAGTGCTGGTTGGTGGTCGGTGGTCGGTGGTCCTACCTCATCGCTGGTCCGAGCACACCTGTCACCCTAGCGACCCCCTCCACCTCGCCACGGGCCGCCGCCGCCGCGCCGCGTCGCGCTGACGTCATGTCACGTGACCGCCGTAGTAACCTGGTCACCGTTATAACATAACACACCACAAAGGAAGCCATAAATCTAGCGATCGGGCCACTCAATGAAGTGGGATCCTCGCCAAATCCACACATCGCCAGCATCTCTACAAATGTTTACAACTTCATCCCGATGAGTCTCAAGTAACTGCGATTTTTCCTCAATGTTGAATTCAGTCACTTTGACGTTGTTTTATATTTAAAATGTTGGAGTTTGTATTCAGCATTTCGGTGTTTAGTGGTAACGCGTTGACCCAGTGGCGGGTACCTCCTGTCAAACCAACAGCAGTCTTCTCTGATCTAGCCTTGTAGCCTACAATGTATGTGACAAACGCTGCTATTGGACCGCCCATACTGCAGAGCCCCACTGTGAAAGTGGTACAAAATGACAAGTTTAGCAACATCTGGATAAGAACAGTACTATTAGGAGTTACCCTATTCTATGTTCTGGTACAGGAGCAGACATATCGTAGGTTATTATTTTGTACCTTGCTACTGATGGACTTGCTTCAATTCCTACCCTTCATAATTCCATTATTACAGAGGCTTCTGGACTATTCTAAGCCACCGATCATTAACATGCATGCATATGACATCTAGCCCCTAAATGGCTTTCTCACTTTTTTATTGCACTTCAGAAGCAATAACTAGTTAAAACAAAGTCACAATATTAGTAAGACTTTTGGCTGTCCAAAGTGAACAGACCCAATTGAATATGGGGATTCATATGCAACATGGACTTTACCACGTTGTATCACTGTAGCCGTTTAATATAATTATCGGGGTTGCATTTATTGCCATCAATTCCCACATGTACATACATGTGGAGGTTAATCCAATCAACCCTTTTAATTTATTTCTCCTCAAAATTTATAAACAGAATCTTAAAAATTGGTAAATTTATTGTTCAAAAAATAAGTTCCAATTGTGGTTGACAAAGTCAACATGATTATTACAAACAGTTTATTACGTACTTTCCTTTCCTTTCCTAACCGAAAGGATAGGTTATATTTTATTCGTTCTTTTACTGGAGTGCGAATGGTAAATTCGATTTTTACCACTGCAACATGTATTTTAGCAATGCAAAAATGCATTTCTGCCATTCTATAGCTTCTACATATTTAAACATAATTATTTTTTTTCGTATTAGTTACTTCAGTTAATTTTCAAGGTGAATTTTTAATTGAACAACACATCTTTTTAGCGTACTTCTGATTTGATTGGATCTTTACGAGTAATAGGCTATTTTTAAACAATCGTAACATATCTGTTTCACATTTTAATTTGTTATACTATTTTCGGACCTGGCTTCTTAAAGTAATATTAATCGATTGAAACTTGTTTATAAACATTTAATGACTGCAAACAGCAGATTGGTCCAGCGTGCAGGAGACTTTAATATGGGATGGTACAGCAGCTTCTCGGATGCTGCGAGCCCCCCTCCGCTCCGCCCTCTCCCAACATAAGCATCTCCAATGTGCGATGGATAAAATAGCATTATAAGTTGAAGCAGGACATTTTATACTAATACTAAGAAGCACTTTGGAAACCTGGAATGTAATATATACTAGATAGCCACCCAGAAACTATGTCCTGTTGATTTTAAACGTCAAATTTATAACGTTTTGTCTATTGTAGTTAGATAGTGTAGATAAACCACTCACTAAATTGTAGCTTCATGATAGCTTCGGCTACCACATAAAAGTAGTTTATAAATAACTGTACTATATCAATATATGTATTATTCATAAGAATAACATGAGTTTATAATACTTCTTTATAATAAGAGGGACGACTATGATTATTTTTTGCCCATAAATTATATTTGTTGCAACAAACAACAACGTTCTGTGTCCGATTAACATTGACCGGATATTAAAACTGCTAAAAATGTTTGTTTTAAGCTGATTTCAATCGCAGTAAAATTTTTTACTATGTTAAATCTAGCCTGAAAAACGTAGCTTGTAAAAATATGTGAAGACCTACACATATAGATTTGTACGCAACTTTTTCTTTTTTATATTTACAGTATATAATCTTCATAAATATTACTATTATGAATTGATCGCTCGAATAGTGCCCTTATAATTTATATTTCATAATTGAATATGCATTATTTATTATTGATTATTGGTTACTGTCAAATTTAGAATGCGCTCAGAATAAAATTGTATCCGATAAATTTAGAAAATTAATTCGATGTAGAAGTTTCGAATAAAAAGCTAAAAATAATATTCTATTAGGCCAAAAGTAAATAAATAAGAAAACGCTATCAACAAATATTACGTACCTCTTTATACACTAAAATTTCTATGGTTTTTTAAAGTATTTTATGCGGATCCACCAGTAGACAGAAGACATATAGGATAGTAGATATTTCTAGTACTCTGACGAAATAAAAAATGACATCTAAATTTTAATATAGGCTGGAAACTACTCGTTCTATGAGGAATTTCGTGTAATGCCATATTATAACCATATCCTGCAAAATAATGCTGAATGTTCAAAACCTATTATACGATAAGATACTTAGACATTTAAAATTATGGT
This sequence comes from Nephotettix cincticeps, assembly GCA_023375725.1. Classification (NCBI taxonomy): domain Eukaryota; kingdom Metazoa; phylum Arthropoda; class Insecta; order Hemiptera; family Cicadellidae; genus Nephotettix; species Nephotettix cincticeps. The sequence goes on along the minus strand of CM041784.1, from coordinate 2,994,959 downwards.
GAAATATACTTAGAATATGTTTAAAATTACAAAGAATCGAATTTGTCATCTTAAGTAAACACTGTCAACTTAATTGTACACCAACATTTTTATAATTCTGTATGTATGATAAAATTTAAAAAAATACATTTTGCGGTTTAAATTACAGTTACAGGTATGACAGGAACTAGGAAAAAAATTTGTATTTAAATTGTAATAAAATAAAGAAATTTTCTTGGATACAAAATTGACTAGACCTACAGAATTTCGACTCAGCGTACATTCCCAGACTCACACACATCTATACACAAATCCAGATATTCAAATCCAACATTTACACGACCCATACTCACACTATCTATCCACTCTCCGTACCTCCAATCTCACCACCACCCCCCCGCATACACACACACACTCTCATTCGTGACAAAAACACACAGAAAAATTACGAGTGCAGGGAAAAAAAGTTTGGTTTTTTATTAATTTGGTCTCTGCCAATTTCAACACGCCAATTATCGGCTAATCTTTTATATTTATTTAAATTGCACTTAACTACTTACTTAAAAAACTCTAACAATTTAGGATAGATAATGAAGACAGTATAATAATATTATGTTTTATTGATAGATTTTTAAACTTTCGGGAGTTGAGTAAGTCCTGCACTAAACTTTGCTGGTGAGGAACAAATTATGTTCCCTTGGAGTAAAGCTATAACACTGCTTCCAATTGTGACAATACTCCTTAATGTAATCCAGTATTGGTATCCGGACTGACTAAGGACAGCTTAAAAGTAGCTTAAAAAATTATACGAGAACATTGCTATGGGCATGTATTGCATGTATTGCTACGAGCTACGATATGCCATGCGGGGGTATTGATCCCCAGCTCCAGCCCAGGTTGGGCCGGTGCGTGCAGCCCTAGTCATTATGCCGCTCCGCCCCACCCACACTCTCACCCCATACCCGCCCAACCTCCCTACCAGTGTTTATTGTGGTCAAATCACATTCTGGTATGCGAAGGTCGAACTCGTCGAATATAAACTTATATTAAACACACAGATATTGAATAACCGTCGTTTGACAAAAATAAAACGTAATTATAAACGTAAAGCTATAGAAATGGATTTGATGGCGAAACTGGACTGGTCTCCAAAGCCCCTCGGTATTTAAATTCAATCAAAATGTCGTCAAAAATAGTTGTATGAAATATTTGGTTTCTCTATACAACTACCCCAGAATTGTAGAAAAGTCGAGGTCAGCCAAAACCTCAATTAGCTTTAACATGTCGACGCTCCATCTTTGGACTCTTTCATGGGAACATTAGTTTTTTAAAGAAAAATTATGCCTGTTAAAGATGCCTGTTTAGTTTGAACTAATAATTTACATTAAAAACTTAAGGCTACGTTTAAAATCAAAGGCATCATAAATAATATTCCAGATATAAAAATGAACACTCCTATAAAATCCTGTGACTCCTATGACTTGACTCTAGATCCGTTCAGAGCATCGGCTGAAGCCAACTGAAGGGGGAGTAAGTAAAAGTACCGGCTCATTAAGATTCCACATCCCACTATGCAATCAGGAGAATTAGGAATATCAGATCCGGCGGTCTCATGATCTCTTCAAATCACAATTGCGTTATGGTTATAGCATCACCGCTAGGAAATTCACTTCAGATGACTAGGATAGGATTATCTTCAACCAAAATAAAACCATCAGAAATATACAGGTCGTGAACTTGTTGATGATTCCTATCGAGGATCCACAGCCCACCACCCCCACAGCCCCTATCTGGGACTGTGGGTTGTTTCCCATTTCTCTGGTTTGTAGGGAAGACATTGAAAATAAGGCCACTGGGACAATACAAGACATGAACGCACTTGATGAAGATTCCTTTCTAGGAAACACTGCAAAACGATTTCTCATTCATCTAGATTACAGTGAGGACATTTAATAGAAGATTGAAGACGTCGTATAGTACATACACAATTATTTTAATTTTTATTAGTTTAGTTAAGTAGTTAATATCCGTCACCAAATGTTTTTGACGTAGTTTGTTAAATATCATAGTTAGGAGGCCCCAGCAAAGCCTAAATGGCATATTTCACTGCCACCGGAAAGAAATGAGTCATAAATAGAAATTATGTCGACCAGGACATTCTGAACGAGAGTAAGCAGCCCCAATACAAACCTATAGCTGAGCTCGCATGCCCCCTGAGATGACTGACCTCCTGAATGTACCGGATAAGGGCCCACAGGCAGCCATCGGCCTGCAGACGAGAGCACCCCTCTCAGACGGACAACTAAGGAAATAATTCCCCCAAAGGACCAGAGACCAGGCTTGTCAAAAAGCTAAGTACAGGAAAGACAATGATTTAATGATAATAACACAGGACAGTAGAATGGTGATCTACTAAGTAGTATGTGGTGGTTTCCTCCTAATTCATGCAATTTCAACGAGTGCACAAACAAACAGTGAAGCCGTTTAGAAATATTAAAAACCGTGCTTGGTTTACAATTACTATGAAAGTACTACAGTACTTTCCTTTATTATATTGTATTTTAATTTAGGCTCTTTTGATTTAAGGTTTAAAACGAAGTACCTACTTAGTTTACTATCGTATTTTCAAAACTATCTGCAGGAAATATCCACTTATTGTTTATAGCTATTCAGCTTAATATCTCAAAATTATTGCGTTCGCAGGTGTGATTCCAGTTTTGGATGCAAGCTGGCAATATAGAAATAGTTAACACGTGATTTAACTCATTCATGTTACATTTCGACTTAGCCTTTGTAAAACGCGGAGCAACGGAAAGCGGTCTGATTTTTCGGCTGAGAAGGAGGAGGAAATATTGACGTGGGAAGATTAGACTTCAGCGTTGCAGGTTACGCCATTATCAGCTGTAAAACAGGGGCCATCTTTCAGCCGTTTACTATACCGCCCCGAAAATGAACTATACTGCTCCCGAAAAGCAACTATACTACTCCTGAAAAACAACTATGCCACCCCTGACAAGCAACTATTAATCCCATGAAGAGCAACTATACCGCTCCAAAAAAGAAACTATGCCGCCCCTGAAAAGCAACTATACCGCCGCTGAAAAGCAACTATACCGCCCCTGACAAGCAACTATTAATCCCCTGAAGAGCAACTATACCGCTCCAAAAAGGAAACTATGCCGCCCCTGAAAAGCAACTATAAATCCCCTGAGAAAAACAACTACACTGCCCCGAAAAGGAACTATAGTGCTCCCGAAAAGGAACTATACCACTCGTGAAAAACAACTATACCACCCCTGACAAGCAACTATTAATCCCCTGAAAAGCAACTATACCACTCCTAAAAAGCAACTAAAATCCCCTGAGAAAAGCAACTATACCGCTGCGAAAAGGAACAATACTGCTCCCGAAAAGCAACTATACCACTCGTGAAAAACAACTACACCACCCCTGACATGCAACTATTAATCCCCTGAAGAGCAACTATACCGCTCCAAAAAAGAAACTATACCGCCCCTGAAAAGGAACTATACTGCCCCCGAAAAGCAACCATAAAAACTAACTATACTGCTCCCAAAAAGCAACTGTAAAGCCTCTGAAAAGCAATTATACAGCTCCCGAAAATGAACTATGATGCTCCTTTCACGTAGTAGTTCTGCTCTTAAAAAGCAAAAACGTCAACTTCTGTACACATTTCTAGTTGTTTAAACAGTTCTGTCATTATTTACTATCCATGTTTTATCTATAATCATTTATTTATTTTCTAATTCAATATTCAAGTATCATTTTATTTTTATAAAGTATCACATTTGAATTGTTGTATTGTACGCAAAGCGAATATTTTTAAACATTTATGTTATTTTGATGAAAAAGATAAATTTCAGGATGCCTTTTGGGTATATTTTGGCTAGTCTTCGGTGATGAATAGTAGGGTACAGATTAGCTACTTAGCTGCAAAGTTTGGAGGATGCGTTCAGGGACTTGCGCCATCGCCATCGCATATTGTATTAATGTTTAAGTAGCCTACAAGCAAACATTTGGCTTTCCCCGGCTTGACAGTTGACACCTCACCAGCGTCGCCAGCGCGCTCTATGGCGTGTGTATCGAACCACTCATGCGCGGATGAGTTTATATTGTCTCAGTAAACTTTACAGGCGGTTTTGGCGAAACCACGGCAAGTTTTATTGGTACAAAAAACGCAAAATGTTGTATTTCACAAAAATTCCATTAAGAGTCCCAACAAACCAATAGATTCGTCGTTCGGTTCTCTGCATGATATTGATACTTCGTATCAATCTACGTATAATAATCTACAAAATATGTATGTATAACAAGTTACAAGAAAGCTTATTTCAAATATTCGACAATACAGAATAATTATTTTAACATACAATTGTAAATATAGCGCACTAGGTGACGGCACCTAAAACGATTTATATTTACATGGTGTAAATGGAAATTTTCAAAATAAAATATGTAAAAACCGTTATGTATAAAGTCCTAAGGTAGGTAGCCCCGATTTTAGCCCCGAACTGTGTGTTATGACTTAATAGTAAAAACTTGTCAATCACAGTTCATAATACTTTATAGAGAGCAAGGATTCAAATTACTAAATTGTTTGTTAGAACTGATTTTAGTGGTGCTAAAATCCCATGTTAAAAACATTAAATTATCTTTAAAATCCATTCAACCCAATTTTGGCTTACAAACCCCTTCGGATAAAGCGATGTACCTGGTTTTTAACTGCAATAAATGACATGATTAGTCTGAAACTATAAGTCATAAGTCATCTTTATTCGTTCAAGATACAAATAATATTTGAACATCATTTGATACATTACAATGATACATTACATTGATTACAATGATTACACATTACAATGATACGTTAAACAAATTAAAAATACATATAATAAAATATTAAACATAAAATATCTAACACAAAATATCTGAGAGAGAGCTCACCCAACTTCACTCATCAGATAGGGACACAATTCCAGGAAGTGTTCTTTAACTTTTTTTGAATTTATTAATATTGTTAATTTTTCTTATTTGGAGGGGCAGTTTATTATATATTTTGAGACAAGTATAATAGGGTCCCCTTTCATACTTTGCTGTTAAGTGATTTGTCACTGACAGCATGCCCCTTGATCTTGTTGGGTACTGATGAAAGTGTCCGTTAGTCACAAAAACCGACCAGTTCTGTTTGACAAAAACACAGAAAACATATAATACTGTATATTATTATGTATAGATTAAATATACGATTTCGAACAGTTCTAAAGGACGTTCTCTAAAAATCATGGATTGCCTCAAAAGAGAATTTATGCCTTTATCTTTACTTTTTTGAAATGGCGACCTACCCAGGTAGGTGACAACTACCACAGACAACATACTGTGTTGAAATAAACAACGGAAATACTACCAGTTGTCAGATAAGATAGATAACATGTCTACTACTTCAACGTCATTCAAAAATAATATGAATTAAATTTTTACTGTAAATCACTTCTTTGATGAGTCACTTAATTTTTATATCATATTGAGTATATCTAGCATATTTGGTTAAATCTCAACAGGGTTAATATTCTCGGTATCCACGGTGAAACAACGCAATTTAAAAGGTCGTAAAGTACCCTATATATACCCAGAACACCACATCTGCATGGTGTTCTGATAATAATAAGCTTAATCATAAGTAAGTTATGAGGAGTTTGTATCAATTTGCATAATCTCCTTAAGAATTTCATGGAAAATGAGTAGACCTAACTAAGGTTGCTGCTACGAGGAAGATATAATTTATATTTTTAACTACATAGCAGCAGAACTAAAGTATATGAATCTGGATACAATTTTATCACAATAATTAAAAGTTTTCATTTACTATTTTTCAATTTTCAATTTTCATATTCGACCATAACATCGGGAATGGGTAAGTAAGTAGGTTTGCTGCCAAAATGAACAAAATTTAGCTTTTCAGAATATATTATTATATCTTATTATAACTATACTAAAATATAAAAAACAAAGTTTTGTCACAATATTTTAAATAATAAACAGGGTTTAAATTTTACCTTTTTCATATAACGTTAGGCTATTGTTGCGGCTCCAAAATACAACGTACTGTGTTTACCAGTCCCATATCTCACTAACGCGTTGATATGGAGCGAAGATTAAAACTACCTAATTGTTTATTTTATCCAATTCCAATGATGGTAATACAGATTTAATTTAAATTATTTGTTAAACCCACATTTCGTGACACGATACCCCCTTCCGTTAAACCGGTTTGCCGGGATTTCGAACTTGAACGAATAATTGCACGTCATTTACATTTTGTACCTAATGTTATTGAGATCGGAGTTTTGACGAGAGTTATCATGTTTACAGAAATGCAAGACACTAAACACGTAGAAAGTTTGACCAGCTTCACGTCTCGTCATGACGACTTCGTAATAAGTAATAGTTTCATTTTTCTATGGGAAAATCTCTTAACCCCGGTTTATATAATCCCCAACTACTGAAAACGGTCACGTTTTATCCGATAGACGGTGCAATAATAATCAAGACAAAGCAGAGCGCAAGCAGAAGATAAGGTCCAACTTTGGACCCGTTGGTCAGCAAAGTGAGCGGAGATACGGCGCGTGGCCAGTGCCCAGTGGCCAGACCAGCTGAGGACGCAGACGCTGCTATGGCCTCGTCTCTCGCCCTACTTGCCGCTCTCGCTGGTAAGATAATAATAATAATTTATTTACACTGACAAAATAAAATAAATAAGATTGTCTTTTATTATCGAGCGTTTCTCAATTGCAAATGCTTTACAGAAAAACTCTCGTCATATTTAATCTTACTCTAGTGCTAATTATAATAACAATGGAATTACAACAATAGAAAATGATAATAATTATAAGAAAAACTTTATAACAAATAAAGCCACGACAGCTAAAAACATTTATGCAGGTCTTAATCATTCTGTAATCTGATTTTTGAAAGTTTTGCCTGAATAACCTTCAAGTTCAGAGGGGAGGTCATTATACAACTTCGGGCCGAAATAAGATAAACTTACCCTTCTCAAGTCTAATTTTTGCGAAGATAAGGAGCCTTCCATGGAGGGTACTACGTTGTGAGACCTCCTCCCGGAAGGAGAGCCGCTCGCAAAGTTACTAAGGTTCTTGTTAAAGCAGAACCTTACATAAAATACATATTTAAAGGATTTGTTATTATTCAAAAGAGAATTAGTATTTAACCAGGTGCGGTAAAACATGTCCTATCTTCCTCTTTCTTTCTTTCTTCCTCTGGAACCATTCCGGTATTTGCCTAAATGAGATAAGAAACCATTAATACAACACCCGCATGTCAGTCAAAATTACGGTTCAAAAGTTATGAGCTTATAAATGTCAAAAGAATAATTTTTTAAGTTTCCTGGAAACAATAAATTAATTTCGCTATTGTCATTAAAACCAGCTGAAACATCTAAACAAATTTGTATTTATAATTAATTATTAGCCTACGTCTAATTGTTCCTGAAAAAGTTAAATGTACTGTCCACAGTAAATACAGTACGTTGTCTAAGAGCGCCCAACGTTATTAGAGACAATAATAAAAAGCAAGTACTTAGGTAGCTTAAAATTGTAATTTTGTTTCTTTCCCGTTGGTCTACAGAACTCTCTAGAGCAAAAATACAAATGTAGGAACCATAATTTAATTTCAGCTTTTAAAATAATAATAATAAATGACTAACTTACACAAGGTGCACAGGAGGATATTTTAAGTAATCATTGTACTAATATTAGTTTATTTATACAATTAATGTTAAAATGATTAATTAAATATTATATCTGATAACATTTATTAATAAAAATATATATAATAAACACAAATTTTTTTTTATTAAACATTTATTGGCTTAAATTATAAACTCTATAAATTTAAATATCACACTGAGATGGAGTAATCAAATAGTACTTGTTCTTAAACAAACTATAACTTATACGGACCAAAGTATATAGAACGAGAAATACATCTAGAAAAAAATATTTTACGGAAATTATAAATGTATTCTTACACAATAAACAAGGAGAAATGAAATGTTTATATAAATGATTAAATATTAACATACTGTTTAGCCAAAATTTTTTAAAATTTAAATCTTTTACAGACATTAAGTAAGTCTTTAAAGCTTTTAAAATACAATAAAGGTTCTAAGCTACAGTTTAAGAAATTAAATTGTACAAATAGGACATTAAAACAATGTTTCATGGTTTTTGTTTACTGGCACAGTAATTTATGTCATTGTATGTTTAATTTTATTTAATATCTTGTTAGTTTCTATATGTAAAAAGTATCAGTAACATTTCAAAAATTTTTATTAAAATTAGGGCACATAAAATTGGTATATAAATGATTAATTAATTTTCACATTTTAATGGAGTTATTAATTTAGTACTGTTCCACAAACCTTTTTATCCATCATAATAACGTATATATGACCAAAATATGTTAAGGGAAAATTAAACGGCTATAATTAATAAATATTTTTTTATTCTGATAAAAAGGCTTGAAAATATATTTTGGGAAACATTTCTGTATTTTGAAATTTTTCGAGGGGATGAAAAAATGTTTCCCCTTGAATGGGCGCCCTCATACCCCCCTCCGGATCATGTTTCCAATGTCACCCAGTGAATATCCCTGAAAACATACCCTGGCGTAAGGGTATTGGGTAATGTGACCAATAATGTGTAGCTCATGCAAGTTTGCCATTGCCTTCGCGAGAGGCTGGGTGTGACATTACGATAGTTCTCCTAAAAATGTTTAACTTGTAAGAGGGTGTCTGAAGAAATTTTATGACGTTATATTTGTTAAATGTTGTTTTAATGATGTTATCATTTATTAAAGCCATGTATTATTTAGTTTTCCCTACTTTTAAAGCGAGAACGTGTATATGTCAGTTCACTCTAATACCATTTGATTTAATTTAATAAAATTATGTCGGCTTTTTAAAGTCACTAAATATGTTTATATGTGTGTGTATTTGTCATAAATGTTCCAAATATAAAATTATTATGAATTATAAAAATCATTATTTATAATTATAGTTAATTATAATGTTATTATTTTTATTTAGTTTATACATCGCCCTAAAATAGAAGAACATCCATACAGAGGCGCCTACCAATTCTCTTAGGATGCTGATCTCCCAAACCATAAAACCCCTAAGAGGCTACTATTCCTCCGCCATCTTGGATTTATAGTCCCGTAAAAGTAATATTAAAATTCTGTTTCTATTGAAACTATTGCCCGAACTTTAAATTAAAACACGTCGGAATAGTTTAACAGAATAAGTTTATTGCAAAGATATTTTAAGCGATTTATGTGATTACGTGATAAACTATATTGGGTTTTGTCAATAATATTTTTCGCCTGTTTTCGCTGTTATGTATGTAAATGAAAAATTAAATTGGATTATCATTGAAATGGCAACCATGAAATGGGATCTTGTAGTCTTGTTACTGACAAAGGCTGATATGTTCCTTAGACAGGACTGTTAATGAATAGCCCAACAGCCGATTGCAACTGTGGACATACAGTTTAACGTGTGACGAATAAAGTTCTAATCATATAGTCAGAATTCTAAATATTACTTGCCCTTTCAAATGACACTAAGTACAAGGTTTCTGGTACAAAACATCATCAAACTGATTAGCTACCGGTACCGGCACGGTAGCTCAGGGGTAACGCTCTGTCCCAGTAAGTCAAAGGTTACCAGCGGCCGGCGACTCCTGTCAGACCATCGGTTCCTCTGACTAGCCTATGTGACTAATACCGCTACGGTACCTCGCTGTCTTTAATTCACCTCATAGGCCCTCTGACTATGGGGGATGGGGAGTTGAGGTTTTATTTTAAGAAAAAGAAAGATTGTTGGAATTTAACATTAGATTAGATTAGATTATTTGAAATGGCGACCATACCACAAGGTAGGTATTTTAAGCCAAGTATGAATGAGGAGTGAATGTAAGATGATTGTGGCGCGATCTTGTAGTCTTGTTACTGACTAAGGCTGACATGTTCCTTAGACAGGACTGTTAATTAATAGCCCAACAGCCGATGGCAACTAAGGGACCTACAGTTTAACGTGGAATCCGAACCACGCCCTCTGAATTACGAATTGGTCTAATTATGAGGATAGCCTTTTGCGGATTAACGTAGTATTCAATAGTGCGGACGTTAATCCACACAAGAGAACACTACACCCACCCACCATCGCTCACAACTATCCACAATCCGTGACCTCCAAGTAGCTGTAACAATGTCTTAACAAATAACTTGTTGAAAAAGTATTTATTTATTGAAATATGTAGCCTGGCCATATATTGTTTGATGGAAACGGGACACGCCATCAGCGTGAGTATAATCTTCCATTCCCTATTAAATTTCGTTTATTGCGCATTGCTAACATAGTTAATGAGTTCAAAAATATGAGACTACGAAACCTATGCAACACTCAACTTGTTTATCTTAGCAACGATATATTATCATCGTGGCGTCGAGGCAGATTTTTGGCATCGGGTGTACCGTAGGTCTCATGGAGATAAGCCCACACACAATTTTTCTTCTTTAGGTGGCAAGACCAAAAACAATAGTCGTTATTTTTATATATATATATATATATATATATTTATATATATAATATATATTAGATTTCTGTGAACACGAAAACTCTCGTAAAAAATGGTCCATCAGACCAATTTGGTAGAGACTGTTTCCTACATGCTCGGACGAGTTCGTAAACCAGACATAGGTAAAAACGGTAGTTGGGGGGGGTTTGTACCCCAAAAAGTTAGGTTTTTCAAATTAAATTAAAAATTTCAGTAGATTTATTTTATTTCACCATTAGAATCAGCTTAAAAATCACAATTAGTTATAAATTTTTCTCTATCTAAACGGTTACCGAGATATAAAAAAATCTACACGTACGTTGTATTTTGAGGCCCCAATGTTATCTTATGGAGGATAAAAAAATTAATTTTTTCATTATTATCTATATATTTTTTGATAACTTGATATTTAGCTTCATATGGTTAAAAAAATTTGTGCAAAAATCAAGTTTATGTGTATCATGGCAGCAAACCTGCATACTCTTTTCCCATGTTAATCATATGGGAATAGGCAAATTTATTTGGACTGATGTTGATGAAAGTTGGTATAAATGTTAAAAATAAAATTTTTGATGGTATAAATGGCTACTTTCAGTGTTCCTCACAGCAGCAAACCTGCACACTCTTTGCCATGTTAATCTTATGGAGAATAGGCAAATAATTCTCATGTTTATGGACAGATTTTTTTTAAAACTTGTCATATATTATTATTATTATATTATTGATTTAGAAATTCGCTGAGTACGCAGGTCTGCTGCGACGGGGGTATCTAAAATAGTATTCTTTGAAACATTGTTTTATGCATTGTTTTAGAGTGTACCGACCCATCATGCTTAAATTTAAGGTAATAGATAAAATAAATCATAGGTTCAATCCCTTCTCAGCTGCAGTGTGAGTGCTGGCGTAGTCCTTAAAGGAAGACGCGCGTTTAGACACCTATGGTGTCATTATCAACTCTTTTCAAAGATGTAACTTTTTTTGAAAGGGTTATGCGATGATTAAAACACTTGTAAATTTTTAGTCACAAAAACAATAAACAAAAGCATAATATATTTGTTTGCCCGGCTGCTAAGAAGTTATCTAACCTATTATTTATTCTACTGACGTGATCCGTAAAAACATCATCATTAAATGTAAGGTTGCAGCAGAACACTACCTATTTATTTGGAATTCTAATTGATAACAAATTTGAAATTCACAAGGTATTGACAGGGACAATGTTTGTTTTACATGTAGGATGTGTGATGCAAGATTTTATTTGAGTTTGATTCACATTCAAAGGATTAATTTTGCCATTTTTATTACTTGTTACTGATTTTTTTACGTGAGGCCATAATATGAATAATATTGATAATGTCATATGATATTATCAATCAAGATTGATAGTAAAAGTTGAATAAAGTACTTTTCTGATCAAATTAAAATGAGTTATTACGTAATATAAATAATACGTTTTATTTATAAAAAATACGCTTCCACGTACATTTAAAAAAATAATGTACGTGAAAGATTGCTGAGCGGTGTTTTAAAACCTAATATAAGGCCAATGGAATAGAATTTAACCTTGTAATGTACAGTGTTTTATTTTATTAAGTACGGTATTTATAAGCCTTTCTGTAAATTTTCTTGTTTTTATAATTTTGTGAATTTTGTGTGACACGAGTTGTTTTGAAAACCATTATATTGTATGATGAAAACCGCTCTAAAAAAAGACAATTTATTATTATTATATTTTCCATACCTCATCGACGAATTAATAAAAAACTACTGATTTTCTTTGATAAATAATACATTTAAATATTTGATTCCTTGGACCAAAGCTATTGTGAAGAATTAGTTTTCAACTACACTGTTCAAAATTTCTTCTCAATTTAGATAAATATTATCAATGTTTATTATAATTTAAGACAATCTTTATATTTACTATTGCAATTACTGGCCGCTAGTTGCAAGAGGTTCCTTGAAAATTGCATATCTAAGAAAATTGCAGACACTTTATCTACAACAATTTTTCGTAGCTAGAACCGAAGACAATTAATTGGATAATAGTCTTTGCTAGAACCAAAGAAAATCGGATGTATGATACGGATTGTCTTTGCTAGAATAGATAGCTGTTCAACAAGAAAAAAAATTAAAAAACAAATTAAAAATTAATATTTAGAGCTCTAAAAATGTATGACACTGATACAGTAGAACACATTGATACATTTTTGATTGGCCTTGGGGCTTCTTGTTACTTGTACTCGCGGACAGTAAATTTCTGGATTACAAAACTATTTAGACGTGTATACTATGCCAGTACTTATCTTTGGTGTTTTCAATTGTTACAGCGGTAATATGCGGCACTTTCGCTGTGGAATTTGGTGAGTATTCAGAATACTGCGGTGATCTACGGTACTATCTAACTTCTAAAATGTCAATTAATATTTCTTGCAAAAATAACATAATTAATTAATTAAGACTGGGGATTAATATATGAAATAATTTTGTTTGTAAATAAATTTAAACAACAAAGTCACTCACTGATTATGTCTATTATCATTTATTTTAAGGTTATAATGTAGGACTACTCTAAACTCCTGAGGAAAAACCCAATAATTTGTGAAGAGGTTTTCTAAAAATTTAGTATCCAAGGGCAGGGCACACCTTAATAAGCTAAAATGTAATTTGTTATGCAATTGGCATTTAATTCTGAATTCCGATGATAGATAATTTCAGGTTATTGTGTAATATTTAATTATTTTTACGAACCCGTTACCCTGTGTAATTACAACAGTATGTCAAGTAATCAAATTTCAGGTAAACTGAAGTACTTGATAATTTACCATGTACAATTTATTTACCATTGTACCATAATTTATGTTCAGCTGTTATAGTGAATGATATTAGTTAAGAATCAGCTGATCTTTCCAATTTTAAAGGTTATACAAGACATATAACTCTTTCATCAATATTAATCATTTTCACTTAAAATAAACCAATTATAAAGTGCTTTGGTATGCACATTAATCACATTGATATAGGCTACATTTATCGATAAGGTACACCTGAGATTGTATAATGGATTTACACTATGGTAAATCTCGAGTTAATAATTCTGAGCTCATACATGAACAGGGATGATCAGCCTAGCTTCATGTGATAAGGAGGATGCCAGGATTTTCACTTATGGTGAGCTGTTGCAGCCTGTTGAGTACTTTCTTTCTCTGTAACTGTGTAGCCTACTAATATTTGATTGATTAAATGATTGGATGGATTTGTTCCAATACATCAACCTAGGCGTACTGTGTTCCCCTTGATGAGCTAGGTTGGTAAGCCGATACTTCAATGAGACATTCAATGAGACCCAGGAGCTCTTTCCCAGTTGTAGCATTGTAAACCTCGGTTGTCCAAGACCGAACAGGACTCTTCTCCTTCCCTCTTGTCCTTTGTAATCCAGGATGATGTGTTTGGTACTCTTCAAACATTTGTTGCAAAGTTAACACTTCTGCACATTACAAATAATCCAAAATGTATGTAAATGTTTCCCAAAGTGACCTTCAGTGATTATAGCAATGACATGCCCAACTCGATCCCCACTCAGCCCCAGCGACCAATTCGTGAAGAGAATTGACAATTCAGGAAGCAGCTTCTATCATATAATTTTTTCTCAGGGAAGTTTTGCCAACAAATGTTACTGTTCCCTAGCCCAATTGAAGATGACCTTTAGGGTCACCCTGCTAAGAGCACAGTATGGATGAGGACCATAGAATGGCATGAATGTCCTGCTTTCCCAAGCTTGTCTCTTATCTCTTTTCCCCCAATTTTTCTGATTAATCTTACCGCTAACACACAAGTTGTCCATTGGTAACTGCCTGGTTTTCTTAATCCATCTGTTCTGTGTATGTGAAGGGTGGCAGCCCCAGAAGGAGTTGACATTTACGGTGCAGGGCCAAGACGTTGCAGGTCTGCCAGTGCTCAAGCCTCAGTATGCTGGGTTCCGCTACTATGGAGAGCTACGTGTCCAGACCCACTCCTCCAGGGTGCTCCTGCTTAAGGTAAGACACTACGGTATCCCAGTATCGATACATCTCTTACTTACTCTTACTCCTGTTTCATGCAAACCCCAGATGGTTTTTGGCCTCACCAATAATATGCTTCTATTCCTCTCTATCTGCTGCCATGTCTTCTCCAGCTTCCAATCTGGCTGGGTGGTGTAGTGGTTATAATACCCGCCTTCAAAACTGAAGGTCGCCGTATCGAATCACACAAGGGTCGAATCTGGACCCAGTCACCATTTGTCATTGAGCTATTAATTAATGATGCTTCCTAACAACAGGGCATTAGGTAATAACAAGACCGGGGTTTGGACCGTTCCCCATCAAAACGTTAAAAAATGCTTCTGGCGTAGAAATACACAAAATAAAAATAAAATCTCCTTACTTCCTTTAGGACTTGATCTCTTGACCATAAACTTGGTCTTCCCATAGACCTTCTAAAATTAGTGCATAGACCTTCTGTTGTATTAGAAACTTTTTTAATGATTTGGAGCTATCCTTTCTTAATATATGGCCCAAAACCACCTTAGACACTTGCCTGTGTTTTTGCAATTAAGTCCGACTCACAATCTCTCTTATTTATTCTTACTCTCCATACTGCTGCTTCATATATTTATGAAGCATTTATATTTATATTTATGAAAATTATTCAGACCTATTGGTCTGAATAACTTTTTAACACCAAAGATTACCGTATTAGATTTTCTCTGATGACTTAATGTCCAAACTTCACAGCCATAGAGATTTAGGCCTACTGATTGTAGTATCGTCTTATAATGTTTCAAATTTACAATTGAGGAGAGATATACACAATTATAATACCAGATGTAGCACTTATGTAGAATGCAGCTTATCAAAGGCTGTCCAGGTCACAAAAGCTCTTATTTAGTTCTTGGTTTAAAGGGTACAATAAAATTAGTGTAGATTCAAAAGAATTACCTGTAAATATATTAAAAACTAAACTGTACAGATTACTTGTAAACAATCCTTTTTACACTCTTGATGATTTTTTTATTGTACTGCATTTTGACATTTATTTTGTATTTATCTGTTTTCTGTATTTTAACATGTATTTTGTATCTGTTTTTTGTATTCTCTGTTAATCAATACTGTACATAATAATTTAGTAATATGTATTTGACGTTGTCTATTGCTGTAAAAGTTAAATGACAGTAAAATCTTTTATTATTATTACTATTATAGATCCTTATCATTTTAGTTTTCTTAGTCAGTAGTTTGTTGCTCAACAGCTTATTCAGGCTCCAGTAGGATCTGACGTTTTGAGTCTGTAAAATAAGTTCATTTTCTTCTCTATTACTACTTGCTATTGTTATTCCTAAATATTTAAATTCATTTGTTAAACTGAGGTTCTATTAAGCACTTTCAATGGCGATCCTTCCATCATCACTTCCCTTCTATTTTCATGTGCTTTATATTATCTTCATTTACAATCAGTCTAACTTTCCTGACCTCTAATAATAGATTTTCTTCTAAAATTGCTAGGTCACCCGTGCTTTCTGTCACGATAAATGTAATCACTAACTTCAAAATCTTATATTGAACAATTCTTTCATGGTTTCCTACTGGACCCTGTTGCCTTTGTGCATTGGGCCAATAAATTAATGAGCGTATCAAACTAATAAGCTTGGTCAATAACATAACTTCAGGTCAGCAAATTAATTTCACTCATCCCATTTACCCCTCACTCATATTCAAGTATTGGTGGTCGGGTTGGTGTCTCATGTGTAAGAATAAGATTAATAAAAAATTATTCTCTACAACCAACAACCCTCAATCTACAGAGTAAAATTAAATATTTTGCAGTGTTAAATTTAGCGAACTTTATTAAACTAATCTTTGAATTTTTTCCAGTTTTTCAACATGAGTTACTCAAAGATTCATGAAGATCTCCCTCATGGATGGTGGAATGGGCCGGAGGCTCCGTTAAGAAATAAGTCCAAACAGCTTCCAATCACAACATCAACCATCGTTGTCAAGTTGTCAAGATCAATGGTAATTTGAATTCACATGATCACTTCCTTTAATGTACTGAATGAAACCTTTTTTCTTTCCTAAATATTGACTAACTAACAATTTCTATAACCTATCAAATATTAATTTACGCTATTTTAACAGTATCATATTCTCTTTATTATGTTATAATAGGCAATGTAAGTATACTTTACATATATATTTGATAGAATATAATTTATAACAAATTAAAAACATTTTAAAATACAGTCAGATTCAAATTGGTACACATCAATATTTATACTGTGTATATTGTATTTCCCAAATGTGAAGAATGCCCACTGCCCTCAAAAATCCAATGGGTATATCATCAGACTAGCTTAGTCAAGAAAAGGATCAGATTTCTTCGGATAAGGGAATCACTAGATTGATTATAAACACATTAATCAAACTTATAGTACCATTATTAATATTTTAATGAACCATTAAACCGGACCATTACTGTAGTCCGTTTTTGAGTCATATAATTAACCTAAGCTTCTGTTAAGCCATTTCCTGAAAATTAAAATTAAGTACTGTTATTCCTATTTTTTAAGAACAAATCTACCGAACTTGGCAGCCCAAGGCCGATTAGCATTTTTGTCTTTTCTACATTGTTTGAGAAAATAGTGATTGTTCGTCTTATCGTTTTTTAGAGTCCATACATTTTTTTAGCAACCATCAATGTGGTTTTTGAAAAGGCAAATCTACGGAAGACACAACTTATTGTAATGAAATTGGTCAATGTAACTTATTTTCTCTACAGTAGTTTGAATGATAGAAAAAAATCCACCAGATTTTTTGCATGCCTCTTTTCAAACATGAATTTAGGTACGGTACTCAGAAATATCAGATTATTTGTTTGAAAATCTATTTGTAAAAAGATATTTACAAAAGATCTATATGATTATAATTTTATTAAATGAAGAAATAAATAATCATCTTTTAGATTACACCAAGAATAAGATTTTCAGATAGAATAGTCTCAGTAACCTTTTAAATTCAACACTATTGTGGGAAGTGAGTAAACAACAGCGTTGGTATTTCACACTCTAAATTTACAATTATAAGATAGAAATATGTACTGTAATTTTGTTAAACAATCATACATAAATATACAAACCTAAAGTATGTAAAACTATCAAATTTTGTTTTAAAACCATACAGAAGTTTAAATTCAGTAAATATGACCAAATATTTAAAAATTAATGAAAAACATTTTATTCTTCTAACAAAACAGTAACAATTTTTAAATGGCATTATACATCTACATAATCAATTAATTTATGAGGAACTTGGATAGAGAAGTAGAATAGTATAAAGTGGTATTATCAGGACTGGACATCTTTGAAAATCTAACAGTGCAAAAGCGAGTGACTGACGAGAACAGTGAGTGTTATCCGTTATGAAAGCTACTACCTAAACTTTTACTTTAATTTTTAAACACTATAATAAGATAAATAATCGTTTCCCTTATAGTTTGAAAAATTTGAAGATTGACATAAAAGGACAATATAAAGAAACACAAAAAATGTGAGAAATAATCTTTTATTTAAAACACAGATGTATTTAAAAAAATGTAATAATATTGTTATCGGAATTCTCATTGTTTCTTAAAAATAAATTGTTACTAATGGTTGTTTTGTCCTTTAGAGTCCAGAATTAGTGTTGCAGTCCGGGCTGGATGATTGGCAAGTGAATTTCATCAAAGGTATAGTTTCCCATCTCATAGTCTACCTCAATGGCAACTCCCCTGCAGGACATTTCTTCAACAAGCTCACCAGCAGCCAGGCTAGCGATGTCTACTCTGTCTTTGAGGTAGACAGCTTTTCAAATAACATTTATATGTTTCAAAATACATTATATTTATATTAGATTATTTAATTTACAACTTAGGGCTGCTAATAATATAGTGATTAGTAAATGAAATGAATTTGAGCTCCCTTTAACCATTTTAGTTTTTACATGATACACGACACATGTTTCAAAACTTAGTTCATTATCACAGTGTACTTATAACCTAAATTTATATAAATAAACAAACATCAGTCATGTGTTTTTTCTTTTTTCTAAGTTTGCTATGTTTAGCATATTTTCTTGATCAAATTCTTAATTATGTATATGTGTAACTCTTCTTTTGTGTCCATCTTTTGTCCTTTCTTTTCAAAGTCTAAAATTTTTAAATCTTCTTTAATTCCTTTATACTTGTGGTCAGTTTCCAAAATCTGTTCTGCAAAAGATTTTATTTTATTGCTTTATTCATTGTAGATCTGTACGGTAAACATATAAATTCGGCTTTTGATTTTTGGTTTGTGGAAGGTCCGTATATTTTTTTCTTTTTCTTATCAATTATTTTGTCATTCAAATTATGTCTGTAACCATTTTTCTCATCAAATGCCAAATTTATATGTTTACCATACAGATCCACAATGAATAAAGCAATAAGAAAAACATTCAACAACACTAATTATAAAATCAGTTTTAAAACAAGAAAACAACAAACAAGAAAACAAGCATCTAACTGATAACTATGAAAGACCAGAAATATATAAAATAAATTGCAATCAATGTAACAAATACTATATTGGCTAAACTGTAAGAACATTGAAATCAAGATACAATGAACATATTCAAGCTGTGAAATCTAACAATTTAACAAGTCAAAAATCATCTTTTGCAAAACACATTTTGGAAACTGACCAAAAGTATAAAGGAATTAAAGAGGATTTAAAAATTTTAGACTTTGAAAAAAAGGACAAAAGATGGAGTTACACATATACATAAATAAAAAATTTGATCAAGAAAATATGCTAAACATAGCTAACTTAGAAAAAGAAAACCCTATTTTTGATATAAAACTGACATTAGAAATAAATAATATAAAACTTAATAATATTACTAGTTCAAATTTAATTTTTAATTTACACATGTTTTTAAAAAAACACATGACTGATGTTTATATATGTCTGAATGTAAAGTTTTAACCAGCAAAATGTTTTTGAAATGAATTACAGAATTAAAGTAGGACCCCTTATATCCACTTGGTCACCTCGGAACAAAAAATTGGATGAACCTACCACATCACATCACTATTATTTATTAAAAAATTTTTTTTTCAATAATAAGATAGTGTACGGTATCCGACCAAATTGTTATCCAGCCAAGGGCTTAGTCGCAAGGTGGCCGCATATGAAAAGTAGACTACTCAATATAGACGACCTTATCATATTTGAATTTTAATAAGCATTTCAAAAACAATACTAAAATAAAGGTGAAATGATTATTGACTTAGTAGTTAGTATTTTAAGAGTTTCTATACTATGTACCATTATTTAAGAAAATTATTTTAAGAAAATCTCAGTTTATCCTTTCTTCTTGTACTGTTGGACCTGGGACCTGGTAAAAGTTAGAGGAAGGTAACCATAAAAGTTATTCCCAAGATTCCCTAAGACTAAGTTTTATCAGTTTAAAGAAATTTGATCCAAAAATCTTTTGGTCTGTTAGTCACTGCTATCTCATCTGTCATTTCTTTCAACATAAACTATCATTCAACTGGACTCACCAGTGAATCCGTTGGTCGAGCTCACACGTGTTACATGGATTGTCGAGGGGTGAGCGCCACATTTGCCACATTTTTAAACAACGTGTTAACGATTTATATTTCACGAATTTCAAACCAATTATATCATACCACGTTAGTTTAGCCATTTATATAACCTTTGATCGTATACAAAACTAGAAAAACTAATTTCACAATAAAAAAAGTAAAAAACTCAATCTATAAACTTTTTAATTATTTATTTAAAACTCGTGACGCTGTTAAAAAGACATTTTGCTAATACTCAGTGTATTATAACAATAAAAAAATAGTAAATTTACAAAACACATAATTTATTACTAAATTAAAGGACTTTTTAGTTGTGCTTACTGCACTGAAACTCGTTACGAAACGAAGGTGCGAGACAGACTGAAGGTCACCTAACCTCTCCCACCGTATTCCCCTCACAACTGACAACCCGAACAACAGCTATTCTGAGTTTCAGGCCCATATATTTCAAATTCCTTGTTTTGAAGAAACTTAAAATGAAAAGTGAGCGCTGCGCTCACCCTTCGACCATTACCCAAGTAGAAATCCACAAAATATTCAAATGTTAAGTTCCTCAACCGTGTGTTTCTTTATCGGACTTCCTTAAAAACCTGGTGTTCACTGAGTCAAGTAACTTTCTTAGCAGAAGTTAGCTGTTAGATGTTCGATAGATTCTTATTTAACATTTTGCTAACATCGTGGTGTTACCAGAGAACACGCCGAGATATCAAAAGTTCATTTAACAATATTCATGAAATATTAAGAATATGAAGTTTAATTGTAAGAAGTGTTAGCCCAGTTAAAAGAAATTAATTTTATCATTGCTGATTGTATGACAGGAGAGCGTATCAGGAAGGTGTGAGGTAATGTACGAGATTACTCCCTTGCCGAAACAACTGGGCCCGAACAATCAAGAGCTCTGCGACTCAGAGTCACAACTGTGGGAGATTACTAAGACTCGTAACTTCAGCAACTGCCAGGTATTGAGTGAAGACCACGCTCATGTCCCCAAATTTGACTGTCAACCCGGGGGCTCCAACTGCGGCCGCATCTGGTCTGTAAGTAATGATACCGAGACCTTAACTTACAGATGATACTTATTACTTACATGATGAGTTACTGGAACGATAGCTCAGATTTAACTTGTTGGTCCAGTAAGTCAAAGCAGGTTGCTAGATCGAAATCGAAGCGGGCAACTCTAGTCAGATCACGAGTGGTTACCTTTAACTAGCCTATGTGAATCATTTTCTAACTAGAGGTGTGCGGATAGTGACATTTTTTTGATCGGATTTAGACAGGATAGCTCAAGTTCGCATTGGGTACAGATTGGTTGATTAAGGTTCGGATTGGATAATTTTCAGGTTCGGATACTCACAATAACAGAATGGAATCACAATTATCTAAGAATGAATTTGAAAAAATCAAATAAAAATGTTATAAAAACTATGAAATGGGACATAAATAATCATAACTTTCTTCAAAGGCTGAACAACAAAACTAAAATCTATACTTCACTGTATTTAAAAGTAACAAATTTTAGGATAGTATGATTAATGAATTAAATCAACAAAAGTCTTATAATTCCCAAATAAATTAAATAACCAGATTTTAAAAGTTAATTATCCTATCCTGATAAGTCATAACTCACGATTTTATTTATTACAATGATAAAAACAAATTGCAATAAACAAAGAACCAAGATTTGACAGATATCAACTATTATCATCAATATTAGTTCAATATTAAAATCTATGAAATTATGGTCTTAACCTAATTATATTATCTTAAAGTTATTTTTAAATGCACCATTAAAAAACCATTTTAATCGTAATATTATTCAACAAAGAGAAAATGTGGAATGAAAATGAGTGTGAAATTTGTTGGTTATGTGACACTACGAAATGTCTTCGTCGTAAATTTGGCAACACTTGTCGTATCGCTCAAAACCTGGAGAACTTTTGAATGTGATAATGTCATGTGTGTTTGTGTCCATTATATGGAAATAATTAAACCAAGGATAGACAATAAAAATGAAGAATTATACTATTTTTGCTGCAAATACGGTTACAAAATGAGCTATAATGGCGATTGAGCTTTGTCATCAAAATATTAGATCAAGATTTTTCGTTGCCGAAATCATAATTAAAACCATATCAAATTTGTTTACAATAACATATGTCTTTCATATTTGTTATTTACAATCATATTTGTTTTATGTGTCACGAAATGGGAAAAAAGGCTCTCAGAATTATGTTTCAAATCACATATAGGGTTAGTTGTTGGCTTTTTTCAATGAAAAAAACAGTTATGATTCTTAACTAGTATTTTTATTATTTATTTATTATAAATTTATTCCTTGCAACTCGATTCCATCACATCATTCATGAGTTCAGAAGGCAAACAGATTCCAAAAGCTAAGTTAAAAAGAAATTACCAAAAGGTACAAATGTTTACAAATGCAACATTTTAATAAGCTCCCAGTATCTTCTAGAAAACAAGAAAACGTTATCACATTATAAAACTGGTTACTGTGGTAAGTCATTTTATTCAACTGAGGATTTTTTTGATGATATTTATTATTTTTTATTACAGTACTGGAGATAGTTCCAAGTAGTCTACATAACAAGCTAGTTATATAAGCTTCATATTTTGAAAAAAATATGATTCAATAGTCAATTCTGACCTGTTTTAATTCTTCTAGTTTTAGTCACCTGAATGTCTGTTAAGGTTGAACTGTATTGTGAATATGTAATGATGTTGTCTATTGTAATCTTTGTTACTTAATGAGAATAAAAATTTATTTATATATATTATGTGGAATAATATCAAACTGCAATTTGATACTCAGTGTAACTATCAGTGACAATATGTTTTTTATTTCAAAATGCAATGTTGTGTTGAACTTTAACTTTACTGGAATAGGTAGTTGAAGAAGTTTTGTTTTTATCTTTCGGTTTTAATGCTGATTCTATAGGTACTGTCTATCCGAAAGTTTGTATATTTATCGGTCTTAACTGGATACTTTTTCCGCATTTACATGGGAGCCGGATATCTGATCTGATCCGACTTTTCAGATGTCCGCACACCTCTAGTTTCAACCAACATGAGGTCATGAGGTACCTCGCTGATATTCCATCGCTCAGGCATTAGGTCTATGGTGATGGACAGTTAAAGTTTTTATTTAAAAAAAGAAAACTGGTGAGTGTAGATCAAACTTGGAAGGCTCCGTTATATTGTACCCAAAGAGAATAACCAAAAGTTAACTTTTACTGTTCCATAGATTTTATGTGGAACAGTGCCATATTGTTGGCACATAGGGAATAAATAGGTCAACCTGGATATCTAATGTTTATTTTAATTTTATATTGTATCATTTGCCCTCAGAAAACAATTATTATTCTATATAAATCATTACTTTTATATAATTCAACTTTTCAATGTCAAAGGTTTTAGCCTTGTGGTATCGCCATAAAAAATCAACATCTGGTATTTATTTTCTGAATGAGGCTTTTCAGTACAATATATGCCAACTTTGTTGTTTCTTGATGTTTTGCGTGGTTTTAGAGAAGTTTACCAATTGCAAAAGTATATAAAGATCACTAGTGCTTTCATCAGTCGGTAAATGAATATTACATTAAAAGACAGTAACAGTATCTTGTTGTCTTTCAAATATTTTAAAATGTTGTATATGCCAAGACTAGTGCAAATGGTTAATTAGCATCGTTTTACAGAGAGCTTCCCTGAACCAGATGGTCGGTTGTGGTGACATGAACAGCCTAGTTGTTCTCAGTTCTGTGAGCAGTTCTGTCAAGAATGTTCAGCTGCAGTTGAAGAATAGCACACAGGCTGTTGTTAACTCGAACCTCAACATTACTCTGACATCTATTTTAGACCTTAAAAGCAAGTTTAATGCTCCTCAAGACAAACAAATCATAAGAACTCTGCTGTATTCTTACTCAGCCACATTGAAGGTAATTTTTGAGAAAAAAAATAGTTTTATCTGCAAGACAGTTAAACTCAAACCCTGTTTATGCTTTACTGGGTACATTCTATTTTGAGTGCCAGTTAAAAATTTAATGGCTTTATTTAGTAAATTCATCAGAAACACAGAACATGTTTTCACTGAAAGATTAACTATATTATCCTTGTTAAATTTTACGTAACACAAAATATTTTATTAAATATATAATTTATTAAATAATTTTGTATATATGCATTCTTAAATTTATATATAGGTTACCCTGAACAAATTACATGAGTCAAAGAAAAAGTATTATAAGTATGAGACAGTTTACATTTAGGATTTTAACCTGAAATTCATATTAAACATTGTTCAAATATCAATCCAAAGAATTGTTTCATCTCTACAGAATGTCAGTAATAAATAATAGAAGTAGAATAAAGTTATTTATGGATTTTTGGCTCAAACCCATTTAATCTACACTGGTAAGGTACATCAATAATTACTATTGTTTCTATGTATGATAGCGTCTTTATCCACTTAAGTTTATTCTTTTTTTTAATTAAACATTATATTACATTATTTTAAAGACTGTCATACAATTAATCGTAAAACAGTCTTGTATTAATCTGAAGAATGTATTAATCTTTTAGAATTAACATTTAAGTAAATTACCCTTCTCCCATATAGTTTTTTGTTCTCCTTGCTTATAAATATAAAAAAATTATACCTATTGAAACATTATCCACATTTGTTTATGTTTACGAAAAAATAATGAAGAACCCACAAAATTAGTTTTATTCCTGTAAGTTGATTTTAATACCATGCCGCCCAGTTTGAAAATTATCATACATTGTTATTTCTTGTTCAAATATACTGATTTTAGGACTTCTCCTCTCAAAAATGTCAGGACTCTTTCAACAACGCCCAGAATGTTGTAGACAATGATGATGATAATGATTACAATGATGGTGATGAGTCACATAAACATATTGACCCTTCGAAACAAATGAATCCTACAAAAGATGAAGAGGAAGATATAAATAGCATGGAAAGTAGCAAGCCAGGATTTAGGAGGAGACGAGCTATTAGATACAACAAGTACAGATCCAGCTCAAATGAACTTAAAAGCAACAGCGGTTCGGATGAGCAGCAGACCCCTGGACAAAACTCCATACATAGCAGTGGCAAAGGAGCAAGTAAGAAACGTGGGTTAAAGAATAAATATGACAAGGGCTACAGAACAGAAAATAATCAGTTTGTCTCAGAAG
Source organism: Nephotettix cincticeps (assembly GCA_023375725.1). Lineage (NCBI taxonomy): Eukaryota > Metazoa > Arthropoda > Insecta > Hemiptera > Cicadellidae > Nephotettix > Nephotettix cincticeps. The sequence goes on along the minus strand of CM041784.1, from coordinate 2,969,460 downwards.
AAAAATATGATAGTGCTCGTAGAGGACTGAATAAATATCATCAATCTGAAGAATCCAATGAGCAGTTTGATGAAGACTTCAATAACCAACATTCTGAGGAAATGGATTTGGAAGAGCATTGGAAAATAGCTAGCAAAGACACAAAAGAAGTCCCTCCTCATCAACCATTTGATTTGTTTGCCCTTGCTCACAGAAACTCCCAAGATCTCTCTTGCCTGAATTCCAAGCTGAGACAGATTATAGGAGATATTGCAAATGACTTGAAAGAAATCAATGCTCTTCCTGAGAAAAGCACCATGGAAAAACTTAGTATTGCAGTAGATATTTGCAGATCTCTTCCCTTTGACCAGTTGAGTGCTATTTCTGAAGAGGTCTTTGAAGTCCACAATGGAGCATCCAACACCATGAAGAGTGATGAGAGGTAAGTACTTGTAAAACTAAAAACTTAATATGCTAGAGAGAAGTATGGAGAAATGTTTCGTTTTTAATGATTCATTAGAAATTAGCTATTTTTACACAGGTACTGTGGTATATATCTTGGACACCTTGTTTTAGGTGACTGGATGCAAAACTATAACATGGAAATTTAAATCTTTATATCTTTCAGTGAGCATACCTCTCTAAGTGGCCAAGGTCAACCAGTGTTTCTACCACATTTTTGATTAGGCTGTATAATTTTTGAGTCTTCATCCCCCCTATATCTCACATGATTTTTCATTTCACAATACTGTATTTTATCAATTTATGATTTTATTTATTTGTATAAGTTTTGTTAAAAAAGAATTCATACATCTTTTAAGAAAATAAACATTCTGATTTTAACGACTATGTTTCGTAACTAAAAGGTTTTGTAAATAACTAAAGATAAACAAAATTTATTGACTTTTGAGTAAAATTATCTTTATTTAAAGACTTGAATAGGTATCTAAATTAAATTCATTAAACTATTTGAAGTTTAATGACTAACCAAACTTATCCAAGATATTTACTATAAGTAATTATAATTTTTAGGAAAACTACCTGTTCATTTTCTTAACATCAGATTCAACAACCATAGAAGTTCAGTTGGTGAAGAAAATTTGGTATATAACATAGCATGTGTATCCTTACAGGAAACTTCATTAATCGCCATTCAGACATGTAGTTTCATATAGCTTTCAATACTTACCCGTTGTTAATTATACTAAAAATGAAAAATAACAAAATAATCAAACAAACACTAAAACTAAATAATTATAAATATTCCCTATTCCTGAGATTATTTCCATATCGTCGATATATTCGTAATATTCATGCCTAAAATGTAGCTTTTACAAATATTTTTTTAAGTTGTCTAAAATATTTCTTGATTACAGAAACATGATTCCTGATCTTCTAATATTATGATTGGGTTTTTTTTTTAAACGAGAAATCTTTACGTTTCTACCTGTTGAAACATATCAACATCTCAAAGGGATTGTGAAGGTAAACTGTATTTAAGATTGTTTTACAATATTTCAAATGTGTCAATGGTTTCAGGAAAGTGTTCCGTGATGTGATAGCAATGTGTGGAAGTCACCCAGCTCTGATGATTGTCAAGGGATGGATTGAGAGACACCAGGTGGAGGGGGAGGAAGCGGCTCAGATTGTTTCATCCCTCCCCAGCCATATCGTTTCTCCTAACAAATACTTCATCCAGGATTTCTTTGTAAGTAGCTGAGTGGTAGATGTCAACTTTTGTTAAAGATATTGTTACACTTAATCTTAACTCTCTTGTAATTGGGTTTAATTCATTGATTTACGTCTTGAGTAGTGTTACCAATAAGGTAACTCAGCGGCAATGGACTGACCCAGCAGTAGGGCGACACAGATCATGAGCCTGGGCTAGCCTGTACAACTAACACAGTTACTGTACGTTGCTATCTTTAATCCCCCAATTATTTGTTGGAAAATTATTTTTTATAACAAATTATATAATAGGTTATGAAGAGAAAATAAACTATAATACACTTATAAAACTATTTATTAGCAGTTCATAAAAGCCTATCGATAAATAAACTAATAACACTTCGTGAAACCAATAACAAAACATGATGCTAACGAACCTTGCTGGTCGCGAGATGAAAACAAAACAGCTGCACAGTCAGCTGCTTTGTTTTCGAGTCGTCTGTAAGGTTGCTTACAAACACAAAGGCATAAGAGAACAGTTCATAAATGAATGTAAACAAGTTCTAGCGGTGAACTAATGAACTACAGTGATATTTCACGGAACATATCAACGCAGAACATAGGTTTTCAACGGAAGTATGTATCATGTCAGTGGCTGTTTTTAGCATTTTTACTATGATGTCATATGTCGGCAGTAGCCGTTAAGGGGTTAAGAAAAGCCTTGAATAGTTTTGATAGGTTATAATTAAAAATAAGAAATTTACCCAGGATGCAGGACTGCCGAGACGAGGGATTTTACACTTTTAAACAAGGATGAAGTACTCAAACTCAGGAGTACAACAGAATATGTGCTTAATGTAGGAAACATATTTAGTGCTAGTAATCTGTAAACTTTAAATGGTATCTCATATATACTGTTTTTTCATAAAAAATAACCTTTTAGCGAATTTCCCGTAGGGAAGTAGCTATTACCGTAGGTCTCATGGCAACTGATCATGACTTAAGCCCGGGACCATGTTATTTTTTCTTCTTTAGGTGCCTAGAGACCAAAAACAATAGTCGTTAAAATTTATATATATATATATATATATATATATATATATTTTTTTTTTAATCTTTCACCATTAAAATCAGCTTAAAAAACTACACAATTAAGTTCCTTAAAGTTTTTCTCTATCTTCAACGGTTACCGAGATATAAAAAAATCTAAACACAGTATGTTGTATTTTGAGGCTCCAATGTTAATCTTATGGAGGATTAGGAAAAATTAAATTTTCACTTATTATCTAATATTTTTGGATGAAACTTGATATTTAGCTTCATGTGGTTGAGATCCATACATTTGTGCTAAAAAATCATAGTTTATGTGTTTATCATGGCAGCAAACCTGCATACTCTTTTCCCATGTTAATCATATGGAGATTAGGCAAACTCCTTTATTTATGGACAGATCTTAATAAAAGTTGGTATAAATGTTAAAAATAAAATTTTTGATGATATAAATGGCTACTTTCAGTGTTCCTCACAGCAGCAAACCTACTCACTCTTTCCCATTTTAATCTTATGGAGAATAGGCAAATAATTCTCATGTTTTTCGACAGTTTTTGACCAAACTTGACATATATTATTATTATTATATTATTGATTTGGAAATTCGCTGAGTATGCAGGTCTGCTGCGACGGGGTATTTACATTTAGCTGTGATATCTGTGAAATAAATATATGATATAATGATTTTAATTGAATACTTACACTACTGCAATGAATTCTTTTGACAGGACATGGTACAGCAAATTACTGAGGGAGAGGATGAACAACTATTAGTGACTGCTGTGCTGTCCTTCTCCAATCTCGTGCGTAGTGCGTGTGTGAACCAGAAGTCTCGACTCCACCGCTACAGCAGCATCAACAAGCCTGTCTGTGACGAGGCCTACGTAGCGCGTTATGTGGAGTGGCTCTCACACAAGATTAGCTCGGACGCCCCACTCCGGCCAGCTTACATCCGAGCCATCGGAAATGTCGGTAGCCCCCACGTAATCCAGATCCTGAAAAGTATTGCTGTCAACCCTAAATACTCTTCATACTACAGAACTTCAGCAATTTTTGCTATGAAGTATGATTAAATTTGGTGTAATTTTAGTTTTAAACTTAACTTATGTTTACATTACGAAAAGCCTGAGGAAAAATCAAATGGGCAGCATTTTGTGATAACAGTAATACAATTAATCATAGGCAGTATTGACATCTAAGACACCAGGACTTCTAAGGCTCTAAACCATCACTGAAACTTAAATAAAACATTAGTCTCTAATCAGTACTAAAAAAATCAGCACTTGGACAAAAGGACATTGTACAAAACACAACATAAAAGAAACAAGGACTTTAGCATGCTACGACACAGAACTTAAACAACCCCAGAACATCTATGATACTAGAACTTGTTTATTGACATGCCTGTTTCTGACTTTCACACATTGCTGACTGATTATCTAAGGCAGATATTGAATTGGTTTTAATTGGTTAATGACTCCAAGTTGTGTATGTCAATATGTTTTTGGTGATGGATTGTATAGTGGGATACAATCCTACAATTTGGAGAGTGCTCAAGGGGTTAAGCTATGATATTGCAAACAACTGTTTACTAGCTATATGTTGCTACAACAATGAGCGTAATTTATTTTAAGTTTGATTGATGTTTATAAGTGAACGATAGACCATAAAAGACACAACATTGCATGAGCAGTACTTCTGTTGCTGTAAGGAGAAGCAGTGCTGGAGAAGATAACGTTTAAATATACTTATCTATTACCTCTTCTGATATTTTCATTCTAGGTATCAAGCATTGAAGAAGAACCCTGAGATGGCCCCTCTGCTGTTGTCCCTGTACCACAACTACTCGATGCCAGCTAGTGCTCGTATTGCATCTGCAGCCCTGCTTGTTTATTGTAACCCGGGTCTTGCGATATGGCAGAGGCTGGCAATCTCTACCTGGTATGAGCCCAGCTCTGCTGTTGCACAGTTTGTGTCATCTTCCCTACGAAACATCGCCAATATAAAGGATACTCTCTATGGCCAAATGTTAGTAATAATGTCAGGAATGTTAGTGATTATTTGATTTAATTTATGTTTAGAGTGATTACGATTCATTTTAGTTTTTTTACTGTTTAAATAAACTAGTAAGTTTTGTCTTACACCTTAACATTTATTATTCAATATCTTTTATTCAACTTTTCCAATGCATCTGTTATTCCAACAGACACATTGGAAAAGTCCAATAAAAGATATTGAATAATTAATAACCAACGCCATATGAATTTTTTAAAGTAATGTATATTACCCTATTACAAATATAAGATTGTATTATGATGAACAGATTATTTAATTTTTGCATTAATTTCTATAACTTTTTCAGGTGTCTTGTACCTAAACATTGCGTAAATAGCAATAAGTTGTCTGTTGTAAACAGTGAGTGAATTGCTCCATGCTGTCACATCAGTAACGTCAGATCACAATTTGACGTTACTGTTTATCTGGTTTTTTATGTTTTTGTAACCAAAATGGCTAATCTAAACTATCCCAAATTTGCTGAAGATGTGATTGGTATGATAGGTATAGGTATGTCTGGGGGGGTTACGTATTTGGCTGCTAATATGATGATATCGACTTTGCTTCTGGTATGCTCGATACGTAGTATTATTGATGGAAATGTGAACATAGAAGTGGAATAGTGAGTGAAAAGTGGAAATGGTTAACATTGAGTGATGGTTATTGATGTCAGGGAGTATAGTGAAACAATAAAGCATACTTATCCATCCTCCGCCCAAATAAATTCTCAAGATAATCAGTAGTATTCATATTTCTTGATTGTCGTTAGGATTTTTAGTGGCCCAAAGACGGATTATATTTATCTGCTCAAATTTTATTTTCCTTATAACATACATGAAATATTATTTCAGTTCTAATAAGTTATCTAAAAATAATTTTTAATGAATTAATAAATAAATATAACATCTTCATAGCTTGAACTTTAGCTTGAAAAAATAATGCCCCAACCCACCATTTGATTTAACTTGGGAAGGGTTAATATTTGGCCCTTAGCCACCTTAGATATTTGCTTCTTATTACATCAAGTCGGGCTCACATTCTCTTACATTTTTCTTAATTCTCTGTATATTCTTATTCTCCATACTCCTACTTCATAAATAGGTCCAACTATTTTTCTTTACATTTTGTTTTCTGATGACATAGTGCCAAACCTCCACAGCCATAGAAAATTTCTGATTTTAGTCTGTACTTATTTTAGTTTTCTTACTCAGTAGTTTGGTGCTCAAAAGTGTTTTAAGGCTCACATTCCCATCAAAGAACGCACATTTCATATCTGCGTATTTCGCTAGACAGATGACTAAGGACGTGCACTGTGCGTCCGCGGGGTGGTTATGAGCAAACAATGTGCGTTGTAAGCAGGCAACCTGCTTATATTTTGACGTAGTTCTTTTTTCCGCCGTCAGGTGTGTTAGTTCATTTCTCATCAGTTAAATAGTGTTGGCGTCCTCTTTTAAATAGTCGTATTTAGTGCCCAATGTTTCGGGTTGACAGTAAATTATTTTCTCGTCTACACAATTCGTTCAGCGATTGTATTTATGGACAAGGCTTCTAAGGTGGTCTCTTACCTTAGTAGGCTGATGGCCAATGTCGGGGGCTCTCGGTCGAGCAGAAGATGTCTCTTGATGTCCACAGTCCAGTCCATGCTCCTTTATGAGGCAGAGGTCTGAGCAGACGCTCTCACTAAAGACATCTACCGGTTGCGACTCGCCCGGGTTCAGCGTCAAGCTGCGCTCCGGGTGTGTTCTTCATATCGGACAGTATCCGAGCCTGCCGTCCGAGGACGATAGACTGCGCAACTCATAGAGCATGTCCAACCGTGGGTAGAACGGTGGCATGGCGAGGTGGATTACTTCCTCACTCAGTTTCTGACAGGCCACGTCTATTTCAAGTCGTACCTGTATCGGATGGGCAAAACTAGTTCACCGGATTGCACTTACTGCCTGGGCGTTCCTGACGATGCGGAGCGCACTTTCTTCCGCTGCCCCTGTTGGGAAAGGCCCCGCCTGGAGGCTGCACGAAAAATTTATGTTTTCTTGGTGGACACAGTCTGCCACAAGATCATTGAGGACGAGGGAAACTGGGATAGTTCGTCCCGGGCGTTCTTCTAGAGAAGAAAAGCAATCTGGACCGCGAAGAGGCCTAGATCACCTAAAAAAGTGCCTGGACATGGAGTAAGCCCCAAGGACGTAAGCCAAATTTAGGCCTAGCCTATTGTAATGTGACAAAGAGTTCCAGGTTAGAAACATAAAGAGTAGAGTAGGTTTTTTTTAGTGAATAACCCCGCTTCTTAGGTGAGTTACATACTACAGTTCCATACTCTGGCCACCTGTGCGCATAAAGCATTTCATCCACCTCTCCCTCAAAAAAAAAAAAAAATAGTGACACGCAGTCGTAGGGAACAAGGCTCGATTTTAGTTCAGACCGGAGGGCCTCAGGCGTCGACCGGTCTGTCCGACAGGAATGGGTTAATCATATAATTTTCTTCTCTATTACAACACGCTATTGTTAGTCTCAAATATTTAAATTCATTAGTTAAGCTAAAGTTGTAGTTCAGCATTTTTAATGGGTTTGCTTCAATCATAGCTTCCCAACCTCATGTACTTTCATGATGAGTTTCTAATAGTTTTGAAAAAAAATGTCCAAAAATTACCTTAATATAACTTATATTACACCTGTAATGTCTTATATGAATTGTAAAAATTACGGCTCTACAGAATTTTTCATAGATTAAAGGTATGGGTGATTATATACTGAGACATTTCAGCCTCAAAAGCTAAGATGCAGTTATAAATTAGTTTTCTGTTAAGGTTTGATATTGATTTCATTGTACTATTTAGGGCGAAGGCATCAGCTCTAGTCCGACCTCTGGCTCGTCCTAGCAAGATCACTCCTAACCAACCATTTGACCTGATGACCTCTTGGTTGTCCAGTGACTTGGAAAAAATTGTTTTTGAGCAATTATCATGGATGAGGTTTAACGACTTTTCCAACCTTTACTATAGACACACCTCCCGCTACTCAGGATACTCCAGGGCTAATATTGAGGTGACAATTACTTTTAATTTTAATACTCGAAACTGTAATACAATTCCTATTTCCTAGTAAAGATGATTTCATTTTACAAGTTCAAATAAGTATCAATCATCATGATGATTTCAGTTAGTTATAAATACCAATCAATGTAATGTACAGTTTTGATGATAAACTTTCCTTACAACCACAAGAAGCTTGGTTATGCCAATTCCTATATTTTGGGATGCGTATAAAACTAATCTTTCCAAATAATAGATCTGAAAATTTTGGCTGTTATCATTTTAAAATAAAAAGCTCCCTTAGTTAAAGATAATTAATTAAAAGAAAAGGTAAATATAAACAATTTGTGATTATTCAAAAGGAAGTAAATTTTACATGTATCAACACTTATTTAATGACAAATTTCAGTCAATAAATTTAACAACAAAGCCGCCATATCGGTTTTGTGAGTGTGTTGAGGCAAAAGCAACATCACCATGCACTCTATCGGTTGGTTCGTGAACTACAGCGCAGTAAATGTGGTAAATGTGACGACTGATAGCGTCTAAAGGCGTTAGCCACGTCGTGCGACCCTACTGTGCTTTGTTTAAAGGTGCTAGCCACCCGGTAATGGTTAATACATTCTTGCATATTTAATATATAATGCGTATTTGTGTACAGTATAACTTCAATGATCCAAATCAAGGGGAACAGAGATCAATTTGAATGATCATGTGATTAGATATACATACACCAAAAATGTTAATATTATATGGAAATCGTGATTTTTAATTCGTGATTTTTTGAGGTTTGGTAGTAATAATAGTTGCAAAGGCAATGCCAAGCTGTGTTGTTGTCTCAACACCTTTGCTTTGCACCACTATGCCACTGCATTTTTGTATTGTGTCTCACTCATTGTAGAGCATCTTTCCATATAGCCCACCAAAAGAGCACATTTCCTGTCCCAAAACACAGTGGCTATGAGTATTTGGTTGAGAAAGTTTGTTGGCATTTCACTGGTCTATGCGGCAGTTCTGACGAGATTGCGGTGGTCATTTTGAAATTTAACGGCGGTGTGCAGCACTGAACCGACCTCCGCGGTGCACTGACAGATGCCGACGGAGCTGGCCTACTCAATACCGCTGCCCCCACTCCTTCACTCTACACCCGCCAATAGAACTTACTTTTTGGATAGCTCTTGTATATAATTCATTGACTCTATTCAGTGCACCTATATACAAAACCAATAAACAAATAAAGAATGTTTGCCTATTGACTTTTTTGTATGTTTTATTAACAGGCCAGTGTTAGTGTTTCTAATCCAGATGATCTATGGAGTGCACTTCAGGAGCTGATTACATCAGATGAAGATCTCAGCAACAATTCACCAGACTTGGGTGCATCTCATACGCTAGCGGATATTCAAAATATGCTCAACCTCGAGCCTCGACCCATGCCTTCCCTTCAGGGCGAACTGCAGTTCAATGTCAACAACTTGATGGAAAGAATGTTTTTGATCAACAAAAATAGCATTCAGTCCCTGGTGAAAGGTAATAAGATATGCGAAAAAGCAGAAATAGTTCATTCCAAAGTGCATACTTGATCTGTGGCTGAAATGATTTTTGAAACTAGAACATTCTAGTGTAAGATTTTTGGTGTTTCACCGCCTCTAGAGATAAAACTGTATATTCGGTACTATAGTACAACCTCGATTAATCGTCACCCTCGGGACTGAGACCATGACGGTTAACCGAATAGAGGGATAATAGTGTTGCTACAACTTAGCACCTAGACAGTGTATGTCATGGCAACTTCTCAATTCACTGACTTGCATGTTATAACGGCATCATTGTAAGTCCTAATTTATTGTCATGATTGCTGCGCTGTACACTGAATTGATATTAAGAGAGAAAAAAACAAAACTAGGCCAGTTCTAGTAAAAATACTTAATTAAAGTATTTTATTAAGAAAAGAATGAAATATCAATAATACATGTACGTACTTTTATTCTAAAAACTTACGCTAGCGTTATTTAGTTTTTAAAATAATCCGTCATTTTCTTTTGTTTCTTTTCTGTCGAGCTTTTTAGGCGGCCTTGTTTCTAATTTTTCGGAGAAGAACCACCAGCGTTTAACAATTTATTATTTATTTTCTTGCCCCATAACCACACGTTTCTGTTTCTCAGCCATAACAGAAGAGCATTGCACACTAAGTACAAACAGCACTGTCAACAATAAACGGTAAAACATGTAAACCACTACGTAAAACACTAGTAGGCATTGCACTCGAAATCGGCAAAAACTTCAGTTCACTGTAGTAAGCCACGCATCATACTGTACTGAACTGAAACAGTAGCAGTGGAATGCAGAAGAAAGTGTACGGGATTAACCAGCTGGGGCACTACCCTTGCCGCCAATGACTCATGCACGGGGAGCGCGCTGGTCTAGGGGTAGAGCGCGGGGCTTTGGTGCCCAAGGTCCCGGGTTCAAATCCCTTCAATCACCAATGGCTTTTCGCTATGTGATAATGCCGCAACCCATACAGGGGTGCGCAAAAAGCCGCTACGGCTGAAGTACCTTGGGAGTAATCCGCCCCTTCCAATAAAAAAAATGACTCATGCACAGTGCTAGTGTGCAGTACAGTCGTCACTACTCATCATAGAGCCTCAACAGATGATCCGGCTCGGTGTTGAAACATAAATTTTTTTGCGCTATCGGGGTGGCGATTTATAGAGACAGGCGGTTAAAAGGGTGACGGTTAATCGAGGTTCTACTGTATTATGTATTAAACTACATATTTGGTGAGATGGTGGCATAGTTGGTAGTATGAACCAAAGAAAAAATATTCCTCACCTGAAATTTTTCTCATTCTCTGTTGCCTTTACATTTTATGTTGCTTCACCCTTTATACACCAACAGATTACAGCTACGTTGCAAAGGAAAAACCTGAAATCTTCATAAACTACATGTAAAGAATGTTTTTAGGGAAAATTAGATGGATTGCCAGAAAATACAATGTTGCAACAACAGCTTTTAAATCTCAAAATACAACTTGACAATTAATTAAAAAAAACAGTTAACCAACAACAATCCTACAGTGTCCAATGTGAATGTGATAGGGGAAAGCATAGGAGAAACCAAACGACCTCTTCAAGTTCGCATAAATGAACACAAAAATAACACTAAGAAAGGTGATACAGCCAACTCTTAATTAGCTATACATCCCTGGAATAATTATCACCAGTTCAAATAGGAAGAAACAAACATTTTACAATGGGATTCACATACTTGTAAAAGAACATTTTTAGAAGCAGCTCTCATAAAAGTTAATTAAGACCCACTCATTCAAAGAAGCATTTGAGTCAGGCCTCTTTGGTTCCCTTTAAAAAAAAACACTTTTTAACTAAAATCTCACACAAAATGCCCACATTTTCAGAAAAACCCTCAAGAACACGCCAGATAATGCTACGCTTCAGGCACCTATAGGGGTCCTTGGAGGAAGTATCGACCGGCTCATTTGAGGGAGGAGACATTCATGTTTTAATATTTGACCTGTTCTAATACATGTGTTTGTTACCATTTTTCCGGCCAGCTAGCTTAGAGGCTGAGAGTAACGTTGTTGTTTCCGCATTTTACATTTTGAATTGAAAGGCCCTATGTATGTTTCAATTTTTTCGGTAGGCGCCACTCTGCTAGTACCCCTTGGGGTCCCTGGAGGAAGTAGCGATTACACAGGCAAAAAAAGGAGGCATACTGGTTTTCAATTCAATGCAAAGTTTTTGTTACCATGTTCCCGACTAACTAGCTCGTTAGTTACCAAAATAACCACAACACTCTATGTTGTGGTTATTTGTTGCGTTATTAATATAGTTTTGGTATTATGCGTGATAAATATGTGTACTATTATTGACATGATATAATTAATATCTGTTAAATAAACTTTCAATTTTTAATGTAAATTATTTATTAGGTTAAATTATTTATCACTTGAAAACGGAAGGAGTTTCTGCAACTCTAGAAACGTTAAAAACATAGACACGTTGAAAGAGTCCAATGAAAGATATTCAATAACTATTCTTGTATACATTATTTGATGTTTAGTACTCATTATTTATTTATTAGACTGGATAAGTTGATGAACCATCATTAAGATCAAAATTAAATATAAATTGTCCAAATTCGAGGAATTAGTGTATCAGAATGAGTTTTTCTTCTATATGTGGAATTTACACTTTGGACAGTATTAAAATTAATGTGTGAATAATGGGTCTAAATGGGTTTTTAATGTGATTTAATTTGACTCATACACTACTTGAATGTTTTTGTTATCTTTAGAGGGACATAAGATGGTTTCAGAAGTGTTAAGAGAAGGAAAAAAGATCTCCTATCAGAAAGCAGATATGGATGGTTTTCATATTTCAACCACAACAGAAATGGGATTCCCTGTGGAATTTTCAGTCCGCACCCCATGGATGATCAGAGCCAAAACAGAAATAAATACAACCATGGAAGGATTGGGTCTTGAAGCAGCTTTCATGTGAGTCTCGCCTGATTTAAGAGAACAAATACCAGATGTTTCATACCAGTTTTTGTATTTATGCATTGTAAAATTAACTTCAATATCTCCACTATATATATATGTATATATACGAGGGGCTACCCAAAAGTAACCGGAATTTGTCTGCCGAGGTCGGAGCTTTGGTAGTACGAGTGAGCGCCACTTGGGGGTATCTAGCGCAACTCTTTGCCAGTTCAGAACTGTGCGGGTCGTTGAGCTAGCTCATTCTGTTCCTCTGTAGCGTCATATTTTGCTGTAGCTGTTTCACTGTTGCTTCGTTTTTTACAATGGCAAAAACAACACGCCGCTGTTAAATTTTGTTTTTCACTCGGTAAAACCGCTGCTGAAACTGTTTTAATGTTGAAAACTGCTTACATAGATGATGCTTTGGGGAAAACTCAAGTGTATGACAGGTTTTCTCAATTTAAAAATGGCGACCTTTCGATTGATGACAAACCTCGTTCCGAACGTCTATCAACTGCCCGATTTGATGAAAATATCGAAAAAATGCAAGAGCTTGTGCTCACAGACCGTCTAAAGACAATTCATCAACTGTCAGAAATTAGTGCAATAAATTGGAGCTCGGTTCAGCGAATTTTAACTGAAGATTTAGGAAAGACACGCATTGCTGCCAAATTTGTTCCTCGAGCTCTGACTGACAATCAAAAATCACGTCGAGTCGAAATGTGTCATGAACTGAAAGAACAGCTCAGAATCGATCCAGATTATCTTTCAAAGGTTACTGGTGATGAATAATGGGAAAACAAAATTTCAAAGCGACGCTTTGTTCACTTAATCTTGCCATTTTAAAAAACGAAGGAACAGTGAAACAGCTACAGCAAAAAATGACGTTACAGACGAACAGAATGTGCTAGCTCAACGACCCGCACGGCACTAAACTGGCAAAGAGTTGCACTAGACAGGCCCTAGTGGCGCTCACTCGTAATACCAAAGCTCCGACCTCGGCAGACAAATTCCGGTTACTTTTGGGTACCCCCTCGTATGTATATATATATCCCACTATATATATTTCACTTGTCAACATATCAACTTAAGAAAAACAATTTTACTCACAAATAGTAGGGCAACAGCTGTTTCAATAATCAAAATCTGAGTTACGAATATATCTGACTTAACAAATTAATATAACTCTTCCATTTTTGTTAGTTTGTATTTTAAATTAAGACATATATTTTCAGTTTTGTCAGAAATAAGAAACATACATAACATTAAAAAATTGTGTAAACTTAATTAAGATAAATTTATCACTCGCAGTAATTATTAACTCAATTGTCTACAAAATTCTAAAAGGCTCAACAAGAGGTCGGATAATGGCATTGTACCATTTTAAACAGAGATAAATAATAAGATAAGATAAATAATAAGAAAACTGGATAGTCATATTTACAAGCATGCGTGGTTAGGATTAAACATAAATAAAAGCAAAGTAAAAGTGAATTTGTTGTATCTTCCGTTCAACCATCAGTCTGACAGAATTTTTAAAGATATGAATAAATTTATGTTACAAATTGTAAAACCAAGTATAAATAATCAATAATAATTGATTGCACTACTATGAGTATTTTTATTTTTATAAAAACATTATTGAATTCTTTTTAAAATAATAAACATATGCCAGGAATGATGAGAAACAGGTTTCTCGTGAAGCTTTTCCTATTCAGCACAGACATTGTCCTTGCTCTATAATTAACAGTAACTCTATCTCATGTAACATTTCCTCCTCAGTAGGTGTTTTGGTTCAGATGTGCTGCCCATGCTCATTGTAATGAGAACTTTTTACAATATTTTAGTATTCATGTAACCTCTCCTGTTCTCTAGGTATTCAGCACAAATGCTGTCCTCCCTCAGCGTGATGAGCCCATGGGACAAAATTGCTCACATGGCCGGAGCATACGCTACCAACTTCGTGCAACTACCTCCTCTCCAACTAGTGTTTAGCATAGACTCAGCCAGCGACTCAATTAAGATAAAGACAAATAGCATTGATCAGCATCGTTTGTTATACTTCAACATGCAACCTTTCACTTCCCAACGAAAGATTAAAGTTCTCCAACCAGTCCTTCTGAGTCCTGACACCATGAATGTAAAACTTGGTGAATCTATCCAGGTAAAATATCCATTATTTAGACATTTAACTTGCTGATAATAATTTTTTTAATCCTGAAACATGTAATGTGAGTTTTAATAATGGCTTTCTGATTAAACAAAAATGGGCATAGCAATTCACATGTTTCTAACAAGTTTTTTGGTCATTCTAAAAAACAATAATTTAAAATAAAGGCTCCCAAAAATAAGCCAACTGAAAACTGGACTGTATTCTCTCAATGACAAATCACACACTCTCTGTGAATGGTGTCTGATGAATCTATACATTCCACCACACTCCCAGTTTTCCCAAATTGGCTTTCTGAGTTTTTATTGCACTTCAGAGGCTATAATTGGATACAACAAAATGACGTTGTTACAATATTGACAAGTCTTTTGTCTATATAAAGTGAACAGCTTCCTTTGCTCCTTAGGTTCCTCTTTGTATCTTTAAGGGCATCCAACCTAACAACTAGGATAACCAGTTTGAATCCCAGTTCACTCTGGGATGGTTTGGTGTCTGCTTCATGCTTGTCTGGTTACCTGGAACTCGGGCATGAAATCAGGTCCTGGGACTGGGGGCTTGACGGGCCCCAACTCTAAAAAGTCCTTTCTTGCCAGTGATTGTACAAAAGATCAACTATGGTTGCAATGCCTTGCCAGCTTCGCTGAAGCCTCCTGCAGAGAAAGGAGTAGTCCTTTTCTGACAATGACAACAATGATTCTCCCAGTTACTCTAGGCCTGTGTGCAATTTATCTCACATAGTAATACAGATTGTCTTTATTTCAATGTGGGAAACCTCTCATATTATAAGCTTTCTCTCTTTTTATTATCTTTTTCACTGGTGGGTTTTCATCTCTTTCAGTGGTGGTTTCTCACTGGGTATTAAGTGGGAGATTTCATCAAGTCATCATAATTCTCTTAGTTTTCAAACAAGAGTTATTCAGCAATATAAAGTTTATTATATTCTGTTTCTTATTCATAGTGAAAAATATTCATAAAAACTATTAATACTATGGTTAGAATGTAAAATCTATTAAAATAGTAAAAATCATTGATTATAAATATTGTTCAAGGTTCCAATTTCTGGGATGGGCCGATTCCTCAATACGGTTTATTCAACGGAAAGGCCGAAGTACTTTAGTGCTTGGGACTTATTGAAGCAAACCAGGGGAGTTGTTGGTTTTCCGATGGTTTTTGTCAATATGGAGTCTCGCTCATTTGAAACTGTCATGAACCAGCTACATCCACTTACAATGAATTTCTCCATGAGTAAGTTTGTTCTGCTAATATGTGATTTTATTATTTATTTAGTATCTTTCTTTGTTCCCTATTCATATATTTTTGTAAATGTATACAAAATGAGGTACTAATTTAATATCTACTGTCATTATTCTATAAATCAAAACTCTTTGTTCTCGATATAGTTAAGTTATAATTTTTAATCTCTACTCTGACTATTATGCTTTTAAGGTACAGCATCCAAATCTTTGGGAGTTCTAGAATATGATTCTCCGAAAGACACTTTCATGAGTCGGATTTTATCCTCACTGGAAAAAATTACTTCTTTGGGGAAAAGTCCTGTTATGGCAGCATTCAGGCTGTTTGGTGGACTGTTTGGAGGAGGTGAAGAAACTTCAAGCACAGGCAAAACTTCTGGTAACAAAACTGATAGTTCACATTCCAATAGAGGAAACCCACTAGAGAACACAGCAGGAGGAAAAGACAATGATGGGACATCAGGAAGTAAAAACCAGCCTGAGGATCAAACATCTACTGTCCGTCGGAAGGTTGGTCTCAATTTCCTTATGCAAAAAGTAAAAAAAATTGTTGGATAAAGTCCAGTAAACTATTATTACTAACAAGGGCAGATAAGTACTTTTGAGTTAAATAAGCTTTGATGTACCTATCAACAGGAGAAAAACGAACAAAAATTTAAACATGAAACTATTGTTAGTTGATTCCAATGTTGAAAAACTGAGTACAGAGTGTGCCAGCATTTCTTCTGATAGTGTCTGACACTAATTATTCACTGAGTCCATTGCACACATAATGTGTATGCCATGGAATTAATCCTTTATTGAACAACTGAGAATGGTGTCAATAAAGGACACAATTGGTGGTACAAATTGAATACTTTATTCAATTTGTAAAAGTACTCTATGGTTTTTATTGAAATAAATGGATTTGATTTGATTTGTGTGTGCCAACATTTCTTACGATTGTGGCTGACACTAATGATAAGAGTGAGTTCAGCGAATGAATGAATGAATGAAAATACTTTTTTGTTGTGAGACGAATTTAGGACTACATGGTCCTCTCTTACAATTAACCTCAATTAATATAATAATAACAGTGAACACACAATATATCTGCCATTGTCAGTCGGATGATGACAAGTCAGTCCAGAGACTTACCTGCTTTGACATTCCTAATATCACAGGTAAACTAAGACTGTATTTATATAGTGATTAACCCGCTGATAGTCGAGGGGTGAGCGCAGCACTCACTTTTCATTTTGTTATATATTGTAATATATGTAAGATTAATATATATTATAATATATTTCGTCATTTTGTAATAAATGAGTTTGTAATATATCGGTCTGAAATTCGGAATAGGTGTCGTTTGGGGTGTCTGTAGTCGAAGGGATATGGTGGGGGAGGTTAAGTGACCTTCAGTTTTTCTTGCACATTTGTTTTGTAACAAACAACAGTGCAGTAATGACAACTTGCACAACTAAAAATGCCTTTTATTTTGTAATAAATTATGTGTTTTGTATATATATTTTTTAATAATACAATAAGTATTAGCAAAATGTCTTTTTAAGTGTCCTGTGTTTTAAATAGTTAATTGAAACAATTTAAATTAATTTATAACAAAGTTTATAGTTTGAGAGTTTTTAATTTGTTTTATTGTGAAATTAGGTTTCATTAGTTTTTTTATATAATTAAAGGTTAGGAGAATAGTTAAACAAAAGTGGTATGATATAATTTGTTTTAAATTCATGAAATATGGTTAACAAGGCATTTAAAAAGGTGAACGTGACGCTCGCCGCTCGACCATCCCCGTAACACGTGTGACCTCTACCAATGGTGGGTTAACCAGCCTACTCATATGGTGTTAAAGAGGCCTTGGCATAAGCCTTTTCAGACATAAGGAATATGAGGTATGATTGTACCTTGTTTTCTTTGTGTCGGAAATCACATACAATCTACACTGAACTGATTTCTTAAATTTACTGATTTCAGGTTGGAAAATCAACTCTTACTTCTCAGGTCTATACAACAACCTACGAGTCTGCTGTTGGCAGCTTCAATGCATCTGAAATCTATCCATTTGCTAGGATTATTCCAGGAGGTCCTGTTAACTATCTTTTGGATCACGTTCTTTCCAAAATAAACAGTAAGTGATACTTAATTTAATTACATTTAGTAAAATGGGAACAATGCTTAGATGTAGCTCTGAATTTTGTTTTTGGCTTTAGGTTCCATGAATAAAACAATTTTTATGATAAGTATTTGTATTTGTTAACCAGACATAGTCTTTTAAGTATTAAATGACAAATTTAACATTAGATGAGATTACAAAGGGTACTTTTTGCTAATATGGTTTGGTCGTCCTTAGTCTGAGTTAAGTATATATGAAACATACTATCACATAAGCTAATGTAATAGGATGCACTACAGTATAGACTCTAGTACAGATTATAATGTGTATATAATGATTCAAATAGGTGATTTGTTGTTATTGGGAGTGCTTGTTGGAGTTGGGGATTTGAAGACTGAGACCTTATAGGAAAATTTCCTGTTGGTGCAAGTGTTATAATAGATAAATATAACAATTTGCCAAGCTAATAAATAAATATTTGTATGAAAAATATCAATATGTTTTTAGACTTTGTTCCATTGCTAATTTATCTAATCAAGTTCAAAATTTCCCCAAAAATACTTAATCTATATCTATTCCTGGTATTCTGCACACTGAAACAAACAGTGAGTTCCATTCAGTTACCTCAACAAAAGAACTCTTCGTATTGTGATGCTCACTTAAAAGTTTTAAATCTTGTCTAATTTTACAGTTGATCGTGTTTTTAATTGAAATACATGAACCACCTATATGTTTGTCCCTCACAAAGAAATCTACAGTTTTGAAGCGATTAAATTGAAAATTAATGTTTCCACATTCTAACCAATGTTCCATTTAAATATATTACATGAATTTTCTCTTTTTGATGTCATAGGAAAGTGCATAAAGGGCTTCATTTTTATTGCACTTCAGTGGCCATAAATGAAATTGTCACAAGATTGGTAAGTTTTTTGGCTATATAGAGGGAACAGCTTCCCTGGAATCTTTGGTTCCTCCTTGTCTCTTTAAGGGTGAACAAATGAAGAAGTTGAATACCTCGTTTGAATCCCAGTATTGGTTGGTTCACTCTGGGATGGATTTAAGTCTACTTCATGCTTGTTTGGTCACCTGGCACTCGGGACACCCAGTCCTGGGGGATTGACGGTCTTGGAGTTGTTGTCTCTCCCTTGCCGGGTGACCCAGACTTTTCTGTCCTGCCTTACCAATCCTCACAAATCCTTTCTTTTCAGTAGATGTAAAAAATATCAACTATGGTTACAGTGTCTGGCCAGCTTTTCTGGAGGTTTCTAATCCTATTCTGAAAATGATAATGACAATGACAAACTCAATTTGGAAGTGGATGTTAGAGCGAGGCCGACATCATCTATAAAGCCATAAAAATTACTTTTCCTATGCAAATTGTAAAGACTGTCACACCAGTAAGGTAAATAATCTCAGCAATTGCAGAGATTTCACTTAATAAAATATCATGGCTTGATTATTGACCAATGCCTGTCCTGTAATAAACACACTAATCAACTGTGCTTAAGACTTAGCTCTGGACTCTACGTGCTGAAGAGAATCAAGGCCGTTAGTATACCTATGGCACCGAACAAAGCATAACATTTTACTTTGTACCTTGTACACTCACATCAGATATGGGATGTAGGGCAGTTCATCTGCCGAATCCTGCGGAGAAGCTTTCACCCGACTTGAGATCCTCACTGTAGTGTCTATATACATTATTGAACTTGACTCAAGTAAAGGACTACCAATATTTAGTGATTCAAACAATCACAATACAAGGCAAAGCAAGGTAAAGACTTAGTACACTTACTGTGTAGTAGTACACAAACAAATCTTTACACCCACAAAACATGGGACCCTACAACTTTGAAGAAAAGGCTACTCAACTTTCCGATCACAGTTATACAATGAATTAATGAATGAATGAATTAATGAGTTTATTCCAGAAAATTTACAGCCACAAATACAATACATAATTAATTAAATTATGTAACAAACTAAAACAAAAAAACTATAGCAAAACTAAGTATGCCTTGGCTGTTCTGTAAGTTTAAAAAACCTGCCTTGGGAATCAGCAGACATAGGCAACGCCTGTGTGTGTGCTAAATTGCTCTTTAAAACATATATTTGACATGACAATTTACAACTCTAATTTTAGACAGTTGTATTTTAGATAACCTTTTTAGATTTTTATGTATACAGGGTGTTCATTAAAGTCGGGGACAAACTTTAAGGGGTGATAGTACTCATCAAAATAAACAAAAAATTACCTATAACCATTTGTCTAAAAATCCTTCGTTTAGCCGCTAGCCGCCATTTTGGATTTTTTACAAAAAATCTTATATATCAAGAACTATTTAAGATACAGAAACCAAACTTTGCACACATATTTATTGGTCAAAGAGGAAAATATTTTCTATGTTTCATTTAATTTGCATTTATATTTTCAAAATGGCGGCGGTTAAAAATATTTTAATTAAAATAACAAAAAAACCATTAACTTTATAGAATTTTTACACAATACAAAAAAGATTGCAATTTTAATTTCAAATCGAACGGTACTTTGGTGAACGAAATCCGTCCACGGATAACCGAGAAAATGCAGGTTTAATGTTATATTACAGGGCCCGTGCGCCACCGCAGCGCGGCCGTGGCAAAGAAGCCGCGATGTACCAGCTGAACTCCGCTTCTTTGCCACGGCCGCGCCGCGGTGACGCACGGGCCCTGTAATCTAACGTTAAAAGTGCATTTTCTCGGTTATCCGTGGACGGATTTCGTTCACCAAAGTACCGTTCGATTTGAAATTAAAATTGCAATCTTTTTTGTATCTTGTACAAATTTTATAAAGTTAATAGTTTTTTTGTTATTTTAATTAAAATATTTTTAACCGCCGCCATTTTGAAAATATAAATGCAAATTAATTGATACTTTGAAAATATTTTCCTCTTTGACCAATAAATATGTAGGCAAAGTTTAGTTTCTGTATCTTAAATAGTTCTTGATATATAACGTTTTTTGTAAAAAATACAAAATGGCGGCTAGTGGCTAAACGAAGCATTTTTCGACAAATGGTTATAGGTGATTTTTTGTTTATTTTGATGAGTACTATCACCCCTCGAAGTTTGTCCCCGACTTTATTGAACACCCTGTATAGTTATGTAGATTAATGTATCTATGATTTAAAGCAACTATAGCTTTCGATGAATGTATAAATAAAGATATTTTTCTATTGTCTATTTCCATGCTGCAGTCCATGCATCCTGGATCCATCTAATACTTAAATTCAGGCTGAGTATCTAAGATCAAAGGGTGTTCTAAATTAGACAAGGGGGATCTAAAAGTGCAAGGCAAACTGGTTATGTTGTGTAGCCAAGAGACTTAACCAATTTTTTTAAAACTTCATTTCGTCATACCCAATATCTAATAACAATGTCATGAATTTTGAGCTATTTCCTCTGCTTGAAGGCTTGAGTGAAATATTTTTTTCTACATGATTATAGTGGAAACATAGTTCACTAATTCTTTCTCTCTCTCTAGGTGGCAATGCTATTGTTTATGCCTTTGACATCAAGTCTGAAGCCCCTGAACGACCGATCCAAATCAATGCCTATGCCACTTACGCCTCTACATACTCAGGGAGAGTCAACCGTCTTGGGCTGTTTGTCATGAAGGACCAGACTCAAGTATGTTTATCATTTAAAATGTTTGTTGTGAGATATCAATAAACTTCACTTTTTTTAAGCTACATTTCCAGACAATTAGAAAAGCTCATGATTCGGAACCGTAATAAATAGTGTGCTGATGGATTAAAATCTGTGGCAGCAATGTCAGATAAATTGCAATGTTGTATGTATACAATGTGAATGTCAATACCATAAGTTTTATCAGTCCAGCTAGTACTATGTCAACTCTAAATTTGTTTGTTGTACATTCCACACACTGACCTAAGTACTGTCGTATCATCAATATAAATTGATGACTTACAAGCTAAGCTAAAAACAATGTCATTAATTAAAATAACAAACAATATAGGGCCCATTACTGATCCTTGAGGAACTCCTTTGCATTAGCAATTTTAGATATAGTTCCATTAACCTCAACCAATTGACATCTGTCACTAAGGCAAGTCTTAAACATGGATAGTAAATTCCCTTGAAAACCATAAAATTTCAATTTTTGCAGCAAAATATCATGCCTAACACAGTCGAATGCCTTACTCATGTCACAGAGAGTGACCTAAGAAAAGCACTCGCTCTCTAAACAATACAAAATATTTTTTTATAATATTATCTACAGCTAATGTGGTTGATCTCCCAATCTGATATCCAAATTGAGATTTATTAAACAAGTTATTAATTTAAAAAAAAAAGTTTATACCTGCTTTATCAGGATATTTTCAAAAATGTTTGCCATTACAGGTATACAAGATATTGGGCGATAACTCTTAGCCTCATGACTATTACCTTTCTTTTAAATCGGAACTACCTGAGAGAATTTTAAGGATGTGGGAAACTCACCATTTCTAATACACAAAATACAATAAGTCAAAGGTCCTAGTGTATCTCTTATATCATTCTTTTTATCAACATACTGGATAGACAGACATCTATTGTACTGGAGTTCACCAAGTCATTGACAACATTATGAACTTCATCCTCAAACAAATCAGACAAAAGGAAATCTGGTATATCTGCCAAGTTACTCTTCTTAAGATAGTCCAGGGCACCATTGACTGATGCATGCGTCATGCATCCTTTCACTTATCTCTTGAACAGATGTTGTAAAATATTCATTAAAATCATCTGAGTCAATGGAGGGAACTCTGCTTGGTTTGTTTCTTCCTATTGCTTTATTAATAATTAAGGTCTATGCAGCCCTATATTTATTTAACGATTTTTCAATTATTTCTTTATTTTACCGTATTTTTGCATCCTTTAAGTTTTTTCTATATTGCCGTTTCAAAGTTTTACTTTTTAGTTTTATAGTCCATTTGACAACTCCGGTTTGAACTCTTCCTCCCTAATATCAGAGATTTTTCTCACACAAACCTTTGAATTCTGCAAAAAGTCACTTTTATTAATATCTGAGTACACAACACATTGTGGGTGATAACATTTGAAATTCTTCGATAACATGATCTCAAGTCAATATACATACATATAATACCGGTAGGTCATTTTATAGTCTACGGATTTGTTTCTGAGTTAATTATTCCTTGAAATCTAACCCTCCTATGATTTCCTGTCCTCATGCAATGATTTATATTTTTTACCCAGAAGATTTACTTTGATCCTAAACAGGTGAACTTCCTTCTAGATACTATGCCAACGTCTGTCGTTGAATCGAAGATGTGCGGATGGCTTGGAGAACAAAAGCTTTATTTTTTTGCTTGAGTTAGGAAATCACAGTATTCGGGATACTCATCGGCATTAGATACATATAAAAATATATTCTTGAGTCATAAAATAAATACATACATACAACATAAGAATAAACACAAAAATTAGGAACGTACAGATTCCCCATCAGAACAAAAATTTATTCTTTAAATTTAGTAAAATATTTTATACATAGTTAGGTGATAGTGTATTTCATCTGTACTGTTTTTTGCATAGGTAAAAATAACTGCTGTGCATGAGGAGCCATCTGACATATCATTTGATCTGAATCGTAGAGTAACTGAAGATCTGAAACACAATCTGTTTTTGGACTTCATTCAAGCAACATCGAACGAAGATACTAAAGTGTTTATGAAGGTAATAAAATAAATAATATATTATATTTTTATTATAATTGAACTATAACGTATATTGTGTCCAAAAAAGCTGTAGTGATAGCTGTAATACAGAAGGTAACTAAAAACATATTTAAAAAATAATGTTGTAATATAATTTTAAAACAGTGACTAACTGGAGTATACATTTTTTAATATTGCTTGCCCTTGATTCAATGTAGAAGACATAACTCCTACTTACCATCTGAATAACACCTAATAATTCTACCTAATTAAGTATACCCTATAACTGATGGGTTTTGAAGTGAAATTGTTTATTTGTCGTTTTATAATATTGCATTGGCGTGGTCAAATTTACACCTCGGTCAGTGAAACATAGTCAAAATTGTTTTAGTACTAACCAATGCAATCAAATAGTGAAAAGTGTTAGAATCAAGAGGAGATGTTATATGTAGATGTGTTGAAAATTCTACCAGTTTATAAAAAGGGGTTTTCAATGACTAGCTATAAAATTTTCTTAGAAATATATCCACTGTGTACTTGTTTATGTGATTAATCATTATTATATAATGTCGTGAGCCAACAATACCGCTCTTTTGTGATTTTGTAAGTCTAATATTCTATAGCTCTGTTCCTGCCATTACCGTGATCACCCTATTTTGAAGAATGAGGATTTCTCCAACTCTACCACCATTGTCCCAAATCAACAAACCATATCTAATGAGTTATTTGAAGAAATCAAAATATACAGATTTGATATAGTTCTCTGTTACACAAAACAAAACAAAAATATATCATCCCTGCTCAACCTTCTTCATGATTCAATGTGGAAGTTCCATTTAAAATCTCCATCAATAAATATTCCAAGAAGTTTAACATTTGTTTAACCCTCCAGCTGCCTGTCATTTTACTATGGAATGCCAGCTCATTTTTGGCCACTTTTCAAGTTTTGTTTAAAAACCCATAAAAATTTTGGATACTAAGCAAAGTATAACATATTATATATTTTTGGGTTCAGTATAAAACGGGCTACAAAGAAATAATAAAATTATTAACTTTCAGGAAACAAAAAAAATCATTTATGTAAACAAAATATTTTTATAAAAATAATAATTTTTGTAATGATTCCCCTCCTTCAAAATGCTCAAAACATTTTTTATAAAAAATCTGAAATAGCCATTTGGTTTGAAATTCCATAAGAAATAAAAATATAGATGTAATTATATAAAATAAAATAATAAAAGTAGCCATGTTCAAAAACATTTATATGTACACAAAACCTTTACTGTCTAGTCTGGGGTCTACAAGTAAGTAAGAGTAACTGCCAAATAAATTATAAAAACATTGTAAAGTATGACATTAGGCCTATATATATTTATAACACTAAATACAAGGAGAAAATCTACCTGCTGTTAGATAAATAAGATTGGAAAAAATGTAATGGAATTCCCGTTAGACCTTTAAATTTTAATTTCAAAACTAGTTTGTTCTGATCAACACAGTCAAAGTGTTACCCAGGTCACGAAAGGTGGCCTGAGCAAAGGTGCCCTCCTCCAGAGCATTGAGAATTTCTGTAATCAGTGTATCAATAGCATACATGGTAATTTTGCTTTTTCTGGAACCAAATTATCCGAATATTACGAACCCCGGTAATCCGAAATCCTGGCAAATCCGAACATGTTCTCGAAAAAAAATTAAATAGCTGAAAATTAAAAAAAGTTTAATCACACAAATTTATTTTTCAAGGTTTAACATAAAAAATACAATACAAGTGAAGAAATATACATCCTCACGTGGGCGCAATTCCAAGCCAGCGTCGCATGAACATTACGTCGTTCGGCTGTTAGCGATATGCACTAATCAGCAGGTAAACGCTCTCTAGACAGTAGGCAGGTGCGATACGTATGTCATGAGGGGTGGGGGTAGGGGGAGAGTGATTTATTTTTAGCACACGCTCGCCTAGCAACAATGACATGTCACGGGACTTACATCCACCAGCCAAGGTCACTGCCCTTTCGAATACTAATTCACCCAGCCTGTATAACCCCAATCGCTACATCTCCCACGCTTACCACAAATACAGTGACAAATAAGTGTGTAATATTATTTCCCGGGAAATCCGAACACCCCAAAATCCAAACAGGCTTCAGCCTCAATTAGTTTGGATTTGAGGGGTTCCACTGTAAAAGTGTTTGATATTGGGTACATTTTTAAAGGAACTGTCATAATACTTGTACGTCCTCTGGTAATCCAGAATGGTTGAATAGTTGATATTACCTTAATTCCGTCTTAGCTCTTGGCTGAAACTGATGGTTCCACAGGAGGGTTGGATCCAAAGTCTGATTTAATCTCTTGGAAGCGTAAGTTCAAACTAATAGAACTTTTTGATTTTCCAGAGTCAGATGTAGATTTTTGACATGCAGTCCGCAATATCAAGACTTATTGTTCATTGTGCTTGTATGGACACCAGTGGTCAGTTGTAACTGCTTTCACCATTATTCTGTGTCTTTTACAGGTATCTCTGAATTATAAGAGAAAACATCCAAAATAATTTATCATGATAGTGGTAATTTTAAAGGTAACGTAAAGTGACACATGTCACTTTGTCTTTGTGTAAAATGTGTTGATTAAAAAAAATAACAAACAAATAAAATATTTAATGTTTTAGAGATTTTTGTCTTAAGATAATACAACTATGCTTCATTAGGCAAAGCTGGGAGTTAGCAGATCAGAACTAGTTGAGCTGAGGTCATCCCCTCGTCTGAGAGCATGCAGCATGGGTGACGCAGCCATAGGCTTTGAATGTCAACGGTTACGAGCACAGACCCAACAAATTAGCTTTGGAAATATTACTATCAATTACAATGATGATGTAAGCAATTTGGTACCTTATAGATATATATTTCCTCATATATGGTGTAGTCTGTTTACTATAGTTTTAGCCCGTCATCAGACAGACAGAAAATCCATCAGTCTTGTGTTAAGTTCAATCTAGCATTTGGAATTTTACTGTATTTTTAGCTTTTTGTCAATATTTTCAATTCATATTAAAAGTTTTGTGCAAAGGTTTTAAAAGGGTGTTTCTGAACTAAGATAGTACAAATTAATAAAGTTAATATACTAATACTAGAGACATGACATGAAGAAATTTTGCAGAGGCTTATAACCAAATTCAAACAATTGAAATATAGTGCATAATATAAGTGTGAAATATAAGTGTGCCTGGGACCGTGGCGTGTCCTGTAATCCAGCTACTTGGAGGTCACGAATCGTGGATAGTTGTGAGGTGGGTGTAGTTTTCTCTTGTGTGGATTAACGTGTGCACTATTGAGTACTACGTTAATCCGCAAAGACCATCCTCATAATTAGACCAGTTTGTAATTCAGAGGCAGTGGTTAGGACTCCAAACTAAACTGTTAAACTGCAGGTCCCTTACTTATGCCATTGACTGTTGGGCTATTAATTAACAGCTCTGTCTAAGGAACATGTCAGCCTTAGTCAGTAACAAGACCACAAGATAGCTCCACAATCATCTTACACTCATTCCTCATTCATACTTCATAATACCTACCTGGGTAGGTCACCATTTCAAATGGTAATCTAATCTGTGACAATGTTCTCCTAGTTAATATGGTTCTATTACTCAGAACCTTCCATGTTTTGTACTCAGCATTCATGGCAGACAAATTTAGTTGTAGCTATTTGTCTGTAGCGGCTATATCAATAGAACCTCAGTCATCCAAATGACCTCAGAGAATAGATAGACCTCTAGCATTTTCACTGGCAAATACAAGTTTTATTAAGTAATTACATAAAATGTTATATTTGATCCAACAGACGGGACCGATTAATGGTGATGGTGGATCATGGTAAACTATTTGACTATTCTATCAATTTTTGTTATACTTATTTCTGTACACACAGTGATCGTGCCCGTTTATATCTCTTTTAACACAGACCTCGTTTACCCAGACAGTCAGTTGACTGTATCAGGTCATAAAGTTTAGGTTCAGTCGATGTCTTAAGTACAGAATAAACTTTTTATATTCAAAGTATAATATTTTACGTGTTTTGTGAATAAGTGTTGTCTGGACAAAAATTTAAATAAAAAATACATATTTTTATTCTATTAATGGGATTTCAATATGTATCTTTGTTCATATTAAGGTTATTTGATTTAATCCGAATGACTTATAGTCCCAGTCAGTCCGGATTAGTAAATGTTTACTGCATTGTATTCGTAGAAAACATTATTGACTTTGATTTTAGCTGCTAAATTCTCCCTTGTACATTCACTGTTAATCGTGGTACATTTAGTTCTGTTGAATATTTTATATTCAATAAGCAGGCTTTGATGCCTGTTGTAATATGAAAATGTCAAATAATTTGAAATATAATGACTTTATTTATTATAATGCATGTAAAGTACAGTACAGTACAGTACAGTATGCACGTTGAAATGATTTTTTGTTAAAAACTATTGCGAATGTAGGCGATTGTCATATTTCTTCGGCAAAGTTTGGGAGCCGGCTGTACAACACGGAACTGTTTGTGCGTCGTTGGTCTGAACGAAGGTGCCATTTCGTCAGTCGTTACAGTGACAGTGCAGTTTTGCTCTGAGTGACTGTTTACTTACATTTATTACTTACAGTTATTTATTGTAGAAAGGCTATTGTGATACTGTTGTGAAATCGTAGGATTATTATGGCATTAATTACGATGTGTATTGTACTAATAAGTCAAACAAAAGGTCTCGTAATTGCTTTAATTTATGGTTCTCGAATATCCTGAGCTATTTATAACTTCGTTGGCGATTTTTAGGTTATGTACCATATTATCCGAGTGTTACCGAATCCCAGGTACTCTCGGTCCCAATTACCTGGTTTAAACGAGACTCTACTGTGTTTCAATGTGAGTGCTACTCATTTATTTTGTGAGGCATAATCTGGAGTATAATTTTCCAGGCAAAATACCTTGAGAGGATGATAGTAAAGTACGTAAATGCTGCCAAAGTAATGATACCAGGAACACGGGAAAAATCTGGAGAAGGATATAACACGATAACAGCACTCCTTAACGTGGACCAGAAGACTCGTTCAGTGGATGTGCTGGTAATAACTCCTGCCAATAGTGTAAAGGTTCATAGACTTCCGCTGTATGAACTGCCAATACCTACAGTTGCGGAGTGGGCTACACAACCCGATATGGTTCAAGGTAAATATCAAACCAAGGTGTTATTTATCCCAGGGCAGTAATTGGCACTTACTACTTCAGGTACCAATATTGTGTACAGCAAGAGGAAGTTGTCAATGTGTCATATGTTGAGGAATAATCATACCTGTTGTATAATGAACAACTTAATTTCCTTAACACTTTAACCCTTGGATGGTTCATCGACAACACATCGGCAGCATTAGTGCATTTGCGGTGGTTCATTGCCGATGTATCGTCAATTGCTTTCATTGATTTTTTTGGGCTAAAATCTTTTACTAATCTTAGTATATTTGGTATCATTAGAAACAGCAGGTTTCACTGTTTTTCTGGGAATGTACTATACAACTAGACTGTGACTGGACAGAAATATTACTCATAAAGACAGCTGACAGCAAAGCTTGTCTGCGTCGGCAATTGAATGAATGAATGAATCGGTTTGTTTCCATAAAAAAGAATACAAAAAATACATAGCATTACTAAATATAAACATTGGAAAATATTCCCACATAGGCATAACCTGTGTGTGGGGAATGAGTTCAATTCAGGCTTAAGCTATTACTAAATTTCAACAATTACGCAATTACGCTACAACCATGAGACTACAAGCCACCACAGAAGTATGATTAAAATGATTTGAAAAATTAAAATAATAGAGAATAAGAAAAGAAAAAAGAGTGTGATGACACACTTGCCCCGACCTATACCTAGACTAACAATCACCTGAAATCACCCAACATCCACACCTGGGCAGGTTTGAGTACACCTACCCACATATGTATACGCAAACACCCACACACACGCGCCACACACTCACAACACACACACTCGCACGCACACGTGAACACACGCCCAACACTCACACTAACACTCGCATTATCGATTACTACACTTTTCTGGAGGCCCAATAAGCCAAGAAAGTTGGTTGAAAACACAAATCACCTAGCAGTGAAAGTGATTCAGATTGAGGGATTCTTCCTAACGTGTATGTACATGTAGATTTTTGTAAATACATTTTGTGCTTTTCAAGATAAGTTTATAACATATAGTATTTTATTATACAGTATAAAAAATGGACAAAATGTATATTTCAAAGTTTTTATTTGGTCACATTTAGTCTTTTTTATATGAGTAAAAATAAAAAATAACTAAAACCTTTTGGATTTTTAAAAATTTTTTTAATTATTAAACAGGGTTCTGCAGAAACTTGGTAAACAGTTTTTTATTACATTCTGAAATAATATATTATTTTCTGAATAAAACAATATGTATTAGTAAATACTTTGTTAAAAAATTAATTGGTTTGATATATTTTAAAATAATCTTGTACCGGTATTTTAAAAATACCGGGAAACAGCCTGAGTACCATAAACCACCAAGAGTAACATAGTGAACCATTGGAGAGTTAACTGCCACGCCATCGAGTTGGTATAGGTAGGTTGCTGGATTGATATACCTACCCAATTAGGCTGGTGGCAAAAGCTGTGCTGTGTTTTGCCAATTTACCAATAGAGGCAATCATTTCACTCCTAACAGAATTGTAACAAACAAAAGCGACAAAGTACAACCTATGCCTCATAGATAATGTTGCGTGGCTTTCTGATCTGTCTCTAAATTACTGGTCAGTATGAACTCCCTTACTGGTCACCCTAATGGTAGGGAGTGATGGGAAATGCGGGGTTCAAAATTAGATGGTATAGCCAGTTCCCATGTGAATGATGCTACTAAGAAAGTAAAATAAGTAAAAGAAAAAGCAAAGTAAAATAACTAAAAGCAAAAGTAAAGTAAAATAGCAAAATTATTGCTGACCTGATTGGGTCGGCACTGAACATTCAGCAAAATATTGCTAAAAAAATTAATGCCGATCTGATTGGTCCTAATTTTTTTCTTGCAATAAATGGTTATTCTAAATTAGAATTCTTTTTAACTAAGCTGAAGAAGTACATAAAACATAAACAGTAGACTCCCGATTATCCAGTGGCTGAGCGATCGCCTATAATCGAAATCGCAGATAAAGCAAACCTAACCTAATGTACATTGCAAATCAATTCTAAAATAATGAAACTGAAAAAGGACTAAAACGTGTGATGCGTTCTGTCAGGTAAACTAAAGGCGTAGCCTCACATGGGAATCTGTTGAAAACAGTCAAGAGTGACGAAATGGGCACCCGCGTACAACAGTGTACTGTATTGTATTGAATAAAATTGCTGGGAGTGGTCGGATAACTCGGAAGGTCGGATAATGAAGACTCTTACTGTAATAATATAATAATATTATGGTATTATTATAAATAATAAACTGCTAGGTAAATTTAATTTTACTATTTCATACTTCTGATCCAAATTTTGACTACCATATATAGTAAAATAGTATCTGGTTTCCGAGCTTTGCTCGTATAGAATAAGACATGTATTATACAAATTAATTAGAAAAATTAAAATGCATTTGTTACTCAATGAAAACATTTATGTGGTTTAAATCAAACCGATTAAATACACCATAATTAATATAGCACTGAACAAAATGTATTGGCCCTGACAGGGATTGAACTCGCAACCTCTGGGTTACGAGGCGAACAAGCTACCACTAGACCACGGCGTCTGCTGAATGAGAGGCGCCGTTTAAGGTCTTTTAGCCAACCTCAATTGTTTTAGCCGACCATTTACTCCATACAGTTATTATTAGCCAGTGATCTGATCAACTGATTTTGTTAGAAACGGAATAAGAATTGAAAAGCAAAAGAGAAATTTAATTTACACCTATTAATTGGTTTCTTACAGTGGCTTCAAGCAATACAATGATTTCTATCAAAACACAGAAGATTTTGGTAATCTTTTTTCTGCTGTTATTTCGCACAGTTATGTGACCCTTAAGTTTTTACAAATGGTTTAGTAACCTGATAATTTTGCATTTATTACATACATAAAATAAATATTTATGAAAAACCTCTACTCACATACTGTTCCCCACCATCTTCAATCAAGAACTGTCAAACTGTTATAAACAGATTTTTTGGTTTGTATTGTTTACATTTGATTCTTCATAAGGGTAATGTTAAATTTTTAGATTTTAAACTTAATATTACAAGAAAACAAGAATTTTCCTGGAGATTAGACCTATCAAGAACTTATTTTCTACTCGGAAATTAGTTATATCCAAAATATAAAGAAATTCCTTAGAGCTGTTTTCGAGATCTGTGTGCATATATATATATGCATATATATATAATATATATATATTTACAAACCTTGCCCGTATTATAGTATTGGATACATTAACATTTGTTTTAGAATATTGTGGGATTTCGCCAAAACGATTCAGAACATTTGATGGAGGGGAGTCGTTGTACGATTTGAAAGACGGATGGCACTTGGTTCTGCACGATCGCACGAGAAAGTATGGACTCTCTGTGTTGGCTCAGTCATCAAATAATGGAACATTGGTTAGTCATAAACATAGGAATGGTAATGGTAATAGATATCATAAATGTTGTGCGGTTAAAATAGTCTCGACGTTTAAGCCTGTAATTCAGCACATAAAATCTTAAGAATAAGTGGCTGCTCATTTTTATGTACCACTACAAAATTTCTTCAAAAGTATTAATCAATCTGGCATATTAGTAGGAGGGGTTTTGATAAAATGGTGTATAATTTTGTCAAAAGATTTTGGCTCCACATTCCTTAAATATTTGAACCTATCTGCATATAATTCCAACATAAATTATGATAATGTCTAAGGTCGTGACAGAACACTATAATTGTGTTAAGGTTTTAACTGGTCTCTAAAACAAATTACAAGTATAGTAATGAGGAAACACATTCTCACGTGATAAAAAACTAAAACCTTATAGTTAAATGAAAAATAAAAATACTTTTTATTATTAGGAGAAATTAAGGACGGGGTAGTCCTTTCTTACAATTGATTGACCTCAAAAGTTTCAGTTTCATTGCCTGATCAATGGCAACCTCTTAGCTTAATTCATTGAAAGTAACATGAAAGTGTAAATTATTAATCAATTAACAACTAAATAACCTTTCATCAATAAAGTAATAAACATCACAAATCAGCTGTTTGTCCAATCCTGTACACTGTCGATCAAACTTTTTTATTTGAGGTTAGCACATCAATGTTACCGTGGTTCCAGTCTTATTATAGTTCTATGGATCCTTTGTACACAGTTTAATACATTAGGCTATTGCTTTATTATAGGAAATACACCATATCTAAAGAGAACCATTTCTAAAGAGAATTGTTTATAATTTACAAGAATTCTAAAATCTGCTATCAGCAGGTTTTTCAATCTGTGATGTTTTCAAGACCCTGCAACAATTTTTAACAAAAAGTGAACATTTATGTTTCTTTTGCCTAGCATTGTAGTTATATTACGCCCTCCCAAAAAATTCATTCAGGGCCGTTACTGTAAAATCGTTGTTATTATAAGCCAATTTTATGTTGATTTTTTATTTTTATCGAATTTCTCACAAGGAAGAAGCTATTACTGTAGGTCCATGGTAAGACTTAAGCCCGGGACCATGTTATTTTTCGTCTTTAGGTGCCCAGAGGCCAAAAAAATAGTGGTTAAAATTTATTTGTATACTTGTATATATATATATATATATACACGATAACTATTGTAAAAATGGTCTGAAGTGCTAAAAAATCAAGGGACGAGTCTAGATACCTTGTATCCTTTAATTTAACCATAGTCATGGAAATAGTCAGGTGACGTTTACATAAGTAAATCTTATGTTGATCTGTTTGACTATAAAGACAAACATGTTACTTAGCATCAAACTGAATTGGAATTAAGACAGGTCTGTGACTATCAGTACAAACGATTGATAATCACACTGCTTTAACAATTATCCAAAAACATATGTAGTTTTAATCAAACCTTATCAGTAAAATCTGTAGACCACCCTTCAAAGATTCATTCCCTTGCAGACATTTAGAGTTATATTAATAACTATTATCATTTGAGATCCAAGCAAACCAATAATAAAGTCTTTGGCAGAAAGTTGAGGTGAACACAGATGATCAAGCCGTGGTGAGGGTTGAAGAGGGACCGAAGGTTTATATCAATGATGAGCTGCAACCACTTGACAACAGTCACCCAGTGATGGTGGTGAGAGATGGTCAAGGACAGGTGGTTATGCACACAACCTACACCCCAGACTCCACACTGCGTATACAGCTACCTCGGCAACACCTCAACCTCAAATACACCACCTCTTCACTCATCCTCAGGGTAAGTTTTGTAGTCCAGGGTAGTTTTGCATTAATGAATGGACAACCTGAGTCATCCAGCTGTCCTGCTAATGCTACTACCTAATGTTGATCTGTTATTAGATTACACACCCAGAGTTGTATGTTTTACTGACCTCATATAGTTTCACTGCTGTAGCCACACTTAATATTCTGTTCTGCAATGTGTCAATACCCATGAATTGACACTCACACTG
The DNA here is from genome assembly GCA_023375725.1 of Nephotettix cincticeps. Lineage (NCBI taxonomy): Eukaryota > Metazoa > Arthropoda > Insecta > Hemiptera > Cicadellidae > Nephotettix > Nephotettix cincticeps. Next base: position 2,935,250 of record CM041784.1, on the reverse strand, counting down.
TCTAATCATTGTCCAGTACCCAAGTTTAATGGCCATACTTTTTTGTTGGGTTATTAATTAATGATACTTCTCAACAGGCCTATGTTAGGTGGTAATGGAATCTGGGTCTGGAATTCGGGGTTTCACAATCAAAATGTAAAAAATTCCTAAAAAGGAAAAAACACAAAATAACAAAATATCACTAAAATACAATTCCACGTCTAAATCTATAATCATTATAGCATGTCTACATCAGTAGTTAAAACTAATAAAACTTAGTATGTTGTAAGTGAGCAGTAGAATGTTTGCAGAAAAGCTTTTGCCTAGCATCCATCTACCTCCCGCCAACATTGCTGCCGCCCAAGTGCAAGCTTAGGTGGAAATATCTCTTATAATGTTTTACTGACAGAGGCCCGATGAACATTCTTCACATGATGAACATGAAGGGGTTCTTGTTTTAGTCACTGACTAGATGCTGAATCGTTTTGTGATTGTTCCTTCAGGCGGGGTCGGCACTTCAAGGTCGCTTGTGCGGTATCTGCGGATCCTTCTCCAACACTGGTGCGGAGCAATACTTGACCGCAAGAGGCAAGTCTGCCCGGAATTCCACTGAGTATGCTGCTTCGTTCCTACTCGGAGGCAGCTCTTCCTCTAAGTCTAACTCTGGCGAATAACTCCATGAAGCAGCCAAAAATATGTTCAATGAAGATAATTCCTACCAAATGTTGGTAACTGAGAAAAATTCTTAAGACTTGAGAGCTGTTTGTCTTGAACATCTGAAAAAAGATATGTTTATAATTATTTTGTTTGTTAGATTATTTCCCTTTTGTCCAGTCAATGACAATAAAAAATGTCTAAACTGTATATTTATCCCATACAGCATCGATTTTAATAAACAATTTGGATTTAGGTTCTCCTCACCCTCTATTTTAAAATCTACTCTGTGCCAGTTGCTTTTTCCAAGGGGGTATTAAATATAAATATATACAATTTAATTTTTAATTTTAAAGCAATAAAAACTGTAGAAACATTATTAAATATACAGCTGGATTAAAAACAATTTTTTTTATAAATAAAAAAATATAAAAATGTCTAAATATCCCTGTGGTTCCTGTGGTAATGGTGTAAGATCAGGGGCAGTTCAATGTAATGGACCATGTAATTTATGGTTCCATAGTAGGTGTGTAAATATGAAAGATTCTGAATTGATAAAAATAGGCAAGGAAAACTCAAAGGCCTGGAAATGTAAGGGGTGTTTTACAGCACATCCTAAAAATTCTTTTGCTACATTAAAAGAAAAAATTCTAAACATTGATATTAGTAGTGACATGGACCCAGATACATCACTCACAATAGCTGCAGAAGCAGGTTCTCTACTGCTGGATGAAAATGAAAAATTAAAACAGCAGATTTATGATTTGAAAAATGACAGATTTGAGTTTGAACAGCAAGCTGACGATAAAATTAAGGAATTAGAGTACAAATTGTGTATCTTAACAGAGGAAATGGGAAAAATTGAATCAGAGTGCTCACGTAAAACACAAACCGCCTTTGAGAACATGAAAAAAGAGATTGCACAAAAGGATGATATAATTTCTCAGTTAGAAGATGACAAGTTATTATATATGACGCAGATAAAAAATTGCATGAAGAAAATAGAGGAATTTAAATCAACTCCTAACAATTTAATGGATAATCTCAACATTGAAAAGTTTCAGATAATAATGGAGGAAAATGAAGAATTAAAAAAGATGTTAAATAAATTATCACAACAGAAATCCTGTTTAGAGAAGAAAGTCATTGAACTAGAGAGTAAAAAGGATGCGAGTGAAATTGAGTATTCTAAAAAAGTTTCTAAACTTTTAAGGTCTGATGACGCAGCATGGGCTAAAGCACGCTGGGTGGATGATACAATTCTTCAATCGTACTTTCACTCTTTTAGTAGTGATCCAGTTATCAGTGACTCATCCATTCTATTTCTTGGTCCTCTAACGACTCAGATTCTTAAACACTGCAGCATGGAGGAGGTGCAGTCTGAAATGAATAATTTAATGTTCGTTCAATATAAATATGTTTTATGTTGTTTGAGTGACAGCCTTAACCCAGATTATGTGGACTCTGGCTCCCATTGGAGTCTATTGGTATTTGACAACAATAGAAAATTGGTTTATCACTTCGACTCTAATTCTAACTATAACAAACAAAGCGCCCTTACTCTTATAAGTAAACTTAATTTTGGTGGCAATGGCCTCATCAATATCCCCTGTACTCAACAGAAAAATAACTTTGAGTGTGGGATTAATGTTTTAATTAATACAAAGTTGGTGGCTGATGGTTTTTGTAAGAGCCCAATTAACAGTAGAATGCCTCTTCATGAATGGTTTGATGCATTCTTTGGCAAAAAAGGTGAGGCTCTAATAACTAAAATGAACAAAACTACAACTGAAGTAACTAAACCTAATAATACTAAACCTAATAACGACTGTGTCTTGAAGTGTTTGAATGATGCTTCAGGTAACCATACCAAAACCAATCTATATAACATGTGGAAAACGGTTGGAGATGTCCGAGGGAAAAAAACAGGTGGAAAAAGAGTTTTATCAAACAATCCTATTGAAACTAAAAATAAATTCAACATTCTGGGAAAACTTGGTGAAACTGATATGTTAAATCTAAAGAAGGATATTCATAGAGAAACAAAAAAGTCCAATGTTTTTGATAACAATTGTAATGGAAGAAAGAATAAAGTAATTAAAAATAAATCTAAGATGAATAAGTTTGTGGTCACTGATGCAAAGAATGTATCATCCAACAGTGAGAATGGTAGTATTGATAAGCCACCTGTTCTACCTAAAGTCCATCCCTTAAATAACTGTGTGAGTCATACCAGGATTGTAAAGTCTCCCTCAAATACAGAAAATAAACCACTCTTATACATAACTGGAGATAGTCATGCCAGGGATTTGGCTCGAATTTTAACCCCTCTCATGCCTCAGTACACAGTCTCATCTGGCTTTTACCCGGGTGCCTCCTTGTTGTACGTTGTTGAACAGTTGGAAAAATGTCAAGACAGGTTTAAGGTGGATGACTTTATTGTTCTAATTGGAGGGACCAACAGAACAGATCCAGCTCACTTTAAGTCTTTAGTTTCAAGGATTAAAATGCTCATAAGGTGCTCTAAGGCTGAGATAATTCTGACTGAAATGCCATATATATTTCAACAACCAGAAAACGGAGAACAGTTTTTTGAGATTGAGGAGTGTAACTATGGGCTACTATCATTATCAATACAACAAAATGTAAAATATTTAATGTTTAGTCATCTTCTAAATTATAAGAAACACTATACTAGGAGTGGGCTCCACTTAAACGAAGCAGGAAAACTAATAATGTGTAGTAGTATGGCAAAATGTCTCTCTAAACTCAAGTCATCCCATGATGCTGTTGTTCCTGCCACTGCCGTCACACCAGCACCTGCAGATCCTGAGGCTTTCCCCCCAACAGTGCACTCACGACTCCTTTCTTGCTCTAGCCTTGTATCTGTTCCTGGATCTTCTAAGTCCTTCTTTCCATCACAACCTCTAAACTATACAAATCCTAAAACATATTTTTTAAACAACATGCATCGGCCACTTCCCACCACTAAATTAAATGTTGTAAAAAGTATCATTAAGAACAATATTTTAGATAAAAATAGTGGATCGATTTTAAAAGAAAGTAGCGTTGACCTCTCAGGTTTAACTAGATGCCTCCCATGTCATCAGCCCTTAGACACTAATTTTTCACAATTTAAAAATAAAGAAAAATCACAAAAGAACATTAAAATATTCCATCAAAATGTCATGGATTTAAAAAGTCGACTTGAGGCTGTGGAGATAACTCTGTCTGAACTGGATTCTGATTTGGTGGTCTTAACAGAGCACAAAATGACAGAAACTGAACTAGAAAGGTTTACTATGAATAATTTTTCAGTTATTTCCTCTTATTCTCGTTCAACTACTTCTGGAGGAGGTGTAATAATCCTTCAAAGGGATGGGTTTAGTGGGAGGCAGCTGGTTTCTCCTGTAATTGATAATCTCTGTGAGGATAAGCTGTTTGAATGTTCTGTGGCAAGATTTAAGTATGAAAAATCTAATATTTTATTAGCAGGAGTTTACAGAACTCCACAATTCAAAACTAAAGAGTTTTTAGAAAGGCTTAGTACCTTAATTGAATTCCTTTTGAGTAGAGCCAAGTTTATAATAATTACTGGTGATTTTAATATTAATTTATTTGAAAAATCAACTTACAGAAAAGAATTAAAAAACATTCTCTGTAGATACGGTATGAATGCTATGGTTGATTTTCCAACTCGTGTCACACAGACTAGTAAAACTTGCATTGATAATTTTTTCAGTAACATAAATAACAACAAACAAACAATAAACAATAAACAAACTTCAAATTTCAGGATTGATAACATTATTGTCTGACCATGATGGGCAAATGTTGGAGCTTTTGAATCATGAATTAGGAAATTGCAATTATTTTACTTTTAAAAGGAGACAGTTTTTACCAGACAATATACAACTATTTAAAAGAATGTTAAATGAGGAGGATTGGATGCGTGTATATTTTTCACCTGTAGAAAATAAGTATGATTGTTTTGACAGCATATTTAAGTAGGTATTATTTTGACTCTTGTTTTCCTGTTGTTAGTATTAAAAAATGTCACAAAAAACAAACCTGGATAACAAAGGATTTGAAAGAAGAACGATATACACTAATACAGTTAAGTAAACTAGCTAGGGAAATTAACTCAAAGCAATTCAGTACTGAAGTAAAAAAAATAAATAATCTTTATAAGAAAAAACTTGTACAAGCAAAGAAAATATATTTCGATAAAAAAATTAAGGCCTCTGACAATGTATGTAAAACAACATGGGATATTGTAAATAATGAAACAAAAAAAGACTATAAAAAATGTATAGACAACTTAAGTTTAGAGGTCAGTGGTACAATTGTGAGTGAGCCAGCGCTGATTGGGAACTTACTCAACGACTATTTTGTTAATGAAGTTGATCAATTGCTTAAAGTCCTCCCTAAATCAACCAATAAAATCGATAGTACTCATGCTCAACAATTAATAACAAAATTCAAATGTCCACCACCTGTTGAAGAGCCTGAAGTAATAAAAATCATTGATTCCCTAAAAAATAAATGGTCAAGCGGTTATGATGATGTTCCAGTCAAAATTGTGAAATTGGTAAAGTATCAGATTGTCAAACCATTGGTACATCTAATCAATTCCTCCTTCATTACTGGCATTTTTCCAGAAAAATTAAAGATTTCTAAAGTCATTCCCATTTACAAAAAAGGAAGCAAGACAGAAATTCAAAATTTCCGGCCTGTATCAGTTTTACCTTCTATATCAAAAGTTTTTGAGAAAGCAATGTATAATCGGCTATATTCACACCTTGAATCAAATAAACTTTTCGATGGCGAGCAACATGGTTTCCGAAAAAATAAATCTACCACCACTGCTTTAATAAATTTCACAGAATCACTGTTGGAGTCTATTGACAAAAAAACAACACAATTGGTGTTTTCATGGATCTCTCTAAAGCCTTTGACAGCATTTCACATGAATTGCTCATCCAAAAACTGTATAATTTAGGTATATCTAACATCAGTTTGCAATGGATTGCCTCGTATCTTTTTGAAAGGAAGCAATATGTTGAGGTCTCTCACATTAATAATAATAATAATAATGCAGCCCAAAAAGTTCAATCAAAAACCCTAGTAATTAAACATGGTGTTCCACAAGGTTCAATTTTAGGCCCACTTCTGTTCATATGCCACATCAAAGACATGCCAAAATGTTTAAGTACTTCTTTAAATATAAAAAATGAACTTTACCTTTATGCAGATGATTCTAATTTATTTATATCAGCTAAGAATGCAAATGTTTTGGAAATGACAGCTTTTAATCAACTTTCAAAACTTCAATCCTTTTTTAATGAAAATAAACTAATTTTGATTACAGATAAAACCAATTTTATATCCTTTTTCACAAAGCAAAATAGAAATCAATACAGTCCTCATATAGTAGCTGATGTTAAAGCATTGAATGAAGTCAACCATACAAAATTTCTTGGTTTAATAATAGATAAGTATCTTGATTGGGGTCTACATGTTGATAGTGTCATTAAAAATATAAACTCAGGTATTTATGCTCTAAAAAATGTCTTTTTATTGTAGTTTGCCTGTTTTAAAAATTATATTTTTATCTCACATACAATCTCATATTGCATATGGAATAAGTATATATGGAGGGACTTCAATCCAAAATCTAAAAAATATTTTAAAACTTCAAAAGAAAGCAATAAGAATAATGCTGATTCTTAGGCAAGATATTTCTGTAAAACAATTTTTTATAGATTTAAACATTTTAACAGTTCACAGCTTATACATCCTTGAGTGTGTCATGTGTTGTGTGAGTGATTTTAGTGGTAAACTTAAAAGTGGTGCCGATTATCACTCATACAATACAAGACAGAAAAATGAAAAATTATTTCCAAAACATAATTTAGAATTTTTTACTAAATCCACTTTTTATTCTGGTATACAATTTTTAAAATACATTCCAAAGAGTATAAGAGAGATCCAAGAAATTTCTAAATTTAGGAGGTCGTTGAAGGAGGTCCTCATTAGGAAGGCTATATATTCACTTGAAGAATTTTGTACATAGTTTTTGTTTAGCTTTTCTGCTTTTGTATTATTATTATTATTATTATTAAATTCAAAATTGTTATATTATTAAATTTTTATATTATTGAATTGTTATATTATTAAACTGTTATATTATCAAATTGTAATATTTTTAAATTGTATATTATTAAATTGTTTATGTGTAATGTTTTGATATTGATAGTTTAAAGTGACACTATTTGATGTACGCTTGTGCAAAGAAAAAATAAAGATACTTTGATTGATTGATTGATTGGGTTGATGCCATCCCTTCTTTGGAGGGGGACATTTTTATTGAAAATAAAATAAGTAGAGACATCGGTAAATTGACTATTTTTTTAATCAACTGTTGTTCAGTAAAGTTATTCTGATATTTAATACTTTTTGTTTTATTAGCGAGTGAATTTGTCAAGTTTCAGGTTTAAAAAACTTGTTTTTTATAGTTTTTTTGCTAATGACTTTAAAAATATGCACTTAATCGAAAAACATGTTCAGACAAAAATTATAGGACATGAAAATATGGCAAATTTAGTATTTCAGTTGACCCAATGCAAACAGATTTATTGCCTGTTTAAAGTTCATTGGTATCAATATATTTATACTACAGTAGAACTCCAATTATCCGAACTCCGACTATCCGAATCGCCGATTATCCGGTTATCCGTCTTAAAATAAAACGTTAAGACTTGACATTAAAAACCAATAATTTTGTACTCTTCAACATTTTGCATATCATTAATAATTTTTTAGTTATTTTGGAGATAATACAATTTATTGGAGAATTAAAAAAATAATTTTTTACTTCAAGCTCAATTTTTTCAAATATGCACACTTTAAATATACATATTCAAATACTCAAATACTGTGTTATATACTTCAAATACTCAAAACATATAATAAGAACATAAATAAAGATGTCTGTAAAGTGGCAATGATTTTTTTATAAATTGGGGTATAAGAAAGGGTGAGATTATCACTACTAGTTTTTGCAAGGAAAAAATTGAAATCAACATTATTCTCTTCATAACTCGCACCAAATTTCCAATTTTCCAAATTTCCAGAACTAGCCTCACTGTTCGCTGACTGTGATGACCAAGCCTACGCACAGGCATTCTGCCCATGTAGGCTTATTTCCTGATAATTTTACTCAGATCTGTGGACAATGTTGTAATCTATCAAATCACCTGATGTTCTCTTTCAGGTCTTTCAATTTGCAGGGTGTGTTTTCAAACACTTTAGATTTTAAGTAGTCACAAAGAAAAAAATCACACGCTGACATCGGGTGAGCGAGCAGGCCAAGCAACGTCGCCTTGGAGAGAGATGAGGCGGCTCCCAAACTTCCTCCCCTTCATTTTTTGTGTGACCCATTGCTCTATCCTGCTGGAATAACATATTTTTCAAGCCCAGACGTTTCCGTTTTAGTTCAGGAATGACAAAAGTGCCCTACATTCTTAGGTGCGTCTTGGTTGACCGTAACTGTTCGCGTTGTCTCACTCATTCGACTCGTTTCATCCGTTCAAATGTTTGTTATGTCAAATGTTGACTTTTGAGTTACACAGACTGTCGAGTTATCGGGTGTATAGTTAGTGAGGTTTTACAGAATTACTTTGAATGCTACTACAGCGGACGGATCATTGGTATTGGAATCCGCCTCCCTCTATGTTGTCCTATCTGTAGGGCCTTAACCTTAGAGAGCTGATCTGTTTGAAAATGACATTAAAGCTAAACTATCGTAAATTTCACGAGTTGAAAAAAATCAAAAATAAATATTTCTGGTTACATAAGTTAACTTTAATGAATGCAAATAATCAAAACATAATACTCAAGACATGTTTGCGCCAATCTTAGGCATTTACAAGTCCTCGACACAGTCCACACAGGACTTCCCGCAATGCTCTCTGCACAGATTGGTTTATTGCAGCGGCAACAGTAGACTGTTGTCATCCTTCTCTTAACTGGCAAGAAAATCCCACAGATTGTTCGTGATACGTTTTGAGGAAGATCTTGGACCCTGCCTGGCACCGGAACTTTCAAGTAATTGTCAATAGATTGGTGGATATCACAAGTCAAATATGGGTACTGCAACCGCTGTTGAAGGCAAGGTTCTATCAGTCTATCAGGCTCTGGTGTATTTGCATGGAAAATTTCCTTCGTGACAGTGGTTTGTGGCCCATTTTTACAACATTAACTACGTTAATTACATACAAATTTACCAGAATAATGTTCAACATGCCATAAAATACACATAAAGGCCACCTTTTAGTCTTACGGCTGCATGACATTTGGTGACACATTTGATCTAAAGTATCAACCACCCCTTTTGTGGTATTATATGTATCGCTTATCTGAGGTTTAAATTAACTAATAATAATAATAAAATAATAAACTATAATTTACTAGAAACAAAATGTATATAGAAGAAATCCAAACGTTAAAGCTAAACTTTTGTAAAATTTACGAGCGACAAAAAATACAGCTAAACAGACTAACCGCAGTGAAGCCGAAACTAAACTAACTAAATAACCAAACTACTAAATAATAACTAAACTAACTAAATGACCAGAACCAGTGTGGCATGGAACTGGAAGGGCGAGTCCATTAATTAAAAGAGATTAAGAGGAGAAAACTAGGCAAAAACAACGTCTCCTCTACTATCTTCCCCTCTATATCCCCCTCTAACAC